>OZ024930.1:175292283-177692283 GCA_964017235.1 Sabellastarte sp. h YS-2021
AAATTGAGTATATGTTGTGAACACAAAACCATTGATCACAGTTACTGATGCTCCAACAGATATTTGATCATTAACACCGGCTGATTTTGTGTTAAACAGATAAAACCTTGATTTCTCCATACCAAGATCAATACCAAAATCCATAGTCACTGAAACTCAACAGCGAACAGTTCTGGAGGATTTCATATCTGAAAGGACTTTTAAGGTTTTATGATAGTTCCCACATTTAAAGAGAAAGGTAATTTACTATTGGAATAGAATAGAAACATAGAATAGAAACATTTATATTGTGCAAAATTGATTCAAAATCCTCTAATGTGCTCAAGATCAAAAAGGGAAAGTCCCAGGATGTATGAGGTCAAAATCCAAATAAGCACCCACCAGGGAGATGTACTATGTTGGAGGATATGCTAGTCTAAAAAACAGGTTTTTAGCTGGCTTTGAATTCCGAAACCTGTTCTGGTATGCCGTGATCAGACTGATTGTGGGAGTCTGTTCCATTCAGTGGGTAAGCCATTGCAAAACCTCACCTACCAATGGCCTTTCACTTACAAACTGTGGAAACAGATAGCCAATTTCCATGAGTTAGGCTACTGGTTTTGATCAAGGATGATAAGTATGTCGGTTGGGAAAATTTGATGGCTTGGAAGTAATTAGATTATATTTAAACAAGATGTGGTATGTAATAGGGAGCCAGTGTAGTCTTTGAAGAAAATGAGTTACATAGCTTGTTCTATCAAGTCTAAAAACAATTCTGCAAAGGGCATTTTGAATCTTTTGGAGTTTAGTCACATTATATTTACTTATGCCATAGAGTAGGGAGTTACAGTAGTCAAGTCAACTGCTAATCATTGAGTTTGCAAGCAAGACTGCAGTCTCCATATTAAAGAATTTGCAGATGTGATACAAATCCTCTAATGCGCTTAAGTCCAAGAAGGGAGAGTTCAGGGACAGGCATGGGTCGACATCTAAAAAGTGCCCGCCAGGGTATAACTAAGGTGGGGGGTATGCCAGCCTAAACAAGTAAGTCTTTAGCTGGCATCAAATTCTGAAACCATCTAATGTTTGCTCAGATCTGACAGTTTGTGGCAGCTTGTTCCATTCAGCTGGTGCAGCCACTGCAAAGTCTCGCCTGCCTATGTGCTTCTTAGGGCGGGTTGAGGAGACAGATAGCCTGTTGCCGCGAGTGAGACTGCTTGATCTTATTAAAACAGAAAGACATGGGGCCTGTGAAAGATTGATAGCCTTGAATTCCAGGAAATTATACTTAAAAAGGATACGATGCTGAATTGGAAGCCAGTCAAGTTTTTTCAAAAAGGGTGTAAGATGACTCATTTTGTCTGAAGATGGTGCGGCTGTTGGAGCCCAACTTAGGAGTCAGCCCATCTTAAGATGGGCTATAGCCCAACTTAGGATCCTAAGTTGGGTAGCCTATCTTAAGATGGGCTAGAACATATCAGCCCAACTTAAGATAATAAAATTCAAGAATGATTGTTATGTCGAATATAATATAAACCATTTACAAGGAAATTATTTTCATGAAAAAGATGACATTGATATACTTAACTGACCCTTGTACAGAAGTACTTTGTACTTATTTTTTATTTTATATAAATATGTTCAACTTATCTAACCTCAACAAAAAGTGTTTAATTGCAGAAACTAAAATGAATTGTGTTTCCTGAGCCTCAAAAGCATTAAAATATTCCTTTGATGTCTGCCTCCATGTCTTTCATTGGAATGATTTCTTAATTGGATTTGCGCCTATTGTTTCAACATTCTATTGATGTTGATTTGTTTCACTTGGGGTGGGTGAAGTACACAATAGGGAATACCCCAAATCATAAAGTGAAACAAATCAACATCAAAGTAATCTCCAAATATAATGAGGCTTAATTCTATCAAACCTATGAGAGGGAAAGACAAATATAGTGAGTGATTTTATGGGTGAGCCTGGTTGTATATTTTAAGTTTAAAGAAGAATTATAAAATTACTTTTTTATATTATTAGACAGTATTTAAACAGGATTTATAAAGCACTTTATCTTTGGAGCTCAGTACCACTAATTAATGGGAAAATGTAATTAAATTCAAACAAGTTAATTTGATGAATTTAGTCAAACACAGTGATGCATGAAACTGATAAAAATTGATAAAATACACATTGCATATAAAATTGGTGTTTTCTATTACCTTATATGGCTAAATGTCCATTTAAGAACTTAACATTAAACATTTGAAAATTATGATTAAGTTAATCAGTTTGTATACAGTCTTACAACTATGAATAAATAATCTCAACCAGAGGTAAAAGAAATCAAGTTCAAAAGAATGCTAGAACAAAAGGTAAATCTAAGACTAATCCAGTTACCAAGTCACACACATAGTCAAACAAATCAACTTAAAAAGAATGTTAAAACAATAGATATATCACAATCTAATCCAGTTGCCTAACCACTTCCCACAAGTGAAACAAATCAAGTTGAAAGCAGTGGTTGCACAATTGACACCTTATGACCTAATGACCCTCCCATTGTCAAATTAACTGAGACACAGTTTTGGAACAATAAGGGAATTAAGATTAATCCTATCAATGCATAATGAGGTAAAGAAAAGAACTTACATTTTATTTGAAAAATAAGTAAATAATATTTCAATTTCAAAAATAAAAACTATGTATGCAAATTATAAGTTGGGCTAATACCTGTTACCAAATCTTCAGATGAGATAAGCACAACAAATGTTTAATAGTATTTCACAAACATATACTGTATAATTGAAATATAAGTATTTAAATAAACTAGCATGGTTATATTCAATTTCATGATTAAAACCACCAATGGAGTGTGACATAACAAATTAATATTAAACTAGCTGGTTAATATTGAATTTTAGCTTTAAAATCATTCTTGAGTTACTTATCCTAAGTTGGGCTCCAACACGGCAAAGAGCATTCTGGACTCTCTGTAGTTTAGCTATGTTGGACTTGCTTACCCCATAAAGTAAAAAGTTACAGTAGTCCAGCATTTGCCAGAAGTATTGCAGTTTTAACACTAAAAATTTTGCAAATTCGTCGCAAATCATGAAAATGATAGTAACATGCTTGTCAAACCTTGGTAATATGATTGTCAAAGGAGTTGTCTGAGGCGAAGATAACATCCAGATTCTTTACTTCCACTGACGGAGATATTGGTTTGAAGGAGTGGAACAGGGAAATTTGGTGCAAGCAACTGTCTGATGGCTTTTTGACCTATAATGATAAATTCGTTTTTTCTGGGTTTAGTTTTAATTTGACACCATCCATCAACTCCTGTACTGACTTGAGACACTCGGTCAGCTCTTCCATGCAAGAATCAAATTTCCTGGAGTTAGCTGCTAACTTGACTGAGAGGACTAGTGTAAAGGGTGGAAAGGAGAGGACCCAATACAGAGCCTTGGGGGACTCCAAAAGGGAGAATTACCGCCTCAGAGAAACTATCACCTATTTTAATTTTTTGTTTTCGGTTTGAAAGGTACGATTTGATCCACAAGACAGTACCATCTAGACCAAACCAGTCATGCAAGCACTCAAATAAAATAGAATGATCAATCGTATCAAATGCCGCTGATAGATGTAATAATGTTGGGGCCGCTGCCTTTCCTGAGTCCACTGAGAAAGCTGAATTTTCAACAATGCGGTTTCAGTGGAGTGGGAACTCTTATAAGCAGACTGGTTGACATTTAAGAGACCCTCGTGCGAAATAAATTCATTTAGCTGCTTTGCTACCACCTTCTCGATAAGTTTTGATATAAAACTGAGGTTTGACACTGGCCTGTAATTTTTGAGGATATTTCTATCAAGGCTTGGCTTCTTTTGAAGGGGGTGACATATGCCATCTTAAAGCAGTATAAATGAATAATTTACAATTTTAGTGATGGGGGTGATGAGAATGTCAGCACACTCCTTAACCAATGATGTCGGAATTGGATCAAGGTCACAAGATTTGGGTGGTGAAGACTTTAGAATTTTGAGTAGGTCTTCCTCAGACACAGGTGTGAAAGAGGACAGAGTATTTTAGTGGGGTCGGATCTAGTGACTGAAGATGGTATTGATGACTGCAGTGTGGACCTTATTTTAAGGATTTTGTCATAGAAGAACTTACAGAAAGTGTTCGGAAGGTCAGTTTTACTTGTGCAATCTGGTAGAACAGCAACAGAGGACCTGTGTAAAATCTTTTTGAAACAGTTCCACAAAGCCTTAGGATTTCCTTGATTTTCAACCACAATGTTGGAATAATGATTGCATTTGGACTTCTCAAGCAGGAAATTATAGTGATTGATTGCAGCCCGGTATCGGCTATAATTACTGGCTGTGTTTTCACGATGCCATGCCAGCTCATATTCCCTGTTGAGTCGTTTTGCCTTGAGGATGTCACAATTCATGAAACCAGTCTCATAAAACATGTCTCAGTATATTTTTCTTCTTAACTGGTGCATGCTTGTCAAGGAGGCTTCTCAAAGTGTTAAAGTATTGATGACTTAGAAGACTGGCAGTTTTGTACAGGCATCTAATGAGGTCAGAATTCAGGATATCCATTCTGAAATCTAAGATATTTATCTTGTGAATTTTACTGATGGAAACATGTTGAAACTTACAGGACTCTCTGACAGGGAAAATAAGGCTAAACATGATTGCCTGGTGGTCTGATAGTCCCCCAATAACTTTGGGACTAATGGCCCAGGAAAAGGAATCCTTCAGACATAGAGCATCCAAAATATGACCCTGAATATCTGTGGGTGTATTGACAACTTGTGTAAAACTAAATTCCTCAAGGATATCATAAAATTTCAGTGTCCAGGCGTCGTGTTGATCTAGATGAAAATTAAGATCACCAAGGAGAATAGTTTCACAGCCTGACAAAGCAGCACCTTCGAGGAACATGCCAAATTCGTCCAGGACTTTGAGAGATTTGGGGGTCAATAGACTATATGAAATATAACATCTTTAGCACCTTGAGTGCTAATCTGAATGGAGGTACTTTCAAAAGTTTGACAATTGTTTTTTGAAACTTGCTCAAAACTCAGGTCCTCCTTGATGAAAAAGCCGACTCCACCCCCTTTCTTGACATTTCGAGATACTAGAAATAAAACTTTCAGTATCCTCTGGCCTAAGCCATGTCACAGTGACAGCTATAAGATCAGCATTGTTATCTTTAACGAACTCCAGGAAGGAAGCTGATTTATTTCTGATAGATCTAAAGTTGAGAAGACAACCATTAAGAGATCTAGAAACAGAGCCTCGATTGAGACTGATATCACCTGAAAGAGCTAGGAGCAATGATGTCCATGGGCTGACGTTCTGGAAACTATGTGTCACCCTTCGACAGTGACCCTGGAACGCCAGATATGCACAATTTATGCTATCTGCACATGGGTGAATCCCCGACTCAACGATTACGGAATGACCTGAGTGCATGGTGGGTTCAGCTGAGTCACAGACTCTGATGCCGGTCAATATGAAGTAAATAGCAAAGGCAAGAGGTGCATTTTGGAGATTATTGTTAGGAAGTATATATATGACTAACAAATGTATGGCTAAGACAGAAATATGAAATGATGACAAATCTACTTTGTGGGTTAGTTGAACAAAATGTGCATTGCCAGACCAACAGAGGCCAAGAATTAAAAATTTTAGAAAAGGCGCACTTACCTTTAGTATGTACAAACCTGTCTTTCACAATGGAGCCAAATGTAATAGATTGTGAAAGTAGCAAAAGATTAGTGCATATTTAGCTAGGTGTATATGGTATATCTGGGCTTTACATTTAATACTATTTATTTTGGGTATTGTATATCTGGGCTTTGTATGTGATACAGTTAATTAGTTTCTTGTGGAAAACAATCGAAAAGAACCGTGGGAATTATCGGGTGGGCGATAATACCCATTTGAAGGTAAACAAACAGTTTCACATTGTTTAGTGATAAAATATACTTATAATCTCTTTATGTCTCCAAGATGTTTTCATAATTGATATAATATGACAACTAAAGGTTTCTATGGTGAAAATTAAAATTTAAAGCCGCATCGTAAAAACGTCTACCCTGGCGAACACTAAAACCACAGGTCCTTGAGGTGATAGTAACAGGCATGACAAACCATATTCATGGATATGGTTGGTAATGTGACTGGAAAAGGTGTTTCAAGAGTCAAAAATAACCCCTAGTTTCTTGACTATGTCAGTAGGTTTATTTATTTATTTGTTGTTTATTTATTTGTTGTTTAATGTCACGTTCAACAGCCAGGGTCATTTTGTGATGGGTAGTTTAAGGGTGGAGGAAACCAGTGCATACTGCACTGTAAACCATCGGGCATCGGCAAGTAACTACCAACTTTCCAACATGAAGCACCGTGCCCAAGATTCGAACCGGCAGCCTCAGAGGTTGGAGGCGAGAACTCTAACCGCTACACCACCGAGCCCCCCAACTATGTCAGTAGGTAAGACAGCTTTTCCAAGAAGTCAGGTGGGAATTTTTGGATGAGGGATTCTCTGGCTTGTCTATCACCTATATGTCTATGATAGTGAATTCTGTTTTCTCTGGTTTGAGTTTCAGTTTCACACCATCCATCCACTTTTGAACACAGGTGAGACACTCAGTGAATCAAAGTGCCTATGGTCAAGTGCAACATATATTTGGTTGTCATCAGCATATAGATGGTTGATGACATTGAAACTAGGAATGATATTACTGAGGGAGGTAGTGTAAAGGGTAAAATGGAATGGACCCAGGACAGAGCCCTGTAGTACTCCATAGGGGAGTAAAAAGGCATCTGAAAAGCTATTGCCTATTTTAACCATCTGTTTGTGGTTTGAAAGATAGGATTTGATTCCACTTCAACACAGTGCCATCGACCCCAAACACCAATCCCTGAGCCAATTAGAAAGCAATGTGAGCGCAACAGCCTTACCAGAGTCAATCAAAGCAGCAATATTATTTTGGATTTTCAGGAGTGCTGTTTCTGTGGAATGCAATATCCTGTAAGCGGATTGGTTAACATTATGGAACCCCTCACTATCAATGAGGGAATATTAACTATTTAACTGTTTAGCCACTACTTTCTTTTATCAGTGTAGATCTGTTATTCTCATTAAAGAAAACAATCTGCTAGGACTCTAGTGGCTATTAGCCAGATATTTGACTTCACACCATCAGAAGATGGACGTATCAAAACTGTAAAATTGCAGACAGCTAAGAGCACGTAATTGTGTTCAGCCTGTACAAAAACTCTACCTTCTTAAAAGGGCAAAGTTTAAAATTAAATTTAAATGTTCAAAGTTAAAACTACAGTTATTTTATAAGATTTAATTGTTGAAGCATCTTCTCTGATCTACATCTCTAACCAGGGGAATACTTAATATTGTCTAAGTTTAAGTATTTTCTAAGTTCAAACAAACAAACACTGTTTCCTTTAATTATGTTCAATTATTTCACCAGCAGAAGTTGATACAATGCGGTGTTTTTGAACAGACAAAGGATGAGTGGACTCCTGCTTACACTCTCTGTTTTTCTTTATGAATTTAGAAAACCGACAGAACTGAGTTTTGTAAATATATACAGAAAGAAAATGCTTTAGAAGGAAGTCATGTTTTTGTTTTTAAAATTATGAACCTGGGGATTTAAGATAGAGAACTATAGCGGGGGTCATAAAGACAAAGGGTCATAAAGATAAATTGTCTTTAGAGATTTCAAAATCTAAGTGGTGCAAATAACAAAGTCACACAAGACAAAAAAAATACACCTAAACAAATGTTATAATTTATTTATTTGTGGTTTTACGTCGCTTTCAACTCTATACAAGTCATATCACGACGGGTAGTTGGAAGGGCAGAGGAAACCAGTACATATAGTTTGTCAGGGTTCTGTACTGTAAACTACCAACCAATGGCAAGCAACTACCAGCTTTCCCACTTGAGACCCTGCCGGGAACCGAAACCCGGCCTCAGAAGTGTGAGGTGAAAGTGTTACCACTGCCACTGTGGCCCCACAAAGGTTATCAAGGTACTTGGAAATCGGTTTGTATCAACATTTGAAGGCCATGGTGGCAGAGTGATAACACTCTTGCCTCCCACCTCTGAGACTAGAGTTTGATTCCGGGCCTAACCTCAAGTGGGAAAGCTGGTAGTTGCTTGCCATTGGTCGGCAGTTTACAGTACAGAACTTGACCAACTGTCTGTACTGCTTTTCTTTGCCCATAAAATTACCTGTTGTGATATGACCTATACAATGTGTTGAAACCAAAATAAATAAATAAATGTATCAGCATTTGCTTGAACGAAAAGCAATAGTAAGCAATCATAAAATAATTCTCTTAGCTGTGCAACAAATAAAATACTTATTGTCATCTTAACAAATATTGGCTATCTTCATTTATTTACTATGAAAACATAAACTGCAAAGTCAACTGTAACTGTAAACTTTGCACTTGAATAGGCTTTTATTGACTCAGTTAAATATGTGCATTGTTTTAATATAAAAAGAGAAGTACTGTCCCTGCAATATAGAGACATGTATCTTCATTTAAATCTAAAACACTTCTCTGTGACATATTTTACTACAACAAATACTCTTTTCGAAGAATTTCGCTTTATGGGATTATCAGGGTGGAACAGCACGTTTCTGTGTTTTAGTTAGTACATTGATTTATTCTGGTCACATGATATAGTCCATAATTCGGTAAACAGGAAGAAATTTGCTGTTATTTTTGCATTCCGTTATTTTTGTTGCTGGCCTCTAAAATGGCAGAGTTAACTTTTAATTTAAACAATGGATACTTAGAAGGTCTTGTACGAGGATTTAAAGGGGGTATCCTGAAACAAACAGATTACCTAAACTTAGTGCAGTGTGAAACATTGGAAGGTATTTTCAGTCTTCGTATTTTCGGTCTGCTGTTCAGCTAACCAAGTTCGTCACTTGTATTTTCAGACAGTATTTAAATCTTTCCACAAATATCTTTCTTGATAGAGTTGTACATCATCATTATAAAGTATCTGTTCCATTTGTTTCAGTATCAAAATTGCATAACCCTAACGTACAGCTTTTAAGAGAGTGATACAGTAAAGTTGGGTAGATTTAGTGGTTGTGGACCAATTCATGCCTGTGTACCTGTTCACCCACACCTTCAGTTTTCTTTAATTTATGATTTTTCATAGAAAGGACTGAGAAGGCAAAGGCCGATGCAACGCAAAGTATAATGTAACAGTTGGTTTGGAATCGTGGACCATGGCTAACTTAGCGATAATTCAGCCATTTGAGCTGAGAAAAGTGAGTTTTCACACAAGATTCCCACAAAAAGACTGATAAATAGCTAAAAATCTATCACACTAACTTTTTACACTAACAAGCCACAGATTATCCTCATATTTTGTTTACACTGTGGCTTCAGAACAGTCACTGACGGATCGGAAAACAATCCCTTTCAGAACCGCCAATGGAAATGGCTCACAAGTTATTTTTGCTTTAAGACCCGTTTTAAAGAAAAATGTCTTTACCCTTGATATATTTTATAAATGTTTTCATAAAATCGGAACCGCAAAATTTCTATTCTAACATGACATTTTAGAATATCTTTAGTTTTGAAGCTATTTTGTAGAAAAATATACAAACTTTGTTACACTTGGTCTCAAGTGAGATTTCAGTAACAAATTATTTCATTCGTTAATGAAATTAATCACGTTTGCAGACAAAAAGTCTCGAGTGAGGTTTCAGTAACAAATTATTTCATTGGTTAATGAAATTATAATCACGTTTGCAGATAAAAAGTAGACTGGTTTCCTAGCTGTATCTATTTTCATCAACAGCATGCTTTAATTCAACAGCCACACATCAAACAGTTATAATATGAACGTGACGGTTCTGAAATTAAAAGAATTCTGACCCGTCCTGGTCGGTTCCGAAGACACTCTGTTTTGTTTATATATTAAAGAATTGTAGCTTTTGAAGTATTTCTACTGTCAAACTAGCCGCCCTTGTTGTAAAAGTGTATCACATCTGAAAGACTTTAAGTAGGCGACAAACCATTGTTTTAAAATATTTGCAATATTATAATTTATTTAATTTGCATATTTCATGCTTTCTTAGGTGATATTTTGTTGAATTTGAGTTGAAACTAACACATTTGCATTGGTACTATTTGCGGTAGGCTGGCATAGGGATACGTGAAAGCAGCCGTGAAATCTATATAAGGAGCTGCTGTCAGTGAGTTTTTGGCTTTCGTTTGACAAAGCAGCATTTGCGTGACGCGAAAGGCCAAAATCAATAGATAACCTCAACAATGATTGTGTAATCACCGCAACCGTATAGTAATTGCAGAACTCATATACACTTACTGTGTAATCACCACAACCGCATAGTAAATCTAGCCGCAACCGCAAATCATTAGAAATCTCCAAATTTATCCTTTTAAGTGGGTTCCAGGTCTTTTATTAAATAATTTTACATTTTTATAAGGTTTGATGTTACACTATGGCCAGAACTTAGCTGTAGTAGAGGGAAACAATGGTTAGACAGCAATTTACATAGATTTTCATAGAATAATCTATCCTGACTGAATAAAACCTGTTTTTTTTTACTTTACAATTGTGCACTTACAGTTCTGAAGTAATCCTTGTAAGTAACATTTAAAAGTTACTCATACAAGTTATACTTTGTGGTTTAAGAATTCTTCTTAGTCTTACTTAACTGTACATGATATCACATGTAAGTAAATTAAGTTCAGTTATATAAAATCTATTTGTCTTTCTCTGTGCCAAGTTGATTATTACTTCAATTTAGTACATACCTTTAATCTTTGGACAACAGCTATTTTCAAGTTTAGATTTTATAGCAAGATTGAATAACTTGCATATACTCACATATAGTTGAATATTACACATTGTGTGACACAACAAGAGCATAAAATAACATGATTAACCTTGCTGATTGAACCTTTGGACTTTGTGCAACTTTGTCATATCGAATTGCCCACTTGTTGAATGATATGTTGGAGAGTTTATTTTGATATTCATATGGAATCTGAGACTTGGACTGAAACATTTTGGACTGAAGGTACCTTCGAGATTTTGCATGGTAAAAGTATTAGCAGTAGAGGCCTCAAATTTGCAGGATAGGTTCAATGGTACAAAAGCTTGCCTCCGAGTTTTTTGGCCTCGTTTCCAAAAACAAGATGGCAGCCACAGCCGTTCCATTCAAATTTTTAGGGACTTTTGCTGCCCCAGTATATCAAAGGGCATGCAATGTACACTTTCCAAATTTGCAGGATATGTTCATCATGGTCAAAGCTTCCTTGGGAATTATTCTGGATATCTGGATAAAAACAAGATGGCCGCCGTGGGTGTTTCTTTGACCGTTTTTTTTACAAAATACAAAAAGTGCAAATACCATATTTTTTCAAAATATGGCCTGGGCGTTAATTATTTTCAAATGGCATCAGACCAGGCGTTAAATTGAACCAGGCATTCTTTTGAAATACAAAAAACAGTGTTATAAATTGTAAACAGTGTGCTTGGTACCAGGCGTTAATTTGAACCAGACGTTTATTTGAACCTGGGCGTTATTTTGGAAATTTACGGTATCTCAAAAACTGTAAGAGATAGAGCGATTTCGAGCGAATTTTGGACCCACAGGGTAGTAGAAGAGTATTCTGTTGAAACATGAAAATTTTCAATTTTAACAACTTTTGGCGGCCATCTTGAATTTTTGCGGAAAATGAAAAATCGCAAATATCTCTGAAACTATAAGAGATAGAGCGAATTTTTGACCCACAGGGAAGTGCAAGAGTATTCTGTTGCAACATGAAAGTTTTCAATTTTTACAACTTTTGACGGCCATCTTGAAGTTTTGCGGAAAATGAAAAATCTCAAATATCTCCGAAACTGTAAGAAATAGAGCCATTTCGAGCGAATTTTGGATACACACGGTAGTAGAAGAGTATTCTGTTGAAACATGAAAATTTTCAATTTTTACAACTTTTGGTGGCCATCTTGAATTTTTGCAGAAAATGAAAAATTGCAAATATCTCTGAAACCGTAAGAGGGTAGGAGAAGAGTCTTTTGTTGAAACACGAAAATTTTCAATTTTTACAACTTTTGGCGGCCACCTTCAATTTTTGTCGAAAATTAAAAAAACACAAATGTCTCTGAAACAGTAAGAGATAGAGCGATTTCGAGTGAATTTTGGACCCATAGGGTAGTAGAAGAGTGTTATGGTGCAACACGAACAGTTTCAATTATTACAACTTTTGGTGGCCATCTTGGATTTTTGCAGAAAATGAAAAAAAAATTGAAAATATCTCTTAAACTGTAAGAGATAGAGTGATTTCGATTTTCGAGTGAGTTTTGGATACGCAGGGTAGTGGAAGAGTATTTTGTTGCAACACGAAAAATTTCAATTTTAACAACTTTTGGTGGCCATCTCGAACCTTGGATTTAACTCGCCTATTACTTGGTCCTAGTGGTTTGCATGTGAAACCAACCTTTAGGAAATCATGGGCTGCGAATCTTCTGATGCAGTCAGATTTGACATTGGGCCCCTCTTTCAAGGTCAAATGAGGGTAGCCAAACTTAAAAGTGTTTACAACTTGCTTATTATTGAAAAATGCTCTTTATCTTTGAAACTATATTAGTTGGCCTTTTCCGATGGATACATCTTGCATCTGGCCACAGATGCATCCTTGGTCTAGTTTACAAACTTGTTTCGGGCTCTTCAGTAATTTTGGTCTTTGGCCACATGCTACCAACCTCTTTCCCTGAGTGAAATACTGAGACCCGCTACAGGACATTTACCGCATCATAGATATTTATCAAATTTATCATATACATTGGTACTTTATTGTGTAACTGTGATTGTTTTGGATAAATATACGGGTGGGCGTGAATAGGTAAGTGGTGTGAATTGGTCCACTACCACTATCCTTCATGAACCAGAATGCGTGTCCATTCCATTTTCCGGTCTAAACAATTTTAATGTCAGACTTATGCATGTTTTTGTGCAAAAATATTAACAGAATATCTATATTCTAATAAAAGTGTTTTTTGTTACACAAAGGATTTTGTGGGACTAGAAAAGTGCGCTAAAATGTTTAAGATATTACTTCTAAAAATGACTGCACACTTTTAGTAATAGACTGGAAATAGGTACAACTATCATACGTTTAACTTGCAAGTTGTAATCACAGCATCTTTCTACCGCATCTCGCTACAAATAAATCATCATAGCCTCATATGTTTTTTACGAATACGCAAATATTAATGTGTTCCGTTAGCGAATTTGTAGTATTTGAACTTCAAGCAGCATTTCTCAAGCAATTTGAAGTACACAAAGTGTGTATTAATTGGTAGCGAATTATGTTAGCGAGACAATGGTAGCGAGTTGCTGTTGTAGCGAGTTCTACGACTTCCCTTGGGTAGGCAATGAACATTTACTGAACTAAGTACTCTTTTACTCTACACTATAACTTAGCTGAGCAGTAGTGCCTTGCTAGTGGCATTCTGCTAGTACTGCCGTGCTACCAGTTATCACCAAGTAGAATTAATGGGATGTAAATTGACATTCACCTCCGAATGTAGTACATTGGGCAGAACTGTCTCCAACATTAATAGAACAAATACCAGAAAACCAAAAACAACAAAAGGCTTTCAAAATATGTAGCCATTGCTAAAATATAATTGTCAATAATTGGTACCTGCTGATACATGGCAAGAGAGTAAATGTCCATGTTGTTTCTAACATTTTGATTTTAAATTGTCTAAACACCTTAATTTACATATCCTTGATGAACCAGACTGTCAAATGATATGCATTGCAATTAATAAATGGGGTTTGTTATCTGGCATTTATTTAAAGTTTTATAATTGACAAACTATATAATCATCCATTTTTATAACAAACCGGAAATACCAGTGAACACCCATTTTGCAGACACATAGAAGCATTTCTCCTTGACCCCTAAGAAATACATGGTGGTAGGTGGGGATCTACTGGTAGAAAAGCGTCAGGTTTTGTGACATGCTGTCGTTATTTAGTTTGGTTTATGTGATTGGTTTATGCCGGGGAATGCAAACACAAGTGAGCTGTTGGTTTGACCCCACATGTGGCACTGTGATAAAATCAATAAATGAAAACTTTGCTGGGCAAATCATGTCATAGCAATACTTCTTTGTGTCAAGGTCAGTAAACAAAGCATATTCTTGTTGAAAAAACAACTTAAAGTATTTATATGTTTAATGTCCATTTCATGACCAGTAGAGTAATGCAGTTAATTATTTTGTATAAAAATATGTTTTTTAAATCTTGTTATATATTTGAATTATAACACCATGTAAATAGTGAACCAAATGGATAAAAAAAACTTGAAAAAGTGACTTATAAACTTTTACAGTGAGATAATGCCAAGTTTGCAGGGGACGATTTGCTGAGGGCCAGGTTTTTAGGGGGCCGATTTGGCAAAGGGCCAGCTCCCTCATGGGATGCAAGCTCACACTGCCACAGTATCACCACATTAAATCATGTGGATGTAGTCTCACCACATCACTTATTTAATGGGTATATCCCTGCTGTTTAGTTATTAAGGTTCATTTGTATATAGGGTGTGAAAAGGATGAATGTGCATGGAAATAAAATGAACTAGTGTTATGTCAGATTAACCCTAAAAGATTAAATGTGAAATGACTAAAGTGTTTTTTACATTTGTTTCTAATTCTTTAATGAAAATTCATTGTGAACAAGTTTTAATTTTGTCATAAATAACAGTGGGGTACCATTCACACATGTTAGCTTAAAATGCTGCACAGTGTGTAATACACTGACTTAATCAATGGAAATATGTATATTAATGACCATAAATGGCCATTTTTATTTGTATATATTTAGATATACAGAGTCGATTTAAACTTTAAAGTACACAAAGTACTACTGTTATTTGGTTTAAATTAGTGCTGTTGTACTGTTTTAATGTACTTAAATGTTTTCATTTTTTTTTTGTCTAGATCTAAAGCTACATCTTCAGAGCACAGACTATGGTACTTTCTTAGCAAATGAGGCAAGCCCGCTCACAGTTTCTGTCATTGATGACAAATTAAAAGAAAAACTCGTGGTTGAATTTCAGCACATGAGAAATCAAGCTCTTGAGCCCCTGGCCACATTCCTCGACTATATCACGTAAGTATACGTTCAAAGCTGTATAGGGTGCTGTGAGTTTTGTTTTTGACCACTTTTCAAGATCAGGAAACTTTCTCAGTGTTCTTTCTTATTTCCTGTAGATTTGATTTAAATTTCATGTGTGGGTAATTTTTTTTGGCTCTGAGAAAATGGCCACTTCATGGTAACCTTAAGATCCTAAATGTAACAGGAAAACTTCCCGAATGGCATATGCAGAAAAAATATATCACAAATGAAGATAACAATATTATACGAGTGCGTGGCACAAGTATTGTTAATCTTCATAAGTGATATATTTTTTATGTCTGATGAGGGATGTTTACTTTTATTATCCACCATTTTGTATGATTTATGGGTTAAATTACATGAATATTTCATGAGAGAACGTGTAAAAAAGCTATCAAAAAGCAGTGGCAACAGTGAATATAAAAAACTTCAATCTTTAACTTGCAATATCTAAATCATTTCTGCGTGGATTTTGATGTAATTTATATGAGCAGAAGCATTGTAAGTACACCCAGCTAAGTTGCTTTCGAAATTGGTGTAATTCCATACGTTCATTTGTCCGTTTATAGCATAGATACAATTATGTAACCTAGATTACAAGTTTTACATTTCTTAGCACGTCTAACACATTTACCTTAACTGGGTGTCCTAACAGTTCTTTCCTTGTTTATAAATGTAATTAGCAGTCGCTAAACTTATTGCTGCTTTCGCAACCCGCATCTCGGACACTCTTGTTATTTAATAACCTGGTTGCCATCATACATATAACAGGATGGCACTTTAAGGTTTTGTATTATTGTTGTACCTATTTCAAGTCTGTTGTAAAAATTTTACAGTCTTTGTGATAACATTAAGAAAAAAAAATTAAGCACACTTCTCTTGCCCCAGAGAATTGTGTCTATAGTTGTCAGCATATCTGATTTAAATATATAAAGCTTCTGTTATTATTCTTGCATAACAAAAACATCCATGAATCTTATATACTGAAATCATTTAGACTGGAATGATGGAATGGATCAGCTTTTGGTATATTCATTGGTATTACAGGCACAACTACATAACAGGAAAAATAGTGCAAGTAATCACAGGTTCTTAACCAGTGGTAAGTTACATGACTTGATTAACCATATGACCTTTTTTATAACAAAATAACAGATATAGCTACATGATAGACAACATAGTTCTGCTGATCACTGGCACACTGCATCAGAGAGCCATCAGTGAGCTGATCCCCAAGTGTCACCCATTGGGAAGCTTTGAACAGATGGAAGCCATTCACATAGCCTCCACACCTGCTGAACTCTACAATGCTGTGTTAGTGGACACCCCACTGGGTCAGTATTAAAACCTATTGAGGAAAAATCATTTGTCAAGTTTCTCTTCTGGCATATGAATTTAATACGTAGTAATAGCTATTTCAATGAAATATACACATATTGTTTTATAAAACCTGAAAAGCAAATTATTTTCATGGACTTATAAGCACATAATAACACCTGGCATTGTTTCTTTCTTTTGCATATTTTTTTTACAAAAATCCATCCACTATAACTGAGAGTTATGAATAGATGTTAATCAGACTCTGTTATTGCCTTTATTACACCAAATTTTATTGTTAGTACAGTAGTTGATTGTTAAAGCTATTGTTCACATGCATGTAATTTGTACTTTTAGAAAAGAGTTGTAATTTATTGATACTTTTAGGTTCAGTATACTTATTTTGATACAACAGCAGACAATTTTCTGCACATGTGAAAATGATCATTGTAGACTAATATATAGTTAAAACCATTACAGATTACCATTGTAAATAGTAGCATTAAACCATTTATTCTTTAGCACTTGTCACTTGGTTAGTCTTGAAAACTCAACATTGATTTAACCATCAATGAAATACGAACTGGCAACTTTTGCTACAGACCTGTGACATTTTTGAGTTGCAGGTCTGGTGAACCTGGAAAATTTTTCCAGTAAACTTCATACACTGAGAGTACTTATAAAAGAGAAAACAAATTGTAAAGATACTCTTTCTAATCTTATTCTTGAAATACTCCATTTCTACAATCCTTAAGGGTAAAAGTGTGAAATGTACTACTTGGTTTGCAGGTTATACAAATGTAAACTGTAACGGTTACAAAGTTAACATGTGATAACCAATGTATTGCAGTAAGAGATAAATCCCTTACAAGAAACTGAAGAAATCTCAATGCAGTGTGTAATTATACTATCATTATAGTAATATGAAATGTCTGTTAAAACTGCTGTAAATTACTTGAAACAATTGTTTTACAAAGTTAAAGTAGTAATCAGAAAGTATATCAAGTTTATCAGCCAATTAGAAATCATGTGACAAAATGTATATGTTTAATAAATTAATAGAGATACATTAATAACTTATAACAGATAACTTATTAGTCGGCTGTAAATAACTATTATTTAATGTGTTGGATACAAGGGTAGCATTATGAAGAGAATAATATGTGTTTGAAACTGTGGCAATTAACTGGTAATCAGGTATTTCAAATGTGTAAGCCAACCAAAATTTGATGGACTGTTTGACTTAGAGATTTCAAGTCCTTAACATGTGTTTAAGTAGTTTTCAGTAGCCACAATGTAAACGTGTACTTTCAGCCCCGTATTTCATCGACTGCATCTCAGAACAAGATCTGGATGAGATGAACATTGAGATAATCAGAAACACACTCTACAAGGTAGGGCTGGTGTGCAAAATGCATTCTATAGATTGGACTTCCATCAGTTTCCATTTTGAGAATTTATTATTAGTTGTGATAATATTGTTATCAAATATCCATCACAAGTATTGTTTGTTATATCAGTTTGAAAAATTTGTGACAGCTAATATATATGTGAAGGTTACCCCTGAAGAAACCCTTTAGCCTTTACGTTCAGTAAAGTAAACTGTCGTGGAAGTGAGATAGTTATTTTACACTGAAATAAGGGAGAGACCTGATAGCTAAAAACTGATGAACCGTGTCCTTGTAAAGCTATCAGAATTAAATCTTGTGTGTTTTCATTAATACAATGGGTGAAGCTTGATTTTTCACTCAAGTTTCTCTGCCTGATATTTGCTTTTTACATAATTTCTGTATTTTCACAGATTTTTGATATTTAAGCGTCCCGCAAGGGACGCTTGTTTGTGTATGGGAGACCTTCAGGCTCCGCCGGCTCCGCATTTTGTTTTCCTTATAACTCTGTAACCATTAGGCGGATTCTTTTCAGATTTGGCAGGTTTAGGCAGTAGCCTTGGGGAATTTTTTTGAATATGCTGCAGTGACATTTCAACCAATCAGAGAGGTCACATGACCAAAAATGTCTTTTTTCGATGGGGAAGCTTGTCCGGATGATAACTTGAAAGGAATTTTATCAATTCACCTGAAACTTGGCAAATACATTCATTCTATTAAAATCTGGAAATCATTAGATTTTGGCAATGATTGGTTAAGAAATGGCCGAGTAATTAATGATTAATTAATCATTATGAATTTTCCAAATAAGGAAAACACAAAAATGCTTATATCTTGAAAACTGTGCTAGATAGAGCGATTTTGACGAAATTTTTGACCCACAGGGTATCTCTGCGGAGGAGTTATCCCAGTTTTCAAAAAAATTTTATCTCGCCAAATATGGCGGCCATTTTGAATTTTCTAATTTTTCGCAAAAATTGCAAAACATAAAAATGTTTATATCTCGAAAACTGTACTAGATAGAGCGATTTCGACGAAATTTTTGATCTTTAGGGTATCTCTGCAGAGCAGCTATCCCATAGAGCTTTCACTCGGTGAAGTTTCAGACCCGTAGCTAATTATTCACCTACTCAAAATGAGTAAATGCTAATGATCTCAAAAACTATTGCGGATACCCAATTTTTATCAAATAACTCATTCATGTACTTTTGGGAGAGCTTTCACATGGTGAAGTTTCAGACCCGTAGATAATTACTCACCTACTCAAAATGAGTAAATGCGAATTATCTCTTAAAAGTATTGCAGATAGCCAATTTTTCTCAGATAACTCATTCACCTACTCTTGGAAGAGCTTTCACATGGTGAAGTTTTTTCACACCCATAGCTAATTACTCACCTACTCAAAATGAGTAAATGCGAATTATCTCTAAAAGTATTGCCGATAGCCAATTTTTCTCAAATAACTCATTCACCTACTTTTGGGAGAGCTTTCACTCTGTGAAGTTTCAGACCCATAGCTAATTATATCCCCAGACGAAAGTCGGGGATATATTGGATTCAGGTCCGTCGCGCCGCCGCCGCCGCCGCCGTAGAAATTTCCTTGTGGACGCGATAACTCAAAAACAAATTAATATTTTTTTTTCAAACTTGGTACACATGTTAAGGGTGCCCAAAGGAAGATCCCTATTTTAAGGTGACCTTAAACTCCCAGTAAAAAAGAACTTATGGCCACCTTAAGGTCAGAAATTGGACTTTTGGCCACTTAGAGCCCTGTAGGTCACAAACTATGATGCTCAGCTGGCTGAAATTTTACCTGACAACACATTAATATGTTCTTAGTACATGTGCCGAAAATCACGACTTTAGGTTGAGGAGAAAATTGTGTTTGAGGCCCATAAATACCCCCACTTGGGGATATTTTGCTATACTTTTCACATATTTTGCCCTATAATTTGGAAGTGGTAATTCTGATGAGTCTCAAACTGCGCTAGGTATAACTTTGATATGTAATCCTTGTCTGTAGAAAATTTTAGGGCTGTAGGTTTACCCAAAGGGGTCGACTTAAGGTCTCAAAAGTGCCCACAGAGACCCAATTTATGCACTTTTTGCCACTTTCAAGCACTGTAGCTTTCAAACTATGTCTCTCATCTAAGTTAAATATCATCTGGGAATATATCTATGTGTTTTCTTATATGTGCCCCAACATTTAGGCCTTTAATAGACAGTTAACCTGTGTATCAGGACCATAAACACCCACCCGAGTGACCCTTATAAGACATTTTTCACATCTTTTTCCCTGTAACTTGGAAATGGTAAGTCTGAGAAGTTTCAAACTGTATTAGATATATATTCTGTGTGTAATCTTAGTATGTAACAGATTTTAAGTCTGAAGCTTTAATTTTGAAGGTCAAATTGAGGTCTCTAAAAGGCTCCCAAAGACCCAATATTTGGACTTTTTGCTACTTTTAAGCCCTGTGACTGTCAAACTATGTGACTGATAGAGCTCAAATCCTATCTGGGAAGATATTAGTATGTTATTTATATATGTGCCAAAAATTAAGGCTTTAAGAAGACATTTAACCTGTGTATGAGGACCATAAATCCCCACCCGAGTGACCATTTTTAGACATTTTTCACATATTTTGCCCTGTAACTTGGAAATGGTAAGTCTAAGAAGTTTCAAACTGTATTAGATGCATATTCTATGTGTAATCTTAGTATGTGACAAATTTTAAGTCTGAGGCTTTAATTTGAAGGCCACATTTAGGTCTCTAGAAGGCCCCATAAAGACCCAGTATTTGGACTTTTTGCCAATTTTAAGGCCTGTGACTGTTAAACTATGTGACTGATAGAGCTGAAATCTCATCTGGGAATACATTATTATGTTCTTTTTACATGTGCCAAAAATCAAGGCTTCAAGTAGACATTTAACCTGTGTATGAGGACCTTAAACACCCACCTGAGTGACCCTTTTAAGACATTTTTCACATATTTTGCTCTGTAACTTGGAAATGGTAAGTCTGAGGAGTTTCAAACTTTATTAGATACATATTCTATGTGTAATCTTAGTATGTAACAAATTTTAAGTCTGAAGCTTTAATTTTAAAGCCACATCGAGATCTCTAAAAGGCCCACAGAGACCCAATATTTGGACTTTTTAACCACCTTTAAGCCCTGTGACTGTTAAACTATGTGATTGATGGAGCTGAAATCCCATCTGGGAATGCATTATTATGTCCTTTTTACATATGCCGAAAATCAAGGTTTTTAGTAGACATTTAACCTGTGTATGAGGGCCATAGACACTCGCCCAAGTGCCTTTTTGGACATTTTTTCCGTATTTTGCCCTGTTATTTGGAAATGCTTAGTGTGACAAGTCTTAAACTGTATTATATATAATTTTTGTTTGTTATGTATGTCCCCCAAAAAGTTTCAGATCTGTTGTTTAATTGCTAAGGTCTCTTTAACAATTGTAAAATGCCCACAGAAACCCAATTTATGGACATTATGCCACTTTAAAGCCCAGTAACTGTCAAACTATGTGGGTTATAGAGCTGAAATCTTTGAATTTTTAAAAGGAAATGCCTGTCTATTTAAATTTTGAATATTAATAATGTTATGGCTATCTTAGTCTTTTAAGAACTTATTTTTGTGTGTTATACCTCTGCTTGCTGAGTTTTTAACTTTTTAAAATGAAACTGGTTAAACATATTCAAGTAGACAAAATGGACACTTTAAGTGAGCTTTAAGTCCCAATATTAATGAAATTATATCCTTATGTAGTAAAAGTAGGGGATTTTTAACCCTCAACTAGCCCAGTTTTATTCAACTTGCCTCAGTTAATTTTGACACAGCTCCTACAGTTATGAACTCATTTCAGTTGATAATCACATACTTAAAATTCTCAATTCTTTTTGTATTTGAGTACCCCTTTTATATAGATTGTTTGTTTACCATTTATGCATCCCCCACCTGGATTCCCCCCACCCACCTCTGGGACCTCCAGCTATATTGAGTGACACTAAATAAACAAAGGTATTTAATGATATCAGATGAGAAACAAAGAACTCAATGGGGATGCAGATCTTGTGTAATAGTGAGAGAGGTGTGGAGAAGGGGAGAGGGGTGGGGGTGGGAGCTGGTGGGCTTCATTACATATAACACAAAGGGGAGTCAGAACTGAGATTGTGTCACATATTTAGGTTGCATATATATGGACCACATATATAGGTATAGAGGAAATGAATAACTGAAAACAATTTGCAAATTCTAAAAATAATATAATAAAATAATAATATAAATAATTTTTTTTTAAATAATATTTTATTTGTGAACAAATATAGAAACAGATATGCGCTTTTGGGATTATGAATTTTAGAATGGACATTGAATCATCAATCATTTAAATACTTTGAAGGAAGATTGAAAAGTATGATGAGTTGAGTTAAAAATAATATTTTATTTGTCAACAAATATAGAAACAGATATGCTCTTTTGGGATTATTATTTTAGAATGGACATTCAATCATCAATCATTTAAATACTTTGAAAATATGTTTAGAGTTATCATTGCAGGAAGATTGAAAATATAATTTGAGTTATGTATTCGGCGTCTGGGGATACACCATCTTCCTTGGAAGATATAAACAGAGTAGATTGATGTGCTGAAGTTCATATAATAATGGGTAATTATGTTTTAAAAAATTCCCGATCAAAACCTGTGGCGTGAGTGATGACCTGTCTGGGGATATGTTGGCGCCGAGTTGGCCCAATCTAGTTATTCACCTACTCAAAATGAGTAAATGCTAATTATCTGTAAAAGTATTGCGGATACCCAATTTTTATCAAATAACTCATTCATCTACTTGTGGGAGAGCTTTCACATAGTGAAGTTTCAGACCCATAGCTAATTACTCACCTACTCAAAATGAGTAAATGCGAATTATCTCTAAAAGTATTGCAGATAGCCAATTTTTCTCCAATAAATCATTCACCTACTTTTGGGAGAGCTTTCACTCCGTGAAGTTTCAGACCCATAGCTAAGTATTTACCTACTCAAAATGAGTAAATGCTAATTATCTGTAAAAGTATTGTGGATACCCAATTTTTATCAAACACTCATTCATCTACTTGTGGGAGAGCTTTTACATGGTGAAGTTTCAGACCCATAGCTAATTAATCACCTACTCAAAATGAGTAAATGCGAATTATCTCTAAAAGTATTACAGATAGCCAATTTTTCTCAAATAACTCATTCACCTACTTTTGGGAGAGCTCTCACTCCGTGAAGTTTCAGACCCATAGCTAATTATTCACCTACTCAAAATGAGTAAATGCTAGTTATCTGTAAAAGTATTGCGGATACCCAATTTTTATCAAATAACTCATTCATCTACTTGTGGGAGAGCTTTCATATGATGAAGTTTCAGACCCGTAGGTAATTACTCACCTACTCAAAAGGAGTAAATGTGAATTATCTCTTAATAGTTTTGCAGATAGCCAATTTTTTTCAAATAACTCATTCACCTACTTTTGGAAGAGCTTTCACACACGAAAATGAAAAATTGTGAATATCTCGGAAAAGCTATTTCTTCTCCTTTAATGCTTGGCGAGAGATACACACCGCGGCAGTCAGTGTGAGAAATTCGTTGTAAAGCAGTGGTGGCCCCATAGGGCCACTAGGTTCTGAAGTTCAGTGGCCCCTATTAAAACTTGATGGCCCAAACTACTGGTGGAAAGCATATTGTCATCAAAGTCACCTTCAGTAGTTACTCTATGTTCTTTTTTTTACTGTATTTGATTAGAAATTTCTCCATGCTATACTATCAATTATTAATAATTCAGGCTGGAAAAGAATGTTAAAGATTATATTTTTACTAAAATGTATGAATTTTGAAGGTTATTTTCAAGGTCATGACATATACAGAAAAAAAGTTGCCAAGGAAGTCTTTCATTTCTTTCAGTAAAAAGGCCAAAACCAGCCAAATTAACACTTTCACATTGACAATTAAATACCCCAAGTTAAGGCTATCCTGTTTAATGTTAAACCATTTCTTATTAATTCAGCTTTCTTTCAGTACATAAATATCAATGATATGAAGAACAAAGTGTGGGAACACAGTTACACAAAACATTTTGTAAGTTTGATGAGGAAATGGCTTTCTGAAGTTTCTGTTTAAGGTAGACTTTCATCAAGTCCTTTTGCCTAAGGTATTATATGAGGACTGAATGACTTTTTTACCAGAATGTGGGGCTGTATTTCTCCAGACAGAAGCTTTTTTAAATTTTCAAGTGGGTTCATAATGATTTCATGTATGTCAGATTTGCTGGAAAAAGCAGAGCCAGCCTCTGTAGTTAGGCACAGACTTGTTACTTTGTTTAAAAATAGAGAATTTTATGTAACAGCAATCCCCAATGTATTGGTATTTCTACAAGACAAACAGTAAAATCAAAATCAGCCATTCACACAGCCAACCACACAAAACCCTTTATTCTTTCCCACCTCAAGTACACTTGTGTATGTACCCCTAAAGATAAGTGTATATTTCTGTCTATCTGGTCACAACTCACACTTGTATGTGTGTGTATGGGTGTATCTCTTCTCAGAAACAGCCAACCAAGCCAAGTACAATTGGTTTACAAGATAAGCATGTATTTTTGTCTGTCTATCTGGCCACAACTCACATGTGTTTATGTGTTGGGGGGGGAGGTGTATGTATGGGTGTATATCTTCTCAGAACCAGCCAACCAAGCCATGAACCAAAATAATCAATATAATTTACTGACTTTCTCCTCCCCACTGATACACTAGAATCTACCCTCACTGTGCATTGAATTCACAAGTCACAAGTTTGGCAGTGCATGTTTTTCTCAACTTATATAGAATTCTAAGATCTCGGGTTTTTATGTGCACTGGGGTTTTTCTTTTCCTTCTTTCTGTTGATATTCTCAGCAAAACATACAATTTAATATTAGTATTCTTGCCATATTCATTAATTGTTACTGTTAGCCTGGGCCGGGATTCACAAAAGGTCTTAAGCAAAATATTGTCATAACTTTAAGATTTGTCTAAGCAAAAAAAATACCTAAACTTAAGACCTTTTGTGAATCCCGGGTTCAGGCCTTCAAAGCTGTCTTCAGTATAATGCAACTATTCAATAGGAATGTCAAAAATAGACTATGAAATACACTTTATGTCCTCCACACATTAAAGGCCTACAACTTTTGTATCTGAGGGAACTAAACTAGTGGTGAGTTAAGATATTATGTTAGAGTTTTATTAAAAATAAATTCGTTCTTTTCAGAAATTTTCTATCACATGCAACACACCAGTGGAAAAGCTACAGGCTGGAAGTATTGAAGTACATAAAGATTAAGAGGTGGAACACATGAACTTAGCCTTGCCACAGGCATTTATATGTATAATATAGACACATCTGTGTGATTGCATTATAAGTATTTTCCATAATGCTCTCATACATTTACTTAAGCCTAGCTTGCTGAGGAGAACTGTCTCCCAGACTAGAAAGGCCTCTGATACAGTGTGCATTATGGCAAAAAATATTTCACGTTTGCATTATGGTTGAGACAGCCTGGAAGGCCAGGCTAACATGAACTCTCTGTGAGAGTGAGTGGCAGGCCTTGTGTGTGTGTTGTGGGGAGGGGTAAGAGGAATGAGGGGATCTTTGATTTTACATTTACTCTCTGGCTGAACACTGCAGAGTTGGTAAAGGGAGGGGGGATGTATGTTGGCCTGTGTGTGAAAGAGTATATAACTGCTAATTAGGGTGAACTCAATCTGGAATATGCAAAACACAATGCATAATTAAAGGCTTAGCCGTGGGGAAAGAAAACCAGTTAAAAATTAAATGACCGCACACTGGATTGTATTACCACACAAGGCATGTTGTAGTCAATGTGGTGGCCCATTGGGGCCCATGAAAGTCAAGTTGTAGTGGCCCTAACTTAAAAAGGGGGGGCCCCGGGCCACGGGGCCACCGCGAATTTCGCACACTGGCGGCAGTGGTCTCGTCAAAAATTTTTGTCTCCCCAAAAATGGTGGCCATTTTGAATTTTCAAAGTTTTTGCAAAACACAAAAATGCTTATATCTCGAAAACCGTGCTAGATGGAGCGAACTCAACAAAATTTTTGACCTGCTGGGTATCTCTGCAGAGTAGCCATGCCAATTTTCAAAATATTTTTGTCTCGCCAAATATAGCGGACATTTTGAATTTTCGAATTTTTTGCAAAACACAAAAATGCTTATATCTTGAAAACCGTGCTAGATAGAGCAGACTGCGCTGACTTTGGTTGCCACAACAGTATAAGGCTAGAAACGAAGCATTTTCTTAATACTTTAGCACTCACCTTGATATCCTTTTCGGGACGCTTTGTTTTTGCTATGCAAAAACATTATCTTTTTTTTTGCGAGCGATCCTCTAGTTCTGATTAATCTGTTCACATCAGTTTCCATCATTTCAATGCCATATCTTGTTTTCTGACACTTCCTGTTGGTTCATACTAAAACACGGGTATTAATTTCAGATGGGTAAATTTAAATTGAGTATCTTGTCCAGTTTTTACCCCACAGCCCTTAAGGGCTGTCGGGGCATTGTTTGTACCCATGGTGTCCGGATGTGCAGCGGGTGGTCGGGTGGGCGGCGGGAAAAAGTTGGTCCGGGCTGTATCTCAGAAACCATAAGGTGTAGGAAGTTGATCGTGGGTAGGGACATTGGTTAGGGGGTGTAGGTGTGAAACGTCATGGTGTGACCTTGATTTGACCTTAGACCTTGCCGTAGTGACCTTGACCTTTACAATTTTGTCTGGGCTATATCTCCTCAACTGTAAGATATAGGAAGTTGATAATTGGTAAGGACATTGGTTAGGGCGTGTAGGTGTGCAACATCATGGAGTGACCTTGATTTGACCTTTGATCTTGCCATAGTGACCTTGACCTTACAAATTTTGTCCGGGCTATATCTTGGCAACCGTAAGGTGTTGGAATTTGATACTTGATAGGGACATTGGTTAGGGCGTGTAGGTGTGCAATGTAATGGTGTGACCTTGATTTGACCTTTGACCTTGCCGTAGTGACCTTGACCTATAAAATCTTGTATGGCCTATATCTCGGAAACTGTAAGGTGCAGGAAGTTGATACTTGGTAGGGACATTGGTTAGGGGTTGTAGGTGTGCGACGTCATGCTGTGACATTTACCTTTGGCTCTGCCAAAGTATGTTCACATGCCATATTTTAGATATATTTCCCTTATGACAAAGACACATGTATTACCGCAACTGATTATTATATGTATTTTTACATAATTGTGCTATTTCCAACGACAGCTATTCTCTGATAAATAAATTTTACAGCTTCATAATTTTTAATTTACCAATCAGTGCTGTCATCGTGCTATTGAATTGTCTTGTTTTAATACTTTACATACATTTTTTTCTCTTAGAAGTTATTTTCTCCACATAAACATTATTTGGATTTTTATAAACTGACTGTGCACTGAAAGTGGCCTGATCTGTGTACTGTTTCATTACTTCTATATCTCATGTCGTTGAAAACTATTTGCCCAGACTGTGGGGTATGGGCATCTCTGATACTATTTTTAGTCCTGAGCCACACTTAATTTAAGGCTTTCTGTCTAAATTATTTAAAAAGTTATTTTTTTTTATAAATAATTATAAGCAAAGTCTGTAGCATTGAATTGAAGTTAATTTTCAAAATATAAAAGAAGGTCCTCAGTGGCTTAGTGGTGAGCAAGTTTGGCATCTAATGATAGGCAGACACCTCTGTGTAGGTTCAGCTCCCGTATGGGGGAGAATGCTGAGAGCCTGTCCAACTGTGTCTGTGGCTGTTGAATTGATGTAAAAGGTAAATTTAAAATATAATCTAAATCTACGCTTGTGTCCTTGTAGGCCTATTTGGAGGATTTCTACACGTTCTGTGAAGAGCAGGGTGGGCCCACAGCTGATGTGATGTGTGAAGCACTTGCAGTGAGTAAATCACATCATCCCAGTCACAGGGCTTTTCATACACAGTGGGGCATCTGTGAAGTTTAATCTCAATGGAAAACATACTCTGATTTAGCCAGGAATTATAAACTGTGGTTTATGTTGCTGTAGTCACTAAATGTTAACAGTATATGTAATAGCTGTGGTGTAATTTTATTTTTCATAAGTGCTGCAGGTTAAGCCACTAAATTAATTATGTTTCTTTATAGTTTAAACAGCACTTCATCTCTTTGAAAAATAATTTACTGTGCAAAAGGGCTCTTATCAAATTTTCATACACACTGTATTCTGAAGGACTTTGTTGCTATGACAACCTTAAAATATGTGTGAATACTGTGGTAGTCTAGATTAAGCCAAAAGTTGTTATGTGTGTTTTGTAGTTTGAGGCAGACAGGAGAGCATTTATCATTACTATCAACTCATTTGGCACTGAGCTTACGAAAGACGACCGTGCCAAGCTGTACCCTCGCTGTGGGAAACTCTACCCCAATGGACTGGCAGCGCTGGCTAGAGCAGATGACTACGAACAAGTGCGGGCTGTGGCAGAGTACTACGCTGTAAGTATAGACATTTTGGAATAGGTTAATCACTACAAGATCTCACAAACTAAACAGATTTCAAATGAAGTAATAATCTAAAACATGTGGAAAAACATATTGAAATGTATGCAGATATAATGAACACTTAACCAAAACTTTAACATTTGACTGTACTTCTCCCTCTTATGAGTATATTTCCTTGTGATTAAACATGCAAAAAAAAATTCATGTTCCTGTGATTGATCATGTCAGAAAGTGACTTATTTGACACCGTCTACAGGTGGATATCAGTAACATACTGTGTACTAGACAATGCTTGTTACTTTTTTACAAGACTCGAGTACTTTTCACAACCCTACTTCAATGTATTATTAGTCCCTCAAGATAAATTCTCTGTAGATAAAGTTTGCCACTTTCCTTAATGTAAAAAAGCAAACCTGTTTCCATTTTGCAGCAATACAAGACATTGTTTGATGGATCAGGAACCAATCCCGGAGACAAGACACTGGAGGACAAGTTCTTTGAGTTTGAGGTAGAGTGCTAGTTTAATTTTGTAATATTTTTTGTGGACCAAAAGAAAGGATATCAAAAGATGTCAAAATGAGATGCTATTGTTGTTGGTGTTGTTGATCAATAGATGTTTCAAATTTCAAGACAAGAAAGAATCTTAACATTGAAGAGTGTCAAGAGTAGTACAGAGTACTTGTCACTAAAATGTATCTGAAAATGTGTCAAATTTGCACTTAAAGCATCCATATTCCTCTCATGAGATATCTTTTGCCAAGAAAACAATATGAGAAGACCCTTCTAATAAAAGAGAAAAAGATGTTATTTTGACACTGTTAATCGTCTTGTACTTTATTCATGTGAATCTAGCCAGAACAGGAAACATTTCAAAATCCACCAAGCACTATTACTTTGTATTCTTATCATGTTCACTTTTCATTGATCACCTTATACTCCAGTTTATTCTGGTGGAACTGGTGAAAATATCGGTAAACCTTATATTGAACAAGAAGCATCCCCCACCTACACACAAAGTAATAGGGGTGTATGGTAGTGTAATGGTAAACACACTTCCCTCTCACCTCTCAGGTGCTGGGGTCAATTCCAATACCACCCCACTTCATGTGGTAAAAGTTGGTAGTTGCATGCCATCAATGCCAGTGCCATATGGTTTTCTGTGCAGAATGGTGACCTATCAGTGTGCACTGCATCCCTCCAATCCTTCATCTGCCTGTTATGAAGTGACCCAGTTATTATTTTGAAAACAACATTAAAACCCCAAATCAGTTAATGAGTGTATCATATCAAGCGATATTCATCAGCATGGATGAAGAATTAATTTAAGAAAAAAAAAGTTTCAAGCAAGCAAGTTGATCAAATAGCTATTTACCAAGCAGGGATTACTTGAGCTGAAAAAAGGTTCTCAGTGGCCTAGTGGGTTATTAGGTTTGGCATTAAATCACAGGCTGTCACCTGTGTGTGGGTTCAACTCACACAAGTCACAGTGGTGAGGACTTGTCCCAATGGCTGTTGGCTGTTGAACAGGATATAAAACCCCAACCTTGAGTTGAAGTCAAACATTTGATTTGTTTTATTTGTGTGTCAACACGTGGGAAACCTGAAGGGGTTTATTGTAGGAATAAATACCGATTGTGAGGGCGTTTGTTACAGGATATACGCCCGGCAAAAATTCCAAATAATGCCAGAGCACCGTTTAGGCCTTTTCCTTGGACATTAGACATCTTGTGGAAGTTCTGTTTAGTACTTCTTGATCCAAAAGTTAATCCATCAAAGTGCATTTATTTGAGTTATCCACACCTTCATCCATAAATCAGATCAAATGTTTTGTGAATATCAACTTGACCTGACCCAGAAATCTGATCAAAACTTTATCTTTTTTTATCAACAAGCTTTCCCTGATCTTCAGTGATCCATGTTGGTGAATACAGGCCCAGGAATCGAAGTGCCATCGTGTATTGATCATGTACTGTATTCAGGTGGAACTGATGAGAAATGCCAATAAGCCCCATCCAAGACAAGAAATGAGTCAAAATCCCCCATCTTAACAAAAGATATAGTAGGTACGGCAGTGTATTGGGCCACCCCCTATCTTTCCATCCATGGGTTGGATCACGTTATGTAGTATTGCACGAGCCTCTGTTCTCTGTATATTGATAAGGTCTAGCTGTACTTTACACAGGTGGACCTGATGAAGAATTCCTTCATGCAGCAGTTCAATCTGGGTGTATTTTATTCCTTCGTGAAGCTCAAAGAACAGGAGTGTAGGAATATCATCTGGATAGCCGAGTGTATCGCACAGAGACATCGGGCCAAGATCGACAGCTACATTCCTATCTTCTAAACAGTATTTACAGTAGAACACTGTTGAGTGAAAGTCTCTGTTATGTGTGCTGGCTAATTTATATATCAACACCTTACAAAGCCCTTTCAGATAAAATTGATAATATTTACTGGAATTTTTAGCAGTTAGTTTTTCAGTGGTCTTGTCTTTATAGTTAAGAGATTTCTGATATAAAACAGAATCGTTGGCGGTCCAGTTTCACAAACTGTGGTAAGGATCTCCTTAACTAAAGGTAGGTGAATATCCTGTCAGTATGTATGCTTTACACCACAATTCCACTGTGGCGAGTTGCTTCCTATCTGCCCATGATAATGCAGTATCGAATGTAATCGTATTCATGGTAAGAGCAATCTGTTCACATGTTTTTTTGAAGACATTCCAGTCTCTCCATCTTGTTTTAACGGGATCAGTAATACCAACAACCTGAGTTTAATATTGTGTAGATCTTATTATTGTTCCTGAAGGTTGAATTTGGATCTTAAATCTATTGAGATTTATTGATGCAAGGTTTGTGAAGCCTACCTGTATATGTAATTGGGGAGAAATTAAAGAAAAACTTTTGATTTAAGATGACCTTTATCTTAAGGAGCATCTTAAGTGAAGCTGGGCCACAGTAACAGTGAAAATCTATTGCAGTAAAGAATTGATAAGAGACCGTTTAACTCGACAAATTCTTACAAATTCACTTAACAGAGCAGGAATATTTGTAGTCAAATGGTGAGAACAAATTACAGCACAGAATTGAAAGTGTTTATTGTGATTATTTCAATAGAAATGAAAAGGTTTTTATAAGAGTAGATTAAGAAATCTAAAATTCGCCAGGAATCTAAAATTTGCCACCTCTAAAACCTTAGTTAAATTTACGAAGAAAATGATGTTTTTGTCCAAAAATTGGTATTTTTCAGTTTAAAAAGCCTTAATTTACTATACAGTCAACAAATCTCACCACAATTCATTTATTTTATTAGTATTTCCACATGTGGCGAATTTCAGATATGTGGCAAATTTTACATTTCTTACTCTATGTGATTCTGTTTTCAATAATATAGTCATAAGCTGGCACAACCAGAGGACATTTTGAAGTTTATATTTGAAGTAACTTTGAAGAGTTGTAGACCCAGACCTGTTGACTAAGCCATCTAAGTGAACATTTGTTAACAGATATATAATGTTGCTAGAATGGACATTCTGATTAAATTTGTTTGAGTGTTGTGATGGTTTTATAAACAAATTTTGTATTTATTGGACATTTCACACACAAGATAGTTATACTGTGTGTCAGAAGTAGAATTACATTCCTTACTGTGCTGTTTTAGAATGTGCAATAGAAATATACATGTTCATGTTGGAATTTGAGTATGTCGTCTAATTACAAATGTAATCTACTCTAGCGCTGCGTGACAAGTTGAAACTATAGCAGGAAATCTTTATTCTTCTCTATAGCATTGTTACTACAGTTGAATATTAACTTTTTACTGTTGAATATTTGGCGAGTAAAATGTTATACGTAGAATCTATTATCTGTACTTTTGTGATAAGAAAAAAAATACAGGAGGATGCATAACTAGAACACAGTTTTTCCCCAACTTTTTTGCCAAAAAATATAGCATTTCTTTGGTGCTGGAGCCTTGAACTGGTTCCCCTGCAAACATTATCCATTTTCTTTTGTTGGGACCTGAAAGCTGGTACCCGTTACACTGAAGTTCACAACACTCTAGTTCCATAGTTTGCGGTAATCAGATAAATTCTTTGTGAAATGTTCTGTTTGTACAGTCATCTGGAGTAATGTTACCACTAGTCATGTACATAGTTGGGTGCATAGAAGAATATGTGGGAATTATGTAAGGAATAAAATAAATGTAGAGAAATCAAGAGGTGTAATGTTGAGAATGTATATGTAAATGTTTAATAGACCAATAAAGGATTGAGTATTAACCATAAAACAACATGTATTTTTATTTTTTTTTTATTGGTCACCCATATTGTTTCTATTTCATTACCAAATCAGGGTTAGCAAAGTACCTCTAAAATATGGAGTCCAATGGACTACATGTCCTCCGAAAAATGGAGTCCCAATCATTTTTTCCTGAGTCCAGTGTTTGCGTTAGTGTTATGAAATGTCGGGTACCTTGTACCTTATGGCTCATCAAAAAGGGGTACCACTGTATGAAAATTGAGTGCAAGTAATAATTTTTCTCCTGTAATTCGGGTACATTTAAATATATAGAAGCACCATCCAATTTCCTTTATATTGATAAATAATATGCATCTGTACATAAATAAATGTTAAAAATATTTTAAAAAGCTGAACCCCAGTCAACAAACTTCATTTTAGTGCAATTAGATTGAAATTTATTTTGTATGATTATTTTATTTAAGCTACAAATATAGCATTGATACTGTTTGAAAGATAAAAATTTGTAGTTTTCCTTGCTTTTTGTCTGACAAAAATTCATTGGGTAGTTCCAGAGATATAGTTTTTTTTTGTTACATCCGCTGTAAATATTTTCGAATTTTACAGCTTTTTTTTCCGGGCAACTTTCCGGGGTTAAATATCAGGAGTTTCCGAGATTTGGTAAAATAGTTTGTCTCCCAAGAAATTCACCGTTCTGGCTTGTCGTTTCGACTGTTTCCGTGCAGAGATCAGGCTTTCTTTCGATATATAACGTTTTGAGTAGATATGCTAGTGTACGAAATATCTCGCTTTACAATGGTGGACGTAAACAACTTGCCAGGAAATTGCTCAAAACCATTTAATTTTAAAATATAAAGCTTATTTTCAGTGTTATATATATTGCTTGCATATCTACGCTTCCTGACACCGAAATTCGCTTCTAAAGCAGAAATATTTCCTTCATAAAAATCGCGTCCCGATGGACGCACTGACAACCAAAATTTGCGTCCAAATCTGAAATACCGCGTATTTAATATACTCGGACGGCGTAATCGCGAACCCTGCCAAATTTATTAAATAAATGTAAATAACATATTCATCTTAGACTAATCACTTAATTGGCCCAATATTGAATAGGAAATGTCAATATTTTAGTCACCAATATTGTTTTATAATTAAAGAAGACTAATCTGGACTGAGAAAGCTGTGCGTATCAGGTGGTTTATACTGAAGAATGCTGACCATGTAGTATGCACTGCATTTTTCCTCATCTAGAACTACCCTTAATGATACCAGATTTAAAACCTATATAATTTTTCCTTCCAGAAGAAACAAATTAATAATAAAAAATTTAAGTCAATTGAATTTTTTAACTTTTAAAAATTTTACACCATCACAGGTATTGCATCATTGGAAGTCAGATTATTGCCCCTTTCTGCAGCTGGGGTCATGTTGGGGTAAGAACCATCAGTGTGAGTCAGGTCCAAACCCATGGTCACAGCCCTCTCATGCACGGACAAGACCAGTGGCCTGTATTTAGGTTTGGGGTTTAGTTGTATGCATAAAATTTCTGGATGTTATACAGGCATGGTTTCCAGCCACATTTTTTTACTCCAGGCACTCTAGTAGATTTGGTTTTGGGCATATTTGGCAACAACTGTTACCTTGACTAGATGTTTTTTGCAATTTCAGCCCCCACTTTGGTGCTCTCCTGATCAAATACCTGTAACGGTTTTACCACATTTTCATAATTTCAGATGTCCACTTGATTCTCTTCACATTATAGCTGCAGGCTCCAGGTCCTTCCAACCAACACTGGCTAGTTTGACTACATTTCAAGATACATTCAAGCTGCAACGACTCATCAAACAGTTAAAATTACTTTCCCAATTGTCAAAATTGCCCATTTCTTCTGACAGTTACCATGGTCACCATGCACCCAAAGAACAAAATCACTTAAGTGTTTAGCATTTATTTTGCCAATTAAATCGGGTATGATTGAATTCCGACACACATTATCTTAAAGAAAAATACCATGCTGTTATTGCTTTTATTGGGCAAATTTAACATTCATATAAATTCAACAAAAAAGTTTCCACACTAAATATACATTTATTTAATTGGAGTTGCAGGAGAAATGGCTTCACACTGATTAAACTGTTACACAAATTTACATGGGAAAGGGTAAAATTATGTCAAAAAAACACAAGTTACTGAAGAGATGAGTTTATATTTGCTTGTCTCAAGCCCCAGAGTCTGCACATGATTAAGTGGTATATAACTTTTTATTAGATTGCAATGGATTTGAAGGTACATGAATGTCATCTGTAATTTGTCAATACAGGAAATATCTCCCTATGCATACAGGTTATCGATTCCACTCAGTAATACTACATAACTTTTCACTGCAAACTACTGGATCTCTCAGTAATTGTCCCCAAGGCATGCACAATACATTCATTTCACACAATAATTGTTCCTGTCTAGAGTATGGATATCACAATATAGCACCTAAAGGGCAAGACATTAAGGATCATTTGAGCTTGGTAAAAAAAGAGCAATTAATTATTTGAGTACAGAGTTAAGAATAAAGTACCAGAGATTCCCTGCCCCACAGCCTAGATGAATATGTTGATACATTGTAGCTTGAGTGATGGGTTGTTTAAACAGTATACATCATACTCTAAGCCTTTTGAATAGTACTTCAGCCAAAATATGAACTTCCTGAAAATATTCCCTGTCAATTATGAAAGTCCTACACATCATGGTTTCTCTGACATGGCCTTGACCAGATTGTAAAGGTCAAGGTCACTTTGGCAATGTAAAATCAAGGTATAGCCTCTCTTACATCCCATCGCATGTGTATGTACGTACTGCTTACCGAGAAAAACGGGCTCATTTGCAAGGGACTCTAGAGTTACAAATGCAATTTTATAACATAATTTCAAGGCTGCAGAGATCCCACAATGAAAATTGACATTATTCTCAGCGTGCATGCAGTATGGCTACCAAACGCATCTCAATTCGAAGCTACAATTCAAACTAATATCCCTGTCAAGTATGCACTTCCTGTGTCTTTCAGTCTTCGAGATATGCCCTAGACAAGATTTCCCAGGCCAACTTCTCAATGGCAAGGTCAAAGGTCAAATCAAGGTCACACCATGGCATTGCACACCGGTGAGACCTTAACAAATATTCCTACCAAATATGGACTGCGTACAGTTTACAGTTTCTGAGATATAGCCAACACAAAATGCTGAAGATTAAATTTACTATGGCAAGGTCAAAGGCGGATCACACTCTAATTTTGCACAGCTACATCCAGTATCAATACTCAGACCAAGTAATGAGTTTCCTGTGCATTAAGGCTTCCGAGATACAGCCTTGATAGGTTTGTGACACCCCTCGCAAGACCGCCCACCCAGCCAGACAAAATGAGTGAAAATAATATCTGCATAGCCCTGAAGAGCCATGGGTTAAAAAGCACACATCTTACTTGATATCAGCAGTTTTATATTATATTCATGCAAAATTGGCCTTAAATGAATCACTTGCGATAACTGGCAAAATCATGCAAATTTGAGCTATTTTCACACAAACAAAAAAATGCGCTTACCTTATTGAGGAGGAGTGTGACTGAAAGAGTGTACTTACATTCAATATTTACGATTCGTTTCAGTCTTACTGAAGAATCACATTACAATATATCACACAATTACAAAGATTTCACACTATAAAAAGCATCAGAGGATTTCCACACAATAAAACTGAGAAAAACTACTTGCTTGGAACTTAAGTGACTTAAAAAAAACCCCCTAATAATTGCAATAAATAATATTTCAACCTCACAACTGACAAATGCAAACATAACAACTAAATCTACATGATGTTACATGAACTGCTTGGCTTGCCAATCTTTTGGTGGTGGTGGTGGTGGTGGGGGGGGGAGGTTGTGACACTGTCTTCAAATAGTCCGAATCCGGGATACTGAAAACGTTTTGTTTTAGTATATCCCCAACCCCTAACAGGAAGTAAAATTTATCAAAGCAAAACATCAAAACATTGGACATTTGATCAGAAATGCATTGAAAACTACATAAATGTGAGATAAAAGTGTACAAGTTCCTCAGATTTAGACTTTATTTAAAATATTTGTAGTGTACATAAAATGGTGACATTGATATACGTCTTCAGACATCGATATCAGCAACCCTGTCCCAAAACAATAAATATTGTCAATATCAATAAGAGATGTACCCACTGCTATGTGTTTATTTAGGGCTCCGATTTGGTGTAGAAGTTACTGTCCTTTAAGAAGCCCTCTAGAAGATTAATTTGGCAGTTGTTTTTCCTGCAAGGTCTAATTATACACTACACTGATATCAATACATTTTTCATCAAAAGAAATGGATTCTAGACATTCAAACAAAACAAGTGCAAACAAAGATTTGATGTTGGAGATTTGCTTAATTACAGCACCAAGCAACATGTTTACAATGTAAACTCAATAATACACAACATCTGGGGCCGTATTCACAAAAGGTCTTAGCCAAGTCTTAGGCTTAACTTTTGTATAAAAATATAGCCAACTTAAGCCTAAGACTTGGCTAAGACCTTTCTTGAATACGGCCCCTGGATTTACCATGATTGTAACTATAACAAAAGTGAGAAACAAATGATAACATATCACTGGGACAAACATTTGTTTATTAACAGGAAATAACAATTCTAAGTTGAAAAGTTTGTTATAAACACTCCTAGCAACTGCAGTTTGTCGGAGCCATAAATGCATATTAAGGATTTTTAACAGCCTTAACCAAACGAGCAACAATAGTCCATGGTCCCGTCAATATGCTCCGGTCACACACTCGTTACAATCAGTAACTCTCTTCACCATCAAAAACAGAGAGGACATCTTCTTAAACTTTTGTTGTCAGTGTTTTTCAAGAGATTATTTTGTTTAGACCACAGTAGAAACTCTATCATCAAACCTCCCATTATCCGAATGTTCAATCTGATGAACTCATCTCCACACTCTCATATTTGTATTGTCTTACTGTCCTATACACTAAAATACCTGTTCTATCTTATGAACTTTCTTCTATCCAAACAAACTCTCCAAACCTGTTTGGTCCTGTTATCTTTAGTTTTTACAAGTACAGCTCTATATGGAGTCCAATGAACACTTGGTTACAATACATTTGGCACTAAATACCTTGATTATATTATTCAGGACTTTCAAGCATGTGGTTCAACATAACGCTTTTGACTGGTGCCTGAAAATAACTGGCATTGGGGGCATATTAAGGAAAAATTTGGCACCACAGAAAAGCTGTACAACGTGATTGGTTACTTGCTAAACTATTCAACTAGAGATCTCTCATCTAATTTGAAAAAAACATGAGATTCATAACTGCAAAATATTTTAACAATTGGTCATTTACAAACAAACTCACAAAGCATTATGGCAACCCAATCATAGCAAACCAATAATACTGAACACTACTATAAAATATTTACAATGAACAGATAATAAATTTATAGAATATTCACTTGTTTAAATAAGTTTTTCAACTACTGTACCAGGTGCAGCTTTTGTTGGAGCTGTATGATGGATGAATTATTGCCTGTTGACACAGAGACTCTGATACTGGTGACAAGGCTCTATTTTCAACCAATAGCACAACCCGAGGTATGACCACTCTACTAATACTACAGCTCAGGATATGGGTCTTTCACTTAAATATTATACACAGGTAAGTGATATTCACTAATACTATTGCTCAACATATCCACCATTCACTAATTCTACGGCCAAAGTAATCTGCCATTCGCTGAAAATACTGGCTGAAAATGTCTGCCATTGACTAACACTAAAGCCAAAGGTGTTAGTTATTACAATAGGCCATTATTCAGTAAATTAAATACAACAGCCAGATGTATCTGTCAATATTACTACAGCCGAAGTTATTGCCATTAGCTAGTAGCACAAGCTGACCCATCTGTCAAGTCAGTAAATATACTGTTAGTTGTGGCTCACAGTCTGTGCTGGACAGCTACCAGTTGCTGGGACATTGGGCAGGATTAAGGCAAATGCCATCATGTTCCTAATTCTCCACTCTCTTGATCTTTAACATCATATACCACACTGGGAGGTGTCTTAAACTGGTACTACCCTAAGAGGTGCATACAATACTTGCGTAATCTTTTATGTTTTGTTCACGTTGTTCCTGCTGTACGTTAAGCAGACGATTATACTGTTGCCTCCATTTATAGCAATGCTATGTCTGTCTTTCTGACCATAATACTGATGGCAACCGATGCAGGTATAACTAAGACTGTGGTCTGACCTATCAAGCTTTAATACTCTATCCTACAGTATCCTATACGCCTGTAATCCCTCTGTGTGGGTGGCTTTAATCATTTAACTGATACTACAGCCAGACATGTCTGTCATGCCGGTGATCTCCCCGTCCAGCAGGGTGTTGATGACGGCCTTGGCGATGTATGTGGTGGTGCCTTGCTTGATGTTGGGTGGCGTGGAGTAGAAGGCCGTCATGTCCTGGCTCTCCACGCCCTCACTGGGATGGTCCTTGCTGAACAGCTGAAAGGCCTCATGCACAAGCTGAAAGTGGTCCAGTACACTGTGCAATTACAGTCAATTCCTGGTCAGTGGAACATCAAGAAACTACATACTTCACTTTAACCAGGAAGTCTAAATAGGAGATTACATTAAATTTTAATGCAAAAGTGGCCAAAACTTAACAGATTAACTTGAATGTTACTTGGCACATTTCCATAAGAAAGAGAAATAAAGTTGTCAGTACTAGAGTGGTAGTCAAACAATGTGCTGAACATTGATATCTTTCAAAATATCAGACTACGAATGATTGCCACAGTTGTACTGTTCACTGGACTTGTTTACTTCAACTCACTAACTGAACCAGTCTATACTATACAATGTCCAGTAGGCAAATGACTGCTTCCTTGGACTAGTTTAGTTTAACCCACTACTGTACAGGTGGTTACTGTAAGTGTACAGTAGGTGAACGATTCATCAGGCAATCACTGACTCTTTAAAATCAGCAACAATTCAACACTTGATAAATCTTACCTTTTCATTAAATACATAAATATCCAACTGTGTTTTTAAAAAATGTTTATGCAATATTCAATAAAATGATAAATTCAACCTTCTGCTCATGTTTCCCACCATATTTGCAAGAAGTGGCTTAAGTTTTGTAGACACGATTTATGTTGAAAGTTAGGAAACACAAATTTAACTAAAAACCCAGAAACCCCTTTCAATATCAATGCATGTAGTTTATTCAGAATCAACATCAAAGGGTAAGCTGGACTTTTCATTACTATTCAATATCAATGAGCGAATTCTTCCTATGTATTAAGAAGACGAAGTGCTGTACCAAATGTTACCTTGTCCATGTCCACAGGTTTCTGAAAAGAGAGTTCTTTGTTTCTGTCTAATAAAGTAGCCACCACCATGAAACTCTGGAAAACAATAGACAACAATGTACTTAAGTTGCTTGCTTATCTCTGCAAAGTGACACTATGACATCATTAAAATGCTCACAGATAATAAGATATATTATTACTTTTTAGTGTGACAGAAGACTGGGAATATTCAATCTTAACCTACCAGAAATTCTACATATAAGTAACAAAGTCAAAGTTGGGCTTTTATGTCCTGTTCAACAGCCCTATTGGAACAGGGTCTCAGTATTGCCAGATTTAGGAGTCGAACCCACAGAGGCGACTGCCTATGACTAGATGCCAAACCTACAAACCACAAGGCCACGGAGGACCTCTACAAACATGCAACAAGCCTGTATACAGCATCAACATATAGAACTTATATACAGGTACTACTCAGCACAAAACTTGGTACAACTGGTACACCACAAAACTTGGCACAAATCCCTATAGGTTTTTTTTATGTCAAGATCTATAGGTGCATGTTTTATGTGATTCAAAGTGAATTTCCTTTGATCAAAATAAGCAATGACACAAGCAGCAAGCAATGAATATCCTATACTAATGAAGATTCAAATAAATCAATCTTGTACAGGGCTTTTTAAGCGACAAAAACATGACTTCTCCTTCAAATCAGTGCCCCATCATGACACAGAAGTAGGACATAACACTTGGAAATTCATGAATATAATTATTTCCATTATCTGTTCTGTTAGCATTGTCACATGGTAAGTTGCCAATGAAAACCAACAGTTGAATCATTTTGTTATTATCCGCCACACACCGTACATGACCTATATTGGGGGATATATGGAGCGGGACATATTTTTTTACATACAACAGCATCACCATACCATGGATAATAACTGTCAATAACTACCGATGTTTCACTAATATCTCGAAAACTATGTATCTTACAAATATGCATATCATTAGAAAGGTCATTTTACAGTCATTTTTCCTATTGCTCATCTTTGTTGCATGAAAATCTAATCAGAAATAACTAAGATATTGCAAGTTAAAGATTGAAGTTTTTATATTCACTGCTGTCCATGCTTTTTGACTGCCTTTTCACATTCTTTCATTAAATATTCATTTATGTAACTCATAAATCATACAAAATGGTGGATAATAAAAGTATAACATCCCTCATTAGACATATACAAAAAAAAAATATATCACTCATGAAGATTAACAATATAATACCTGCATACCAGTACTACTCAATTGTGATATATTTTGTCTGTATATGTCATTCGGGAAGTTTTTCTATTATATAGTCTTTTTTTTATGACTAGTTAAGGCATGTTCCAAGTTAAGACACGAAGCAGTAGCTGTTACACTGTAAGAGTTAAACTCCTGATTAAATTAGAACTACTGACTGTCAAACAAAACAGTTTGCAATGCCTCTGTCACCAATGGATCAGTATTTAACTGTTCCACATAAAACTTTAGGAATGAAGGCTTTGTAGTCACTAAAACTCACACCACAAGTGTGTCTCTTCATTCGCAAAACCCTCAGACATAATATTTTTAATAACAAACTCTGAAACACCCCAAATTTTGATGAGTGCTTAAGGAAAGTAAAACAACCTTACACGGGTGTCAACTGTTAGTCTACCAACATGGCACTGAAGATTAAAACTTTGCTGTGGAATGTGGGTTTCAGGGTTAAGTAAGTTTATAGAGAATGGTGATTTCCATTTGTTTTGCATTAGGACGGGTACCAGCTAGAACGAACACTTGTTTATGAGAGAAAATGTGAGACCAGTACCTCCACCATGAGCTGTCTGTATGCAGGGTCCACTATCTTACTCAGCATCTGCTCAACCAACAGCGAGAAGTTCAGCTCGTACTGCGTCATGTCAGACAGGGTCGGTTGCTGCAATATAACACACATTTCTATTAAACAGAGTTGGATTTTTGTGGCTTGGCCAGTGAGGTTAGTCTTAGTGACATACCATACACAGGAGAAGGTTCAAATAAAATACTCAAATTGGGTAACATACCTGTAAGAGAGAACATATCTAAAACCCCAGTCACACTACAGGTGGTATAACCCATGGTTGTATGTGTTGGGCAAAACATCCTGTCCTTCAACTACTGTCTGAGGTTTTTCCGTGACCTTGTGACAGTGGCGAAACGTCCATTACCTTGTGTCCTATGAAAGTTTTAAAGTGTTTAAAATTTCTGCCTCTAAATTTGGTTCCGTGAGGATGCACAGACGAATGATAGTACTCAAGGTAAATTTGTTGCTATGGTAACTGTAGTCCAAGGTGTATACATAAGATTGTGATTTAATCGTCTTTTGGGTGTACATAACGCGAGTGGAGGTAAATGGACATTTTGTCACTGTATCACAAGGTCACATACAAACATTGGACGGTAGTAGAGGGACAGGGTATTTCGTCAAACACCTATAATTGTGGGTTATACTGCCTGTAGTGTAATGAAAACACCAAATCTCAGAAAATATGAGACAACCTTGGAGGTGGTTCTGCCGGGGAGTTAAACCCTCTAACCAACACAAAATGCTTGCATTGGTTAACACACCTGACACAGATGACATATCTGACTTGGATGAGTAAACGCGACAATCAGTTGAACACATCCCTGATATAGATGATTTTATATAGTGAACATTACATGCCACGCCTGATTTACCCAACCTAATTCACATGACAGGTAACCTAAAATACTTGAGAAAACAGGTCTGAATCAGGTAACATAACCAACCTGAGGCAGGTGATATGATGCCACTTTGAGTCCTGCAGGCGTTCTGTCCAGGATTTCCCAGACTCTGTCATAGAAGTCGCTGGGTACTCGGTTTAAGGCTCCATCCAACTGACGATTCCAGATCACACTCCTAGCAATACATCCAAAACTACGACATGTACACTGACAATTACATAATGCAATACCACTATAACCTAATAGAAATGCAATTTATTGCAGTAAATCTGCTATTGACCAAAATGTTTATTGAATGGCAAACTTATAAACAATTTATTAATTGCCATGTCTTGGCACTTGTAAGCTTTGATTGAATTAGCCTAACTTAAATACAATATATTTCAGTAAATTTGTTTTTAATCGGTTTCCATTCAAACTGTAATGTCCGGGGTGATGAGGAAAAGATCTGCAGAAAAATACTTAACCATACAGCTTTTTAGACCAAAGTAAGCTTATTTTTTGGCTTATCAGTTAGTGAATATACCCCCCTCACAACATGGAAGATGTGCTAAATGTCATACATCTTTCTCGTGACGGGAATGTAGATAAATATTGGGTTTACTAAATTGCTATTTTAATGTTTGATCAATAATGATTCTGTGGTTCAATATCAATATTAAAAGTGTGAATATCAGTTCCCAGATGTACCTTACCACATTGTTAAAGTTACTGTTCAGTAGTAACGTGACTGCAAGAAACTATGTATTAATATCGTACAATATGGAAAGTCAAGTTAAATTTTTATACCAAATTTGAATTTAATATCAACACTGTTTTCGACACATAAAATCAATTAAACTACATCCTATGCTCAACCTGTATACATCATCCTACTGAATTTGTCTATATTTACACATAATGCTTTAAATCCACTTAGAATTTTGGATTTCGATGTTTTGTATCTCTACATGCCAGCGAATTTCAATCTAGTGCGATCATCACACATTTTCAAAACTAGTATAAAACAAAGAAAGCTACCATAAAATCATATCACTTTGTTGAAAATATGACAGTCAACTCCTACTGAAATTTTAACATTGTACAATCGCAACTATCCTTTTTTTGAGTGTTTTAAGCGCGAGCCTCGATAGATCTTATGCTTCTAGAGATCACTTTTTTTTGTTTTTCACTTTTTTTTTTGTCTCCGGATTTTCACGAATCTTGGCATGGCCACAATGGCTGTTTTTTACAGAAGTTAAATGGCGATCGGCTACAGCAGTGCACTACTCGTGTTTCTTATGGCTTTGTGCTCATGCTAGGGGACGGAAAAACCTTTTGGCCTTGTTTCTGACATGAATTTCTATGCACAGAACTTTCAGCCCACAGACTGTTAATGATGGCTCATTAGACTTTATTCTCTACCTGTAGTCATCATCGTAAGGATTTCTCTTGAGAGTCTGTGCAAGCAGTCGCTTCACGTGACTGGGTGACATCTCATCCAGGTCAGCAGGCTTCTCCAGGTACTTCTGTTCCAGCTTCATGGCCTGGATAATCCACCTGCAAGACAGGGCGGCAAAATGAAAACACAAACTGCAAGCTCTGATAATACTGAGAAAACATATTAACTTACTGCATTACTTGGATAATCAACCTACAGGTCAGGGCAGCAAAATGAAACACACAAAGAAAACTGATAAAACATATTAACTTACTACATTGCCTGGATAAACTACCAACAGACCAGGGCGGCAAATCAAAATACAAAATGCAAACTCTGACATCACTGATGAACACATTTATACAATGCATTACCTAGATAATCCTGAGTAGTATCTACCAAAGGATCTATTGAATAAAAATGGTTTAACTACTTTATTTAAATAAGCAACAGTTTGGAGACTTCCACAGCCTTGTACTATAGCCAAAACAAGGCAGTACCAGTTTTCAGTCCTCATGCAAAAGGCCTTTATGCAGCATCTCATAACTGATCCAATCCTGATCTTGAGAGCAGCATCTCATAACTGACCCAATCCCGATCTTGAGAGTCCCATCAAACAGCTGTGGCCGCACCATTAGAACCTATATCTTATCTATCCACACACACCAGAACAGGGCTGGACAGTCTTAAAGACAGGACAGTCATTACAACCATTATAAGTTTTGCTGCTTGCCTGTTATGTCTGTCCTGTAAGCAAGACTGCTTATGCCTATTTTCAATGAAGTTCTGACTACTAATCTGACCCTGATCTTGTGAATCTCAAAAACCAGCTGTAGTTGGGTGGAAATAAATCAGAAATCTGAAGAAATTATACACATTTATGTGATATTTTGTGCATTTGGGGACTTTTATTGCGATGCCGTTAAGAGGAAACGTCCATGTTTGGTTGGGAGTCCCGAAATCGGTTCAGTTTTACACTGTCGACATCTCGATGTGTACATTTTTGGTAACGACCCATCCATAGTATTTACACAAATACTCACCCTATCTTGATCGTGAGAATCCCCATCAAACTGCTGTGGCTTGGTGTTATGGAACTATATTATATCTATCCATAAGCAGATACAAAATTTCCCACCACTTACCCGACCCAGAAAATCCCATCAAACTGCTGTGGCTGTGTGATTAGGAACCCACATCATATCTATAAGCATACACACAAATACACAAAGCTGCCCACTACTCACCCGATCCTGATCTTCAGAATCCCGTCAAACAGCTGGGGTTGGGTGGTGAGGAACTTGCCGATGTTGATGATGAGTTCTTGCTGTAACACGGCCTGAGTGACGTCATACTGGAAGCACTTACTGTACAGCATGTTCTTGATCTCTTTGGGTGACAGCGGCTTGTCTATCACTTCCTCCTCGTGTCCAAACACACCTATGGTCACCTGTAAGTTTCAAGGTGGCTTATACTTTCCTAAAAATGGTTTTTAATTTTTAACAGCAACTGATAAGTGGTAAAATCCGTGTTTAGAAATCTGTAAAAAATATCTTCAAAAAACTATAAGGAGAGGCCATACGGTGGGCTTGTGGAAATAATTCTGCTGCAAAACCACTGATTGTACGAGGGAATGTGTTTACTGACTTCTCATTGTGAGCATAACTTGGCACTGTGTATTTGCAATAGAACTATTTTCTCTCTCATTTCAAGCATAATTTTACTAGAGCTGTAAGGAAGACTCGAATACTTGTAAAAGAACAGAGCGATCAATTATTCAAGCTACAAATTTACAGACAAAGAGTATTGTGTCCTTTTATGTTGTAGTGATAATCGTACAAATATGTTCATCAAAAATTTTACTCAACTGAGACATTTTATAAAACATTTACAACAAAATAAGGAACTCAAGAGAAAAATGGCCATTTTTGAAATATAAAGAGTTCTTGTTTAAGGGCAGAGTAACGGTGAAAGTCTGCTTAGGTACAAATACCACCACTATTTCCAGTCTTGTAATTTACTTAACTCCCATAGCTGAATAAATACACACTTTAATGGTTTAAAAACTTACTGCTTACAACTCGATCTTGGAAATAAAATAAGATCAGCCTACCAGTAAAAGTGCTACAACAATTGTGGTGACTATACTCACAGCAACAGTAAGACAAAATGCAAAGCTAATTATCTCTCCCAAAGGAGGTATTAGTTTCATGGCCCTTTGTCTGTTTCTCAGTTTATTTCTCTGTTAGCAGAATTATAAAAATACTACTGGTCGGATCTTCCTTAAAAAACCTCACAAGATCGGTCTTGGTGCAACTTAAATAAACTCCATTAAATTCTGAGAGTGATCTGGATCACTTTCTGGATAAAAAAAACCAAAACAATCTGGATTTTCCCATTTACTTATTACTACATGCCTTGGCAGAGCTATGCACTCTCAAAGTGCTTTTGTTGATAATTGTTTCCCATAAAGATATAAATAGGGTAATCAAAGGTATGTATGTTTTATTTGCTATCAAAGCTCAACTACCTACAGAATTACTTTATGGCTTATTTTGAATATTTTCCAACTTAAAAAATGCCTGTACTTTCCTTCAAATTTGATTTAATATGCTGGTCGATACACATGCAGAAACTACTGTATAAGTAACCTATGTGTGACACTCATGCAGTCCACTGTATATGTCTAACTATTTGTCACCTACTTCTAACCACCATATGGGTTGTCTTTATGTCTGCTGTCTATCTATTTGCTTTCCCTTGTGTTATATACGTTTGTACCTGTTTTCCTCTGACAAGGACGGCTGTAATAGATGGTGCCAGGCTGTCGACAACCTTCCCCAAAAGACTGGAGCAGAATCGTACCACAGCCCTGTAAACACACGCAAAGTGACTATTGTACACTGGCTGTGTTAAAATTGCACAAATTAATGTGTCACATTAAAATATCATTAGAATTACTCAAAACGTAATATGTGTTCCCAAATGATAGGCAATACATATTTCATTTTAAACGAATAAAAATTTAATTTTATGAAATGTCATTATTGAATCAAGCACTGGACTACAAGTACCTGTTATAATTTGCTGTTCTGGACTTCTTATCAAGAACTTTAAAAGGTGACATTGTTAAATATACAAATTCTGATATAGTATGTTTAACTGAAACACATTTATTTGCTAAACAGAACATTAACATGGACAATTATACTTTTTATGGTTACAATAGACAGTTATTACACTCTAGAGCCAAGAAGGCTAGTGGAGGTGTGGGTATTTGTGTCAAAAATAATTTGTTACTAAGTTTCCAGGTGTCAGTTATTGAAAAAGCCTTTGAGGGTGTGTTAGCATTAGAATTAATTCACAGAATGTCAGGTCTAACTTTAGTTGTTATTTGTGTTTATTTACCACCAGAGTCATCAAACTGGGGTAGAGACTGTGAACCTTTTTTCCAACACTTAATGTCAATTGTGTATTTAACAATTCAATGTGACCTATTAATAATATGTGGTGATCTAAATGCACGCATTGGGTCAAAAAAAGATTATATTGAAGGTATTGATTCAGTTCCACCCAAATCTGTTATTGATCCTGTTGTAAATGGACATGGTAAAGTTTTTATTGAATTTTTACAAGAATGTAACCTTTGTGTTCTCAATGGACGTGTCACTCCTAGCCTCAATGACTACACTTGTATAAGTACTAGGGGTAAATCTGTCGTGGACTACTTCGCTGTCCCATATGAAAACCTATCAATGTGTTCATGTTTTAAAGTAGAAACTATGTCAGATATACTCAGTAAAAACAATCTGTTCTCAAAAATATCAGAAGGTTGTAAAGCATCAGATCACTCAGTTGTAACAGCGGTATTTAAGATAATGTCAAAAAATGTTATAGCCGATAACAAGGAAAGCTCAGTAAATTCTCCAATTGGTTTCAAACGAAAACGTTATAATTTCAATAAAAATTCCGGAGATTTAATGAATTCAAGCTTGTTTAAGGGAGCTTTAATGCAAGTAATTGAAAATCTGGAAAACCAAATATGCAATCAAGATAATGTGGATAAAGCGTATGATTCCTTTGTAAAACTTATTTTTAATGAAATCGATGCATATTGCTTGTTACCAGAATGTACAGCAAGGACAAAAAAGAGATATAAATTTCATAAACCATTTTGGACTGAAGAATTAACGGTTCTCTGGAAAACAATGAGAAAAAGTGAAAGAACCTGGAAAAAGTGTAAAGGATCCCAAGCGCAAAAACAGCATTTTTTTAATACTTTTAAACTGAATAGACACAGTTTTGATAAAAGACTAAGACAAGTAGAAAGGTGTTACAATCGTAAACAAATTTTAAAATTAGAAGAAGTCAACACCAAAAATCCAAGGGAATTTTGGAATAAAATTAAGAGATTGGGTCCCCCAAAAAACTGTGAAATACCAATGAAAGTTAGAATAGAAAATAATTTGAGCACTGATACACATGACATATTACATAAATGGGAATCTGACTTTCAAGCGCTATTAAACAGACCAAATAAAAATAATTTTGACAATGAATTTCATAAAACTGCTTTGTCAAACAAATTGAGTTTTGAAAATGCTATGCAGGAGCATGATTATAGAGAAAATGAATTTATCAATGGATCAATTCGATTAGATGAAGTCCATGAAATGGTGCATAGGTTGAAATCAAAAAAGGCTATAGGTATAGATCATATACCCAATGAAGTTTTAAAAAATGAAAATATTTTAAATCACTTGCATAGGCTACTTAATATCTGTTTTGAGAGTAGTGTCATGCCATCAAAATGGAAAATGGCAATAATTTCTCCAATCCCCAAGGGAGCTGATAAGGATCCATTTCTGCCTCTAAACTACCGTGGCATTTCTCTCAATTCATGTTTAGCTAAAGTGTTCAGCTCCATTCTAAATAAAAGGATAGTTTCATATTGTAATGAACTAAACTTACTTGTTGATGAACAAAACGGGTTTCGAGTAGGCAGATCTTGTGATGATCACATATACTCTTTAACCTCTATAGTAAGAAATCAAATAGATAGTAATAAATCTGTATTCTGTGCCTTTATTGATCTGGAAAAGGCTTTTGACTGGGTGGATCGTGATCTTCTTCTATACACTCTTCTTAATTATAACATTGATGGTAAATTGTACTACGCGATAAAAGCTATGTATACAAAGACACTTTCCTGCATTAAAATAAATAATTTTCTCACTAACTGGTTTGAAGTTAATACCGGGGTAAAGCAAGGAGACACACTATCCCCTACTTTATTTGCAATTTATATAAATGATCTTGCCATGGAAATAAAAAATCTCAGTCTTGGAATCAATATTAATGATACTATAGTCTCAATATTATTGTATGCCGATGATATGATCTTAGTAGGAAATTCAGAAATAGAACTACAGACAATGTTATCAACAATGTATGATTGGTGCAAGAAATGGAGATTAAACATAAACGCTTCCAAAAGTAATATAATACACTTTCGAAAAAAAAGAGTTAAAGAAACAAAATTTAAGTTTACCTTTGGCCCAAATAACATTTCAGTAACAAATAAATACAAATATCTTGGTGTGATACTTGATGAACATCTGACGTTTCAGGAATGCATACAAACTTTAAGTGATTCAGCCGGTAGGGCACTAAGTAGTATTATATCAAAATTCAAAACATATAAGGATGCTGACTATAACACATTTACCAAATTATTAAACAGTGGGGTTCTACCTATATTAGATTATGGATCCAATATATGGGGTGCGAGTAAAACTAAGACAGCAAATTTAGTCTTAAATAAGGCAGCTCGGTATATTTTAGGCATTCACCGCTACAGTCCAAATGCAGTTCTGTATGGGGACACTGGTTGGTTAACAGATAAATATAGAAGATATCAATCATTATTGCGATACTGGAATAAACTAATAGCAATGTCAAATAGTAGACTAACAAAGAAAATCTTTAACTGGGAATATGAACAAAATAATAAAAGTTGGTGTTGTGAGCTGAAAGTGATTTTTAATATGATAGATATGGGTCAAATTTATGAAAGTCAACAACCATGTGATTTAAGTGTAACATTGAAAAAGTTAGAATCTCTGTGTGAATCAGAATGGCAGATGGGTCTACAAAACAAGCCAAAGTTGCGTACTTACCGAAAAATTAAAGAAAGTTATAGAACAGAAGAGTATTTAAAAATGTGTCTACCTAGATATCAAAGATCACTTTTAGCACAGTTTAGAGCAGGGGTTCTCCCCCTTCGACTCGAGACAGGTCGGTTTAATATTGTAAATGATCATGAAAGTGGGAAGTTTAGGCATTTAAGAATAGAAGAACGAGTTTGTCAACTTTGCAATAAAAATAGTGTTGAGGATGAATATCACTTTCTTATGGTATGTCCACTTTACACTGAAGATAGAGTTGTTTTATTTAAGAAAATTGTAAATTCATTTTCATCTTTCAAGGATTTAGATGACAATGAAAAATTTAATTGTATTAATAAAGCTTACCAGAAATATTTAGCCAAATATCTTGTTTGCTCATGGGAAAAAAGGAAATCTATTTTGTTTCCAAATAATAACTAAATCTGTATTGCTATCTATGTTTTAAAATGTATCTTCACACCAAAAATAAACAGTGACTTATAAGCCCATGTAGGGCTGGGTACAACATATATTAAATTGTTAATTATGATTTTGTTGTAGAATGTACATGTCACTAAAATAAATAAACTATCTATCTATCACTCAGTGTGGACCTTACCACTTGTTTTAGACTTTCTTATCACTTGTTGAGGACCCTATCACTTGTTTTAGACTTTCTTATCATTTGGTGTGGACCTTACTGGATTCTGACCACTCAGGGTGAACCTTACCACCTGTGCTGGACATCTTACAACTGATTTTGGACTACTTACAAGTTGTACTAGAGTTATACCACTTGTTTTGAACTTTTCACCACATGTTTTGGACAGCTTACCATTGGTTTTTGACATATTACCACTTGTTCCGGACATCTTACCACACATTTTGGACTTCTTACCACTTGCTGTAGGTGCTAGCTCTGTGTATGAGTTCCTCCAGCCTTTCCTCCACTGTGATGTTCTCTATCCTGGAGTACAGCCCCTCTCTGTTGAGGAATGTCTGCAGGACCTGGCTCTGTGCGTACATGTTCTCCGTGTGCTGGAACAGGTTCCACAGATCCCAGTTGGATTTATGCTGTAACTCCTACACAACAGCAAATGAACAAAGGACACAAATTAATGATAAGTAAACAGTGTCAATAAACAACAAAGATTATTTGGAGCAAAACAAGACCTGTGCATGGCAGTTTATCTGCCACTGGGTTTTCCTATGGTCAGCATTCCTGAGGTATAGGCATACCCACATAACAAGCATGAATGAAATGAATCAATCTAAAAATATAAATGTTAATGAACAAGGACCCAGGTGTCTGTTTCTATTACAAGAGCTTCACTTGAGTTTATAGTTTGTGATGTTGGTCACTCAGGACAAATCTTTAAAAATATACCTTAAGTTTGTAAGATGGCTGCAAGAAAGGCATTGTAAAGGCAAGGATGAAAACATTCTAAAGATTACCTTTGTTCAGTAGATGGGTCAGCATGAAGTGGGCCAATTTTTCAGAATTTTCACAAGAATAAGGTTGCATTTTAGTACACTCCCTATCGATTAGAACACTGACAGGAAGTTAAACTCATGAAACCAAAACATGGCAGTTTCCTCTCGACAAATGGCTTTAAAAGTTCTTAAATGTACAAAAACATGGGATAATAGTGTGCAATTTCTTCAAATTTTAGGATTCGTCTCAGACTTTTTAAGCTTTTCCTTCAATTTTACGCGCTGACAATCGAGATTCCAGTTATATCGTGTTGTGATGGTATTTCAGTAAAATGTTTCTCATTCCCAAGAAACTCTCTGTACCTGGTAATTCAGCCATTTGTCCTCGTACATGTCTTCAAGCTCCAGACTTTTGGGGATATCTGTCAAGCTTCGAAACTGCTTCCCTTGATCCTGACAACAATTAACAAACAGCTAAAGGTGCCCAAATACAGTACATTCTTGAACAAATATTTCTTTATACTTGGATAAAATAGTCAGAGTTTTATCTGCAGAAAAGAAAATTCCACAGAGTAATTCCACTTAAAACCTGCAAAAACAAATACAGTGAATTGGTGGTTACAATTTAAGGTAGGGCTTAGAAATGAAGTCATTTTTACACTAGGGTAATCTTCAAGCAGTACTCTCTTATCTCAAGCATTTTTTTTCAGTGATAAAATATACAACAAACAAGCATTCAGCTGTGATCTGACAAACCCAGGATATATATAATATAGATAACTGTGATTGTGTATAATTCAAGTTTGAAGTGCAGTACTTTATCACCCGTAAAGTTTTGAGAAGTGTTAAACCCATTAGGAAATCCTAAGAACATAAGCTCATGTTTACTTCCAATATATATATATCTTATGTTTTATTTATTTTGCAGACATCAACCAGCACAAAATGACTAGATAACATGAAAAATATTAACTTCAAAGGATTTTCACATCTGAATGTATGTCTTTTTTTATTCCAAATGAAACCAGCAGCTGAAAGAAATAATGGGTAACATCTCAAACATGTATATCTTCAGTGGAGACTTGCACTCTTCAAGATCTCTCACTGTCTTTCCCTACCAGTAAAATATTACTGGCTTCTGATGAATTTTTAGCTGTCAAAAAGCAATAATGTACCTTCTCTTGGAAAGTTTTCACATTAGGAAAGGCATCAATCTGGTTGAGGAAGTCCAAGTGTTCTACACAGGAAGAGGAAATGAACTCCTGTAACCATAGAAACAATATAAACAGACGCTGTATTATTCCATAACAAAACCAGTGTTTTTTAATCATTTCATACACCAGTTAAATAACCTTGAAATTTCTTTCACTTTACAATGCTTTCAACAGGGATTTGTAACTAATTTCAATGACCTTAATTGATCAAAATACATCTACAAACAATACTTCAAGTCTGCATAACAAGTCACATTATTGATAGAGGCCCAGTGGTTTTAAAAATATCCTGTGACATAAACAAACTGAAACTATTCCCAAATTTTTCATATACTCTATATCGCCTATGCTTTCGTAAGTACCCCTCTATAACCTTACGTTATCATTAATAAATTGGTAATTTGTCGTTTGGTGGTAAACTTTGTCCATTAAATCCAATAATGTGTCTAATTTTATTGTTTTATATCCATTTTCAACAAAATATTCCTTATTTTTGTAGTTCTTGGACCTTTTATTGCCAAGGGATTTCCTTACATCAACCACGTTTTAATTCCAGTTTGTGTATACTAAAATGGGAGAACCTAAGTTAGGGTGTTTATTTCAGAATTCCCGGCTCGTTTTCATTGTCATAAATGCCCATCCCTGACCTTTGCAAATATTTGGTCACATTGCCCATGGGCGCTTCAGAGATGGGATACGGTATATCATCCATACACCACAGGATCAGTTATGAGATAGTGGTCTATGTGTGTATATAATTTTAGACCAGACTGATATCTGAAAAGCTTTGGGTTCAAACCTTCTGACTTAACTCTAAAGAGATAAACAAGATCACAATAGTAGCTAACAATGTTTATGTATCATAACAATGCTAATCATGTTGGACTAATGTATTAATATGTAAAGTTTATAATAAACTCCAAATGATAATTGTTATAATATATGTTGTTTCAATCTGGCTCTTTCTCCTACAACTGTATACTTACGTATGGTTAAGTATGAGACTGAGAATAAGACTTTTCATGAATACCAGCCCAGGTCTAATCTATAGTGGTGGATACCCCATCTATAATCTATCTCTTATTCATCCCCTACATCAGGCCTCAACCAGTCTAATTGATGAAATGACTGACCAAAGTGTAATCTGTCTACAGAAATAGCTGACTCACCTGTAGTTTACTTGAAGTGACAGTTGGCTTACCTGTAATCTTCCCAGTCTTATCTTCACTCCGTCACATTCTCCTCTCTTAAACTGGGTCAACAGCTTAAAGATGTAGCGAGAGTTCTGACCTCTAGAAAGACACATTTAAAAATTTTTCAGCAAATATAACAGTGGTAATGTAACATATAATTGTTTTTAATGTAGGATATTGGAAATGAAGAGTCTACTGTATGAAGCTTCACTGGCAACAAGTCTATGTCTGATGAAAAATTGGAAAAAAAAAATTATGATTAACAGACTGAAATAAGTATATAAACATCAGACAGTTTGGTTACTCTCTCACCCCTCAAAGGGCAGCGGGGCGGGGGGGGGGGGGGGGGGGGGGAGTTTAAGGTATTGTTATCTGTTCTGTTCTTATATCTGTCAGTCCAAATATCTTGAATATTTTACATCAAACTATGGGTCATATTCTCACACATGGTGAGGTCTACCTCTGACTCAGATGGCCTGGATCCAGATCAGATTGCGAATCCAGAATTTTTTTTTTTTTGCCAATCCTCATGGGTGTGGATCTGTCCATTCTCAAGTAGTACTTGTTATGACTGGAAACAGTGTATTTCTTTCCCGATGGTTAATATTTAACAGAAATATTACAACAATTCTAGACAGATTTGTATTACCAAACACTTTACTGTTAATTTGGCTTCAGCAAGTGGCAGTCCATCTGCAGGTGAACTCCGAGGACTCAGATTTCAAGGAACCAGACACATACTTATACTTAAAGGTGTATATTCATATTTTAAAGTCTTTCATTAGGGTTATTTTACTTTGACTGCATTGACAACTTTCTATTTTATACCCACACAAGTAAACAGTTTGACAAAAACAGTCATTAGAAAAAAAAGATGTTTTGCTTCAATTCTTCTCAAAATTCGGGCCTGCAAATGTAGTTGGTCTATATCGTATTGTCTGTTTTGTGTCAAACCAACACACAAGAAGCAATTACTTTATTCTGATTGACAGGCTTTGTTCAATGACAAGATTTGTATGTTATCACCTTTTTTGGTGAAGTTTTTATGTATTTTGGTGAAGTAGGATGTCACGAATCTCATGTGGTACAAGGAGAGCTGAACAACAAAAACAAATACATGTGTAGGCTTATTCAGTTAAAAGTCTTTAATTGAACATATGGCAAGTCTTGGGGAAATAAAAATATTGTGAATATGTTTCCGCAGAGTACTATCATTCTGACTGAACTTTGACATTTGACCAAAATGTCTGAGTATACACCTTTCATATGTACCTGCAGATAACAAGGAAAAATTCCATGATTAAGGGCCTCACAAAACTCTACCTTACCTTCCACCAACATAGAAATTATATTATAAAACAGAGTTTTATTTGCATTAAAAGGAAACTATATTCAACTGATTTATTTACACTAGAAAGAAATTGTATTTAACGGAGTTTTACTCAAAGTGTTCAGCTATAATCATTGCACGAAAAGTTACTTAGTTGAATGCTATATCAGAATACTGACCTCATGTTGTCCTCTCTGATGATCATACAGAATGTTGGCCTTCCGGCAAGCTTCCAGCATTTGGCCAAAAACTGCAAGTCACTCTGAGAACAAGAACAGGAAGTTACCAACAGGATGACCTCACATACCACAGCAAAGGGTGAACATATGATAGAAATCCTTACTCAGGCGGTAACAGACACATATTTAACTGATATGCAGAAAAAAAAAGAAATGTTAATTAGAAAATATGTAATCTTCATGATTTACAAATAATGCCAAGTAGTGTAGTGTCAAAGAAGAACTATTATCAGTACTAGACTTTCCCCGACACTCGAGACCAAAGAGTTGAGAATAGTTACTAATTTCATAAAAGCCCAGTGTGTGGTTCTGGTAGAAATAGTGAAAATTGCAAGGAATATTTAAGAACTGCTTTTTAAAAAAATGTCAACATTTCAACCTTTTTTTATGGCTGATATTAAATGAAAACCAATAAAAAACTGATAAATTTGGTTAAATAATTAACTTCAACATATCTGATAATGTAAATTTCAAATTATGGTCCATGTAGACAAGTGTCTACATGATCAGATATGTAAAAACTTGAAGAAAGGCACATTTGATTTATAAACTGTACAGGCAATTTAAATTTACAAAATCTTTATTCTCAAATGATATTTGTAAGCAGCTGCTTTAGACAACATTATTTTTTATTTTAGTAGGCCCAAGTTTAGAACATCACCAACCGTTTCAAGATCAAAAAAAAAAAAAAAGATCTTGTCAGCATCAGATGATGTAAAGGCCAGAGGATCCTTTGCTCAATACAGAAAATATCATGCTGAATCTTGTTCTCTAATGATCATAACTTAGAATCTCACACTCCCCGTTTATTATCTTCTGATCACTATTTATTATATCGTGATCAACTATTTATTATATCGTGATCGCTACATATTAAGGGGGCAGCATGAGAAGAACGGGTGATTAAAGGAATATCTCATACTCACTGGAATATCTGGTGCTCAAGATGTATTCTCTTTTAACTAGGGATGGGCCAAAAATGTGTACATCGGGAGGTCGTCAAAGCAAAACCGTACCGATTCTGGGACTCCGTGTTTTAGTACACCCAAGCCAAACATGGATGTTTCCTCTGCATGACATCACAATAAAAGTCCCCAAATGCACAAAATATGAGATAAACACGTACAGTTTCTTCAGATTTCTGGTTTGTTTCCACTATTTTAAGTTTTCTTTCAATTATATGAGTTGACAAACAATATTAAGGTTATAAAGTATTGTAACCAAACATGGCAGTTCTGCTCAACATATTCTTTATAGTGTATAAAAGTCTGCAAAATGCACAAAAATATGGGATAAAAGCATATAACTGATTCAGATTTTGGGTATGTTTCTACTATATTAAGTCTTCCTTCCATTATATGAGTTGACAAGCGAAGTGGCAGTTGTAAAATCTCATCACGGTATTTCAGTAAAATGCTCTCGATACCGGAACTACCAACCCATGCCTACTTTAGATCACAACTAACTAAATGACTCAAAAATATATCTCCTGATAGGATTTCTGTAGATTTAAATTGTGATGCTGTAGAATGGACAATAATCATCTGGTATTAGCTTTCAGACTCGGCACTGACTAACCCTGATGTCATCCAGTACAAACTCCATGTCCTGTGAGAGGTAGAAGTCGGAGACTTCAAACAGTAATGGGTAGCAGATAAACGTCTCTCCACTGCAGCGGTAAATCTGATGTAATATACAAAACTCAAGTTACTCACTCAGTCATATGGTACTTTGCAACCCACTTAAGTTTGGACATACTGCAAATTTTCAGTATATACATAACCTGAGTGATGGGAGAAATATTTTGACTGGCTTTACTTTAGTTCTATCTTCACACTCCAAAATGCCCACATTTCTGTAAAAGCCCAACTCCCCCATTATAACTAAATTGGAATTTTTGTGGAGTACCCAGATGGTTTTTAGTCTCACAATGGTCCATCCTCAATCTTAGCTGATATCTGGTCATACCACTCATGGGCATTTCAGTGGGCAGTGAAGATAGATAGTTCATCATACAAGAGTTCAGTTCAGTTCACCCCACTTCCGTAGAGCAATATGAATTGCCTTTTAAGTAGACGCTATCAATGTAGAAGATGGCAAATTCTAGCTGGAAGAAAATGTACATAAGTTTTAACTATAAAAAAGTTCAAAAAAATTTATTTTCACCAAATGGTTTTACACTGAAGAGCTGAATGCCGATTTTAATTTTTACTCAGAACTATCACTGTCCCATCTCATTAGCTGATTTATACCCAATGATAATTTCCACCTATACAAAATCAGGCACAGGCCCCTTTCCTCAGCAATTTAATCTGATTAGCATCGGAGATGCCTGTACCCCACAGCCCGAGGAAATACTTTTCAACACCATGAGATATAGAAGTAGTGAAACAGTACAAAGATCTGGATACTTTCAGAGCAAACAGTGTCAGTTATGTAAAGGTCCAAATAATGTTTAGTAGAGAAAATAAAGTTTAAGAGAGTGGAAATGTATGTAAAGATTAAGTATTAAAACAAGACAATTCTATAAAAAGATGACAGCATTAATCAGTTAACCAAAAATTCTGAAGCTGTAAAATTTAATAAAAATGCAAATTTGTATCCACCGGAAAGACAACTCACCAAAGCCAGTGAACCATCAGTTGACCTTGAAGGAGGGGCCCAAGGTCAACACTGACCACATCAGAAGATTCCCAGCCCATGATATCCTATAAGTTGGTTTCACATTGCAAACCTCTAGGATCAACAATAAGCAAAGTATAAGCACTTTCAAGTTTGACTGTCATCGTTTGACCTTGAACGCGGGGCTCAAGGTCAAATGTGACCACATCAGAAGATTCCCAGCCCATGATTTCCTATAAGCTGGTTTCATATTACAAGCCTCTAAGACCAATAATAAGTGAGTTATAAGCACTTTTAAGTTCAGCTGTCCTTGTTTGACCTTGAAGGAGGGGCTCACGGTCAAATCTGACAAAATCAGAAGACTCCTAGACCATGATTTCCTATGAGTTGGTTTCACATTACAAACCTCTAGGACCAATAGTAAGTGAGTTATAAGCACTTATAAGTTTGGCTATCCTCATTTGACCTTGAAGGAGGGGTCCAAGGTCAAATCTGACCACATCAAAAGATTCCCAGCCCATGATTTCCTATAAATTGATTTTACATTGCAAACCTCTAGGACCAATAATAATCGAGTTATAAGCACTTTTAAGTTCGGCTGTCCTCTTTTGACCTTGAAGGAGGGGACCAAGGTATAATCTGACCACATCAAAAGATTCCCAGCCCATGATTTCCTATAGGTTAGTTTCACATTACAAACCTCTAGGACCAATAATAAGAGAGATATAGGCACTTTAAAAGTCTGCTACGTGGGGTACTTTGGCACTCTGTGGATGACCTTGAATTAAGAGCTTCAAAGTCAAATGTCTGCAAGGTTGTAGAGGACATGTATATCTGTTATACATATCACCTATGAAGAGATTCAACCTTCCACCTATGAGAGCCAGCCAGTAGAAAAAGGTAGATAATTTTCAAAGAAATGCCCGTGGCGGCCATCTTGTTTTTCAGAATGAGGTTAATTTCAGTCCCAGAGAAGATTACCCCCCAATAGTGTTACGAACGAAAGTAAATATGGAAACCGGGTCCCAAAAACAAAAATTTGGCAAAAAAAAACGGATTCGTTCGAATTAGTATACACCAAACTGTAAAGTCTTCAGTGCATGTACATGAACAAACATTTCGACTAATGTTTATTTTTTGATAAAATCTGAAGCTTTAGATATTATTTCACTGTATATTGGCAAAACATTACACAAGTAAATATTTTAAGCGTTTCGGTGCAATATTTTATACGTTTGATGTAAAATATGTTTCATTTCGGGAACAAGTTCATAAACTTTTGTCACCGAATTTTGTTTACGTTTATATGAATCGAATAGAAATCAACTATCTTTACCACTACCCCCAATGACGACATCCTGCAAATTTGGCGAATCTAGCTGGTGTAGTTTTCCTTTGAGAGCATGAACATCGAAAATCTCTCTACGCACCGCGGTGGCGTAGCAAATACCAAACCAAAGTATCCACCAGAAATTTTAATTGTGTACAATTAAGTAAAAGTACAAATAATAATCAGTTGCAGCAATCCATATATCTTTGTCATAAGTGAAATATGTCTCAATTATGGCAGTTGAATAAAAGTTGGCAAAGCCAAGGTTAAAGGTCACATCACTATTTAGCATTCCTACACTCCCCAAACAATGTCCCATCCAAGAATCAACTTCCTACACCTTACAAAATTCTAAAGGCTACGTTCAAATGTCTAATCAAGGTCACTCCATGATGTTGCACACCTATAGTCTCTGACTAATGTCAATACAAAGTATCAACTTCCCACACCTCACAGCTTCCGCGATACAGCCCAGACAAGGTCAAGGTCACTATGGTAAGGTCAAAGGTAAAATCAAGGCCACATGATGACAATGTACACCTACACCTCCTTACTAATGTCCTGACAAAGTACCAACTTCCTACACCTTGCTGTTTCTTAGATATAGCCCAGAGCACACTATAATGTTGCATAATTACATCTACCTTCCCATCTGGACATCATGAGTGAAAACAATACCCACACAGCCCTTAAAGGCTGTTGGTGAAGAATCCATAAAATTGGAACATATTTTTATCTCATGAGGTGTTGAAATTAACACATTTGGTTATAATATTACAAGATAACTTGATGGGCATTGACATATTGCTGCTTGATCCCTTCTCTAGGCTCAATCATCTTGCAAATCACTATATATCCTTCCTACTGCTGATTCCTCTGCCAGCCTAAGTGATTTGTTTTGTAGTTTAGCATACTAGCATGAAAACAGCAAAGTACATATTAGCTGTTTAAAAGACTTCTTTGTGGCAATAAACTCTGGACTATCTTAACGCTAGGCCTGGACCCATGCAAAATGTCAAACTTTCCATATCTTTTTTTCAAGCCAGGGATACAGTTTAGGCAGAAATTTTGACCAGACATAAATGTCAGCTTTTATTAGCTAATGAACCTGGATAGTGAAAATTAAACCTGAGCAAAATATTAAATCTGTATTAATCTGTTAAGTAGAAACTAGACATTTATTTCGATCAAATTTCTTGAAAATGAAAAGTTAGAGAAATTTTCTTCTACCTAAAAGTTTCTACTTGTACAGTATTTAAAGCATGACTGCTAAAGTATGCATACGCAGTTTAGTGCATTTTGGCACCAGGAAGGTTGACAAAAACTATACATTCAGTCTTGATCCTCCATCTCCCTGGACAGGTCAAGTTCAGGACAAAACAAAGATAACCCGAGGTGAGGAGAGGAAGGCCTACCTTTGCGGTGCCAAGGCCGCCTATGGGTCTAGCCGGTCTGCCAGTCAGATTGAGCTTTGCATTCACACCAAGTCTCTCGTATGCTCTAGCCAGCTCACTCGGAGGCCAGATCTGTACTGGCTCCACCTGTAGGGAAATGGTGACACTAGTCAATTACTAGTTCTGCTACATGTTAATAATGACTTCATTTTGAGCATTTGAGATTCTCAGCCAGCTTCAATGGCTTCACTGAGAATTGTATGAGCCAATAGCTATTATGGATCATATTACGTTTTCTAGAGGTACAATTATTAGATGAGCAGTTGGTTTTAATTTCAAATTGGCAAAATTGTTTTGTTTTTCAGAACCAAGATATCACTGGTTACAAACTGATTTGTAAAACTTTTATAAAAGTGTCTTCAGAGACTGTAAATAAAGAATACAGAAATAAAAGAAGTACATCCTTATAATAATTTTTTTAATGCTTCACTGAAATCTTCAAGGAAAAAATTGTCAAAATTTGTATTTTGAAAACTAACAACACTTAGTCCCTGTATATTAATACCTGGTTCTCTGTGTATTAAACTATTAATACCTGGTTCCCTCTGTATTACTACCTGGTTCCCTGTGTATTAATACCATGTTCCTTGTGTATTAATACCTGGTTCCCTGTGTATTAATACCCGGTTCCCTGTGTATTAATACCTAGTTCCTTGTGTATTAATACCTGGTTCCTTCTGTATTAATACGCAATACCTTACCTGGTTTTCTGTGAACCACTACCTTGTTTCCTGTTTACTATTACCTGGTGGTAGACCTTTGTTTAAAATGACTCATTCCATGTATTACCTGGTGTGGGGTCTGTGTTTTGATGCCATACGTTGCCAACATCTGCTGGAGACGGACACTCTCTGAGATCAACACGACTTGGATCACCAGGTCTGTGGTGGAGCTCTGACAAACAGGAAAATGGTGAGATGTTACTGAGTTGATCTCAGGTTCAGATTAAGAACATGTAGGTTTGATTTACTACATGAGTCTAATTTACTACAGGAGTCATATCACGCCTTGACCCATCCCAACTGCACAATTACAGCCAAAACTCTAGTGACCGACATTCCCCTGACAGACAGAGTCTAACTGACATTCCCCATACAGACAGTCTAACTGACATTCTCCAGACAGAGAGAGTCTAAGGAATGACCAGGGAGGGACCATGGTGCAAGAATGGTAACACTCTCACCTCCCACCTCTGAGATCGAAGTTCGGATCCCGGCCCGACCTCAAGTGGGAAAGCTGGTAGTTGCTTGCCCATGGTCGGCAGTTTACAGTTCAGAACCTTGACCAACTGTATATACTGGTTTCCTCTGCCCATAAAACTACCCGTTGTGGTATGACCTCTGCAATGTGTTGAAAGCGACGTTAAAACCCAAATAAATGTAAAACCTAAGGGATGACCATTTATCAACTTCCCTGGGGTTCTTTAGCCTGCCACTGGGGATAGGACGCAATGACAGAGGACTGCCATTTCAAGTGATCATCTGAGCAACTATATATCCACCTGCACGTGGAATTGAACCCAGGTCCTCTGTTTTCCTAGCTGTATCACTCACTAGACTATAGTGGGTTCTGGCAAGGAAGTACCATCATTCCCTCCTCACGATCAGTGCTGGAATTCCAAGTGTGGACCTCAGAGGTGTATTATACCATTAAAATGTTAAACCAGTGGCAGTTGCAAGGCCTTTTCCCTATGATGAGTCTAGTGTCAACGATATTCATTTACACAATATTTGATGTTGAGAAGTCAATATTACCACATTATTTACAAGTTAACATGCAGAGGCACAGACTTCCAGTGGATAATGTTCTACTTTTAATAAAATACTGTATGGCAATAATGCAAATAACTGATAATCTAAGTGGTGTTTAGGTTTTTTTCAGACAAACCTGACAATATGGACAGTTTTCTTCAATAAAATAATTGATAATTAATATGAACATGAAACACAAACATGCCTTCAGCTATCCTCACTTTGAATTAAACGTTTACCTAAGTTACCACACACATGCATGTGTGATGCAAACACGCCTACAACAGCCGTCATTTTGAAACTAAATGCCCAATGCTTTAAGTCACATGCACATTCAACACTTGCCCATGCAGTTAAATCAAAGCAAAGCTTAAATAATGGCACACTTTAAATGAAATAAAAGAGAACAAATCTAACAATCCAGGTGTATGGCTCTCACACATTCTAGCCCAATATCCAGTGTGACATGTAGTGATGGTAGGGTGTTGTAATAAGGCTTGTTTCTGGTTATAGGACACAACAGGAAAAACTAATCCAGAAGTAATATATATTTTTCACATTTATCACAAGACAAAAAAAGCCATCAACATCCATTATTTTTATATTTTTAATGGAATAGTGTGCTTGAATAATAAGTAAATGTTTACCAAAAGAAAAACACTTTTACTACACTTAGTAAGAGGCACTTTTAGTAACAGGCACCAGTAAATTCTCTGCAATTTCTAAATGGGTTTTAATGCAGCAACAGTATTTTTCTAATGGTGTATAAAAGATATTTTAGGTTATATAGTTTTGATAAAAAAAAATTTTAATCACATTTTGAAGAAAAAAAGATCACAAAATAAGTTGCAAATAAAAAGCGTTACGGTGGAGTTCCCAGTCATATGCTAATGAAGCAATTTGCAGGTACTCTTGATTAAAATTTTTGAAAATAGTTCTCATCAAAATATAACTTTAAATATGCTAATATATATCATAAGGCCATGGTGTCATAGGACAATAGTGGCAATATTATTTTGTTAGGTCTAAGTATATAATTTTTATATGAAAATCAATGTGTCATCCAGCAGTCCCCTGTAAAATCGCTTTTCAGTTACATTTCGATGAAACGATCCATTGTTAATAGAAAGAATTATTAATCAAAGCAAAAATATAGAATATTACACTATGATTTACCTGCAAACCCACGAAAAATACCATGCAAGAAAACTCCAATGACACGAAAACACCGCAGATGACCATAATTATTAAGTTTTCTTAACTGAATCCATTCAGTTCAAATAAATATCTGATATTCCTCTGCAAAGCCAGTTCTATTAACAAAGTGTATTCAGTAGTTTAAAAAGACCTTTCATCTGTTGTTCTAAGATATGTTGAGACTGTCGATAGCTATATAATATTCAAAATATTTACACCATATTTCTGACAAACAATGATTTGTAAGTTAAAAGCTCAACTTCTGCCCAGAAGTTATTCGGAGAGCTGTTACCATTAGAGAGGAACTTTCAAATATGAGTACACAGATTATCCAGTAAATAAAAACAAAACTATTTCTAATGGTCTGATATTGTTCTCTTTTTCAAATTTTGGATGAAAACCATTCAGTAAAAATGCAACCAAAATGTTTTACACAATATGGGTGGTCTATAATATCACCCAGGAGAAGAAAGCGTCCAACAATATGGAAAATAGAGTAAGCATTGTCTTGAAAGGCATTGTTTTAAAAGAAAACTATCGCTCTTGGAAACCTTTGTGTGTAGCCCATTGTACACCCATAGTCTTACATAACTTTACTGAATATTGAGAGCTGAACTCACACCATGGAAAATTAACTCAAATTTATCTCACAAAATATACATATTATACTTAAACATATAGACATATGAGTAGCAATCATATAAATAACAATATAAGTAATAAGTGTGGATCCAAATAATTCTTAAACTCTATCTAATCTTAGAACTCCTTGTAGTTTTCCTTAAGGTTAGATTTTGTTGTAAATCACGAGCGTGTGTGGATAGAGAGTAATTAGTCAATGTAATCACACAATAAGTACTTCTCACTTTATTCATCAAACATCTCATTACTTGTGATACATTCCTTGAATTCATTCCAGTTTTCATCTTGTAAATTCTAACCAATATGCTAGCACCAATCTTTGTTGAATGCTAAACAATCAACAGATCCCTAGATTTTAATATTTCATATCAATGTAACCAAAACAAGACCACTGCCGCGGTGTGTATCTCCCGCTGAGCATTAAAGGGGAGGAAATACCTTTTCCGAGATATTCACAATTTTTCATTTTCCGCTAAAATCCAAGATGACATTTTTCCCCTAGGCACAGAATACTGTTGTACTACCCCGTGGGTCCAAAATTCACTCGAAATCGCTCTGTCTGTTACCATTTTGAAGATATTTTCAATGTTTATGTTCTGTTAAAAATCCAAGATAGCCGCCAAAAGTGGCGAAAATTGAATTTGTTCCCTTTTGCATAGTATACTCATGTACTACCCTGTGGGTCAAAAATTCACTCAAAATCGCTCTATCTCTTACAGTTTTCGAGATATTAAGACTTTTTCATTTTCGGCAAAAATCAAAGTAGCTATTACTCAGTTAGCTATGGACCTACAGGTCTCAAAATTTGCCATTACACAATACATCAAAAAGTAGGTGAACAACATATTTGACAAAAATCCTTTAAATTCAACAGTTTTGCTGTGATAAGCGATTTACTCAATGGAAAACCATGAAAGTAGCTATTACTCAGTTAGCTATGGACCTACAGCTCTGAAACTTTGCCATGACACAGAACATTAAAAAGTACACGAACAACATATTTGACAAAAATCCTGTAAATTTAATAGTTTTGCTGTTTTAAGTGATTTACTCAATGGAGAACCATCAAAGTAGCTATTACTCAGTTAGTTATGGACTTACAGGTCTCAAAATTTGCCATTACACAGTACATAAAAAAGTAGCTAAACAACATATCTGAGAAAAATCCTTTAAATTTAACAGTTTTGCTGTTATAAGTGATTTACTCAATGGAGAACCATTAAAGTAGCTATTACTCGGTTAGCTATGGACCTACAGCTCTCAAAATTTGCCATTTCACAGTACATCAAAAAGTAGGTGAAGAACATATTTGAAAAAAAATCCTCTAAATTCAACAGTTTTGCTGTTAAAGGTGATTTACTCAATGGAAACCCTCAAAGTAGCTATTACTCAGGTAGCTATGGAGATACAGCTGTGAAAATTTCCCATGACATAGTACATCAAATAGTAAGTGAACAACATATTTGACAATAATTCTCTAAATTTAATAGTTTTGGAGTTATAAGTGATTTACTCATTGTTGAAATTCAAAGTAGCCATTACTCAGTTAGCTATGGAAATACAACTCTGAAACTTTTCCACGACAAAGAACATTAAAAAGTAACCGATTAACATAAATTCAATAGTTTTGGAGGTATAAGTGATTTATTCAATGTTGAAATTAAGAAATTTAAAAGTAGCTATTACTCAGTTAGCTATGGACTTACAGCTCTGAAAATTCACCACGACACAGTACATCAAAAAGTAGATAAACAACATATTTGACAAAAATCCTCTATATTCAATAGTTTTGAGTTATAAGTGACTTGCTGAATGGTCAAATGTTAAACTTAGTGTAGCTATTACTCAGCTAGCTATGGTGCTACACCTTGGAAACCTCACCATGATATAGTACATGAAGGAGTTGTTCAACAACATATTTGAGACCAATATTGTAAGTAACAGTTACAAAGATAAAAGCAACTTACTCATTTTGGTCATTGTTAAAAACAGAAAATAGCTATCACTCACTTAGCTATCAAGATCGACCCCTAAAAATGGTACCATCTTGTAGGCATGGAGAAAGTAGGTGAACAACATATTTTACAGAAATGCTCTAAATGCAGTCGTTTTGGAGTTATGAGCACTTTACTGAAAGTAGCCACCATTGCTATTACTCACTTAGCTATGGACCTAGGTCTGAAAAATACCAAGCAGGCTATTTTTAGGCTGTATAAAAGTGCAACTACACACTTATGGCAGCCATCTAAATCAACAAAAAAAAACCCATGGCAGAACACCTGAAAAAAAAACCATGGCAGCCATCTTGTTAACACCCGTGGCGGCCATCTTGTTTTTCCGGATCAGCTGAAAATGATTCCCAGGCAAGTTTTTCCAATGACGAATTTATCCTGCAAATTTGGAAGCTCTAGCTATAATATTTTAAGAGATAGAAAGGCTTTTGTAAAAACGTGACGAACGGACGCACGCACGCACGGACACAGGGCATTTTATAATCTCCCGTACCGGGCCTATCGGCCGGCGGAAGATAATAATACTCAGTCATATATACCTTTGTTTTGTTGTTATATTTAAATTGTTAAAACCATAATCTGAAACTTTTTAGAAAGTGTACCATATTAAGTTTCATTTTTGAGAGCTGGTACCATCAACAAAGAATCCAACTTGTTACTAAGTACTTCAAGGCATGTTCTCTGAAATTTGATTACATTCTTATCCTCCTGATGGTCGAACACAATTGTAATTAATGCACATGAAGAAGCTCACTAAAATGATAACTTTAAACTTCTCAGTGAAAAGAGCACTTCAAATATCCTGAGAGTGGTTCACTGTCCAAGTTAAACTGGCTTTTGAAGGATCATATGTTACCGCTTAATTGCAATCAGAACATTATAATTACCATATACTACTTTAAAGACTGTTGTGGAGTAGTAGTCCAACTGACCCAAAACCCACTCAAGAGAGAATACCAGACGGCACTAATTCGATGTTAAATTTATCATCCTGTGTAGGTACACCATAGTATTCATACTTCCCTACCCATAATTTTCCCAGCCTTGGGAATTACTCTATAAAACCCTTGTGCATGTGCACCAAATAGTGAGGGCCGGCACCATTAGGCAGGACCCAAACACATCCATAATAAAGAGACACGTTTCCCTGTATTTAGCTAAATACATTACTTCTCAATCTAATGGTCACTTATAGCTCTCTTTTGGTGTCTAGCCATTTGATTCGTTATCATAGCGATCACATAAAGTAATTTAATCCAACCTGTTTTAAGTGCCTAATCTCTGAGTTGTAGATTTTTTTTTTTTTTTTTTTTTTTTTTTTCCCAATAACATAAGTTTATTTACCCTTTTTTGACAGTAGTGCAAGGAACCTTGGGAGGGCGAGGGTAGCAAACCTTCCATCAAGGCCTGTTTCCAGTGCCAGTTTCATACACAGTATGAAATACAATTTCTTTATCATTTATATATTAAATATATTAATAGTTCACCTGTTACATATATTTGGTTACATAGATTTACAAATTCTTTCTTTATAAATTCTTAACATTGTTTTTTTACATAGATCTTCATATGTGAGACTGAAGGTATTACAATACAGTATAATGTACTCTTTAATGATGTGATTTAGGTTAATAGTACTGTAACATATATTTTCAAAACTACATTTTACCCAGGTGGAATAAATAGCATACATGACCATTACAATGACGATATTTTTTATTTCATTTTGAATGGAAATATTCTGTAGACCTAAAATGATATGCTTCAGTTTGATATCTATCTGTAATATTCCACTCAGCTGAAGCCATTCAAGTTCTTAATCCTAGTGCATTCATAGAGCAAATGTGGTATATTTTCGGTTTCTTTACAGTAATCACAATATCTGGATTTTGTTTTGTTCCATTTAGAAATCAGTTTCCCACAGGGAAGTATATTATGAAGGATTTTGAATTTAAATTCTGAGTATTTTCTGTACTTGATAGAGTTTGTAATATTTTTGTATATGTTTGTCCATTCATGGTTCTGTATAGTAAGGTTAAGTTCCTTTTCCCACATTTTTTCTGAAAAAGGTCGTTCAAATTTTTTATCTCGCAATATTGTGTAGAAGAATTTTGCATTGCAGTTATCTTCAGAAATATTATAAGTTTTTAAACGTGTAGTGAAGATCAACCTATTAAGCAGTCTATCTTGGATGTATTTGCAATTTGAAAAATCTTTATTTTGTAGGTATTTACCAACTGCTTTTTTAATTATCATGAGTTCAGCAATCCAATTGTTTTTCTTTTGAAGTTTAGAGATTAATTCTTGTTCACTTAGCCACATTCCATCCTTGTCTAAGAGATCTTTCACATATATAAATCCACTTTTTATCCAATTGATTAAGAAGAGAGTTTTTCCTTGAGATTTAAAATATTCATTTCCCCATATGCATTGAGTTAACAGCTCCATATTGGTTAGTTTGTACGTAGGTTTGATATATTTGCAATGGTTGAATGCTAAGAGTAGGTTGCAATAGAAGTCTGGGAGTTGCAAAGCAACATCACACTGTGTTTTCTTGCGGAAATTTGTTTTGAGTAGTATTTCATAATTGAAATTCTTCTTTTGTAAGAAGTAGTCTAAAATTATACGGCATTTATTATCATTATCTAGGAGTTTTGGGATCCACGAGGCTTTAAGAGATTTCTCTTTGGAGAATATATCGACAACATTAAGGCCCCCAAGATCATGTGTGCCAATTGCAGTATTTCTTTTGATTGGAAATCGGTTTTTGCCCCATAAGAAGGTAAATATTTCTCTTTCAATAGTTTTCAAAAAATCATCTGGGGTAGGTAGTATTGTCAAAATATAAGTAAGTTTTGGCAGAGCAAGCAAATTTATTATTATTGATTTCCCATAAAAGGTGAGTTTTCTATTGTGCCATGACAACAAAATGTGTCTAAATTTGCTTAATTGTTCCTCCCATGATTTTGCTATACGTTTTTGGCTATCTGTACCTAAATATATTCCAAGGCATCTAATCGGATCATTAGTAAATGCTACATTTTCAAAATAGGCAGGTCCTTTCTTTAAGGGCCCAAGCCATAATCCAACACATTTTTGAATATTTAATTGTAGACCAGCAACACGAGAAAAGTCATCAATACTTTTGAGAGCATGGTGTATCGAGTTTTTGTTCCCTAGAGTAAGTGTGGTATCATCAGCATATTGGCAGATGGTTGACTCATATTTTCCAATTTTTATCCCTCTGATATTTTCATTAGATTTTAAATTAATAGAGAGAATTTCAGTGGCTATAATAAAAAGCAGTGCTGACAAGGGACATCCTTGCCTTATACCTCTCTTCATTGTTAGTTTTCTTGATAACCAGCCATTATTTTTTATTGTTATTGTGGGTTCTGTATAAAGAATATTAACCCAGGATTTAAAGTATTCTCCAAAGCCAAATTTGTTCAATGTTTTTGACATAAAGTTCCATTCTAAAGTGTCAAAAGCTTTTTTGAAATCTAATGTTAACAAGATACCCGAGATTTTGTTTGTTTCACAGTAATTAATGATGTCTAATAGATATCTAGCTGTAAATCCGATATATCTTTTTTTAATATAGGCACTTTGATCTGTTGATACTATTTTCGAAATTACTTTCTGAAGTCTTGAAGATAAGGCAAATGAGATTATTTTATAATCATAGTTATTTAAGCTGATGGGCCTATAATTTTTAAGCAGCTCCTTTTCATCTTTTTTATGTATTAAAGTTAGGATAGCATTGGACACGGATGATGGAAGTTGTTTGTATTTGTAAGTCTCATCCAGCATTTCCATAAAAGGTTTCTTGAGATAATCCCAGAATTTTTGGTAAAATTCAGGGGTAAGGCCATCTGGTCCGGGTGATTTATTCTTGTTCAATTTTGTTACAGCCTCAGTTATCTCCATAGTAGATAGTTTCTCATCACATGCTAACTTTTCTTTATTTGACAGAACATAGGTTTCAGGGGTTTTTTCAAAGTAGGCATTGATATCACTGATTGAGGTTTTACTACTTGTATATAGATCTGAATAGAATTTATTCGCTTCTTTTAAAATATCTTTATCTGAGTGGATAATTTGACCTTTGTCAGTCCTTAATTCTTTGATTACATTGTGGTTCTGACGCTTTTTCTCAAGACTTAGGAAGTACTTAGAACTTATTTCTCCTTCCTTCACCCATCTTGCTCTTGATCGTATTACAGAGCCTTTGACTTTTTCATTGTAATAGCAGTTAATTTCTGCTTCAATCTCTGAGTTGTAGATGATGTGAAGTGGACCCTATCTGACCTGTTGATAGACTCTTCTGGTTCTTATCTTTTGTATTGTCTGTTGGAGTTTTTAAAAGTTCTGGGGGCTCATTGGCTTTGGTAATACCACATTATAAGGTGAATTAAACAGAATCATTGGTCAACATTTATTCAAGGACCATTTTTACCAAGTGAAAATGAAGGTGGAAATGTCCTACCAAATAAATAGATTAAGTTTATTCCTGAAATGCTCTATAAATATCAAGAGGCAGTCTATTCTGGAGACCAGGAGCATCATAGGATAAACAGCAGTTAAAACATTTCTTTTTAAATTTATATTTATGCACCAATAGTTCAAAAGCTTGGATAGGTACGAATGTCTTATTTAAAAAGTGCCAATTCACACTACAAGTCATATACCCTGCAGTAAGAAGTTGTACACGGCAGTGGAACCACCACCCAGGAAGCCTCAATTTTTCTGAGATTTGGTGTATCCATAAGGTATGACACACATGGCCACTGATGGGAGATGGTGTGTAACCATCAGTAATAGTAACATGAGAGTAGTACAAACGTCTATCACTCAGAGACAACCTCTGTTTACCTCCACTCACTTCATACAGCTGTTAGATTAACACCCGATAATGAAACTAGAATGAGTCAACCTTCTAGAAACCATGGACCTTCAGTTACTGTATGAAAAATTTTCTTGAAAAAGGTCAATGGACTGACAGACACTGATATGGGTACGGAGGTGGGGCTGACAAAGGATGGCATGTGACGGTAACTAACACTGTGGCCTTCAGAAGCGGAAATTTTGAGCACTCCCAAAACTTCTGTGGGACTCTCACGGATTGGGGACGGTCAGGGCCGCTGTCTCACAAGTTCGCATAAGGGCAGGGTGTTTTGCCCAATAATAACACCGCAGGGTATACCACCTGTTGTGAAAGGGATATAATATCTACTTTACTAAAAATAGGAACATTTTATCATGAATGTTCGATTTTTAAGAAGCTTTATGGAAATCAAAGGAAAAACTGGAAATCATATATTATCCCTCCCCCACCCCTATCAACCCTACAAAAGACAAGCAATGGAAAGCCTTCAGTTTCATATCACAACTGGAATGCACAGAGACCAATTGTTCTTGGTCATCAACCTTTTGCTCCACATCATCACAATTATAAGTACCACTTTTGTATGTAAAATTGTCAAGTGCGTCCAAACTAAGTCCACTGTTCCATGAAGACGATCCATGTACAAAGTTGCCAATAGGAACCACTCAGAGAAAAGTCCAAAAACTGGTCACACGTCACGGGTGGTTGTGTTCTTTTTTCATCTTTTAATCATTTTTTAAAAACATATCAAAGTGTTACAGCATACAGAAGTATGCAGGTTCTTGTTCTTCACATATTCAGTTATGAAGGCCACGGGACACAATAAGTATAGACAGTGTACAAAGTTTACCAGAAAATTTTCCAGGTTCACCAGACCTGCAACTCAAACATGTTACAGGTCCATAGCAAAAGTTGCCAGTCTGTATTTCAATGTAGGCTAAATCAATATTGAGTTTCAGAATTGACAAATGATAAATCCTAATTGATTAATGGTTTAATGTTATTTTGCATACACTCTGTATTGATTTATTGGGTGGTTGTGTGAGTCATATATACATATAGGTACATAGTTGTATTATTCTGAACTTATAATTAGCATCAGTAACAACTGCTAATATTAGTTACAGATATATGTGCAGTTTAACATAAAATGTTCGTTTCGGAGGCCCATTAGTTAAAAAGTCTCTGATCAATGACTGCTTAGTTGCATCAAAAATAACCTTCTCCACTACAGATTCCTGGATGTCCATGACTGAACAGTACATTCCTTAAGATCAAAGTTCTATTAAAAGTGCAACTCTTTAGCTCTTCCACAATATCCAACAGTCTTGTAAAAAGTACATGGCATTTTTTTTATGTTTTGACAGAGTTTATTAAATATAAAGGCCACCTTAACCCTAAGGTTTTACCTGAGTTTTCCATCTGCCTAAATAAAAAGTATGTGCAACATCATTTAAAGGACCCCCAAATGTGAGAAAAATACCTTTGTTAGTTTAGGAGTTCCTTTCCAAAGGATGTTTTGTGAAACTGGACCCTGACATCAAAGAGTGGCAGTCCACACAAATCAGAGTTTATGACTGATGAGATACTGTAACGGCACCTTTTTGGGCTTTATATAGTAAAAACTGTTTGAGAATAATAATTGTTTGATTTTAATATTTCTGTCAATATAGGTGGAAATTTCTATTTAGAGAAGGTGATTTTCTGCTAAATTTTAGGTAAAATCAATTGAACAGATGTGAAATCAAGCAGTTAGGATGAAATTTCCAGACCCATCTCATTGGGAATATCTGCCTATTTTGTGATTGGCCAAATGCAAACTCAGCTACAATTTCTTTGCAAATGCCCATTAAAGCCTTAACCCTTCAATTTTGTGCTTTAAGCTCCAATAAACTGATATGAAATCATCTCAATCAGGTCTATCAAACAAAAATAGAAAAATAATTCAATTGAATTCTGTCACAACAACTTACACAGAATGATACAACAAAAGACTGGTACAGGTGTGTGTATTTATACCACTATGTGGAAGGAGCCCTGATATCTAATCTGTTAATGAAGACCACAGGCAATAGCAGATCGTTTACAGGCTTTGAGGCTCTCTTAACAGGAAAATTAACAGTTATAACAAGTGTTCACTGAAACGCAGGGCAAAATTTCAAAGGCAATTAGTGGAAAATATCAGATATTTATTAATTCTTTGCCAGTTGTACTATTCCAATGATAATAGAAAAAAAATACAACAATAAAGAACAAGCTCTTTACTGAAATGGCCTAATGAAATGGAGCTACTCAGCTCAAGCCATGAATATTTTGACTACTACCCCAAGGCAGGGGGGGGGGGGGGGGGGGGGGGAATAAATATCATGTGACCACTTCCTGACAGTGTTTATTGTTTGTACTGGGTTCAATGAGTATGATCCTGTTTACACTATAATCTTACAGTCACAACTTTGCAAAACTACCCCTCTTTCATCCATTCTGCCACCTTAGGCACCTTAGTAAATGATTCCGGATAGTTTCCTTATCCACACTCCATGTGTATCCAGTTATTAACCTGAAAATACTTTTGTTTATGCTGTGGTGGCCTGGGGTAGCCAATTAGTATCCTCTCATTATCTTATAATAATTATATTAACCTAATCACTTTGTTACATCATGTAACAAACACAAGCTCTTATATAAAGTAGCTGGTGTAGATTGTTTGTTCAGTCTTATGTACAAAACTACATCATATAAGCGGTAGAAATCATCAGACAATACTTGTTGTCCATAGTGTTTAAAATTTTAGTGGACACTATCTTTAACTTTAAAATGAACACATCAAGAGCAGAGGATCTTTTCCAAAGGAACAACTGGACAGACGAAGCAAATTCCACAGCAGGATGGAACTCCCCAGTGTCCAGTGTGGGGAGATTTAACTGGACGGTTACTTGACCTCTGAAATGGTATGGCATTGTCAATATAACCTATCTGACCATCATTCTTCTGTTCACCTTACTCAACATTCTTGTTTTGTGGATGCTCCAGAAGACGCGGCATCTGAGAACAACCTTCAACCAACTTGTTTCAGCCATGTTACTTGCCAGTATCCTGAGGAGTTTGACCACAGTGAGTATGGAAATAGCAGAGATATCCAGCAGATTTAGCATCCAAAACACGACTTACTGTACACTGAAGGTACTGTTAAATGTATTTGCTTATAACTTTGTTATGGTCTTAAATGTAGAAATAGCCTTACTCCGGGCTTACATTTGCCTGAAAATGACCATGGTAAAACTGAAACAAAGGACTAACATTATCATCCTGGCCATTGGGGGATTTGTTGCTGGTTTGATCACATTTCCAAACTTACTGCCATTCAGCGGAACACAGCATATGTGTATGGTGAACTTTTCAAAGACTCGATCCTCTTTCCAGCATTACTTCACATGGTTTCGGATCTGCCGGATTCTCCTGCTTTTTATTCTGATCTTCATTAGCTACAGTTCCATGGCCTACTTCATCAAGATTAGGAAGAGGAACTCAAAAGTTGGCAAAAATGATGTGTTTTCCATCAAAATAGGAATACAGATGAGCTGCTTATTTGCATTTACCTACAGTGCCCCTTATATTTGGATTATGTTACCAGTGGTGGAGATTACAAAAAACCTTTCTGAACTGGCTTTTTTCAACATCATACACTTCTTCATCAACCTCACGTATCTGGACATTATTGTGATGCCGCTGATGTTCATAACACAGAGTACGAGGCTGAGGAGACAGATCAGAATCTTCCCAGCAGACAGGAGTGATACAGTTGTATGATATAAACATTTCACTATTATAAAGAAATGAACTGTTAAGGAATAACACTGTACAAACTATGCTATATGTAGGATTTTACCATGGCTTAAGTTTATAAACCCTGAAGGCGATAAGTAATAATAGAACGCCACAGGTTATGATGATTTTCTGATGAAATATTTCCTTGATTAGCCAATCAGATTCACAGACACTTCCATGTCATATTATTGTTAGAACTTTGAATATAGGATAGACTGTGTAATTGTGTAATGGTGTATCATTATGTTCTGTTGTATTCTGTTTCATAAATGGATGTTTTCCTAATACTACATCTAATTTACTGGCTATTTTGTTATCTACAGCTTTTGTAATATCTTGTGTTTCTTGAATGTTATTGCCTAGGTTCTGAATTGTTGTCGCTGCACTTTAAGTTTTGAGTATAAATTGTGATGTGGAAAGCAGTAACTGAAAGAAATAAGAGCAGAAGTTAAAGAAGAAAGGGGAAATTAATAAATGAGAGATAAGTAAATCAGAAAAGAGAAATTAAATAGGTTATATATATATTTTTTTTTAAGAAAGTTACTTGTAATGTACAAGATAGAAGGAATTTGATAAAATTGTGAGTGCTGTGAATGACAACAGGAGCAGTGAGCTTTTGACATGACATTGTTACAGTAATACTTGGACTATATGAAAGCAGTTATGTTTATGAGTGTTAATTGCTATACATGTTTCTATAAATATTAAAGCTACACCCTTTAAGTTTTATAAAAATAAGAAAATAACAGAATTGTTGTGAATCACGAAATCAGCAAACTGTTATCATTTATCATACATCATGTAGACCATTCATTGATATATTTTATAACTTTTATTTGATATTATTTCAGTGTATATATTCCTAATTGATTTTTTATTTGTGGCTTAAGATTTAATAGATTTAACATTTACTAAATATCTAGGCGCAGTTATTGTGTTTTAAAATTAGCTTTAGGATTATTTCAATATTTAAATATCTTGATAAGATTTATATTCGCATGTAGGTGAATAGGTGTTTCTAGTCTTACAGGTTTTGTCTGCATTTTGCTTTATGTTGTGTGTTGTCAGTTTTGTAGCTTAAGAAGTGTTCAGCAAGTAACTATATTCAATATATTTGTATTTGGACAACTCCAAGCCCCTCTGCTTCAACTCTCCTTTAGTTTGTTTACACTGTATCAAGTTGCCGCCTGTGTTACCCTGGATATGTTAGATCCATGAATTAGTTGTCATATCAGGACTCAAATATCTAACCAATGCTCGTTATGTAAGATGCAGATATTCCTGGTTAGTGCATGCCACACATTTATCACACAAATGTGACGGCCAGCTGGCAGTTGTTTTCCTCTGGTTTTTGACTGCCTTTCTGTCCCTGGATACTGAAACTGTTTGACTGTTTTGGTTATGTTGCACCTTAGAGTTGTGCCTTAAGTGCAATAAAATCCAATTATAATGATCTATTAGAAACACAGGTTATTTCAGTACTACTTTATTCTTTATGTAAATAATGAATCCCTCTACCTTGTTCTGTCAAGTTGGTAATAAATTCAAAATGAAAATGAGTCTTCTGATTGGTCAGCAGACAGACCAATAGCTTTTGTGCATAAGGATTTAATATCCAGTTCTGACTGGAATATAGCTTCAATATTTTTTTTTGCCAGATAAGTATCATAACAGTTCAACATAATTATACATCAAAAATTGTATGCTGGATTAAATTCTATTCTGTGCACTGTTGTTCAATATATTATAATAATGTTTTGTGTAATTTATTATGTAGTAAGAATATCAATGTGATGAACTTGTGGTGAAATGAAAAATACGATGTACCCTTATGTGAAACATGTATATGTTGAATAAAATAAATGTATGAGATCAAACAAAGGACTTTTCACAACAACGTGGAGCACCCCCATACCAATAAATAAACCACCAACTACAAGAGTAAACCCCAAAAACATGTCTCGGCCACAGTGCAAAATTACAGAACTTTCTAGTGGAAATCTTACAATAAATTTAACATGCGATACTAATCCATCTTCTTTGTCAAATGATATTTGAACTTTACAGCTGGTGAATGAATAATCAATATCTGTTATTCACATTTCTGCCTCATACTTATATCCCTGAACAAAAATTGGGGACACACTGGATTCAGGCATGACACACCACCACTGTAAGATTTATGCGCAATAACTCAGAAAAAAAATACATATATAAAATTGTACATGGCAAAAAACCTGCCCAAAATAGAAATATTTAAAAGTTAGACACGAAGGATGACAAATCTTGAATAGGTTCTTAGAATAAAAGTTAGCTATAAAGTATAAACTGCAAATCACTCCACACAAAGCCAAGCACCAACACCAACCAAGTTTTTGAACCTTCCGATAAAGTTTTGTTCCTTAATGAACACGAAAAGCTCATATTAATACAGAAGAAGCGAATAAAAGACATTAGAAAATGCCAACTGTTGCACAGTATATGTATCCGTAATGTTCTGGAATGAGAATGGGTGCAATGTATGAAAAAGAACTACACCCATACCGGGTCCCATGGTGTGAAGAATTAACAATTTTTTTTTTTAAATTCACTAAAACTCCAAATATGGGTTATACTGGAACAAACAAACCTTGTTCCACCAATGAACAGTTGGTTTTACACACGATACAAAACTTTCTTTTGTATAGCGGGTATTTTTCAAAATTAAAGAAATTACAGTAATCATATTTTCATAGTCTTAAAAGTTTAACTTAAGTTTATGGTGTTATGACTTATCTTTAACATGACTTAGCTTTAAGGTGTTATGACTTATCTTTATCATGACTTAGCTTTAAGGTGTTATGACTTATTTTTGTGGTGCTTTAGTAACTTATTTTCATCATGTTACAACTTATCCAGAATATTCTTCTGTCTTATGGGACAAAGAAATCTGATTCCAGGAGTAGTAATGATTGATCTTTATGAATGGTAGCAGGTGGAAGCAGGTCTTAGAGCCCATCTTTTCACTTGTATGATTTATCTAGTTGGACCGATCATGTGGGGTTATTTTTTTTTTTCAGTTTTCCCGCCCCTTTTTCAGCAAGACCAGTTATAAGCAGCCTCCGAAGTTTAAAATCGACTCCTGTTGATCAATCGCACAAGTGGGTACAGCAGTTTTAGAAAATAGTTTCACTATGCTAAATTTGGAAAATGAGTACAAACCACAATACACATGCACACTTAAGTACATATAAATACACTTGTGAATACATTCATGGAAGCATGTTACACCCTCAGTCATCTTCTAGTGCTCAGGCTGGGAAGCTTATCAACCAGGGAGACCTATCACTTGAACTTAATGACGCTATTATAACTTCTTCATAATAATTTTTTTATGTATACTAAATGTAAACTACTGTTGCATAGGTGTAATCATTATAATACCCAGTGATTTCTCTCCATTCTTATAAATCTACTGCTCGCCTACTATGGGAAATTAATATATACATGTACATGTATAATGGAGATGGAATAATTTTGGTTACTGAAATTATAAATGTCCAGTATTTTGTACAATTAATTGTCACTGATATTGTGAAACTTAAAACACGAACCATTTTTTAAAACAGGATATGTCTTTGTGAGATATTTTTAAGTTTAAAAAGCTCCATTTTTACCCAATATCAATAACACAAGCAATCAGTGCCCGTGAATGGGCTCTGTATCAGCTGACTGTGCTTTGAGCTTCAGAGTATACGTAAAAGTACATAAAGTTGTTTTAAGAAGTATAAATTTAACTAATAAGGTACAAAGGTAGTGAATAAAATGTAAAATTTGCTAAAATTACTGTATGTTGAAAGAAAAAATCAACATACAATAATTCCAATTCTACAAAAATTCAAGACCGCTGTTAGAATTCAATTTTTTTTCTAGAAGAAATTGTCCATACTACCCAGGGTATCCAAAATTTGTTTGAGTTTTACATGCTCACAACTCTTCAGCAATCTTTAAGAGGATTTCCAACATGAACTACAATTTATTAAATTAAGATATCTAATTGAAATGGGAAATATAGCATTAGAGATACTCATACTCCACAGCCTGGGGAAATAGTTTTCAACACCATGAGATATAGAAGTGGTGAAACAGTACAAAGATCTGGATACTTTCAGAGCAGTGTCAGTTATATAAAGGTCCAAATAATGTTTAAGTAGGGAAAATAACATCTAAGAGAAAGAAAATATACTATAGATAAACATAATGTATTAAAACAAGAAAATTCAATGGCAAGATGACAACATTAATTAGTAAACTAAAAATTATGAAGCTGTAAAATTTATTAATTGGAGATTAGCTGTGAATGGAAATAGCACAATAATGTAAAAGTGAATATAATAATCAGTTGCAGCAATCCATATATCTTTGTCATAAGAGAAATATGTCTCAAATATGGCAGGTGAACACACTTTGGCAGAGCCAAGGATAAAGGTCACACCATGATGCACATCTACACCCCCTTACCAATTTCCCTACTAAGTGTCAACCTTCTACACCTTATGGAATCCAAGAAATAGCCTACTGCAAGATTTTAAAACTCATGGTCAGTATGACTAGGTCAAAGGTCAAATCAAGGTCACACCATGACACGGCACACCTACAATACCCAAACAATGTCCCTACCAAGTATCAACTTCCTACATCTTATAGTTTCCTAGATATAGCCCTGATAAGATTTTATAGGTCAAGGTCACTACGCCAAGGTCAAAGGTCAAATCAAGGTCACACCACGACATTGCACACCTACACCTCCTAACCAATGTCCCTACCAAATATCAACTTCCTACACCTTACGGTTTCCGAGATATAGCCCGGACAATATTTTTTAGGTCAAGGTCACTACGGCAAGATCAAAGGTCAAATCAAGGTCATGTCATGACGCTGCACACCTACATCCCCCAACCAATGTCCCTACCACATATCAACTTCCTACAAATGGTTTCCGAGATATAGCCCGGACAAGATTTAAAAGGTCAAGGTCACCACCTCAAGGTCAAAGGTAAAATCAAGGTCACACCATATAGTTGTTCACATACAACCCCTAACCAATTTCTCTACCACGTATCAACTTTCTACACCTTACTGTTGCTGAGATATAGCCCAGACAAGATTTTCAAACTCAAGGTCACTACGGCAAGGTCAAATCAAGGTCACACCATGATGTTACACACCTACACCCCCTCACCAATGTTCCTACCAAGTATCAACTTCCTACACCTTACAGTTTCTGAGATATACACTGGACACCTGCCCGCCCATCAGGGCACTGTGAGTGAAAACAATACCTGCACAGCCCTTAAAGGCTGTGGGGTAAATACCGATTTAAAGTAAAATTTCCTTTTCCTTCCATCAAAAAAGCTCTCTGGCAGTTCAATTAGCATGACATATTTTTATATACAATCCATAATTTGTGCTTGTATGAATGCAGGATTCTATAAAAGAAAAATTGCCCTAATTACTGTAAACATACAAGCTCAAATTATCAAGGATTTTGAGTTCCAGTTGTGTCAATTCACGGTGGCAAGCGATTTATAGCAATACAAAGATGACTTGGGTGTCTCATGCTTCACTACACCAAGTAACTGTTATACCTGCTGTACAGATCCCCTCTGCAAAAAGTGAAACACAAAAACAAAAGCAAACAGTTGATACTGCCATTTGAACTGCAATAATGACACAAAATATATAGTTTCCAACAACTCACTAGGAAGAATTTTTAAATTGTTGAAGTTTATCAGACCTTCACATTTTAGCCATCAAGATTCGTATGTCAGAATGTTAAATTCTGAGATGCTTAGTGAAATATAATTGCTTTAATATTTAGCATGTATTAAATTTATGCTCAGTTTTTATATGTCTGTTATACTGAAACAGCTGTCTTGAGTATGTGTGCGATCACATGAAGTCACTGAGAAATGAGAATACATTTTACAGTGCGACACAAGTTCACACAACCCATGCAACAATACTGATATTGCATTTCAATCCCTACACTCTGTATGACATGACAGAGTTCTCTAAAGTGACTCACTCCTATAATTCAACATAAATAAATGTACATGGCTAAACAGTTGATTTGCTTGGATTTGCACAATTTGTACAGTTAAACAGTGACTTAGATTTCAAAGAAGGGGCAGTCTAACAGCCCGGAGGTCAAAGACAGAAAAAAAGCATCTAACAGAGAAAACATAGCTATGGTGGAAAGGCACGTCTAATAAGGTGAGTGAGATTAAATCATTGTTCAAAATGGCATATTATCAATACACTAAAGTTGTGACACGATCATAACTAACCACTACTGACTATTGTATCCTTTTAAATACAACAGTCAGATGTTTAAAGCCAATAAGATGACCCAACCTCCATATATATTTTTGCAGAACAAGCCCAACAGCCTTTCGATTTTCACGACCCGATCAAAGAGGACTTGCACACAATGCTTTTATTTCACAGTGTCCATTGTATGCAATAAGATTCAGCAAATCGTTAAGAGGCCAAATTCAAAAAGGATCTAGTCTAAGCTACAGCGCTTATTGTCCATTGTGTGTGACAGATTCTCAGGTGTAACTATACCAAACATATTCAGTAAAAGTTAGTCCATTAACATAACCAGGTCATACCCCGGTATTTTGTCAGCAGGTCATTCCTAATCTTGGGAGCATCAAAGGCAAGCTGAGCCAATAACCAGATTTAAAGTTCAACAGAAAGAGCTCCGCTAATCTTAGCTTTAAATCAACAATGTTTGACCCAAAATTGGAACCTCTAACCTGGATGAATCAAAGTTAATCCCAATGATGAAATATGTCAACACCAAGGGATCCATTTCTTAGTTCAACTTGGTGATTTTTGGCACAATTTGAGCTTGATCCCTTTTGTGAATACAGGCCCTGGTCACAGTTTATAGTAATTTGAGAAAAATCATCCAAAGATCTACTTTTTTCAGACAGGCCTGTCCTATTACTCCCAGTCACTTCCCTGGTTGCTACTTTATAGTCATGACCTTTGTTTTTTATGACTCTTTCTGTCTTGTTGATCACTGTCTTGAGAATGCTTCTATAACAATTCAGCACTTCATAAATGCTTTTATTATTGTGTTATAACTTATTACCAATAATAAGTCTACAATATAGTTCTTTGTACTTGTTACATTTGCACAATTAATGCTATACAGATCAAACACTGAAAAAGCAGCAGTTACAGAGATACAATATGGTAAAACATTTAAGCTGTCTCCTTAGAAACTGCCATGTTTGGTGTTTCTACCACAACGATCTGAAATAAAATTTCATGACACATTCAAACTGCAATTGTGCAACCATATTAAAAGAGCAGGATCTTTGTTACATAAGAGTCGTAAAATAGAAGTCGTAGTTTGTACAAAACAACAGGGAAATATGAATACGAGAGAGCGAATATGAACTCATAAAGTAGAATATTAGCAGTCACCAAAACATCATGGATTGTACTGCTGTGCTTCAACAGAGAAGTGAGACTCCCCCATAAACACAATATGAATTCCTGAAGTACAAATATCAACAAAATAGGATGGGCTAGAACAGAATCAGGACTTCATCACTCAAATACTCTATAGAGACTTTCTAAATAGGAATTTTCAGTGATCGGTCCAAAGAATCCGAAGAAGGCTGGACAATAAAAGTTTTTCTGAAGAACAGTAAATTGATGAATACAATATTTGTCACAAATTAGGTCTCTAACTGTTAAAGTTTCATTCTATACTTTGGAAGTAACAAAACTGGATTATTATTATTATTATAAGTGTCTTACCATTTACTTTGAGCTTAACATATAACCCAAAAAACAAAAAATTAGTTTCAAAAAATCAACCCTTGTTCCAAAGGTGACCCTTGTCCCATGCAGAACTCCCCATAAGCATGACCCCTACTGTAAATCTGTGTGCCAAAAGATCTACATCATTCACAAGAGGTTTTATAATACTGACATATTTTTACTTTCAATGATTTAAGGATGATAACATACATCAATATAAAAAGATGCAAGTAACACAACCTGTTAATATAAACAAGAGGAGAGTGCCCGTGAACGGGCACTGTGTCAGCTGACTGAGTGTTTTTGATTTGTGAAGGTGATTAGAGGACAGAATAATTATCAGGAAAAGGGCTGTACAGAAATACAGTAAATGGTAACTGAACAGCAAGTTCGAAAGAAATTCCGAAGCTGACAGAAGAAAAGGATAAAAAAGTTGTGCCCTGTAAATGGTATTATGAAGGAAAATAACAAGGTAATTGTTTAAGTGTAAAAAATAGGTTAAAACATATTTAAAGAAATACTACAAATGCAATATCCTCGTTCGACCTTGAAGAAGGGGTCCAAGGTCAAATCTAACCACACAAATACATTCCCAGCCCATGATTTCCTATGGTTTACCATTCCAAACCTCTAGGACCAATTATAAATGAGTTATAAGCACTTTTAAGCTTGGCTGTCCTCATTTGACCTTGAAGGAGGGGTCCAAAGGTCAAATCTGACCATACCAAAAGATTCCGAGCCAATGATTTCCTATGGGATGGTTTACCATCCCAAATCTCTGTCACCAATAATAAGCGAGTTGTAGGCACTTTCAATTTTCGCTATCCTCATTTGACCTTGAAGGAGGGTTCCAAGGTCAAATCGGACCATATCAACAGATTCACAGCCCATGATTTCCTGTCTGTTTACCATCCCAAACCTCTGGGACCAATAATAAGCGAGTTATAAGCACTTTTAAGTTTGGCTATCCTTGTTTGACCTTGAAGGAGGGGTCATTGAAGGTCAAATCTGACCACACCAAAAGATTTCCACCCCATGATTTCCTACAGGTTGGTTTATCATCCCAAACCTCTAGGATCAATGACAAGGGAGATATAAGCACTTTTCATGACTGACAAAAAACACCTGTGGCGGCCATCTTGTTTCTCAAAATGAGGCCAAAAATATTCCCAGACAACATTTTATGGTTACTAATATATACTGCAAACTTAAGAAAGCTAGCTATAATATTTTTTTTCATCAGAGCAGTAATGGTGAAATCTCTCTCTACACACTGCGGCTATCCAGTGGATACAATGATTTACTCAACAGTGAGAACCTGAAAGTAGCTATTGCTCAGCTATGCTATGACATAGAGGTCTGCAATTTCACTATGTTATAGCTGACCAAAAATTCTGTGAATAACATATTTAACAAATTACTCTAAATGTAATAGTTTTCAAGTTACAACTGATTTACTCAACAGTGAGAACCTCAAAGGAACTATTACTCAGCTATGCAATGAGCTACATGTCTGAAATTTTACTATGTTATAGCTAACCCAAAAGTAGGTGAACAACATATTTAAGCAAACTACTGTAAATGCAATAGTTTTCAAGCTACGACTGATTTACTCAATAGTGAGAACCTGAAAATAGCTATTGCTCAGCTATGTCATGAGCTATAGGTCTCTAATTTCACTATGTTATAGCTGACTCAAAAGTAGGTGAACAATATATTTTAACAAAATACTCCAAATGCAATATTTTTCAAGTTATAGCTGATTTACTCAACAGTCAGTACCTGAGAATAGCTATTGCTCAGTTGTGCCATGAGCTATAGGTCTATAATTTCACTATGTTATAGCTGACCCAAAAGTAGCTGAATAACATATTTGCACAAATTTCTGTAAATGCAATAGTTTTCCAATTATAACTGATTTACTCAACAGTGAGAACTTCAAAGTAGCTATTACTCAGCTATGAAATGAGCCACAGGTCTGAAACTTCACTATGTTATAGCTGACCCCAAAATAGGTGAATAACATATTGAAACAAAATACTCTAAATGCAATAATTTTCAAGTTATAAGTGATTTACTCAACAGTGATAACCTAAAAGTAGCTATTACTCAGCTATGCCATGAGCTACAGGTCTGAAATTTTACTATGTTATAGCTGGCCCAAAAGTAGCTGAATAACATATTTATACGAAATTCTCTAAATGCAATAGTTTTTAAGTTACAAGTGATTTTACTCATGATGGAAGTTACTGAAAAGCCCAAAAGTAGCTATTACTCACTTAGCTATTGAGACAGACACCCAACTTACTCACCATATTGTAGCTATGAAAAAAGTAGCTGAATAACATATTTTAACAAAATGCTCTAAATGCAACACTTTTCAAGTTATAAGTGATTTACTCAACAGTGATAACCTAAAAGTAGCTATTACTCAGCTATGCCATGAGCTACAGGTCTGAAATTTTACTATGTTATAGCTGACCCAAAAGTAGCTGAATAACATATTTATACGAAATTCTCTAAATGCAATAGTTTTTAAGTTACAAGTGATTTTACTCATGATGGAAGTTACTGAAAAGCCCAAAAGTAGCTATTACTCACTTAGCTATTGAGACAGACACCCAACTTACTCACCATATTGTAGCTATGAAAAAAGTAGCTGAACAACATATTTTCACAAAATGCTGTAAATGCAACACAAGTGAAGTTATAAGTGATTTAGTGCATGATTTCATGAATTTTAATGCATTAAAAATTATTAAAAAAATTTATTTAAAAAAAAGTAAGACAGATCCAGGTCTCATACTCACACAAGAGAATCTACCTCTGCCCTAGTACATATATGCAAGATATGAGAGAAATCCCTGCAATAGTCACTGAGAAAATTGTGATAAAAAGTTGAAATTTTCACACTTTTGGTGGGGGTACCCCCCTTGTAATGTCTCTAGCAAACAGACGAACAGACAGATTTGCATGCCTTGAACAATTTTTCATCCTCGATAGATAAGGTATCTTTTTAAAAAAAACAGCATGTCTCTAGGCCTTGTAGTTTTGGAGAAGAAGTTGTTCATGCGGACGCGGACGCGTACGCCCACGCCGCAGAGTGATGACATAATGTCAGCTGACTGACAAGTCAGCTGACATAAAAAACAATTCGTTTATTATTACACAGAGAAACAGACCCACATTAATCCAGCTATTTCCCAGTACGATGTATTAAGCTTATTAAAATGACTGTGTGCTCACTACAACACATAAAGATAAACTCTACAGTAATCATGCTAGTTCCCAAAACTATTTTATTATTACTCAGAAATAAATGTACAAGTATTGAGTATATTAAAACGATTGTCTATTCATTATGACACACAGAAATAAACCCAAGATTAACCTACTTATTTGCCAAAAGCATATGCAAGTAATGAGTCTATTCGAAAATTTGTTCATTATTATACACAGAAATACACCCTAATTAAAATAGTTGTAGCTAAGAAGTATATACAGGTATGGAGTCTATTAATATCTCAAGACGCAAATAACATGTACAATACAAAATAATAACTAGACCAAGCCTATTGCAGAATCGGCGTATTTTGTATCCACCAGAAAGATGATATCACTTCAAGAAGCCTATCACTATTACTGGGGCATTTATGCCAAAAAGACTTTACAGCCAAAATGACAGGAAGTGGGTTTCACACTGCCAATCTATACCACCAATAATAAGAATAGGCATCATGAAAGATGGCTCCACAGTATCTGACCACATCAAAAGATTCACAACCCATGATTTGTAATGGGTTGCTTTCAAATTCTAAACCTCTGGGACCAATTATAACTTAAGATATACATATACACACTTCCACATTTGGTCAAAATCAAGTATGTGCGGTACTCTGTTGATGACCTTGATTGAACAGTTTTAAGGTTAATTGTCCGAGTGCTTAAAGAAGACATATAACCCATCATCTACAAGTAAGTTCAACCTTCTACATCTTAGAACAAGTCTCAGTTTGTCAATACAAAAAGGTTGATTACTTTCAAACAGCCATTGCAGCCATCTTGTTTACAGAATGAGACCACAATTATTCCCAGAGAAGCTTTTGTTATATAAAAATTATGCTGGAACTGTCAGCAGCCTAGTTATAAACTTTGTCTCGAGATGGTGGGTAATGAGAAAAATCTAGATCTAAACACTGATGCAGCATTGGTGGTTTAACAAAGTGTAATACAGTGTATCCATCAGAGCTGTATCTGGTGGACACAGTTATACAATCTATGATACAAGACAAGATTCCTTCTATAGTTTACTACCCAGTAGACTCTCACTTCTTAAGGTTACATTTTTAATGACGGTTTGTCTGATTCACGGTACCTACCTGGAATGAAGAGTACCTCATGTTTGGGCGAGGTCTCTCGGCTGCTGGCAGATTTCTTCTGATTGGATCGAGCTCGTTAATGTTTAACAGACCATCCACTGTTGAGCAGGAACAGACAAAAAGCAAACAGGGTGAAAAGCATGCACTAAAGTGGATGTACTCACGAAACATTGATATAGGAGCCAAAAATATGCTATGGTATATAATATACGTTATAGTATAACCAGTTACTGAAACAGGTTATTACTGTAGTAATATCACTTAAAAAAGGTCATATCACTATGGGTAGTTAAGCAATTGGACAAAAACAGTGCACACTATTCGGTCACGATTCTGCACTGATGTTGTGCCATTAATCCAGGCCACAAATTAAAGCAAAAATCCTGTAAATATATTGTAGCATTAGCAAATGCAAAGTCAACTGTTGAATAGAAATCTTGACTGGAAAAAAACTATTCCATGGCATAAAGATAACACAATTCGTATCATAAAGAAGAATTTTGAGAAATACGACATGGGTTGACAAGCAATGAGTTGGGGCTTATCATACACATATCTAGAATATAGAGGGAAGATGGCTGTGATCTGGTCGTTAGTCATGTTTGGAGAGCCATATTATGGTCTACAAGGTACATATTCTCATGATTCTTTTATGCTTTCCCACCTTAACTACAAAATAATTAACTGCATCTCTATCTAGTTAAAAGTAAACTGCTCTTGTCAAAATTTACAATAGAGGAATACACTGATCTAGATGCACACTCATAAAGTTTAGTCTTATATATTTGAAACAGATGCAGAAAAATACAGACTGGTTTTTAATATCCCAATTGAATAGCAGGAAAATCATGTCACAGTACCTTGGCAAGACACCAAAAGATAAACAGGAGAGGAGGGGTGTGCAAACTGGTTCAAAAACTTTGCAACGCAGAGTAACACAAATGTAATTTGCAACAGTCTGTGAAATTAGTCACAACTGATGAAACCCCTTACCTTACTTTAAACATGTAATATTCTTATCAAAATTGTGATTTCTGTTGTAACTTCAGGCAGCTGATTATTTCAAATGACTGTTTCAGCGGAGATATTCAGTAAATATTGCTTCTGATGACTTGAACTTTTAAACATTACCAAAGTGCCCAACTTCTCACACTGTACACAAATTCTATATGCCTTACTCCAGGTGGTCACATGACAGCAAACTGAAATTATTTAACGAGACATAGCTAAATCTGAGTGTAGTATCATAATAAAATATCTCAATATCGATCCATAATGACTCTAAGTTTCAATATCAGCCCGCTCTTGAAGTTTGATACTGATAGATTGAAATTACGAGAATTATCCATCAGTAAAATACCAAATATCAAAGCTTGATATCGATATATTGAAATTTTATTTTAGTACTAACACTGGTGAATCCCCAACAAAACAAAACTTCATTCCAGAAACTTTGGCATACTCTGTGACTCTGTGATCACACCATGGCCAACTGAAACTTAACAAGACAAAACAAAAACCCCCAAAACACACAGAGAAAAGGAAGGCTTCATTCCAAGATGCTGATACGTTGAATCCTCAGTAACTTCTACCTGAAAACTGGAGTATCTGGAGCTGATTCGGGGCCGGTGGGATCCGGGCATCCAGCGTCGTATAGGATCAATCTCCCACCGGAAAATCAGGTTATTGGCTGGAAAGCAAGACTTTCTGTTAGTGTTAGTTAGCCATACTTCAAAATGGATAATGGTGTAGGTTTTTATATCAATATTCAAATACTGGTGTCAATTCTTTTTGTTTGTGTTGACACCCATCTAAAATCTGGCAAGTTCAGTGAAGAAAAGATGACTCAGCTCTAAGCTGAGTGGATCTAAACCAAACAGTATATCTGCACCGAAGCTGCCCTACAAGTTATACAGATAAGATCATTCAATTCACAAATGTTAAAACAAATATAACGGACCAGTTGACAAGAAGAACCATTGAGCAAAGTATCTTTTACAAAGAGAACACCCAAGTTGTCCAACTAAACTAGAAAAGGGTTTTTGGTAACAAAAACGAGCGGCCCGCATGAAGACTTCAGTTAATAAAGCTGTATTAGTTGTGGTATGACACTGTAAGGAGAAGATAAGCTTTACTGTGTTTTGTATCTGATGGGAAAGTGGGTTATCTAAAACTGTATCAGTTACAGTATTAGACTGTAAGCAGAATAACAGCATACACAGCTAGGCTTGATAAAGCTCAGTGAGAGTGAACCTTTCCATTTTCTTCCAGTTTCTTTTTTTTTTTGCAAGACAGAAAAGATACACACATTGCACACATATTCTCCTCTTTGTTTGAATGGGGGGAAAGTGAGACTTACAACACACACATAATCTCACTTCCCCATCTCACTTCCCCCATACACAGAGGCAATGGTTTTCTCACATACATTTTTATTTGAGTGAGGGGAGTGGGGAGGGGGCAGATCTGTGCAGAAAAAGACTGCCTCTTCCTCACTCCCCTCACTCAAATAAAATGCAGGTGAGAAAAAGATTATTTACTGTAGTAGAATGTTTAGGTTTTACAGCAATTACTTAATTATGTAAGGGGCTACAGTTCTGAAATTTTACTATGTTATAACTGACACAAAACTATATCAAAAACACATTTAACAAAATGCTCTAAATGTAATACTTTTCAAGTTATAAGGGATTTATTGCATGAATACATGAATTTTAATGCATCAAACATTCATTAAAAAATAATTTAAAAAGATCCAGGCCCGATACTCCCACAAGGGAATCTACTGCTGGCCTAGTACATATATGCAAGATATGAGAGAAATCCCTGCAATAGTCAATGTAAAAATTGTGATAAAGTTGAAATTTTCACACTTTGGGTGGAGTACCTCTCTTCTAATGGCTCTGGGGAACAAATGAACACACAGATCTGCATGGATTTTACGATTTATCATCTTCAATAGATAAGGTATCTTTTAAAAAAAAGAGTATGTCTCTGGGTCTTGTAGTTTTGGAGGAGAAGTTGTTCACGCGGACGCCGCAGAGTGCTGCCATAATGTCAGCTGACTGACAAGTCAGCTGACATAAAAACAGGAATTTTAAGGAAAAAGGTCATTAAAAGTCTTCCTTAAACTTAATCAATGTGTCAAGTTGAACTGATGTCATTGAACAGTAAGTCGGTTGGGAGCTGAAAACCCTCATTTTTACTTCAAGGTGGCCATGACTGTACTTGTATTGGAACTCCAAGGTGGAAAGAAAATAAGATTGTCCCTATTTTTATCTTTAATAAGTTTGCAAAGTTTAACTGAGGTCAGCTGAACAAAACAATAGCTGGAGAGTAATTACTCCATAATTTCACTGCAAGATGGCCATAACTTCATTCATATTGGGACTTTAAGGTGACCATAAAATAAGAATGTCTCTTTTGTCACCCTTTATAAGTGCATAAAGTGTGGCTGAGGTCAGTTGAACAATAAGATAGCTGGAGGTTGAAAACTTCCTTTTTTGACTGCAAGGTGACCGTAACTTCATTCATATTGACTTTAAGGTGACCATAAAATGAGAATGTCCCTTTCTGCCAACCTTTATAAATGTGCCACGTTTTATTTTAAAAATTTAAACATTAACTGAGCTTAGGGCTGAAAACCCCTACATTTTTAAGTTTAAGATGGCCATAACATCATTAATATTTAAAACATAAGGTAGTATGAGTCTTCTTTTCATCTACTTCAATATCAATACACATTAGATATGGAAAAAGAAAGGGGCCAGACGGCTTTATTCCAAATTTTATGACTTTAGGGGACCATAGCTCCAATTATATTAACAGTTTAAGGTCACGATAAAGTCAGGATAATCCTTTGGTAAATCTTAACATATATGACAAGTTTGGTTGAAAAAAGTGAAAAACTAAGTGAACTGGAGGGCTAAAACCCCCTTTTTTGACATTAAGGTGACCTTAAGATTGCAGATACAGGGCTAAAACTTCGACATATGAAAGATTATCAAAAAGTAGCTGAATAAGTAATCTAACAAAACGCCGAAATCCTGACCGTTTTTGAGATACAAACCAAGTACCCATCTTTAAAAAATTTATGAAAATAAAACGCCTCCTATTCAGGCATCTATGGTCCGATTGATCAGAAAATCATTTCTGACCTACAGATATAGGTCTAGAATGTACCCGATAAATTTTATAGCACAGGTGTGCGTGGTTTTTTCTGAAATGCGATGACGGGGTGTTTTTGAAAAATGTTTAAGGTTACCTTAATTAAAGCTTAAGGTCTCCGCAAAGTATCCCCCAAATTTTTCCTGCCCCTATAGTTTTAAAGAAGGAAAGAAAAATTTGAAAGCCCAAGAGGTTATCCAAGGTAGACCATAATCCTGCGGCAGCAGCGATCAGTTGGACTTATGTGAAAACAAATAAGCGCCCCTAACGGGCCGCTTAATTATGTCTCTTACCTATAATATACTACATGTCCACTGGGTCTTATGTTGAAAGGGATTGGATTAGGGTTCGTATCCCCCAAAAATAATAAAATGGCAAACTGATCTTCTAAAAAATGACAACAGGGGTTGATAAGTTTTGTTCTGTAAAATAGAGTCTCATTATTGTAATTTCCATTGGATAAATTAAATGACAAACTCTATATTAACTGCCATTATAACTAGAAAAAGGTTTTTGCTAACAAAAACAAGCGGCCCGGATGGAGATGAGGGGCTATTAAAGCTGTAGTAGTTGCAGTATCAGACTGTAAGCTTTACTGTGTTTTGTATCTGATAGAAAAAGCAGATTATTTAAAAAATGCAGCAGTTGGAGTATTAGACTGTAAGCAGAATGTAAGCTTTATTGTGTTTTGTAAAGTAGTATATTTTACGAAAAGAATAGATCATTTTTACTATAAGTTGGCAGAAGACAGCCAGAGGATTTTATTCCAATTTGAGGACTTTAAGCAGGCCATAGGTCCATTAACATTTTGAGTTTAAGGTTACCATAAAGTCAGGATATTCCTTTGGCAAATCTTAATATATGTACCAAGTTTGGTTGAAAAAAGTGAAAAACTAAGTGAACTGGAGGGCTAAAACCCCCTTTTTTGACATTAAGGTGACCTTAAGATTGAAGATACAGGGCTAAAACTTCGGCATGGGAAAGATTATCAAAAAGTAGCTGAATAAGTTATCCCAACAAAATGCCGAAATCCTGACCGTTTTTGAGATACAGACCAGAGTACCCATTTTAAAAAAAATTTATGAAAATAAAACGCCTCCCATTCAGGCATCTATGGTCCGATTGATCAGAAAATCCTTTCTGACCTTGGAAATTTGGTCTAGAATGTACCTGATATCTTTTATAGCACTGGTGTGTGTGGTTTTTTCCGAAACGCGATGACGGGGTGTTTTTGAAAAATGATTAAGGTTACCTTAAGTAAAGCTTAAGGTCTCCGCAAAGTATATCAAAAATATTTCCCGCCCCTATAGTTTTAAAGAAAGATAAGAAGAAAAGAAAAATTTGAAAGACCAAGTATTTATTGAAGGGAGATCATAATCTATTAATCATTTCTAGAAAAATCATACATACCTTGAGGTAAGCGTTCTCAAAGGACTCTTGTTTGGAAAATACTCTTATCAAATACTTCATGATCCTTGAACCTGACATAGCCTGTTCCTGGGAGAAACTCACCTAGCAACTGAGATATCAGTAAAACTGCTTGTCCCCACAGGAAGAGATCATCCTTGGTTCCATCGTTGCTAGGCAACCGTATCTGACTGCCTGGTTTCCGTCTCTCGGCATCTAGTTTTTCTTTTGGGACGTAGTAATACTTTGGCACCACAGGACCATCATTGTTGTAACAGAGGAGAGGCTTGAGTGCTTTCTGCCAGTACTCCACCTGCAGAAAACATCAAGCATCCTCGTGTGGATATGGTTTTCTTAAAGGTCATAGGAAGCATTTTTCACAAAAGTTGTAAATTGTACTTAATTCAACAGACAAACAACCTGGGAGGATGAAAATGTGGTTTATTTTATGGTACAATAAATATATGGTACAAGAGCCATAAAGAGCTTTAGAAAAAATAAATATAATGAAGTGGAGTAAAACGCCGACATATTATTTTTCTCGTAGAAGATGATTGATGACGTCACAGGTTCATAACGAAGTTCTGTTTAGCTGGAGATATAATGTATATATTTACCAACTGAAGGAAGATAATGTGTTTCTTTGAAGATTTAAGTTTTGCCAGAAAAAAGCTCACTATAACCTTTATTTTTTCCATATACTGTTTTTTTTCTCAAGTTTCACCTCATTTTTTATCTACAGTTATAACAAACACAGAAGAAATATATAAGTCAATTGTCTTTGAATGCAGAAGCTGTATGCGATATTGCCTCCTCACATTTTTTCAAGGTTTTTAAACTGTGATGGGAAAGTAGCCTTTCACAAGTTAGATATTTAAATAAAACTAAAAATCTGTTAACAAATTCAAAAATTGTCATTAAAATGTACTGGATACTGAGTTTTGCCTTTAATTACCCTGTACTTCTATCAAGATAAGGTACGATGTAAAGTGAAATCAAAATATAAAATTTGTTTTCATTTGAATAAATCATTTATGAAATTCATTCTGTTTTGGTCAAATTTATTCTGAAAGAATCATTATAGTTCTAACTTTTATATTATCAGTTCATGAAATAATTCAGTATATAATAGGTTTTCCTTAAGAGAGTAGTTCAGTACTTTTTTACCTTCGGATTGAATAATTTTAAGTTTTGGAAATTAGCTGGTAACATTTTCTTTTCACGCCTCTTTATGCCTTTGTTGAGACTGAGAAAAAGAAAATGTGTTTGGGGAAAATTTTTATCATCATCTGATACACTGTAGATGGCCTGACACATTCTGTATACTATGAAAGTATTGTTTTGTTTACAGCTTTGGTGGAAAGTTCTGAACTAATTTGGGGAACATATATGATTATCCTTGTTTGAGGCCCAGGTCTGAAGACATTTAAGTTGTATTTAGTTCATCTAGCAATAATTAGTTTTCAAAATTGAAAAAAAAAATAACTCTCAAAATTCATTTCAGAGTTGAACCTGGTTGACTGCAAGATTTGTGATTTTTATCCAACTTGCTTCCTACCTCTCTAAATAATTTTTTATCTGAAACACATATAAAAGATGGGGCCACGGTGGCAGAGTGGTAACACTCTCGCCTCCCACCTCTGAGGCTGGGGTTCGATCCCCAGCATGGCCTCAAGTGGGAAAGCTGGTAGTTACTTGCCGTTGGTCGGCAGTTAACAGTACAGAACCCTAGCGAACTGTATGTACTGGTTTCCTCTGCCCTTCCAACTACCCGTCGTGATATGACCTGTACAGTGTTGAAAGCGACGTAAAACCAAAAATAAATAAACATATAAAAGATGTTCTCAAGGCTAGTTCAGAAATTTACTATGGCAGACTGGTGTCTTATAAACAAATAAACTTCATAAAAACAGAAAATGCAATCTTTTAAATATATATGTATGTATTAAAAGCCTTACGAAAACGAGAGTTTGTTTACATTGTCATGAACCTGTGACGTCAAGGCTAGTACTTTTTACGAGAGTTATCGAGTGAAAAATAATGGCAAAAAATCTTGAAAAACTGACAGAAAGTGACTGAATATACCATGTAACCTTGTCCAGATGTATCTTATTTAAACAGAAATTGAACTTTCATATGTATATGTAATTATTAATGAATGATCTGAAAATGCTTCCTATGACCTTTAAGGAAAAAAAAATTACCCTTCAGAGAAACCATAAGGAATTTTGACAGTATTTTATTCATGTTATTATTACAGCTATGTAAGTATATACTAGTTTGTAAAATGGCTAACTATGATTTCTCTTCAATTTTTATTATTCACAAGCTGTGTTACACTTAAATAGCACGACATACAGACTGGGATAGAGTAAGAAATCTAAAATTCGCCACATATCTGAAATTCGCCACATACGAAAATACTAATAAAATAAATGAATTGAGGCGAGATTTGTTGACTGTATAGTAAATTAAGGCTTTTTGAACTGAAAAATACCAATTTTTGGACAAAAACATCATTTTCTTCATAAAATTAACTAAGGTTTTAGAGGTGGCGAATTTTAGATTCCTGGCGAATTTTAGATTTCTTACTCTACATTATTATTATTCGGCAATGCAACTTATTGTGGAAAATTAGCATTACAAATTTGTAAACAAATGTCAATGTTTCTTTAATATTTCCACTAATTTATTTAAGCAACAGATAATATTGTTAAGCACATCATAAGAAAGGTATTTTTATAGAGCTTCTGCTCCTTTTAGTGGAATTGAAGTCCATGTAAGAATGGTGAAGTAGTCTCAAAAATTCAAGTTTTGATATCCACTACTGCCCCTATAAATAATTAAATAATTATGGACTTATTTTACTATAATTATTAATCACGCAAAATGGTGGATAATGAAATTACACAAACTTCATTAGACATATATGAAGAACAAATGTATCACTCATGAAGATGAACAAATAATACTTGTGCTACAAACTAACATAAAACTGTCATCCTTATTTGTGATATATGCTTTTAAGTGAGAGCTCTTGCGAGGCTCATCCTTCTAAAAATTACTTTTTTTCATGAATTGTGGCGTAATGTGATGAGTATCTGTCTGTTCACCGAAGTTAAGCCGCAATGGGCTATGTTAGTACTCCAGGGATGTGTTATCGCTTCAGTGCAGTATTGTATTTGTATTGTATAAAAACCCAATACAATACGCTAATCGTGTCTGGTAGACCAAAACCTCTTTCGGCCTTTTTCTATAGGCCATTTAGGAAGTTTTCCTGCTGTAGTTGCAGCTGAACTAAAGGGAAATGCCAGAAACTCAAGTGTTAACAGAACTGATACACGTGACAATATTATTAATGGCTGAAAGCAATGTTCAACCCCAAACAATCCATCGAAATACAGATACAGAATTGGCCCACACGTGACGTCAAAAATTCTGTCTCAAACTCTGGCCCTGAATTTAGCCTTACCGCTTCCTTGCTGCCTCTGTACACACTGTTGATCACCATGTAGATCACAAACATCGGCCACTCGCACTCGATCCCGTCAAACGTCTTGATCTCAGACGGCCGATAGTAACGCTTGTCTGCCTCCTCAATGGCTGTCTTATAACCATCCCGTAAGAAACGCTTGAATCCATGTTTACCTACAAATGGAAATAAATAGCCTAACTCCTGTGGTAACAGTCAAGGATCTGGGAAGGTGGTTTGACTCAAACTTTTCCTACTTATTCAAGTACAGTGTCTCTTCAGCTTGTTTGGTCAAAATCAAGGATCTCACTCACCTTAGACTGTATTTGAAACATGATGCAGCTGTGATGGCTGTACATGCCTCTGGTAACAACTACTACTGTCACTACCCTTGTTGAATGAATTGTATTCCCTAAGGTTACAAGGATTAATATAGAACTCCAGATTGTGGCTGTGTGTAATTCATGAGAAGTACATAATCCACTAGTAATGTGGTATTCTATTTACTGGGAACCCATAGTGGCCTATCCAAACAAGTCCAAAAAGAAATACAAATTCCATACTTTACTTTTACCAAAGCAGCAAATATTGGAAGATAACAAAAATTTGAATTTTGTTTTTGGGAGACAATAAATCCAGGTTTTGTGTTCACCAACAGACAATCAATCATGAAATCACTCAAATCAATCAATCAATCAAATTTCTTAACATTTTATCATTACTGCCTCCCCACCATTCAGTTACTGGTCACTTTGTCCAGTGTTTAGAGTTACTTGAGTCTTTATCCAATGTTCCTTGTTATTTAGCCCTACCTTTAAGTTTCTGGTCACTTATGGGGGTGTTCCACTGCAGCCGACCCTACAAGCGACTCTACGACTCTAGGGTCGGTTACAAAAGTCGGGGGTTCGGGGATAAAAATGCAGAAAAAAGGGCGGGAAAAATCTGGCTCAGTTTCACCTCCCCGACAGGACGTAATACAAGAAGGCTTGTCTGGATCTAGAGGCCAACCTGCCTTGGGGTCAGGATATTTTCTACAGGACTAGACTGGAAACTACCACGATAAGCCCTAAACCCCTAACAGACCAGCTGTATCAAGTTCCAACAAGCCGTGCTGACAAACATAGAGGACTGAAGAAATATACAGAATCACCAAAACTGCCAAATTGACATTTTTGTTATTTTAATTATTGTTTTCAGGTTTTTGCTTAAATATTATATAAGAAATAAATCTAGGGGTGTTGCGGTAGTACCAGTATCGTCAGTATGGTAAATGAATTATTGAAAACTGTGATAAAGTTCAGCTACTGGTTTTCCGCATGTACTTCAATGTAAGGTAACTTTACTAACCTTACATACAAAATACCCCCCCCCCCCCCCCCAAGATGTTTTTTTCACCACAGGAATTGACTTCCTGTTTTACCTTATGGAAATCTATTTGGTTCTCATGTTTTGTTTTTAAGAGACAGTTAACCGGTAACTTACCAGGAAGTGTAAAATGTGAAACCAGAAGGAAAAAAAATCGCTACAGCAATAGCCCTAAATAATTCAATGTATCACTGCTTCAGATTATGACCGAAAAAGCCACTTAAAATAGAAAATTTTCATTAACAATGTTACATCCTGTTCAAACAAGCAGAACGAGATGTGCTTCTGACAATATCTCGCATGGCAATGAAGGCTCTCTTGCGTGTTCCTGGCTTTTATACTCAAAATTCGGACATCTGGGAAAGCAACCCTCAAAATTCCATCCTTGTGAGCAAATTTCTAATCATATTTATACCAAACAATTCTGAGCATCTGGGAAAGACCATATTCTGGATGTTAAAGTAAACTTGCTGTAGTTCTGGTCACATGATGGGATCCAAATAGAGTTTTAGATTTGTTGATTGGTTAACACTTGATCCTCTTTTTGCCCAGAAATTGCTCCGTTGAAATAGGCTGAGAATTTGATTATTATGTGACCAAATAAAACACTCACGTTTCTTAATTACTTACAGCATACATGTGGACCTTTTCTATCTGTTAACTTCAAAATTATGATCACTTGCACTGTTTTTGTCATTCCTGACATATTTTTTGTCATATTTTCACCTCACATCATGCCGAAAATGGACTGCAAATGAGCGCTACAGAAGTGGCGAAAGACAAGCCGGGGTCATGATAGGACAAGACTGGAAGTGATAAGACAACACTGGAAGTGACTAGGACAAGCTGGTTTCTAGGTGGGCGGAGCCATGGTCAGGAACAAGAGTCATGGAGGGTCAGTGAAATATCAAACATGTTTGACATTATGCCTACCCACCATGACAAGCCGGGAAAATACAACTGACCCTAAAAGACTATGAACACATTCCTCCCGACCCTCAAAAAATCCTTAGTTTCCGACAAGTCGGCCCCAGTGGAACAACCCCATTATAGTCCAGTGTTCACTTGTACTTTATACCCACCCCCTGCCCCTTTGAGTTACTGGTGTCTAGTATTCTCTTTCACTCTGTCCCTACCTTTGAGTTTCCTGCTGACTTTGTCCAGCGTTCTCTTACACAGACGCTCTTCATGCACAGCGAATGCGGGCCAGCCTACAGTGGGCAGGAGGGAGGCATCAGTATTCTGAAGAAATGATCAACAACTTCTTCAAAAATAGAAAAAAAATAAGTGAATTAAAAAAATAATAACATCATTTTTAAATTATATTGTTTAAATTTGGTAATTTTGCCGTGGTAATGACAGAGGAATTTGCATTTGTCCCATATATCTTATAATGCAGGTACATATCATGTTTGTCCAAAATTTTTATCTGATACAAATCTCTATGGAAACTATAAACATGAGTATTTTCTCATTAATAATATTATTTTCAGTGATTATTAAAAAACAAATATTTTTAACACAAATACAAAACACTGAATCAAGAAAATGGACAACATCAAAGACCCAAGCAGAAACCTGCAAGATTGACAAAAATGGCAAGAAAACACAGGAATTGCAGCAATCCTAACCACCTGCTTCAGGTAATACAAGACACATGGATATCTTCACTTATGGTTAGTATCTACTTAAAAGTTAGATTTAAATTTAAAACTAGAAATAGGCCGCCCTGTTGATAGTAGATGCGAATAGAAACAGGATAGCATAGAAGAACACACATTATCATGTGTAATGTCCACCCATGAACCTTTTGCCCAAATTGTACAGTAGTCTTACAAGACCCTGTTTCATTTGTAAAATATATCAATGATGCTTAAATATTTGATAGTGTAGATGTAATTTATTTCAGCTTCATGCCTTTTTGCATTGGTTGGGTTGAAAATTTTGACGAAATCACTCTATCTTGCACGGTTAAGAAGATAGAAGCCAATTCCTGTTTTTCTATTTTTGGCAAAAATTTGAAAATTCAAAATGGCCGCCATTATTGGGAAAAGGAAATTTTTTTGAAAATTGCCAAGAGTACATTTCTTAGATACCCTATGGGTCGAAAATTTCAACAAAATAACTCTATTTTGCACGGTTAAGGCCAGTTTGTGTTTTTCCATTTTGGGCAAAAATTCGAAAATTCAAAATGGCTGCCATTTTTGGGGAGGGGAAAATTTTTTGAAAATTGCAAAGATTACATTCCTTAGATACCCTGTGGGTTGAAAATTTCGACGAAATCGCTCTATCTCGCATGGTTAAGGAGATAGAAGCAAATTTGTGTTTTGCCATTTTTGGCAAAAATTTGAAAATTCAAAATGGCCGCCATTTTAGGGGAGGGGAAAATTTTTTAGAAATTACCAAGAGTACAATGCTCAGATACCCTGTGGGTCGAAAATTTTGACGAAATCACTCTATCTGGCACGGTTAAGGAGATAGAAGCAAATTTGTGTTTTGCCATTTTTGGCAAAAATTCGAAAATTCAAAATGGCCGCCATTTTTGGGGAGGGGAAAATTTTTGGAAAATTGCAAAGATTGCATTCCTTAGATACCCTGTGGGTCGAAAATTTCGACGAAATCGCTCTATCTCGCACGGTTAAGGAGATAGAAGCAAATTTGTGTTTTGCCATTTTTGGCAAAAATTCGAAAATTCAAAATGGCCGCCATTTTTGGGGAGGGGAAAATTTTTTGAAAATTGCAAATATTACATTCCTTAGATACCCTGTGGGTCGAAAATTTCGACGAAATCGCTCTATCTCGCACGGTTAAGGAGATAGAAGCAAATTTGTGTTTTGCAATTTTTGGCAAAAATTCGAAAATTCAAAATGGCCGCCATTTTTGGGGAGGGGAAAATTTTTGGAAAATTGCAAAGATTGCATTCCTTAGATACCCTGTGGGTCGAAAATTTCGACGAAATCGCTCTATCTCGCACGGTTAAGGAGATAGAAGCAAATTTGTGTTTTGCAATTTTTGGCAAAAATTCGAAAATTCAAAATGGCCGCCATTTTTGGGGAGGCGAAAATTTTTTGAAAATTGCAAAGATTACATTCCTTAGATACCCTGTGGGTCGAAAATTTCGACGAAATCGCTCTATCTCGCACGGTTAAGGAGATAGAAGCAAATTTGTGTTTTGCCATTTTTGGCAAAAATTCGAAAATTCAAAATGGCCGCCATTTTTGGGGAGGGGAAAATATTTTGAAAATTGCAAAGATTGCATTGCTTAGATACCCTGTGCGTCGAAAATTTTGCCGAAATCGCTCTATCTCGCACGGTTAAGGAGATAGAAGCAAATTAGTGTTTTGCCATTTTTGGCAAAAATTCGAAAATTCAAAATGGCCGCCATTTTTGGGGAGGGGAAAATTTTTGGAAAATTGCAAAGATTGCATTCCTTAGATCCCCTGTGGGTCGAAAATTTTGCCGAAATCGCTCTATCTCGCACGGTTAAGGAGATAGAAGCAAATTTGTGTTTTGCCATTTTTGGCAAAAATTCGAAAATTCAAAATGGCCGCCATTTTTGGGGAGGGGAAAATTTTTGGAAAATTGCAAAGATTGCATTCCTTAGATACCCTGTGGGTCGAAAATTTCGACGAAATCGCTCTATCTCGCACGGTTAAGGAGATAGAAGCAAATTTGTGTTTTGCCATTTTTGGCAAAAATTCGAAAATTCAAAATGGCCGCCATTTTTGGGGAGGCGAAAATTTTTTGAAAATTGCAAAGATTACATTCCTTAGATACCCTGTGGGTCGAAAATTTCGACGAAATCGCTCTATCTCGCACGGTTAAGGAGATAGAAGCAAATTTGTGTTTTGCCATTTTTGGCAAAAATTCGAAAATTCAAAATGGCCGCCATTTTTGGGGAGGGGAAAATATTTTGAAAATTGCAAAGATTGCATTGCTTAGATACCCTGTGCGTCGAAAATTTTGCCGAAATCGCTCTATCTCGCACGGTTAAGGAGATAGAAGCAAATTAGTGTTTTGCCATTTTTGGCAAAAATTCGAAAATTCAAAATGGCCGCCATTTTTGGGGAGGGGAAAATTTTTGGAAAATTGCAAAGATTGCATTCCTTAGATACCCTGTGGGTCGAAAATTTCGACGAAATCGCTCTATCTCGCACGGTTAAGGAGATAGAAGCAAATTTGTGTTTTGCCATTTTTGGCAAAAATTCGAAAATTCAAAATGGCCGCCATTTTTGGGGAGGGGAAAATATTTTGAAAATTGCAAAGATTGCATTGCTTAGATACCCTGTGCGTCTAAAATTTTGCCGAAATCGCTCTATCTCGCACGGTTAAGGAGATAGAAGCAAATTTGTGTTTTGCCATTTTTGGCAAAAATTCGAAAATTCAAAATGGCCGCCATTTTTGGGGAGGGGAAAATTTTTGGAAAATTGCAAAGATTGCATTCCTTAGATCCCCTGTGGGTCGAAAATTTTGCCGAAATCGCTCTATCTCGCACGGTTAAGGAGATAGAAGCAAATTTGTGTTTTGCCATTTTTGGCAAAAATTCGAAAATTCAAAATGGCCGCCATTTTTGGGGAGGGGAAATTTTTTTGAAAATTGCAAATATTACATTCCTTAGATACCCTGTGGGTCGAAAATTTCGACGAAATCGCTCTATCTCGCACGGTTAAGGAGATAGAAGCAAATTTGTGTTTTGCCATTTTTGGCAAAAATTCGAAAATTCAAAATGGCCGCCATTTTTGGGGAGGGGAAAATTTTTGGAAAATTGCAAAGATTGCATTCCTTAGATACCCTGTGGGTCGAAAATTTCGACGAAATCGCTCTATCTCGCACGGTTAAGGAGATAGAAGCAAATTTGTGTTTTGCCATTTTTGGCAAAAATTCGAAAATTCAAAATGGCCGCCATTTTTGGGGAGGGGAAAATTTTTTGAAAATTGCAAATATTACATTCCTTAGATACCCTGTGGGTCGAAAATTTCGACGAAATCGCTCTATCTCGCACGGTTAAGGAGATAGAAGCAAATTTGTGTTTTGCCATTTTTGGCAAAAATTCCAAAATTCAAAATGGCCGTCATTTTTGGGGAGGGGAAAATATTTTGAAAATTGCAAAGATTGCATTGGTTAGATACCCTGTGTGTCGAAAATTTTGCCGAAATCGCTCTATCTCGCACGGTTAAGGAGATAGAAGCAAATTTGTGTTTTGCCATTTTTGGCAAAAATTCGAAAATTCAAAATGGCCGCCATTTTTGGGGAGGGGAAATTTTTTTGAAAATTGCAAATATTACATTCCTTAGATACCCTGTGGGTCGAAAATTTCGATGAAATCGCTCTATCTCGCACGGTTAAGGAGATAGAAGCAAATTTGTGTTTTGCCATTTTTGGCAAAAATTCGAAAATTCAAAATGGCCGCCATTTTTGGGGAGGGGAAAATTTTTGGAAAATTGCAAAGATTGCATTCCTTAGATACCCTGTGGGTCGAAAATTTCGACGAAATCGCTCTATCTCGCACGGTTAAGGAGATAGAAGCAAATTTGTGTTTTGCCATTTTTGGCAAAAATTCGAAAATTCAAAATGGCCGCCATTTTTGGGGAGGGGAAAATTTTTTGAAAATTGCAAAGATTGCATTTCTTAGATACCCTGTGGGTCGAAAATTTTGACGAAATCGCTCTATCTCGCACGGTTAAGGAGATAGAAGCAAATTTGTGTTTTGCCATTTTTGGCAAAAATTCGAAAATTCAAAATGGCCGCCATTTTTGGGGAGGGGAAAATATTTTGAAAATTGCAAAGATTGCATTGCTTAGATACCCTGTGCGTCTAAAATTTTGCCGAAATCGCTCTATCTCGCACGGTTAAGGAGATACAAGCAAATTAGTGTTTTGCCATTTTTGGCAAAAATTCGAAAATTCAAAATGGCCGCCATTTTTGGGGAGGGGAAAATTTTTGGAAACTTGCAAAGATTGCATTCCTTAGATCACCTGTGGGTCGAAAATTTTGCCGAAATCGCTCTATCTCGCACGGTTAAGGAGATAGAAGCAAATTTGTGTTTTGCCATTTTTGGCAAAAATTCGAAAATTCAAAATGGCCGCCATTTTTGGGGAGGGGAAATTTTTTTGAAAATTGCAAATATTACATTCCTTAGATACCCTGTGGGTCGAAAATTTCGACGAAATCGCTCTATCTCGCACGGTTAAGGAGATAGAAGCAAATTTGTGTTTTGCCATTTTTGGCAAAAATTCGAAAATTCAAAATGGCCGCCATTTTTGGGGAGGGGAAAATTTTTTGAAAATTGCAAATATTACATTCCTTAGATACCCTGTGGGTCGAAAATTTCGACGAAATCGCTCTATCTCGCACGGTTAAGGAGATAGAAGTAAATTTGTGTTTTGCCATTTTTGGCAAAAATTCAAAAATTCAAAATGGCCGCCATTTTTGGGGAGGGGAAAATATTTTGAAAATTGCAAAGATTGCATTGGTTAGATACCCTGTGTGTCGAAAATTTTGCCGAAATCGCTCTATCTCGCACGGTTAAGGAGATAGAAGCAAATTTGTGTTTTGCCATTTTTGGCAAAAATTCGAAAATTCAAAATGGCCGCCATTTTTGGGGAGGGGAAATTTTTTTGAAAATTGCAAATATTACATTCCTTAGATACCCTGTGGGTCGAAAATTTCGATGAAATCGCTCTATCTCGCACGGTTAAGGAGATAGAAGCAAATTTGTGTTTTGCCATTTTTGGCAAAAATTCGAAAATTCAAAATGGCCGCCATTTTTGGGGAGGGGAAAATTTTTTGAAAATTGCAAAGATTGCATTCCTTAGATACCCTGTGGGTCGAAAATTTCGACGAAATCGCTCTATCTCGCACGGTTAAGGAGATAGAAGCAAATTTGTGTTTTGCCATTTTTGGCGAAAATTCGAAAATTCAAAATGGCCGCCATTTTTGGGGAGGGGAAAATTTTTTGAAAATTGCAAAGATTGCATTCCTTAGATACCCTGTGGGTCGAAAATTTCGCCGAAATCGCTCTATCTCGCACGGTTAAGGAGATAGAAGCAAATTTGTGTTTTGCCATTTTTGGCAAAAATTCGAAAATTCAAAATGGCCGCCATTTTTGGGGAGGGGAAAATATTTTGAAAATTGCAAAGATTGCATTGCTTAGATACCCTGTGCGTCTAAAATTTTGCCGAAATCGCTCTATCTCGCACGGTTAAGGAGATAGAAGCAAATTAGTGTTTTGCCATTTTTGGCAAAAATTCGAAAATTCAAAATGGCCGCCATTTTTGGGGAGGGGAAAATTTTTGGAAAATTGCAAAGATTGCATTCCTTAGATCCCCTGTGGGTCGAAAATTTTGCCGAAATCGCTCTATCTCGCACGGTTAAGGAGATAGAAGCAAATTTGTGTTTTGCCATTTTTGGCAAAAATTCGAAAATTCAAAATGGCCGCCATTTTTGGGGAGGGGAAATTTTTTGGAAAATTGCAAAGATTGCATTTCTTAGATACCCTGTGGGTCGAAAATTTCGACGAAATCGCTCTATCTCGCACGGTTAAGGAGATAGAAGCAAATTTGTGTTTTGCCATTTTTGGCAAAAATTCGAAAATTCAAAATGGCCGCCATTTTTGGGGAGGGGAAAATTTTTTGAAAATTGCAAATATTACATTCCTTAGATACCCTGTGGGTCGAAAATTTCGACGAAATCGCTCTATCTCGCACGGTTAAGGAGATAGAAGCAAATTTGTGTTTTGCCATTTTTGGCAAAAATTCAAAATGGCCGCCATTTTTGGGGAGGGGAAAATATTTTGAAAATTGCAAAGATTGCATTGCTTAGATACCCTGTGTGTCGAAAATTTTGCCGAAATCGCTCTATCTCGCACGGTTAAGGAGATAGAAGCAAATTAGTGTTTTGCCATTTTTGGCAAAAATTCGAAAATTCAAAATGGCCGCCATTTTTGGGGAGGGGAAAATTTTTTGAAAATTGCAAAGATTGCATTCCTTAGATACCCTGTGGGTCGAAAATTTCGCCGAAATCGCTCTATCTCGCACGGTTAAGGAGATAGAAGCAAATTTGTGTTTTGCCATTTTTGGCAAAAATTCGAAAATTCAAAATGGCCGCCATTTTTGGGGAGGGGAAAATATTTTGAAAATTGCAAAGATTGCATTGCTTAGATACCCTGTGCGTCTAAAATTTTGCCGAAATCGCTCTATCTCGCACGGTTAAGGAGATAGAAGCAAATTAGTGTTTTGCCATTTTTGGCAAAAATTCGAAAATTCAAAATGGCCGCCATTTTTGGGGAGGGGAAAATTTTTGGAAAATTGCAAAGATTGCATTCCTTAGATCCCCTGTGGGTCGAAAATTTTGCCGAAATCGCTCTATCTCGCACGGTTAAGGAGATAGAAGCAAATTTGTGTTTTGCCATTTTTGGCAAAAATTCGAAAATTCAAAATGGCCGCCATTTTTGGGGAGGGGAAATTTTTTGGAAAATTGCAAAGATTGCATTCCTTAGATACCCTGTGGGTCGAAAATTTCGACGAAATCGCTCTATCTCGCACGGTTAAGGAGATAGAAGCAAATTTGTGTTTTGCCATTTTTGGCAAAAATTCGAAAATTCAAAATGGCCGCCATTTTTGGGGAGGGGAAAATTTTTTGAAAATTGCAAATATTACATTCCTTAGATACCCTGTGGGTCGAAAATTTCGACGAAATCGCTCTATCTCGCACGGTTAAGGAGATAGAAGCAAATTTGTGTTTTGCCATTTTTGGCAAAAATTCAAAATGGCCGCCATTTTTGGGGAGGGGAAAATATTTTGAAAATTGCAAAGATTGCATTGCTTAGATACCCTGTGTGTCGAAAATTTTGCCGAAATCGCTCTATCTCGCACGGTTAAGGAGATAGAAGCAAATTAGTGTTTTGCCATTTTTGGCAAAAATTCGAAAATTCAAAATGGCCGCCATTTTTGGGGAGGGGAAAATTTTTGGAAAATTGCAAAGATTGCATTCCTTAGATCCCCTGTGGGTCGAAAATTTTGCCGAAATCGCTCTATCTCGCACGGTTAAGGAGATAGAAGCAAATTTGTGTTTTGCCATTTTTGGCAAAAATTCGAAAATTCAAAATGGCCGCCATTTTTGGGGAGGGGAAATTTTTTTGAAAATTGCAAATATTACATTGCTTAGATACCCTGTGGGTCGAAAATTTCGACGAAATCGCTCTATCTCGCACGGTTAAGGAGATAGAAGCAAATTTGTGTTTTGCCATTTTTGGCAAAAATTCGAAAATTCAAAATGGCCGCCATTTTTGGGGAGGGGAAAATTTTTGGAAAATTGCAAATATTACATTCCTTAGATACCCTGTGGGTCGAAAATTTCGACGAAATCGCTCTATCTCGCACGGTTAAGGAGATAGAAGCAAATTTGTGTTTTGCCATTTTTGGCAAAAATTCGAAAATTCAAAATGGCCGCCATTTTTGGGGAGGGGAAAATTTTTTGAAAATTGCAAAGAGTACACTCCTCAGATACCCTGCGGGTCGAAAATTTTGCCGAAATCGCTCTATCTCGCACGGTTAAGGAGATAGAAGCAAATTACTCAAAAGTAGTACTGAAAATACACAATGAAGTACCTAAATGGCTATTACTCATGTACTGACAAAGCTATCAGTCCCAAATGCAATACCAAGCGAGCTATGGACATAACAATCTTGTATTCAAAATTGTAGTAAAATATCTTTAATTATTTTGGCTTAAATGCACGGAAACCAATGGGTACTGAAAATAGCTGTACTTAAGTATTACTCAGTAAGCAAAAGAGGTACAACAGCCAAAAGCAATCCCAAGCAAGCTACTGACCCAATAAGCCTGCATACCAAATTTGGTGACAATAGCTCTAATACTTTTCCTTTAAATGAGCGGAAACCATGCGTGACGCCGGACATCGGACGCCGGACGCCGGACATCGGACATCGGACGGCGAAAAAAGCAAAAATAATATATCCACCCCCCAGGGGGGTGGACATAATTACACTGGGCCTAAATTTTCTCTGTTCAAGCTCAAACTTCAAAAACTTCTTTTTAGATAACATCAGATAAGCACATATTTAAAATTTCACTAGCTATTTACTTTTATTATCTGAGTTAATATGATAAAGTAGACAGGAACATTGAATGGGGACAACAATATCCAAGAACAAGTGTAATAATGTATAAACAGATAAACAACAAACAAGCACTTATTAAAAGGTCAAGCTGACAGATAAACAACAAATAAGCAACAAGCAATCAGCAATCAATGGTGGATTTGTTACAACTTGGATGACTTGGAAGTGAAAGGAAAATGGCTGTCTTGGAATCCTGACCAGTGCTACATAAAATGAATGAGGAGAATCAAGACTCAATTTGGAAAAATGTTCTATTGTTACCCAATAAAGTCAATTTACAATATAAATGGAGAGAAGTGTGCAACTAAAAATCTTACCTCAATAGTTCAACCTGATGTTCAACCACTTGCATGAAAATAAAACTTTGATAATTCTTCAATATTACACAATTTCATTACATTTATGTATTTGTGAACCAGTCTTTTTGAAAGGAATTTTTCCCAACAGCTATATGAATATTGGGGAAATAGATTTATGTGCAAGAGCCAACCAGATTTTTTTAATGTTAATATATTTATTATTTTTGACTTGCTTTGAATTGCCATAGCAGATGGTCAAAACACACTAAAATTGGTAAATGAAGGAAGACACTGTGTACAGAATTCATGGTAATGGAGAAATCAACACAATGATTCCTATTTATAACCTTTTCCAAAAAGGTTATGTCTTTTGGGGACATTGGTTTGTTTGTCTGTCTTCAAATTAACTTGAAAAGTTCAGAACGTTTTTCGATAAAGTTTTCAGGTAATGTTGATAATGGCACAAGGAGTGTATGATTAGACTTTAGTGGTGATCTGGATGACTGGATTCAGGAGTTTTTTGAAGGGCAAGATATGGCCATCTTCAGTATATATGTATATACCTCCACAATAATATTAATAAATTGTTAGATTCCTTTGAAAAAAAATTTAAGGACACTCCCACAACAGTGACTGTAAGTGATTTGATTCAGATTCTAGAAACTTAGGGATACCATGATCCACAATAGGAAAGAAGTAGGGGTGGAAACCAGCTGCTTGGGAGGTCAGAGTGCTTGGCTAGTATTAGACGTGGTTACCTCGGCTCTACTTTACTTGCATGTAGAGGCGTGGCACGACCCCACACAGAACTGGAGATTTGCATAAAACACAAATATTATACAAATGTGTACACATATCTGTTCCCTCAACTATTTTATTGAAGTTTCTTCAAAAACCGGCCAACATGCAAATATGATTGACAAAAAAATAATGACATTTTCCTGATTTTCCAGGGTTTTTGGACCATTTCTCCAAAAATTTGAAAATGTTCTTTTATTATAAAAGCTGTGTAAAATGGTATATATTTTATACACATATTGTATTTGTTGTGTCCTTGGCTTAATAGCAATTATTTCTAATTACATTAAGCCATTTTGAGTCATTTTATCAAGTTTTATTCAACAGAAAAAGATTTTATGCAAATCTCCAGTTCTGTGTTGGGTCGGGTCACGGCTCTACACACAAGTAAAGTAGAGTCGAGGTAACCACGTCTAGGCTAGTATATCAATGCACTCCATCTAGAGGGAAGCTGCCTGAAGGCGGAACACTTCCCTTGTTTACAGAGATATTGCTTTGCTTATACTGCAGTTTAATGCATACCTAATGTTATGGCTTTTAATGGTAAATATCATTAATAACAACCGAATCTATGACCAAACAAGAGGGTCAAAGATGCCCCAAAGGGTTGGTTGCGCAGGCAGCAATAAGGTTAGCGACTGCTGTAATTACATTTAGAAACAAGGACAAGAAATGTTAGGTCACCCAGTTAAGGTGAATGTGTTAGACGTGCTAAGAAATGTAAAACTTGTAATCTAGGTTACATAATTGTACCTATGCTATAAACGAACAAATGAAAGGACAGAATTACACCAATTTCGAAAGCAATTTAGCTATGAGGGTGCTGTATCTCCTTGTCAAGTTTGAATTCGATTGGACAAAGCGTTTTCGAGTTAGAGTCCGGAAACGGAAATGTTGACAGACAAACGAACGGACAGAATTACACCAATTTTGAAAGGAACCTAGCTATAATGGTGATCTATCTCCCTGTCAAGTTTGAATTAGATTGGACAAAGCGTTTTCGAGTTAGAGTCCGGAAACGGAAATGTTGACGAACAAACGAAAGGACGGAATTACACCAATTTCGAAAAGAACCTAGCTATAATGGTGATCTATCTCCCTGTCAAGTTTGAATTCGATTGGACAAACCGTTTTTGAGTTAATGTCCGGAAACGGAAATGTCCACAGACAGACAAACAGACAAAAAATGGACAAACGAACAGACGGAATTACACCAATTTCGAAAGGAACCTAGCTATGATGGTGATCTATCTCCCTGTCAAGTTTGAATTCGATTGGACAAACCGTTTTCGAGTTAGAGTCCGGAAACGGAAATTTTGACGGACAAACGGACAAAAAACGGACAAACAAACAGATGGAATTACACCAATTTCGAAAGGAACCTAGCTGTGATGGTGATCTATATTCCTGTCAAGTTTGAATTCAATTGGACAAAGCGTTTTTGAGTTAGAGTCCGGAAATGAAAATGTGGACGGACGGTCAGACGGACATCGGACACATCAATCTAATAGGCAGGTTGGTTACACGCAACTCGCCTAAAAACAATTTCTTCACTTTTTTAAAGTTTTTAATCAAAAGTGGTGATTTTTATTTATCGGACCAAATTGCAGAAAGAAATATGGTTACTACTTCTTTTGAGTTTTTTTTTTTAAAATGTTATCAAATTACCAATCAAATGTTACACAATCATAAGTTTGCCTTCTAACAATATTTTCTCTAGTGCAATTATTTTGTTTCTATGAGTAAGTTTCAAGATCAAAGTTTTTACACTAAAATAGGAAAAGCTGAAACTATATACACCTATACACACGAAGAGAATTCTACAAGCAATAGAAAGCCACTAAAAGAAGCACTGGAAGCACACTTCATCTTCTAGTGCAGAGCACAACAGCTTCTACTTATTTTTTTGTGATGTGTTTAACACCACCGGTAACTTACACCACTTTAGCCAACAATGGGCTATTTGATATCAGTTAAAAGCTATTGCTTGGTTCGAATGCCATTCTGGAAAATCGAGCCTCGTATGGGCCAAGGAACTGAAGTCGAGTTCAACTTGAGTTGACTTACTGCAGTGAAACAGCCATAAAGGTATACAATTTTTTTTCTTTCAATTTGCTAATAACAATTTCTCTACTGCTATTGTATAAATAAATGAAAAAGGTATTTTATTAAATATATGCAAGAGAAAGCAGTGCCCTGTTAACATAGCTTAGCTATTATGTCAATTCATGATGTAATTAGTTTTAAATTGTCAAACATCACAAACTTGAGAGTTACCTTTGAAAAGTGTTTCAAAATCACAACAGTAATCAAAGGTTTGCAAAATATGTTGACTTACTTGTTTATATCATTAAATCAATTCTCTGAAATAATAATAATATACTGCAAAAAAAAATCAACAAAGAATATGTGCATTCGACAATTTCTCCATATACCAGCCTCCGAGCTTAGACTCGACTTTCTGTCAACTCACTACACCATTAGGTTTACGCCAGGCTACCATGCTTTGCCTGTTCCACTACGCTCTATATGCTATTCACATGCATTCAACTCACTCCAGCACTAGTTTTAAGCCTGGTTACCATGCTTTGCCTGTTCTATGCTCTACATACCATCCACATGCATTATTACTGCTTCTCGGTGATATTTATACCTTAGAGTTGGACTCGCGGGGTAGCAGAGTATCGAGGATCATCCTGTTTCTCATATGTGCATCAATGTCTGCATATACAACAGACCACCAGGCGCCTTGGGCACCGAATAAATTAGCTCCACTTATGGTCTCCAGAGACGCCTTGCACATGCCTATGGAGCTGAGAATTAAGGAGTCATTTCTATAACATAGCTGTGTTGTATAGTTTCCAAAAAAGGTCAAAGACTAAATTTTAGCAAGTCCCAAATATCCCATCAGGTGGAGTTGAACCCATAACTACTGAGGTTAGAGCCAAATGTTAAAAACGGTTTACCACTCTGCCACGGAGAGCACTACCACAGAAGGAAATCAGAAATATTCTTTCTTGATAAAAGCATCACAGGTCAACATGCTGGTATCACAGTTGTAAACATAGAAGTTGAAAGAAAACAGTGCAGGTTTGATTTGAATGTTTTACACTGGAAAAATAAGATAAACAACTGTTAATATTAACTTTAATAACTTCACAGTATGAAGCCGAAAGCTGCCAACGCATAGGTTTAACATTCTTAAGTCTTGGGGTTTTACTGAGGTTGCTTACATGCTACTGCTCCACTCTATAATTTGGCATGTGCCCTAAATAGGCATGAAAATCAAGTGAATAATAAATTAAACATGCAGCCAATCTGGATCATTGACACAGCATTAGAAGCTGAACATCAGTTGGTTGTGTGCTGATTTCAGGCATCAAACTGAATTTTGTGTACAGTCTGTATTATCTCCCCTTAAAAAGTGCTGTGAAGGGCTAACTGGTTTGCAGTGTTTTCAGTGAAGCACATTTATAAGCTGCACTTGTGTCAATGTATATTTCAATTAAAATAATGTAATGGTAAACAACACCAAAAAGTGCAAAGATATTTTCACAACAAATTCCAGCAAATTACTGAGCCAGGGAATAGAGCTACTTTTGTTGGAATAATCTTGTAAAGTATTGCTTCGCAAGAGAAAACAAAATAATTGTTTTTGCACAGCAAAAACAAAGCGTCCCAATGAGCATCAATGATTTTGCTGAAATGACTATCTTATTCTGTTAAATATGTTTTTCCATTTATACAAAAATTCAAGATGCCTGCAGATAATGGCAGTAAAATGCTTTCTTGAAAAAGTGTCAGATGACTCTCTGTTTTACTTTTTTTGCAGAAATACCAGATGACTGCCAAAAATGGCAGGGAAACGATATTTGACAAAAAATGGCAGATGACTCTGCACATACCCTGTGCATTTTTGCTTTTTACACAGAAATTCAAGATGATGGCCAAAAATGGCAGAAAACGATTTTTGGCCAAAAGTGGCAGATGACTCTACCTGTATCCTATGGGTCGAAAATTTTGTTGAAATCTTGCACCGTTTCCAAGATAACTGCGTTTTTGTATTTGATGCAGAACATCAAAATAAAAATGACCCGATTTTTGGCAAGAAGTGGCAGATGACTCTGCATATACCCTGTGGGTTGAAAATTTCTTTGAAATCATTCTATCTTGCACTGTTTCAGAGATAAATGCGTTTTTTGCGTCTTACACAGAAATTCAAGATGGCCACCACATTGGCGGGGAAAAGAATTGTTGCAAAAAGCAGCTTTGGTGTGAATTTCTCCTGTATACAAACAATTGTGCTTTGCAGGACACTTAATGACTGTTCATATATTTTACGCTGACATTTAGTTTTATCACTCACTAATGAGCAGTCTGGACAGCAAACTTTTATGACGACTGTTTTAAGTATAACTATTTTTTCTAAAGACTGTTTTAATTGTAACTGAGTTATTTTAATGCCTTTATTGCATACCTGCTCAGACTTGGAAAAAAATCATTTCTTCATTTCAACACAGTGTATTGGGACAAACTTCGAACAAATTAATCTAATTAGATATTTTGTGGCACTTAATCTTTGTACTTGCATAATCTGAGGCCCATCCAACAAAACTAATATTCCAAGATCACACACAGTCATTTGATAAACATGGGTCATTAAGAACAGAGATGTCTTGCAACTAAGGACTATTCAGGTGGAAGAGCTCTGTTAAATAAGTCGCCTTTAAGACTTTGTGTGAAATATACACCAGAAAGATGTAACATTACAGTGAATATCACGATGCACATTAATCAAAAGCCTTCCAGCATCATGTGAGACACTGCTTAGACCTACTTTTTCATTTTGCTGTAACAGGAAATAAGAGTCACCTGTTAAAATTAACAGATATTTGAATATAAAAGTTGTCCGCATCCAGGCATATAAGCATATTTACATGTAGTTATATGAAGACAGGCCAGGGGTGAGAAATGTGTAGGGATTGAAAAAAATATATATTTACAGAAGATGGGAATGCTAAACAAATGAAAAAAAAATACAAAAGGTAAAGTCACAAGCATTATCAACATCATCACATAGTCTGGACTATGTTGAAAACTCTTCAGAATGTTGAATTCTGTCACAGAAAAGATTTTCTACTGTTTTTAATTTTGACCGTACATTGTACAAAATACAGGGAAATCATATGTGTTTATAGTAATACACAGCTAAACCCTGTTAAATCATATCTCAGGAAACCAGATAAAATGGAACAGATGTTCAGAGTGACTTTCAGACCTTCCGGGTGATGGGTGGAGGGGGTGGGGGATTTCATCAAGTACATAGAACCAAGGACACATACAAACTCCTACCACAAATACATAGTGTGTTTAAGTATCAACAAGCAGTATGATTATGATATCATCAAAACTTTACAGTTAAAATGAATTATTTACTCAGACAAATATTTTAAACTGTAAACATTCAATGAGTACTAACAAGCTGTAAATCTGCTAAATTTTTCTCATTACACTTGATAAGTTTTAGCACGTTAACTTATTTTAATGTTTTTGATATTTAGGCTTGAAATTATTTTTTGTTTGTTTCTCCTCATTCTGAGAGTAAACAATGGAATAATATAACCTGAAAATAGAAGTGTTTCTGTACATCTACTTAAAAAATATGGCAGCCACCCGGAGACTCTGTTTGGGCAAAATAAAAGTGGGATGGGAACCAGACTATCTACTAATCAACTGCCATACGTCTATACTCCTTGTATAAGTGCTGTATATTACACTGTATATTACTTGTATGTATTTTGTTGAACCATACACTCAGGCCAATCCCCTAACCTCTATTATGAGTATGACATAGACATAGCAAACTGGAGAAACTAGTATAAATAAATATACATGGAGTTAGTAAACGTGAAAACATCAGAACCAACAACAAAAAGTGAGAGACGAAAACAATAAGTAACCGATACACCTCTTGATAATGAAAAAACCCAAAACCTGGATACTAAGCTATTTTCATCTGATCATTAGTAAATGCTTACAATAAATCCTCAAAAGAATCCCAAAACTCTCAACCATCGACGACAGTCAGCAGGTTAGTGATATGAACTGGTCATTTGTCTCAGATTATAGTAAATAAATATTGGAAAGTTAGTGAAAAATTGGGGATTTCTAACAAATTTACATCATTTACACAGTGTTTTTACAGAGGTTGAGTGGAGTGTGGGGTGTGTGTGAGGGTTCTCAAAAATAAATACCAAATTGCTGAGCACAATGCATCTGAGATGAAACTGCCTTTCCAACGCGTTAACTATGACTTTGAACTGTGAACATATCTCAACAATTTCAATCACCCTACAGTACAAAAATAATGAGTTAATAGGTGCTATCAACATACACACAGGAATCAAAGAGGAAATAAAGAGGTTGTTAGAATGTACATATCCAATACGCCCGATCTACAGAACTGGTAGTAACCAGAGCAGTGATGGTACCTTGGAGGCAGATTCCCTGGGTAGCAGACCATTAAGGGTGGACCTGTTTCTATAGTGAGCATCTATATCTATGAGCACCACTGACCAAGGGTCACCTTGCAGACCGAACAGGTTCGCTCCATTGATAGTCTCTAGAGCAGCTTTGGACATACCTATAGAACTAGAGAGGTAGACACGATGTATAATTAGACTGGCAGAAAAAGGTAGGTATATTTAAAGTCAGCTGTGGAGTATTTTGGACTGCATGGACTGGATTTTACAACATAAAGTGCTTCATTTAACCCAAGTTTCATGCAGTTACCAGGTCACATAAATTCCTTATTTGTAATTGTAACTAATCAAAAGGACCTTACAGGTGGGTCATACACTGGCTCCCCATCATAAACTAGTCCTCAACCAATAAACTGATGTCAATGTAAAGGTCAAAGTTCGGTGTTTTAGATCTAGCTAAGGTCAAGCCAAGAACTCACTGAATGGCACATTTTGTCACGAGATGGTTTCAATGCCACCACACAAGTGGTGAGGGTCAGCTGACTGAAACTCAAACTTGTAAACCACAAGGACCTCTGAATCCAATACATAGAGTAGCATAATATGTTTGGTCTGGTCTAAGGACAAGAGTTCCTTCTTAAATTCATGAAGGTTAGCCATACATTGGGCAAAACATGTAGCCTGTGGGGAGACAGTTTTACTAATTTTGTTCTCACACAGCAGTTATTATATGCTTGGTCATGTTACTCTGGCAAAGTTACACATTAAATTAAACCCTTCAGGCTCTATGAGTTGACTTGAAACATGTGCAATGAACTGGATATTATCATTGATAGATTTTTTTTCAAGTCTGAGCAGGGATATATCCTGATGTCAGATTACTGTATGTTCACAAATAATCTGATGTATTAATATTTAATGTGGTGTGATACAAAGGTTTACACAAAGATTATATTGAATTTCTTGATCACAGTGATAAATAGAAAGAAAATTGGATATTTGTTTTAATAATACCACTATGATCTGTCCATTTAACCAGAACTGTGACAATACACAAGATGTTCATAGAATTAACACAAGAAAACATTCCGTCTTTCCATGAATGCTTCATTTATGTTGGTGAAATGTTACTTTGTACACATTGTATCGGATGAGATTTTGGCCCTAGAAACTTAGTCCGTGGGCTAGGTATGACCCCCCCCCCCCCCCCCCCCCCAACTTGACTTCAATATATTTTTCTGAACCCTTACCATGTATGGATAATGAAATGGAGAGGTAACATGAAATAAACTGGGATACACAGGGTGTTCTGGCGTTAAGACGTTTCATACATGATACAAAATTCTGCATTAATATTCCTGTCAATCACACTACATTCACAGATGCAACCTTAAATCCAAATAACACATAATGTGACATAAATTCATTTCACAGAGATGAATAAAACAGGCAAGTACCCCATATAAGGGGAAAAGGGTTGAGTATGAAAACTATAATCAAACATAAAAGAGTTATGATAAGCAGGTAGCCTACATTGTAGGTTAACATAAGTGACATTTTTCATGTCATGTTTAATTTACCAATTGGTTAATATTACTTATGTTCAGTCATCATCACTGTCAATAAATAGTTCAGCAACATCTGATCCAGTATCTGATTCGGCATCAAATTTGGAATCACACTCTATCACTCTCTCTTGACTCTTCTGTCTATACTGAAATTTGGTCGACTTCTTTTTTGGTTTTGTTGCGCCTTAGAATCCTCTTGCATGGGGAGATTAAGCACCATAAAAATCCAATTAGAATTAGAACTAGAGGAATGCTTTTGCTAACAAAAGCGAAGCCTCCCTTGAAGTTTAAAATGCTTTGTGGTTTTAATAAGCATGCTGTAAAGCTAAGAATGCACAAAGCTGCACCGTATGCTTTCCCAATACCTCTTAATACATTCTGAAGCTATAAAAGCAACAATAAAGGAGATATAAGGCAAAAACTCCAAAGCAGCTATTTATGACCCCAGTTTGGCCCATATGGGAGGGTCGGGGGGTAAAACTGACCGGCTATTTAGATTCTCCACATATGCTTTCCCAATACCTCTTAATACATTCTGAAGCTATAAAAGCAACGATAAAGGAGATAGAAGGCAAAAACTCCAAAGCAGCTATTTATGACCCCAGTTTGGCCCATAAGGGGGAGGGGTCGGGGGGTAAAAGTGACCGGCTATTTAGACTCTCCACATATTCTTTCTCAATACCTCTTAATACATTCTGAAGCTATAAAAGCAACAATAAAGGAGATATAAGGCAAAAACTCAAAATCAGCTATTTTATGACCCCAGTTTGACCTATGGGGGGGGGGGGGGGTCGGGGGGTAAAAGTGACCGGCTATTTAGACTCTCCACATATTCTTTCTCAATACCTCTTAATACATTCTGAAGCTATAAAAGCAACAATAAAGGAGATATAAGGCAAAAACTCAAAATCAGCTATTTTATGACCCCAGTTTGACCCATGGGGGGGGGGGTAAAACTGACCGGCTATTTAGACTCTCCACATATGCTTTCCCAATACCTCTTAATACATTTTGAAGGTATAAAAGCAACAATAAAGGAGATATAAGGCAAAACTCCAAAGCAACTATTTTATGACCCCAGTTTGACCCATAAGGGGGGGTTGGGGGATAAAACTGACCGGCTATTTAGATTCTCCACATATGCTTTCCCAATACCTCTTAATACATTCTGAAGCTATAAAGCAACAATAAAGGAGATATAAGGCAAAAACTCCAAAGCAGCTATTTATGACCCCAGTTTGGCCCATAAGGGGGGGTCGGGGGGTAAAACTGACCGGCTATTTAGACTCTCCACATATGCTTTCCCAATACCTCTTAATATATTCTGAAGCTATAAAAGCAACAATAACGGAGATAAAGGCAAAAACTCAAAATCGGCTATTTTATGACCCCAGTTTGACCCATAAGGAGGGGTCGGGGGTAAAACTGACCGGCTATTTAGACTCTCCATATATGCTTTCCCAATACCTCTTAATACATTCTGAAGCTATAAAAGCAACAACAAAGGAGATATAAGGCAAAAACTCAAAATCAGCTATTTTATGACCCCAGTTTGACCCATAAGGGGGGGGGGGGGCCAGGGGGTCAAACTGACCGGCTATTTAGACTCTCCACATATGCTTTCCCAATACCTCTTAATATATTCTGAAGCTATAAAAGCAACAATAAAGGAGATAAAGGCAAAAACTCAAAATCGGCTATTTTATGACCCCAGTTTGACCCATAAGGGGGGGTCGGGGGGTAAAACTGACCGGCTATTTAGACTCTCCATATAAGCTTTCCCAATACCTCTTAATACATTCTGAAGCTATAAAAGCAACAATAAAGGAGATATAAGGCAAAAACTCAAAATCAACTATTTTATGACCCCCGTTTGACCCATAAGGGGGGGCCGTGGGGTAAAACTGACCGGCTATTTAGACTCTCCACATATGGTTTCCTATTACCTCCCAATACATTTTATAGCTCTAAATGCAATACTTAAGAAGATAATAGGGGGTTGGCCTAGATTTAAGGCTTTCAGATTGGAAGGTGTCAGAAAATCACTCATAAATGAGACATTTTTCAAGGGATTGCTCCCAAAATCTAATCAGCTCGCGTTTTCGATAGTATGAACAGGTGTGTCAAATTATAAGGCTCTGTAGCAAGTAGTTTTTCCTGAACTGCGATGACGGGGGGGGGGGGGGGTGTACTTCAAAAAATAGTTTTTGATCATGTGACCTTCATAAAGGTCAAAGGTCAAATTTAAGCATGCAGAAACATTTTCCCACGCCTAAGGTATATAACTGCCAAATATGGTTTGAAACCTTCTAATAATAAGGGAGATATTCAAGGGAGACCATAATGCGGCGGCGGCGGCGAGGACAAACTGAGGCGAAAACAAATAAGCGCCCTTTCAGGGACGCTTAATTAATTATCATCACTGTTATCTTCATTTCTGGCTACTATGTCTTCCAAATGATCAGGCAATTCACTTCCATCAAACCAGTGTGGCTGCAGCAGTCTATCAGATTCCCTGCCAAAATTCCTTAGTGAAGCTTTATCTTCTTTTCCTTCACAGATTTTCATCAGTCTTCATAAAACATACAATGTTGACATCTTTCATCCTCAATTTCATATACACTGCAAAAAAAGCTTCCAAATTGGTCGTAATATCCTCTGATACTGACCAGGTGTCACCACGTTGTGAGAAGACCTCCTTCATATTCAGGTGGCTTTCGATGGATGCTCAGTGGTCTCACTTTGCCAAGACCTGTCACTGCACTTGTTTGGTTGCATCCTGTGAAAGCATGAAGGTCTTAGAACAATGGACAATGAACCTATGAAAATGATATTCTGTGATGTTAAGCAGCTTCTTGTTGCTCCCTTTATCTGTATCTAATAGAATAATAATGTTTGGATACATGTTTGCATAATGGAGTATGATAAAAAAGTCACTGTCAGGGCTTCTCACACTGGCATAGTGGTAGCCCTTACTCTGTGCACATGCTATATACAATATAATTCTTGTATCTGTCTCCTCTTGCGATGAACAGAACCCAGGCATTACTTACATCTTCACTTAAAAGCGATCATCAGATGATAAAACAAAGATCAGTATGACTTGACCAGCATGGAGGTCTGACTGATATGTTTTTCTGCCACTCTATTAGCAGGAAATTAGTGACCTGTTCTTTGTTTTCATCATTCATCCAGTCAGAGGGTTTCTTGGTTGCTGATCATTTTATTAGAAGCTTCTCTGACACTCTTCTTCTCTTTCTTGCCATGGATTTGATGGAGTTTTCCATATAGGAGTCGGTACTAAATATAACTTTATATTATTAATGCTCGACGATAGGAGAGGGTTATTGTAATCAGTTTGTTTCTGTCTGTCTGTCTGTCTGTGCACCGTTTTGCCCTTATAACTCAAAAACTATAACAACAATCGAGCTCAAATTTGGTGGGTAGATATTTCATGGGGTACAGACGGAATCTTCCATATTTGGTGTAATTTGTTTGAAAATTAAAGTCAGGAGACAGGTTTTTAAATTTTTAATTGGGCATATACAGTGAAACCTACTTGTCTTCAAAAATCAATATCATGATAGGATTTCCTCCTCATGAATTCTTGCCTCATTGGGTATCCTCTGTGGCTGTGAGTGTAATGTATAGAACGTGTAATCTCATGGTTGGGGTTCAATACCAGTCAATTCTAAATTTTTTTTTTTTTTGTTTAATTTTTTTTTTTTTAGGTTTTAAGCAATTTTTTAAAGGTCTTTTAAAAAGAAAAGAAAAAAAAACACAGCATCTAAAATTTTGCTGTTCAAAAAAAACTTAACTTTAACCAAGATAAAGTGTTCAACTTGATGGACAATAATTTTCAATTGGGCATATACAGAGAAATCTGATTTTCTTTATTGCATAAGTAAAATAATCAATATTTTGCTCTCTGATGATGTCATTACTTAATGATGTCACAATGCAATTGTCATTGTGAGGTCACAAAACCTAGCTTGTGATACTTGTGATATATTTCTTCTCATTAAATTTATGTCTTGAAATTGACATAAATACAATTGAGAGGGAAGTGGTGTATTTGTCATGTTTATTTATTTCTGTTTTTTTTTTTTTTTTTTTTTTCCAATTTCTTGACAGTCCATCACAAAAATTTACCCTGAGTATTTTGACCAAGAAGTGGCTTTTAACCAATATTTTTACCTCTACCAGGAGTTTATGTTTGTTGTGTGCTTTTTTGTCTATTTGTCTGCCTGTTTTTGGTGTTTAGATTACTCCAGAACTAATGAACAGATCTTTATAAAAAATTTGTGAGTAGGACCTGGTGAAAGGAAGAAATTACTAATTTTTGGGAAAGACGTGGATCATATTTTGGATACAAAAAAATCATGAATTTTCATAGGTCCCATTTCAATGTATTTTAATGATTTTAGCTTTCTACTTCATATTTCTTCAAAAGTAATTAATAAATTTTGATGTCAAATTTGAAGTAGGAAGGGACTAGCCATGGGAAGGAGTGATTATAGTTTAGGAAAGATCCAATTAATATATTGGATACCAAGAAGCCTCCAGAATTTCTGGAAATGCCACCATGGTGGATGTGTGTTATACTTTATAACACTTGTGAGACCGGTCACATTGAGTCGAGCGTTTTGCTCTCTCTGAGTGCATCTTGTATCTATTGTGTTGGAAATGCTGCTGCATATCTGCTAAAAGATACTTAGAATATCTTGTGGGTAGTGAAATGTTGCATTGCTATGAATATGTAAACTCTCCCACAGACTTGTGGTATAGCTGCATCCCCAATACTGTCTCATGTTTTATGGAACAACTTGGATTTGTCAGTCTTCACCATTAAGTTCCCAGGAAGGCCAACACTGTACACAATGACTGTCAATGGGAAGGGCATTCAGTAAGGTCCAACTGTTGTCATTCATTCTGTGACTGGATCAACAAATAGAATGCTCTGTTCAACTGCTTTTTGTACTGGGTTACTTTATTGTTGTTAATGAAAACCTTCATTTGCTTGTTATGGTCTGTAAAGCCCTGACAGTGACATTTTTTATCATGCTCCAAACGTGTATCCAGATATTATTATCCTATTGGATGCTTTCACAGGATGCGACAGAACAAGTGCAGTGACAGATCGTGGCAAAGTGAGACCACTGGGCATCTATCTAAGCCACCTGAATATGAAGAGATCTTCTCACAATTTGGTGAAACCTGGTCAGTATCAGAGGATATTATGACCAAGTTGGAAGGTTTGTTTATGTGTTGTGCATGGCAAATGGAGGATTAAAGATGTCATTATTGTAGGTTTTATGAAGACTGATGAAATCTGTGGAAGCAAGGAACATTGAGTTTCAGTAAGGAATTTTGACATGGTATCATTACTCCCTTGTAGGAGAACACTAGAGCAACATGCAATCAGGGTGAACAATCAGGTGGCTATGTGGAAGAGATCACACATTCTTAATCCAGAGATCCCAAACCCTACCAGTCGTGGATGGAAATGTCTGATGGACTACTACAGATGTTTTGATGGAAGTGAACATCCTGATCAGTTGGAAGACATAGTAGGCAGAAATGATGACAGTGGTGATAACGAAAATGATACCAAATTTGATGCCGAATCAGATACTGGATCAGATGTTGCTGAACTATTTATTGACAGTGATGATGACTGAACATAAGTAATATTAACCAATTGGTAAATTAAACATAACATGAAAAATGTCACTTATGTTAACCTACGATGTAGGCTACCTGCTTATCATAACTCTTTTATGTTTGATTATAGTTTTCATACTGAACCCTTTTCCCCTTATATGGGGTACTTGCCTGTTTTATTTATCTCTGTGAAATGAACTTTGTCACATTATGTGTTATTTGGATTTAAGGTGTGAATGTAGTGTGATTGACAGGAATATTAATATAGAATTTTGTATCATGTATGAAACGTCTTAATGTAATTTCTGAGTATTGTCCTTAAGTTTGTTGTCATAATGGTAATATTATCTATGTATATTTAAAACTGAATGTTTCTAATTTTATATGACAGGCATTATATAATTCTAATACAAACACTGCACATTTTAAAGATACCTGACCAATGTTTTGACATACTGGAAGCAATTCATGGATAAATCCATAATGTAATTTTTGGTATAAACAAGAAGTCTATCATTGTGTGTCCCAATATTTCTAGGTTGGAAGTTTTATTATATACAGTGAGTTGAATTACCTTTCATTTGAGACTAAATATTACTGGATACCACAATGATGCAGGGAACTAGGGCATCAAGATGACACAGCTTAATAAGATAAATGAAATGACTGAATGGCCAAAATTATGTGTACACCTTCATGTCTTGAATACCTAATATTTCAACTTCTAGTTCAGATATTTTCACAATTTTGGTGTCAAAAGAAGCATATTGAATGTCCCCATGTACTTATTGAGTGCAACCACAGTACCTCAGAAAATAATGTAAATGGATATTTTTCTGTAATTTTTTTAAATTCCTCAATAGTTTGATGAGTGTTGCCATCTGACACAAATTGGTCAAAATCATGTTGATGCCAAATTCCAATTTTCACATTTTTGGATACCACTATGAAGGAGCTTTCCAACGATACCTTACTTGTCATGATTGGTCAAAGATAAGTAGGTGAAAATATAATTTGAAATACACTAATATTTATGAGCAACATCAGTTGTGAATTGGCTTAAAATAAGGTATACTGCTAAAAATGGCCAGAACACCCTGTGTATCCCAGTTTATTTCATGTTACCTCTCCGTTTCATTATCCATACCTGGCAGGAGTTCAGAAAAATATAGTGAAGTCAAGATGTGTGTGTGTGTGTGTGGGGGGGGGGGGTGCGGGTCATACCTAGCCCGAGGACTAACTATTAACACAAGAAAACTTTTTGACCTTCCATGAATGATTTATGCAGATTAAACATTACTTCAACTCACTGTATAGGTAGTTAAGGAGATGGAGGAAAGCACTGATCCTGCACTGTAAACCATTGGCCAGGGTACCTACTTTGGGGGATGGAACAGTACCAAATTTCCAATACTGGCATATTGCCAATGGAAAACCATCAGAATCACTCTGATTTCAGGATATCAAAAGATTGACTAATGTACACAGCATTTCATTATTTATTTATTTGGGGTTTTACGTCGCTTTCAACACTGTACAGGTCATATCACGATGGGTAGTTGGAAGGGCAGAGGAAACCAGTACATACAGTTCGTCAGGGTTCTGTACTGTAAACTGCCGACCAACAGCAAGCACCTACCAGCTTTCCCACTTGAGGCCATGCCGGGAACCGAACCCCGGCCTCAGAGGTGGGAGGCGAGAGTGTTACCACTCTGCAACCGTGGCCCCTCAGGATTTCATTAAAACAAATTTAAAGTTACTCATTAAAAGTGCAAGAAAAACCACAAATATGCACAATTATTGGATGAAAGATTCAAATTTCTTCACATTTTTAGATTCTGCCTAATTGTGACCTTTTCTCAACACTTTAAGTGCCAATAATTGGGACGCCAGTTGTAATTTGTCATTTTCAATTAACTGGTCCTGGTAACCAGCACTACCTTCTACCGAATTTTTATTCATGAAATCGAATAGATAAATATACTGAGTACCTTGCGTGTAACTCACTGGACCCGTTATTGTACTTGCTGCCCCTTTCCCACATCCCATAGTCTGGCGTCCTGTAGGCTCGCTCCACGTAAAACACCAAGTTCTGTACAAAGTTCACCTCGTCAGTAGTGAAGATTATCTGACAAATAGAGGGCAATTACTGACAAACTTATTACAATTATTTACAAAATCTTCACCTCAACATGAATGCAGAACAGTGTGAGTTGAAAATACTTGACATAAGAAGCTTGCCACTGTAAAAAATTGCAAATTTAATAAGTAAATTATATTTTTATAAGTTAATACCCTATCCAATGGACAATTGCTTTACCGGTCGGCGCAGACCGGCCCACCAAACAACAGAAAAAGTCGCCTTATATGAGTGCATAATGCCCTCACAAGCTGGCCGGTCCCATTGTGCACTTGCCAGGTGGCGTGTCATACTTCCTTCCTGTCTAGACAGCGTGACGTCATAGCATCTTTTTCGTTGTCTACACCTATTAGACCCCTAGTAATTTGATAACGGAGTCGGAGGGAGGGTCTTGTGTGTCCATTGGATAGGGTATTAACTTATAAAAATTTAATTTACTTATTAAATTTGCAATTTTATTGCGTTAATACATCCTATCCAATGGACAATTACTGAATAACTACCGTGTGGTTGGCGGGTAAGTTACTAGGGACTCAATTGAACTCAAAATAAGAACTAACAACTTGATGAAGGCCTGGGTCGACCTTGAGGTCAGGAAACCCTTAAAGGCCAAGGTCGGTTAACAGAAACCAGCTGATCAGTTCAAACCGACCTACCCCCCCCCCCCCCCCCCCTCTGGCCCCTAGATTCCACCAAACTTGCCAAAATTTTTTAAGTCTGGCCCCTACAGGTGGATTTGTGACAGCATTTCTGACATTTACCACAGGTTTGACACAAGATTATAGAGTGACACAAGAAGCAAGTTTCACATATTTTATTTTGTAATTTCTCTGAGAAAGACAAACTGCTGCCCCGGGACTTATTTCTTTCTTTTGCGAATGCCCGGGCACAGTATGAACACAAGGTACACCATTTAAGTTTACAAAAGTGTCTGTTTGTCTGTGAACTGTGCTCCCGGCCACCAGTCTTCCTGTCAAACTGTTTACACAATAACTGTGATTTGTAAGACTGCTGGCCCTTGGCTGGTCTTGAGGAGTAGTAGGAGGCCTTGCCCTTAGACTTCTTGCCCTGTCCACGTTGACCAATGTTTTTCCATGCTGGTCGTTCCTGTTTCCTGTTATCAGGACGATCGTAGGGGTGGAAGCGACCTTTCTTCCCTGGTTGATGTTGACCCTTGCTTTCAAAGGAGGCAATGTCTTGTTCTGCCTGCCTGAGGGCTTCATTAGGGAAAAGCATTGGAATGAGGAGAGGTGCAGTCCTGAGAGAGGCCAGGGTGTCTGGTTTGATGCCAGCTTTAAGGTGTGACAAATACGAATCTCTGCGAGCCAAATTCGTATTAGCCACCGTAACAAACACAAAGTCACTCAGGTGTTTTAGAGTCTTTGCCATGGCCTGGGTAATACTGGCGTTAAAGTTCATCAAAAATTGAAGCTCGTCGGCCGTGCCAGCTGCTTTGGAAGACGACTTCTCTTTGGCCATCTCTGTCTTGATGGTTTTCAACTGTGCTTTCATGTTGTCTTGAACTCTATACAAACACCTGTTGAAACCAGCAGCCTGGTTGCATACGGTGGAAGCTTCCCTTGCCGACTTCTCCCAATGCCTGAGGTTGTGTTGAGAGATCTGTCGGGAGGCTGGTGGTGTTGATGAAATACCTGCTGCCTTAGCAATACGACTATAAGTACTGTTAACCTAAGAGGCGTCGGTATTCCAAGAAGTAACAGTTTTCTCAGTACCAGTGTCACATTTCTGTTGATCAGATACAAAGCCATACCATTTGGCCTGTGACCTCGCCGGCTTCACAAACTGATCCTTTAACAGACCTCCTGCTTCTGAGCTACGGGAGGGGTAACCCTCCACCAGGGTCAGGTTTAGCTTGCCCATCTTTTTGCACAACCACTCGTCGGTTGGCATTTTAACTGAGACCTTTCCTGTAGGTTGTGACTGTGGACCAGCGAAAGGGTTGTCATCAGATGTAGTGTCCATATCAGGGATATGCGACCAACCCATGTAGGACCTGATCCCTCTCATAGTTTCTCTATAGTTCTGGTCCTCTGAGAGGCTCTGGTCGGGATCGGTAGAAACAGCATCTGGGTCCTGGTCGGACAACTCCCCTTCCTCAACAAATATGTCTACTGGCGGTTGATCAGAGAAATCAGAGTCGGAATCAGTATCCATAGCCAGTGGGCTCTGTCGGCCAGCCGGTGCCGAGGGCAACCTGCTGGAAACCTGTTGAAAGGATGATGAGTCGGTGCCAGCAACATCTGAGGGTTGGTCAGTGACTGATTTCTCCTTGTGTGACTTGCTGGTCGACTGAGCTCTGGGAGCAGTCTGTGATACACCATGCAAATCTGAAGTAGATGGGCGTTTGCTATCAGAAGAGGAAGAAAGCGACTTGTCAGTGGCCTGACTCTGAGGGGAGTGGTGGCTACCGGCCAAATCTGAAGTCTGAACAGTATCTGATGGTCGGATGAAGGGTTCCGTTGACTTGCAAATACCAGCTGGAGCTGAAGTAGTAGGAGCCACTTTAAAAGCTGAGAAGGTCGGTTCCTTATCCATAGTCTTTGCAAGCAAGATAGCCTCCAGTCTATTAAACCTATCAGACCATTTCTGGTCTAACTCATCAATCCTTGCGTCAGCTGAGGATCTGTGAGGGGTAGGCGACTTGACCGGCTTCTCTGAAGACTTGGAATGTTTAGAAGTGGAAGCTTTCTTCTCAGTAGATGTAGATTTCTTCTTTTTTGTAGATGAACTCAAACCAGGGGACTATGTCATCCCCTGGCCGTCCACAGCCCCCACTACCGTCACAGTGGACGGGTCGATGAGGGTGAACTGTCAGAGTCCTTGATGGGAGTATCAGAAGATTTCTTTAATTCACGCTTTTCTTTCTTTAATCTATAACTGGGAGTAGACAACTCAACGCGTTGTTCCTCAGTCAAAGAATTACAGGCCTGGCAATCATTATGGTTAATACAGGGTCTGTACCTTTACTCTTCTCTCTGCAACGTGCGCAGAAACAATGGCTATCGAAGCTAGCCATGATATGGCCACAGCTACCATGCTTCTGGCCCGGAGAAGACATAATGATCTGATGGCAGAATATAAAATATCCCAAAACGTTCTATACACTCCCAGAATAAAGTTACAATAAATTTTAAAGACAATTCTCACCAATAAATATGATTATCTGCAGATAAATTTCTGTTGAAAAAACTCTGTGTACACAAAGCATGCGCCAAACGAAAAAGATGCTATGACGTCACGCTGTCTAGACAGGAAGGAAGTACGACACGCCACCTGGCGAGTGCACAATGGGACCGGCCAGCTTGTGGGGGCATTATGCACTCATATAAGGCGACTTTTCCTGTCATTTGGCGGGCCGGTCTGCGCCGACCGGTAAAGCAAATGTCCATTGGATATGATGTATTAACGCAATAAAAATGTAAAATAATTTCCCCTAAGTAGGTCAAATTAATCAGAATTTGTGTTGATTGTGTATTGGCTGAGGTCAGAGATCAAAAAGGTTACAACTCCACACCGAGTTTCACACTTTGAGTTCATGTCATCTGCTCCACATGTATGATCCACTGAACCAGAAATGACACTCAAGTTTAAGATAAAGTTAACTCTTCCTTTGCAATTATAGTGAAAATATGTCCACATAAATATGAATAAATTTAAATTAAAATAAGACGGCTGATGGGATAAAAGGTTCCAAGTGTCAAATATGAGTTTTGTCAATATAATCCGAGAATCATCTTTGATTTTGTCTTAGATCCTTTTTTTTAATTAGCATTTACTAAAGGTCTGACACAGAGTTTCTCGCTCAAGTTTTGTTTTTAATACGAGGCAGTTGGGAGGGCCATCTTAAAGTTTCTCACTTTGTCATAATGAATATTTTAAGCCCTGTAAGATTATGAAAGCCAGATAAAATCTTGGCCGAGTAATCTTTGTTTTACGTAAGTCTTGTTTGTTAAACATCAATTTCACTGCGGTTAAACCTAGACTGAGAATAAAACACTCAAATATAATATATTTTGGTGCATCTGGCCCCAGGGCTATAGATTACAGGGATATCAATCATATCTTATCACTTAATTAGTAAATGTTTAAATTAGTATGAAGTGTTTACGACCATTACATCCTAAGTTACCAGTACAAATTTCACATAATATGGATTGATTTGGGTACTAACAACACATTCCACCAGTGATAAATATAGAGTAATTTATTGTTTACTTGGATGGAATTCACGTCAGTTGAAACTAGGATTGTGACTCCAGTAGAAAAGCGGGGTTGGGTATTGATTGTTCTCTAACCATCCTGAATTCAGGATCCAATGCACCAAACATGGCAGATGATGTAAACAAATTAATCAAAAATAACCTGATAAATATATGTAGAATTAAGGAAAATATCATGAAAAACTAATACCTGATAGACAAATGTGCTTCAACATTAGGCTTCACCCCGGTAATTTATGAAAATGAGCATCATTTTAATAGTTTTTTGGGTACCTAGGAACTCTGTCACAGTCCTATCTGAATTTCATGTAAATTCATGTCAGCCATGTACAGATTTCATTTGAAAGAAAGGAAATTTGACTACATTGCTGGGTTAACAACTCACTTGCAGTCCTGACTGAATCATCTGTACTAAAAAGATCAGGTACAAGGCCACACAGTCAATCTGAAACACAGAATAACTCCACAGATTCAATATACTTCAAAAGTAGACCTAAAGCATCAGGGATTGTACTGACTGGAAACCCAAAACAACCTATTACCAAGCTCCCTTTGTAAGAATATACAATTTTCAGGACAGAAATAAGCGAGGCACTGCCACTTGTTATTCTTCCATCTTATTTGACCTTAAAGGTGAAGGACATGAAGAGAATCAATCTTCTGGGGCGGCCATCATGTTTTTTAAAATAAGGCTAAATTCAGTCACAGACAAGATAACCGACCAATGAAGATATCCTACAATTTTGATGAAACTGGCTGGTCTTGTTTTCCGCTTGAGAGTTGTTAACAGTGAAAATATCTTTGAGTGGCAGTGACACAATGAACACTAATCCTTAATATCCACCAGATGCCTACAGTGGACACAATTAGGATCACAAGAAATGAGAGAATTGATGTTAAAATATTCTATGGAAGATTTAGGATTTATGTACCATCATGAATTCCCAGCATATCACTCAGGTTCAAGTTGAGTCAGTACCTTAATTGTTGGATTAATAAATTAGAGGTGTTATAGTTCATATTTTAACAGAGTTTGAAGAATTATCCTATATTTACTGAAAAGAACACCAATCAGATTCCGTTAAATTATTGCTAACAGCAACAGAGAAATATATTTTCCAGATGATTATCGATGGTTTCTGAGTCACTTTGTCTCAAAATAAAATAATGACTCAATAATTTAAATGAAAATGCTTACTCCTCCTTACTAGCAACTGGGTCACCTAACATGACGTTCACTATAGTTGGATATTGTGTTTTCTAGTTGCTAATTCCCCTTAACAAAGTCAATGTTACAGAACAATTTAACATTCTATATGTAAGTGGAGGGTATTGCAGCCCTGAGTGGAAGATTCTAATTCTAATGGTACTTTTATACTGCTTAATCTCGGTCTATTGACTCTCAAAGATTCTAAGACGCACAATGCCAGAAATAGGATCATGCTATTAATCTGATTTAACTTCCATTAACAGAGTAAAAGTCATGCAATGACAACCATACAATTCACCTGTAAATGTTCATACTCGTCTTCACTGGCGACTGGGTCACCTGACATGATGTGGAACTTTGAGTGGAGGGCATTGCGCGGGCTCTGGTTGTATTTGAACTTCTCCACCTTGTCAGCCTGTCTGAGCCAGCAGGACAAGATCCCCCGCATACACTTCACTGCAGACTGGGCCAACTCGTACGTCTTACCCTTGTCATCGTCTATACGTCTAAAATAAACAAACTCCATTGTAAAACTGATTTTGAAGCGCGACCTCTAGTGAGGCTCGTGCTTCTAGGAATCACTTTTTTTCTTTTTTTTTATCTCCGGACTTTCATGAATTGTGGAGTAGTGTGAGGAGTATCCGTCTCTTCACTGAAGTTAAGCGGCAATGGGCTATGTTAGTACTGAGACGGGTGACCACTTCAGTGCACTACTTGCGTCTCTGATGGCTTTGCTGCTCGCACTAGTAGACCGAAACCCCTTCTTTGGCTTGTTACATATTCAGTCTGATATGTTTTATCATAATTATGGTCTACTGGCTTGGATTTGCAAGTTACCATAGAACACAGCAGACTGATGACTACTGCTTGTCGATTTGTACATTGCTGTGAGAGGATTGGAAATAAACATATTTTTAAATTTTAATTTTTGATGCTGATTTCAAGTAGAAATTGTAGTATTGCCCCATAAAAAGCACTGTAAAGGGTTAATTGATTTGACCTTTACTTGGTAAAGACCATATTTTTACCACTGATACAGTGTTTTAAATACTAACTTAAGAGCCCTATTACACCCAAATCCATCACTATTATGTGGAATTTTATAAATTTTAACTAGAAATAGGACGCCCTGTTGATAGTAGATGCGAATAGAAACAGGATAGCATAGAAGAACACACATTATCATGTGTAATGTCCACCCCATGAACCTTGCCCAAATTGTACAGTAGTCTTACAAGACCCTGTTTCATTTGTAAAATATATCAATGATGCTTAAATATTTATTAGTGTATATGTAAATTATTTCAGCTTCATGCCTTTTTGCATTGGTTGGGTTGAAAATTTTGACGAAATCACTCTATCTTGTACGGTTAAGAAGATAGAAGCAAATTCCTGTTTTTCTATTTTTGGCAAAAATTTGAAAATTCAAAATGGCCGCCATTTTTGGGAAAAGGAAATTTTTTTGAAAAGTACCAAGAGTACATTTCTTAGATACCCTATGGGTCGAAAATTTCAACGAAATAACTCGACGAAATCGCTCTATCTCGCACGGTTAAGGAGATAGAAGCAAATTTGTGTTTTGCCATTTTTGGCAAAAATTCAAAAATTAAAAATGGCCGCCATTTTTGGGGAGGGGAAAATTTTTTGAAAATTGCAAAGAGTACACTCCTTAGATACCCTGTGGGTTGAAAATTTCGACGAAATCGCTCTATCTCACACAGTTAAGGAGATAGAAGGAAATTTGTGTTTTGCCATTTTTGGCAAAAATTCTAAAATTCAAAATGGCCGCCATTTTTGGGGAGGGGAAAACTTTTTAAAAATTGGCAAGAGTAGAATTCTCAGATACCCTGCGGGTCGAAAATTTTGCCGAAATCGCTCTATCTCGCATGGTTAAGGAGATAGAAGCAAATTAGTGTTTTGCCATTTTTGGCAAAAATTCGAAAATTCAAAATGGCCGCCACTTTTGGAGAGGGGAAAATTTTTGGAAAATTGCATAGATTGCATTCCTGAGATACCCTGTGGGTCAAAAATTCTGTCGAAATCGCTCTATCTCTTACGGTTTCTGAGATATTAGCAAATTACTCAAAAGTAGTACTGAAAATACACAATGAAGTACCTAAATGGCTATTACTCATGTACTGACAAACCTATCAGTCCCAAATGCAATACCAAGCGAGTTATAGACATAACAATCTTGTATTCAAAATTGTAGTGAAATATCTTTAATTATTTTGGCTTAAATGCACGGAAACCAATGGGTACTGAAAATAGCTGTACTTAAGTATTACTCAGTAAGCAACAGAGGTACAACAGCCAAAAGCAATCCCAAGCAAGCTACTGACCCAATAAGCCTGCATACCAAATTTGGTGACAATAGCTCTAATACTTTTCCTTTAAATGAGCGGAAACCATGCGTGACGCCGGACATTGGACGCTGGACATCGGACATCGGACGGCGGAAAAAGCAAAAATAATATATCCACCCCCCAGGGGGGTGGACATAATTAATAGAAACTTGTCTGAAAGAGGTTCTTCAATGCCCTACAGAAAAGAGTTACTGGTGTCTCATTTACATAAATGATAAACAACTGTGTAAAAACACCAGATGCATTATAGTTTAAATTATATTCACACAAAGTTACCTTGACTGTGATTAAACTTTTTACAATATCTGAAAAAAAAACATTCTTACACATATATAGTGATGATTTAAGAAACAAGTCGTTACAACAACAAAACATATGGATTATTAATTTGAAGTAACATTAAAACGGACACTTTTTGTACTGAAACTAAAACTCTGGAAGCTATACTGATGGATATTGTAACATCTATGAATGATTTCTTCCCCAATATAATGAAACCTCAATTAACTGACAATGCTGGGAGTGTAACACTGCACTTGGTTAATAAAGGGTTCAAAATAGGAAGAAGCATCTCAGTACAAAACAGAGGGAAAATCAAAATCTGGGAGTGTGAAAATTAGTTCATAAAATTCAATTAATTGGATAATGAACAGTGCCAGCAATTGGTTGAAAGTATATAAATTCACATGCACTCATCCTTGTTTAATAACCTGACCATTGAGGACAAACTGGTGGATCCAATTAACTTTGAAGGATTGTTTGGAACAAGTACGCCTCCAGTTTGGGCAGTAGGCATAATATTTTTTGCCTACAAAGTCGACACGTGGAGTATCTAAGATACTCCATGCTTTATTTGTTAACCCTGATAAAAATGTTGGATACTATTTTCTACTAGGGACAGGTTAGTATCAAAAATGTGTACATCAGGAGGTCGCAAATGCAAAACCGTACCAATTCTGGGACTCCGTGTTTTAGTACACCCCAAACCAAACATAGACGTTTCCTCTTAACAACATCACAACGAAAATGTCCAAATGCACAAAATATGAGATATACGCTTATAATATCTTCAGATTTCTGGTTTGTTCCCAATATTTCAAGTTCTCCTTCAATTTTATGAGCTGACAAGCGAGATTGAGGTTATAAAGTGTCGTAACCGAAACATATCGGTTCTGCTCAACATAATCGCTAGTCCTATATAAAGTCTGCAAATGCATGAAATTGGGGATAAAAGCTTATAATTTCTTCAGATTTTGGGTACATTTCTAGTATTTTAACTCTTCCTTCCATTATATGTGTTCCCAAACGAAGTGGCGGTTGTAAAATTTCATCACGGTATTTCAGTAAAACGCTCTCGGTACCGAGATACCTGGCCTACCAACCCATCTCTAGTTTCTACTGTATCACAAGATATAGACTCACTTGAATGCCTGGGCCAGTGCCCAGAGAGATACTGCACAGTACACACTGTCCCTGACATGGCTCTCACAAGGGTTCGGCTTACTCAGGTCACACGGAAACAGACCTGTGGTGGGACTCTGGAACTTCATGATCTGTCTCTTCACTGTACAAAAACAATACACTTTACAGTAAAACAAGCAATCAGTGACCAAATGAATTGGTCACGCATCTAGAGTTTGGCTCAGACCTTGATTACTGTACACAGACAAAACATTTTATACAAAATAAAAAGAGATAAAGTCATTCTGTGGTCTGGTTGCCCATATGGCCAGTGTTTATTTTTGGTCACTGAGGTATGATAATGAAACGACTAGAAAAATGGCTCAGCTGATCTTTTGATTAAATAAGTGTGCTCAAAGTTAATTTTTGGATTACATGCAGCAGATGCAACTACATTTAATCAAAAACTTTGATGAGTGGATTAAAGTTAATCTAAAAATTAATCCAAAATTGACTTAACTACTCTATGAATGCTAAATTTAAGTCTAATCCAATTTTTGGTTTACCTTAAGCTAATTTTTTGCAGTGAAGTATGTATTTCCTTGTATTTACTTCTACTTAAAGGGAATTATACTAATAGAAATTCTACATAAAAGTGGTTCCACTGTAAATGTATCTGTACGGTGACTTGGTTTTCAACTTAAAAACTGTTCAACTTTAATATTTTAATTTATCATTTAAATACACATACAATTTTCACAGAGTTTCTGCATATACAGATGTCACATAGAACTGGAGAATGACAACAAGAAAACATGAAAATGACAACACATTTGCACAGATTTAATTTATAATTTTCCACCAAATTCAATTAAAGTTCAAGCATTTTCTAACAACTAAAAAAGATGCTAAAAGATGTTAAAAGATGTCTGGGCAGGTCTGAACACCATATTTTTTTCAATCTTGCCACATTAATATACTCCAAGTCAAAATGATCAACAACTCTGTATGTGTAAGAATAGTTTCTGACAAGACGTTTTTCATGAATACTAATTATCATCAAACTATGAAAATACCAGCATATTACTTCTTTCATTTATATATCATACCTTGAAGGTAATATTTATTAAGGTTCCTCACAGTTTCTTCATAGTTAAAAGATTTCTCTGTTGGAGCTAATTCAGAGAACTTCCTGAAAGGAGACGCCTTGTCTGAATTAGTACTCTCTATAAGCTGAGACAGCTGTCTGCTGGTCAAATTCTTCATCTGAGCCATTTTGAACTTATTTCTTCACACATTCACGTGATTCATTATATTTCAAGTTACATCGGGTTGCAGCCTGTCTTTAATCTCTTTTTACATGTTCCTGAAAAAAAACAGTCTTTTTCTATCAATCAAACAACAAATATTTTGCAGTAAACTTAGCTAGAAAAAAGGATTTGCTGTAGCAAAAATGAAATATGGCACAGCAAATTAAGTTTATAATGGTGCTAGTAAAGACTAGTAAAATACATAAACTATGTTACGCATCTTTTATGCAGGTGTTTTAAATGTACCTTAAAAGAAAAGAACTGTACCTCATTACAATTTTGGGTTAAGGAACATATATTTCAAAAATAGCATCAGAGATGCCCGTACCCCACAGCCTGGGGAAATATTTTTCAACACCATGAGATATAGAAGTAGTGTAACAGTACAAAGTTCAAGATACTTTCAGAGCAGTGTAAGTTATATTAAGGTCCAAATAATGCTTAAGTAGAGAAAATAATATCTAAGGAAAAAAAATGTATATAAAGATAAAGTATTAAAACAAGACAATTCAATAATAAAATGACAGCATTAATCAGTAAACCAAAAATGGCCGAATTATGGTTTGGATGTTTTGAATATTACCCATGCATACAGAAGTGGCAATACATTCAATGAATGCTTATGTGTGGTGTTGGAGAAAAGCCTGTGGCTCACTTGATGAAATTCCATCTGTTACAATGGAAACTTGCAAACTGAAATTCTTAATGAATTCTAATATGACTTTAACAGTGCTTAATCTGCATCAACAGACAGACCCAAAGGTGCAACAAGATTTTAAAGGTCAATACAGCAAGGTCAAAGGTCAATCAGTGTTACACCATGACGTGGCACACCTAAAACCCTCAACCAATGTCCCTACCAAGTATAAACTTCCTACACCTTACAGTCTCTGAGATATAACCTGGACAAGATTTTATAGGTCAAGGTTGCTACAGCAAGGTCAAATCAAGGTCACATGACGTAGCACACCTACACCCCCTAACCAATGTCACTAACAAGTATCAACTTCCTACACCTCTTACGGTTTCCAAGATATAGCCCAGACCAGGTATTATAGGTCAAGTTCACTACAGCAAGTACAAAGGTCAAATCAAGGTCACACCATGACGTTGCACACCTACTACCCCCAATCAATGTCCTTACCAAGTATCAGCTTCCTACACCTTACAGTTTCCGAAATATAGCCCAGACAAGATTTTATAGGTCAAGGTCACTACGGCAAGGGTCAAAGGTCAAATCAAGGTCACACTATGACATTGCAAATCTACACCCCCTAGCTAATGTCCCTACCAAGTATCAACTTCCTACACCTTACAGTTGCTGAGATATAGCCCGGACAAGGTTTTATAGGTCAAGGTCACTACAGCAAGGTCAAAGGTCAAATCAAGGTCAGACCATGATGTTGCACACCTACAACTCCTAACCAATGTTCCTACCAAGTATCAACTTCCTACACCTTACGGTTTCCGAGATATAGCCCGGACAAGATTTTATAGGTCAAGGTTACTACCTCAAGCTCAAAAGTCAAATCAAGGTCAGACCATGACATTGCACACCTACACCCCCTAACCAATCTCCCTACCAAGTATCAACTTCCTACACCTTACGGTTTCCAAGATATAGCCTGGACAAGATTTTATAGGTCAAGGTCACTACGGCAAGGTCAAAGGTCAAATCAAGGTCAGACCATGACGTTACACACCTACACCCCCTAACCAATGTCCCTAGTAAGTATCAACTTCCTACACCTTACAGTTGCTGAGATATAGCCCGGACAAGGTTTTATAGCTCAAGGTCACTACGGCAAGGTCAAAGGTCAAATCAAGGTCAGACCATGACATTGCACACCTACACCCCCCAACCAATGTCCCTGCCAAGTATGAACTTCCTACACCTTACGGTTTCTGAGATACAGTCCGTACAAACTATTTCCCGCCGCCCGCCCGCCCATCCGGACACCATGGGTGAAAACAATACCCCAACAGCCCTTAAGGGCTGTGGGGCAAAAACATAGCAAAAATGAAGTATGGCACAGCAAATTAAGTTTAAAATGGTGCTAGTAAAGACAAGTAAAATACATAAACTATGTTACGCATCTTTTATGTGTTTTAAATGTACTTTAAAAGAAAAGAACTGTACCTCATTCCAATTTTGGGTTAGAGAACATATATTTCAAAAATAACATCAGTGATGCCCGTACCAAGTATCAACTTCCTACACCTTACGGTTGCCGAGATATAGTCCGGACAAGATTTTCAAACTCAAGGTTACTTCGGCAAGGTCAAAGGTCAAATCAAGGTCACACCATGACGTTGCACACCTACACCCTCTAACCAATGTCCCTACCAAGTACCAACTTCCTACACCTTATGGTTTCTGAGATATAGCCCGGACAAACTTTTTCCCGCCAACCTGCAGATATTTCATGCTTCTGAATATTCCACAGTATTTCCCAATATTTCCTGCCATCTCAGAAAATTAAGTAATTCTAGAGAAATATAACCACCCTGTTGATATCAGAGCAGTTATTTAAGCTAGGAACATGAAATTTATACAATTTTAAAGGGCAATTATCATATCTTCTCATCCTTTTTTATATGAGAAACATCTGTATCTTCACTAAGGATCTTAGCCTCAGAAATCATGTGTATACCAGATGCGAGTAAGCAATTGTAATGGGAGCATGGGTCAAAGGTCAAATTCAATACTTGCAAAAGATTTACAAGCAATGATTTCCTATAACCTTGGTTTTCAGATTTGGAAGCCCTAGAAACAAGAATAAGGAGATGTAAGACCTTTTTAGTAAGATGATGCAAACTGATCTTGAAGCAGGAGTCAAAGGCCAAATTCAACACTTCCTAATATTTGCAGGCCATAACATTCTATAGGTTAGTTTCACATTTTCAAGCTGTAGGAGCAATAATAAGGGAGATATAAGGCCTTTTCTGTATGATTACCCCACTCAACCTTGAAGCAGGGGTCAAAAGTCAAATTTGACACTGTAAAAGATTCCCAGGCCTATAAGTGTTATCTCATTCCGAACCCCTAGGACCAATGATAAGGGAGGTATTAGGCCTTTTTGATATGATAACCCCCTATTTGATATTAAAGATGTGACACAGTGACCATTTTGTTTTCAAAACTAGGGCAAAATTACTCTCTGGCAAGTTTCCTAGCCATATACATTTTGTGCAAATCTGACGAAGCTAGCTGCAATATTTTAAGTGTTAAAACATCTTAAAGTCCACAGTGCATGAAAAAAAAGTTCCTTTAAAAATTTGTAAGTGTGTGCCAGAGAGTAAGACAATCCCAGTAAAGAAAACCAGAGATCAATCAGAGCATCCCCCACTGAGATACAGCCTCTCAAAGTGGCATATAAAATAACATCCCTGAAAACATGTGTGGAGGTGTTGTGATGACACAAAAGGTACACAGCAGTAAATTTGCCATGGTTTTTGTTGTAAATGTATTGGGAAGAATTGGATGTAACTGAATTTGTAGCTGATTTAATTGTATTTGGAAGTGACTTTTTTTTTTTTTTTGAAGTTTAACTTTAACTGAACAAGGATAATTTTGTTTGAAAAGTTTTTATAATTTTATATGATAATTAGCATTTATTCTTCAATATGAAAACTCTCAATCAGACTCCATCTAAAACTGTCATTGATAGAGTGTGAGGATTCTGTACCGATAACATTTTAAATATTAACCATAAGTAATGTAATTGTAAGAGCTGCTTGGGTTACAGTCATACATTTATTAATGTGTACCAGTCATTGTTAGTAAAGTGTTATTTTTTTTCTTTTGGCTTGGGTTGTAAAACACTCAATGAAATTTTTGAGTATAGTCTTTAACTTGGTTATTTCTTGCATACAATTCGACCAAAGTACATTAAAATGTTTTATAATCAACAAAGTACTGGTACACTACTCTTCTCTATGACAAACAAGAATTTCATCAAAATTCATTCTTTCCTGTTGGAATAAAATTATGGAATACATTAGATGATTCTTTTAAACGCGTAACTACATTATCTAGTACAGGTGATAGACATTGGAACTTGATACACTCAAACATGCGAATAAACTGTAGTCCTCTTAAAGAACATCTTGCTTATAATTTACATGTTATAGAAAATTCAACTTGTGACTGTGGCTATTCAGTAGAAAACAATTTTTATTTTCTTTTAGAATACAGACTACATACTCAAAATAGGCAGTCAATGTTTATGAGTTTTACCAACAATAACCACTGATTTTCATTTAATGGAGATTATAACTTGACTTTTGATCAAAATAAGATAGTTTTTGAAGCAGTACAAGAACTTTTTAAGGAATCAGGGTGGTTTTCATAGTTTTATATTAGTCACATGTCCAAAACTTCATCATCATTATCATCTATTCATATGCTTTTGTAAATAGTTCGTCCTGTGAGAAGGCTTTGTTGATTTTGCCTAAATGCTTCAATAAAATATTGTTTATGAAAAAAAAATTCATACTTTAAAAGTGCTAACTTTCAGATGCAAATTTACATGAACATTGCAATCTGACCCCTACACAGCTATTAAAATTAGATATCATGAAAGACACACTGTTGTCAATAAAATGTCAGAATGTGGTTCAGATCTCCAGTATATTGAACTCTACATCCTGAACCAGAGTGCTTAAGCATTTGGTCATTTCAGCCTGCTTACTTTTAATATTGGCAGCAGTGTAGCCTAATATAAAAGAGCCTAATACACTGAGTCTTTTACAGTGTGTTTTGACCAGCTGGTTTTACAAAATGCACCAGCAGATCCAGGAGGGTTCAGGGGGTTCGAACCCTCCTCCTTGAAAAATAATGTAAAGGGGTTCAACCCAAAGTACAAAATTATTTCTTGAGAGTGGTGTTAAATTTACAGGAAATGCACTATATTTTTACCCAAAATTAATTTTTTTCCCGGGTGGGGGGCAAGCCCTCTGACCCCCTTAGTTATGGTGTATCTGATGTGAACCCCCACCTTACTTAAAGGCTGGATCCGCCCCTGAATTGTCACTGTCAGTTCTTAATGGTCAACTAGAACTAGTAATGAATATTGATTTGTTCATAATAACTAATACATTGTAATATTGACTATTGAACTTTGGGGCTAACTCTTTCTGTTCTGATAATAAGGAGTTTGGATAATCAAGGGTGCCTTAAAATTTTATCACATTTTGAGAAAATGTGGACAAGAACTGGGTGAAAAACTTGCTTATCAGTTTATTTAAAAACTGACACACTATCAGAAGCTGCATTGTTACACTAAAAGCTGCACACTTGTTCACTAAGTTACAGTCAAATTGTAGTGGTAATTATTTAAAAAAAAGAGCATTATGACCACACAATATTCCAAGTTCATTTGATAGAAGAATCTTTTCAAGCCAGTTTATAAAACACTAATTTCACTTCATTTTACACTATTTTGTATTGGACACACAGAAATCAGAGTGGGAACTCTCCTTGTGTGACGTGGAACAGTTTCAGAGAAGGATCTGTTTTGTTTTCCCAACTGTCAGATTTAACTGGCTTTTAATGTGCTTTCTAGTGGGAGTTTGAAGATGGGACTTGGCAGGTGTGTTGTTACATACATAATCTGTACAATAATGCAAAAAAAATTTCATGCACTGTGGTCTTTAAAGATTTTCCAACAATCAGCTATGCAGCTATTTTGTGTTTTAAAATGAGGACAAAATTTTTTACAGACATAAACATTCTCTGAAAATTTAGTCATGATAACTTCATAAATGAATGAGATATAAAGGTTTATATAAAAACGTGACAAACGCACACATGTGCACACACACCCCTACAAGTTAATGGTGTAGACCAAGGACGCAAGTTTTTTCCTATGCAACCGAGGACATCTTTATTTTGACATGCATGGAAGGCATTTCATAATCTCCCAACTCTGACCTTTGGCCAGCAGGAGATAAAAATGTAACTATAGTAACATTGGTTTAATAGTGCCCCTTTTTCAATTAAGAGGTTTAAGACCAAATAGTATTTAAAGTGTTGCCATGGCAACAGTTGTTACCAGATACCCCCTGAAATCTAATCATTACTAGATCATCTTGGGGTAAGCATATATTGGAAATTTGGTTAAAATCCATGCATGGGTTTAAGCTGTGGAACACCCACAAACTTTAAGACCAAAAAATCTTAAAAGTGTTGCCATGGTAACAGTTGTTGCTAGATATCCCCAATACCTAATCAGCTCTAGATCCTCTTGGGGTAAATATATCCTGAAAATTTCGTGAAAATCCATGCATAGGTTTAGCCTGTGGAACACCCACAAATTTTAAGGCCCAAAAATCTTAAAAGTGTTGCCATGGCAATAGCTGTTGTCAGATACCCCCAAAACCTTATCAGCTCTAGATCGCCTTGGGGTAAACATATCCCAAAAATTTGGTGAAAATAAAGGTATTAGTTTCGGCAGTGGAATACCGTCTAACTTAAAGTCCCCAAAAATTAAAAAATGGTGCCATGACAACAGTTATTTTGAGATACCAATTATATAGTGAAACAGAGCTCTGGGGCTGTACTCTACAACAATACTTAGATAAGGTGACCTTAGATCTAAGTAAGGGAAGGTTTTTCACTGAAGTTTTTCTTTGACTTTATATTCACCAAACAAAAGATTTGAATGTTAAGTTTCATAATTTCTTACTTGAAATCTAAGAAATACTTAAAAATCTAAGTTAGAAATGGTCAAAGTATTGTTGTGGAATATGGCCCCTGAAGTACATACCATCTTGTAGATAAGGAGAAAGTAGCTGGACAACATATTAGGTAACTTACAAATAATGTGTAAATGCAGTAAATCTGCACAACACACTAATGGATGCATGCACGGATACACACGCATGCACGACACACTTATCCATTAGTATTAATCATAGCATGGGTGTTTAATGGTAGAATACAACTATAGGCATTTTGTGAAACACCAAAATGTTGTCATTACAACTAATGTCTGGTTACAGAGATAGTCTGTCACATATTCTTCGTGAACTACATAGAATACAGTCCATTCCAGATTCCAGCCTAAATGGTTTTAATATCAGACATATATGCATGTTTTTGTGCAAAAATATTACCAGAAGCTATCTTAAAAGAGAAGTGTTGTTGGTTATACACATGATTTAGTGGAACAAGAAAGGGCGCTCAGTAAATGTTTCAAATGTTACAGCCAAGAAAGACTGCAATAGACTGGAAATAGATATAACAACGATATGTAAATCAGGGTTAACTTAGTGCGTTTCTTAAAATTTTGTGGAAATTGAGAAAAATGAGACAAGTTAATGATGGGGGTTATCGATAGCTCGTCTGGTACTATAGTGCAGTACCATGGGCTGTCACAATTCTGAGCACTTCATAATACCATGCATTTCTGTTTAAAATTTATCCAGCAATACATTGGCCATCAACATGTACCCATACATACTGTAGTGGCATTCTACCAGTAAACGCCCATGCTGAAGTTAATATATTGAATTTAAATTTGATTGACAGCTTTATATTTTTTCTTCTACCATCAGATTGTCAAATGATATACACTACAATTATTATTTGAGATACGTTTTGTTACATTTGTTTTAAAACTTTATATTTTAATATTTTATCTCTATTATCGGCCATTAATTTTTACAAGGTATACATGTATGCCAAAGGCTCACAGGAAAAACTCATTAATATTGCTATAAAATGCAGGTGACGAACTTCACTGGGGTGACGAAATTCACTGGCTGAGCAGTAACAAAGAAATAGAAAGCGGGGGTTCACTGGTAGGCGGGCGTTCACTGGTAGAAAGCCACTACATAATATTTTTGAATTTTCATTTAATTGGACGTTATTTATACTCCATTTTATTATTTGCTGTAACATGAATGGATTGGTTACACAATAAGTTTGTTAAATATTGATGCACCGAATTATGACTGCACGGAATTGTGACAACCCGTGTATTAATGGGTCCACCGTTCAGTACATACTGTAACTTGAACATTTGTGACAACACTGTATTTACATAAAACACAAGAGAAAAGAAGAGAAACTCTTCATAGATATAAAATCATACAGTACAAATAGAATTATTTACTAGTGACAATAGTTATTATTTTCCCAGTTTACTATATCATATATTAGAACTCAGTGGGTGAATGTGATATTCTTCGTCCAGAATATATTCGGAAAGGTTAGCTTTTTTCGGTTTTCAGAAAAGCATCAATCCTTGACCTTTAATAAATTTCTAGTGTATTAATCTATAGTCTCTCTTTTATCCTGAATATAGCCCAAGGAAAATACACGTTTTCCTACTATTTTAAAACAATCAGATATTTTTATATACGAATGCTACAGTGTTGAATTTAACAGATATATATATAAAAACTAATATATTGAAGTGTAGCTTGAATTATGAATCATTTAAAACAGATATGCATGCAGTATTTTTTCTTTTATTGTGGAAATTCTTGAAAAACCGACCCATTTCAAGAATCAACCTTCTTCCTGGTCAATATCTTTGGAAACCCTACTGATAGTTTTAGAAACTTTAAGCTTGAGTTTTGCTTCAATGAGATTTCTCCTTTTAAAAAAAATGTATGGAAAACTTGTAAAACTTGTGCCCTGTAAATTTGTGATATCTGACATGTAAGATAGTAGCTCAAATAATTACCTATGAAACAGCAGTTCTTGATGCAAATGCCTTGGTTTGTGGTTGTTCTGAATTACTGCAAGTCACTGTTTAGATGTTTATCCAAGATTCAAGATGCAAAAACTCCAATGCATCCAGAACACCCTTGAAGATAGTTGGAAATCATTGTACATTTGCTCATTCAATCCCTGGTTTAAACCAAACTTAACTAGTTATAGTTGTTGAATACCTTTATGTCTTCAAAACCGCTACTCTGGGCTATATATTTCTTCATAATAGCTTTGTGGTCTTTTTCTGACAGTCTTTGGTGTCATAAATTGCTCTTATTACACATTTGAGACATGGTTACCACCCCTGATGGGAAATACTCGTCAGCAAATATTTCACATTTTCACTATTTATAAACCAGTCAAACATTTCAGCTATAGTTCTTCTGTTGACACACCAAAAATCGGAAATAATCTATTTGATTACAAATTAGGTTCTGCTGCATATTTAAAATGGAAACACTTGGGAATAAGTTTCTCAGCACTTCTCATCTTAGCTACTTTTGTCCTTTTATGATCACCATATAAACAGTAAACAAAAGGATGACAGGATAGAAGTTCTTGGGATACTCAGTTTAGTCCATCCATGCGCATATTAAAGAAATAATTTGATCATAGTTTTGCATTCAATGCTGCTACAATCTGGAATGAATTGCTTGTTGATAGATAGGTTTACGTAGTGGTATGTTTTGGCTATCAAAGCGCAAAATGCAAATGTATTTACATTAGCATTAGATGTGTATCATGTGATTTTTAGAATTTTAGGTGTTAATTACGTTATTTTCTATGTGTAAAAGGTGACTTCATTACATTCAATCATCCCTATCTATTTTATTAAAAAAACTACATGATACAACTAAATGTGGTGCAGCCCCACATGCAGGTAAATATGCATACCACATTTTAGTAAAGTTTCAGTTCACTACATTTTGTCATGTAAATACCAGAGGCATATTACAAAGCAGGCTTGTTTTGTAATTTATCAAAGAAACTATGTTGGTCAACCTTCATTCCTTTGTGTTGACATATAGCTAAACCCTAATATGGTAAACACAACCACTTGAAACATAGCATTTCTCTTATGAAAATTGTTTAACCTCTCTGATAATTTTCTTGCTTCCCCTGTCACATCTTTCAGGAAGAAGCTCAAGTCAGATTATTCCCCCAAGGTCTTACCACTATAATTTCCTATTCAGAAAGTGTCTCTGCGGTAATGTTCATTGTGGTTCTCATGGACTGGCAAATTTTGGAATACTGCTTATGACTGTTATGCCTTATGCTTGGTTTCAAAGCAGAGATTAAATGATTAAATGCCATTACATAATAGAACATATGTATGATTGTTGCACCTAGATCTAATCTGTACAAAAGTGTAGCATCTTTTTAGCTCTAACATTTGATACAGTTTAGTGCACCATTTTTGTCCCACAAAACCATGTGTATAAAAACAAGACCTCTACTTTGCGAATAAATAGCTTTTGTTAATATTTTTGCACATCAAACATGCACAATTAAGACCTTAAAATTGTTTAGATCGGAATGTGGAATGGACTGGATCATGGTTCATGAAGGATAATTCCACCTGCATTGTATTATTCAGAAACAATCTAAAAATTTACGTTTTGCAAAATCCGATCCATCTCACCCTCCTTATGTCTTGGATTCGGGGGTTCCTTTATAATGCTGCTAAGATATAATTGGATGTATCTTATCTTCGGTGTTACATTATTTACAAAAAATACACCACTTCTTTTAAATTTCATTTTTATATATTATGTGGAAACATATTTAATATATTCATCATCCAGTCATTATTGCAACAATGTCGTTGGCGTTTGTACCACAACAGCAACGGGGAAAAGGTGCCCCAACACAAGCTAGTATACAAAAGGTTAGACAAAGATCCGTGTGAATTTGTGTGCTGTGCGGTGTGAAATTTCACTAAAATTTCGACCCACTCATACGTAGGGCATATTAGGCGTATTTCACAACCATAATCCGTAGAATCTAGATTCGTCAGATCAACGGATTCGCTTGTTTTGTGACTTGAATCTGAATCTGGATTATGAATCCGTTGATCTACCTCAAGAGGTAGATCAACGGATTCAGTGTCCTTGGATTACCCATAATTCTTTGTAAAATAATGGCAGGAACATGTGGGAAAAAATTTTAACATTTGGGAAATTTTTATTATACTGTAATATGATAATATTATTTTACTATATACTGGCATATATTAATATATTATATTTATGTCGGTTCATCTTATTTTCATATTTTAGATTCAGATCTATAGAAAATTGCATTTCACGAATCTAACTAATCCAACGAATCTAAATCTGAATCTAGATTCGACGGATTATGCAGATTCTTGGTTGTGAAATACGCCTACTATGTACACACACCCCTCGCCTGTACATCATTGTATAACGTCAGAATGAAGTTTATACAGCTACCTTTTAAGATATTTTTTTGCCAGTGTGACTGTAAATAGTTGAACAACAAGACGCTCTAAACCCCAAAATTTGAAAAGGGATGTATTATTTATGAATACTGCCTTGCTACCAATTATCGCCGGGTACCAGTTATCGCCAGACAGAATTCAAATAGATATAACTTCACCAAAAGTAGCATCCCAAGTCTTGCAAATAAGGTACAACTATTTCCAAAGTGAATGGAACAGATACACAACAGAAAGCTTTCAAAATATGTGACCATTACTGAAATATGAATGTTTTGTTTTCTGGTGGCGATAATTGGTAGCCGGCGATAATTGGTAGCAAGGCAGTATGCTAATTGGTTTGCTAGTTGTATCCACCGGAAGCATCCGGTGGATACTTTGGTTTAGCGTCCGCTACGCCGCCGCCGCCACGCGTAGAGAGATTTTCGGCGTTAACGCTCCAAGAGGAAAACAACAGCAGCTAGGTTCACCAAATTTGCAGGATATCTTCATTGGGGGGTAAGCTTCTCTGGGAAGGAAAATAGCCTCATTCTGAAAAACAAGATGGTCGCCACGGGCATTTCTTTGAAAATAATCTACATTTTTCTACTGGCTGTTCCTCATAGGTAGAAGGTTGAATCTCTTCATAGGTGATACATATGACACATATACATGTCCTCTACAACCTTGCACACATTTGACCTTGAAGCTCCTAATTCAAGGTCATCCACGGAGTGCCGAAGTAACCCACATAGCGGACTTTAAATGTGCCTATATCTCCCTTATTATTGGTCCTAGAGGTTTGCAATGTGAAGCCAACCTATATGAAATCATGTGCTGCAAATCTTCTGATGTGGTCAGATTTGACCTTGGACCCCTCCTTCAAGGTCAAACGAGGATAGCAGAACTTAAAAGTGCTTATAACTCGCTTATTATCGATCCTAGAGGTTTGGGATGGTAAACCAACATATAGGAAATCATGGGCTGGGAATCTTCTGGCGTGGTCAGATTTGACCTTGGGCCCCTGCTTCAAGGTCAAACGAGGACAGCCAAACTTAAAAGTACTTATAACTCGCTTATTGTTGGTCCTAGAGGTTTGGGATGGTAAACCAGCATATAGGAAATCATGGGCTGGGAATCTTGTGGTGTGGTCGGATTTGACCTTGGGCCCCTCATTCAGGGTCAAACGAGGATAGCCAAAGGTAAAAGTGCCTATAACTCTCTTATTTTTGGTCCTAGAGGTTTGGGATGGTAAACCAACATATAGGAAATCATGGGCTGGCAATCTTCTGGTGAGGTCGGATTTGACCTTGGGCCCCTCATTCAAGGTCAAATGAGGACAGCCAAACTTAAAAGTGCTTATAACTCGCTTATTATTGGTCCTAGAGGTTTGGGATGGTAAACCAGCATATAGGAAATCATGGGCTGGGAATCTTCTGGCGTGGTCGGATTTGACCTTGGGCCCCTCCTTCAAGGTCAAACGAGGATAGCCAAAGGTAAAAGTGCCTATAACTCGCTTATTATTGGTCCTAGAGGTTTGGGATGGTAAACCAACCTATAGGAAATCATGGGCTGGGAATCTTCTGGTGTGGTCGGATTTGACCTTGGGCCCCTCCTTCAAGGTCAAATGATTACAGCCAAACCTAAAAGTGCTTATAACTCACTTATTATTGGTCCTAGAGGTTTGGGATGGTAAACCAACCTATAGGAAATCATGGGCTGGGAATCTTCTGGCTTGGTCGGATTTGACCTTGGGCCCCTCCTTCAAGGTCAAATGAGGATAGCCAAAGGTTAAAGTGCCTATAAGTCGCTTATTATTGGTCCTAGAGGTTTGGGATGGTAAACCAACCTATAGGAAATCATGGGCTGGGATTCTTCTGGTGTGGTTGGATTTGACCTTGGGCCCCTCATTCAAGGTCCAACGAGGACAACCAAACTTAAAAGTGCTTATAACTCGCTTATTATTGGTCCTAGAGGTTTGGGATGGTAAACCAACATATAGGAAATCATGGGCGGGGAATGTTCTGTCATGGTCGGATTTGATCTTGGGCCCCTTCTTCAAGGTCAAACGAGGACAGCCAAACTTAAAAGTGCTTATAACTCGCTTATTATTGGTCCTAGAGGTTTGGGATGGTAAACCAGCATATAGAAAATCATGGGCTGGGAATCTTCTGGTGTGGTCGGATTTGACCTTGGGCGCCTCCTTCAAGGTCAAATGAGGACAGCCAAACTTAAAAGTGCTTATAAATCGCTTATTATTGATCCTAGTGGTTTGGGATGGTAAACCAACATACAGGAAATCATGGGCGGGGAATCTTCTGTCATGGTCGGATTTGACCTTGGGCCCCTCCTTCAAGGTCAAGTGTGAGGACAGCCAAACTAAAAAGTGCTTATAACTCGCTTATTATTGGTCCTAGATGTTTGGGATAGTAAACCAACATATAGGAAATCATGTTCTGGGAATCTTATGGTGTGGTCGGATTTGACCTTGGGCCCCTCCTTGAAGGTCAAATGAGGACAGCCAAACTTAAAAGTGCTTATAACTCGCTTATTATTGGTCCTAGAGGTTTTGGTGCATTGTCTTTACGGTGGATACAATTTGCATCGGTTCTCCGATGCGCTAGGTCTAGTTATAATAATGTACTGCTCAGCCAGTGAATTTCGTCACCCTAGTGAAGTTCGTCACCTGCTATAAAAGCATTCAAGGACTAGCAATATCCACATTTTAAAAAGTGGAATTCTTGCCTTGGAGAGCAAGGTATAATTCTTTGCAGGGAGATCACAGTAAAGAAGTTTTAATACTGTCATAAAATACGAGTGACGAACTTCACTGGCCGACCAGTAGATCTATTAATCAGAGGTCGACAATGACAAAATTGATATTGCCTGTAGTTTCTGCTCCAATATGTCAATCTACAGTCGACAAGTCGACAAAATTGATAATAGCTGTAATTTGTCCTCCAATATGTCGACCTATATTGGATCGGTCTACAAGTCGACAAATTTGATATTAACTGTACTTTGTTCTCCAATATGTCGACCTATAGTGGAACGGTCGACGAGTCAACAAAATTGATATTAGCTGTAGATCCTGTTCCAATATATCGACCTATACCAAAGAGGTGAAAATTACACTTGAAAACACTGTCTTTAAAAAACCTCTAGTTTTTGCCATATTCCACAGATTAGGGATGGACCATTCCTTATCATGCTGTATTGTATTTACCTTTGTGGGAAGTACACTACAGGTCGACATATTTAAACATGTGATAAGTTTAGCAGACTATAAATAATTTTAAAATTTGTCGACCTCTCCATTATAGGTCGACATATTTGAACGTAACTTTGTAAATAATTTCAAGATTTGTTAACCTGTCGACCTAATAAGAATAATTTTATAATTTGTCGACTTTCCAATGTAATAAAGTTTTATAGGCTGAATATTTTTTAAATTTGTTGACATGTCAACCTCTCTACCTGATCCTAATGGCTAATACTTTAACATTTGTCGACCTGGTGACCTAATACATAATTTTTATTGCATAAAAACGTACTTACATAATCCCAACAAATGCTTACGTGACCTACCGTTCGGTCAAGGACACAGACAATGTGTCTCGCCATTTTTTTCTACTGAAAGTACACACGTAAACCCCAGCGGGCACCTGCTGGAGGTTATATATTCTCTGTAAGTTGCCATTCTTTTTTTGACCGCCGTCAAGTGCACACGCGTTCTTTTTGGCGCTTCAAAGTATATTTACAATAGGCGCAGTTTATTCTTCTGTTATGCTACCTTGGAATATTCACCAAGCTTGCATTAAAGGCAGAGATGATGAGCAAGGAAAGGATTAATGTTCTGGTAAGAATTTTTCACAAGAGAATTCATCTCTTCAGGAATTTATTAACACCATGAGCAGTGAGGTGCCGTTTCTGATTTCCCAGTTTGAGGAGTTGAAGCCAAGTTCAAACCTCCCTTCTTTCTCAGAGATTCTTCTTTTCACAGGAGCAGGGTATGTGTGCCCCTGTCTCTCAGACAAGACCTGAGTCATCAGAAGGTGAACTTTTTCGATGATTCAAACTTTCCTTCCAGGAAACACTGTAGGTCTCCCTCTTTTCTCAGAGATTCATCTTTTCACAGGAGCAGGGTATGTGTGCCCCTGTCTCTCAGACAAGACCTGAGTCATCAGAAGGTGATCTTTTTGGATGATTCAAACTTTCCTTCCAGGAAACACTGTAGGTCTCCCTCTTTTCTCAGACATTCATCTTTTCACAGGAGCAGGGTATGTGTGCCCCTGTCTCTCAGACAAGACCTGATTTATCAGAAGGTGAACTTTTAGATGATTCAACTTACCTTCCAGGAAACACCATCACTTTAGGTCTCCTCAGGGTGAGGCAGACTCATATCAGTTACAATTGCACCCTTCCCATGTGGAGATGTGGAATGCCATTAGAGGGCTGCTGTATCTAGAAGTTCCACAAGTTGAGTGTCTTGTGGCTCCTGGTTGTGGTTCTTAGGAACCAGAATTTAGCTTTATCTCCTGTTTAGCATGGTTTCACAGGTTTAGGAAGCTTCAGGAACAACATTGTAGGACAAATTTGGTTCATAATCCTTGTTCTCATGGTCAGTTTCTTGCCTTTGAGAGGCCAGATATGATCGTACAAAACTTCTCGCAAGAGACTCCTTTGAAGTCTCCTCTTCTATCTCTGTCTCATCAAAAAGCACATTATACAGGAGTCAGTCTGTAGAGAGAATGTGCAGATTTTAGGCCATGTTAGGTGGTTTAAGATGCCCATTGAGGAGTTGAATATCAGGATTCAGGAACTAGCAAATAAATTGGGACTTCAGGAGATCTGAAAACTATGCAGTTGTCAGCAGATCTCATTGACAAATGACAAGTGCTCACAACTCCAGACATCTGTTACTTGATCTCTGGAGATGGCTTTGTACACTTGCTGGCAGCATGTTTATAGCCAGGGACAGCTTGCTGAAGTTTATAGTTCGAACTTGAGTTAATGCCAGGAATTATGATTCCGGGAGGTCATCTCACTCAAAAACTGCTCACGAAGGTATCAAGTCTTTTCGTTACAAACGAACACAGCCAAATACCTTCTGCGCGCGCATCGCGAAGTGGCAGTGAAGAAGATGAAATTAATGGCCAGCATTGCAGCTTTTTCGCCAGGTATAGTTCAACTCAAAATACCAACCTCAGCCCAGATTAGTAGGTTTACTACAACATGGCTATCGCCTAGAGTTCAATATCCTTCAAAAATTGTCGAAAATTCCGCTCAATTTGAGCGAATTTCACAACAAAAACAAACATGGCGCCCTCCACGAAGTAGTTCAGGTCATGCTATCAAGGCGATAGTTATGTCACAATTCACAACTCGAGGATATTATACCAAGCTATTCCTGGTACCAAACCCATGAAATGGTGGAGACCAGTGATAGATTTGAGTTTTTTAAACAGTCATTTGCATGTATGAACTTTCAAAATGGAAACAGCCGAATCTATCAGGAAGTCGATTCGAAAGGGGGAGTGGGTCACCTCGATAGACCTCACAGACGCTTATTTTCATGTTCCAATTCACCCACAATCTCAAAAATATCTGAGATTTCAAACAAAAAAGGGGTTTTCCAATTTCAGGCACTCCCTTTTGGTGTCGCAACAGCTCCCCTAGAGTTTACTCGCATTGTGAAAGAGGTAAAACTCATAGCTCAAGCCAAGAACCTCAGAATCCATCAATAACTGGACGACTGGCTTCTTCGGTCACCAACAAAGGATCAATGTCTCAAAGATTTGGAAAATTTGGTGAAATTGGTCCAAGAACTAGGCTGGCTCATCAATTTCCAAAAATCGGAATTGGTTCCCACACAAAATCTAGATTTTCTCGGCTATCACTTCGATCTTCAGAGGGGTCTGGTCTTTCCAACCCAAAAGCAACTTGATCGGTTAAAAGTTCAGACTGTTTCCATCAGAAAGTCATTAGTCTTGACTCCAAGAAAGCTCATGTCACTCATAGGGACATTAGCTTCCTTAGAGAAACGGTACCTCTGGGAAGGTTGCACATGAGACCTTTTCAGTGGTACCTAAGGTCACACTGGAAGTTTCCCCAGTCACTGGACAAAAGCATTCCAGTAACAAGGAATTTCCTGAATTATCTCAAATGGTGGGAGGATCTACAAAATCTTATGGCAGGTGCTCCTCTCCATCCTCATGTTCACAACACTTTGGTGTTCACAGATGCCTCCCAAAAAGGCTGGGGAGCTCACTTGAACCAAATAGTCCTCAGTGGCCTCTGGTCAAACAAGGAGGCTCAGCTTCACATCAACGTATTGGAGCTAAAAGCTGTTCTTCTGGCCCTAAAGGGGTTTCAGGAGAACTTGCAAGGTCAAAGCGTGCTCATCTGTTCAGACAACAGTACAGTAGTATCTTATCTGAACAAAGAAGAAGGCACCCATTCCATAGAAATGTGTGCTCTTATCTGGAGAATTCTGGCATTCACAAATTCTAGAAGGATCCAGATAAGAGCAAGACATGTACCTGGATCCCTAAAATGTGATAGCAGACTCCCTATCAAGAAGGGACAAGGTCATACAAACAGAGTGGTCCCTTCACCAACAGATATTCAACCAAATTTGCAAAGTTTGGCACACACCATTGGTAGACCTGTTTGCAACTCATCTAAATTACAAACTTCCAATTTATGTATCTCCTGTCCCAGACAAAAAGGCTTGGAAAATAGATGCATTGAATATCTGTTGGGAAGGCCTAGACGGCTATGTCTTCTGTCCAGTAGCCATCCTGCCACAAAAAAAAAAAAAAAAAAAAAAAAAAAAAAAAAATAATAACATACCCATGCAGGATGATAGTACTGGCCCCAGGGTTGCCAGGGATGCCATGGTTTTGGGATCTGGTGGATCTCTCGACCAGGGTACCCCTACAGCTCCCTCACTGGAAGACACTTCTGAAGCAGCCACATTCCAACAGGTTCCACAACAACGTGGAGTACCTGAATCGACATGTGTGGCTTCTGGATTCCAGGAATCCAATTCTGGAAGATTCTCATCTCAGGTGGCAGAAAGAATTAAGACACCTCAGAGGGAATCCTCAAGAAAAGTCTACCAATCAAGGTGGGCCATTTATGGGCAATGGTGCTCACAGAATAAGGTGGACATCACCTCAACAACTGTTCCCCAGGTAGCAGAATTTTTAAACTACCTGTTCACAGTCAAAAACCTCAAACCAGCTACAATTACTGGTTATAGAACAGCAATAGGTGATGCTTTGGGTTCTCAGGGTGAACTCATCTCAAAAAGTCTAGAACTGAATAGACTTATTGCCAGCTTCACCAGGGATAGACCTAAACCAAATAGGTCCATACCTACATGGGACCTCTCCTTGGTCCTCTTAGTTTTGACAAAACCTCCTTTTGAGCCTTTATCTGAGGCTCCTTTGAAGTGGCTAACTTACAAGACAGTTTTCCTGCTGGCTTTAGCCTCAGGAAAAGAAGGAGTGAGATACATGCTTGGACTCACTCTTCTGACTCTTCAAGGAGAAATTGGTCAGAGGTCACTGTTTCTCCTTCTCCAGCATTCCTGGCCAAAAACCAGTTGGCTTCGGATGGCCCTGATTCCATTAAACCAGTAGTTATACCAGCTCTTACTACCATGTTGGACAGTTCACTGGCGGAGGACAAGTCACTTTGTCCAGTTAGGGCCCTCAAAGTCTACTTAGACAAGACCAAATCCATGAGAAAGGGCAAGGCCCTTCTCTTTGTATCACCTAGGGAAGGTTATTCCAAGGATATCTCAAGAATAACCATTTCCCAGTGGATCAAACACACCATTCACACTTGCTATCAGTCTTCGGATATGACTGATCAACAAGTCACTCAGGTCAGAGCTCATGATGTAGAGCTATGGCTGCATCACTTGCGTTCAAAGGAGGTATCTCCTTAGAGCAGGTCTTGAGCTCATGTTATTGGAGATCCCACAATACCTTCAGAAACTTTTATTTGAAAGATATTTGCTGGGAAAATGATGATATTTTTAAGTTAGGTCCCATTGTGTCTGCACAGCATATAGTGAACAATTGAGACTTAATAGTTTAATCAGTCTTTATTTTTTCAGGATGTATGGAATTGGACTGGAATGTAGTAGGACTTTGATTTTTGAACACGACTATGGATAAGAATTCCTGTTTATGGTTGCTTGGCTTGAGGGACAGCTGCACTCTGACTGTTGGAGTTCTATTCAACTGGGCACAGCTGACCTTTGACCCCTGCACATCTGCACAGATAGAGTGACAGGATTCATAGATATCATACTATGTATAGTACAGCATGCTGCTTTCATAAGTGGGTGAGTACTTTGCAGTTACTTTATTACAACTACTTTTTCACTTTATCAGTACTTGTAATAACAATAATATAATAATTACAGTTTAACTATATGTACTATATTACAGTTGTTTGTAGTATAACATATGGTGTCTATGCATTTTTTCTGTCTGTATAACCTCAAGAACTCTCCTATAGCACTTGACAGTCCTCAGAAGTCTACCCACCATGGACCTCAGGGCTGCATTCAAGCATTTGTTGGGATTATGTAAGTACGTTTTTATGCAATAAAATTGGTTAATTTTATTGTAATTGGAATTTTTATAAATAAAAATACTTACATAATCCCAACAAGGAGAGTCCCACCCTCCTCCCCTCTACCATCTTCTGAGGGATAGGGTCAAAAATTGAAGAATGGCAACTTACAGAGAATATATAACCTCCAGCAGGTGCCCGCTGGGGTTTACGTGTGTACTTTCAGTAGAAAAAAATGGCGAGACACATTGTCTGTGTCCTTGACCGAACGGTAGGTCACGTAAGCATTTGTTGGGATTATGTAAGTATTTTTATTTATAAAAATTCCAATTACAATAAAATTAACCAAATTTCTAATTGTCGAACCCGTCGACTTGTCTACCTATTTTAAAAGCTTTTTCTACATTATGTACCTGTCAAGCAGGTTAGATCTATATTTACTTCAAATTCTGAATATTCAAAAAGATAAGATATTGCTAATTAGCATAGTTGTACTTCCGTCAGGGGGATTCTACAGTCGTGCCCAGAAATCAATTCCACCTTAGTTTCTAACTACCGAACACAGGATTGCCTCCCTGGGTGCGACTTGGAATATGTCTAATGTCTTGGTGATTTATGCCAAACGAACTGGATGGTGTGCCTTAGAATCCGTAGATACGGAGATTAAGCACTTGGACAACTGATTGATTGATTGTACACTCAGAAAGCCTTTCACCCCAGTTACAGAATATTGTCAGGAAACCTGCATGTGATTTCATGTCCTATTTTCTATGCATACATGATTATTAATGAGTTCCATTTTTGAATTTGAAGTATTTTAACTTCAAGCAGCATTTTTATTAAACATCAGTGGCATCATTTCTACAAAAAAAAATTCTAATGTGACTTTATTACATACACAAACACCTTTGGAAATATAAAATGTGGTTTAAAACAAAATATCTGGCTTGAGAGCCAAAGATCATATTTTTAAAAAATATAAAGTCTAGCTGACATTATTATACCTATTATCCTTGTATGAGGCTCGTGAGCAACAGTCTTAAACATATTTCGATGCGCAAGCTCTAGCGAGGCTCACGCTTCTAGGAATCACTTGTTTTTTTTTTTTGTTTTTTTCTTCTTGTTTTCTTTGTTTTTTTTGTCTCCACACTTTCATGAATTGTGGGCGCAGTGTGATGAATGCCTTTCTGGTCACTGAAGTTAAGTGGCAAAGGGCTACGTTAGTACTGGGATGGGTGACCGCTTTGATACACTACTTGTGTCTCTTTGCAGCTCACGCTAGTAGACCAAAACCCCTTTCAGTCTTGTTTCATTCAGCTCTTTAGTTTCTGTTGAAATGATGTTCCATAGCCAGGGTCTTATTGCAGCAGGATCTCTGGTTTATCAATCGTAACAAATCGAGCCCACAGAGGTGACAATCTGTGGTTAGAGGCTTTACATTCTTACCACTAGGCCACTGAGGACCTGTGTTAATATCTTTCAATGATTATAAACTTTACAAAACAAAAACACCCCCAATTTAATTTAAACAAAATATAAAAGAGAAATTTTGTTCCCTCCAAGGAGATAAGGAGTTGTGACATTTAATAGCATGGGTTTCACCACCCATATGGTAATGGGTTTAAATACAGTAGGTTTGATAACATAATACATTGAAGTAATTTTGATTGGCATTCATGTCTAAAATTATTTTTATGATTGCAGTATTAGAATTAAACTTAGGTATTCCAGCAATTGTAATTGTAGGGCTATCAAATATAATTAGTTTGATATTTTGTGGGCAATAAGTCAGAAGGCAAGAAAAACACTAAAAAGTGAAAAAGTTGGAGAAAGACTTTTTTATTGGCACTAGCAGTGCAATCACACTACACACATTGGTTTGACACTCACATCCAACATATAATCACAAACAGGGAGAATGAGAGAATGTGTTTGTTAAAGGGGGAAAGTTTTCATCCTGGGATGAAAATCTTATTAAATTTCACTCTTAGCATATTTATAGGTGTTTTCTAGAAGAATAAATAAACTCAACTGGCTGTTGAGGTATTGCATATCATGTGTCTGACAGCTGAAAATTTCTCTAAACCTTTATATTAACAGCAGAGTTACAGCTTTAACATGCACATTCAATATCTACCATTTGCCATGTAGATGGCAAGATGTTTACTTTAGCATCACATTTGACTGAGGAATGATTTTAAATGGTCTTTGACCTCTTAACTTTGGGCCTACTTTACAGCACAAAGGGATAGGCTGTAATGTAAATTTTAACAAGTGACAGAAAAATCTATTTAAACTGCATAGTTCTCAAGCTTGTGTCTTTGAATATAACCTTAGACATTAAAAGTGACAGCTTTGACCCCAGCTGATATTTTTCACAAATGAATGAACATTATGACTAAATATATTCCCATTTTGGCTCTTGGCTTTTGTCACAAAAACCAACAACTGGTTATAAGCTTTGAAGTGTAAGCATAAGTTAATACTTGTACTTATGTGTGGGGTCCCCAATATTTCAGATTTTTCATCATAGCTGTTTTTGAACAAGGGAAACAATTCAGTGACTATTCAGAAATACTAATGCTAATGGAAAATCTGACGAAGAGAATTTATTAAATTATACAAGAAGGAAAGTCGACATATAGAGGCTGCAAAAATGGGGTGTTCTAACAAAAGCTTTACTTCTAGTATTAAGTACTCTGAGGTGGGCTTTGCTTGTATACACAATGGTAACTACATGTCCGATATAAAAATTGGACAGATCCCAAATCTGAAAACAGCTAGAATTGGATGTTGGTTTGCATTAAATTCAGGGCTTCAGCTGATGGACAGTTCCTCATCTTGACATCTTTTATCAATGGCCACACTCATGAGATATCAGTAAATAAAAGTATAGGTTCATTCCGGTTGTCAGAGAAGTCTTGATTGGACTACAAAGGAAGCAATAAGGGGGATCTTGAAAATAAATGGCAACATGAAGCTGATTCGGCAGCATTATGCAAATACAACAAGGAAATCAATTCTGATGAGTGACATACACAACCTTGCCACCAGAGGACTGCGTATTGTACCTTCCAAAGATGTTTCACCACCATCAGATGTGAAGCAGCTTGCTGATTGGCTGAGAGATGAGTATCGATAGATCATCACTTCATGCTAGCAGATAGTGGGAATTTCAGACAATATGCATGGAAGATTCAACAATGAAGGACACATTTTCCAAGTCTCCAGAGTTAATTTTTGCTGACTCCACTCATAAGACAAATTGAGAATGATATGCCTCTCTTTGCATTGATGGTTACAGATTAGATGTACATAGAGACAGTCACATGCTTGCAGCCTTCTTCCTGAGCTACGAAGATGAGTCAACCCTGAGGAAAATGATAAACATGTTCAATACAAAGAGTCCATCAACCTCAGATATTAAAATAATATTGACAAAGAATATGACTAAGTGCAATATCTTTAAGAGTGAGCTGCCCCAAATCCATCTCAGATATATGGAAGAAGTAATCTTCAGTAAAATCAAATTATAAAGTATAGCAAAAGCTAACATATCCCATTATGCTTGCTTTATTTTTAAAAAAAAGTCTGTCCTTAATGCACAAACTATTTACAATTTTAGACATTGTGCTATATTTTTAATTTTTTATGTTTGTTTGCAATCTCCCACCTGTTTTGATGACCACCTCATTCGAAGATGGACCAAGCATGCTAATTGCAGAGTTTTGGCCTTTGCAGATTAATTAATCTTTCTACCTCTAGAGTTAGTCTACCTGGAAAATGCAGGTTTTAAATAATTTCTTTTGGAAAGTTATATATATGAGATGAAAGGGAAATGCAAGAAAGTGTATAAATATAAATGAGTTTCCTTGAGAAGTCAAGAAAAACACTAAATTGCTTGAAATTGCAGATGCTTGATGAAAACAACCAGCTGATACAGACGATAATTGACTATCAGAACAAAGGCAGATCACAGGAAGTAGCACAGTAAGTAGCTGAATAGTGTGAGGAGTAGAGTGTACAATAGGAAAACTTCCCGAATGACATATACAGAAAAAATATATCACGAATGAAGATAACAATATTATACGAGTGCGTAGCACGAGTATTATATTGTTAATCTTCATGAGTGATATATTTTTTCTGTATATGTCTGATGAGGGGGTGTTTTACTTTTATTATCCACCATTTTGTGTGATTTATGGGTCAAATAATATGAATATTTAATGACAGGACGTGAAAAAGGCTTTGAAAAGCATGAGCAACACTGAATATAAAAACTTCAATCTTTAACTTGCAAAATCTCAGTCATTTCTGCATGGATTTTTATGCAACATACATCAGCAGAAGCGCTACAATAACACCTTTCTAATGATATATTATATATATTTGTAAGTTGCATACTTTCCGAGATATTGTTGAAAAACCGGAAGTTATTCACACTCATTATCCATAGTACCGGGGCGCTGGTGTGTACAAAAAAAATACATCCCGGTCTGTATTTCTCCGTATTTAGGGCAAATACGTCGCGTGGTGGATAATAAATGTTTGTATTTCAAGCAAAGTTATGAATATGAATGATAATTCATGAAAATCTCTTCCATTTTACGCATTATAAAATTATAGTATAGTTGTAATGCTGTATATTTTCATTGTGGTGAATTGTAAAAATGAAGTCAGAAAGTCATGTGACAGTTTTCAGTGACACTATCAATGACATAAAACGACTCTGTTTTGAAGAAATGTTATTTTCAGTTGATGAATTGACATATTCTAGTAAAACTGTTACAGAACAGTAAATTCGGTTATAATAGGGTGTGTGGAAAATTCATAAACGAAGTCCACAGTGTGTAGAACAAACTGGTACTGTGAAATGTTTAATCAGACAAGTAATTTTGTAGTGAAATTACTGAAATATCACAAGGAAAGACTCCTGTTTACTTGCATCAATGTCAATTACCATGTTTAGACTAAATCAGTTTGAATGCAATATGTGCTGTGTATTTTGACATTTAATACCCAGTCACTGCTTAAGATGTGGTATTGATGGAAGCAGAGGCTGGTATTCCATCTTTGATGTAACATTTTTTCATTTTCTGTGAAGTAAGTTTAATTCCCTTTTTTTCAATGTACATTTCAGTTTTTAAAAACTTTATTGTTACTGAATGGATTAGCTGACAGTGTGCCCAGTTATGGTCACTTAGGACTCCTTCTGATTCTTTTCTGATTTGTAGGTATCAAGAGATGTTACATAGAAATCTGGTGTATCTGGCAACAATAGCAGACTCAAATCAGAGTATGCAAGGACTGATGCCAGTAAGTATAATATGGTTAAAAAAATAATATCCTCAATGTAGGCAACCATGGGGTAAGTTCTTATAAATCTACTGGGGATTAACATAAAGTAAGTTCTTATAAATTTACCAGGGGGACTCATTATAATTCAGTAATTCACAGATGTAAAATGTTACTGTGTATTGTACAAATAAACTTAATAAAGCCCCACTTTTATATTGACAATTCTTGCATGTTTGTGTCATGGAAATTAGTTCTACTTTATATGTTGACATGTGTAATGAGTGTCAGTTTTAGTTGTGGATCAATGCAACAAAAAAGCAGTGTGTGAACTCAGTCAAGAGAAAGTTTACTGTTTATACAGTTTTTTTATGATTTCATTTAGACACAGAGTAGACACAAAAGGTTATAATGGTTTGTGTGGTTACCACTGTTGCACTTTGCTTTGTATAAAAATTTGTCCATTGTAAATTTCACAAGACAGCTTAGTACTTGTTTTGTAGCACTTACACTGACAATTTTTCAGACATCTGGACAGCAAGGTCGACAGATGGGTGCGGGGATGGGTCCAAACCAGAGAATGCCACAAGATGGTAGCCAGATGATGGGGTCCAGAAGTGTGCCTGGTGGTATGCCTCAAGGTCAAATGTCAGGAGGACCTCAAGGTCAGATGCCAGGGGGCCACCAGGGACAGATGCCAGGAGGTCTACAAGGTCAAATGTCATCTGGGCCTCAAGGTCAAATGCCTGGAAGTCAAATGCCAAGTGGCCCTCAAGGACAAATGCAAGGACCTCAAAGTCAGATGGGTGGAGTTCCTCAAGGTCATATGGCTGGTGGTCCTCAAGGTCAAATACCGGGTGGATCTCAAGGTCAAATGCAAGGTGGATCTCAAGGTCAAATGCAAGCACCCCAAGGTCAGATGCCTGGAGGACCCCAAGGTCAAATGCCCGTAGGATCTCAAGGTCAGATTGGTGGAGGACCCCAAGGTCAAATGCAGGGGACTCAAGGTCAAATGAGTGGAGTACCCCAAGGTCAGATTCAAGGAGGACCTCAAGGTCAGATAACAGTTGGTCCTCAAGGTCAGATGCCTGGAATCCAGCAAGGTCAGATGTCTGGGGGACCTGCAGGGCAAATTGCTAGTGGATCTCAAGGTCAGATACTGCAAGGTCAAATGACTGGAGGTCCACAAGGTCAGCAGCAGAATAGTGGGTCGAGTGGAGGTCAGAGTGCAGGAATGGCTGGCCCAAACATGTCAGGTTAGTACTGGATATGTTGTTGACAGGTTTTGGCTGTTGTCAGTTTTCACTTGTGTTTTTCATATGTATTTGTGCCACAGAGTCTTATTTTGACTTCTGTGAAGGAGCTGTTTTAACAGGTCCGAGAATATTTCAAATACAGTTCAAGGTAAAAAGTTTCAGTAATTTACAGTTCAAGTATTGATAAGTTCAAGTTTTACACTGTTACAGGGAATTTGTACTTGCTAGGTTTTTAAACAATATTCAAAATGTTGCATTTTACTTGCAGATTTTTAATTTTAGTTGAAGCTTCTGTAAAAATTGAGTACTAGTCAGTCAACAATTTTGCTGAGCAGTTATGGTTACACATGAACATAAATATATTAATAATGACAAGTCAATCCAAGGTGTAGTGAAAATAACGGCTTAAAATATTTGATTTGTTCACAGAAACAATTTCAACATGCACTCTCCATCTTTCTGTAATATATTTATCATTTCACTGGTAGTTATTAGTTAACTATGTCTAGTTCCAGCACAATGCCCATGGCATTTTTTGATTCTCAGGCAAGAGTTCTTTTTCTAATAATTGGATGAAGAATTTTATGATCAAAACTCTTTACAGAGAATATTGACAAGTTCACTGCGGAATCTGTGTTTGGGTAATGTAGAAATGCTTTCATTAGTTAAGCAGTGAATATTCATCACAGATATGAATTCAGACCCATTTCAAAGAATACATTTGTAACAGAATTAGTGCAAGTAGATCCCCATTGGGATGTATGCTAATCTAAGCCAAGAACAGAGTAAAAATTAATATTAAGCAGACAAATTTAACTCTTTATTGGGTATCACCCATGTTAAATTGGAAAATACTTAATTTTTAATGGTACTCTATTTTTAATAGTTCCCAATGGAAGAAAATCTCAATTTGACTCAGTTTGTTGAAATATTATTTCACGCAGTGAAATTTATCACAGTACACGCAGGATATGCAGTGAAATTTCATCAAAAATCTCGTTATATCTTGCTTTATACTGATATTGAAATTCAGAAAGCTATACTGATTAATATTGAAATATTGATATGTGATCCTATCATGATCCCTGTTGTAAAATCTGAGCATGGAGGAATCTTATTTACACAAATTTTCCGGAATTTATATCTGCTATTTAAATTGATAAAATTTGATCAACCATATTATTTGAGAAGGCAACTCATTGCGTTGTTGTACACACATGACGTAGCTGACTAACGCCTTTGTTTCCTTTCTTGGCTCACTGTGTTGCGGGTGGGTTGCTTGCCTGACTGTGTCTCTGTGTTTTAACACACACACCTGTGTAGGCGGGGTCAGTGCCCTGGGCCAGCTGATGGCTCAGAAAGTGCCCACATCCAGCCAACAGAGTAGTAAGCTTGCACAGGTGCTGGGAAACAGTGAGTTTTCTCTTTTCACCCTCTTATAGCTATGGCTGCAATAAGTAGTAATTATGGTACTCGAGTACTCTCACCACAACCTTAATATTCAAAGAAAACTCTTGATAAAAACAACAGATTATCCCTTTTCCCCAAATTGGTTCCATTTATGTCATTTTTTTTTATGTGTGTGTGAAAATTTTGAAAATTGCCATATTTTGATTGGCAAAAAAGTACCTCTGTAACAAGTACTTCAAATAATTCATCACGCAACTCTTTACTGAGTACTCGAGTACTTTGTATCAGCCCTGCATTCAGTTCTGTCCTGCCTTTAGAAAAAAGTTTTCTAGTTTGACAGAAACAGACATTCAGTGTGTTGGACTAGAAGTTTTATTGTGTTTGTGTACATCCCCCCCCCCCCCCCCCCCCCCCCCCGACACACACACACACACACAGAAACAGCTCCCTACTACCATTTCACTAGCAAGATACTAGCTTTATGTCAGGTTACTGAATAGAAGACTTTTACACTTTTATAATTTTCTTATTTCTGGTTGGCCCTCTGTGGAATCAAAATACAAAATACTTTTATTTTTATGGTCAGATGAACAAATCACTGGATAGTATTAGATTAAAACACTGAAATCTACAGAAATATTTCACATTCTAACACAAGTGTTCCAAGTATCCTCCTTTACTTTTAAACCTCTTTCTTTCATGCTGAATGTCAAGTTCTGCCAAGTTGGAAGTTTTAGTGCGAGCGATATGGGTGAAGCATGTAGTCCATTACTTTCCAATATTGGACACTTACTTGGTCAGTAACCTATACAGAAAATCATTCTGTCTGAAAGCCAGGGCATCAAGTTCCTATTTTTTCCTATTATTTCCTATTTTTTGACAAATTCCTATTTATTCCTATTTTCCAGGATAATTCCTATTTTCTCCTATTTTTGGTTGAAGATAATGTATTTTAACTCACTATATTTTGTTGATCCCATGGAAAATGACTAATTTTCTCACATCATGATAAAGTATAAATTTTACGGGATCGTTGAAAAATGGTTTATTATAATTGTGAATCCCACAAAATGAGTGCTACAGAAATACCCAATGAATGCCTTTGGCATGAAAAATGGCCTGTCTGGGGATATAAGAAGTAGACATGGTGCTTACTTGAGATACACATGTGTCATTTACTCATTTTGACTATATTTTTTACATTATTCTAAGATAAGTACAAAAAAGTTAAATGTGGTGCATCAAGATAGCTTTAGGGGTGTTGGGAGGCTATCTTGTTAAAAAAAAATTCCTATTTTCACTATATTTTTTCAGTAATATTCCTATTTTATTCCTATTTTTTGACTCCCGAAATTTCTATTTTCCTATTTTCTGAGACCCACTTTTAACTTGATGCCCTGGAAAGCTCAAGCTAATGATACCCTCACATTTTGATGTAAGCCTTCAGCAGAAGCTACCATAACATATTGCATGGGATACAACTTTTAAACTAATGGGGTTATAATTGTACCATTTGGTGAATACTAGGACAAGCAAAAGATGTTAAAAGACCACTCAATGCAGAGCTATGTGTTATCAGTGTTTTCCTGTTCTTGTGATCACTTAGAGCTGATAGCATGCTTTGTCTTTAGCATGCTTTGTCTTCACTCAGTCTGATATACCAGTATTTATTAAGCGTCCCGCAAGGGATGCTTGTTTGTGTATGGGAGAGCTTCAGGCTCCGCCGGCTCCGCCGGCTCCGCCGGCTCCGCATTTTGTTTTCCTTATAACTCTGTAACATTTAGGCGGATTCTTTTCAAATTTGGCAGGTTTAGGCAGTAGCCTTGGGGAATTTTTTTGAATATGCTGCAGTGACATTTCAACCAATCAGAGAGGTCACATGACCAAAAATGTCTTTTTTCGATGGGGAAGCTTGTCCGGATGATAACTTGAAAGCAATTTTATCAATTCACCTGAAACTTGGCAAATACATTCATTCTATTAAAATCTGGAAATCATTAGATTTTGGCATTGATTGGTCAAGAAATGGCCGAGTAATTAATGATTAATTAATCATTACGAATTTTCCAAATAAGGAAAACACAAAAATGCTTATATCTCGAAAACCGTGCTAGATAGAGCGATTTCGACGAAATTTTTGACCCTCAGGGTATCTCTGCGGAGTAGTTTTCCCAATTTTCAAAAAATTTTTGTCTCGTCCAAAATGGCGGCCATTTTGAATTCTCGAAATTTTCGCAAAAATTGCAAAACACAAAAATGCTTATATCTCAAAAACCGTGCTAGATAGAGCAATTTCGACAAAATTTTTGACCCGCAAGGTATCTCTGCGGAGTACTTTTCCCAATTTTCAAAAAAATTTTGTCTCGCCAAAAATGGCGGCCATTTTGAATTTTCGAAATTTTCGTAAAAATTGCAAAACACAAAAATGCTTATATCTCGAAAACCGTGCTAGATAGAGCGATTTCGACGAAATTTTTGACCCACAGGGTATCTCTGCGGAGTAGTTTTCCCAATTTTCAAAAAATTTTTGTCTCGTCCAAAATGGCGGCCATTTTGAATTTTCGAAATTTTCGCAAAAATTGCAAAACACAAAAATGCTTATATCTCAAAAACTGTGCTAGATAGAGCAATTTCGACAAAATTTTTGACCCGCAGGGTATCTCTGCGGAGTACTTTTCCCAATTTTCAAAAAATTTTTGTCTCGCCAAAAATGGCGGCCATTTTGAATTTTCGAAATTTTCGTAAAAATTGCAAAACACAAAAATGCTTATATCTCAAAAACCGTGCTAGATAGAGCGATTTCGACGAAATTTTTGACCCACAGGGTATCTCTGCAGAGTAGTTATCCCAATTTTGAAAAAATTTTTGTCTCGCCAAAAATGGCGGCCATTTTGAATTTTCGAATTTTTCGCAAAAATTGCAAAACATAAAAATGCTTATATCTCGAAAACCCTGCAAGATAGAGCGATTTCGACGAAAGTTTTGATCCACAGGGTATATCTGCAGAGTAGCCATGCCAATTTTCAAAAAAATTTTATCTTGCCAAAAATGGCGGCCATTTTACTCACCTACTCAAAATGAGTAAATGCGAATTATCTCTTAAAAGTATTGCAGATAGCCAATTTTTCTCAAATAACTCATTCACCTACTTTTGGAAGAGCTTTCACATGGTGAAGTTTCAGACCCATAGCTAATTACTCACCTACTCAAAATGAGTAAATGCGAATTATCTCTAAAAGTATTGCGGATACCCAATTTTTATCAAATAACTCATTCATCTACTTGTGGGAGAGCTTTCACATGGTGAAGTTTCAGACCCGTAGCTAATTACTCACCTACTCAAAATGAGTATATGCAAATTATCTCTAAAAGTATTGCAGATAGCCAATTTTTGTCAAATTAATCATTCGCCTACTTTTGGGAGAGCTTTCACTTGGTGAAGTTTCAGACCCATAGCTAATTACTCACCTACTCAAAATGAGTAAATGCGAATTATCTCTAAAAGTATTGCAGATAGCCAATTTTTCTCAAATAACTCATTCACCTACTTTTGGGAGAGCTTTCACTCTGTGAAGTTTCAGACCCATAGCTAATTACTCACCTACTCAAAATGAGTAAATGCGAATTATCTCTAAAAGTATTGCAGATAGCCAATTTTTCTCAAATAACTCATTCACCTACTTTTGGCAGAGCTTCACTTGGTGAAGTTTCAGACCCATACTAATTACTCACCTACTGAAAATGAGTAAATGTGAATTATCTCTAAAAGTATTGCAGATAGCCAATTTTTCTCAAATAACTCATTCACCTACTTTTGGGAGAGCTCTCACTTGGTGAAGTTTCAGACCCATAGCTAATTACTCACCTACTCAAAATGAGTAAATGCGAATTATCTCTAAAAATATTGCGGATAGCCAATTTTTCTCAAATAACTCATTCACCTACTTTTGGGAGAGCTTTCACTCTGTGAAGTTTCAGACCCATAGCTAATTACTCACCTACTCAAAATGAGTAAATGCGAATTATCTCTAAAAGTATTGTAGATAGCCAATTTTTCTCAAATTAATCATTCACCTACTTTTGGGAGAGCTTTCACTTGGTGAAGTTTCAGACCCATAGCTAATTACTCACCTACTCAAAATGAGTAAATGCGAATTATCTCTAAAAGTATTGCAGATAGCCAATTTTTCTCAAATAACTCATTCACCTACTTTTGGGAGAGCTTTCACTTGGTGAAGTTTCACACCCATAGCTAATTACTCACCTACTCAAAATGAGTAAATGCGAATTATCTCTAAAAGTATTGCAGATAGCCAATTTTTCTCAAATAACTCATTCACCTACTTTTGGGAGAGCTTTCACTTGAAGTTTCAGACCCATAGCTAATTACTCACCTACTCAAAATGAGTAAATGCGAATTATCTCTAAAAGTATTGCAGATAGCCAATTTTTCTCAAATAACTCATTCACCTACTTTTGGGAGAGCTTTCACTCTGTGAAGTTTCAGACCCATAGCTAATTACTCACCTACTCAAAATGAGTAAATGCGAATTATCTCTAAAAGTATTGTAGATAGCCAATTTTTCTCAAATTAATCATTCACCTACTTTTGGGAGAGCTTTCACTTGGTGAAGTTTCAGACCCATAGCTAATTACTCACCTACTCAAAATGAGTAAATGCGAATTATCTCTAAAAGTATTGCAGATAGCCAATTTTTCTCAAATAACTCATTCGCCTACTTTTGGGAGAGCTTTCACTTGGTGAAGTTTCACACCCATAGCTAATTACTCACCTACTCAAAATGAGTAAATGCGAATTATGTCTAAAAGTATTGCAGATAGCCAATTTTTCTCAAATAACTCATTCACCTACTTTTGGGAGAGCTTTCACTTGGTGAAGTTTCACACCCATAGCTAATTACTCACCTACTCAAAATGAGTAAATGCGAATTATCTCTAAAAGTATTGCAGATAGCCAATTTTTCTCAAATAACTCATTCACCTACTTTTGGGAGAGCTTTCACTCTGTGAAGTTTCAGACCCATAGCTAATTACTCACCTACTCAAAATGAGTAAATGCGAATTATCTCTAAAAGTATTGCAGATAGCCAATTTTTCTCAAATAACTCATTCACCTACTTTTGGCAGAGCTTTCACTTGGTGAAGTTTCAGACCCATAGCTAATTATTCACCTACTCAAAATGAGTAAATGTGAATTATCTCTAAAAGTATTGCAGATAGCCAATTTTTCTCAAATAACTCATTCACCTACTTTTGGGAGAGCTTTCACTCTGTGAAGTTTCAGACCCATAGCTATTTATTCACCTACTCAAAATGAGTAAATGCTAATTATCTGTAAAAGTATTGCGGATACCCAATTTTTATCAAATACTCATTCATCTACTTGTGGGAGAGCTTTCACTCTGTGAAGTTTCAGACCCATAGCTAATTACTCACCTACTCAAAATGAGTAAATGCGAATTATCTCTAAAAGTATTGTAGATAGCCAATTTTTCTCAAATTAATCATTCACCTACTTTTGGGAGAGCTTTCACTTGGTGAAGTTTCAGACCCATAGCTAATTACTCACCTACTCAAAATGAGTAAATGCGAATTATCTCTAAAAGTATTGCAGATAGCCAATTTTTCTCAAATAACTCATTCACCTACTTTTGGGAGAGCTTTCACTTGGTGAAGTTTCACACCCATAGCTAATTACTCACCTACTCAAAATGAGTAAATGCGAATTATCTCTAAAAGTATTGCAGATAGCCAATTTTTCTCAAATAACTCATTCACCTACTTTTGGGAGAGCTTTCACTTGAAGTTTCAGACCCATAGCTAATTACTCACCTACTCAAAATGAGTAAATGCGAATTATCTCTAAAAGTATTGCAGATAGCCAATTTTTCTCAAATAACTCATTCACCTACTTTTGGGAGAGCTTTCACTCTGTGAAGTTTCAGACCCATAGCTAATTACTCACCTACTCAAAATGAGTAAATGCGAATTATCTCTAAAAGTATTGTAGATAGCCAATTTTTCTCAAATTAATCATTCACCTACTTTTGGGAGAGCTTTCACTTGGTGAAGTTTCAGACCCATAGCTAATTACTCACCTACTCAAAATGAGTAAATGCGAATTATCTCTAAAAGTATTGCAGATAGCCAATTTTTCTCAAATAACTCATTCGCCTACTTTTGGGAGAGCTTTCACTTGGTGAAGTTTCACACCCATAGCTAATTACTCACCTACTCAAAATGAGTAAATGCGAATTATGTCTAAAAGTATTGCAGATAGCCAATTTTTCTCAAATAACTCATTCACCTACTTTTGGGAGAGCTTTCACTTGGTGAAGTTTCACACCCATAGCTAATTACTCACCTACTCAAAATGAGTAAATGCGAATTATCTCTAAAAGTATTGCAGATAGCCAATTTTTCTCAAATAACTCATTCACCTACTTTTGGGAGAGCTTTCACTCTGTGAAGTTTCAGACCCATAGCTAATTACTCACCTACTCAAAATGAGTAAATGCGAATTATCTCTAAAAGTATTGCAGATAGCCAATTTTTCTCAAATAACTCATTCACCTACTTTTGGCAGAGCTTTCACTTGGTGAAGTTTCAGACCCATAGCTAATTATTCACCTACTCAAAATGAGTAAATGTGAATTATCTCTAAAAGTATTGCAGATAGCCAATTTTTCTCAAATAACTCATTCACCTACTTTTGGGAGAGCTTTCACTCTGTGAAGTTTCAGACCCATAGCTATTTATTCACCTACTCAAAATGAGTAAATGCGAATTATCTCTAAAAGTATTGCAGATAGCCAATTTTTCTCAAATAACTCATTCACCTACTTGTGGGAGAGCTTTCACATGGTGAAGTTTCAGACCCATAGCTAATTACTCACCTACTCAAAATGAGTAAATGTGAATTATCTCTAAAAGTATTGCGGATAGCCAATTTTTCTCAAATAACTCATTCACCTACTTTTGGGAGAGCTTTCACTTGGTGAAGTTTCAGACCCATAGATAATTACTCACCTACTCAAAATGAGTAAATGCGAATTATCTCTAAAAGTATTGCAGATAGCCAATTTTTCTCAAATAACTCATTCACCTACTTTTGGGAGAGCTTTCACTTGGTGAAGTTTCACACCCATAGCTAATTACTCACCTACTCAAAATGAGTAAATGCGAATTATCTCTAAAAGTATTGCAGATAGCCAATTTTTCTCAAATAACTCATTCACCTACTTTTGGGAGAGCTTTCACTTGAAGTTTCAGACCCATAGCTAATTACTCACCTACTCAAAATGAGTAAATGCGAATTATCTCTAAAAGTATTGCAGATAGCCAATTTTTCTCAAATAACTCATTCACCTACTTTTGGGAGAGCTTTCACTCTGTGAAGTTTCAGACCCATAGCTAATTACTCACCTACTCAAAATGAGTAAATGCGAATTATCTCTAAAAGTATTGTAGATAGCCAATTTTTCTCAAATTAATCATTCACCTACTTTTGGGAGAGCTTTCACTTGGTGAAGTTTCAGACCCATAGCTAATTACTCACCTACTCAAAATGAGTAAATGCGAATTATGTCTAAAAGTATTGCAGATAGCCAATTTTTCTCAAATAACTCATTCACCTACTTTTGGGAGAGCTTTCACTTGGTGAAGTTTCACACCCATAGCTAATTACTCACCTACTCAAAATGAGTAAATGCGAATTATCTCTAAAAGTATTGCAGATAGCCAATTTTTCTCAAATAACTCATTCACCTACTTTTGGGAGAGCTTTCACTCTGTGAAGTTTCAGACCCATAGCTAATTACTCACCTACTCAAAATGAGTAAATGCGAATTATCTCTAAAAGTATTGCAGATAGCCAATTTTTCTCAAATAACTCATTCACCTACTTTTGGCAGAGCTTTCACTTGGTGAAGTTTCAGACCCATAGCTAATTATTCACCTACTCAAAATGAGTAAATGTGAATTATCTCTAAAAGTATTGCAGATAGCCAATTTTTCTCAAATAACTCATTCACCTACTTTTGGGAGAGCTTTCACTCTGTGAAGTTTCAGACCCATAGCTATTTATTCACCTACTCAAAATGAGTAAATGCTAATTATCTGTAAAAGTATTGCGGATACCCAATTTTTATCAAATACTCATTCATCTACTTGTGGGAGAGCTTTCACATGGTGAAGTTTCAGACCCATAGCTAATTACTCACCTACTCAAAATGAGTAAATGCGAATTATCTCTAAAAGTATTGCGGATAGCCAATTTTTCTCAAATAACTCAGTCACCTACTTTTGGGAGAGCTTTCACTTGGTGAAGTTTCAGACCCATAGATAATTATTCACCTACTCAAAATGAGTAAATGTGAATTATCTCTTAATAGTATTGCAGATAGCCATTTTTTCTCAAATAACTCATTCACCTACTTTTGGAAGAGCTTTCACACACGAAAATGAAAAATTGTGAATATCTCGGAAAAGCTATTTCTTCTGCTTTAATGCTCGGCGGGAGATACACACCGCGGCAGTGGTCTTGACAAAAATTTTTGTCTCCCCAAAAATGGTGGCCATTTTGAATTTTCAAAGTTTTTGCAAAACACAAAAATGCTTATATCTCGAAAACCGTGCTATATGGAGCGAAATCAACAAAATTTTGGACCTGCTGGGTATCTCTGCAGAGTAGCCATGCCAATTTTCAAAATATTTTTGTCTCACCAAATATAGCGGACATTTTTAATTTTTTTATTTTTTGCAAAACACAAAAATGCTTATATCTTGAAAACCGTGCCAGATAGAGCAGACTGCGCTGACTTTGGTTGCCACAACAGTATAAGGCTAGAAACGAAGCATTTTCTTAATACTTTAGCACTCACCTTTATAGCCTTTTCGGGACGCTTTGTTTTTGCTATGCAAAAACATTATCTTTTTTTTTTGCGAGCGATCCTCTAGTTTTCAATTTATTGTATCCCCGGACAAAAGTGTTTTTTTTTTTAGATATTTTCAAACTTAATGCTGACTATATTGTATGGAAACTATTGAAAATGGCTTTGGAGGTTGAGTACATGATGGAGTACCAGCATCCAAGTGTACCGGTTACAGAGGATAGTTGGTTACAGAGAAAATCTGCTGATTCCGCTGATTCCACAGTTATGGACAGGAAGAAGGCAGTTGTTTTGTATAAGCCTACCCCTGCTGAGACATAGTCTAGGGACATTGGTTTGGGGGTGTAGGTGTGCGACGTCATGGTGTGACCTTGATTTGACCTTTGACCTTGCCGTAGTGACCTTGAGTTTGAAAATCTTGTCCAGGCCATATCTCGGAAACCGTAAGGTGTAGGAAGTTGACACTTGGTAGGGAAATTGGTTAGGGGGTGCAATGTCATGGTGTGACCTTGATTTGACCTTTGACCTTGCCGTAGTGACCTTGACCTATAAAATCTTGTCTGGGCTATATCTCGGAAACTGTAAGGTGTAGGAAGTTGATACTTGGTAGGAACATTGGTTAGGCGTGTAGGTGTGCAGCGTCATGGACTGACCTTGATTTGACGTTGTCGTTGCTGTAGTGACCTTGACCTATAAAATCTTGTCCGGGCTATATCTCAGAAACTGTAAGGTGTAGGAAGTTGATACTTGGTAGGGACATTGGTTAGGGGGTGTAGGTCTGCAACGCCATGGTCTGACCTTGATTTGACCTTTGAGCTTGCAATAGTGACCTTGACCTATAAAAATCTTGTCCGGGCTATATCTCGGAAACCGTAAGGTGTAGGAAGTTGATGCTTGGTAGGGACAATGGTTAGGGGTTGTAGATGTACTGCATCATGGTGTGACCTTGATTTGACCTTTGACCTTGCCGTAGTGACCTTGACCTTTAAAATCCTGTTGCACCTTTGGGTCTGTCTTTTGATGCAGATTAAGCACTGTTAAAGTCATATTAGAATTCATTAAGGATTTTACTTTTACAACTTCTCATTGTAACAGATGGAATTTCATCAAGTGAGCCACAGATTTTGCTCCAACAACACACATAAGCATTCATTGAATGTATTACCACTTCTGTATGCATGGTAATATTCAAAACATCCAAACCATAATTCAGCCATGCCAAATGTAGATAAAGATTGTCGTAATGTTTAGTTTACTGATTAATGCTGTCATCTTGTTGTTGAATTGTCTTGTTTTAATACTTCATCTTTACATGTATTATCTTTCTCGTAGACATTATTTTCTCTATTTAAACATTGTTTGGACCTTTATATAACTGACAGTGCTCCGAAAGTATCCTGAACTTTGTACTGATACAGTACTTCTATATGTCATGGTATTAAAAATATTTCCCTAGGTTGTGGGGTACGGGCATATCTGATGCTATTTTTTTTATTGTATATCATTAATCGCTTTAATTATTAACTTTTTTATGCATGTTGTATGTCATTTATTGTCTTTTGTTGTATGTTTTGATTGAATGTAATTGTAGCATCACATAACTTACTTGCTGTGAGAGCTAGGGAATGCGCCAGAGAATGAAGTATTTTTATTTTTTGAGGGAAATGTTTTCTCATTTATTTTTATGGAAGTCTCTGTAGAATTGTAGAAAAATGAACTGAGCAAATGAACAAGAATGACTTCTGTTATGACTAGTTTTTATGTAAAATGAATAAAGTATTACTCAAGACACTTTTTTATGTTGAAATAACAATAATAACTATTGATCAAATTGGCACAGGTCTTCAGTATTTTCCGTAGTTCATTGTTGGCAATTGGCTCTTCTGAATCCGTACTATTTTTAAGGTCATAAAAGTTTTTAAATCTGACATGCTTGCAGTGTAAGTGATGAGCCAGTTTTCACTTCCAAATAGATACTGAAGTTGCTGTTCCTGCCAAATATGGTCATGTGCTGAATTTGGACACAGAGGGAAGAACTGAGTGATCACTGGACACACTTGATGACTAGTCTTTCACTAATATTCCTCCCAAGATGCTTGAAACAAAAGTACAACTTTGATCAAATTAAGGCTGCAACGATTCTTCTGTTACTCGGTAACAAAACGATTCAGTTAAATACTCGAGGCAAGAAAAGTGAACCGGGTCTTCGAAAACAACTAAACATAGACGTAAAATCTACCACAAAATTCTATTTTTTCTTCAAATATATGAATATATTTATATATTTTACTAATATAAGGCATTTCCATTTCAATATTTATATATTTTAAGTATTTGCAAGCTTTAATTCTTTGTGTAACAAGGTTTTATAAGATGGCATTTTATTATAACGTATTTCGAAGACGCCTCAAATCTCGCAATATAAAGATGGTTAAAGTTTCTTATATTTTGCAATATAAATGCGTCTTTTCCCCCAAATTCAATAAATTATCAAAATTCCTTCCTGTTGTGTGGTTTGTAACCATTTTATAAGGCGTGATATGTCAAAATATGAATCGAGTCCGAATCGATTCTTCTAAAACGAGGAATCGAGGCGCATTTTCGGGCTCCCTTGCAGCCCTAGATCAAATGTCTACCTATTAATTATTCTGACTTTTAAAGTGGTTCCTTGTTTCATACCTTGGTGTTTGGAAGCAGTTTGGTTCCTGTGTATATGACTTCTGTGTATATGTTACTACACTTAGTTCCTGTTTCAGGCAACATGCCTTCGTCTAATTCTGGCAATTCTATGCCGATGGCCAGTCAGCAAGGAAGCGGGGGAGGAGGGGGTTACAGCAATGCGTCTGCACCAAACACCTCACAGCCAGGGGGAAGCACTGCACAGCAACAACAGTTTAGAGGGGGGATGCCGCAACAGCCGGGAACCATACAACAACAAGGCAAGGCTGAATTAGGATAATAAAACCACTATTTGAATATTTGTAAGGCTCTATATTGAGTCTTTGTATTCTCACTATTTTCCCTGTCATGCGTCCTTCAACACCTCAATGTTGGACTTTAAGTGGAAGTATATTTGTAGCTCTTCAGATTTGACTTTACAGGATTCATTAGTTAAGCTAGGCAGAATGTGAGTCTTCTATTGTGCTGGGTTGATAACATTTTATCCAAAATCTGAAGGAAAATACAACTAATTTAGTTTAGTTAAAAGTACTATACACTACTTCTTCAAACATTATTGCAGCACTACTATACAATGCAATGGATTGCCTTAAAAGTGGTGGAAATATCATATTTATGGCTTCAATACTTACATAGATATGAATATAGATATGGATATTTAATCTTAAACTATGGAGATCAAACTAACTTCCCCAAATAGTGTAGGAAACTGAAATAATTCCAAAGTTACTGTTAAAATACTTTTCTAATGATATTAATTATATATATGTGGGTGAAGTACTTTTAAAAGTATTTGTCAAAAACAAGTACTTGTTGAGGTGTTCCATTTCTAACATTCCCTGTACATTCACGATTTCCAGGATAAAAAATTCCTGAAACAATACTGTGCATCTATGCTTTAATTGTAGTTGTCACCGACAGTGTACCATTTTTAACTTACAACCCAATACAAGCTTCATCCATCTTTGAATCTGTAGTTTATTGCAAGGAAGGCCTTTTACCATGGCTTTGTTTTGTGTGCAAGTGATTTTCTTCATATTTAATTGGTTGCATTTCCGGCAGTACTGCCAGTCCTAGATATGATGTGGCTGAAGCCATGGTTGTGTAATATTTGTTTTAAAATATTTGTAAATGTCTGTATGTTTAGGCTCGATGGGCATGAATCAGTCAATTGGTCAGATGGCTGGTAACCAGGGAAACCAGATGAATCCAGGTATGATGAGCAATTCAACAAACACCAATAACCAGTTGACAGGCACACATACAAAATGCAAAAGTCAAAACATTGCACTTCAGTTTTAATGCTGCTAATAAGAAAGTTGAAGGATATTGAGTACATATATATATAACAAGCTTAATGTTTAAATTATGTACTGGTTAAATCATGGTGGATAATAAAGTCGGAACCGATACAGAGTGTCAATATTATATGGTTGAGTTATTTTCAAGAAGCTGCTTCAAATTAATTCTTTAGGTTTTGAGTAGAGATTGTGAAATAAAGAGGCTTAATACTTACAAAACTCCAATACTCATAGAATTAAAATAAAACTGTGTATTCTACTATTTCATTTTACAAAAGAAAAAATAATGTAAAAAATTTATATTGAATTTAACTTATCTTTACAATTTGACATACTTTCCTAAAGTTGTCTTAGTTTCATTTCTCCCTTTGTCCATCAACTCGTGGACCTGTTTTCTCCATTCTGAGCTACTTGAGGCCATTCAAGCGAAGTCTTACCATCTGCTAAAGCAAAATGGTTTCATGTCTGTCACAGTGTTCAGATGAGGAGTGGTGAAAGATGCACGATGTTTACTTTCCACTTTATTAAATAAAGTTTCGCAAGGGTAATATATATTTAGGTTAGCATAATCAATAACAATTTACATAGTAATCACATATATTTCGGGTAAATCATCAACACACACAGCACAGCCACCTCCACTCACACCAACACACCAATGCAGTAATATCACACATATTCAACAACCTGTAAATTATTTATGTACAAATAATAAATCAAATGCTAATATGTGTTTTAAATGTCCATAATGTCCATATTTATCATGTTCATATATTGTATATGCAATGTTTCATATCATAAAGATGTTCTTCAAAATTTCATCAATAAATTAGTGTCCATCATAATCTTCATCAAGTCCATCAGGTCCACTTCAATAATCTCCATCAACCATATCAAGTACATCACATCAGCAATATTTCCATCAAATCATAAGATATGTCATCAGTAAAGTAACAAGTTGATCATATGACCACATCATACATGACACAAGTTGAATATCAGCCAACATCAAGAATATTAAAACCAAGAACAGCGGTGCCCACAACAGCAATACCAACAACAGCACTACCAAGAACAGCAAAACCAAAAACCAGCTGAAATAACAGAAATTTCACAGAATAACCATACATCAAATAAACATACACAAGCACCTATGACATGATTGTGTAAAGATACATAGGAACAGAACAGTTTTGGAATATAAAGTACAGTCAGATTACAACACTTATTTAACAACAAATTTAATTACACTGTTCTATACAATACCTATTAATCCAAGACTAAATCATGTATGTTTGAATTTATAAAGTATTTTACTGCATACCACTGCTGCTGGTTCAAAGTCTTATAAAACAGCACATGTGACAACTAGTCACATCAGAATCTCTTTAGCATCTGACCAAACATACCACACAAGAAACACACATCCAACAGAAACACTGTTGATAAATATGTCACACATCCACTGGGTTATTGACCAGAATAATAGCCTCTGTTTATGAACCTAATCAAAACACTTTCATGACCAACAATATTAAATTCACAATGACTTCATGCAAAATGTCAGAAGTTGAAGTTACCAAATGAAATCATAATGCACCAGAAAGAATTTTATAGCTGCATGACAATGTCACTTTCCACCATGTTTCCCTTTATTTTCGTTCCTTTTCCGTGTTCAGTTTGACGCTGCTACTCAAACTGCTCCAACTAATCTTTGTTTGAAATATAACAGGTAACCAAGGAAACCAGATGAGTAGCAGCAGCAACCAGGGAAGTATGGTGATGCCTGGCAGCCAAGCCAGCCAGGTAAATAATAACCCGGAGGGACAAAACATGAGTAACCCAGGCAACCAGATGATGGTCACGCCTAGTAACCAGATGATGCAGAATCAAATGATGTCCAGTAACCAAGCCAATCAGATGGGAGGTCAGAGAGGAGGTCAAATGTCATTACCACAAGGTCAGGCACATTTCAAATTGTATTTCTTTGTTACACCTTGGTGTTTAGTTATCTAGTTGTGGCAATGTGTGGTTATGGTTTCTCTCTGTGGGATCAGGGATACAATTTAATTACACTGCTGTTTGGCTATTTAAAGCTTAATCACATCTTGTTATATTTTTTTAAATTTATTTTGTTCCAGTTCTATGTTTACACTATTGTCTACAGGCATATTTGATTAAACAAAAGAAAGAATGTGTAGATCTAAATTGTGTAAAATTGCATATTAATATCCAATTTTTTCATAAAGAAAATATATTTTTGTGTTGTCATTAAAAAAAAAATTATTATAAAGTAGTGTAACTGGAAATACAAGAATAAATATTTTATAACTTTTATTTTGACCAAATGAACTACTGTAAATGACCTATTTAGCGCATCCAACCTTGTAACCGCACCCTACCTCTTTTTCCCAGCAATATCGTCTGTGAAAGTGCACTATATCCACCTTTTATATCTTGTACATATTTTTACTTAATAAATTGACATTCTTGTCATGACTTTCAAGTTTGTTTTTATCTACCGCCATATTTACAGGAAGTGGGTATTTTTAGTAGATTCTAAATGTTGGAACACCGTTGTTCTTACCGGATTGACCTATACATCATCCCGGAAAGTGTTTCATGATGGGTGCGCTAAAAGGGGAACGTTTTTCCACCAAATATTGAATAAAAATAGTCTTTCCTTAGCGCACTGTACGCTAAATAGGTCATTTACAGTATGTTTCACCATAGTTGCACTCCTTATTTTAAAAACATGACTGTCTCAAATCCAACTAACACCCATTTAGTTGGCAAGATTTGTTTAATTTTGATTGAAACTCTGTTGAACTCTCCCTTTAACTCTGTTATTTGGTTTTATACAACAATGTGCATGTTCCTTATAATTCCAATTGCCTGTATTTATTTTCTTATTCTAATTTGAAAGAAATTCTTGTGGTACTCTTGTTCAAAAGTGTGCCCTAAAATTGACAGTAAATCACCATGTTCATGCACAACATTTGAAATTTGACATTGGGTGTTTTGGGTAGGAAAGGGTCAGCAACATGATTTTGGTATCACGGCTTAATTGTCAGCAAATAAATTTTTTTGAAAACTTAAAATATTAGAAACTAACCGTAAATGTAAATTATAAACGTATCTCCCATATTTTTGCAGGGGTGGGAACAAGTAGTCTATGCTCACTAAACAAGCTAAATTTCATGTAAATTCTATCCCTATATTTACCCCACAGCCTTTAAGAGCTGTGCGGGTTTTGCTTTCATCCATGATAGGGACATTGGTTAGGGGTTTAAGTGTGCAACATCATGGTGTGACCTTGATTTGACCTTTGTCCTTGTAGTGACCTTGAGTTTGAAAATTATGCCCAGGCTATGTCTGTGAAATTGTAAGGTGTAAGAAGTTGATACTTAGTAGAGACTAGTGCTGTGAAATCGCTTCGAATATCGGGTTCGATGTTTGGTATCTGTATAAGCCAGCGAACTTCGGTCTAGTTCGATCTTCGAAACAACGTTTTCAAAACCAGTAAAAACGCAGAAATCTCACATAAAATCTTGTCACTTTATTGAAAATATAGCAAAAATGTAAAATCTATATATATTTTTAATAAATTCCGCCGTATTTTCAACAAAAGAAACAAGTTTTATAGATGGGCGAAAATAGGATCCATTGGATGTGGTGTGATATTGGGGATTTCTAAATGTTTTGCAAAGTCCGAATTTCAGACGTTTGAACCGAACTCCGAAATCAGTGCAGTAAATGAGCGAACTATCGAACTTCTTCAAACATTGTTGCAGCACTAGTAGAGACATTGGTCAAAAGATGTAGGTATGTGGTTGCAGTGACCTAGAATTTTAAAATCTTGTCTGAACTAAATCTCGTAATTTGTAAGTTGTAGGAAGTAAGTTGATACTTAGTAGGGACATTGGTTAGGGGGTGTAGGTGTGCAATGTTATGGTGTGACTGTGATTTTATCTTTGACCTTGCTATAGTGACCTTGACCCTTGAAATCTTGTCCAGGCTATTTCTCGGAAGCTGTAAGGTATAGAAGGTTGATACTTTGTAGGGACATTGGTTAGGGTTATAGGTATGTAACATCATGATGTGACGTACCAAAGTGACATTGATCTTTAAATTCTTGTCCGGGATATATATCAGAAACCGTAAGGTATAGGAAGTTTATGCTTGCCAGTGGCATTAGTTTAGGGTGTGTGTGTAAGTGTACAACATTGTGATATGTCCTTGATTTGACCTTTGACTGTGCAGTGGTGACCTTGACCTTGTCCAGGCTATATCTGGGAAACCGTAAGGTATAGGAAGTTGATACATGCTAGGGACATTGCCACTTTGGTTAGGGAGTGTAGGGGTGCAACATCATGTCACACTGCTCTCAAAGTCTCTTGATCTTTGTACTGTGTCACTTCTTCTGTATCTCATGGTGTTGTAAACTATTTCCCCAGGGTGTGGGTACGGGCATCTCCAATTGTATTTTAAGTGTTTAGCACTTGTGTATATACCGAGGCATATAAGAAACATTTATCTGGTTGCATGTTTATGCAAAAAAAAAAAAAAAACCTTTCTTACATTATATCCCATAGTGCACCATTTGAGACATGATATTCACTGTTTATATCGTCATATCAGCTTATTCCAGTGACTCAAGGCTGTTATCTAAATATATTTTCCATTTACTGGAGCCACCATATTGGTTGTTTTTTTCCTGTTAAGGATATACTAAACATCACAAGGGCTCGATGTCGAGCTGCAGTTTTATCAGTGAGCAATCAACCAAAATTATTGTACTCTTCACACCCCTGTATTTTTCTAGATTTGAACACTTTTATGGCCATTTCTCGGAGAAGAACTACCATGTTTTGTTTTCATTCACTTCCTGTTAGTGGGCCTATTCAATGGGGGATATGCTAGAACACTTTTTTTTTAAATCCCAGAATGGAATGAATTTGCACTAGTGGGATACCAAAATGAAAATATGCTGCAGACCTGTCCCTAGTCATGGGTATTATTATATCCCCAGACGAAAGTCGGGGATATATTGGATTCAGGTCCGTCGCGCCGCCGCCGCCGCCGCCGTAGAAATTTCCTTGTGGACGCGATAACTCAAAAACAAATTAATATTTTTTTTTCAAACTTGGTACACATGTTAAGGGTGCCCAAAGGAAGATCCCTATTTTAAGGTGACCTTAAACTCCCAGTAAAAAAGAACTTATGGCCACCTTAAGGTCAGAAATTGGACTTTTGGCCACTTAGAGCCCTGTAGGTCACAAACTATGATGCTCAGCTGGCTGAAATTTTACCTGACAACACATTAATATGTTCTTAGTACATGTGCCGAAAATCATGACTTTAAGTTGAGGAGAAAATTGTGTTTGAGGCCCATAAATACCCCCACTTAGGGATTTTGTGCTATACTTTACACATATTTTGCCCTATAATTTGGAAGTGATAATTCTGATGAGTCTCAAACTGCGCTAGGTATAACTTTGATATGTAATCCTTGTCTGTAGAAAATTTTAGGGCTGTAGGTTTACCCAAAGGGGTCGACTTAAGGTCTCAAAAGTGCCCACAGAGACCCAATTTATGCATTTTTTGCCACTTTCAAGCACTGTAGCTTTCAAACTATGTCTCTCATCTAAGTTAAATATCATCTGGGAATATATCTATGTGTTTTCTTATATGTGCCCCAACATTTAGGCCTTTAATAGACAGTTAACCTGTGTATCAGGACCATAAACACCCACCCGAGTGACCCTTATAAGACATTTTTCACATCTTTTTCCCTGTAACTTGGAAATGGTAAGTCTGAGAAGTTTCAAACTGTATTAGATTTATATTCTGTGTGTAATCTTAGTATGTAACAGATTTTAAGTCTGAAGCTTTAATTTTGAAGGTCAAATTGAGGTCTCTAAAAGGCTCCCAAAGACCCAATATTTGGACTTTTTGCTACTTTTAAGCCCTGTGACTGTCAAACTATGTGACTGATAGAGCTCAAATCCTATCTGAGAAGATATTAGTATGTTATTTTTATATGTGCCAAAAATTAAGGCTTTAAGAAGACATTTAACCTGTGTATGAGGACCATAAATCCCCACCCGAGTGACCATTTTTAGACATTTTTCACATATTTTTCCCTGTAACTTGGAAATGGTAAGTCTAAGAAGTTTCAAACTGTATTAGATGCATATTCTATGTGTAATCTTAGTATGTGACAAATTTTAAGTCTGAAGCTTTAATTTGAAGGCTACATTTAGGTCTCTAGAAGGCCCCATAAAGACCCAGTATTTGGACTTTTTGCCAATTTTAAGGCCTGTGACTGTTAAACTATGTGACTGATAGAGCTGAAATCTCATCTGGGAATACATTATTATGTTCTTTTTACATGTGCCAAAAATCAAGGCTTCAAGTAGACATTTAACCTGTGTATGAGGACCTTAAACACCCACCTGAGTGACCCTTTTAAGACATTTTTCACATATTTTTCTCTGTAACTTGGAAATGGTAAGTCTGAGAAGTTTCAAACTTTATTAGATACATATTCTATGTGTAATCTTAGTATGCAACAAATTTTAAGTCTGAAGCTTTAATTTGAAAGCCACATCGAGATCTCTAAAAGGCCCACAATGACCCAATATTTGAACTTTTTACCACCTTTAAGCCCTGTAACTGTTAAACTATGTGATTGATGGAGCTGAAATCCCATCTGGGAATGCATTATTATGTCCTTTTTTACATATGCCGAAAATCAAGGTTTTTAGTAGACATTTAACCTGTGTATGAGGGCCATAGACACTCGCCCAAGTGCCTTTTTTGACATTTTTTCCGTATTTTGCCCTGTTATTTGGAAATGCTTAGTGTGACAAGTCTTAAACTGTATTATATATCATTTTTGTTTGTTATGTATGTCCCCCAAAAAGTTTCAGATCTGTAGTTTAATTGCTAAGGTCTCTTTAACAATTGTAAAATGCCCACAGAAACCCAATTTATGGATATTATGCCACTTTAAAGCCCAGTAACTGTCAAACGATGTGGGTTATAGAGCTGAAATCTTTGAATTTTTAAAAGGAAATGCCTGTCTATTTAAATTTTGAATATTAATAATGTTATGGCTATCTTAGTCTTTTAAGAACTTATTTTTGTGTGTTATACCTCTGCTTGCTGAGTTTTTCACTTTTTAAAATGAAACTGGTTAAACATATTCAAGTAGACAAAATGGACACTTTAAGTGAGCTTTAAGTCCCAATATTAATGAAATTATATCCTTATGTAGTAAAACTAGGGGATTTTTAACCCTCAACTAGCCCAGTTTTATTCAACTTGCCTCAGTTAATTTTGGCACAGCTCCTACAGTTACGAACTCATTTCAGTTGATAATCACATACTTAAAATTCTCAATTCTTTTTGTATTTGAGTACCCCTTTTATATAGATTGTTTGTTTACCATTTATGCTCAACCCACATCCCCCACCCGGATTCCCCCCACCCACCTCTGGGACCTCCAGCTATATTGAGTGACACTAAATAAACAAAGGTATTTAATGATATCGGATGAGAAACAAAGAACTCAATGGGGTTGCAGATCTTGTGTAATAGTGAGAGAGGTGTGGAGAAGGGGAGAGGGGTGGGGGTGGGAGGTGGTGGGCTTCATTACATATAACACAAAGGGGAGTCAGAACTGAGATTGTGTCACATATTTAGGTTGCATATATATGGACCACATATATAGGTATAGAGGAAATGAATAACTGAAAACAATTTGCAAATTCTAAAAATAATATAATAAAATAATAATATAAATAATTTTTTTTTAAATAATATTTTATTTGTGAACAAATATAGAAACAGATATGCGCTTTTGGGATTATGAATTTTAGAATGGACATTGAATCATCAATCATTTAAATACTTTGAAGGAAGATTGAAAAATATGATGAGTTGAGTTAAAAATAATATTTTATTTGTCAACAAATATAGAAACAGATATGCTCTTTTGGGATTATTATTTTAGAATGGACATTCAATCATCAATCATTTAAATACTTTGAAAATAGGTTTAGAGTTATCATTGCAGGAAGATTGAAAATATAATTTCAGTTATGTATTCGGCGTCTGGGGATACACCATCTTCCTTGGGGAGATATAAACAGAGTAGATTGATGTGCTGAAGTTCATATAATAATGGGTAATTATGTTTTAAAAAATTTCCGATCAAAACCTGTGGCGTGAGTGATGACCTGTCTGGGGATATGTTGGCGCCGAGTTGGCCCAATCTAGTTTGCTTTCACTATGATTAAAGAAACACAGAAGACTAACTTTGCAGAATTCATCTGCCAGATGTCAGGTAAAATATTGCTAACCAGGCCAGGGTTAGAGGACAGCTATGCTACATTGTGGGATTTTTGAGTGAACTTTTAGGGATTGGCAAAACTTAAGGGTTATAAAAAGTATACTTAAGTAAAAGCTGAAAAGGCCTCTGCATACCTGCTCTGGCATTGTGTTCAATACTGAGGCGACTGATATAGACCAGTATAAACCATAAACAATATCATTTCTGTAAAGAATTCTCCTGCTCATATATATCTCGTTCCTGATCTTCACACTTACAAAGCTTTCCATTGGTTGCTGGTTCTATTTGCAAAATCTTCAATAATAATAGGATATCTGTTAAACCTTCTATTATTCCAACCATGACATGAAATATTATTCTGTGATTTCTATATTTTGATGACATTTGTGTTACAAAAGTGCAGTCATTTCATCAACTCCCCCTACATACCCGTTCTAGGCCAGCCAGTACAGCAGCAGTACAGTGGCTACCAGACCAATGTTCAGTCAGGTGGTCCGATGAATGTGGTCAGTTCGGGGGGCAACCAGTACGGGCAGCAGGCCCCTGGGGGGCACTATGGTTCTTCACCCATGGGCCAATACCCCTCCAGTGTGGCAGCCTCCCAGACTGGTGGGTATCATCTTAATACCTTGTGCTGTCGTGTGTTGTCTTGTGTTTGATCTGGTGACAAGTAATCATTCATACTACTGTCCTTACCAGCTGCTCTTTTATCAGTGTTGTTCTTGTTATGCAACATTCATACTACAGGTGGTACGTCCCACGGTTAGAAGTTTTTCTTGGTCGCTGAACCGCCCCCAGGTCTCCATTTCGTCCGAGTTGTTCACACTGCAGGTGGACGGCCACTGATTGGACACGGGTTTTTTAACCGTCAATAACAGTAGGATGACAGTACTACAAACGTTGATCACCGAGAAGCAACCTCCATTAACTTCAACTCCCCTTCGGTAGCCGTCGGACAAATGTGTTAGTACTTACGAAATGACCAATACCTTAACTCACCTAATGTCGCCGTATTACACCGAAAGACGACCGAATCAAAATCTTATGTACAATGTGGACCACACCTATGGTTAACATAGTAAGAAATTCATGCGTGCATCGTCGTGGTACTGAAATCAGAGGTAGAAATTTGACATTTAAAAACTTCTGTAGGATGCACAAGGTAATGGACGGTTCGCCACTGACTCGCAAAGTCACATATGCACGTCAGGTGGTGATCCAAGGACAGGGACGTTCACCAAACACGGGTTACTGCGGTTGATACTGCCTGTAGTGTGAATGGGGTATTAATGTTTGTGGTCGTTATGTATATTTGCATCTACTGGATGTATAAACATAATGAGAGATTTCCTTTGTTTAATAGGAATATAAAAACTGCTTAGCTTTATTGAAGTGTTCATTGCTATGAAAGCTTACTTGCCCTGACCAAATTTTGCCAAATTTATAAAGCAAATAGACTGCTATAGCTGTCAATCGTTGCAGATATCATTTATCACCAAACTGTGTCTGTAAGCCATTATCTTAACTGCCTTCTCTCTATTGATTCTGGACCCATTTTGAAACATAAGATTGCTGTCACATTTGTAATCTTCAGACTGATTTTGCTCATTTAAATAAAAATCATCACAGATTTTATATTTTAACCCATTGAATTAAAACCAATTTGCCAAGGACCAGTTGGCTTCTGTTAATATGTACCCCAGGATAACTTGCTGGCAGATTCTTGAATAATGACCAATATAGTTGTAATCCAAGCTTCTCTTTATACCAGCGGATATGATTTATTTTACTTTACAAAAGCCCTCTGGGTAAAATGTAGCAATACCTTTGAAAAGCTTTCTCATTGTCTGATGCTTTAAAATTTGGGATGCCCTTGTTTAATTTTTAGAGATCTTGCTTTCAAGCAATACCATTAAAAGAACAAATGAGCTGCATTATTGCTATTTGAATAACTGGAAAATAGTGAAGCAGAGTAAAACAAATGGACGTGTTCAAGCAAAGCTACACTTGAGCAAAGCAGGTGTCATTGGTAAATGCAGCATGTAATCAACCACTAAAACCAGTGTTTCTATTTGGTCTTGTTAAAACAAATGACAAATGTTTTAGAAGCCTCTTTTACGCCAGACTGATTCAGTCAGCACCTTGCGTTAAAATGAGTTGCAACACTGAAATGGCTAAGCTTAGTAGTTAGTACCTAGTTATTTATAATCCAGGATATGTAACATTTTCTGTTATTGTACTGTTGAGACCTGTGTTACGAAACATTACAAGTGGAGAGTAATTTATCTGCTCGGGCCAAGTGTGTGTTATCTGTAGTGGTCAGATGTTCAGTGTCTAACACGTCCAATCAATAAATGGCTTTTGATCATTGTTCAATTGGCATTTGGTCATTGATAATTAAGTATATTTGTTTATATATGGGAGAATATCTGGCTCCGTGAGCTCCACGTTTTCTTTTCCTGATAATTCTTGACCGTTTGGCAAATTCCTTTCAAATTTGGCAGGTGTATGCAGTATGAATTTTTTATGTCAGCTGACTTGTCAGTCAGCTGACATTCTGGCATCACTCTGCGGCGTCTGTGTACGCGTACGCGTGACAAACTTCTTCTCCAAAACTACAAGACCCAGAGACATGCTGTTTTTTTTTAAAAGATACCTTAACTATCGAGGATGATAAATCGTAAAATTCATGCAGATCTGTCTGTTCGTCTGTTTGCCATAGCCATTACAAGTGAGGTACCCCCACCCAAAGTGTGAAAATTTCAACACTTGATCACAATTTTCTCATTCACTATTGCGGGGATTTTTCTCATATCTTGCATAGATGTAATAGGCCACTAGTAGAGTACCTTGTGTGAATATAAGACCTGGATCTGTCTTAATTTTTTTTTTATTAATTTTTAAAATAATTTTTAATGCAATAAAATTCATGAAATCATGCGCTAAATCAATTATAACTTGAAAAGTATTGCATTTAGAGCATTTTATTAAAATATGTTATTCAGCTACTTTTTCCATAGCTACAACATGGTGAGTAACTTGGGTGTCTATCTCAATAGCTAAGTGAGTAATAGCTACTTTTGGACTTTTCAGTAACTTCCATCATGAGTAAAATCACTTGTAACTTGAAAACTATTGCATTTAGAGAATTTTGTGTAAGTATGTTATTCAGCTACTTTTGGGTCGGCTATAACATAGTAAAATTTCAGACCTGTAGCTCATGGCATAGCTGAGTAATAGCTACTTTTAGGTTATCACTGTTGAGTAAATCACTTATAACTTGAAAAGTATTGTATTTAGAGTATTTAGTTTCATATGTTATTCACCTACTTTTGGGTCAGCTATAACATAGTAAAATTTCAGACCTGTAGCTCATGGCATAGCTGAGTAATAGCTACTTTCAGGTTATCACTGTTGAGTAAATCGCTTATAACTTGAAAACTATTGCATTTACAGTAATTTGTTTGTATATGTTATTCAGCTACTTTTGGGTCAGCTATAACATAGTAAAATTTTAGACCTGCAGCTCATGGCATAGCTGAGTAATAGCTACTTTCAGGTTATCACTGTTGAGTAAATCACTTATAACTTCAAAAGTATTGCATTTAGAGTATTTAGTTGTATCCACCGGATAGCAGGATATGTTCCTCATTATAAAATCTTGACTGCAAATATTTGGGTCCTCATTTTGAAAAAAAACCAAAAACAACATGGCCGCCACAGGTGTTTCTTTATCAGTCATGAAAAGTGGTTATAGGTCGCTTATTATCGGTCCTAGAGGTTTGGGATGGTAAACCAACATATAGGAAATCATGGGCCGGGAATCTTTTGGTGTGGTCGGATTTGACCTTGGACCCCTCCTTCAAGGTCAAACGAGGATAGCCAAACTTAAAAGTGCTTATAACTCGCTTATTATTGGTCCTACAGGTTTGGGATGGTAAACCAACATATAGGAAATCATTGGCCTGGATTCTTTTGGTGTGGTCGGATTTGACCTTGGACCCCTCTTTCAAGGTCAAACGAGGATAGCCAAACTTAAAAGTGCTTATAACTCGCTTATTATTGGTCCTACAGGTTTGGGATGGTAAGCCAACATATAGGAAATCATTGGCCTGGATTCTTTTGGTGTGGTCGGATTTGACCTTGGACCCCTCTTTCAAGGTCAAACGAGGATAGCCAAACTGAAAAGTGTTTTTAAGTCGCTTATTATTGGTTCTAGAGGTTTGGGATGGTGAACCAACCTACAGGAAATCATGGGCCTGGATTCTTTTGGTGTGGTTGGATTTGACCTTGGACCTCTCTTTCAAGGTCAAACAAAAATAGCCAAACTTAAAAGTGGTTATAACTTGCTTATTATTGGTCCTAGAGATTTGGGATGGTAAACCAACCTATAGGAAATCATGGGCCTGGATTCTTTTGGTGTAGTCGGATTTGACCGTGGACCCCTCTTTCAAGGTCAAAAGAGGGTAGCCAAACTTAAAAGTGCTTATAGCTTGCTTATTATTGGTCCTAGAGATTTGGGATGGTAAACCAACCTATAGGAAATCATGGGCCTGGATTCTTTTGGTGTGGTCGGATTTGACCTTGGACCCCTCCTTCAAGGTCAAACAAAAATAGCCAAACTTAAAAGTGCTTATAACTTGCTTATTATTGGTCCTAGAGGTTTGGGATGGAAAACCAACCTCTAGGAAATCATGGGCTGAGAATCTTTTGGTGTGGTCGGATTTCACCTTGAAACCCTCCTTCAAGGTCAAACGAGGATAGCTAAACTTAAAAGTGCTTATAGCTCGCTTGTTATTAGTTCTAGAGGTTTGGAACGGAAAACCAACCTATAGGAAATAATGGGCTAGGAATCTTTTGATGTGATCAGATTTGACCTTTGGCCCCTCTTTGAAGGTCAAATGAGGAAAGCCAAAATTAACAGTGCTTATATCTCGCTTATTTGTGTTCCTAAAGGTTTGCAATGTCACACCAACCCATAGGAATCATGGGCTAAGAATCTTTTGACATGGTCAGATTTCACCTTGAGCTCCAAGGTTAAGCATGTTTTAATGGCTTTTGTGAGTTTTCTGGTGGATACAATTTGCATCAGTTCTCCGATGCTATAGGTCTAGTTTCAGTGTGTTATTCACATATTTTGGGGTCAGCTATAACATAGTAAAATTAAAACTATTGCATTTGCAATATTTTCTTTAAATATGTTTTTAACTTACTTTTTACACCTTAACAGTTACCTTCTTAGTTTTCTTCCAAACACCATTTCCAGGGCACAACTTTTGTGTTTTTTTCTTCTGTCACTTCTACTCTGAAACTCAAAACACACAGTCAGCTGACACAGAGCCCGTTCACGGGCACTGATTGCTTGTTTTGGATATGCTGCAGTGACATTTCGACCAATCACAGAGGTGACATGACCAAAAATGTGTTTTTTGGAAGGGTGTCCTTGTCCAGATGATAACCTATGAAGCATTTAATCTATCCACCTGAAATTTAGCAAATAGCTTCCTCAATGACATATAAATATCTGGGCGACATTAAATTTTGGCAGGGATAAGTTAATAAATGGCTGAGTTATTGATGATTAATTAAGCATTAACAATTTTATTAACGAGTAAAACACAAAACTGCTTGTATCTCCTTAACCGTGTGAGATAAAGCGATTTCGGGTATCTAAGCAAAGTACTCTTTCGAATTTTTCACAAATTTTCTCCTCCCTAAAAATGGGGGCCATATTCAATTTTCGAATTTTTTGACAAAAAATGCAAAACACAAAATTGGAAATATAGGCTCATAAGGTACACATATCGAATAATACTAAGTGATATACGAGTACTTTTTGAAACCATTTTCTTCATAAAATAAAAATTTACTAGTGGGATTTTGGCAGAATTTTGACCCACAGGGTATCTGCGAAGACTAGTCTTTCCAAGTTTCAAGGAATATTTCACTTCCCAAAAATGGCGGCCATTTTGAATTTTCGAATTTTTTTTCAAAAATGCTTGTCTCTTGAAAACCTTGCTAGATAGAGCGATTTCGACGAAATTTTTGACCCACAGGGTAACTGGTGAGCAGGTGACTCAATTTTCAAAAAAATTTTGCCCCACCAAAAATGCCAAAACACAAAAATACTTGTATCTCAAAAGCCGTTCCAGATAGAGCGAATTTTGAATTTTGAATTTTTTTTTTTCAAAAATCCAAAACATAAAAATGCTTGTATCTATGTAGATAGAGCGATTTCGACGAAATTATTGACCCACTGGATAACTCTCAAAAAAATTTTGTCCTGTCAAAAATGGGGGCCATTTTGAATTTTCGAATTTTTCGCAAAAATTTCAAAACACAAAAAATTCATGTGTCTTAGAAACAGTCCGACATAGAGCGATTTTGCCCAAATTTTAGACCCACAGGGGGTCTGTGAAGGCTAGCCTTTCCAAGTTTTAAAGAATTTTTCACTCGCCAAAAAAGGCGGCAATTTGAAATTTTCAAATTTTTTTCAAAAATGCTTGTATCTCGAAAACAGTGCTAGAAAGAGCGATTTCGACAAAAGTTTTGACCCACAGGATTAATCTGACGTTATTTCTCCTTTTTGGGACACTTTTGCTTTGTTTTGCAAGCGATCCTCTATTTTTAAATTTGATACAAATCTTGGGGTTTTGTGTATAAATAAATACATTTAATACATTTTATGAAGTTTCTGTTCATTAAACTGATCAACTATGTTTCCTGCCATATTATCACAGAGAGGGTATAGTCAGGAGATTCTAAAAGTTCTAGAAAAGCTTTGGAAGCAACAAAAATTTTTACTTGATCACTGCACACTTCACTGTAAAAAGAGTTTTATTTTGTATTAACAAAACAAATGGGAAAAGTGAGGTCGGGTAAGCGATTCTAAGTAAATCATTTGTCTGAATAGTCATCCAAGAAAATATGGGCCGATTTCCAACCCTTTCTGGGTTACTTCCTTGTGTTTTGTTAGTCTTTGTGATTTCTGTTGTGACAGCAATATTTGTATTGCACAAGGCCAAAAGGGGTTTCGGTCTACTAGTGCCAGCCGCAAAGCCATCAGAGACCCGAGTAGTGCACTGAAGCAGTCACTGGTCCACGTACTAACGTAGCCCATTGCTGCTAACCTTCAGTGATGAGACAGGTAATCATCACACTACGCTACAATTCATGAAAGTCCGGAGACAAAAAAAGTGATCTCTAGAAGCCTGAGGCTCACTAGAGCTCATGCATAAAAAGGAACGCTTGTTTTCACCCAAGTACGATCAAATTAAATCATATTTTCATCGCGGATAAAGTTCTATGTGTGCAGCATAGTGTTACAAATGTTTTCCTGGTGTAAGTGCTGATAAATGTTACACGGTCTTCTCAGTGTTCCTCCCTTTTGTTGTGGCAGCCATATTGATGGGGCTATAACTGGTTATTTGTACAAACAGCTCAGACTTTGGATAAACTCTTACATTCAGATCACTTGGGGAAAAAACCTCTGAAGAAATGTTCATTTGGATACAAGATAGATTTATCGACTGAAACATTTAAACTTAATTATCTCTCTTATATTTTTAATTATTGAAAAGATGGTGGTAACTTAAAGGTACAAAGTTAATATATTAACACCAGTTATTGCTACAAATTCTGTCTAGTTTTTAGAGCAGAGGTTTCTAGGTTGCCTTCTCATCAGTCGTTTGAGAAAAAAAATAGTAAAATCATGGGAGAATATGTGATGCAATTTGTTCAGACTTGGGTCACCAGAGTCTATGGTGAATATTGAAAAGATCTATTCTTTACTCATTAATTAATCATTTCTAGTAGCTGATGTATGATTTGACGGGGAAATTCCCCCCATGTACACATAATCTTGCATGTTGTTTTGATGTACTTTTATACATAGACTCCTTTCTGTCCTGTTGCTTGTATTTTTGTTCACAGTTCCTTGTTTGATTATTGCCTTGAAGGTCAAACTTGCAGATAAAAAATCATCCATTTTTTAGCTTTTTTATCTGTTTGTATATAACTGCATGCTTCTCATACCCCAAATTTCTGTTTTGCTAATGGTGGATGTTTACAGTGATGAATTGAGAAGCTTTGAGGAGGCCAAATCATAGCTAACCCACAGAGGAACACTGTACTGTAACATCTTTATCCTTGTGTTAAATAAAATGGATGAAAGAAATGACCAAACTAATTTCTAAGCAATGTAGTATTACCCTGCTGAAGTGATGTGTGATGAATTGGTTTGAGAACCAAGGTTTCTTGTCTTAAATAAACCAAAACACAAAAATTGATGAATGATAGCGTCGACACCTTGAACACAGTGAAATTAATTTTAAAACAGAATTGATGAAATATCATATTTAGAAATTTTGCATTTGACATGGTTACATGATTCTTCCAATTATATATGAAGTATTCTAAAATGGTAGGCTGCGCAGTGACCTTGGACACGTCTTTTGCGTAATTCAGAAATCGCGAATATAGAACGGTAAATGAAGTAACGCTGTTGAATTCTACGTACATCATTCCTTCGCGTACAAAAGTATACAAACAAGTTGTTTGAAACAACTCACAGTAAAATAAAATGTAAATTATATGCAGCAAATATAAAGCTAAATAATTCAGTGGGGATTTTTATCAATATTTCATTTAAAGATTGACTACTCATTAATATGACATTACAGAATTCTGATGGGGATTTTAACCAAAAGGTTGTTTGCACATCCATCACTAAGCACATTTAATTAATGGAACAGCCAACATGGCGCTGGATTTGTTTTGAATTTTGCGTAAGATTTACTGCTTATTTTGACCAAAATATTAGTGTAACCATTTTAGAATAGGAATAAAAGACAAATTCTCGTGCTTTATGATGGTTTTAAACTATCGATCTGCTGTATTAAAGCACTCAGCCCTTCAGGCTTCGTGGCTTTAATACAGCCGATCGATACTTTAAAAGCATCATAAAGCACTCGAATATGTCTTTTATTCCTATAATAAATTGAGTATGCACATCCGAAGGCAAATGTAGTATGAGGCTACTATTCCATGATTTGACATACAAAGGTTATCCTTTTGTGTCAGTAAATATAAATAGCTTTAGATTCTTCATGCATGTGACAATTTTCCTGCTCTGGTATATATCTACCCTGGCCTTAACTGGGAAAGTTAGTAGTTGTTTTTCAGTAATCTTGGGTCGACAGAGCATATGTTGAGCAGCTAGTGTGTGTCCCGCTTTCCCTTGCCACTAGAATTATCAGTTGTGATATGGTTAATAGAAAATCCTCCAGCAAACCTTATCATTTATAAATGTGTCCATTCATCACATTTTGTGCGTATGTATATGTATCATGTGATTTTGTTACCTCTGGTTATTAGTGTAAGATACTTTGATTTTGTCAATTCATTTCCATCTGTATATATTTCATTGAATAATGTAAAAAGAAATTAATTAAGAATGTTTTTTTTTAAGAAAAGTAGTTTAAAAAGATTAGTATAATTTTAAATCAAATGAAGAAACACTAATCATGCCTAAAATATCAAAGTTCATTGACCTTGATGTATTATTTTCATATTTAACATACTAAACTCAGAGTAAATATACAACAACAAAAACAACGATAAAGAATACTGTTATGCATTCAGGTGGCCAGTTCAGCCAGACCCAAGGTCAAAATCCACAGTTTGCAGGTCAGAATCCTTACAACCCAAACCAGCAGAATTTCCCCAACCAGCAGCCGCCACAGTCACAGCCATCTCAGTCTGCACAGCAACCACCAAACAACCAGGGGCAACCGAGTCAGTTTGGAAACTACCCTCAAGGGGCCCAGGGACAGCAAACATTTAACCCTTACAGCCAGCAACCACCGAGACCCGGACCAATGGGTGCCCAGGGTGGCGGGGGGCCCATGGGAGGCCCTCCAGGAGGTCCAATGACTGGGGCTCAGATGAGGCCCCAAATGGGGGCACAGATGCCTCAGGGGCCTGGAGGACCAATGCAGGGAGGGAACCAAGGTAACTTTGGGTTTAACTGATAATTATGGAGTCTCTCATGTCAGTCTACTGCAGTAGACCCAGTGAAATCAGTGGCGCATAATACAGTTTTGAGGCATTGCAAAGTTTACATTACAAACTGTAGAGTTATGGTTGGTTTTAATTTTCCCAAAACTACGGCAGGGTCGGTAGCAGATTTTTCATTCCGGTGTAATGGTAAATCTTCCCCCCATAAAATATTCCCCCCCAGGGGTATATTTTCTAGAAAATAATACCCCCCGCCTGAAAATTTCCCCCCCCACCTAAGGACATTAATCTTGAACTGTTAGTTTTGTACTTTATTAGTTTTTAGAATATCTGTCATACAGACCTGCTGTTTGCCATATTGACTTCCCTTGTATTCTTTGTACACTGTTTAAATAAAGACAATTTGAAAATTTTTTATCATTATCACAGGTGGGGGGGGTAAATTTTCATGGTGGGGGGGACTATTTTCTAGAAAATTTTGCCCCCCGGGGGGGGGGAGATTTTACGGGGGGGGGGGGGGGGAGATTTACTTTTACACCGGTATCCCGCCAGTGCAAAACCGTACTGATTCCGGGATACCGAAAGAAGAAATTGCGTTCTAGCATATTCCCAATCGAATAGGTCCACCAACCGGAAGTAAGTTTCGCGAAAAGAAAACATAGAAGCTCTGAAAGAAATCACTATAAAAGTGCTAAAATATGTGAAAATATTGGATAAAAGTCAATAATTTCTTCAGATTTGAGGTTAGTGTCTAATACTTTACGTTTTCTCACAATATTATATACTGACATTCGAAATACCGGCTGTAAAGTGTCACCACGATGTTGAAGTGAATTGGTCTCGATACCGGTGTTACCGACCCTGCCCTACCAAAAACCATATATAAAAACAAGTGATATAACCAAGTATAATAAAGTATGAATTTAGCATACAGCTATTCAATTTTTATGAACCTTTGTGATAATTTTGGCCCAAACAAAGCCAAACAAGGTTACAAAACAATTTGGTGTTTCATTTAAATAGCTGTACTTTTACAACTGTGTGACAGTATTTTAATAACTGTTTGAAAAAGTTTTGACAAAAATGTATATTTTATTGTGAATGTGACAACTGTTTTGAAAAAAATTATTAGCAGTTATTGTTTTGAGACCAAAACAACAAATGACCAGGTAAAGCAGTTTTCCATGTACAACTGTCAACAAAAGATACAAGGTGATGACCAGAATCCAGTACTGTGGATGTTGGATTTTCCACCACTCATTATGTACCTATCTAGTGATAACTTATTGTGGTTATATATTAAGTCTTTGTGTATAGTTTTTATGGAGTTCATGCTTGTGTTAAAGAGGAAAATAATATTATTCACAGCTTGCAAAATACTGCATTTGCCTTGCACCATGTTTCATGTTGAGAAAAGAGTGTGAAACTTGCCACAGTTTGTGAAATTTACGAGAATTTGTGACGTTCGCCACAGGATAATAAAACATTTAGCACGTTTCACAGAAATGCTACAGCATACTGATGAATAATTTGAATTTATCACAAAAATCATAGATTTAATAAATTCCCATCATTCAAAGAAGTACTGGTAACTTTCATATTTCTTACTGTAGTATGAATTTAATTCTAGTTTAAGCAATGTATGTGAAAAGATTTGTGTAGAAAGTACTTTTTCCATTGATCCAAGGTTAATTTAAAATATGGTAACTGTGCTTGACACTTTATTTCATTTATGCAGAAGATATTTTGTGCCTAATCAATGGTTCTTTGAATACTTAGTAGCAGTATGTTCTTTATTGTAAATAAAGGCCAGTTAGCTCTGAATGTACACTTTAGTCCCATGACTTTTACTGCATTGCAAATGTTTGAGTATTTGATCAACAAATCTGCCAGATCTTGTTCATTAGTTTATCATCTGAGTGATGTTTCAGTGTAATGTATCATGGATCAAAATGATTGCATTTATTTTTTGTAACTGTAAAGTAATAAAGTATAAGAAACCTGTACAGTGTTTGATGTCTCATTGTTGTAATTATATCCCTGGATGGACATCTGCAAGTACTTCAGTTATGAGTTATGAGATGTTTCTCTTTGGGTGTGTCCACTGGAGAGAAAGAATTGAGCTACAGCTTTCACACCCTCAATCTAATTCATAGTGAGCAAAGACAAAAAATCTGTGGTTTTGTGGCAACAGAATATCCATTTTTCACAATATCGCAAGTTAAGTATTTACAGCAGACTGAATAATCCTATACATATCCTCTGTGTATATTCAATCTGTTTGCCCTTATCAGCCTCCAAAAATATGAGCTTGAGGTTGATTGTGTCTAAGTAACAGGAAATAAGAGCACAGGAATAAAGGGGCACACAGTTTTTAAGAAAAGGGGCACAATATATTTGATTAGTGTTTTAAAAGCTAAACTTTAACTTTCAGAAATGGGTTTAACATAAACTTTAATCAAACTTTATTTGGACTTAAGCTTAGACCCTATTAAGGTAATGGTTTGAGTGAAAGAAACCACTTCACATATACAAATAATAAGGTAAAACTAAAAATTTCATAAATAGAACACTTGCCCTAATACTAATTGAAATAGTAGTGTATAAGCACAAATTATAGCAGTGGATTGGGTTTCAATTTGATATTAATTGACATGGTCTTTAACAAGTGAAATTTGTGTTTTATTTCTGTTTCAAAATCTCTGTCATAATTGGAGAGGCTATAAGTAGTTAACACTAGTGTTAGTATTGAATTGAAAATTTCTCTTTATCAAACTTCTTTTAAGGTCAAAGTACAAAGTAATGGTTTTTGCACATCGTCATATTGAAACAGGTCCTTGGCATTGTCACCTGTGGGAGTTGAACCAACACGGAGGTGACAGCCTGGGATTAGATGCCAAACCTGCTAACCCACTGGGCCACGGAGGACCTCGAAACTTCTTTAAAGCTTTCAGTATCCAGAGATACAGTGCAAGTGAATTTTGCCGTGAATCATGTTACAACTAATCCAATGCTTAATTTACAAGTATTTTTTAGGTTGAAAGCTTACAACATAAGGGAACAGAATTTCCACCTAGAATTTCAGTAAAGATTTCAAATATCAAGTTCCATCTTAAAGTAAATCAGGTTAAACAGATGTAAAACCACAAAATTTTGACATTTATTATACTGATGCTAGGTAAGTCGGCTGCCGCCATTACATAATTAAGCAGCCCGTCAGGGACGCTTATTTGTTTTCGCCGAAGTTTGACTGATCACCGCCGCCGCCGGATTATGGTCTCCCTTGAATAACTTCTTAGCCTTTCAAATTTTTCTTTCCTTCTTATCTTTCTTTAAAACTATAGGGGCAGGAAAATTTTTTGGGATACTTTGCGCAGACCTTAAGCTTTACTTAAGGTAACCTTAAGCATAACTCCAAAACACCCCGTCATCGCGTTTCGGGAAAAACCACACACACCTGTGCTATAAAATTTATCTGGTACATTCTAGACCAAATTTCCAAGGTCGGAAAGGATTTTCTCATCAATCGCACCATAGATACCTGAATGGGAGGCGTTTTATTTTTGTAAATTTTTTTTAAATGGGTACTTGGTCTGTATCTCAAAAACGGTTAGGATTTCGGCGTTTTGTTGGAATAACTTATTCAGCTAATTTTTGATAATCTTTCACATGCCGAAGTTTTAGCCCTGTATCTGCAATCTTAAGGTCACCTTAATGTCAAAAAAGGGGGTTTTAGCCCTCCAGTTCACTTAGTTTTTCACTTTTTTCAACCAAACTTGGCACATATATTAAGATTTGCCAAAGGAATATCCTGACTTTATGGTGACCTTAAACTCAAAATGTTAATGGACATATGGCCTGCTTAAAGTCATCAAATTGGAATAAAATCCTCTGGCTCCTTTCTTTTTCCATTTTTTTATATTGAAATTATCACTGGTATTAAAGTAGGTAAAAACTAGATTGGGCCAACTCGGCGCCAACATATCCCCAGACAGGTCATCACTCACGCCACAGGTTTTGATTTGGAATTTTTTATTTAATCCGTTTGTTGTATGCCATAAATATTGGGAAAAGTTATATGAACTTCAGCACATCAATCTACTAAGTTTATATCTTCCCAAGGAAGATGGTGTATCCCCAGATGTCGAATACATAACTCAACAGATCATATTTTCAATCTTCCTGCAATGATAACTCTGAACCTATTTTCAAAGTATTTAAATGATTGATGATTGAATGTCCATTCTAAATTAATAATCTCAAAAGAGCATATCTGTTTCTATATTTGTTAACGAATAAAATATTATTTTTAACTCAACTCATCATACTTTTCAATCTTCCTGCAAAGGGTAACTCTGAACCTATTTTCAAAGTATTTAAATGATTGATGATTGAATGTCCATTCTAAATTCATAATTCCAAAAGCGTATCTCTGTTTCTATATTTGTTCACAAATAAAATATTATTTAAAAATCATATATTATTTATATTATTATTTTATTATATTATTTTTAGAATTTGCATTGTTTTTCAGTTATTCATTTCCTCAATTCCTATATATGTGGTCCATATATATGCAACCTAAATATGTGACACAATCTCAGTTCTGACTCCCTTTGTCTTAGATAATTAGATAATGAAGCAAACACCACCTCCCACCCCCACCCCACCTCTCTCCCCTTCTCCACACCTCTCTCACTATTACAGAAGATCTGTATAGTGTATACCTTTGTTTATTTAGTGTCACTCAATAGCTGGAGGTCCCAGAGGTGGGTGGGGGATAGGGGGTGGGACTACAAAGAGATGGAGTGCTGCAGCACAAATGGTAAACAAACACATAATATAAAAGGGGTAATCAAATACAAAAAGCTCAGTTAATCTTATCACTAAAATAAAATCAAATATATAAATAAGGAATGTCCAACAGGAAGATTATATACCTCCAGAATTAAATATAAATTATCAAACGACAACAGATTTATAATAATAATTCAGAATTGAGAATTTTAAGTATGTGATTATCAATTGAAATGAGTTCGTAACTGTAGGAGCTGTGTCAAAATTAAGGCAAGTTGAATAAAACTGGGCTAGTTGAGGGTTAAAAATCCCCTATTTTTACTACATAAGGCTATAGTTTCATTAGTATTTGGGACTTAAAGCTCACCAGAAAATAACAGTGTCCATTTTGCCTACTTGAATATGTTTAACCAGTTTCATATTAAAAAGTTAAAAACTCAGCAAGCAGAGAAATAACACACAAAAATAAGTTCTTAAAAGCCTAAGATAGCCATAACATTATTAATATTCAAAATTTAAATAGACGGGCACTTCCTTTGAAAAATTCAAAGATTTCAGCTCTATGAGCCACATAGTTTGACAGTTACAGGGCTTTAAAGTGGCATAATATCCATAAATTGGGTCTCTGTGGGCATTTTACAATTGTTAAAGAGACCTTAGCAATTAAACTACAGAACTGAAACTTTTTGGGGGGCATACACAACAAATAAAAATTATATATAATACAGTTTAAGACTTGTCACACTTAGCATTTCCAAATAACAGGGCAAAATACAGAAAAAAATGTCAAAAAAGGTCACTTGGGCAAGTGTCTATGGCCCTCATACACAGGTTAAATGTCTACTAAAAGCCTTGATTTTCGGCACATGTGAAAAGGACATAATAATGCATTCCCAGATGGGATTTCAGCTCAATCAATCACATAGTTTAACAGTCACAGGGCTTAAAGGTGGCAAAAAGTCCAAATATTGGGTCTCTGTGGGCCTTTTAGAGATCTCGATGTGACCTTCAAATTAAAGCATCAGACTTAAAATCTGCTACATACTAAGACTACACATAGAATATGTATCTAATAATAAAGTTTGAAACTTCTCAGACTCACCATTTCCAAGTTACAGAGCAAAATATGTGAAAATTTCTTAAAACGGTCACTCGGGTGGGTGTTAATGGTCCTCATACACAGTTTAAATGTCTACTTGAAGCCTTGATTTTTGGCAAATGTAAAAAGAACATAATAATGTATTCCCAGATGAGATTTCAGCTCTATCAGTCACATAGTTCAACAGTCATGGACCTTAAAACTGGCAAAAAGTCCAAATAGTGGGTCTCTATGGGGCCTTTTAGAGACCTCAATGTGGCCTTCAAATTAAAGCTTCAGACTTAAAATTTGTCACATACTAAGATTACACATAGAATATGTATCTAATACAGTTTGAAACTTCTCAGACTTACGATTTCCAAGTTATAGGGCAAAATATGTGAAAAATGTCTAAAAAGGGTCACTCGGGTGGGGATTTATGGTCCTCAAACACAGGTTAAATGTCTACTTAAAGCCTTGATTTTCGGCACATGTAAAAAGGACATAATAATGCATTCCCAGATGGGATTTCAGCTCCATCAATAACATAGTTTAACAGTCACAGGGCTTAAAGGTGGCAAAAAGTCCATATATTGGGTCTTTGGGAGCCCGTCGGAGACCTCAATTTGACCTTCAAATTAAAGCTTCAGACTTAAAATCTGTTACATACTAACATTACACATAGAATATATATCTAATACAGTTTGAAACTTCTCAGACTTACCATTTCCAAGTTACAGAGCAAAATATGTGAAAAATGTCTTAAAAGGGTCACTCGGGTTGGTGTTTATGGTCCTCATACATGGGTTAAATGTCTATTAAAGGCCTAAATTTTGGAGTACATACAAGAAAAACATATTGATATATTCTCAGATGATATTTCACTTAGATGAGAGACAAAGTTTGAAAGCTACAGTGCTTGAAGATGGCAAAAAGTCCATAAATTGGGTCTCTGTGGGCAATTTTGAGATTTTAAGTCGGCCTAACAGGTAAACCTACAGCCTTTAAATTTTTCACAGACAAGGATTACATATAAGAGTTACATCTAGTGCAGTTTGAGACTCATCAGAATTACCACTTCCAAATTATAGGGCAAAATAAGTTAAAAATATAGGAAAAAAGTCCTAAGTGGGGTCTTTATGGGCCTCAAAGACAATTTTCTCCTCAACTTAAAGTCTTGATTTTCGGCACATGTACTAAGAATATATTAATGTGTTCTCAGGTAAAATTTGAGGCAGATAAGCCTCATAGTTTGTGACCTAGAGGGCTCTAAGTGGCCAAAAGTGCAATTTCTGACCTTAAGGTGGCGATAAGTTCTTTATTATTGGGAGTTTAAGGTCACCTTAAAATAGGGATCTTCCTTTGGGCATCCTTAACATGTGTACCAAGTTTGAAAAAAAAATATTAATCCGTTTTTGAGTTATCGCATCCACAAGGAAATTTCTACGGCGGCGGCGCGACGGACCTGAATCCAATATATCCCCAACTTTCGTCTGGGGATATAATAATACTTATGGTCACTATAAACTCTCAGTATGATTGGAGTTGTAGCCACCTTAAAGTGAAATAAAGGGGTTTTCAGCCTCCAAGTATCTTATTGTTTGACTGACCTCAGTTAAACTTTGCACACCTAGAAAGGATGGCAAACCAAAGGGTTATCCTGACTTTAAGGTGACCTTAAACCCCCCCCCCCCATAAAGTCATAACATTTGAATAAAGCCGTCTGGCTCTTTTCTTTTTCCATATCTAACATATATTGATATTGAAGGGACATTCTCATATTATGGTCACCTTAAAGTCGCAATATGAATGAAGTTATGGTCACCTGACAGTGAAAAAGCAAGTTTCAGCCTTCAGCTATCTTATTGTTCAACTGACATGAGCTAAACTTTATGCACTTATAAAGGATGAGAAAAGGGACATTCATATTTTATGGTCACCTTAAAGTCCCAATATGAATGAAGTTATGGCCACCTTGCAGTGAAATTATGGAGTTTTTAATCTCCAGCTATTGTATTGTTCAGCTGACCTCACTTTAATTGTGCACACTTATTAAAGATGAAAATAGGGACAAGTAACATACACAATACAATAAAGTTCACAGTTTCTATTGCTTATGATGCATATGTTGACATCTTTTATGGGGGACTTCTTTTTCATCAGGGCCGCTTCGTTTTTGTCAGCAAAAACATTCTTCTAGTTTTACTTTGCACTCTAGTGCCAATTACACTCCTAGCATAACAATCTGTTGGACTCGTTAGGCAATTTTCACACAATGCAGACAAAGAGTCGATGGGCTATTTTTCAGGGGATAGCACTGTTGACCTTTGTCTCAGTTCAACCCTTCTGATTCAACTTGATGAATCTCAGAACTATAGTGAATATTGCAACTGGTAGTATTTATCACAGGTTGTGATGTGCAAGATTTGAACCCATGACCAGAGTTCAGAGCCAGGTGATTATTGTATCCACCAGAAGCATCCGGTGGATACATTGGTTTAGCGTCCGCTACGCCGCCGCCGCCGCGCGTAGAGAGATTTTCGGCGTTAACGCTCTAAGAGGAAAACAACAGCAGCTAGGTTCACCAAATTTGCAGGATATCTTCATTGGGGGGTAAGCTTCTCTGGGAAGGAAAATAGCCTCATTCTGAAAAACAAGATGGCCGCCATGGGCATTTCTTTGAAAATAATCTACATTTTTCTACTGGCTGTTCCTCATAGGTAGAAGGTTGAATCTCTTCATAGGTGATAAGTATGACACATATACATGTCCTCTACAACCTTGCACACATTTGACCTTGAAGCTCCTAACTCAAGGTCATCCACGGAGTGCCGAAGTAACCCACATAGAGGACTTTAAAAGTGCCTATATCTCCCTTATTATTGGTCCTAGAGGTTTGCAATGTGAAGCCAACCTATAGGAAATTATGTGCTCCGAATCTTCTGATGTGGTTAGATTTGACCTTGGACCCCTCCTTCAAGGTCAAACGAGGATAGCCAAACTTAAAAGTGCTTATAACTCGCTTATTATCGATCCTAGAGGTTTGGGATGGTAAACCAACATATAGGAAATCATGTGCTGTGAATCTTCTGATGTGGTCAGATTTCACCTTGGACCCCTCCTTCAAGGTCAAATGAGGACAGCCAAACTTAAAGTGCTTAGAACTTGCTTATTATTGGTCCTAGAGGTTTGGGATGGTAAACCAACATATAGGAAATCATGGGCTAGGAATCTTCTGGCGTGGTCGGATTTGACCTTGGGCCCCTCCTTCAAGGTCAAACGAGGACAGCCAAACTTAAAAGTGCCTATAACTCACTTATTATTGGTCCTAGATGTTTGGCATGGTAAACCAACATATATAAAATCATGGGCTGGGAATCTTCTGGTGTGGTCGGATTTGACCTTGGGCCCCTCATTCAAGGTCAAATGAGGACAGCCAAACTTTAAAGTGCTTATAACTCGCTTATTATTGGTCCTAGATGTTTGGGATGGTAAACCAGCATATAGAAAATCATGGGCTGGGAATCTTCTGATGTGGTCGGATTTGACCTTGGGCCCCTCGTTCAAGGTCAAATGAGGACAGCCAAACTTAAAAGTGCTTGTAACTCACTTATTATTGGTCCTAGAGGTTAGGGATGGTAAACCAAGATATAGGAAATCATGCGCTGGGAATCTTCTGGTGTGGTCGGATTTGACCTTGGGCCCCTCCTTCAAGGTCAAATGGGGACAGCCAAACTTAAAAGTGCTTATAACTCACTTATTATTGGTTCTAGAAGTTTGGGATGGTAAACCAACCTATAGGAAATCATGAGCTGGGAATCTTCTGGCGTGGTCGGATTTGAACTTGGGCCCCTCCTTCGAGGTCAAACGAGGATAGCCAAACTTAAAAGTGCTTATAACTCGCTTATTATTGATCCCAGTGGTTTGGGATGGTAAACCAACATACAGGAAATCATGGGCGGGGAATTTTCTGACATGGTCGGATTTGACCTTGGGCCCCTCCTTCAAGGTCAAGTGAGGACAGCCAAACATAAAAATGCTTATAACTTGCTTATTATTGGATTTAGAGGTTTGGGATGGTAAACCAACATATAGGAAATCATGGGCTGGGAATCTTCTGGTGTGGTCAGATTTGACCTTGAGCCCCTCTTTCAAGGTCAAATGAGGACAGCCAAACTTAAAAGTGCTTATAACTCGCTTATTATTGGTCCTAGAGGCTTGGCATGGTAAACCAGCATATAGGAAATCATGGGCTGGGAATCTTCTGGTGTGGTCGGATTTGACCTTGGGCCCCTCCTTCAAGATCAAACGAGGATAGCCAAAGGTAAAAGTGCCTATAACTTGCTTATTATTGGTCCTAGAGGTTTGGGATGGTAAACCAACATATAGGAAATCATGGGCTGGGAATCTTCTGGCGTGGTCGGATTTGACCTTGGGCCCCTCCTTGAAGGTCAAATGAGGACAGCCAAACTTAAAAGTGCTTATAACTTGCTTATTATTGGTCCTAGAGGTTTTGGTGCATTGTCTTCACGGTGGATACAATTTGCATCGGTTTTCCGATGCGCTAGGTCTAGTTTAGTATTGAATAAGTGTGTTGGGTGTCAGTAACAATAAGTTAATCCCTCAGTTAACCTGCCTATGTGGCCTCCAATAAACAGGAGAAACCAAAAGGCCCATTAGGAATAGAATGTATTAACACTACAGCAGTGTTCAGAAATTCCAGCCAGAAAAATCCACACCAGTCTCTAGGCACTTCTCACAGTAAAATCATTCTGTAAGAAATATAGAGTTTAGTATCCTACATTGGTTGGGGGATCCATCAAGCCCAAATGCCTCCTTAGGGCGCGAGCGCCAGGAATTATATTTGGGCATTCCCTACCGTCCACCACACAGGAATCAACATGTTTGTATGAGGTTATGCAGGTACACCCCTCTATATTTATGATTATTTACAATTCTTGATATCCACTAGACCACAGAAACCTAACAATTGCAATATTCCTACATTTGCCAGTTGTGGATCTAAGAAAGTGAAATAGACATCAAATAACAAGGCCGAAAACTGTTTCAGTCGACGTGTGCGAGATGCAAAGCTGGAAGCAGGATAATTTATGAAAGTCGGTGACAAAAAAGTACATCCCATACCTGTCCTAGAACTCAGATGGTCACTCCTAACATAGCCCACTGCTGCTTAACTTTATTGATGGACGGGAACGCATGCTATGACACAATTCAAGAAAGTCTGGCGATAAAAAAGTGACCTTTAGAAGTGCGAAAGTTGTATTTGTGACTTTGAATTTTGCTAGAAGCAAATATCAATCTTGTGGTCATTGTGCAATGTCGGAAAGAAGACCAATGTGTGGTAGTTGCCTCCACTAGGTATTCCTACAGTCTGAAATGAATGAATGTTTTGGAAGTTTAGCCATGAGAGTGGTAACCACATAGTTGCTGTAATTATTATTCTGACTTTATGGTTACAAAAAATGGACATCTTCCTTGGGCCTTACTTAGTACACCATCAGGCTGCATTTTATAAATTCTTGACAAGTGGTAGATAACATGGTGCAAAAACCCCCAAATGAAACAAGTTGTGAGATGTTTTACGAGTTTATAATTCTGATGAGACAGAAAGAACAGATACACAGTTACATACTGCTTGTCCACAGAGTTAATATAACAGACCAGTTGGACTTCCTATATGAGGGTCAACTATTTATCAAAACAAGAATCCTTTATTTATATTGTATTTTTTCAATGCACAAACTATTACTTCTTTTGACTTAGAAAATTCTTACCATATACAAGTACACTTCTCAGATTTTCCACCTTTGAAAAAAAAAGCCACAACTATGAAATAAGGCTACATTGCTTTCACATTAATTTTAGCAGCTTTCACAAACAAACGTATTTTAAAACTTAAGAAAAATATGTCTCTGAAAACCAAAAGTACTCGGAAGAAACAACGAACGTTTACACACAGACAAAACACATCACTAACAACGTGACACAATTACAGATCATCTAGAGAGAGAACCTTAGCAAACATATCTCGAAATTTATAAACAGTCGCAATTCTTAAAATAGGCCTGTCATTTACTTTTAAACGCAAAGGTTACTTAATGGAAAGTAAGGCAGTTGCAAGACACCTGAAAAAGGTCCTGATTCGTTGAGAAACCAAGTACAAAATAGCAAGGAGGTAAACAAAAAAACACTTCAAATATTCAAATATACTCAGTAAACTGAAGTATTCAGATTTGTCTGCCAGGTATTAGTTTCTCTGTGTAATATTTCTTATTTTCAGAGATATTTGACATTATTATTTTTGTTACATCGTTCACATCATCTGGCTTGCTTCACTACTTTTTCCAGTTGGTTACACCTAAAATATGGTTACAATCGCATCAGATCTTTGCAAAAAAAAAATACCCGGTCTCTTTTTTTAAATGTCATTGCCTTCTACACCTTCAAACATAACTGTTACTTCATTTTGGTTTTGACAAATTCTCAGACTGGCAATTTGAAGATTGTCCTCTGCAAACGTTGCTGCATCATTAACAATATTTCGGAGAATTTATACATCTACACACAATAACAACTACATCTGCAACATATAACAGCCATCATAAGGTTCCGTCACAGGTAACAACTGTGAAAAACAAGAAACTAAAGAATTACTGGGGTAAGTTACGTTGAAAATGCAAGCAAAATTTGAAGAAACAACAGATATTGCAGTTATTGATAGAAAATAACATTATGCCAAAGAGAGTTTAAGAATGAGAGGTTGGCCAGCCCTTGGTAAGCTAAGCTTGTGTTTTATCAAAGTCAAACACTAACACACTTGAACAGTATATCACCACTAATATTGCCTTCTATCAGCAGATGGTTTCATGCCAGAGGACTGAAGGCATGAGTGTGTGCACAGAGCATCGACATTCTGTTCTTAAAAAAACAAATGAAATTTTAACAAGTTGTATTTCAATACAATCGGCTACATCAATGTCACATTTACAACAGAGCTAGCACAAACTTTTACCAACAACATTGAATTTGGAATGTTCAAAAATACAGACTGTCTATGCTACAACATGTAATCACAATGTCATGAACTTCATCCTTGTTACTACCCCACATATACTGCACGTGGCACAGAACACAAAACATCGGAACACAGCCTTTTTAAGGAAGAATAAAGTATTTCAATGCATCTAAAACAACAAAATGTTTCTGCTCAGTAACATTTTTATGTGCAACTGAGTCAAGGAAAAACCTCGCTTTCAACTAGAAGCCAGTCTCAGGTCCTTGAGGAAAAGTCTCATCCATGGAACTTTACCCTGTTTCAACAAAATCCTAGACAACCAGAACTATATTTGTGGCTCCTTGAAATTCATCTGAACACAAATTCACCAGACCTCTGGGCCACCCTTAATACCAGTGGACTGAATCTTCATTGCTGTTGAAATACTTCTAAATATATGTTTACTGTCGTTATGAAGTAGAGTAGAACCTCTATTATCAGAATATTCAATTATCTGACATCATACCCACTCTCCTAACTCCATTTAAACCTGTTATTTTAGGCTTTCTATTGTCTAACCTTTCTATTATCCGACCTAATTGTTAGTCCCTCAAGAGGATCAGATGACGGAGTTTTTTTACTAACCAATTTTTAAACAACACAGACAAGTTGCGTACAGCAAACATGAACTGACAGATGATAGTACATTACACTTTATAACTTTACACAGTAAAATTTGATGCAAAGATCATTACAAAACTACAAACAGAACTAACAAATGGTTTCCTATAAAAATCTTCTGTTAGTAATGTATAAACACTTTATTCCAGATGACAAACCTTAAAATACATTAACCAAAAGACATGGAAGTCTGTTAAATTTAAGCAGGGTTGTCAGGACCCAGAACTTTAGTTTTAGAATTTCAGACGACTTCAGTCAACTACTGGAACACCCTGAAGCTGTTCCAACCATTGCACATATTTCCTACAAAGGCAGAATTAGCACTAACATTTACACAACTAAATTGCAATTCTTGTTTATTTCTAAATTGGGGCTGTAATGATTACTCGTGCTAGTATACAAACCTACGATACATATTTATATAACATAGAGTATCGTATAAACTTTTATTACTTATGCTTAAAACAGATTTAAAGAGTCATTCAAAAGTTCGTAATTTTCCTCAATTAGTCACACTGCTGCATTGTTCTGTCCACTGAAAGAAGCTTTAGAGAAGAAATTGATCGTATAAGTTTAATTAACTTATTTTTCATTTATTTAAAATTTAATAAAATCTGCAAGATACAGGGTAGCTAGCTATTATCTGTGAAAATCCATTTAAATTTTTTTTGTACAGACAGAAGAGCAAAAGACGCAAACACACAAATACTCTACAAAAGAAAGAGAAATTGTTCAAACAGAAATCCACAAGAAGTTCATGTACATATATTCAACCCTATATTCTTTTCATATGTCGTCTTGAAATATACAAACCTATGATACATATTTATAGAACATATAGACTAGACAAAAGTTCCTTCCTCTGAAAGCAGGAAGTGAGTAAAGACTTTTACGTTATATACAGCGTTCTGTGTTTTTTATATTCATTCTTCTACTTATAATTTGTTTCTGTTCACCTGTCCTGCTGGCTGTGGGTCTGCTTCCTTTACTCTTCCTTTAAACAACGTGTCACAGTTGATTGTATTTTCCTTATTTTGACAACCTTCTTATATATAACATACACATGGCATTTTTATATGATTTTCAATACTTTACATTTAACACATCCACAAATTTGTGTCATTTCTTTGCATCGGTTCAGATGTTAATACAGTAGACTCTGTAGAAGTAGAACCGAGGTATTGATTGCTTTGTGTTTGATATCATATTCCACACACTGGGCGATATCATTACAGATAGTGGACCAGATATAGGAATGCAGTGCAGATAACACGGTCAAGATTCTGCACCGACAATAATCCGGCAACTGCAAACAACTACCAACTTCAGCTTGCAGCTGGGATTTGAACCAAGGCTTGAGAAGGGACAGTGCTGCTTACAGCAGCATAGTGCACCCCCATCTCACCTCCAGGCCAGTGTTTGTTGTGCCAAGGTGTAACTGGAACGACTTTTGAGGTTCCAAGACAGAAAACACGATTTTTGTTGGTAAAAGTGATCTAGTGTTAGAACCAGAACCTGCGGGTATTGGAGGCTTCTGTTGCGAGGTTTTATACAGTCTTCTGCAGTTTATAATCATGTGTCAAGAGTGCATGATTTTCAATTGTCTCATGATAGGGAGAAACAATGTGCCACCCTGCTGAGCCACAGGTCTATTGTAAACATCCTTACCACAGAGATTCCCAAACTAATGTATTTCATTAGTGTTGAGGTGACATAAATATGTGCATACATTTATAAATCATACCAAAGACTACAAAATACAGCAATTATTTTCATTATTATAAATAATCATCTTCAATAACAATCCATCAAAATATGGAGATTTACAGAATAATAGAATACATAATTTAACATTTGCTTGGAAACATTGTAATTATTTTTACCCACTTTAAAAGAATCAAGTAGATAGAATGAAGACAGGACAAATTGGTATTAAAATCACCTTTACAGGATACAGTAGTTTTTTTATCATCTATATTTTACAAAATCACTGTGTCATGTAAGAACAAAGAAAACTTGGCGGACTTGTACGCTACTCAATAAATAATCTAATCACTGTACCACAGAAGTTTAAAACATTCCAATGTATCTGTACCACTAAGTTGCCAGAGCCCACAATGTCATCAAATGTCTATCTCGCTGCTTTACTGTTGCCACTAGCAACAGCCTCCGCCTCCGTTGTCACCACTGCCGCCAGACGGCAAACCTCCACGATTGGTTTGGGAATGCTGGGGTCCGATTTTGATACCATTAGCCTGAAAATAAAGTCAATATACAACAGCCCTTAGACACATCAGCCTCAAATGTCCGATTATATATCAGGTATTATATTCTTTGATAAGTTACGTAATACTGGGGTATGACATCAATACTACAGGCCTAAACTACCAACAGGGTTCGGTTTGGATTACATTTCCAATATTTTTTAAGTATGATTTTGATATCACAGGTCTGAAATAACTAACACATATACCAGGTGTTATCACACTGAAGTTAGATTCCCATGATCCTAGCTAATACCATATGTTTCAAATAAATACATTTTTACATCTGCAAGACAATATTCTACCAAATAAATACTTCACGTTTCCAACACTGTCAATTCCTGTGAACAAGATCTTCTTTTAAATCATGATTTCTCCTCCTGCATATATCTTATAAATACAACACAAAATTGCATCTCTTTATTTATTTATTTGGATTTTAATGTCGCTTTCACCACATTCTATAGGTCATATCCTGACATGTAGTTTGTGGGCGGTGGAAACCAGTACATATAGTTGGTCAAGGTTCTGTACTGTAAACTACTGACCAATGGCAAGCAACTACCAGCTTTTCCACTTGAGGTCAGGCTGGGAACCAAACCCCGATATCAGAAGTGGGAGGCGAGAGTGTTGCCACTGGATTATTACTGGATCTAAATATGTAGCTGGCATATACTTTGTCCAAAAGAGAAATGTAATGTAAATAAAATAAAAATGTCTTTTTGACAGGGTTGTGTGGGGGTGTAGCTCTAATAGTACATATCTTTTGACATACGAGGTACCGGGATCTATATTAGGCATCTCCACCATGCCCTGCCCAAAAAGGCTAAAGGATGTAACTCTGCAGAGTGAGACTCTCACTGTGACAGACAAACATGAAGTTCTCTCAATCAGCAACAAAAGTCACAAGTCTGAGCCCAAGTTCAACTAAATTTGAAATTGAGATTATTATTCAATATAATGTAGTTAGTAATTTGGTCAAAGTCCAGGCTCTCCCTACTCCTAGATTTATAAGATTATGAAAGCTCCAATGTAGAATTTTTAAAACAGCCATATTTCTTACGAAAGTGTGACATGACACTATACACAAATTAGTTTTATTCCTCCTCTCTCTACTGTTTGGTATATTTCAATTTCTATCGGCCATACGGATATCCCAGGTGTCCAAAAATGGTGTTGTTTTCTGTGGTTTCTATTTTGGCTTTCGGCTGCCCATGAGACTTTTAAACTGATGTAAACATAAAATACATTAATCTAAAAGCCCATAATGAGCCATATAAACTGATGTAAATATTAAAGACCTTCATATTTCTAATCATAAACACCTTGGACCAGGTATATTCCAGTTAATTATGAGAGAGACTTAGCGGGATCTTACCTCATTGTTGATATCAAACACACCATCTTGTATTTTCTGATAGATTTCTTTTGCTGTGTTGATAAATGCCTGAAGTGAAGATCAAATACTTTATGTACCGTATAAGATAAGTATTTGAATGTACGACAAAAATGCAGGCATAATGCTGTTCCTGATAAAAATGCTTTTTTTTTTACTGACACTGATAATAAAACAACATAGCCCGTTACAGAAGGTTTCAAATTGTTTTGTCATTACCATATATAACACTGAAATAACATGTTGTTTCTGAATAAAAGCCTGCAAACTGAGTGAAAGTTTTGATCATTCTTTTTGCCATCTAAAATTTCTATTTATACCAGTGTATAGGTGTTTCATTCTGACAGTTTTAACTAACAAAACAATGTAAACTGTTTAAACTGGTTTTCTGGTAAACACTTTATGTTCAAAACTTTAAAACAACCAAGACTCTTAAAAGGCTGACATATACTTAATCCCATAAAGTGTTTTACTCAGTTCAGCAAAAGCCAACAATGTAATTAAAAAGATGAACAATTGATTCTGGCTTGATCATTCGACAACCCAGAAGACTGCCCGAGATTCCCAATACTTATGTTCCATACTGTGTTCAATTTGACATTTCTAACTTCATGGCAGTACTGTGTACAGCAGTCCTCACCTCTTCCACATTTGCAGCTGTCTTGGCAGAGGTCTCCATAAAGATAAGACCATGTTCCCTCGCAAATGCCTCACCTTCCTCCTTCTTCACATCTCGGCGAGCCTCGAGGTCACTGGGTACAAAATAGTCCCAATCATTAGCATTTCATCCTTTACATTTCAGTCAGTGAAGTGAGTTGGCCAAGTATGTCAAAATAATGTTATAACAGTATTATGGCACAGTGTTAACCCATATCCCCAACTGTATGTACTGGTAAAAGCTTAATACTCAAAACAAGTGTCGACCAGTTTACAAAACAGATTCTGAGGACTCAGTGTGTCATGGTAACAATGTCATGAGTATACAATGTACTCATGCTACTAGCTTTCAATGCATGTAATAAGCATACATGTGTCACAGCTTTTTTTTGAAAAGCCTTAGTAAACAGAGTTAAAATCAGCCAGATCTAAATTACAATATTTACAGATCTGCAAATTGCCAAGATATCACCAGCTTCCACCAATAGCTGCCATTTACCGATATATATGTTTGAAACGTTCATAAAAACTTTGTTGATGGACTACCATCAGCAACACTGAGTGGATTTTGTCATGTCTGTACTTACAAAATGCATAAAATTACGCAAAAATGAATTGATCTTTTGAGTTACCTCTGACATTTTTTGAATCACAAAATACAAATAGGGTGTACATTTTAATATGAACCAGATCAAAAGAATGTGAATTTTACAGAGCATCTGTACATAAGGCTGCAAAGGTAATCAAGTGTTTGATTTTATGTTAAAAACAGAACTCTTTATATTTAAATGCTAGAGAAACGGTGGCTGTATTGTGACAATATAATCAGTGAACACTCACCTTTTATTTCCTATTAACATGATGACCATATTTGAGCTGGCATGCTGTCTGGCGTCTTCTAACCATGAGGTCAGGTGATTGAAGGTGTCTCTCCTAAATAACAGAGTAAAATGCAAGTCCAGTTCAAAGTAATGTGACCTTATATTATCAATGTGTCCTGTGCTTTGAGCTATTTTGCAGGTCCAGACGTACGATAAAACTACATTAACAGAAAGTTTAAAGACAATAATTGGAGCATAGAATAAAATTATTTATGCAAACTTTACATCAGAGATTTCAATTAAGAAGCAATCAGTGATATTCCCACATAAATAACACAACTTTGATTGAAAAGAGAAAGAAATGCGTTTACAACTTTTTAAACAATAACTTCATCATTGCTGATAATTTTTATTGAAGTAACTCCTAGGGCTGCCATGAGTAGCAATTTTTGTACTTGAGTACTCTCTCACCATTACTCTACTCAAAAACGAGTACTCTTTTTAGCGATAAATACAACAAAAAGTGCCATTTTCCCCCTAAAAATTAACAGAAATTTACTCAGTTTATGTCACTTTTATTGTTAATGTTTTCAAAAAGGCCACTATTTGAGTGTAAAAGAGTACTCTTTCTTCATTTTGTACTCCTAATAATTTAGTAATCTAATCTTTAATGAGTACTCAAGTACTCCTTATTCTTTAGCAGCCATACTAACTCCAAAGTATTGGTCAAAGAGAAGTCAGGTTGAAAATGTGGTCTGATTACAGCCTCAAAAGTACCTCCAATAATGGTAGCTCCATGATTGGTGTAAACACTGGACAGGTAGAAATATGTGAAATATCTGTAAACTTTAAGTGATAAATGCACTGCAGGAAACCGTCGACCATTCACAACACTGTATGCATATCATCAAAGCTACAAGTTGGGAGTTTTATGTCCCTTTCAACTGCTTAAGTCATAGCATGATAGATCCTCAGTAAATCCTACATGTTATCGTGAAACTGGAGTCCAACCCATGACCATCGAAGTGAGAGTAAAGCGACTAAATGTCAGACTTGCTAATCACTTGACCATGAGGCTGCCCGGATGGCTTTAAATACAAATTTAAACAAACTGTTTTAGTTGTATCACTCACCTTGTGATGTCGTATACAAGCAGGGCACCTGCCGCACCTCTGTAGTAAGATCTGGTGATGGATCTGAAGGCCTCCTGACCAGCCTAAAACATCAAAACCACAGCTCTTGTATATGCATTGGAAGAAATTAAGTTAAAACTATCTGCAACGGAATCTCCTGTTAACTGGAAAAGTACAGGTTTTTACATGGCTTTCCACTGAAATATATGGTTATCTGCTAACTGCTTTACCATGATTTAAATGCATGCCAAAAGTCTGCTAAAAAACTCTGTTCTCAGATCTATGATTTAACCAGGACTTCAGTTTTGACTACAACATAACACTGTTTGTACGAAGAACCTTTTCCCACTTTGCCACGTTAAAAAACTGTGAAAATCTGGCAAGAGATTGAATGAAATTGGTTAATAATTCAAATTTGAGATTAAATTCAATTGAATTTTGACTAAGACTTGAAAGCTATAGGGAATTCACACTTACATTTTTAATACAATAGAGTGAATAAACTAGATCTACAAGTAACACCAGTGTAAGTTGCAGGTAGTTATAATTGCCATTAATTGGAACCAATTTTTAAGGCTCAAGTTTTCCTTTTCTCCCCATTGTGACCTGAGATACCCAGGTATGGTGATTGGATCTTCTGAGTATTTTTTCTCCATATTTTGCAATGAAAGGCAAAAATAGCATGTCAATTAACCTGACTGTGAGCAGGTTTATTTCAGTATTCCTCAAACATACAATGACAGGAAGTCTGTCCATTTCCTCCTCATACACTGAAAAATAGCCAATTCCTCATCCCTCTCCTTATTAAACCTTTTCAGAATATTAAATTTATTTATTTGCAATTTTAACTTAAATATTCTATATTTCATATAACGTTGAACAAGAACAAGGTAAAACAAACTGCATATTCATGTATTTATGGCTATAAATTTTACATGCAGGTTTCTACAGTCAATATTTAAATGTTTAGTAGAAATCTTCAAATTTGCTTGGAAACATCATATTTCTGAAGAACTATTCGTGTTCTTTGTAGCAGAACAAGGGACTACTATGAAGATACAGTCTTCTATGTTTACTTTCAAATAAAAGGGGGGTAGCTCATTCATGCAAGGTTCAATGTTGTTCTTCAAGACACATATATTTATACAATACATATTAGCAGTGAGTGAAGGCATATAAGGCATGTTTAAAATGATTTATATTATGCATCACAGGCCATAAGCTCACCTATTTTGTGACGTGGCGCAGTTTCCGAGTTATACAAATTAAATTTAAAGATGATTGGTAACTTTCATAAAAATTATAACTTTTTAAATATCATTATTTCAACCCTTGTATTGTTCTTTTAGTTACAATAATGATATAATTCATAATTCATTTTTTTCTTGAATAGCATTTGAAACACAACATAAAACTAGAAATCGGCCGCCCTGTTGATAGTAGATGCGAATAGAAACAGGATAGCATAGAAGAACACACATTATCATGTGTAATGTCCACCCATGAACCTTTTGCCCAAATTGTACAGTAGTCTTACAAGACCCTGTTTCATTTGTAAAATATATCAATGATGCTTAAATATTTGTTAGTGTAGATGTAAATTATTTCAGCTTCATGCCTTTTTGCATTGGTTGGGTTGAAAATTTTGACGAAATCACTCTATCTGGCACGGTTAAGAAGATAGAAGCAAATTCCTGTTTTTTTATTTTTGGCAAAAATTTGAAAATTCAAAATGGCCGCCATTTTTGGGAAAAGGAAATTTTTTTGAAAATTGCCAAGAGTACATTTTTTAGATACCCTATGGGTCGAAAATTTCAACGAAATAACTCTATTTTGCACGGTTAAGGCCAGTTTGTGTTTTTCCATTTTGGGCAAAAATTCGAAAATTCAAAATGGCTGTCATTTTTGGGGAGGGGAAAATTTTTTGAAAATTGCAAAGATTACATTCCTTAGATACCCTGTGGGTTGAAAATTTCGACGAAATCGCTCTATCTCGCATGGTTAAGGAGATAGAAGCAAATTTGTGTTTTGCCATTTTTGACAAAAATTTGAAAATTCAAAATGGCCGCCATTTTAGGGGACGGGAAATTTTTTTTTAAATTGCCAAGAATACAATGCTGAAATACCTGTGGGTCGAAAATTTTGATGAAATCGATCTATCTCGCACGGTTAAGGAGATAGAAGCAAATTTGTGTTTTGCCATTTTTGGCAAAAATTCGAAAATTCAAAATGGCCGCCATTTTTGGGGAGGGGAAAATTTTTCGTAAAATTGCAAAGATTGCATTCCTTCGATACCCTGTGGGTCGAAAATTTCGACGAAATCGCTCTATCTCGCACGGTTAAGGAGATAGAAGCAAATTTGTGTTTTGCCATTTTTGGCAAAAATTCGAAAATTCAAAATGGCTGCCATTTTTGGGGAGGGGAAAATTTGTTGGAAAATTGCAAAGATTGCATTCCTTAGATACCCTGTGGGTCGAAAATTTCGACGAAATCGCTCTATCTCGCACGGTTAAGGAGATAGAAGCAAATTTGTGTTTTACCATTTTTGGCAAAAATTCGAAAATTCAAAATGGCTGCCATTTTTGGGGAGGGGAAAATTTTTTGAAAATTGCAAAGATTGCATTCCTTAGATACCCTGTGGGTCGAAAATTTCGATGAAATCGCTCTATCTCGCACGGTTAAGGAGATAGAAGCAAATTAGTGTTTTGCCATTTTTGGCAAAAATTCGAAAATTCAAAATGGCCGCCATTTTTGGGGAGGGGAAAATTTTTGGAAAATTACCAAGAGCACAATGCTCAGATACCCTGTGGGTCGAAAATTTCGACGAAATCGCTCTATCTCGCACGGTTAAGGAGATAGAAGCAAATTAGTGTTTTGTCATTTTTGGCAAAAATTCGAAAATTCAAAATGGCCGCCATTTTTGGGGAGGGGAAAATTTTGTAAAAATTACCAAGAGCACAATGCTCAGATACCCTGTGGGTCGAAAATTTTGACGAAATCGCTCTATCTGGCACGGTTAAGGAGATAGGAGGAAATTTGTGTTTTGCCATTTTTGGCAAAAATTCGAAAATTCAAAATGGCCGCCATTTTTGGGGAGGGGAAAATTTTGTAAAAATTACCAAGAGCACAATGCTCAGATGCCCTGTGGGTCGAAAATTTTGACGAAATCGCTCTATCTCGCACGGTTAAGGAGATAGAAGCAGATTGGTGTTTTGCCATTTTTGGCAAAAATTCGAAAATTCAAAATGGCCGCCATTTTTGGGGAGGGGAAAATTTTTTGAAAATTGCAAAGATTGCATTCCTTAGATACCCTGTGGGTCGAAAATTTCGACGAAATCGCTCTATCTCGCACGGTTAAGGAGATAGAAGGAAATTTGTGTTTTGCCATTTTTGGCAAAAATTCGAAAATTCAAAATGGCCGCCATTTTTGGGGAGGGGAAAATTTTTGGAAAATTGCAAAGATTGCATTCCTTAGATACCCTGTGGGTCGAAAATTTCGACGAAATCACTCTATCTCGCACGGTTAAGGAGATAGAAGCAAATTAGTGTTTTGCCATTTTTGGCAAAAATTCGAAATTTCAAAATGGCCGCCATATTTGGGGAGGGGAAATTTTTTTAAAAATTGCCAAGAGTACAATGCTCAGATACCCTGTGGGTCGAAAATTTTGACGAAATCGCTCTATCTGGCACGGTTAAGGAGATAGAAGGAAATTTGTGTTTTGCCATTTTTGGCAAAAATTCGAAAATTCAAAATGGCCGCCATTTTTTGGGGAGGGGAAAATTTTTGGAAAATTGCAAAGATTGCATTCCTTAGATACCCTGTGGGTCGAAAATTTCGACGAAATTGCTCTATCTCGCACGGTTAAGGAGATAGAAGCAAATTTGTGTTTTGCCATTTTTGGCAAAAATTCGAAAATTCAAAATGGCCGCCATTTTTGGGGAGGGGAAAATTTTTGGAAAATTGCAAAGATTACATTCCTTAGATACCCTGTGGGTCTAAAATTTCGACGAAATCGCTCTATCTGGCACGGTTAAGGAGATAGAAGCAAATTAGTGTTTTGCCATTTTTGGCAAAAATTCGAAAATTCAAAATGGCCGCCATTTTTGGGGAGGGGAAAATTTTGTAAAAATTACCAAGAGCACAATGGTCAGATACCCTGTGGGTCAAAAATTTTGACGAAATCGCTCTATCTGGCACGGTTAAGGAGATAGAAGCAAATTTGTGTTTTGCCATTTTTGGCAAAAATTCGAAAATTCAAAATGGCTGCCATTTTTGGGGAGGGGAAAATTTTTGGAAAATTGCAAAGATTGCATTCCTTAGATACCCTGTGGGTCGAAAATTTCGACGAAATCACTATCTCGCATGGTTAAGGAGATAGAAGCAAATTAGTGTTTTGCCATTTTTGGCAAAAATTCGAAAGTTCAAATGGCCGCCATTTTTGGGGAGGGGAAAATTTTTTAAAAATTACCAAGAGTACAATGCTCAGATACCCTGTGGGTCGAAAATTTTGACGAAATCGCTCTATCTGGCACGGTTAAGGAGATAGGAGGAAATTTGTGTTTTGCCATTTTTGGCAAAAATTCGAAAATTCAAAATGGCCGCCATTTTTGGGGAGGGGAAAATTTTTGGAAAATTACCAAGAGTACAATGCTCAGATACCCTGTGGGTCGAAAATTTTGACGAAATCGCTCTATCTGGCACGGTTAAGGAGATAGAAGCAAATTTGTGTTTTGCCATTTTTGGCAAAAATTCGAAAATTCAAAATGGCCGCCATTTTTGGGGAGGGGAAAATTTTTGGAAAATTACCAAGAGTACAATGCTCAGATACCCTGTGGGTCGAAAATTTTGACGAAATCGCTCTATCTGGCACGGTTAAGGAGATAGAAGGAAATTAGTGTTTTGCCATTTTTGGCAAAAATTCGAAAATTCAAAATGGCCGCCATTTTTGGGGAGGGGAAAATTTTTGGAAAAATTACCAAGAGCACAATGCTCAGATACCCTGTGGGTCAAAAATTTTGACGAAATCGCTCTATCTGGCACAGTTAAGGAGATAGAAGCAAATTTGTGTTTTGCCATTTTTGGCAAAAATTCGAAAATTCAAAATGGCCGCCATTTTTGGGGAGGGGAAAATTTTTGGAAAATTGCAAAGATTGCATTCCTTAGATACCCTGTGGGTCGAAAATTTCGACGAAATCACTATCTCGCATGGTTAAGGAGATAGAAGCAAATTAGTGTTTTGCCATTTTTGGCAAAAATTCGAAAGTTCAAATGGCCGTCATTTTTGGGGAGGGGAAAATTTTTTAAAAATTACCAAGAGTACAATGCTCAGATACCCTGTGGGTCGAAAATTTTGACGAAATCGCTCTATCTGGCACGGTTAAGGAGATAGGAGGAAATTTGTGTTTTGCCATTTTTGGCAAAAATTCGAAAATTCAAAATGGCCGCCATTTTTGGGGAGGGGAAAATTTTTGGAAAATTGCAAAGATTGCATTCCTTAGATACCCTGTGGGTCGAAAATTTTGACGAAATCGCTCTATCTGGCACGGTTAAGGAGATAGAAGCAAATTTGTGTTTTGCCATTTTTGGCAAAAATTCGAAAATTCAAAATGGCCGCCATTTTTGGGGAGGGGAAAATTTTTGGAAAATTACCAAGAGTACAATGCTCAGATACCCTGTGGGTCGAAAATTTTGACGAAATCGCTCTATCTGGCACGGTTAAGGAGATAGAAGGAAATTTGTGTTTTGCCATTTTTGGCAAAAATTCGAAAATTCAAAATGGCTGCCATTTTTGGGGAGGGGAAAATTTTTGGAAAATTGCAAAGATTGCATTCCTTAGATACCCTGTGGGTCGAAAATTTCGACGAAATCGCTCTATCTCGCACGGTTAAGGAGATAGAAGCAAATTAGTGTTTTGCCATTTTTGGCAAAAATTCGAAAATTCAAAATGGCCGCCATTTTTGGGGAGGGGAAAATTTTTGGAAAATTACCAAGAGCACAATGCTCAGATACCCTGTGGGTCGAAAATTTCGACGAAATCGCGCTATCTCGCACGGTTAAGGAGATAGAAGCAAATTAGTGTTTTGTCATTTTTGGCAAAAATTCGAAAATTCAAAATGGCCGCCATTTTTGGGGAGGGGAAAATTTTGTAAAAATTACCAAGAGCACAATGCTCAGATACCCTGTGGGTCGAAAATTTTGACAAAATCGCTCTATCTGGCACGGTTAAGGAGATAGAAGCAAATTTGTGTTTTGCCATTTTTGGCAAAAATTCGAAAATTCAAAATGGCCGCCATTTTTGGGGAGGGGAAAATTTTTGGAAAATTGCAAAGATTGCATTTCTTAGATACCCCGTGGGTCGAAAATTTCGACGAAATCACTCTATCTCGCACGGTTAAGGAGATAGAAGCAAATTAGTGTTTTGCCATTTTTGGCAAAAATTCGAAAGTTCAAATGGCCGCCATTTTTGGGGAGGGGAAAATTTTTGGAAAATTACCAAGAGTACAATGCTCAGATACCCTGTGGATCGAAAATTTTGACGAAATCGCTCTATCTGGCACGGTTAAGGAGATAGGAGGAAATTTGTGTTTTGCCATTTTTGGCAAAAATTCGAAAATTCAAAATGGCCGCCATTTTTGGGGAGGGGAAAATTTTTGGAAAATTGCAAAGATTGCATTCCTTAGATACCCTGTGGGTCGAAAATTTTGACGAAATCGCTCTATCTGGCACGGTTAAGGAGATAGAAGCAAATTTGTGTTTTGCCATTTTTGGCAAAAATTCGAAAATTCAAAATGGCCGCCATTTTTGGGGAGGGGAAAATTTTTGGAAAATTACCAAGAGTACAATGCTCAGATACCCTGTGGGTCGAAAATTTTGACGAAATCGCTCTATCTGGCACAGTTAAGGAGATAGAAGCAAATTTGTGTTTTGCCATTTTTGGCAAAAATTCGAAAATTCAAAATGGCCGCCATTTTTGGGGAGGGGAAAATTTTTGGAAAATTGCAAAGATTGCATTCCTTAGATACCCTGTGGGTCGAAAATTTCGACGAAATCACTATCTCGCATGGTTAAGGAGATAGAAGCAAATTAGTGTTTTGCCATTTTTGGCAAAAATTCGAAAGTTCAAATGGCCGCCATTTTTGGGGAGGGGAAAATTTTTTAAAAATTACCAAGAGTACAATGCTCAGATACCCTGTGGGTCGAAAATTTTGACGAAATCGCTCTATCTGGCACGGTTAAGGAGATAGGAGGAAATTTGTGTTTTGCCATTTTTGGCAAAAATTCGAAAATTCAAAATGGCCGCCATTTTTGGGGAGGGGAAAATTTTTGGAAAATTACCAAGAGTACAATGCTCAGATACCCTGTGGGTCGAAAATTTTGACGAAATCGCTCTATCTGGCACGGTTAAGGAGATAGAAGCAAATTTGTGTTTTGCCATTTTTGGCAAAAATTCGAAAATTCAAAATGGCCGCCATTTTTGGGGAGGGGAAAATTTTTGGAAAATTACCAAGAGTACAATGCTCAGATACCCTGTGGGTCGAAAATTTTGACGAAATCGCTCTATCTGGCACGGTTAAGGAGATAGAAGGAAATTTGTGTTTTGCCATTTTTGGCAAAAATTCGAAAATTCAAAATGGCCGCCATTTTTGGGGAGGGGAAAATTTTTGGAAAAATTACCAAGAGCACAATGCTCAGATACCCTGTGGGTCAAAAATTTTGACGAAATCGCTCTATCTGGCACAGTTAAGGAGATAGAAGCAAATTTGTGTTTTGCCATTTTTGGCAAAAATTCGAAAATTCAAAATGGCCGCCATTTTTGGGGAGGGGAAAATTTTTGGAAAATTGCAAAGATTGCATTCCTTAGATACCCTGTGGGTCGAAAATTTCGACGAAATCACTCTATCTCGCACGGTTAAGGAGATAGAAGCAAATTAGTGTTTTGCCATTTTTGGCAAAAATTCGAAAGTTCAAATGGCCGCCATTTTTGGGGAGGGGAAAATTTTTGGAAAATTACCAAGAGTACAATGCTCAGATACACTGTGGATCGAAAATTTTGACGAAATCGCTCTATCTGGCACGGTTAAGGAGATAGGAGGAAATTTGTGTTTTGCCATTTTTGGCAAAAATTCGAAAATTCAAAATGGCCGCCATTTTTGGGGAGGGGAAAATTTTTGGAAAATTGCAAAGATTGCATTCCTTAGATACCCTGTGGGTCGAAAATTTTGACGAAATCGCTCTATCTGGCACGGTTAAGGAGATAGAAGCAAATTTGTGTTTTGCCATTTTTGGCAAAAATTCGAAAATTCAAAATGGCCGCCATTTTTGGGGAGGGGAAAATTTTTGGAAAATTACCAAGAGTACAATGCTCAGATACCCTGTGGGTCGAAAATTTTGACGAAATCGCTCTATCTGGCACAGTTAAGGAGATAGAAGCAAATTTGTGTTTTGCCATTTTTGGCAAAAATTCGAAAATTCAAAATGGCCGCCATTTTTGGGGAGGGGAAAATTTTTGGAAAATTGCAAAGATTGCATTCCTTAGATACCCTGTGGGTCGAAAATTTCGACGAAATCACTATCTCGCATGGTTAAGGAGATAGAAGCAAATTAGTGTTTTGCCATTTTTGGCAAAAATTCGAAAGTTCAAATGGCCGCCATTTTTGGGGAGGGGAAAATTTTTTAAAAATTACCAAGAGTACAATGCTCAGATACCCTGTGGGTCGAAAATTTTGACGAAATCGCTCTATCTGGCACGGTTAAGGAGATAGGAGGAAATTTGTGTTTTGCCATTTTTGGCAAAAATTCGAAAATTCAAAATGGCCGCCATTTTTGGGGAGGGGAAAATTTTTGGAAAATTACCAAGAGTACAATGCTCAGATACCCTGTGGGTCGAAAATTTTGACGAAATCGCTCTATCTGGCACGGTTAAGGAGATAGAAGCAAATTTGTGTTTTGCCATTTTTGGCAAAAATTCGAAAATTCAAAATGGCCGCCATTTTTGGGGAGGGGAAAATTTTTGGAAAATTACCAAGAGTACAATGCTCAGATACCCTGTGGGTCGAAAATTTTGACGAAATCGCTCTATCTGGCACGGTTAAGGAGATAGAAGCAAATTTGTGTTTTGCCATTTTTGGCAAAAATTCGAAAATTCAAAATGGCCGCCATTTTTGGGGAGGGGAAAATTTTTGGAAAAATTACCAAGAGCACAATGCTCAGATACCCTGTGGGTCAAAAATTTTGACGAAATCGCTCTATCTGGCACAGTTAAGGAGATAGAAGCAAATTTGTGTTTTGCCATTTTTGGCAAAAATTCGAAAATTCAAAATGGCCGCCATTTTTGGGGAGGGGAAAATTTTTGGAAAATTGCAAAGATTGCATTCCTTAGATACCCTGTGGGTCGAAAATTTCGACGAAATCACTCTATCTCGCACGGTTAAGGAGATAGAAGCAAATTAGTGTTTTGCCATTTTTGGCAAAAATTCGAAAGTTCAAATGGCCGCCATTTTTGGGGAGGGGAAAATTTTTGGAAAATTGCAAAGATTGCATTCCTTAGATACCCTGTGGGTCGAAAATTTTGACGAAATCGCTCTATCTGGCACGGTTAAGGAGATAGAAGCAAATTTGTGTTTTGCCATTTTTGGCAAAAATTCGAAAATTCAAAATGGCCGCCATTTTTGGGGAGGGGAAAATTTTTGGAAAATTACCAAGAGTACAATGCTCAGATACCCTGTGGGTCGAAAATTTTGACGAAATCGCTCTATCTGGCACGGTTAAGGAGATAGAAGGAAATTTGTGTTTTGCCATTTTTGGCAAAAATTCGAAAATTCAAAATGGCTGCCATTTTTGGGGAGGGGAAAATTTTTGGAAAATTGCAAAGATTGCATTCCTTAGATACCCTGTGGGTCGAAAATTTCGACGAAATCGCTCTATCTCGCACGGTTAAGGAGATAGAAGCAAATTAGTGTTTTGCCATTTTTGGCAAAAATTCGAAAATTCAAAATGGCCGCCATTTTTGGGGAGGGGAAAATTTTTGGAAAATTACCAAGAGCACAATGCTCAGATACCCTGTGGGTCGAAAATTTCGACGAAATCGCGCTATCTCGCACGGTTAAGGAGATAGAAGCAAATTAGTGTTTTGTCATTTTTGGCAAAAATTCGAAAATTCAAAATGGCCGCCATTTTTGGGGAGGGGAAAATTTTGTAAAAATTACCAAGAGCACAATGCTCAGATACCCTGTGGGTCGAAAATTTTGACAAAATCGCTCTATCTGGCACGGTTAAGGAGATAGAAGGAAATTTGTGTTTTGCCATTTTTGGCAAAAATTCGAAAATTCAAAATGGCCGCCATTTTTGGGGAGGGGAAAATTTTTGGAAAAATTACCAAGAGCACAATGCTCAGATACCCTGTGGGTCAAAAATTTTGACGAAATCGCTCTATCTGGCACAGTTAAGGAGATAGAAGCAAATTTGTGTTTTGCCATTTTTGGCAAAAATTCGAAAATTCAAAATGGCCGCCATTTTTGGGGAGGGGAAAATTTTTGGAAAATTGCAAAGATTGCATTCCTTAGATACCCTGTGGGTCGAAAATTTCGACGAAATCACTCTATCTCGCACGGTTAAGGAGATAGAAGCAAATTAGTGTTTTGCCATTTTTGGCAAAAATTCGAAAGTTCAAATGGCCGCCATTTTTGGGGAGGGGAAAATTTTTGGAAAATTGCAAAGATTGCATTCCTTAGATACCCTGTGGGTCGAAAATTTTGACGAAATCGCTCTATCTGGCACGGTTAAGGAGATAGAAGCAAATTTGTGTTTTGCCATTTTTGGCAAAAATTCGAAAATTCAAAATGGCCGCCATTTTTGGGGAGGGGAAAATTTTTGGAAAATTACCAAGAGTACAATGCTCAGATACCCTGTGGGTCGAAAATTTTGACGAAATCGCTCTATCTGGCACGGTTAAGGAGATAGAAGGAAATTTGTGTTTTGCCATTTTTGGCAAAAATTCGAAAATTCAAAATGGCTGCCATTTTTGGGGAGGGGAAAATTTTTGGAAAATTGCAAAGATTGCATTCCTTAGATACCCTGTGGGTCGAAAATTTCGACGAAATCGCTCTATCTCGCACGGTTAAGGAGATAGAAGCAAATTAGTGTTTTGCCATTTTTGGCAAAAATTCGAAAATTCAAAATGGCCGCCATTTTTGGGGAGGGGAAAATTTTTGGAAAATTACAACGAGCACAATGCTCAGATACCCTGTGGGTCGAAAATTTCGACGAAATCGCGCTATCTCGCACGGTTAAGGAGATAGAAGCAAATTAGTGTTTTGTCATTTTTGGCAAAAATTCGAAAATTCAAAATGGCCGCCATTTTTGGGGAGGGGAAAATTTTGTAAAAATTACCAAGAGCACAATGCTCAGATACCCTGTGGGTCGAAAATTTTGACAAAATCGCTCTATCTGGCACGGTTAAGGAGATAGAAGCAAATTTGTGTTTTGCCATTTTTGGCAAAAATTCGAAAATTCAAAATGGCCGCCATTTTTGGGGAGGGGAAAATTTTTGGAAAATTGCAAAGATTGCATTCCTTAGATACCCCGTGGGTCGAAAATTTCGACGAAATCACTCTATCTCGCACGGTTAAGGAGATAGAAGCAAATTAGTGTTTTGCCATTTTTGGCAAAAATTCGAAAGTTCAAATGGCCGCCATTTTTGGGGAGGGGAAAATTTTTGGAAAATTACCAAGAGTACAATGCTCAGATACCCTGTGGATCGAAAATTTTGACGAAATCGCTCTATCTGGCACGGTTAAGGAGATAGGAGGAAATTTGTGTTTTGCCATTTTTGGCAAAAATTCGAAAATTCAAAATGGCCGCCATTTTTGGGGAGGGGAAAATTTTTGGAAAATTGCAAAGATTGCATTCCTTAGATACCCTGTGGGTCGAAAATTTTGACGAAATCGCTCTATCTGGCACGGTTAAGGAGATAGAAGCAAATTTGTGTTTTGCCATTTTTGGCAAAAATTCGAAAATTCAAAATGGCCGCCATTTTTGGGGAGGGGAAAATTTTTGGAAAATTACCAAGAGTACAATGCTCAGATACCCTGTGGGTCGAAAATTTTGACGAAATCGCTCTATCTGGCACAGTTAAGGAGATAGAAGCAAATTTGTGTTTTGCCATTTTTGGCAAAAATTCGAAAATTCAAAATGGCCGCCATTTTTGGGGAGGGGAAAATTTTTGGAAAATTGCAAAGATTGCATTCCTTAGATACCCTGTGGGTCGAAAATTTCGACGAAATCACTATCTCGCATGGTTAAGGAGATAGAAGCAAATTAGTGTTTTGCCATTTTTGGCAAAAATTCGAAAGTTCAAATGGCCGCCATTTTTGGGGAGGGGAAAATTTTTTAAAAATTACCAAGAGTACAATGCTCAGATACCCTGTGGGTCGAAAATTTTGACGAAATCGCTCTATCTGGCACGGTTAAGGAGATAGGAGGAAATTTGTGTTTTGCCATTTTTGGCAAAAATTCGAAAATTCAAAATGGCCGCCATTTTTGGGGAGGGGAAAATTTTTGGAAAATTACCAAGAGTACAATGCTCAGATACCCTGTGGGTCGAAAATTTTGACGAAATCGCTCTATCTGGCACGGTTAAGGAGATAGAAGCAAATTTGTGTTTTGCCATTTTTGGCAAAAATTCGAAAATTCAAAATGGCCGCCATTTTTGGGGAGGGGAAAATTTTTGGAAAATTACCAAGAGTACAATGCTCAGATACCCTGTGGGTCGAAAATTTTGACGAAATCGCTCTATCTGGCACGGTTAAGGAGATAGAAGGAAATTTGTGTTTTGCCATTTTTGGTAAAAATTCGAAAATTCAAAATGGCTGCCATTTTTGGGGAGGGGAAAATTTTTGGAAAATTGCAAAGATTGCATTCCTTAGATACCCTGTGGGTCGAAAATTTCGACGAAATCGCTCTATCTCGCACGGTTAAGGAGATAGAAGCAAATTAGTGTTTTGCCATTTTTGGCAAAAATTCGAAAATTCAAAATGGCCGCCATTTTTGGGGAGGGGAAAATTTTTGGAAAATTACCAAGAGCACAATGCTCAGATACCCTGTGGGTCGAAAATTTCGACGAAATCGCGCTATCTCGCACGGTTAAGGAGATAGAAGCAAATTAGTGTTTTGTCATTTTTGGCAAAAATTCGAAAATTCAAAATGGCCGCCATTTTTGGGGAGGGGAAAATTTTGTAAAAATTACCAAGAGCACAATGCTCAGATACCCTGTGGGTCGAAAATTTTGACAAAATCGCTCTATCTGGCACGGTTAAGGAGATAGAAGGAAATTTGTGTTTTGCCATTTTTGGCAAAAATTCGAAAATTCAAAATGGCCGCCATTTTTGGGGAGGGGAAAATTTTTGGAAAAATTACCAAGAGCACAATGCTCAGATACCCTGTGGGTCAAAAATTTTGACGAAATCGCTCTATCTGGCACAGTTAAGGAGATAGAAGCAAATTTGTGTTTTGCCATTTTTGGCAAAAATTCGAAAATTCAAAATGGCCGCCATTTTTGGGGAGGGGAAAATTTTTGGAAAATTGCAAAGATTGCATTCCTTAGATACCCTGTGGGTCGAAAATTTCGACGAAATCACTCTATCTCGCACGGTTAAGGAGATAGAAGCAAATTAGTGTTTTGCCATTTTTGGCAAAAATTCGAAAGTTCAAATGGCCGCCATTTTTGGGGAGGGGAAAATTTTTGGAAAATTGCAAAGATTGCATTCCTTAGATACCCTGTGGGTCGAAAATTTTGACGAAATCGCTCTATCTGGCACGGTTAAGGAGATAGAAGCAAATTTGTGTTTTGCCATTTTTGGCAAAAATTCGAAAATTCAAAATGGCCGCCATTTTTGGGGAGGGGAAAATTTTTGGAAAATTACCAAGAGTACAATGCTCAGATACCCTGTGGGTCGAAAATTTTGACGAAATCGCTCTATCTGGCACGGTTAAGGAGATAGAAGGAAATTTGTGTTTTGCCATTTTTGGCAAAAATTCGAAAATTCAAAATGGCTGCCATTTTTGGGGAGGGGAAAATTTTTGGAAAATTGCAAAGATTGCATTCCTTAGATACCCTGTGGGTCGAAAATTTCGACGAAATCGCTCTATCTCGCACGGTTAAGGAGATAGAAGCAAATTAGTGTTTTGCCATTTTTGGCAAAAATTCGAAAATTCAAAATGGCCGCCATTTTTGGGGAGGGGAAAATTTTTGGAAAATTACCAAGAGCACAATGCTCAGATACCCTGTGGGTCGAAAATTTCGACGAAATCGCGCTATCTCGCACGGTTAAGGAGATAGAAGCAAATTAGTGTTTTGTCATTTTTGGCAAAAATTCGAAAATTCAAAATGGCCGCCATTTTTGGGGAGGGGAAAATTTTGTAAAAATTACCAAGAGCACAATGCTCAGATACCCTGTGGGTCGAAAATTTTGACAAAATCGCTCTATCTGGCACGGTTAAGGAGATAGAAGCAAATTTGTGTTTTGCCATTTTTGGCAAAAATTCGAAAATTCAAAATGGCCGCCATTTTTGGGGAGGGGAAAATTTTTGGAAAATTGCAAAGATTGCATTCCTTAGATACCCCGTGGGTCGAAAATTTCGACGAAATCACTCTATCTCGCACGGTTAAGGAGATAGAAGCAAATTAGTGTTTTGCCATTTTTGGCAAAAATTCGAAAGTTCAAATGGCCGCCATTTTTGGGGAGGGGAAAATTTTTGGAAAATTACCAAGAGTACAATGCTCAGATACCCTGTGGATCGAAAATTTTGACGAAATCGCTCTATCTGGCACGGTTAAGGAGATAGGAGGAAATTTGTGTTTTGCCATTTTTGGCAAAAATTCGAAAATTCAAAATGGCCGCCATTTTTGGGGAGGGGAAAATTTTTGGAAAATTGCAAAGATTGCATTCCTTAGATACCCTGTGGGTCGAAAATTTTGACGAAATCGCTCTATCTGGCACGGTTAAGGAGATAGAAGCAAATTTGTGTTTTGCCATTTTTGGCAAAAATTCGAAAATTCAAAATGGCCGCCATTTTTGGGGAGGGGAAAATTTTTGGAAAATTACCAAGAGTACAATGCTCAGATACCCTGTGGGTCGAAAATTTTGACGAAATCGCTCTATCTGGCACAGTTAAGGAGATAGAAGCAAATTTGTGTTTTGCCATTTTTGGCAAAAATTCGAAAATTCAAAATGGCCGCCATTTTTGGGGAGGGGAAAATTTTTGGAAAATTGCAAAGATTGCATTCCTTAGATACCCTGTGGGTCGAAAATTTCGACGAAATCACTATCTCGCATGGTTAAGGAGATAGAAGCAAATTAGTGTTTTGCCATTTTTGGCAAAAATTCGAAAGTTCAAATGGCCGCCATTTTTGGGGAGGGGAAAATTTTTTAAAAATTACCAAGAGTACAATGCTCAGATACCCTGTGGGTCGAAAATTTTGACGAAATCGCTCTATCTGGCACGGTTAAGGAGATAGGAGGAAATTTGTGTTTTGCCATTTTTGGCAAAAATTCGAAAATTCAAAATGGCCGCCATTTTTGGGGAGGGGAAAATTTTTGGAAAATTACCAAGAGTACAATGCTCAGATACCCTGTGGGTCGAAAATTTTGACGAAATCGCTCTATCTGGCACGGTTAAGGAGATAGAAGCAAATTTGTGTTTTGCCATTTTTGGCAAAAATTCGAAAATTCAAAATGGCCGCCATTTTTGGGGAGGGGAAAATTTTTGGAAAATTACCAAGAGTACAATGCTCAGATACCCTGTGGGTCGAAAATTTTGACGAAATCGCTCTATCTGGCACGGTTAAGGAGATAGAAGGAAATTTGTGTTTTGCCATTTTTGGCAAAAATTCGAAAATTCAAAATGGCCGCCATTTTTGGGGAGGGGAAAATTTTTGGAAAAATTACCAAGAGCACAATGCTCAGATACCCTGTGGGTCAAAAATTTTGACGAAATCGCTCTATCTGGCACAGTTAAGGAGATAGAAGCAAATTTGTGTTTTGCCATTTTTGGCAAAAATTCGAAAATTCAAAATGGCCGCCATTTTTGGGGAGGGGAAAATTTTTGGAAAATTGCAAAGATTGCATTCCTTAGATACCCTGTGGGTCGAAAATTTCGACGAAATCACTCTATCTCGCACGGTTAAGGAGATAGAAGCAAATTAGTGTTTTGCCATTTTTGGCAAAAATTCGAAAGTTCAAATGGCCGCCATTTTTGGGGAGGGGAAAATTTTTGGAAAATTACCAAGAGTACAATGCTCAGATACCCTGTGGATCGAAAATTTTGACGAAATCGCTCTATCTGGCACGGTTAAGGAGATAGGAGGAAATTTGTGTTTTGCCATTTTTGGCAAAAATTCGAAAATTCAAAATGGCCGCCATTTTTGGGGAGGGGAAAATTTTTGGAAAATTGCAAAGATTGCATTCCTTAGATACCCTGTGGGTCGAAAATTTTGACGAAATCGCTCTATCTGGCACGGTTAAGGAGATAGAAGCAAATTTGTGTTTTGCCATTTTTGGCAAAAATTCGAAAATTCAAAATGGCCGCCATTTTTGGGGAGGGGAAAATTTTTGGAAAATTACCAAGAGTACAATGCTCAGATACCCTGTGGGTCGAAAATTTTGACGAAATCGCTCTATCTGGCACAGTTAAGGAGATAGAAGCAAATTTGTGTTTTGCCATTTTTGGCAAAAATTCGAAAATTCAAAATGGCCGCCATTTTTGGGGAGGGGAAAATTTTTGGAAAATTGCAAAGATTGCATTCCTTAGATACCCTGTGGGTCGAAAATTTCGACGAAATCACTATCTCGCATGGTTAAGGAGATAGAAGCAAATTAGTGTTTTGCCATTTTTGGCAAAAATTCGAAAGTTCAAATGGCCGCCATTTTTGGGGAGGGGAAAATTTTTTAAAAATTACCAAGAGTACAATGCTCAGATACCCTGTGGGTCGAAAATTTTGACGAAATCGCTCTATCTGGCACGGTTAAGGAGATAGGAGGAAATTTGTGTTTTGCCATTTTTGGCAAAAATTCGAAAATTCAAAATGGCCGCCATTTTTGGGGAGGGGAAAATTTTTGGAAAATTACCAAGAGTACAATGCTCAGATACCCTGTGGGTCGAAAATTTTGACGAAATCGCTCTATCTGGCACGGTTAAGGAGATAGAAGCAAATTTGTGTTTTGCCATTTTTGGCAAAAATTCGAAAATTCAAAATGGCCGCCATTTTTGGGGAGGGGAAAATTTTTGGAAAATTACCAAGAGTACAATGCTCAGATACCCTGTGGGTCGAAAATTTTGACGAAATCGCTCTATCTGGCACGGTTAAGGAGATAGAAGGAAATTTGTGTTTTGCCATTTTTGGCAAAAATTCGAAAATTCAAAATGGCCGCCATTTTTGGGGAGGGGAAAATTTTTGGAAAAATTACCAAGAGCACAATGCTCAGATACCCTGTGGGTCAAAAATTTTGACGAAATCGCTCTATCTGGCACAGTTAAGGAGATAGAAGCAAATTTGTGTTTTGCCATTTTTGGCAAAAATTCGAAAATTCAAAATGGCCGCCATTTTTGGGGAGGGGAAAATTTTTGGAAAATTGCAAAGATTGCATTCCTTAGATACCCTGTGGGTCGAAAATTTCGACGAAATCACTCTATCTCGCACGGTTAAGGAGATAGAAGCAAATTAGTGTTTTGCCATTTTTGGCAAAAATTCGAAAGTTCAAATGGCCGCCATTTTTGGGGAGGGGAAAATTTTTGGAAAATTACCAAGAGTACAATGCTCAGATACCCTGTGGATCGAAAATTTTGACGAAATCGCTCTATCTGGCACGGTTAAGGAGATAGGAGGAAATTTGTGTTTTGCCATTTTTGGCAAAAATTCGAAAATTCAAAATGGCCGCCATTTTTGGGGAGGGGAAAATTTTTGGAAAATTGCAAAGATTGCATTCCTTAGATACCCTGTGGGTCGAAAATTTTGACGAAATCGCTCTATCTGGCACGGTTAAGGAGATAGAAGCAAATTTGTGTTTTGCCATTTTTGGCAAAAATTCGAAAATTCAAAATGGCCGCCATTTTTGGGGAGGGGAAAATTTTTGGAAAATTACCAAGAGTACAATGCTCAGATACCCTGTGGGTCGAAAATTTTGACGAAATCGCTCTATCTGGCACAGTTAAGGAGATAGAAGCAAATTTGTGTTTTGCCATTTTTGGCAAAAATTCGAAAATTCAAAATGGCCGCCATTTTTGGGGAGGGGAAAATTTTTGGAAAATTGCAAAGATTGCATTCCTTAGATACCCTGTGGGTCGAAAATTTCGACGAAATCACTATCTCGCATGGTTAAGGAGATAGAAGCAAATTAGTGTTTTGCCATTTTTGGCAAAAATTCGAAAGTTCAAATGGCCGCCATTTTTGGGGAGGGGAAAATTTTTTAAAAATTACCAAGAGTACAATGCTCAGATACCCTGTGGGTCGAAAATTTTGACGAAATCGCTCTATCTGGCACGGTTAAGGAGATAGGAGGAAATTTGTGTTTTGCCATTTTTGGCAAAAATTCGAAAATTCAAAATGGCCGCCATTTTTGGGGAGGGGAAAATTTTTGGAAAATTACCAAGAGTACAATGCTCAGATACCCTGTGGGTCGAAAATTTCGACGAAATCGCTCTATCTGGCACGGTTAAGGAGATAGAAGCAAATTTGTGTTTTGCCATTTTTGGCAAAAATTCGAAAATTCAAAATGGCCGCCATTTTTGGGGAGGGGAAAATTTTTGGAAAATTACCAAGAGTACAATGCTCAGATACCCTGTGGGTCGAAAATTTTGACGAAATCGCTCTATCTGGCACGGTTAAGGAGATAGAAGGAAATTTGTGTTTTGCCATTTTTGGCAAAAATTCGAAAATTCAAAATGGCCGCCATTTTTGGGGAGGGGAAAATTTTTGGAAAAATTACCAAGAGCACAATGCTCAGATACCCTGTGGGTCAAAAATTTTGACGAAATCGCTCTATCTGGCACAGTTAAGGAGATAGAAGCAAATTTGTGTTTTGCCATTTTTGGCAAAAATTCGAAAATTCAAAATGGCCGCCATTTTTGGGGAGGGGAAAATTTTTGGAAAATTGCAAAGATTGCATTCCTTAGATACCCTGTGGGTCGAAAATTTCGACGAAATCACTCTATCTCGCACGGTTAAGGAGATAGAAGCAAATTAGTGTTTTGCCATTTTTGGCAAAAATTCGAAAGTTCAAATGGCCGCCATTTTTGGGGAGGGGAAAATTTTTGGAAAATTGCAAAGATTGCATTCCTTAGATACCCTGTGGGTCGAAAATTTTGACGAAATCGCTCTATCTGGCACGGTTAAGGAGATAGAAGCAAATTTGTGTTTTGCCATTTTTGGCAAAAATTCGAAAATTCAAAATGGCCGCCATTTTTGGGGAGGGGAAAATTTTTGGAAAATTACCAAGAGTACAATGCTCAGATACCCTGTGGGTCGAAAATTTTGACGAAATCGCTCTATCTGGCACGGTTAAGGAGATAGAAGGAAATTTGTGTTTTGCCATTTTTGGCGAAAATTCAAAATGGCTGCCATTTTTGGGGAGGGGAAAATTTTTGGAAAATTGCAAAGATTGCATTCCTTAGATACCCTGTGGGTCGAAAATTTCGACGAAATCGCTCTATCTCGCACGGTTAAGGAGATAGAAGCAAATTAGTGTTTTGCCATTTTTGGCAAAAATTCGAAAATTCAAAATGGCCGCCATTTTTGGGGAGGGGAAAATTTTTGGAAAATTACCAAGAGCACAATGCTCAGATACCCTGTGGGTCGAAAATTTCGACGAAATCGCGCTATCTCGCACGGTTAAGGAGATAGAAGCAAATTAGTGTTTTGTCATTTTTGGCAAAAATTCGAAAATTCAAAATGGCCGCCATTTTTGGGGAGGGGAAAATTTTGTAAAAATTACCAAGAGCACAATGCTCAGATACCCTGTGGGTCGAAAATTTTGACAAAATCGCTCTATCTGGCACGGTTAAGGAGATAGAAGCAAATTTGTGTTTTGCCATTTTTGGCAAAAATTCGAAAATTCAAAATGGCCGCCATTTTTGGGGAGGGGAAAATTTTTTAAAAATTACCAAGAGTACAATGCTCAGATGCCCTGTGGGTCAAAAATTTTGACGAAATCGCTCTATCTCGCACGGTTAAGGAGATAGAAGCAGATTGGTGTTTTGCCATTTTTGGCAAAAATTCGAAAATTCAAAATGGCCGCCATTTTTGGGGAGGGGAAAATTTTTTGAAAATTGCAAAGATTGCATTCCTTAGATACCCTGTGGGTCGAAAATTTCGACGAAATCGCTCTATCTCGAACGGTTAAGGAGATAGAAGGAAATTTGTTTTGCCATTTTTGGCAAAAATTCGAAAATTCAAAATGGCCGCCATTTTTGGGGAGGGGAAAATTTTTGGAAAATTGCAAAGATTGCATTCCTTAGATACCCTGTGGGTCGAAAATTTCGACGAAATCACTCTATCTCGCACGGTTAAGGAGATAGAAGCAAATTAGTGTTTTGCCATTTTTGGCAAAAATTCGAAAATTCAAAATGGCCGCCATTTTTGGGGAGGGGAAAATTTTGTAAAAATTACCAAGAGCACAATGGTCAGATACCCTGTGGGTCAAAAATTTTGACGAAATCGCTCTATCTGGCACGGTTAAGGAGATAGAAGCAAATTTGTGTTTTGCCATTTTTGGCAAAAATTCGAAAATTCAAAATGGCCGCCATTTTTGGGGAGGGGAAAATTTTTGGAAAATTGCAAAGATTGCATTCCTTAGATACCCTGTGGGTCGAAAATTTCGACGAAATCACTCTATCTCGCACGGTTAAGGAGATAGAAGCAAATTAGTGTTTTGCCATTTTTGGCAAAAATTCGAAAGTTCAAATGGCCGCCATTTTTGGGGAGGGGAAAATTTTTTAAAAATTACCAAGAGTACAATGCTCAGATACCCTGTGGGTCGAAAATTTTGACGAAATCGCTCTATCTGGCACGGTTAAGGAGATAGGAGGAAATTTGTGTTTTGCCATTTTTGGCAAAAATTCGAAAATTCAAAATGGCCGCCATTTTTGGGGAGGGGAAAATTTTTGGAAAATTGCAAAGATTGCATTCCTTAGATACCCTGTGGGTCGAAAATTTTGACGAAATCGCTCTATCTGGCACGGTTAAGGAGATAGAAGCAAATTTGTGTTTTGCCATTTTTGGCAAAAATTCGAAAATTCAAAATGGCCGCCATTTTTGGGGAGGGGAAAATTTTTGGAAAATTACCAAGAGTACAATGCTCAGATACCCTGTGGGTCGAAAATTTTGACGAAATCGCTCTATCTGGCACGGTTAAGGAGATAGAAGGAAATTAGTGTTTTGCCATTTTTGGCAAAAATTCGAAAATTCAAAATGGCCGCCATTTTTGGGGAGGGGAAAATTTTTGGAAAAATTACCAAGAGCACAATGCTCAGATACCCTGTGGGTCAAAAATTTTGACGAAATCGCTCTATCTGGCACGGTTAAGGAGATAGAAGCAAATTTGTGTTTTGCCATTTTTGGCAAAAATTCGAAAATTCAAAATGGCCGCCATTTTTGGGGAGGGGAAAATTTTTGGAAAATTGCAAAGATTGCATTCCTTAGATACCCTGTGGGTCGAAAATTTCGACGAAATCACTCTATCTCGCACGGTTAAGGAGATAGAAGCAAATTAGTGTTTTGCCATTTTTGGCAAAAATTCGAAAGTTCAAATGGCCGCCATTTTTGGGGAGGGGAAAATTTTTGGAAAATTACCAAGAGTACAATGCTCAGATACCCTGTGGGTCGAAAATTTTGACGAAATCGCTCTATCTGGCACGGTTAAGGAGATAGGAGGAAATTTGTGTTTTGCCATTTTTGGCAAAAATTCGAAAATTCAAAATGGCCGCCATTTTTGGGGAGGGGAAAATTTTTGGAAAATTGCAAAGATTGCATTCCTTAGATACCCTGTGGGTCGAAAATTTTGACGAAATCGCTCTATCTGGCACGGTTAAGGAGATAGGAGGAAATTTGTGTTTTGCCATTTTTGGCAAAAATTCGAAAATTCAAAATGGCCGCCATTTTTGGGGAGGGGAAAATTTTTGGAAAATTGCAAAGATTGCATTCCTTAGATACCCTGTGGGTCGAAAATTTTGACGAAATCGCTCTATCTGGCACGGTTAAGGAGATAGAAGCAAATTTGTGTTTTGCCATTTTTGGCAAAAATTCGAAAATTCAAAATGGCCGCCATTTTTGGGGAGGGGAAAATTTTTGGAAAATTACCAAGAGTACAATGCTCAGATACCCTGTGGGTCGAAAATTTTGACGAAATCGCTCTATCTGGCACGGTTAAGGAGATAGAAGGAAATTTGTGTTTTGCCATTTTTGGCAAAAATTCGAAAATTCAAAATGGCTGCCATTTTTGGGGAGGGGAAAATTTTTGGAAAATTGCAAAGATTGCATTCCTTAGATACCCTGTGGGTCGAAAATTTCGACGAAATCGCTCTATCTCGCACGGTTAAGGAGATAGAAGCAAATTAGTGTTTTGCCATTTTTGGCAAAAATTCGAAAATTCAAAATGGCCGCCATTTTTGGGGAGGGGAAAATTTTTGGAAAATTACCAAGAGCACAATGCTCAGATACCCTGTGGGTCGAAAATTTCGACGAAATCGCGCTATCTCGCACGGTTAAGGAGATAGAAGCAAATTAGTGTTTTGTCATTTTTGGCAAAAATTCGAAAATTCAAAATGGCCGCCATTTTTGGGGAGGGGAAAATTTTGTAAAAATTACCAAGAGCACAATGCTCAGATACCCTGTGGGTCGAAAATTTTGACAAAATCGCTCTATCTGGCACGGTTAAGGAGATAGAAGCAAATTTGTGTTTTGCCATTTTTGGCAAAAATTCGAAAATTCAAAATGGCCGCCATTTTTGGGGAGGGGAAAATTTTTGGAAAATTGCAAAGATTGCATTCCTTAGATACCCCGTGGGTCGAAAATTTCGACGAAATCACTCTATCTCGCACGGTTAAGGAGATAGAAGCAAATTAGTGTTTTGCCATTTTTGGCAAAAATTCGAAAGTTCAAATGGCCGCCATTTTTGGGGAGGGGAAAATTTTTGGAAAATTACCAAGAGTACAATGCTCAGATACCCTGTGGATCGAAAATTTTGACGAAATCGCTCTATCTGGCACGGTTAAGGAGATAGGAGGAAATTTGTGTTTTGCCATTTTTGGCAAAAATTCGAAAATTCAAAATGGCCGCCATTTTTGGGGAGGGGAAAATTTTTGGAAAATTGCAAAGATTGCATTCCTTAGATACCCTGTGGGTCGAAAATTTTGACGAAATCGCTCTATCTGGCACGGTTAAGGAGATAGAAGCAAATTTGTGTTTTGCCATTTTTGGCAAAAATTCGAAAATTCAAAATGGCCGCCATTTTTGGGGAGGGGAAAATTTTTGGAAAATTACCAAGAGTACAATGCTCAGATACCCTGTGGGTCGAAAATTTTGACGAAATCGCTCTATCTGGCACGGTTAAGGAGATAGAAGGAAATTTGTGTTTTGCCATTTTTGGCAAAAATTCGAAAATTCAAAATGGCTGCCATTTTTGGGGAGGGGAAAATTTTTGGAAAATTGCAAAGATTGCATTCCTTAGATACCCTGTGGGTCGAAAATTTCGACGAAATCGCTCTATCTCGCACGGTTAAGGAGATAGAAGCAAATTAGTGTTTTGCCATTTTTGGCAAAAATTCGAAAATTCAAAATGGCCGCCATTTTTGGGGAGGGGAAAATTTTTGGAAAATTACCAAGAGCACAATGCTCAGATACCCTGTGGGTCGAAAATTTCGACGAAATCGCGCTATCTCGCACGGTTAAGGAGATAGAAGCAAATTAGTGTTTTGTCATTTTTGGCAAAAATTCGAAAATTCAAAATGGCCGCCATTTTTGGGGAGGGGAAAATTTTGTAAAAATTACCAAGAGCACAATGCTCAGATACCCTGTGGGTCGAAAATTTTGACAAAATCGCTCTATCTGGCACGGTTAAGGAGATAGAAGCAAATTTGTGTTTTGCCATTTTTGGCAAAAATTCGAAAATTCAAAATGGCCGCCATTTTTGGGGAGGGGAAAATTTTTTAAAAATTACCAAGAGTACAATGCTCAGATGCCCTGTGGGTCAAAAATTTTGACGAAATCGCTCTATCTCGCACGGTTAAGGAGATAGAAGCAGATTGGTGTTTTGCCATTTTTGGCAAAAATTCGAAAATTCAAAATGGCCGCCATTTTTGGGGAGGGGAAAATTTTTTGAAAATTGCAAAGATTGCATTCCTTAGATACCCTGTGGGTCGAAAATTTCGACGAAATCGCTCTATCTCGCACGGTTAAGGAGATAGAAGGAAATTTGTTTTGCCATTTTTGGCAAAAATTCGAAAATTCAAAATGGCCGCCATTTTTGGGGAGGGGAAAATTTTTGGAAAATTGCAAAGATTGCATTCCTTAGATACCCTGTGGGTCGAAAATTTCGACGAAATCACTCTATCTCGCACGGTTAAGGAGATAGAAGCAAATTAGTGTTTTGCCATTTTTGGCAAAAATTCGAAAATTCAAAATGGCCGCCATTTTTGGGGAGGGGAAATTTTTTTAAAAATTGCCAAGAGTACAATGCTCAGATACCCTGTGGGTCGAAAATTTTGACGAAATCGCTCTATCTGGCACGGTTAAGGAGATAGAAGGAAATTTGTGTTTTGCCATTTTTGGCAAAAATTCGAAAATTCAAAATGGCCGCCATTTTTTGGGGAGGGGAAAATTTTTGGAAAATTGCAAAGATTGCATTCCTTAGTTACCCTGTGGGTCGAAAATTTCGACGAAATCGCTCTATCTCGCACGGTTAAGGAGATAGAAGCAAATTTGTGTTTTGCCATTTTTGGCAAAAATTCGAAAATTCAAAATGGCCGCCATTTTTGGGGAGGGGAAAATTTTTGGAAAATTGCAAAGATTACATTCCTTAGATACCCTGTGGGTCGAAAATTTCGACGAAATCGCTCTATCTCGCACGGTTAAGGAGATAGAAGCAAATTTGTGTTTTGCCATTTTTGGCAAAAATTCGAAAATTCAAAATGGCCGCCATTTTTTGGGGAGGGGAAAATTTTTGGAAAATTGCAAAGATTGCATTCCTTAGTTACCCTGTGGGTCGAAAATTTCGACGAAATCGCTCTATCTCGCACGGTTAAGGAGATAGAAGCAAATTTGTGTTTTGCCATTTTTGGCAAAAATTCGAAAATTCAAAATGGCCGCCATTTTTGGGGAGGGGAAAATTTTTTGAAAATTGCAAAAATTGCATTCGTTAGATACTCTGTGGGTCGAAAATTTCGACGAAATCACTCTATCTCGCACGGTTAAGGAGATAGAAGCAAATTAGTGTTTTGCCATTTTTGGCAAAAATTCGAAAATTCAAAATGGCCGCCATTTTTGGGGAGGGGAAAATTTTTGGAAAAATTACCAAGAGCACAATGCTCAGATGCCCTGTGGGTCAAAAATTTTGACGAAATCGCTCTATCTGGCACGGTTAAGGAGATAGAAGCAAATTTGTGTTTTGCCATTTTTGGCAAAAATTCGAAAATTCAAAATGGCCGCCATTTTTGGGGAGGGGAAAATTTTTTGAAAATTGCAAATATTACATTCCTTAAATACCCTGTGGGTCGAAAATTTCGACGAAATCGCTCTATCTCACACGGTTTCTGAGATATTAGCAAATTACTCAAAAGTAGTACTGAAAATACACAATGAAGTACCTAAATGGCTATTACTCATGTACTGACAAAGCTATCAGTCCCAAATGCAATACCAAGCGAGCTATGGACATAACAATCTTGTATTCAAAATTGTAGTAAAATATCTTTAATTATTTTGGCTTAAATGCACGGAAACCAATGGGTACTGAAAATAGCTGTACTTAAGTATTACTCAGTAAGCAAAAGAGGTACAACAGCCAAAAGCAATCCCAAGCAAGCTACTGACCCAATAAGCCTGCATACCAAATTTGGTGACAATAGCTCTAATACTTTTCCTTTAAATGAGCGGAAACCATGCGTGACGCCGGACATCGGACGCCGGACGGCGAAAAAAGCAAAAATAATATATCCACCCCCCAGGGGGGTGGACATAATTTTACCAGAACAGTTATTTAACATGAAGAATTTTGAAACATAAATACTATCATTTAATACAATTATCTTCATTTCAAATTCACAATTTATATAAAGCATATATTGAGTCAATGCATATTTTTTTAAATCTACAATTTTAAAGGTGATGCCTGCAGCCCTAATTTATGTACTATAATCAATACTTTTACTATGATCAATGTCAAGGTGACCCCACACTTGATGTATTACTTTAGCATCCACTCTTTATTTACACTTTATTCCTGTGACATCACACTGTTGCTTTTCAGTGTGATAAGCCCAGTCTTTTAACATGGGGCCACATGTTTACCCTGCTGTGCACCTTTCTTTCTATGAAGGATGGAGTGTGAGGGGAGAAGCTGGGGGGGGGGGGGGGGGGGGGGCTGTTTGTTGCACAAACTGCCTGCATGAGACAGCTGGCTGACTATTCATACACAATCACTCAGAGCTTTACTACCCATTCCAATACTTTGATATTGATTTCAGTTACTTGTACACTGTCTGCAGTACAATACAAACACATGCACTGGGTATTTGTGTAAAGAAAATGACTAATGTAAAATGCATGATAATTTATAGCAGCCCAGTCAGACATGTACAACATAATTAATGTTAATATCGTTATCACCGCCATGGCTTGTTGTCATTTCTACAATAAGAATAACAATCGAGAGACAAGGGGCATTGTTTTATTCACCATGCTGGCAATTTTCATTATATTGTTGTTTAACTGTACTTATCAATGTATTAGGGTGATAAATAATGGCATATATCTGGTGATTACAACTCATGTTTAGATCCGACAGCAATGATTACATTATAATTTACATATAAATATTTCAAAATTGAATTGATGTAAATCTTCCTTGATTTCACTACAAATACCAAAACTGTAAATTTCATTATCATTTGTAATACCTTAAATGACTTGCTTTCCATAAACTGTTGTACTTCACTACTGCTTATTATTTGATCATTAATATTCACATGCTGCAAGATGTTTTTTTTCTGAAATTTTTGGAGGAATTTGTTAACTTGTAAGCAAGCAAACTCATCATACATTTATGATCTTTCTCAAATATTTTCTGTATTTTTTTTAGTATCTGAAGCCCTTGTGGCTGTCAATCTGTGCATTTTACAGTGAGGCAAAATATTTCTCAGTCAATCGATATACACATCAAATTAGAGTTTGATATCAATATTGAAGTTGTGTTTCAGTCCTCACAATGTTAACTACAAAGGGCTCACCCACACACAGCGTACTAAGTTTACCAGAAAACTTTTCCAATCTACCAGACTTGCAACTCAAACATGTTAGAGGTCCATAACAAAACTTGCCAGTCTGTATTTCAATGTGGATTAAGTCAACAAAGTTAACCAAGTGGTGTATGCTGAAGAATAAATGATTCAATGTTATTTTCTAGTAATTTCTACAATAGCAAGAATGTCTGTATGGTAGCCTTCATCCCAGTAATCCAAAATAATTTACTAGCACATCCAGATAGCAGGGTTAGTTTTATCTGAGGAACACTGGATAAACTTTATTTAAATTAGATTTCTACTTAACAGAATAGTGTTTAATGAGTTGGACTACATAAAATATTGTGTTAAAGGGTACTGTTATAGTGCTGTGCATTTGAATTTACTAAGTTTGCAACACCAGATCATGAACTCATTTACTCAAAACTAAAACCTGTTTTATTAGAATGGTTGAACCTTTTCTTCTGGAATATGAATATAAAAGTAGATATTCAAGGCTAAAAATTATGTTAAATGTGCTCACCCAAATTTGCAACATACAGATATTATTTATGAATCACAATGATCTAAAACTATAGTTTACTTTCATAAGACCTTAAAATTAAACACACAGAGCTAAAATTTTGCACACACAAAGATGATATAAATAAGTTATATTTAGTACAGTGTGAGGCTGGTCAGACTTTCCATTTCCATGCTGCAAAGCCAAATTTTTTGAAAAAAGCAGAAAATAAGTGTTCAAGGGGGGGGGGGGGGGGGGTCTTTATGACCTTCAAACACAGGTTAAATGTCAACCTAAAGCCTTGTTTTTGGCATATAGAAAAAGAATGTATTAATATATAATTATTTATTATGAACCAAGTTATCAGTTGGGCGAGAAAAATAGTGTGAAAGGTGGGAAAAGGTCATAAAATTGGTCCCTGTGGCCATTTTTAGAACAGATAAGGTGACCTGAAAATAAAAAAAATAGAGCCCTCAAATTTCTTGTAAACAAAGATCACATATAAAACTTATATCTACTACAGTTTGAGTCTGATCAAATTCACACATTTAAATGCAGAAAAAAGTCCATTGGGTGGGATAGCTATGGGCCCCATATAAAGGTTCAATGTCAACTTAAAGCCATGATTTTTGGTACATGTAAAAATAACATATTAATATACTCCCAGATGAGATTTCAGGTGAATGAACCACATAGTTTTTGAGCTATATGGCTTAAAAATGGCAAAAAGTCCATCGAATAGCTCTCTGGGGGTATTTTAAAGACCTTAAGGTGAACTTAAACTTAAAGCCACAGACCTCAAATTTTCCATAGACAAAGACATATAATCATTATATTTATTACAGTTTGAGACTCAACAGAATTACCATTTCCAAATTAAAGGACAAAATATGTGAAAAGTGTAGAAATTAAATGCCTAAGTAGGGTCTGTATGAGCCTCAAACACAATTTTAACCTCAACATAAGTCTTGATTTCTGGTATATGTCAGAATATATTAATGTGCTCCAAGGTAAAATTTTAGCCAGATGAGCCTCTTAGTTTTGTGGTGATTAAGTGGCCAAAGGTCAAATTTTCAATCTTAAGTGGCCATAAGTTGAAGTTCTTTATTTTGGGGAGTTTAAGGTCACCTTCAAATAGGGTTCCTCTTCTGACCCAAATAAATGTGTGTGCCAAATTTGAATGAAATCTGTAAAAGCATTTATGAGGTATCATGCATGCAAGTCAAAATTTGAAACTGTGAAACCAGTACATTCCCGACTTTTGGCTGGGGATTTCTTAATGTTTTCAAAACTCTGTTCCCAAGTATTTTTTACAGATTTCCTTGTTTCTACCACAAGCAAACGATATACCATATACTTGAATACTGTTAAGAACACTATTATTTTGGTTGCTATTCAACAAATACCTTGTAGTGGGTGGACGATTAGACATGTGCTCCTTTAATCGTCAGTGACAGTGCACAATCGTGGTCGGTTACAAACGTTTTCTAATGATTGATTATTTAGATTAAATCTTACCTTTCTTTATTTAAAAAATTATTTTTCTCAATGTCCACATATTTTGTTACATATTTTTACTTAATAAATTAACAGATTTGTCATGGATTTCGAGTTTGTTTATATCTACCGCCATATTTACAAGAAGTGGGTACTTTTGGTAGATTCTAAATGTCGGAACACCATTATTTTTACCGGATTGACCTATATATTATCCCGGAAAGTGTTTCTTTTTAATTAATCACCAACAATGGAGTAAAATATTCGATTCGGGGACGATCATCGGTCGGAAAAATGGATGAATAATCGACCCTCAAAGTTGGGGGCGAGTCCCAACACTGATATCTTGAACTCAATTTCAAACCCAGACTCGATATTTCAAACAGAAACTCAGTACTACACAAATATGACATTAAATTTACAAGACTTAGTATAACAAAGTAAAATCCAACCATGCGCTAATCCTCAATTTGAAATTTATTTCTTCAAAAATATTATTATCGACTTACTGTGTCCCAAATCTGCAGTTTAATCTGTTTACCATCTATTGTGATCATACGGGCTCCAAATTCTACACCTGTAAAAGAATTAAACAAAAGCTACTGAATCATGTTAATTGGCAAATCAAGTTTTACCATTTTTCTGGCTCAAAATACAAAGAATTGAAATATTATCTTAAAATACATTTTTAGTTGCAAGGTAAATGTTGTGGGGGGGGGGGGGGGGGGGGGGGGGGGGGAGAGATAAAATGACAAATTTGTAGATATAACTAACAAAAGTTAGCTTTATTTTGTTACTATGTGTTGCATTAACAAAACGCCAATCTTTCTTCACAGTTTAAAACTGAATAGATTTCATTAACTTAGAAAATCAGTTGGGGATTTGATAAAGCCAATATGGGTGTATCACTGCAATTCCTGGCTTATTTACTACATTTAACAAATATCCTTCAAATTAATACAACTTATTGAAATACATCATTGTTTTACTAACTTACCTATCGTTAAGTCATGCACTGGTTGAAACCTTTTGTCTGTGAACTGGAGCAACAGGCATGACTTCCCAACACCTGAAATCACCACAAGAAGATAAAGATTTACACACTATTTCTACAATATATAGTCCACCACATAGTGTTGAAGACGGTAAACCGGAAACCTATTTGCCGACCGAAAGACACTGATCCGGTTACGTTTCGTTTTCTTGTAACCAAAACCGGTTTTGCCACATGTAGTCATTATTTTAACTAAGCTTACTAAAATATTTAAGGAAAACAAATATTTCATGGTATTTTATAATATTCTGTCAATGTATCACCCATTTTGTCCTCGAAAGTCTTCAAAAAGGATATCATTGTTCTTATTTATATACAAATTACGTCTCATGTACGCGTTTGAAAATTTATTTCTTTGCGTTTAATAAAAAAAAAGTGTACCCGGTTTTTCGCCGAATTTCCGCTTTCGGAAACCGGTTCTAAAATTCGCATTCAACCACAACACTACCACCACAACATATTAGTAGCTGTAAAAAGTCTATAATTTACAGTAGACCAAAATATAAAATTTGTGCTTAGACCATCTGTGGGTGTTTAATTACCACACTTTGCAGAAAACGCAAAATCATAGAAATTAGATTGCCTGGAAGGTGCTAGTAACTTGTGTCATTTTGTAACACATGAATATATCTAACTTCTGCAGTTAGAAACAACCCTTGACTTGATTTATTCTTTGGGGGGTGTGCTTTACCACTCCCTTTCCACATGAATCAGACACCAACAATTAAATGGTAAATTAGTACCCCTTACTTTGTTCCTGTCAATATTTAATATTGTCTATCAATTTACTCTTAATTTGTTTTGGTATCTGGTTCTTAGATACAATCTCAACTCATACGGGTTTGTGGTTGAAGAACAGTTCACATCAACTTATCCATGAATCATTTCAAAACAAAACACTTGACAGTTGCCATTTCGATTTTGCACTGATATCTAAACAGCCTACATCTATGCTAAATGAAACATTTGGGGACTTTTATTGTGATTTCTTTGAGAGGAAATGTCCATGTTTGGTTTGGATGTACTACAATGCGAAGTCCGGAACCAGAATGGCTTTGCATTGGCAAGCTTCCAGTGTAGTGGTGATGGACCAATTCATGCCCAGGTGCCAATTGAGGCCCACCCTCAATTTTATAATTTTTCATAGAAAAGATGTTTACCACATCATAGATAATCATCAAATGGATCATTTACATTTGTAATTCATTGTTTAACTGTGATTGTTTTGGATAAATTTAGGGGTGGGCATGAATAGGTACATGTGCATGAATTGGTCCACCACCACTACACATTTTTAATATTGACCCACTCCTAATATTTTGTACACCTGTACAATGGAGAGGGTGTATTCCAGAAATGCCGTTTCTTGTACTTTACAGTGTACTGCTTCTAGGCATAAGTTGGCCGCGGTCATAAGTTGGCCACCATCATCATATTTTGAAATTTCTATAAATCTAAAGGCCTGTATCATTATTGAATGGTCTATTATAATAAGATTTACAGAGTGTCTTCGGAACAGACAAGGACGGGCCACAGTGGCTTCAGAACAGTCACTGACGGATCGGAAAACAATCTCTTTCAGAACCGCCAATCAATCAACATCTACATAATGACACCTTTTGCTCCACATGTATTTATAAATGAAGGAATATTAAATAAAATGAAGCTACAAAATGACACCCTTTGTTCCATATCTATAATTAAACAAAGGTAACAACCTTTAATCATCCTCCAAATGTTCCCCCAAACAAAATCGGTTCAACCCCTCATATGACAGGTATTGTTTACAAACAAAACAGTTGTTGCGCATTTTCATCAATATTACAGCCGCTTGGAAGAGGATTTGCATAATTTAAATATAATATAATGTAATTCAAAGATAGTTACCCGTATCTCCAATAATAATATATTTAAACAGATAAGCATATGACATTTTGCTAATATTTAATGTGAAACACTTTTCCAAATGATTTCCTGATGATGTCGATATTTTCGATGACGTCAGAGGAAGTATTCGGTAGGTTCATTCGATAGATGTCGCCCTATTACAAGATCAAGTAGATGGTAAACAAAATAGTCGCTGGATTTTAGTGTAATCTGGGCCTGGTTTCACAAAGCTTACCTTGTAAAGGACCCCGTTAAGTGACGGAAGAGCACTTTTCCTTCAGGGAAGATAATCTTAAACTTCAATTTCACGAACCCTTCTTGAAGTCTCCTCACAAAAGATCTTCCTTAAAACATAAGACAGGAACAACCCACCTCCTGTAGTTGAAATAATGGGTTAAAAGCTAGTGCTTTCAGTTGTAGAATATAACACACACCAGGGCAATCGGTCTAAATACAGTCACCAATTTTTTTTCTCAACATTAAAATGGTTAAATTAAAACAACTAATAGTACATACAATAGCTCTGTAGAGTTTAGAAAAACTTTTAAGTAATCAAAAGGTTTTCAATTGGAAAACTTATCCCTTTCTGATCCAACTGTCAACAGAAAGTAGACAAATTTAAAGGATGCAACAACACAGATCTACTGTAATACTATAAATATCTATGTGAATTCTTTCAACAGTGTCCACTATATTTAGTTGTATACATGGTCATTTAACAATTTTATATATCACAATGTGTAAAAAAAATCACATTTGTACTGGAACATATGTGTCATTAGGCTAATGTTAAATCTTTAAGTTAGGAGCCACGGTGGCAGAGTGGTAACACTCTCGCCTCCCACCTCTGCGGCCGGGGTTCGATCCCCGTCATGGCCGTAAGTGGGAAAGCTGGTAGTTGCTTGCCGTTGGTCGGCAGTTTACAGTACAGAACCCTAGCGAACTATATGTACTGGTTTCTTTTGCCCTTCCAACTACCCGTCGTGATATGACCTGTACAGTGTTGAAAGTGACGTAAAACCACAAATAATAATGTTTTTCTTTTGAAATATATTTTCTGTTAAGTCTCCAAAACACATCTAGGATCACAACTACACTATGCATGTACTGATTTTTGTCAAAGTGGCACATTTTTTGTCAAACCAAAGACATACTTGTGTTTCAATTCCCTGGTACAACAAAACACATTTTTAAGCATTAGGTCTAGCGAGGCTTGCACTTCTATTATTATTATTATTATTATTATTATTATCATACATTTATATAGCACCTATTCTTAAAAACAAAGCTCTAAGTGCTGTACATTAACAAAAAATACTATTATTAATAAAAGAATATAGTAAAAATAGGGTAAAAAGTTAAAGTTTAAACATATTAAAAGACTATGTAAAACTAATTCTAAAAAGATGAGTCTTGAGGTGCTTCTTGATATTCAACAAAGAATCACAGTTCCTAATGTAAGATGGCAGTTTGTTCCACAGGAAGGGTTAAGCATTTTGGAAAGCAGCTTGTCCATATTTTGTATTTGATAGTTTAACAGTAAGTTCCCACTATTTACAGCACTATTGAATCCAGAGAGGGGGGGGGGGGGGTTCAGGGGGATGGGGGGGGGGGGGGTTCAGGGGGATCGACCCCCCTTGGGGTTCAACCCAAAGTACAAAATTATTTCTTGAGGGTGGTGTTAAATTTACAGAAAATTCATAGCAATTTTTACCAAAAATTAATTTTTTTCCCCGACCTGCCCTAGTTATAATACGCCTGATGTGAACCCCCACCTTACTTAAAAGCTGGATCCGCCCCTGTACAGAGTGCCGAATTAAAGAAGAGAAATATCTACTAGTTAATAATAGATCTGGATTATGTTGGCTGACAAGTATGTTGGCTGTGTGAAAGGTTTTTGTTTAGGTTTAGTAAGTATGGGCCCAAATTCCTTTTTGGACTTTGTCCTAAAGCCAATTGAGAAATAGCACTTTCAGCTAATTTGAGTAAATGGCTTCTAACTCTAAAACTATTACATTTAAAGTATTTTGTTAAAAATATATTGTTGAACAACTTTTTACTTACCTTTCATCACAAGGTTGTATGCACTATGGAGCTCTACTGCATTAAACAAGTGAGTAACAGCTATTTCCTTAATTTTTAGTTACATTCTTGAATGAGTAGATATCTAATATCTTCAAAAGTACTGCACTTAGCCAATTCCTTTCCAATGTCATTTACCTTCTTCTGGGTTAACTTTAACATAGTAAAAATTCAGACCTATAGCTCATTGTACAGCTCAGCAATAGCTACTTTTAGGTTTTCACTGTTGTGTAAACCACTTTTAACTTAAAACTGATGCAATCAGGGTATTTAGTTTAAATATATTATTCACCTACTTTGGGGTGAGCTATATTAAAGTAAAATTGAAGACCGGTGTAGCGCAAACTAATGCATCCCCTAAAAAGTGCGTGGGGATGCATTATTTTGCAAGGAGGCTTGCGATATTTTGTATCCCCTTGCAAAATAATGTATCCCCTTGCAAAATAGTGTATCCCCTTGCCAAAAAGTGTATCCCCTTTGCAAAATAATGCATCCCCTGGGCAAGTGAACTATCCCCTAACTATATTATATGCTGTTTGAGCATTTTATTATAAAATAATAATATAAGTTATGTTTAAGTACAAGCTAAAGAGACTATTTAAAATAATATTTATAAGTTATATTCAAGTACAAGCTAAAGAGTATATTAAAAGGAGTTGACACCTAAAAGTGTGGGATGGATTTGGGTTCTTTTGCTTTGTATGTGTAATGGATATTATTTATGTAGCATTTTATGTATCATATCCCCATCGACATGCCTTTTTTAGCTATGGGTAACATCTCTGATTTAATTTTATTAAGTTCTAAAATTTATTTGTGATTATATTATATTTCTTAAGTTCTAAAATCTTCTCCTGATTATATTTAATATATGAGTGAATTCAACAATGTGAATTATTTATTCACTCCCCATTTACAATAGTTTACCTACAATTAGGAAGACTATGTATACGATTAAAAGTAAATAAATACATGTAAGATCTTACAGAATAAGCTATTGTTCCTCCCAAAAGTAACACATCAGGCCAACAAGGATTAAATACAATGAACTAATCACCTGTAAAGACAACACCAAACCAACATGAAGAGAATGGCTTCCTATTAACATAGATAAAGGGACATAAGGCCTGTGATGATTAGTTAGTGATTAGTTAATTGGATTTACTCAGGCCGTATGTTGCTGGGTCTCCTGCAGTCTCAACAGGAAGCCATGCCTTTTATATTGATTTTTTCAATGTCTTAGCTGATTAATAAGTTGATTACAATTAAACTTTAGTGCCCTCTAGTCAGTAAGTATCTGGCTGAACAATAGAGGGGGTAAATATGAGAAGTTGGAGTCATTAAATCCTACACTTAAATTACAGAACTTGCATTTATTTAGTTTGATATTACTCTTTTATACAACTTTAGCTTTCTGTGATAATATTCGAACATATCATGTACAAGTTTCATAGAACTAATCCATTTATATGGTTTACAAAAGTAATAAAATGAATATATATTAAAATACCTTTAATGTTAGATGTCTAATCTAATTGCCCATAGTTTGTAAAAGATTAACACATAATTTATATTGTGTTGAATTCACTCATGTGCTGAATATTCATTATATATACAATGAAAACATAATTTTAAAAATGCTGTAAAATTAGATTATACATGTGCCTTGATTAGTACAAGATTAGAAGGCAACATATCTATTTGAAGAGTGATTATCATATTATTGATTTAATGACTCTAATGATTAGCTAAGGCCACATTAAGTCAATTTCAATCAACATATTAAAACACCTCACCCCTATTATTCATATCTTGTGAGACAATATATCTTTGATTAAGACAAGGGCATACACTTTTTTGATGGGGATACACATTTTTGTTGCAATATTCTGCACCCCCTAATCCCCCTATTGTTTGGGATGCAAAATGTTGCAGAAAAATAATGCATCCCCAAAAAGATCAAAGGAGGGGATACACTATTTATGGGGATGCATTATCTCGCGTTACACCGGTAGCTCATTGCATAGCTGAGCAATAGTTATTTTGAGATTCCCAATTTGGAGTATATCACTTGTAACTTGAAAACTATTGTATTTAGAGTATTTTGTTTGTGTATGTTATTTACCAACGTTTGGCTCAGCTATAACATAGTAAAATTGCAGTATCTCAAAAAGAAGCTCATTCCATAGTTGAGCAATAGTTACTTTCAGGTTCTCACTGTCGAGTAAATCACTTGTAACTTCAAAACTATTGCACCTAGAGTATTTTGTTTAATATATTATTCACCCACTTTTAGATCAGCTATAACATAGTAAAATTGCAGACCTGTAGCTCATTGCATAGCTGAGCAATAGTTATTTTGAGATTCCCAATTTGGAGTATATCACTTGTAACTTGAAAACTATTGCATTTAGAGTATTTTGTTTGTGTATGTTATTTACCAACTTTTGGCTCAGCTATAACATAGTAAAATTGCAGTATCTCAAAAAGAAGCTCATCCCATAGTTGAGCAATAGTTACTTTCAGGTTCTCACTGTCGAGTAAATCACTTGTAACTTCAAAACTATTGCAATTAGAGTATTTTGTTGAATATATTATTCACCCACTTTTAGATCAGCTATAACATAGTAAAATTGCAGACCTGTAGCTCTTTGCATAGCTGGGCAATAGCTACTTTGAGGCTGTCACTGTTGAGTAAATCACTTGTAACTTTCGCTTTTAGAGTATTTTGTTGAAATATGTTATTCAACTACTTATTGGTCAGCTATAACATAGTAAAATTGCGGACAGGTAGCTCATTGCATAGCTGACCTTTCAGAAGAGATAGAGCACAGAGATAAAATGTCGCTGATGATTTAAAATTTTACTGAATTCTGGCTGCCATCTTGAATGTTGCTGGAAATGGAAAATGTCAATTGTTTCGAAAACCATTAGAGTGATTTTGAGCAAATTTTGGACCCGGGTACTATTGACCGTGGTTATAATACCGCTGAAAAAAAATTAATTTTACAAATTCCAAGTGCTGCATCTTGAGTTGTGGCAAAAATTTAAAAAAAAGTGGATTACCTCAAAAACTCTTAGAGATAGAGCGATTTTGAACACATTTTGAACCCATTGCCCAGCAGGCACACGACTTGATTTCAATGTTGAAATCAGGTTGGTTTTTGGTTGATGACGTTGCACAACCTAGTTTAGACTTGGTATCAACGTCATTATCTGACCCAGGATTCAATCAAAATTTCTGACTTTGAAATCAGGTTGATTTTTAATTGATGATGTTGCACAACCTAATTTCAACCTGTTTTCAACATCAGTAACTGACCTTGAATCAACTCAACTATGATGATGTCATAATGATGTCACGTGTGACATCACATGTGATGTCATACAAGATTGCAGTGAGCAATAATAGGAGATTTTAGGGAACTTTGTCAAAAAATATCTTTGGATGGGGTATCCAATGCTCATAATTCACTGACCCCTCAATTATTGACACATTAGTTTAGAATTTTAGACATAAAAACACCATTTTCACTATAAATTTACCCTCATGTAGCTTTTTATCTGGCATCATTATAATAATTATGTTCACTATTATCATTATTATTCCTGGATACCATATCATATTTACATCCATTGTTATTGTTACCACCTGTCAATCACTATGATGTCATTGGTCATGTGACTGCTTAGGAATTTCCCATTAGGCTCTGCCCACTACCTGTCCATTACCCATTATGTGACCTATGATGTCACTGGTCATTTGACTGGTCAAGGATTCCCCCTAGGCTCTGCCCACTACCAATAAATCACGACCTGAATTCAACATAATTTCAACTTGATTTCAATGTCACATGGTGACTCTGGACCATGTTTGCAAAACCAACCTGGATTCAATGTCTAACCCTGACCAGTAATTCAACATTGAATCAACATTGACATGCCTGCTGGGTGGGTACCATAGACCCTGTATAGAATGTCTCAGAAAAATTTTTAGTTTTCCGAATTTTTGCCGCCATCTTGAATTATGCCAGAAATAAAGAAAATGACTTTAGGAAATGCAGATGCCTGGATAAATAAAATGTCTTTAAGTACTATATATATCATATACAATCTGCCATTGGCCATCTTCAAAAGATCCTCTCAGAATCTCCCACTTATACTATTTTAGTAACATGTAAATATAGGAAGCTGTTTTCACTTTTTATTGGATGGGCACATAATGACAAGTAATGTATAAAGTAAATAATAATTGTAATGACAAAACACTTGTGGGATAATAGAAAGTAATAAATGTACAAACAAATAACATTTTGAAACAGTTCAACCTAGCTCATGGCATAACTTTGGCCTGACATGGTCTCTGCATTTGATAAGAACATGAAACCTCAACTATGACCTTCGTAATTCTTCTCCCAAACACAAAAATGTTTAATTTTAAGTTTTGTTTGCAATACATATATTTACATTTATTTATACACATATTTACATTTTTCCACGTTGCCTCTTCAGGGTCGTAACTATGAGTTATTATCAGTTTGAAGTAAAGACAAGACCTGTTTTGCATGAGATGGTAACTTTGGTCAAACCTGTAAGGCATGTGACCCCCCAGATATGATCTTTTGGCTAAAGTCATCCTTGAGCCAGTCAATTTGACGGATAATATTTCTAAGGAATGCTGTCACCAGATCACCAAAGAACTTCAAAGCCTGTGCTCGAACTGTGAATACTTTGTGGGAAACAAAAATTCCAAGGATGGAGTCGTGGGATGCATTGTGTGACGAATTTGAAATTTTTTTCTAAGAATGAAGTCATGAGATTCATTGTACTGTGCAGGACCAGCCCCCCCCCTGCCCCAGAAACCTTCTAATAGGGTTGAGCCCTCGGTTCTATCACCAGATTCCCATGGACCCAGAGATCCCCATTGTACAGGCACCTTATGGACAGGGATCCAACCTGTAAGGGTGCCTTATGAATTGGGATCTATCATGTAAGAGTACCTTATGGACAGGGATCCACCTTCTTACCATTGCCACCATAGCCTACACAGTGGGTGGTACTGTATGACCGCTCATTGTGTTGACATAGACATCCATCATACACACATCACCCTGTTTTCATTAATAAGATGCAGTATAATCATGAGGGCTTGAGGTCCAATCCAAAAAAAGCTACCAGTCAAGTTCCTGTTGGCACTGTCAAGGTCTCAAAGGGACCAGATCAAAAAGAAAAAGTTTTAAAATGTAAAGTCACGGTTCAGGCTAGAATACAAGTCTGTCTAAAAATAAAACTGAAAATGTAAAAATACAAGTATTGAAATTCATGATGTATATTGACAACTAGTGGTGGGAATTGGGCTTGAAAATCGGAATCGATTAATCGGAAGAGTCCAGAGATGATTAATCGAGTCGAATCGATTTTTTGGGTAATACAGGGAAAAAATACGGTCTGGGCCACTGTGGTTCTATGTTATCTTTAATTCATTTACAATAATAGTTATAATAATATATATTATAATAATAGTTATTTTCTGGAATAAAATGGATGTAAGTTCTGTCACTTTATTGTCAAGAAGTTTCACAACTTGCAGTTAAGTTTCATATTACTAGATGATAACTAACAGTCTAACACGGCAAGCTTCTAAATAGTGACCAGTGTGTTGAAATAGCATAAAATATCCTCAGTGGGACAGAATTCAGCTAATTAAACTGAACATAATGGTGAAAAAATTATAAAAATTGGACAAGAAATAAGGAAGTTATGGCTATTTAAACATACATTAAACATTAAAGTGACCATTTTCCCATTTTTATGATCTGTAATAAAAGGTTCAAAAGAGATGTTAATAATAAATTTAGAAGGGTAAGAGACACCAGTGAATCAAATGTACTGAATCTTTATTGTAACCTAATGGTATATAATTGGGAAATACTGTACAAGGAAAAAGATGTAAATAATGCTTACAAAACATTCTTGGAAATTTTTATAGACTTATATAATACAACTTGTCCTTTTAAAACAATAAGAGTTAAACATAACATGTTTAAGCCGTGGTTTACAGAAGGGTTGAAGGCAGCCTGTAAAAAAAGAACAATGTATAAAAAATATCTTAAAAACAAGTCATGTCTAACAGAGGCTAAATATAAGACCTATAAAAATATGTTAACCTATATTTTATGAGCAGCTGAAAAAGAGTATTATAACAAAAAGTTAATTGAGAGTAAAAGTGATATAAAAAGAATGTGGTCCACTTTGAATAGTGTTATAAAATCTAAATCAGTGATTGCATACCCAGAAGAGTTTGAGCAGGAGGGTAAACTTTTGTCAAATAAAACTGATATTGCAAATGAATTTAATAAATTTTTTGTAAATGTTGGATCAGACCTGGCCAACAAAATCATTGCACCACCAAATATGCATGTATATGATTTTATGAAAGGTAAAAATAAAAAATCCATGTATGTGGAAGACGTCAACACAGATGAAATAGTTAAAATTAACTTCAAGAGTAAGATGTCGTGTGATGTTAATGGTATAAATATGAGTATATTGAAAAAAATAATTATTGCAATTGTACAACCATTGAAGTATATATGTAACCTATCATTGAACACAGGTGTATTCCCAAATGATATGAAGATTGCAAGGGTTATTCCTCTGTTTAAAGCAGGAAATAACAATGTATTTACAAATTACAGGCCAGTGTCTATATTACCCCAATTTTCAAAAATATTAGAGAAAATATTTAATAATAGACTAGACAATTTTATAGAAAAACATAAAATACTTACAGATAGTCAATATGGCTTCTGCAGAAACAGATCCACATCACTGGCATTAATAGAATTAATAGAAAAATAACAGAATCATTGGATAGTAAAATAACTACAGTAGGTGTTTTCATTGATCTGACAAAAGCCTTTGACACCATTGACCATCAATTATTATTAAAAAAAGTTATATTTTTATGGGGTAAGGGGTACAGCATTAAATTGGATTGAGTCTTATTTAACAAATCGTCAACAATATGTACAACTAGGGGATGTTAATTCTGAGTTATTAAAAGTGTTGTGTGGGGTGCCGCAAGGCTCTATCCTTGGCCCCAAGTTGTTTATAATAATGTAATGATATATGTAATGTCTCAAAACTTTTAGATTTAATTTTATTTGCAGATGACACCAACAGTTTTTATACTGGAACAAATTTAGATAATATAGTGAGGTAATAACAGGTGAACTAGAGAAAATAAATGTTTGGTTTTCACTAAATAAATTATCACTCAATGTGAGTAAAACAAACTATATGATATTCAGTAATAAAAATATAAGGGATTTTTTATTTTTTTTTATTTTTTTTTATGTATATATCCTTTAATGTTTACCACCATGTAACATTGACCCTAACAATAATTAACTCACATGAGAGAGCAGAGAGAGAGAGACTCTGACATATACATATTAAGATTTTTTCCCTGCCAAATGGCATTCCAAAGTAATATTATTAGTAGTAGTATTATTTACTTTTATAAACACATACTTGTGCAATATTTCACTGTGTTTAGTATAAGGTATCATCATTGGGTTTCCTTGCTTATTTATTATTTCATCATTTATTTATTTATTAATTGTTTTAAGCTTCATCATCTTTCATTTTTCATCATTTGTACACACAATAATAGATGTACAATAAACAATATAATTAATCTAAAATACAACTAACAGAGCTGTCAAAGTTATCAGATTACTGTAAGAGATGCTAATTTATGTGACACTTTCTTCAATAACTGTACTACATCTTTATACTTATTAATGCTATAAATTTTAATGATATAATTTAACTTTGTTACAAAATATAAGGGATGGTGATGCAAGTATAATTTTCAATGGTCAAGAAATTAAGGAGGTACAATATTCAAAATTTCTCGGGGTGCTGACTGATAAAAGGTTATGTTGGAATAAACATGTAGAGCATGTGACAAGTAAATTGTATAAAAGTATGTCAATAATAAGTAGAGTAAAAAGGGTATTTAACAAAGATGTATTGAAAACATTGTATAATACATTATTTTTGCCATACTTAAACTATTGTTGTGAGGTTTGGGGTAGAGCAAACAAATGTTTAACAAAGAAAATAACAAAGATTCAGAAATGGGCATTAAGGGTAATTTGTAACAGCAAATACAGGGAACACACTACTCCTTTGTTTGCAGAATGTAAATTGTTAAAATTTGAAGATATTGTTGAACTAAAAGTGTTTATCTTAATGTATAATGCTAATAAGCAGGAATTGCCATGTAACATACAAAAACTATTTACAAAGGATAAAAGTTTACATTATAGAACAAGGCAATTGGGTAAATTTAATCATAAATATGCCAGAACGGAGTTAAAAAGAAGGTGTGTGTCAATCTATGGCGTGAAAATTTGGAATGGCTTAAATAAAGAGGTGTCTAAAATATGTTGTTTGTATAAATTTAAGAAGGAGGTAAAAAATTTATTATTACAGAAGTATGACTGAGCAGGAAAATTACAGTAAATTATAGATATTTAGTATAATATATACATAATTTCTCGTATTCTTTCTTTAGAGTCTTGTTTCAACTTAGGGTAAAATATTAAGTTTATTAGTTATCCGGAAGCAGGGAATAGCCTAGAAAAGCTTAGGCTTCAAATATTTCCTCCCTGATGAGAGTGAATTTATATATGTAATTGATATTGTCAGTAGACATCATTAAAACCATATATCTTGTATATATACAGTAAATTAAATATTATATATTATCTATTTGACTTCTTATTGAAGTCCTTGGTGTTGAATCATACATGTATTATTTATAAATTTATATATTGTAATGGGTCTGGGGTAGATCAGTTATTTTTTTCTTATGAATGTAATGAATTCATGACTATAGGAACTTATAAAGTTATCCAAGTTACAGAATAGGTTTTTCTGATTATTTTTCACCAAACAGTTTTAAAATGTTATCTTACAGCCAGGCAGGGGTGCACCTTCCCACTAAGCTGTACAATCACTTGTGACCCAAATAAGGGTCACCCCTAAGTAAAGCATTTCTGTAGTACAGAACTTTGAGAGGGGGGGATATTTTAACTCTGTACTCACTTTATTGATTTTCTAGGCTGAACATGCTTTCTTTGAATGTGTGTGTGTGTTTAGTTTCTCCAGTAAATCTCGATCTTTTAGTGGATTTGTTTCAGTACACACACTTGTGTAGAGTGAGGAATGTATTCTGGGGATAGTTTAGTATAAAACTGAATGTCTTTATTATGTCTCAAAAGTTATTTATGCATGTATATAAAATTGTACTTACATATTTTTGATGTATTGGGACATGTTTAATAATCTATGGTAATGCAATTTTACTATATTTTGGGGAGAAACTTTGTGCAAATAATTACTCTGAATGTCAGAGTAGATTCAGAGTATGTCAGAGTAGGCTCAGCCAATCAAATGGCTTCTAGGCATTGTGGGTATCTATGTACTCTGGAAACCAGAGTAAGTCAGAGTAGGCATAATAAATTGAGAGTAAAATAGGTAATTGGTGGAGTTTAGCTCAGAACTCCAGTGTGTAAACATCTCTCCTGAGAACTTACCAGCAGATTAGTCCACTCCACTCTGATAATTCCACACTTATTCACTGAGGTAATCTACAATCACAACTTGCTAGAAAGCTATCACCCCTCTATTCTTTGTTTACATATTATAACTGGCAGATGAGATTTTCCATATTTGGCTCCAACTTACTACATTGTTGTGACAACTGTCAGATTGATATAAACTTATAGTATCACAGATATCTTATCAGAATACTCTTGGAAATCACTGTAAGTGCCTTTATTATTTTACCCAGTAACTTAATAGGTGATATTTAATTATTTTAGAGGGATAATTTTGATATACTGATATTTATCAGCAGTAATTAAGGCCTGACATAGTGCTCACTGATAATTAACCCTTTCGCTACTGAAGGAACATTATTCCAAGGGACTGTAGCCATATGACGTCATATCACGTCAGAAATGCCATTGAAGTAAAATAATAAGTCACTACCTTATGCACTTTATTTGCGGTATTTTTCGGCATATTTCATTAGGAATTGATGAAAGTCGAATGGGAAAATTCATGGGAATTCCCCAAATAAAAATAACCACGAGTAAACAATATACAACAATATGCAGCTATATGCGTTAAATACGGCAATATATACAGAAACCAGTTAAAATAGGTGAAATGGTGAATTTTTTTAAAAAATATTGCTTAACTTTCATATAAAATACTTTAAAAATTGGTTTAATACTGATACACCAAAGAAAACGTATAACAGTACACTGAAGGGAAAAAAGAAATATATATTATTGCCGTCGACCGCTAGTCGACAGACATGGTCCCTTGTAATACACATTGATGTCGACTGCTAGTCGACAAACATGGTAGCGAAAGGGTTAACAAGCACTAAGAGAAACTTGGCACAAGCTAAAATACCCCTTTGAGTAAGTCACTCTACAGTTTTCTGGGTGACATACATTTGGCCCATGACTGAGCATATTAACAGTACCGGAATATCTGTATGAATAACTGAATAGTACAATTCAGTTGGACCATTTAATTCAAAGATTGTTTTCTTCTTGTCATTGTCTAAACTTTAGGTTGATTTTGCATGGACCGTTGTATATATTACACTGTATATAATATTTTACTGAATACTGTGTATCCCATCTGTACAGATATGTAGTTTCACCTTAGCATAGGTTGCTGTTTACTTTTTCACTGACTAAAAGTAACATTGATTCTGTATTACACTGTATATAATATTTTACTGAATACTGTGTATCCTGTCTGTACAGATATATCATTTCACCATAGCATAGGTTACTGTTTTCTTTTAATAAACTGACTTTATAGTTATATATTTGGCTCTTTTCACTACTATCGACACTGGCTCATACTTTTATTTAAAATACTAACCAAAGCTGTGGAATCTGCTGAAGAGAAATTACTGTTATATAAGTACTAGCTAATACTCCTGACCACATAATACCCTTACACTTTGAAATTAAGACTTGGACTGTGATCAGCACTGATGAGAAACTGGTTCCTGTGATATTGTATTGAGAGACAACTCTACTTTGTGACACTCAACCAGATTAAATTTAACTGGTGGTTTCAGAATTGAGACCCCAGTACAGAGATAACAGCTACAGAGATAAGAGATACAACACTTCCGCTGGGCCATTTCAAGTGGTGTCAGAAGTGGGATCTTCAACTTCGTTGAGAGATCCAGTGATACGAGCCCCTGGAGTGTTACCAAGATGTCACACACACCAAACTACATGGATAAAGCTAATGAGAAGGGATCTGGAGATATTCAACAGAAAAGGGCTTCCCTGCTAGCTGATAATCCACAAGAAGATGACAATATGGACAGACTTCAAGCTGCTGCTGAATGTTTGCTGTACATGCAGAATGATAATGATACTGAACAACGACCTGAGATAGATGTTTTTGGCAGTCGGCCTCCACATCCCGATCGACACCAGAACAGAGACAACTGGAATGCTGGTTTGCAGCCAGGTAATAATAAAAGACCCCGGGTCAGTTCAATGGGAATGGATCATGGCCAGAATTTATCAGCCACTTTGAAATCTGCGCAGATTTGAATGAATGGAGCAACCGCCAAAAACCTCAGTACCTGAGTGTGAGTTTGAGAGGAGCAGCATGCCAGTTGCTACGGACACTGAACCCAGCCAAACGACTCAATTATCACGAACTAGTGACAGCTCTTGGGCGCAGATTTAACCCAGAAAACCAAACAGAACTGTTCAGAGCAGAATTAAGAAACTGCCAGCATTTAGCTTCACAAAGTTTGCCAGAATTAGCACAAGAAATACGACGACTGGTCCACCTAGCCTATCCAACCGCATCTCAAGATGTGATGGATGTTCTGGGAAGGGATTACTTTATCGATTCTCTGGATGACAGTGATCTCCGCTGGCGGGTATACCAAGTCAAGGCCAAAAGTCTAGATGATGCAGTTTGTGCTGCAGTAGAAATGGAAGCATACAAGAAGGCTGAAAGACAACGAATTCATCCAAGAAAAAGTGTGAGGCAGGTCAACCTTTACAAATATCAGAATAGCCTATCACCTGCAGCTAATGACATGTCACTGGAAAAGATACAACAGCAAATGGAGCAGCTAAAGGAGATGATGGAAAAATTGAAACAGAAACCAAATTTCAGCCAGCAAGGGAGTGGGAAAAAGGAGCAAAAAGACATTGAATGCTGGAACTGTGGCATTAAAGGTCAGTACAGATCTGAGTGTAGGAAACCACGACAGTTTCAGAAACCACAGAATTCGTCAAACTGAGCTGGGCTGTGCCTCGTGGCCAAGGTACAGTCCAAGAAATGAGGCCAAAACAAGTTATAACAATAACAAGGGGATCAGGATTAATAGTGACTGGACAAATTGATGGACTTTCAGTTAAATTTTTGGTGGACACTGGAGCAAGTATGACACTGATGTCACAAAAAGTTGTAAATTTCGAAGATCACCAGATAGACCCAGTGAGTTTCGACATTTACCAGGCAAATGGGGATCCCTTGCCAGTAGTTGGTCAAATTGTCAGCGAAATCACACTAGGTCCACTCAGGGTTTGTCACAATATTGTTGTGGCAGATATTCATGATGATGCCATATTAGGAATAGACTTCCTTATGCAGCATGACTGTAAATTAGACCTACCTAGTTAACAATTATCCATTCAAGGAACAACTGTGAACATGTGGAAGGAGGATGAGGATCCAGGCTGTTGCCGAGTGTCAGTCAAAGAAAATACCACAATTCCAGCCAAGCATGAGAAAATAATTCTTGGATGGGTTCACAGAAGAGGCAATGAAAGTCACACAAATGTATTGGAGGGTACTGCAAAGTTCTAATTCTAATTCTAATTGGACTTTTATAGCGCTTAATCTCCCCAAACAAGAGGACTCTAAGGCGCAACAAAACAAAAAGCAGTCAACAAAATTCTGTGTCCAGGGACATAACAGGGGGTCGAACACCACGGAGAACGCCAGGAGGATGATTCAGGCTAGGGTGGATATGCTTTGGTGTACAGGTAGGTTTTAAGCTGTTTTCTGAAGGAGGCCAGGGATGGAGAGGCACGAATCACATCAGGGAGAGTATTCCACACAGTAGGAGCATCAAACGCAAAACTATTACCAAACTGTTTGACAGATTTATGAACAGAGGGGCAGAACTTTGGAATAACTAGGAAATTACCACCACTTTCACTGCGCCTGGTACTATAAGAACTGCTGTAGGAAGAAAGATGTGGTGAAAAATACCTGGGAAAACCTGTGTGAAGATACTTATAAACAAGTGTGACTGTCTTGAACACAATGCGCTGTTCAACAGGAAGCCAATGCAGTTTCTTTAGCACAGGAGTTATGCTGGTGTATCGACTGGTGTTTGATACAATTCTAGCTGCACTATTTTGGATGCACTGTAATTTGCGTAGATTGAACTTGGACAGGCTCCTGAAAAGTGAGTTGCAGTAATCCAACCGACTACTAACAAGAGCGTTGGCTACAAGCACAGAAACATCATGAGTAAGAAACCGCCTGACATGTCTGAAGTCACGGAGTTTAACAAAACAACTTTTGCAGACATTCTGAACATGCTTGGACAAAGAGAAATCTGAATCAAGCCACACACCCAGATTTTTTACTGAATCTGCAGGGCAGAGTGAGTTGCCCAGGATATCAATTGGAAAACATGCTTTCAACTTATCCCTTTGTCTCTTCGAACCAAAGATGATAAACTCAGTCTTATCAGGATTCAGTTTGAGCTTACTAGTTGTCATCCACTCTTTAACATCATTTAGGCACTTATTTAGCTTTTCAAAGGCAGCAGATGCATTCTTCTGGGATAAATGTATATAAAGTTGGCTATCATCTGCATAGAAATGAAACTTTATTCCATTATGTTTACTGATAATGGAACTGAGGGGGGTAGTGTACAATGAGAACAACAAAGGACCCAGGACAGAACCTTGGGGAACACCAAAATAGGAGTTTACAAACATCTGACAAAGTAGAACCAATTTTTACTGATTGGTAACGGTCCATTAGGTAGGATGTGAACCATTTCAGAACGGAGCCACTGACCCCAAACCAGTTTTGGAGGCAACCCAGAAGAGTAGAGTGATCAATGGTGTCGAAGGCAGCAGACAAGTCAAGCAATACCAAGGCAGTGGATTCACCTCTTGACAATGATAAGTGAACCTCATTTTTTATGTAGAGAAGAGCAGTCTCAGTTGAATGGCCCGCCTTATATGCCGACTGGTACGGGTTGTCTAAGTTATTGGCATTAATATGTTCTAACAGCTGCTTAGCAACCACACGTTCTACCAATTTAGATATAAAACTGAGACCTGATACAGGGCGATAATTCTTAAGGTCATTTGAGGGAAGATTTGGCTTTTTAATAAGTGGAGTGACCACAGCAGATTTGAAGGCATCAGGAACGCATCCCTCCATGAGTGAGCAGTTGACCAGCTTTGTAAGGGATGGTAGCAATATATCAATGCATTCCTTAATCAGGAATGTTGGCAGAGGGTCCAACAGGCATGATTTTGTTGGTGATGCTTTAATTATTTTATCAACAGCATCTTCAGAAACTTGCCTAAAGACAGTAATTTGGGGAGGATCTGAAGGAGGGTTAACATCATATTCAGTGCCAGAAGAAGCAAAATTATCTCTAATCTTCTTGATTTTGTTGGTGAAGAAGGAGGCAAACTGGTCAGCCAATGACTTTTCGGACTCATGAGATGGAAGTGTGGCATCAGAAACCCTGTTCAGGGTCTTATGGAGCTCACGCCAAAGTTTTCGAGAGTCATGACTATTGTCTGAGATCAGTTTGCTATAGTAGTCTGATTTATCTTTATTTACAAGTGCATTGCACCGAGCAATCTGGCGACGAAGCCTACTCCTGTTAAGTGTACTTTTAGCCCTACGCCAGGTTCTCTCAAATTGGCGCCTAAGGGACTTTGCACGTCGATAATCATCAGACATCCAATCGGCGGACTCCTTTTTCGTCAATTTAGATATAAGAGGTGCATGCCTATCCAGAACATCACTCAAATCATGTACATATTGATCATACAGATCGACAACAGCATCAGCTGGAGACTTGACGAAGGACGTATTTTTGAGATCTGAGCGGAAGTCAGACATATTGATACGGTGGAACCTTCTATATTGAACTACATTTGGAGTATGAGACACTTGACAAGGGAAGGCAACTGAACATTTGACTAATGCGTGATCGGAAACAAAGTCACAAATTTTAACATCAGCAATGGTGTCCTGATCACAGGGAGATAAAATCAGGTCCAATATGTGACCATGTAGATGAGTAGGTTTATTGACTAACTGTTTGAGGTCACATGAATCAAGAAAGGTAGTGAATTTCTGACCGTCACCAACTGGAACATCAACATGAATGTTGAAGTTGCCACAAATGTAATATGAAGAATTAATGGATGAAAGGTAACCAACAAATGACATGAATTCTTCCAGAAAATTACAGGTACATGATCCTGGAGGGCGATAGATGCAGGCAAGCAACACTGAATGGCCATGAAGCCCGATTGACACCACTATATTTTCAAATGACTGATAACAAGGAGTTTCAATTATATGGGGTCTGTAGGAGGATCTGATGAAAAAACCCACACCACCACCAATACCTGAGGGACGAGGCTTGTGAGGAAAGTTAAAATCGGGAGGAGTTATAGACCGTAAGAAGCTGTCAGAGTCAAATGGACGTATGTGTGTTTCCGTGAGGCATAGAAGATCAAGGTCGTATGAAGCCACCATGTCGGCAAGGAGAGGACCCTTGTTCCTTACGGATCTGGCATTCAAAACATCGAGTGTAAACGGACCAGGGTTGAGGGATACATCTCCACCCAGTAACAGTAACAACATGAGCCCTCTTCCATTAACCATGGTCGGAAATTTTCGGCAGGAACACAAATATGATAAATTTTTCGCAACCCGTGTCAAAGGAGGACATGATGTGTAAGATGCTCTGGTGCTGAACCAATCATGTCTGTGGGCCAGTGCCACTGCAAACAGTGCCATGAAGAGGAGTAACCGAGGGCTGAACATGACTGGTGGGGTTGTACATCAGTAAGAGCCCCTAGTCTAAGCTCAACAGTGGGGAGCCTCAATAATATAACCCTACACCTAAAAGTCACAACTCTTCGTCCTGTGGGCGACTCACAGGCACCCTAACACCCCACACTACAGCCTCACCTTAAGCTAAAAGACAACACCACCAGACACCAACAGGAAAATGTCTATATACTGATTGGAAATAAACTTCAAGTGAACTTACAAGACACAAATTAGATTATAAATAATACCCAGTACTTGAAATGGGGGAATTATAGATCAAATTACTACGGTAATTCCCGGCAAATGGGCGATAATACCCGCTTTTATATAGAAGTTGATACAGCAGTGAATTGGAGGAATATATACATAAAACAGGCAAAGAATAAGAAAGTAAGATGAAATTAATATATAAGATAGTGAATCCGTCTAAAAATGTGCTACATGTACATAAAAACGACCATTATTGTACAGAGAATTCCAAAAAGCGTCTCCGCGGAGCGTACTAAAACACCAAGTTCACAGAGAGATATGGTCTTATGATCGCAAGAGCTCTTGTCGATATTCAACATGGGCAAGTACTGATGAGAGTATTGAATCCCACAGAATGTGATACTGACCTAAGGGAAGGCACAACTGCTGCCATGTGTTATCCTGCTGTTACATTTGATGACACCGAGGACAGAACATATATACAGACAGTACAAATGAATGACCTTGAAGTGGAGTCAAGGTCAGATGAAATATCACCTCAAATTCCAGACCATTTAAAAGATATGATAGATCGGAGTTCTGAGCACCTAGATGATACTCAGATTGCTGCGATGACTGACCTGATGACTGAGTATCAAGACATATTTGCAAAAGACTCTTGTGACCTTGGGCGGACGGACAAGGTAAAACACTGGCGATGCACCACCAATCAAGCAACGACCACGGCGAATACCACTACATTTGCGTGAGGAAGCTAGGAAGCAAACTCAGGACATGTTGGAACGAGACATCATTGAACCATCAGAGAGTCCATGGTCATCACCAGTAGTGCTGGTCAAAAAGAAGGACAACACTTGGAGATACTGCATAGATTACAGAAAAGTAAATTTTCTGACCCGAAAAGATGCTAAGGCTATTCCAGATTACCACACAGATCTTCCATTTCTTTCAGGAGCAAAATTCTTTTCAACTGTTGATTTTCAGTCGGGGTACTGGCAGATAGAAGTTGATCCAAAAGACAAGAGAAAAACTGCATTTACGACTCCAGATGGAGGACTATATCAGTTTAAAGTTCTCCCTTTTGGTCTGTGTAATGCTCCTGCCACTTTTGAGCGTTTTATAGAGCATGTATTTAGTGGTCTGCAGTACACTATGTTGTTGATTTATCTTGATGATGTGATTATTTTTGGGTCCTGTTTGGAGGAGAAAATTGAAAGACTTGCTGCAGTTTTCAACAGAATACGAGATGCCAAGTTGAAACTGAAACCCAGTAAATGTGTTTTCTTCCAGAAAGAAGTTCCATATTTGGGCCACTTGGTATCTGAGAAAGGTGTGGCAACTGATCCAGAAAAAGTCGAAGCGGTGAAAAATTGGCCCCGACCAACAAATATTACAGAAGTGAGAAGCTTGGTTGGACTGTGTTCATACTACCGTCGATTTATAAAAAACTTTGCCATCATTGCAGCACCTTTACATGAGCTCACTAAGAAGAATACGCAGTTTATATGGACTGAAAAATGTGAGACAGCATTTCAACAGTTGATTAAATCTTTGTCTGAAGCACCCATCTTAGCATATCCTCGACTAGAGTGCCAGTTTACCTTGGACACTGATGCCAGTGATACTGGAATTGGTGCAGTTCTGTCTCAAATTATTGATGAAGAAGAGCATGTCATTGCTTATGCAAGTCGCAGTTTGTCAAAACCTGAAAGGCGGTACTGTGTCACCAGAAGGGAGCTACTCGCAGTTGTACATTTTGTAAAATATTTCAGACACTTTCTCTATGGCAGCCATTTTGTCATCCGCACTGATCATGGATCTCTGAGATGGCTATACAACTTTAAGGAGCCTGAAGGACAGATAGCCCGGTGGATGGAAACTTTGGCTATGTATGACTTCCAAATTCGACACAGATCAGGTAAAATGCATAGTAATGCAGACGCACTTTCCCGGCGACCATGCAGACAGTGTGGTATGGATGACACGCAAATAATGCAGCGAGTAACAGTTCTGACCCGATCTCAAGACAGACAAGATACTGAGCAAGAATACACGAGTGATGAGAACCCAGAAATTCAGTGGATTTCAAGCATTGGGAGTGAAGCACTGTCTCAAGAACAGATGCAAGATAAGGTTATTGGGCAAATACTCAAATGGAAAACTGAAAACAGACGAACCAAACTGGGGTGAGATTTCGGGACAGTCAGCAGCCATAAAAGCTTATTGGTCTATGTGGAATCATTTAGAAATCAAGAATGATGTTCTGTACAAGAGATGGGATGCAGATGTCAGTGGCAAATGCACATGGCAACTGGTAGTACCTGAATGCCGACGCCAAGAAGTTTTACAGATGGTTCATGATCACATCACAGCTGGTCACCTTGGAGAACACAAAACATTGGCAAACCTTCGATTTTATTGGTACGGACACAGGAAAGATGTTGAAAAATGGTGTGAATCATGTGACTTATGTGCTTCACGAAAAGGACCCAGCAAGAAAAGGTGAGGGAAAATGGGACACGTGACAGCAGGCATGCCAATGGAAAAAGTAGCATTGGACATAATGGGACCCCTACCTCGAAGCAACCGAGGCAATAGATACCTGCTGGTACTCTCTGATTACTTCACCAAGTGGGTAGAAGCTTATGCAATACCAAATGAAGAGGCCATAACAGTTGGCCGGAAATTTGTAGAAGAGTTTATCTGCAGATTTGGTGTACCCCTCTCTGTACATACAGATCAAGGGAGACAATTTGAATCAGCCCTATTTCAGGAGTTTTGTGACATGCTTGATATTGACAAGAGTAGAACAACACCCTTTCACCCACAAAGTGACGGTCTGGTTGAACGGATGAATCGAACCTTAGAGTGTTTTAGTGTCTGAACATCGGAAGGATTGGGACAACTAAATACCATTCTTACTCCTGGCATATAGATCAACTGTACAGGAAACTACTAATTCTTCTCCCAATTTGCTAATGTTTGGAAGAGAGGTATTCCTTCCAGTTGATGTCATTTTCGGAAAACCACCACAAGAATATCCAGATACAACTGAATATATTGCCCAATTACAAGAAGGACTAGAATCAGCACACGAGTATGTACGTGTGAAAATACAACGCGCCAGTTCAAGACAGAAACGTTACTATGACAGGAAGACAAATGGGAAGTCGTATAATAGTGGAGATTTAGTTTGGTTACATGAACCAACTAGGAAACTAGGTCGGTGCCCAAAACTGCAAAGATACTGGAAGGGACCATTTACTGTCCTACAGAAGATAAACAACTTGTTGTACAGAATTCAGTGGTCACCTAAGACCAAACCAAAAGTAGTCCACTTTGATAGATTAAAGGAATATAGAAACCGTGGAAGTCTACATGGGGGCAAAAGCCACACCACAAAGGACATTGCTGATGTTAATGTACAGGATAGTTCAACTGTACGAGGAAAGGTAACAGATGCTTCATCAGATGAAGAAGAGGGTTACACGAGGGAACCAGATGAAGGTCTCCCAGAGTTTGAAGATATCTCCTCGGGTTTGAGTATTGGAGAAGGCGCCCTCCAGAATACTCAAAGACAGACAGATGTATTTTGTCTGGCAGGAAGTGGACAAGTAAGTCCTGGAACTTCCTATGAAAATGTAAGAAGTGGACATGATTGTCCTGAAACTTCTGTTGAGAAAAAGATGTCAGAAAGTGGACATGAAAGTCCTGTAACTTTCACAAGAAGTGGACAAGGTAGTCCTGTAACTACCAAGGAAATCGTCTCTGAAAGAGGCAAGGATCTCCAAGAGGGTTTGAGCAATGGCTCTTTGGAAATCAGTGGTTGTGATGCAGAAACCTTCACTAGAGACAACCCACGAAGATCGAAATGTACAAGACAAGTCCCCGACAGACTGACTTATAGTTAAGTACTGATGTCATTTTTGTCATTACAGATTGCCAGAACAGCAACAACCACCAGATTAGTTAAGAATACTTTATTAGTCAAGGTGACTACAACATTGATACATTTTTCTCATTTTTTGTTCTACAGATGGCTAGACAATTCCACTGCCAGTGCTGTAATCTGAGTTTTAACAGGAAGTGGAATTGGGAGAGGCACTTCGACCAAGTTCACAGTTCTCCAGGTGTTACCTTTCAATGTCCGTTCTGCACTGCTAAGAGAAAGAGCAAGGCTGACATGAGGCAGCACCTACGGATGTCCCATCCTGAACGGAAAGCCCAGGTCCAGGCTGACCCGAGTTTGGTTCGCGAGATAAGGGTCAAGGACACACCATCCCATGTCATCTCTGATACTGCACTTGACACTCCACCAGCAGTAGCTGTCAGATCAGTTGTCCACATTGCTGGTCAAAATAAGAAAGTTGAGACACCATTAAGCCTGTGCAGCCCTGGATTTCAACTTCCAGTAGAACTACAGAACCTGCTGGACAACAACTGTCAGGATGTCCTACAGACAGCTGCTGCTGCTGCATCTATTTCATCCAAGGTGGTTCCAGAGCAGCCATCTATAGTAAAGCTGGTAGCTGTTCCCACAAATGTCCAAAGTGCAAGGGTTCATCAAGAAGCATCAGAGAAGAATGATTTGCCAGCCACAGTCACCCATCAGAGACTCGTTCTACCAACAGATATAGATCCGAATATCCCATGCATCCCCGAGCGTTGTGCCACCACCACTCAGACTGGTCTCAGCTCTGTGGAGGCTGTACCAAAGTCCCCAAAGTATCTGGCACCTACCAAAATTTCACAGAGAAACATCAGCTCCAATGGGAAATTCAAGAATTGTGGTACCAGTATGGAGGAGTCAGAACAACATCAAAAGATGAAACAGGACACTGTGGTAGAGAGATCGCCATCGACGAGAGAGGAGACCTGCCCACATGGAGTGAAGTTACCAGTATATGAAAGGGTGACATCAACAACAAATGAGGCAAATTCCAGGAAGAGGATGGTGTCCGAGAAGATTTATTGTATAAAGTGCTGGAGAGAGAGCAACCAGGAAGAAGAGGACGAGGACAGTGATTGGGGGTTTTAGACTTTCACAATAGTTTTCTTTTCTTTGCTTTTGTTGCTGTAGGAACTAAAATTTTACATATTGTGTGATGAACTGTATTTAGAGTAGCATGGGCCTTTTTGTCTGTGACTAAATACCTGACTTGACCTTAGTAACTATGTTGTGAACTTTTGTTCAGGATTATGCGAGGGCGCTATAATCTTAGCCGGGGGTCTGGGGTAGATCAGTTATTGTTTTCTTATGAATGTAATGAATTCATGACTATAGGAACTTATAAAGTTATCCAAGTTACAGAATAGGTTTTTCTGATTATTTTTCACCAAACAGTTTTAAAATGTTATCTTACAGCCAGGCAGGGGTGCACCTTCCCACTAAGCTGTACAATCACTTGTGACCCAAATAAGGGTCACCCCTAAGTAAAGCATTTCTGTAGTACAGAACTTTGAGAGGGGGGGATATTTTAACTCTGTACTCACTTTATTGATTTTCTAGGCTGAACATGCTTTCTTTGAATGTGTGTGTGTGTGTTTAGTTTCTCCAGTAAATCTCGATCTTTTAGTGGATTTGTTTCAGTACACACACTTGTGTAGAGTGAGGAATGTATTCTGGGGATAGTTTAGTATAAAACTGAATGTCTTTATTATGTCTCAAAAGTTATTTATGCATGTATATAAAATTGTACTTACATATTCTTGATGTATTGGGACATGTTTAATATAATCTAGGGTAATGTAATTTTACTATATTTTGGGGAGAAACTTTGTGCAAATAATTACTCTGAATGTCAGAGTAGATTCAGAGTATGTCAGAGTAGGCTCAGCCAATCAAATGGCTTCTAGGCATTGTGGGTATCTATGTACTCTGGAAACCAGAGTAAGTCAGAGTAGGCATAATAGATTGAGAGTAAAATAGGTAATTGGTGGAGTTTAGCTCAGAACTCCAGTGTGTAAACATCTCTCCTGAGAATTTACCAGCAGATTAGTCCACTCCACTCTGATAATTCCACACTTATCCACTGAGGTAATCTACAATCACAACTTGCTAGAAAGCTATCACCCCTCTATTCTTTGTTTACATATTATAACTGGCAGATGAGATTTTCCATATTTGGCTCCAACTTACTACATTGTTGTGACAACTGTCAGATTGATATAAACTTATAGTATCACAGATATCTTATCAGAATACTCTTGGAAATCACTGTAAGTGCCTTTATTATTTTACCCAGTAACTTAATAGGTGATATTTAATTATTTTAGAGGGATAATTTTGATATACTGATATTTATCAGCAGTAATTAAGGCCTGACATAGTGCTCACTGATAATTAATAAGCACTAAGAGAAACTTGGCACAAGCTAAAATACCCCTTTGAGTAAGTCACTCTACAGTTTTCTGGGTGACATACATTTGGCCCATGACTGAGCATATTAACAGTACCGGAATATCTGTATGAATAACTGAATAGTACAATTCAGTTGGACCATTTAATTCAAAGATTGTTTTCTTCTTGTCATTGTCTAAACTTTAGGTTGATTTTGCATGGACCGTTGTATATATTACACTGTATATAATATTTTACTGAATACTGTGTATCCCATCTGTACAGATATGTAGTTTCACCTTAGCATAGGTTGCTGTTTATTTTTTCACTGACTAAAAGTAACATTGATTCTGTATTACACTGTATATAATATTTTACTGAATACTGTGTATCCTGTCTGTACAGATATATCATTTCACCATAGCATAGGTTACTGTTTTCTTTTAATAAACTGACTTTATAGTTATATATTTGGCTCTTTTCACTACTATCGACACTGGCTCATACTTTTATTTAAAATACTAACCAAAGCTGTGGAATCTGCTGAAGAGAAATTACTGTTATATAAGTACTAGCTAATACTCCTGACCACATAATACGCTTACACTTTGAAATTAAGACTTGGACTGTGATCAGCACTGATGAGAAACTGATTCCTGTGATATTGTATTGAGAGACAACTCTACTTTGTGACACTCAACCAGATTAAATTTAACTGGTGGCTTCAGAATTGAGACCCCAGTACAGAGATAACAGCTACAGAGATAAGAGATACAACACTTCCGCTGGGCCGTTTCAAGTGGTGTCAGAAGTGGGATCTTCAACTTCGTTGAGAGATCCAGTGATACGAGCCCCTGGAGTGTTACCAAGATGTCACACACACCAAACTACATGGATAAAGCTAATGAGAAGGGATCTGGAGATATTCAACAGAAAAGGGCTTCCCTGCTAGCTGATAATCCACAAGAAGATGACAATATGGACAGACTTCAAGCTGCTGCTGAATGTTTGCTGTACATGCAGAATGATAATGATACTGAACAACGACCTGAGATAGATGTTTTGGCAGTCGGCCTCCACATCCCGATAGACACCAGAACAGAGACAACTGGAATGCTGGTTTGCAGCCAGGTAATAATAAAAGACCCCGGGTCAGTTCAATGGGAATGGATCATGGCCAGAATTTATCAGCCACTTTGAAATCTGCGCAGATTTGAATGAATGGAGCAACCGCCAAAAAGCTCAGTACCTGAGTGTGAGTTTGAGAGGAGCAGCATGCCAGTTGCTACGGACACTGACCCCAGCAAAACGACTCAATTATCACGAACTAGTGACAGCTCTTGGGCGCAGATTTAACCCAGAAAACCAAACAGAACTGTTCAGAGCAGAATTAAGAAACTGCCAGCGTTTAGCTTCACAAAGTTTGCCAGAATTAGCACAAGAAATACGACGACTGGTCCACCTAGCCTATCCAACCGCATCTCAAGATGTGATGGATGTTCTGGGAAGGGATTACTTTATCGATTCTCTGGATGACAGTGATCTCCGCTGGCGGGTATACCAAGTCAAGGCCAAAAGTCTAGATGATGCACTTTATTTAATATAATATCCAGTATATTGTTGAAAGTTATCGATATATGTACATTATATTTCTTAAACTATCATTTAACAGCAATAAAATACAGTAATAAATGAGATCCGTGGTTTAGAAGGGACTTTTACTTCCGGGAAAAATTTGATGTTACATCGCTATTCGTTGTAAAACCACGCTAGTTGTGTGTTATGCCTTCATGGACCGTTCCATAGGCCACGCCCACTTCCTGGTTTATGGTATTTTAGTTGTCTCCATGTCAGGCCTTGTCTGACAAACAAATGCCGAAAATGGCGGGAAATCAAACGTAAACATTGAGTATTTTAAGATATACGAGAAATAACATGTATTATAAATGATTGGATGTAGCATATAATAAGAGATTATATAATAAAGTATATTTGCTTTATTGTGACAAAAATTTTGAAATAAATAAATAAACAATTTATTGATCAAAACAAATCCTCGTGCATTGCAGTAAAATGTAAACAATGGCAGCTTGGGGGCATATATATACATTTCAGACATTTTAATGTAGGTAGGATAGATGATATAATTTTTTTATCAAATTCTACTTTGGTTTCTTTTTGTTCCATTGTAAGAAAACAATAATATTTACAAATATGTCCCTAAAAATGACCAGGTTTTTGTAATTCAAAATGGCGCCGATGAAAACCGGAGGAAATGACTGGTTGTTACTATTGTAGTAAACAGGATGTTTGCCGATTTGGCCACGCCCACTTCCTGGTTTATGGTATTTTAGTTGTCTCCATGTCAGGCCTTGTCTGACAAACAAATGCCGAAAATGGCGGGAAATCAAACGTAAACATTGAGTATTTTAAGATATACGAGAAATAACATGTATTATAAATGATTGGATGTAGCATATAATAAGAGATTATATAATAAAGTATATTTGCTTTATTGTGACAAAAATTTTGAAATAAATAAATAAACAATTTATTGATCAAAACAAATCCTCGTGCATTGCAGTAAAATGTAAACAATGGCAGCTTGGGGGCATATATATACATTTCAGACATTTTAATGTAGGTAGGATAGATGATATAATTTTTTTATCAAATTCTACTTTGGTTTCTTTTTGTTCCATTGTAAGAAAACAATAATATTTACAAATATGTCCCTAAAAATGACCACGTTTTTGTAATTCAAAATGGCGCCGATGAAAACCGGAGGAAATGACTGGTTGTTACTATTGTAGTAAACAGGATGTTTGCCGATTTGCGGTATTTTGATTGACACCGTGGAAAGGTCCATTGTAGCTAGTATTTCTATTATTGTCCACTCAAAACGTCTTCTGTGGTTTTTTTTTTTTTCGTCGCCGACGTTTCCAATAGGGATTGATGTAGTTGCTAAAACGTGGACTCGAGTTTGGAAATCGAGTTCTCGGCGAATCGTTCCACCACTATTGACAACAAAACAATAACAAAGTAAAAATATGCGAGTATTGAATGGAGAAAGACCAGAGACTAATAAATTCTTTAGTTTTGAAAAGGACTTGCATCTTTTAATTTATGAAGAAAGAAAAGCCAAAAGGTGGAAGTCCAGTACCTATAAAACCAACTTAGGATAACACACATGGACACACACATGACATGTAAGTAACCACGACATAATTACAATGTGCACACAGCACCTACAAGTTTAAATGCAGTAACACGTGACACACCAAACAAATATAAAACAGAGGCATATAAATCAAAATATAAAAAGTGAATAAAAAGAGTGAGTAACCGGCTTTCAATGTATACTAACGAATACTTTGAGGGAAAGGTTGACATGTATTTTTAAAAGGCTAACAATTTAGAAATCTAAGATAAAAGTATAAACACAAGGAGAAAGGTTTGACAAGGGGACAGGAGGTATTGACAAAAAGTATTTAAATGTACACCCTGGAGCAAGACTAGGAATATTGAATAAAGTAAATTAATAATAATAAATGTAGTAGGTGATGCGGTGAAGTAGCACACCTCTTCAGTTGAAGGGTGCATGTTTCAAAATTGTAATTAATTATTTGATAACCTTTGCCTTAGATGCACTGGTAAGAAATATAAAATTAATGGTATTTGGCCTTGTTTGTACTGCCCTGTTTTTTAACTAAGGTCAAGAATAAAGTACAATGTACTCAGGTGATTTTTGGCGGGAAATCTATATTTGTAAAATATCAGGTGTTGAGTGAACTGCTGTCTGGCCACATGGCTTTATTCCCGCCAATTCTCAGTATATATTCACCTCCCAGCATTGAAAAATTGTTGTGGGGCCTAATGTCAGGGCAGTGAACATTAAAAATTTTTGAGTGGAACTCTGCTTGACGAGAGAAATAGTTTGCGTTTATAATTTTATGAACTGATTTTAAACAACGCTGACTGTTTTCCTGGTTCAAATACAGTTTCAGTATGTCTACTAAATCTGCTACTAAGGAAAAGAAGAAGGTTGGCAAGAACAGTAATAAAAATAAAACTGGGGAGATGGACAATCCTTCAATAGATATCAGTTCTGAAGCGGTGTTGACACAGCCAGATACATCCATTGCTAACAAGCTGGATAGATTGTTGGAGGTGGTAAAAGGTATGGACGGTAAACTGAAGGAACAAGAAGTTCGCCTGCAGAAACAGGAGGAACGTGTCAGTTTGAATGAGATTTCAGCGCTTCCTTCTGCACAGAGCTCCCCTAAGGTAGCCAGGAATTCAGCAGCCAAAGACCCAGCCAGATTGCCAAGCTTCGAAGAATTGAAGAGTGATTCTAAAGTACAGGCAGAGGTTGATAAAAGGCTTCGAGAATATCAAAATATCTCGAGTGGAGATAATCAAGGTAAGCCAAATACTGCACTTAAGTCAGGTAGATTCAGATCTGGTGTTTCTAAAGTTAAAGTTCCCATCAGTTGGCCCCAAGATTATTGTTCTGTGCTAGTTGGTCAAAAACAACCTACTTACGATGAGCTTTCATTAGAACAGTGGTTTCAAGGCCTGTTGTATTGTATTCTTGAACAGGATAGCAATACAATCAGAGAAAATATGTTGTACTATTTGACGTTATTGATGCAAGATGCAGTTGAGCTTTCTAGTAGTACTGCAAGGCGAGCTCATGCAGCAGTCTTGCAGGAGGTTTAGAAAGGTAGGGTTGATTGGTCAAGATTGGATCTCATAGAAAAGATCAAAAATCATTATACACAGAGAATGGTACAACAAAGTAAACCAAGTATGGTATCTGGCATTCAAACCCAAGTATGTAGTCACTACAATAAAGGTTATTGTCGCTATGAAGGTGAGCATACAGTAAGCAATGTGTTGTATCAGCATTACTGTTCTTTTTGTATGCGGGAAACTCACAAAAAATTTGATCACCCCTCTGTCAAATGTCTGAGGGCCAAAAATCAGTCAACAAGTACAAAGTCAGAAGGTACAAAACCTAAGCAACAAGAACAGCGTATTTAATAGGATAAAATATCTGTCTAGATGTGGAACCTACGTTTTTTCACAAACTCAGTTAACAAACCACATGAACGACAAAAAATTTTTGGTAGAATCTTATAGCAGTGATAATACTTATTGTTCAGTAATGAATAGTTCTATAGATGCCTCGTCTTGGCACACTGGTACAAACCATTATTGTTATGCAATAGCAATTCCAATTTCTGTCAATTTTGCTGAAGTAGACAAAACTGACAGTTGGGTCTTAAACAAGGCCAAAAATATTAACAGTGTCGAAATTCAGACCTTAGAGGATAAGGTGAACAACAATACATGGTCACATAGGTATAGCTATGATGATAGTAAAAGTGAGTCCTTTACAAGTGTCAACTCGTTCACTAACCCCTATGCCTTGTACTCACCTGAGTATGTGCTAGATTTGTGCCAGGTAAGTGCTAGAACTATCGACACCAACTTACTAGATCTTGCATCAAATTTGGGATGTACTAATATTGGTCAGAAGGTTGGCACTTGTAAGCGACAATCAGATCTTAGTCTTTGGTTGGAAGGTTACGGCCTTTATTGTTCAGGACCTGACATTGGTCCCCACAACTCTGTTAGTCAAGTACTTAATATAGTAAGTCATGGTAGTGGTTCAGAATTTATGTATAATTCTGCTTCTTCATCAAGTTATTTTAGTTTTAATAACAATTGTCATTTGTATGATACAAAATATGACATTATATATGATAATTCGTCTACATTGGATGTAAGCCCCCATTGTAATTTAGAAACAGATGCTTTGTTTGAGGAGGGGGGGAATATGGCCATGGTATGGCCTGCTAGCCGTGAATTTGGTTTTATACCAAATAACATACCAAAATTTGTTCCTGCTGCCCAATCTAATGTCATACCTTTTATAAATAGTGTTGCTTGGGTAAATGAAATACATACAGAAGTGGCTAGATATAAAAAACCTAATTATTTAGGGGCTCAAATCAGAGTTCCATCTGGTCTGAACATTGAAAGTTGGAAATATATTTTGAAAAATTATGACCTGAAAATACTTGGTCAGTATTTAGAATATGGGTTTCCGTTGAATTTAGATTATAACTTATTTCAGTATAATGAAACTGTAGAGAATCACAAGTCTGCTTTACAAAACCCTAGTGGTGTGGTCAAATACTTTGCAACAGAGGTTCAGAAAGAGGCCATGGCTGGTCCATTTGATATCAAGCCCTTTAGCAAAACACATTTTTCACCACTTATGGCCAGAGATAAGCCTGATGGGGGGGGTTCGTGTAATTGTCGACTTATCCTGGCCTATAGGCCAAAGTGTTAACAGTTGTATACCTGATAATATGTTTGAAAATATTAATTTTGTACTTAAATATCCTAGTATTGATATGATAATACAAAAAATCAGGCAATTGGGTCCCAAAGCATTGCTTTTTAAAATTGACTTGGAAAGAGCGTTCCGTAATTTACGTATGAATCCATTGGACTATCCTGTGTTAGGTTTACGCTGGGGGTCAGAAAATTACGTAGATTTATCGGTTCCGTTTGGAATGAAAAGTGGGGCCGCGGCGTGCCAGATGACAACCGACGTCATTACGCATGCGTTACGCTCCCAAAAAATATGGATTATAAATTATTTGGACGATTACCTTGGAGTGGCCACCCCTGAACTGGCAGAAAGCCATTTTTTGTCTGTCAAAAATATTTTAGCTGATCTAGGTTTACCTATTAATTCTAAAAAGTTAGAACCACCTAGTCATTCTGTTACTTGTCTTGGAATTCTGATTAATGCTAAAGATGGTATTATTTCTATTCCAGATGATAAATTACAAAATATTAAGAGTTTATGTAGTTATTGGAGTACTCAAGTACAGGCCACCAGAAATCAACTCCAGAAACTAACAGGCAAGCTGCTTTATATACACCGGTGTGTTAAACCATCTCGTATATTTTTAAATCGCATATTACAAGTTTTACGTAACACACCAGCTAAAGGTGCAAGGCCTTTGCCATTGTCATTTTACAAAGTGCATGGTTTACTGCCTTTCTAGAGATATTTAATGGTAGTGTTGAAATTCACACAAAGAATTCTCCTAAATTTCAGGTTTTTGTAGATGCATCCTTGCATCAAGTAGGTGCGTATGCTGATAATGAAGTTTATGTTTGTGATGTATTGCAAAGTATTAAAAATGTAACTTCTATTGTCCATCTAGAAGCTGCAAATATTGTGCTGGCAGTGAGGGTTTGGTGTCATAAGTGGAGAAATGCTAATGTTACGGTTTACTGTGACAATATGGCAGTAGTAAATGCTTTTCAGAATAATCGTATCAGGGATCCCTGGTTAATGGCCTGTACCAGGACATTATGGTATTATACTGCAGCATATAACATTAATATTAATGTAAGACATATATATGGTGTACATAATGTATATGCTGATACCTTATCCAGGTGGGAGATTTATCAGCAGCAGAATGGTCCAGTTGTCCAATACCTTAAAAAGTGTAAATGGAAGAAAGTAACTGAAAATATGTTGTTTCCCAACTTTCAGATTTAAATCCAGGATGGTGCATACGATGGAAATGAACTTTAGAATAGTATATCTACCTTGCAGTTTTGGCTTACTGTATATTATTGTATATAATTTATACAATTTGCTGTGTTGCTGCCCTGTTCCTTCTGCTGCAGGTTCTCGTATGGCGACCTGGCTACACAGTCAAGCTATCACCAGATTAGAAGAAGGTTTGCGACTTCGCACAAGGACTGCTTATGTGGCTGCTTTTCGACAGTTCCTGGCGTTTGTTATTGTGATGAAGCTAGACCTTCCCTGCACCTCAAGGACTGTATTGTCATATCTGGAGTTTCTGGCACAGAACGGTTTAAGAGCAACTTCATTAAAGAATCATTTAAGTACATTAAAATATTTCTTTGCATTATTTGAATGGCCAACTTATGTATTTCATACTAGAAAGGTGTCACTATTTGTGAAATCTGTCCAAAATAATGCCCCTTTGAATGTAAAAATCACAGGTGTTTTCTCAGTACCTATGCTTCGAAAGTTAATTTGTGCTATCCAAAGATACACCAATGCCAAGTTATATACAGTTCTTTTCTTAACAGCCTTTTTTGGCTTCTTCAGGCTGGCTTCTTTATTGCCCAATGCTGTTGCCCAGTTCGATCGAACTCGTCATTTTATTCAGAATGATCTAGTTTTTGGCCCTCCTGGCCTCCACCTTATTATGACCTGTGCAAAAACTATGCAAACATCAGGTCAAGTCCAAGTGGTACAGTTACCTCAGCTTAATGATCCAATGTTGTGCCCTGTTACAGCTTTCAAAAATTATTTGGCCTCAGTGCCCATTGATAAGACCTTGCCCTTGTTCCAAATTTTAGTTAAACAACAGTGGTTACCTCTTACTGCTTTCAAAGCTCGTTCGTTTTTAAAACTGGCTGTTACTTCTATTGGCTTAGATCCAAAGATTTATACATTTCACTCTTTTAGAAGAAGTGGGGCTTCTCTGGCATTTAATCATGATGTTGACTTGAATAAGATTAAGCAGCATGGAAATTGGAAAAGTGATGCTATATGGACATATTTGAGAAATACACCAAAAGCGGCTAGTACCATACCAACTACCTTTGCTAAATTAATTTCTACAACTTAAGTTTGGAGTTTGGGGCTTTTCTTTGTCTGTTATATGTGGGGTTAACACTACATCCTACTGATCTTTCATTATTTTAATTCACAGTATATGCACTCTTAGTGCTATGTCTTAACTTTTTAGTTTATGTTGTAAAACACTTTAAGAGTTGACCTTAAAGTCAGTAAACTATAACAGTTTTAACAACTTGAAACGCTTTTTCACAAGCTACATTTGTAATTAGTGTAAATCAGGTGTTAGTAATAACATAGTAGTAGTTGTTGCCATATGGTTGTTCTAGGCTGATGTACATGTTAAAGTATAATTATGGGCAACAGTAGTGGAGTAACATATGTTATAACAAGTCTAATTGTGTTAACTAATATGCTAATGTTATGTAATAAACTCCAAACTGGTTATATACACATATTGGTAATCTTTATTTGCCTTCTTAACTTCATCTCCCTCAACTGTAGTAGGTAATGCGGTGAAGTAGCACACCTCTTCAGTTGAAGGGTGCATGTTTCAAAATTGTAATTAATTATTTGATAACCTTTGCCTTAGATGCACTGGTAAGAAATATAAAATTAATGGTATTTGGCCTTGTTTGTACTGCCCTGTTTTTTAACTAAGGTCAAGAATAAAGTACAATGTACTCAGGTGATTTTTGGTGGGAAATCTATATTTGTAAAATATCAGGTGTTGAGTGAACTGCTGTCTGGCCACATGGCTTTATTCCCGCCAATTCTCAGTATATATTCACCTCCCAGCATTGAAAAATTGTTGTGGGGCCTAATGTCAGGGCAGTGAACATTAAAAATTCCCTCCCTCCTCACCCTAGTAATTAATTTTATGAATTGGTCTTAGGGCTTTTCTTTGTCTGTTATATGTGGGGTTAACACTACATCCTACTGATCTTTCATTATTTTAATTCACAGTATATGCACTCTTAGTGCTATGTCTTAACTTTTTAGTTTATGCTGTAAAACACTTTAAGAGTTGACCTTAAAGTCAGTAAACTATAACAGTTTTAACAACTTGAAACGCTTTTTCACAAGCTACATTTGTAATTAGTGTAAATCAGGTGTTAGTAATAACATAGTAGTAGTTGTTGCCATGTGGTTGTTCTAGGCTGATGTACATGTTAAAGTATAATTATGGGCAACAGTAGTGGAGTAACATATGTTATAACAAGACTAATTGTGTTAACTAATATGCTAATGTTATGTAATAAACTCCAAACTGGTTATATACACATATTGGTAATCTTTATTTGCCTTCTTAACTTCATCTCCCTCAGCTGACAATAGAAAACAAAAGATAATACAAGAAATTTCAATTAATTAATGTACTTAGGATATATTGCAATACTACCAGAGCCACTGGAAAGGATATATTGTTATACAAGTCAGGAAACTTGTCAGTCAAGTCAAAAACAAATTGACAATCAGCTGTGGAGCAGGAGATTCACAGTGTAATCAGAATACACACAGCAGAAACACAATTAGGGAAGCATATAGAAGTCTAGAAATATGCATTGATTTAAAAAGCAGGGTTTTTAAAGTCAAAGCTGGGGTTTTGTGTCCTGTGCAATATCCAGGGTCATGTTGGGAAAGGTCTTCAGCAACCCACTAGGCCAACGAAGACCTCAGAAGGGCTTTTAAATATTCAGAATAAGAAAAAGGGTGTTCTGAGTGTGAATAGACACCAAAATGAACACAAGCTTAAATAAATTGGCTAATACCAATTGGATCTATTACCCGAATATTCCACATCCACCATTTCTGTCTTATCTTTCTGTGTGTAGTAATTGCTTTGTTGTATTTTAGGGAACACCATTCCAATAGGGAGAACTGCTTATCCATCATGAAATGACCCTGTTCTGTAAAATGTTTAGAGACTGGGGTGATTCTGGAATCTTTGGGTTTAGTCACAGGTCATCTTTGTTCATAGATCCCTTTTCTGAATGGGTACCCTGTTTCACCCACAAGGCATTCAACACATCTTGTACATGTTATCAGGTAAAGGATGTCACTGATTTCACAAGTTTTGTGTAATGAGCTACTGTTCAGAGGGTATATTCTGTGTGTGATTTTACACTTGACTTGGGTGACAGGTGTAATGAGCCAGCAATATGTACATTTACCCAGTTGTGTATAATACTTTTGTCTAATATTGTTGTGTTGAAAATTAGAAGTGAGGTATGAAATTTTTGCCCTGGTTAGTAGATTCCTGAGGTTAGGTAATTTCCTGAATCCCACCAAAGGTTTTTCTGTGTTTAATAATGTTTCAGTTAGTGTGGATAAACTTTTTCATATCTGGATTGCTAGGGTTGAATCTAGTAATCATGACAGACTTGTTTGTCTTGGATTTGTACTTTACTATTAGTACAGGGGCGGATCCAGCTTTTATGTAAGGTGGGGGTTTACATTGAGTAAGGTGGAGGTTCACATAAGACATATTATAACTAAGGGGGTCGGAGGCATGCCCCCCCTGGAAAAAAATTAATTTTTGGTAAAAATAGAGTGCATTTCCTGTAAATTTAACACCACTGTCAAGAAAGAATTTTGTACTTTGGGTTGAACCCCTTTACATTATTTTTCAAGGGGAGGTTCGAACCCCCTGAACCCCCCCCCTGGATCCGCTAGTGTAGTAATTCGGCTGCTTTGAGAATGCATTTTTAAAGCTTGTAACGGGTAGTCCCTTTTGAGATAGTATTCTAAGCTTGATCCCTTCAGATATGAAATCACAGTTTTTGGTACAAATTCTCCTTATTCTGAGAAATTGTCCATATGGTCCCTTAGTGTGACAGGGTCTATGGTGTGCAGATGTGTAGTGTACCTGGGTTTTTCATACAGTGTGGTGTACATGTGTCTGTTACTGTCAATTTTCACAGTAGTGTCTAGAAAGTTAATGCTTTGTATTTATGTGTGAACTTGATCTTATCATGGATGTTGTCGATATATTTTAAGAACCTGTCCAATTCTTAGTTGGTACTAGATCATGAATATGTATCAATGAACCATATCTAAATGAAGGGTTGTTTGTCCCAGCCATTAAGGCCATTAAGGGCCCTTGTTTAAAATCTATCCATGCATAAATTTGGGTAAATAATGGGGTGCTAAATGGCCATGTCAGTGTGCTATTTGAAAGTAGTGCTAGTAATTAAATCATTAAGTGTAAGTAGTAAGGGGGGCGATATGCCAAAATTTTTTGGCATAATCAGGTCCCCCTCAGGGGGTGGATGGCCAAATGGTCCACGCTACTAATGAGGGGGATAATGACGGCCGTCCGTGGGAGGGTGGGGGGTAATTATGGCATAAATGGGGATGTACTGGAGGCCACTTGAAAAACAGATGGTATGTTTACTTTAAGGTTAGGAGATTATTGTAAAACTGGTATATGTGGTTAACGATGATAAAGGATAATTTTTTGGTATAAATGCTATATTTCTTTGAACAGCTTTATGGCATAATAGGCCCCGCCTCCTTGTACATCGATACATTTGTAGATTAATAGCTTCTGTTTGATCAAAGCAAGTAATAGTAATGGACAGCCCTCAATTATAAGTCATTCCAAAAGTATTGGGTTTTTCACATACATTGAATGTTCTCAGGGGCATTTTTTACAAAGATGTTTTGAATCTTACATATTGAGACCATTATTTCAACACCAAATGAGACTATATTATTATGCCATAAGATATTTATGGCATACGTACTCTAAACTTATCCTAAGCTAAATGGTATATTTCTTCATATTAGAAGGGAGCATTCTTTTGCTTTAACAGGGTCGTCCTTGTCTAGTTTAGACAGCTGGACTATCTTATAGTAATCAATCTTACTGGACTACAGATGATCTTCCTTTACTTCTAATATTCACTCAATCTACTTAATATTCTTATCATTTATGTTTTTTTTTTGCATTTTTTTATTGTTTTTTAAAAATATACATAACAAGAGAATTCAAATAATAAGATTATTATTATTATAACTGTTACACCTAGAAAAGTGTTGTACATTTACTATTCTCAGTGTACATCCTGACACTAATCAGATGTTTAAGATGCCCATCAAATCACTTGTAGTACACGGCTTATCACAAATTCCTCACACTAGCTCTGCAACCCTACACCTTGTTCCACTAAGAGGGGGGTGTCTAATTGCTCAATAAATAACAAAACCAACTAGCCTAGTAGGACATAAAACAGGATTGAAGAGCACCCATTGAGTTCAGCTATTAGCAGTAAATGGAGTATCTTAATCTGGGTATATCAAAGATTATCCGATAGGATTATGTTATCTTTCTTACAGGGCTCTAGTCAAGATATACTAGTTTTTATTTTTAGTATTTTAGGGGACTTACATTTCACATGCAAGGACACATTCTAATTTATACATTTATTCAGCATCTCTCTGACAAACACACATACACACACACAATAAAATACATTCACCAACAACTATTTAAAAGAAAATTCTACATAAAAAAATCATATATCCCCACACTTCCAAACAGAATAAAAACCAAATACATTCTACAGCATTATAACATAAAATTCACACATAAAGCAATGGAAAAACATCTAATAAACAATTCTAACATATAACTACCACTACTGATGACCATCGATTTTATCTACACACAAACTTTAAAAAACAACATTCTCTACACACACCAAAAAAAAAAAGATATTTACAAAGCACACAATCAGTCCAACAATTAAACATCACTTTCATTCATTTGTCTCAGTCTTTCTTTTCTCCAAGCAGTCAATCTTAGATTATACCTATGTTGCTCAGGGGTATTTTTGGTCTTTTTCTTCCTTTTATCTAAACAAGTAGAACAACATTATAAACACAGTGCCTCATTTAGTATACCCTCAGACATACTTCAGATATACAGATTACTGTTTAAGTAGGGGACTTTACTCTTTATCTTTCCATGTTACAGATACTCTTAATGATAAATTAACTACTCTCAATGAACTCTTTGTAAGAATTACATGCTTTCACTGAGTATAGGTTTTAACTTAAATACCCCACACACTTTATATATGTCTGACTGAGCAGTTTATTAAATGTCTTAGAATACATATAAAAAACTCCTTACATTATTTATACTGCTTTGAATACAAAGGAAACAATTTTTACCTTTATTCTCCAGCTTCTTCAATTCAGTTTGTTCTGCCTCTTTGTTTGCCCTCTCTTCTTCTGCCGGATCAAAATCAAATGCTAAGGCCCTACTCATGTATGCTAGTCTTTCCTCTCTAATTCTTAGGTATCTTCTCTTCAGTTTTAGATGTACCAGCACTATAATAAAAACATTTAAAATCACTGAGCATACAACCACAAGTGAAATACTTATATCAAATGTACTCTTCTTTATCATTTTTACAACATCCTTAGTAACAACTTCTGGTTTCATGACAGCCATATCAGTGCTCTCTGTTGTAACACAATCTCCCACCACTTTAACAATATACAAGCTTGCGCAATCTAAAAGGTCACCATTCACAACAGTCACTTTGTCCAAATTTTCAAAGACATCGGTTAACCATTTCAATCCAACAAAACTTTTCCTTACTTCAATTTCCTTGGTAAACTCTGTGTAAAGAAACAAGTCCATTTCATTAAGCCCTCTACAAAACAATTTAGCATTCTCATCCTGACATACACATTTCTCATTACACCAAAGGAGCCCTTTTCCAATCACCAAAATCCAAAACACTATTAATACTTTGATAGCCATCTTGAAAAAAAGTCTTCTAAGAAAATCCCACTTTAGGCCTTCTATATATACTCAGTAACATGGTATCCTATCATGAGAAATCATACCTCAGATCTTAAAAATGAAAGACAATACATGAATAACTAAATGACTATTCCCCAATATAATGAGAAACCACATCTCATGTATTATAAAAGAAGATTCTCACAAGGATAAAAATCAATATTAAATAAATGATTAATCCCCCCTCCATGTGTGAGAAACCACATCTCATGTGTTTAAAACAGCAAGGCTCTAACAATACAAGGATAAGTGATTATCAAATAAATGATTAATCCCCCTCCATGTGTGAGAAGCCACATCTCATGTGTTTAAAACAGCAAGGCTCTAACAATACAAGGATAAGTGATTATCAAATAAATGCATAATCCCCAAATGAGAAACCACAGCTTAAGACTTAGAGTTTTTCACCACATATTAAAAACTAGAGGTTTTCTCATACATGGAGGGACAATACTCATTAGTTGATCTATAAGGCAATTATTAATCTATTGAAACATATTATCAAATGTTTAACTTCTCTATTGTTTATATTCTATATACTTTTATTGACTATTGTTTGATGCTCTTACACTGTGGTTATAAATAATGGGTCAACATCACCTATGACCTTAGATTAATTTCAAATTTTTATTAAACTACAATGATGTTTTGGAAATTTCTTTTCATGTCTTTGTCCATTTATATGGCTGTTTATTCTCTTTGCCATGAGAAATGTATATGCTCTCACAAGAAAGTTTCTTGTCTACAATTGGATTTAAATGATGAAATGAAAACTGACAGTAAACCAAATGAACTTATACTGAGGGATAGCACTTGTAAAATTGTCAGTATTACAGAGGCCTTTCCCAATCTAGAAAAGCTAACTCTCATTAATTCAAGGCTTATAACGGATGCTGCTACAGACATTTCTGAAGAAACAAAGCAAAGCGTTTCAATTTGGTACACCCTGTATATTCTTCCATTTTTGTTGCTAGCCTTCTGTCAGGCTCCTGTACAAAATTATATGAACCTTCTTGACCATTTGAACATCCTCAGAGTGTTTGTGCTAGGCTGGATCAGGATCATCAGAGGACTCGTCAATGCCCTAAACTACATGGTCCAAGCAATTACTTTTTTAAAGAGAGCATTAGGTATGACACGAAATAATACATTTTAAATTTGATGCAATCATAAAACTGTCTTAACTACATATTTCCCCCATAACAAAATGCTTCATTGTACTAATTCTAGCTTTTAGCTTTTCTAATACAACTATAAATACATATCTCGAATGTCAATGGTTTATATATTTAGTAATTTTCAGAAGCATCTGATGAAAATTAATGTAACTTCCAATACAATGTAATCCATTTTCTACACTTTTTATGAAACAAAAAAAAAATGATTAGAACTACACCATTTTAATACCTTGCTTTACCTTTTTTTGTTTTCAGGAAGGATGGCGATTGCTGTAAGAGGGTTTTTAACAAATCGACGAAGACAACACCAGGCTGAAGCCCAGAATAGAGCAGATGACAACCGTAGACTACCGCAAAGATTTGGACAGGGTGACGGACCGGGCATCAGAAGAGCTGCTAGACAGAATATAAGACATCACGATAGGGAGGACAGAAGGCCAGCTAGAGTACAACCGAGACAGAATTATTATAATCTTAGAGTGACCAGACAGAGGGATAGAGAGTATAGATACACCAATTGAGACACTTCTATAGTTCAATTTAAATGTATATATTTACTTTTTTTTTTAACCATATATATATTTTTTTCTAACATGTATATATTTACTTTTTTTTTCTACTTTTTTCTATATGTAACATTTTGTATATATATGTTATGAGCCATGTCTGTATTATATGATCTTAATGTATGTAGATAATATTTCCATTAACATTTGTTATAGTATATGTTTTATTTTAACAATAAATATTTGAAACCTTATTTCATTGTTAATCGATCAACTGACTTTAGAAATTAAACAGTTTGAAAACACTCTTTCAACCATGAGGGCAATGTATAGGTTACATTATGGACATACAGGTTGATTTTAAGATATAATCTATTTGGTTACAAGACTAACATCTAATTCGTTTTTGGACATAACTATGGACAATAGGGCACTTTTTGACTCATTTGGTCATAAGGACAAAATATAGGATAATGACCTGTATTGGATTATAGGATATGACTCATTTGGTCACAAGGACAAAATCTAGGATAATGACCTGTATTGGATTATAGGATATGACTCATTTGGTCACAAGGACAAAATCTAGGATAATGACCTGTATTGGATTATAGGATATGACTCATTTGGTCACAAGGACAAAATCTAGGATAATGACGTGTATTAGATTATAGGATGTGACTCATTTGGTCATGACAAAAAAAAAATCTAGAATTGATGTGCAGATTTGACTCATTTGGTCACAAAATTTTGAATATACAGCCATTAGCTTTCCACAGAGTGGAAATTTCCAGAAGCCACCACGTGGAGGTTGCTGTATAAGGCTTCCTCACCCAATTTTTTCCAAAAAATATTTTTTTACCAATTTTTATAGCCAAAAGTTCCCACCCCCCACCCACCCCAAACCCCTTATGTCTTTATGCTACACCGGTAGCCTGGGTAGCCCCATCCCCCTCTGTCTCCTCCCCCTCACTTGGCTTCTCTGTAACTTCCCACTCAATGGTGTCGTCGAACTGGAAAAAAAAACAACAAAAAAAATCTGTTTATACATATATACAAATCATCTCGTTTAATAATCTGTGTCCATTTTGTTGAAATCTGAGAGATTTTCCAAAAACTTACAAAGAAATACTTGTGACAATTAAAATTGCTAGGTTAGGAGATTATTGTAAAACTGGTATATGTGGTTAACGATGATAAAGGATAATTTTTTGGTATAAATGCTATATTTCTTTGAACAGCTTTATGGCATAATAGGCCACGCCTCCTCCATGTACATCGATACATCTGTTAATTAATAGCTTCCGTTTACACTTAGCCACTAAGCAGGGATGAATCATCTGTTAGTGATTAATCATTCTGGAGTACAGATGCTTTTTGGTTTACATGCACATTGCTGTAACTAGCCACTAAACACTGATGAATCATCTCTTGGTAATCAATCATACAGAAGCTTTTTTTGTTCTATGCATGTTTCTGTAACTTGTGCATTCTACAACACTAGAAAAAAGCCTTTATTTGAGAGATTTTATTCAATAATTTAAAATACTAAACGTGCACGGATTTTGATAATTTAAATGCGAGCAGAAAGCGTAGATTTCGTAGATTAAGGTGCAAAAAGAATGGTTCCGTTATCTTAAGTATAAGTGCCTTATTTTTCGAGTTAAACATCGTACATATCCGGCTTTTTTCGCAGATTTCCTTAAAATCTCACAATTGTAAAAAAGTTACACGTTTTAATTTTATAATTAAAAATACTAAACGTACACGGATTTTCACCATTTAAACGCGAGCATAAAGCTCGGGTGTGGTAGATTAAGGTGTAAAAAGAATGGTTCCGTTATCTTAAGTATAAGTACCTTAATTTTCGCGTTAAACATCGTACATATCCGGCGTTTTTCGCAGATTTCCTTAAAATCTCACAATTGTAAAAAAGTTACACGTTTTAATTTTATAATTAAAAATACTAAACGTACACGGATTTTCACGATTTAAACGCGTGCATAAAGCTTGGGTGTGGTAGATTAATGTACAAAAAGAATGGTTCCGTTATCTTAAGTAAAAGTACCTTAATTTTCGAGTTAAACATCCTACATATCCGGCATTTTTCACAGACTTCTCAATGCATTGCTGGAGAAAAGGGTTATATTGATGTAGTTCATGACGTCATTCCTTACCCAGAGTGTACTACATTGGCATATTCACATATTGACAATATTGAAAGCACACTTTCTGCAGATATATATTATGGAATAGAAGATCAACAATGTTGTAACACTCTGTATTAAAACATTGTGTGTCAAAGATGAAACGTGGAATGGAAGATAAACAGTGCTGTATCTGATCCATGGTTTTTGACAGGGAAGTTAATTTAAGTTTTTATTCTTTTGTGTTTGTAAAATCTTTATTACTTACAATCCAAAGTATATTTAAAGAATTTGCAATCCTATATATTTGGTACTGAGTAATGTAAATTGATTCTTGTGTATTTGACATTTTTGCAGGGCTCTTTAGAGCAAATGAAATTATAAACTATTTGATTGCATCCAGGTTTGTATCGCCGCCGCCGCCGCCGCCGTAGAAATGTCCTTGGATATGCAATGATTCAAAATATTGTTTCACTTATCTCTATTATGGCTATTCTATACTGTGAACCGAAAAGGCAAGTGAACGCTACTTTCTGTATATATTTAAGCACTCGCCCTTGACCTCATACCAAGACTCTTGAGAAGCTATAAAATAGGGAGGATTATGCGCGAGTCCTTCAAACACAAGTGAGATGTCGAGCAAACAGGAACTCTCGAGCGACGGCAAATTTGCCAATGGCACAGGTTTTTCGCTTAAAGGATTCGGTGCGCAAAGAAGCTACGACACCGTTCAGAAGCACGTACAAGGATTTGCTTTATCGACGAACAATAAATATCAGAATTACGTCGACAGAATTGTAACCTTTACCACATGGCCGAAATCCATGCCAATCACAGCTAAAGAACTATCTCATGCCGGATTCATCTACACGGGATTCGCAGACAAGGTACACTGTCCCTGGTGTAAATTAACCTTGTACGATTTCGACAGGCAAGACAGTGCATTCGAAGAACACGTGAAGCACAGCAAAGGTTGCCTTTACCTGCAGATGACGGTGCCAGAAAGCGTATTGGAAGTCAACGGGATATGTCCTCAAAAAAAAATGGGACTATTTTAAAAAACAACTAGACGCACAACACACACACACACACACACACACACACACACCTACGCGAGTGGAAAAAGGGAAACTTATACCATAACCAATCAGAAAAGAGCCATTTATACCATAACCAATCGGTAGCCGTGGATTATGCCATAACCAATCGGAAGCCAGGGACTTTTTAGCATCGCTTCTCTGAAGCGTACGTATAGGATAAAAACCCTCGCCAAAATCATCTCATCAGCAATCATGGAACTTACAGCAGAAAAGAGTAAATTCAACGACGGACTTTTTGTTCGCCTCAGCAAAAACAATCGATACATTTGCTTCTCAGCAAATATTTGGTCTAAGCTCCTTAAAGACCTCGATGCATTCGCTGAAGCCTTAAAGACTGAGAAAAACTTCAAGTTAGAACTGACCAAGAACTCTACTGTGGAAACGCTTCTTTTTCACGGAAAGTGTTACGTCTGTTTTAAAAAGAATGACCTCTACATCAATCTGGATGAGACCCAGTTCGAGCGATTCCAAGAGAAAGCGGTTGACATTCTTTCTCCGGAAGACAAAGAAAACGTTCCCCCAGAACCAACGATTACGAGGTACCTATACGTCACAGAACACCACGCTCCTAAATGGTTTTTCTCGAGAGCCAGTTTGAAGGACTACGCCGAGAAAGAAGGTTGGCCATACCAAATCACCGAGAAAAATGTACCGGCCCCCGACAAACAAAGACTCTGTCAGCTCGTCAGAGCTCATATGACTAAGAATCAACTTTCTGATCTGGTTAAGGAACACTGCTACGGATGTCAGTACAATATGCCGGGACAAAGAGATCATAGCTGTCTGGAAGAAGACGTAGAACAAAATTACATGCATTTGGTTTCTTTGAGAAACGTCGCCGACAACGTTAGAAAAGTGGCCAAGGTTTTAGGATTACCGGTCGAAGACTACTTACCATCGGACGAAACCACCCTACCCGTGTTAGAGGCAGTTCCAGAAGACTATCGGGATTTTTTCCGAGAGACACTCTAAACTATTGTAATTAATACACACATAATGTCAAATTTTTTGTCGTATCTTTATGTAAATAAACTTTTTTGCTTGTAAAATGACGAGTGTTATTTTAGGGTTTCCTGGTCCCCCCTTCATTGTGTCTTAAGCGAAGGTATTATTCGTTCTATGACGAGGGTATCACCTTGGGACCCCCAACCAAGGCTCATTGTTGCCAGGATTCTACGACTTTTCCATCTTTCAAGACTCTAACATTAACTAATCGACTTCCAAACCTGGCTTTCCCGTATTGTAAACCCGCTACAGCACACTCTTGGGCTTCTCTGTAGCTCTTCTTACTCGGTATTGTTTCCACATATTCCACTATATAAGTATATCTGGCAATACTGGGGTGATATCTCGCTTGCTCCATGATGATTTTTTTTGTTTTTTTTTTATTTTTTGTTTTTTTATTGTTTTTTTTTAAACTTTTTGTTTTATATAATTTCTAGCTCTATTAAAACTGCATTCACTTTGACATCCAAATCCTTCTCCGATTTAATTCCTGTAATGACAACCTTGCCACTTTTATAGACTATGTAATGTATTCCGTCTTTTATAAATCTCACGGCATGGTAAATTTCTGGTTCGTACGATCCTCTCATGTACTCTGCTATCTTTCTGTAATCCGGTTTTCTGGATAATTTATGTACGGCACTCCCAGTAATCGTTTTTATTTTCTTCATCATCACAGGATATCCCATTTTTTGTAAAACTCTGACGTATTTTCTTAGTCTATCTTCACCTCCGTGACAGATTATTTTGCCATTTGAATAGATCATGCAGGTACATCCAATTTTTCTGTGTCTCCAGAGCAATCTGTCGAAAGGCACTCTTCGGTACTCGATATTGTGAGTCGATTCCGCAATATTCCTCAGATTGAGTGGGCAGTCTACCTCGCTGTAAGTCACTCGATGCGTCCATGTCGCCATCCTTCCAAGGAATGAAGCCACTTTTTAATGAACTGGGCTTATAAATCTACTCTTTCTGGCTCATCGTCTTTTAAGCTTTGACTACTCCTTTTCAAGTTTTGGTACATCATTTTCTATCCGCCTACCAATCCCAAAAGTGAAAATGGGACGATCGATAGAAAGTAAGGCCACAGCAATTGATAATTTACAGTTTTGGTATTGGACAGAGAGTCCATAGGACAGTCGCTTTTGATGTAAAAATGACCTTCTCGATTGTGTAAATCTCTGCAATCTAAGAAGCTGTTTCCGATCGAAGTCAACAGCGCCAGGTTCCTCCATCCTTCAAGATCCGGTACTTTGGATAAACTAGTATTAATAATATCCAACATGTCGATGTTCCATATATCCGTGTGGTTAAAGCTGGGAAATTCTTCGATTTCTTCGCAGGATATTAAACCGGCTGGTTCATAGCATTTACAAACTGGGGGCTCACCGCAAGGTCTGCAATAAAAGCCCGGTACGAAAAGCAGCACGAAAAAGCCTTTGCTATACATCTTTGCTTTGAGTTTTTTACAACTATTCCCCCCTTTTATAAACTTTTTTACAAAATGTTCCTGGCAGCATCCACCTTTATTTCGGCTGGGAAAGTGGCGTACAGTAATACTGCAACGCTTTCTTCTAAAGCTTTGGCAAATTTTAGATTTACCCTGGTATGGCCGCACTTTTTTGGCGGTACCACTTCGCCTCCTACTTTTCCAAAAATTCTAAAAACGTATATGCAGTACCCGGACAGGAACTCTCTCATTTCTATGCATTTACCGTATCTGGGTTCTTCCGACATTAGGGTCCAGTACGCTTCCGAATAATCTCCGTCGTAATAATTTGGGGTCAAGGCTTGGGAGGGTACAGATATCCCGTCCACCATCACTTCCGCGAAATTCAACCCATAATTTTTAAAGTTGAAGGGATTCTCTGCATAATTACCGTTAAATGAGCTTCCGCTGCATAATACCACTCTTATTTCAGACGGTATGTTTCCGTGATACACATCATCGGCTGACCAACTGTAACTTCCTTTTTCGATATTGAAAGCTTTTATATCGGACTTCCAAAAAGGGTATACAGCCGGCTTCTGCGATATAGATTTTTCGTGCGTTACCACTATAGTCGGGTTCAGTTTTACTTGGCACACTCTCAGCAATGCGTATTGTATTTCTACTTTGTATTCGTCGTTGGTTTCGGCCATGAGACGGAAAGGATCTTCGTGTTGGTACAGTTTCAATCGAATTCGAATTCCGTTGACGATGAGTCGGTTTTGTTGACAAATATCCATTCTAATAGGGCCTTCTAAGAACACCGTATTACCCTTCATCGTCGTTTTGTATCTCCTATCAAACCCGATATTGTTGGTCGAATCACTATCCATCTGGTCGTAAGAATCCTTATGGAATAGCTCATTCTTTAAAATACCCATGGTATCGCCTGGTTGGCTGTTTAAAATCGCGTCCAAAGAAGCTTTATACGGGTAATAGGAACCTACACTCGCCGTAATCAGCCTCTGATTCAGCTCAATGTCTACTTGTCTGAACAAACTGTGTAATCCGAGGTTTGCCAAACACACTTTGTCTTCTTGCTTGACCGGTTTTCCCTCCCCGGTTACGATTCGTAGCCCTACTCTAAGTCTGGTTTTATTTAAATCTATGTAAGCCGCAGAATTACCGGGAATATCGAATTCTAAGGGAGCATTTCTTCCTATTACACCCTGAGGTGCATACGGAATCCATTCCGTTTTTTCAACGGAAGAATTCACGGGGGCCTCTTCGAACAAATGCAGATTCGATTCGTACACGTCCATCACGAAAATATGTCCTTTCTCGCCATTCTTCGACCTTTTATAAACTTTTTATTCTTCTTTACCTGCCTCTTGCTTTTGGTCGGCTTGCTTACTTTAGCCTTCCTTCTACCGGGTTTCGACGCCCCCTTCCTTTTACGACTTTTCTTTTTAACCAACATTTTGGCCATCTCCGTTTGTTGTTGCACGGGGCTGATTAATTTAAGGGGATAGTAGCCTTTTGGAACCCTCATAATTTTCTCAAACACAAGGTACAGTCAAACTCGTTGACTTCGTAAGGTTTTAAATTTTGGTCCACAATAGTTAGCTTCAAGCTCTGTACCTCGGCTTTAGTTACTTTTAAGAAGTAAGGAAATGGGTAATGAGTTTCTTTCTGATCCACTCTGCGTAAAACGGGGTACAGACTTCCCTTTAACAAACTTTCTTCGCAAAAGTCCGCCAGTAGGTAAAACTCGATTTCTTTGCCGTTTTTACTTTAATATCCGCAAGGGCTATCTGCCATTCGCCTTCTAAATGTAATGTCTTTGGTAAATCCACAATAAAATCATTCGGTCTGTTTCCAGGATGCAAGTCTATGGAATCTTTCCAACCTACGTGCAAAAACATCTTTTATAAACTTTTCAAGTCCTTGTCGGGTACCCAAGAATCAAATTTTTTAGGCCAATGTAACCACCGTACCAAATGTTCCTTGCGGCCCTTATTTTTGCGCGTTTTTAAGACCTTACTTATTTTCCAGAGCTTATTTTCGTCGTCCACCTTGACTTTTTGCAACTCCACTTCGTAGAAACCCCCTTTTATATCTTCATCCATAAAATCTTTCAGGCGATACACATTGATTCCGTCTCTCCTGTAGCGGTTTTTGACAATAAATATCTCACCAGACCACTTGAAATCGTACTCTCTGTCAAAAATACCCTTTAATGAGCTAACTCTTACGCGATCTCCCACTTTGAATTTGAAAGGTTTCAGACTGAAATCTTCTCCCTGTTTTGGCCAGTAAGAAAACCACCACACCGACCTTTCATTATTCTTACCCACCATTTCCGGTGGCATACCTATAGTTCTGTGATAACTCGAGTTGTAAGATCGCACAAAGTCTTGTAAACGGTCTATGTATCTCTCGTCGTCGTTGTGCGTGATGTACCTGTAGATCGTTTTCTTTAAAGTTTTAATCACCCTTTCTGCATAATTTGCTTTCATCTCGTTTTGACTGGTAAAGTAAGCTATATCCTTATCTTTCAAAAGCCCGTGTACCCATTTATTTGAGAATTCCTTACCTTGGTCGAAACGACACCTTTTTGGTTTCCTACCTTTTTCAAACACCTCCTCTAATGCCGCTTTCACTTCTTTACCCGTCTTCGTTTTTAATGGTCTTACGAAAAGGTATTTCGAAAATACATCTATGGCTACCAACAGAAACTTTACCCCGTCATTCTTTTTCGACAAGGATCCAACGTCCATTAAATCTATATCCCATTGGCCATCTATACCTTCGATCACCACTCTGCTACGCTTTTTAGGTTTACGCGCCTGCTCGTGTAAACTGTAAGCTTCTCGATCTTTCAACCAGTTCACAACGTCTTTATACCTCACATCAAACTTTTCAGTGTTCTTCAGATAGCGATACAACTTTAAGGGTCCCGCAAAACTAGCCGTGTTCTCCGGATCGAAGTAATGCTTCTCCAGAAACTTTTTCCAGGTGGTCATCTTCTCGGATGATACTCGAGTAATGACGCAATATGTCTATCCAAAAACTGTCTCCTGAGTAGTGCAATAATAGGGCAGCCACAAGCACTGCAAAGGATGCAGCGACTCGACAGATGCAATCTATCCGCATTTTGAGGGAGCCTTGTCCGTAGTTCTACTTTTATAGCTTTTGCCAAGTACTCTGCTTCTTTTCCCTCATAGGAAGCGGATTTTTTCGCTGAGTAACAACGCTTTTAGGCACATTTGCCTCCCGTAAAATATCCAAAAATGCGTTATATTGAGGCGGGGGTGATTCGCCATATTCTTGCAGGGTGTAACGTACGAGATCTGTTATGTGGCTACCAGGTAGGGTCTTGTCCTTGTGCACCACTTCTCCGTTTTCTTTCCAACTCACTTCGCTGTCAATATACTGTAGTAAAGAGTCCGCTTTTCTCTTTAAAGATTTGGGCATGGCCGATAAGATCAGGTCTTTCTCTAACCCCTTATTTTGTGGTTTTTCCAACCTTTCTGTGTAAGGCACCAAGACCATCTTGCGTACGCTTTTCATATTTGTTTTAATACTGGGCCAGCTAATTTTAAAACGAGCTTTATGGCTTTCGCCTTTCTACTCAAATCGGCTTTGCTTCCTTTATGGGCAAACTCTCTCAAAAAATTCTTGTACCTTTTCAAAGCTTTTTTATCTTCTTCCGTTACTGGTAAATTGCCTAATAGCAAGTTAAACACCGTTTCTTTCAGGCACAGGATTTGTCCTCTATCGGCAATCTTCAAAAACGACGAAAGCTGTTTGTCACTCGCCTCTGCTAAATATAGTAATAAATATTTACTCTTCGCATCCATCATACATGGTTTTCTGTATCGAGCCCGTTCAATCACTTTTATAATTTATCGGTACGTACACCCAAGGATCTTCTGCCGGAAATATTTTAGTTCTCAACCTGTATACGTCTTCGCCATTGGCTGTGGAATCGATAACCAAGTAACCATATTTACTCGAAGTCACATCTTCGTATGCCTCAACCAGAGCTTTGTTGTTCCCGGGATACATTTGTTTTCCCAAAAGGGATATCTGTTGTCCGTCCCTTATATTTCTAAACAATACAGTGTAATGGGTGTTTAAGGCAATCGTTCTGGCACATTTGCCTTGTCTAAAACAGTTGTGGCTGACGAAAAATACGCTAAGGTTCATGTGATGCGCTCCCTGGACGAAAAGCCTTTCCATATTCGGGTCTTTTACGACTTGTTCAGAGAGATCGTCCAATATCACAAGATTATGCTGACCATCTGCAAACCCTTCTATTTCCGATTGCGTTGGTACACCGTGGAGAAATTCTATACCCTCGATATCTCGCTTCATGGCGTCGAAAGTATCTTGGTAAATACCGTAGCAATATAATATCTTTTTCACCGGTTCTGAAAACATGACTTTTTTGTTCTTGAGCAAGCGAAACAGCCAAGTCGTTTTTCCGCTTTTGGTCGCTCCGGATATACAGGCGGTAGATGCTGCTTCAAATGGTAAGGGTACGGCTTCGTCACTTGGGAGGTCCATACCGCGATTCAATGTTTTAGTTAAGGTTTTACCAAAAACCCCACAAGAACAATGCTCTTTATTGCAAAGCTTTGCTTTTATAAAGAAATTAGGGGTCTTTGTTTTCGCTATTAGGGTCAACACAGCTTAACTGAGGGTTCTAGGTGGATTAAAACGACCGAGTTATAAAAAACTAGTTTATTTACACGGTTATTCAAATTATGTCACAGCAGTATATTGCGATATTAACACACACCATCAATTACATGACTTTTTTAGACAAATGCATACCCTCAGTTACATACACCTCCTTATCGGAGGCTAAGATTGAAATTAGCATTAGCACATTAGTTATGGAGAATAAAAGTATTTAAAGTTCGTTATAGCCATATGGCAGAGTGTCTAGATTGTCCAGAACTCTTCGTTTGTCATAGACCACTGAGTAGGATTTGTGCTGCTGTCTGTTGAAAATGATTTGCTTCTTAGGGTCGCGACAGATCTGGCGAGGGTTGTCTAGTCTTGTGTGAGTCGTCGATCCGTGGAAGTGCCATAGAAATACTTCTGAGCACATGGTGTTAAAGTTGATTTTTTTGGCATTTTCATGGTTTAGGGTGAACCCTTTAACCTTGCAGCAGGTATCCCCATCGCTTGTGCAGTAAGCATAATTCTTTGGGCCAGCAGAAACAAACTCAACTATGTGTTTGCCGTCTAGCTCGTCGGTCAAGTCGCCCAAGAAATCGCCGACTGGTGGCTCAGCCTCTCCATCCTTCACGACATAGATTACCGAGTCTGTATCGAAATACAGAACTTTCTCACCCAGCTGATCCAAGATATCGTACAACCTCATCCTGGCATGGGCGGTAGTGAAGGCTGCCAAGAACACATTTGTTTGATCATTTTCAGTGAGAAAATCCTTAGCATATTTCCAGTCTACTTGAACCAAATCCTCACTGAGGACGTGCCAATCGATGATTTCTTTGTTGGTGCTGCTCAGTATTCTAAGGAATTCCGCAATGTCAGCTACAATTTGACTCTGCCGTTGGTTTTCCCTCTGACCGAATTTTCCCCAGAAACTGAAAAAATAGTAAAAAAAACACTTTAAAAGAGTAAGAATTTCTCCAAACAGAAAACCCTGCAAACCTATACAAAGATTCTGAACCTCAACAGCGAAATATGTAAAGACGTACCTGTTCAAACACAATTTAGCCAAGGACCGCATCCCGGGATTTTTCTGTATCCTGTCCGCCTCTAGGGAGATGCCTTCTCTGGATTTGTAGGATGTGATATAGTGGTTTTTGTCCTCTTCTGTCTTGCACCATTCTGGCCATCCGGAAGCCTCTTGCTTTATTTTCAGGAAGGCATTCACGTATTCGGAAAACAAGCCTCCTTCTCCAGTCTCTGGGTCATACTGGGTGGTTTCTGGCCAATGGTACACTTTGTAGATCCGGACGAGTTTGTAACCCTTATTCAGAGCCATATTGATCTCTAAGGTGGTCCACGTACCCATCAACATCCGTTGCTCATCCGAACACTGGCAGGGTTTTGGGTTTGCGGATTCTGCACAGGATCTACAAAGTGGGAACAGCAGCTTTCCATGGCATCTGACTGGTAACACTGGATGATACAAATCTTTTGGTGGTAGCACTTTGACCTTGGCAATACCGTAGTAATCTCGAAGGTCTGAGAAGTCAGACACAATGATGACCGGGTGTCCCACGGGATAACGGTCGTACTTGTTCACCGTGGGATATAGCGAGGTAAAGTCCACATACTTTATTTTCTCCCCCTCATCGACCTTCTTGTAGAGCTTGACCGCATTGGTTCGTCCTCCAAAAAAGGCATCTCTGGGCTCCAGACGTTCTTCTATGTCAAGCGTTTGGACAAAACCTCTTAAGACTGGATTGGTCTTCAGTTCTTTGTGAAACTCGTGATCCCACTTGGTGATAACTGTGATGCCGGCTTCTTCTAGGATCCGTAACTTTTCCATAGTTTGGGCATATCTTTGAGCCATGGTTTGTTTATTGTACGGATCCATGGCTTCTCTGTCTTGACACAAACATCCGTGGTGCACGCAAGAATTGTACTCTAGACAGACATTTTCACCGGTTGTAGGATCGATGTAGAACCCATCCAACTTGAAATACCGACCGCTCGGTGCCGGAAATCTAACCTCCCCTTCATTCAAGGCGTGACGGATGTTTACCCCTCGCTGTTTAGACTCCCATTCTAACCACTGGATAGAGATTTTACTGTACTGATCTCTAGCAACGTAACCACCGGCTGGTATCATGGCTAAAGGGGAGCTTTGGAATTCAGTGTTCATGACCTCATCTATGGGTTTGCCATCTTTAAAAAACTGCTTTCCTTTTTTCTGCAACTTTATTTCCTGTATTTCCCCCCCTTCTACCCTTCTAGCAATGTGCATTTCTTTCAGAAATTGGCTTCTAAAGACATTCATACAGACCGAAGCTATGGTCAAGTAGGCTAAGGGATCCACTCCATTTTGTATGGTACGCTTGACCTCTAGGGTTTCCAGATCCGTTTCTTCCACAGATTCTCCTGTTATGCTAAGCAGCAGATGCCTGAATTTCATACAAGCTTCCCTGAGGAGTTGAACATCGTTCCTACAGTACATGAGCATCTGTTTTTGAAAGTCAAAGTCATCCCTTTGGGAATGATACCAATGCAGAAAGGTTTCACGATCATTTGTAGACATACTCTGTATCCCATACTCTTCTACAGATGGGTAGGGGCCTCTGTAGTTCCAGTTCTCAGCTCGGTTGAAAAAATGCGGGAAATAGCCCTTGGCTTGTTCGGTCAGGCCAAAAGCTTTGGGCAGAGCCGCCAGTCTCATCGGGACGAAATTTGCCGAATCCAAGACTCGGATGTCATAGCCTTTTTCAAGATGCAGCATCATAATTTTGGAACCATTGTAAATCAGCTTTGGAACCGATCCATTTTCTACGAGATACGACAATAAAAAATAATTGTCGTAGCTCTTGCCATTGTGAGCTATAGCAGTGAAATGACTCCTTCCCTTACTGAAAAGCCATTGGCCAAAGAGCTTCTGAGTGTTGGGCCCTGAAAAGATTGTTTCCCGTTTGGCACATCCATCGCAGGGTTCTTTGGAATATTCCCCGGACTTTGGATCCATGTGGTCGCATTGACTGCATCTGCTGCCACAAGAGTGACATTTGGAGTCAGGATCTAATGGATTTTCCAGACACAGTTGACAGACGGTCTGAGCAACCACAAAGTTGGGAACGTGCACTCCGCTTTCCTGCGTACACTCGAAATCGAAAAACACGTATTTACAAGGCCTCTCCAATGGCTGTCGTATTCTCAGATAGCACAAATGCTCACCAAGGTGATAACCTTGACACGACTTGCATTTGAACTCCCAGCATCTGTGGTCTACTCTACTTCTCTGGGTCATTTGCAGGACACTTTTGCACTTTTGACATTTGTAATAGGTCTCACAGGGGGCTGGTATTTTCTTTTTATGAACCACTTTTGGCCGCAGGTGTTGTTCGTAACACTCTTTGGATCTACATTCCATGTTGCAAGTACCGCAGACGATAGTTTTGACTTTTGGGCACCTTTCTCTTCTACAAGTTCGGCAAAATTCTTCGCAGACATGTTTGTTTCGATCATTGAAGCTTTTCAGGCAGGTGTGACAAAAATAGCTTCTTCCGATGAAAGCCGGGACTTTAGTAATGGCATCGAAATGGCCTCCGGTTTCATTATGGCAGGTATAATACAAATAGACTCTTTTTTCCCGTCGAGGTCTCTCGTAGTCTGGGTATATGATTCTCTGATTCACATGAGCAGCAAAGACATACACATCTACATCCAGAGCCTCTTCGAATTTGGAAATGTCTGTCAAAGAGCAGGGACGGTCCACGGGGAGTCCGGCCAATTTCTGATACTCTTCGGCCTTCCTCTTTTGTAGACTTTGCTTACATTTCATATCGCCATTCCTGATGTTTCTGTAGTTTTTCTCAGCCTTCTTTTTTTCTGCCTCAGTAGGTGAGTTGATCATATCTAAATAAGCTATAGATACTGCTAGGGCCCTGGCCAGACAGAGGTGATCCCGGTTTTTAATAGTCACCATGGATCTTTTTGCCTTACAATCTTTTTCCAAATCAACTATTTGTCTTCTACGTCCACTGCCCCTTTCGAACTGTGCAATACCCAATTGAATCTGGAATGCTTCAGACACAACGATCCCTTCATTGCTGTTTAAAGCCGCCATTACAGCCTCCAAGACCGCTTCGGCCGTCATTTCGCGTAAGGGTCTCGGTCGTACTATGATGGGATTGCTGAGGTTTTCTGCAGTTATATAGATACGGGCCACAGCATCCTCTGGATAATCTTCGCTACCCTTACGGATAACTTCCTCGAACATCCGAATCAATTCAGCCCTGAGATCACGAAGGGGAGTACCATTAAGTTCTTCCCGAAATCTGACCCGGAAGGTATTCTCTCTCAGAACTTTACCTGTAAAATAATAATTTTTCAACAGTAATCTGTAAATTTATATCTGTGTATGAACCTTTTGATTACAAGCTTAAGAACAATAGTTACCTTTGAAACTTCTCGATCCCACAGACTCAATTTCATAATATTTGGTTTCGGGTTGTCCCACTTCATATTTCTTTTTGGAGGGTTGATTGTCCGTTGTGGAAGCTGACCTCTTCAAGCCGCGATTGACTGTAGATAATAAGTTTAATATAATAATAATAAATATTGATTATTTTAAAAAATGAGAAAAAACTGAAATAATAAAGTTCTCTTGAGATTACCATTTTCAGAGGAATGGTTTAAAGCTGCTTCCATGTTTGAGGCGTCAAAGGAATCATCCCACCATTCTGCAGTAGGCTCCACTGGAGCTGTAGCTTCTTCTACTGATGGGGTAGTTTCTATAGACGGGGTCAATGCTTGTGCTTCCTTCCTAAGGGGTGTCACTTGCTGCTGGGTTTGTTGGTCTATTGCTTCTAAAGCTGCCTCGAAAGAGTCATCCCACCATAATTTTTCATTGGATTCATGCTCCTGGTTGCTTTTGAGCTCTGTAGGCTCAGTAGGTACAGCTTGCTCGGACTCATCGAAGAGGGAGTGATCCCACCATTCCATCTGGCTATCCGGTTCCTTAAGCATATCATTTAAGAGGGAAACCTCTTCGTTTTGATCCAGTTCTGAAAAAACCTTACTATCCCACCAACTAAGATCACTACCTGGCTGAGGTAGGCTGTCGGGCAAAGACCACGATGTACCTGACAAATAAATATATACGGTATTAATAGCTTATAAAAATGAAAGAAATCAAAAGAAAAAAGCTGTATAAAAATGTAATTACCGGTTTCATCGGCATTTTGTGTGTTCAAAGCTTCCAGTCTCTGTAGGACTAAGGGATCTTTGTGAATGTCCAAAGCCTTGGCCCAGTCAAGCAACTCATTAGAGTCTTGGAAAGAATCCACTTTTGCTTTCAAAGTTGACATCTACAATTGTAAAATTATTTTTTCTGTTTACTTTTGGTTGACACAAACTATGGAACATTCGGTCTAGCTATTGATATATCTCGTGTCAAAAGTATATTTCGTGTCAGGTAGAATCATTTCTTTAAATATACAAGATAAAAGATGTACAGTAAATGTATCTACGAAATCTACGCTTTCTGCTCGCATTTAAATTATCAAAATCCGTGCACGTTTAGTATTTTAAATTATTGAATAAAATCTCTCAAATAAAGGCTTTTTTCTAGTGTTGTAGAATGCACAAGTTACAGAAACATGCATAGAACAAAAAAAGCTTCTGTATGATTGATTACCAAGAGATGATTCATCAGTGTTTAGTGGCTAGTTACAGCAATGTGCATGTAAACCAAAAAGCATCTGTACTCCAGAATGATTAATCACTAACAGATGATTCATCCCTGCTTAGTGGCTAAGTGTAAACGGAAGCTATTAATTAACAGATGTATCGATGTACATGGAGGAGGCGTGGCCTATTATGCCATAAAGCTGTTCAAAGAAATATAGCATTTATACCAAAAAATTATCCTTTATCATCGTTAACCACATATACCAGTTTTACAATAATCTCCTAACCTTAAAGTAAACATACCATCTGTTTTTCAAGTGGCCTCCAGTACATCCCCATTTATGCCATAATTACCCCCCACCCTCCCACGGACGGCCGTCATTATCCCCCTCATTAGTAGCGTGGACCATTTGGCCATCCACCCCCTGAGGGGGACCTGATTATGCCAAAAAATTTTGGCATATCGCCCCCCTTACTACTAGTGTAAAGTTCATACTATGTAACAATAATTTTAGCAGTTGTGGGATGTCAGGGGTGAGCTGCTGCAGCCAGTATCCCTTCATGATTAGGGATGTTAGTGTAGCGAGAAGAAACAACTAGAGCTACTAATAGGGCCCAATCGGGTATTTGGCCCAGTTGTTTGAGTCTGCTAATGAAGTGTTGTGTATCCCTCACATATGACTTGGTTTTGGGGACATGACTCTTAATGTGGGCGTCAACAAAACTGCTAATGTTGCAAGTGGGGTGCCCAATTGAACTACAGTTTGGTCTACCAAATACCTTTTTATGAATTTTTGGTAACAGGTAGAATCTGCCTACCTTATGGTTGGTGATGGTAAGGTACTCAAAATTTTTCCCAGTGATTAGTTTTAGATTTTTTTTCTGTTAAGACAACAAAGATTTTTTCTTATACTTAGAGAACAGGATCTTCTCTTAACTTAGTGTAGAAGTTACTATCACTCAGTTGTCTGTATAAACAACTTTATGACATGCTAAAGTTTATTTTTAATTAAGAACCGTATATGGTGGTATGTATAATATACAAAACTCAAATTACTAGATAGTAAGGAAAACAGAATCACACAAATTGGTGTATGGCTATTTACACATATTAGCAATACATATACCATTAGAGACAATGAAACCCCCTTTTCTAACATGAAATAATTGACCTGCTTATAGCCCCTGCTCACTTGCAATATTTTGGTAGTTTAGTTCTCACCATGTCTGAGAAGAATTTTAAAAAGCGAGAAATAATATACCAAAGTTGCCACAAATGGTGAGGTCGGTTTCGAAAATAAAATTTTAAAATACAAATTTGTGTTTTGCTGTGAGAGTAATATGAGATGGATTATTGAACAATTTCTCTATTTTGAAACATTTTCAGGTTTGTATAGATTATTAGATTTTCAACCAATTTTCAGCATAACCATTAACACGCAACAATTAAAGTGTTAAGGGCTGATGATTTCAAAACTGCTACTCCATAATATGGTGGTTATTTCTTTCCTATCCAGTCAGAAGACTATGCCATTTCGAAATATTGCAAAGGAAAGGTCTTATTTTAGCAATTAAAGATGTTGGCCGTGCTTAAATTAAGACAATATCTCACATGATTGTCTTTTACTAGTTTGGTGCTCAGGAAGTTTGCCAGTTTGCTGTAATTTGACTGACACCATGTTATGATCGATATGTTTATGTTAGATTATGTAGAAATTCACTAACATGCTATTCAAGAACAATATCTGATTGTTATAATTTCTCTTTTGTTGTGGAAGTCAACGCAAAGCTATGTATCAGATGTACTCATTTATTGAATTGTTTTTGTACATATCCACACTTGTTATAAATTATAGTTGCAATTGCAATTGTAGTTCCATGCTATAACATTTCTCTCTGTCTGCTAAGGTTTACAAGCGGGAATGAAATCCTCCTGCCACTATAATGGTTTCAGCAGTGATGTAAGATGCCTCATCACTGACTAGAAATGCGACAATTCCTGCACATTCTTCTGGCCGACCAATCCTATAAAGAACACAAATCTTAACTGAATGTAAACAACTTTGTCAAAAACATGGTTAATTAAAGTTGTTTGCTTTACCTATGGTCATTTAAAAAAAAAAATAATAATCAACTGTCCATCAGGCATCTAAGCCTATCAGGTCATACAGGTGTGTAAGGGCCTTACCATTTTATTTGTTTTTATATAATTTTGTATCTAAGCCTGTCAGATTCAGTTTGTGTGTAATGACATTTATATTTAATATTTTTAATCTAATTTCGGGTTAAGCATAATTTTTTTCACCGACAGAGGGACAGAAATGTCACATGTTTCACTGTATCAGTTGTAAGTATTACATTGTAAACAATAATTGTCACAATATCAGGATACAAGTGTGGCCCCTTTGGTGATGTACAACAACTACACATTAGTATTTCAGGAATACCTTTCCACATTTAAGAGAGTTTTTTTAAGGGAGACAATTCATATAATTGACCATTGCATCTCTCGGCCGCCTTTGATACTATTGATCATTCCACACTCCTCAGCTGTCTTCAGGATTGGTTCGGTGTAGGTGGCTCCGCTCTCAAATGGTTCTCTTCCTATTTGATGGAACGTTTTCAGTCTGTTAAGATTGGTTCTACTTTGTCCGATTTACAAAAATTGTTGTTTGGCGTACCTCAGGGTTCTGTTCTGGGTCCTCTCTTATTCTCTCTTTACACATCTCCCCATAGTACTCTAATTGGTAAACACAAAGGCGTAAAATTTCATTTCTACGCCAACGATTCACAACTTTATGTCCATCTGTCGCACATGAATGCCTCAGCTGCTTTTGATAAGTTGAACAGATGCCTTCAAGTTGTTAAGGAATGGATGTCGGCTAGCAAACTTAAACTTAATCCAGATAAAACTGAGTTCATACTTTTTGGCTCCAAGAAACAGAGAGAAAGGTTAAATGTATGTTTCCCAATTGACATCTTGGGTAACCCCCCTCACCCCACCAAGTCAGTCAGGAACCTGGGTGTGTGGTTTGACTCTGATTTTTCTTTCTCTAAACATGTCAAAAATGTTTGTAAAAGCCGCTTTATTCAACCGAGCGATTTTAGAAATATTCGGCAGTTCTTGATTCATGATGCAGATGTGTCAGTTGCCAATGCTTTTGTTAGTAGTCGGTTGGACTACTGTAACTCACTTTTCAGAAGTCTCTCCAAATTCAATCTTCACAGATTACAGTCTATCCAAAATAGTGCAGCCAGAATTGTTACCAATTTGAGTAAATATACTCGGATAACTCCGGTCCTCAGGAAACTCCATTGGCTCCCTGTTCAGTTTCACTCAGAGTTCAAACTGGCTACCCTGGTGTATAAGTTTATTCATACTGGCTTCCCGAAATATTTTGCTCCATATCTTTCCACGTACCACAATACTTACAATACTAGACGCAGTCAGAGTGTTGCCAATTTCCTTAATGTTCCAAAGTTTCAACCTAAAATTCACAAGTCCACCAAGCAGTTTGGTTTTAGTTTCGCCTTTGATGCTCCCACTGTTTGGAATTCACTCCCTGAAGACATTCGTGTATCACCCACTATTGCCTCTTTTAGAACCAAGCTCAAAACCTATCTCTACGCAAAGGCTTATCCTCCTTAGGTCTGTTTCTCTTAGGGCTTCTCCGTGGTGCTGACCTGTTTCTGTCCCTGGACTTTGAATTTGTATATTGCTATTGTCTTGTTGCGCCGTAGAGTCCACTATTCAGTGGAGATTAAGCGCTATAAAAGTTAAATTAGAATTAGAATTAACAAATTGTATAGAAAAGTTACAAATCATAAGCCCCTTGCACACTAATATGACTCTATAGGCTCAGATATAAAATTATATTAAAACTCAATCATAAGGCCCGTGCACACCAGTATAGATTGACAGGCTCAGATACAACTATGTGTATATAAAAAAATAAAATCTTAAGGCCCTTGCATATCAGTAGAATCTGATAGGCTCAGATGCAAAATAATATAAAAATAAATCAAAAGATCCTTTCACACCAATCCAATTCGATAGGCTCAGGTACAAGGCCTCTGTAAACTGAACAAAATGCTAAAAAATTGTCAAATAATGTCATATGTGGTATTTTAGTTGAAGCATTGTAACCAACACCTACTGATTCAATAAAACTTGGATAATTCTTCAAAATATAAATTGTTATGTATTGTATAGATAATGTGCATTTAGAAAAGGTACATGACACCCTCCCCCACCTCAACAGTATTTATAAATTCAGTTCAAAAGGGACCTTATATATTGTCGAATCAACTTAGAAGGTGTATACCCAATGAAATGAATGATAACTAAAGCCTCTCGTACATTCCATTGGACGTGCACACACAACATGGTTACAGAAAATCGCCTAATTTGCAAGGGACCAACTCATAAGCATAGCAAGGTCAGCCAGAGAGGCAAGGTGAAAGGTAAAAGGTTAGATCAACCATCCTCACCCAGGTATGTTTTTCACCTAGAACAAACTCCTCATAAAATGCGTAAGGAATTCTGGCAATTTACTAAAAGATATGTTTCACAATTGTTATATATTGGTATAATTGGTATAATTATTGGGCATATATTTATGCAAATAAATATAATGTATGCATAATATACATTGTTGTATAGAGTTCAGTATATTTGTTGAAAAATGTATGCAATTAAAACACAAAGTAAAGGTGTGTGTAGGTGTAGAATTGGCCATTGCAACTACTGTTTCCGAGATAGATTGTATTCCTTCATGAATAATTTCTAGTGGGAGACTAAATTTTAGCTTTATTATCCATTTTTATCATATGGGATCTATTTTTTATTGCCCTGAAGATGCTTGGGTAAGCTTTTCTAACAGTATTACATGATCATCTCACTTTAAGAAAAATCTCATTTTCATACTCTGACATAAGAATTCTCTCTAAATGCTAGTATTAAAGAATTATATAAGTGCATTTACCTCTGGAGAGGAATTCTGGACAATATTGCATCTGCCATACTTTTATTTTCCCAAAGCTGAAAATCATAAGTGAATGTAACAGCATTTGTTTATCTGTCAGTGATAAGAAAAAAAAATAAAACAATGAAATCTGTACATATTATTTTCAATGTACAATTTGTATCAGAATGAATAGTTGCTAAAACTACTTGCTCAACAGTACAATATTTTTATTACAGGCAATATTGTATTATAAACTGTTGTGAAAATGTGATTTTAGCTGTTTAAATTAAGTTGAACTTACTGCTTTGCTCATCTTTGTCTTGATCAAACCAGGAGCCACACAGTTCACCCTGATGTTGGACTTTGCCAGCTGTATGGCCATGGCTTTGGTCAGACCAAGCATAGCTGTTTTACTGGTTGCATAGGTACCTATAAGCTTCAGAAGAAATGTATTAATATGGTACTGCACCCAGTCATAACCTGGCAAACCTTTACCACAAAAAAACTTAATTGTGGTTGTTTTAAGTGTAGTAACATGGATTTCTTATGATTTAAATATGCTCTGAAATAGAAATTAGTTATAAATGTATTTTTTATCAACGTAAAATTAAATCAGTAAACCTTTTACACATGCTTTTAAAGCCCAAAGTCGAGGGGTCAAAGAGCATTTAAGAACCTCCATTCCTCTGTCAATTGTGATGCTAAAATAAACAAACTAATGTTGCATGGCAAATGCATTGTAATGTATACCTATCTCAGATAATTAACAACTGCCGTGTATAGAAGGACTTATGTGGGAATCTGCTGTTCAAAATTTAAATAAAGTTTGTGTACTTTAAAACAGTAAAAAACTGCATCAAGTAACAAAATTCCTTGAGAACGTATGCCCTTTTAGTCTGGAAGGAAGAGTTTATCAGTGCTGTCAAAGGTGATATGTTATATCCCAGTAAGCTGTGGTGTTTGTTGATATTTGTATATAAAGACTTGAAATGTATGATCTTTGTAATTTGAGGAGATTTTTGTCCCGGGTCGAAAACTTTCCCCTTTAAAGTAATTATAATATAATTTCTACCTGAAATCAGTGTCCCATCTTGGTACAAAACTCAGAATCAGCATAGAGAATTTCCCAAAATCAATCACTTCAGGTCTGTCATACTTTTTGGTACATTTATGGATTGAAGAAATAGAGGTGGCTAATGATAAGAAACTGTCAATTAAAATGTGTTCCATTTTTTGGGATAGTTGAAGTTCGTGCGAAATTACACTGCTTAGCTGTAAGTATGTTATTGATTATTGATTGATTTGTTTCAGGTTTAAAGTAAGATGCTGAACTCAGAGAAAAAAAAACTGGGGTGAGTTAAATATGGTTGTGGTACATGTTTTCCACTTTAAAATTTAAGATGCCTAAAAATAAATAATAGAGAGTTTGCGAACAACGTTTTTGATGCCCGTTTCTACTTTCCGCTACGTTACACGTCATTGATTTCTGTGTGTTTTGTCATTTCATAAGGTTTTAACTGCACAAGGTTACGTTTTTTACGTGGCAAATGGCTTTGCCACGTAATCTGTTTCCCTTGTGGATTTATTAATTATTGGAGCAATAAAGTGTGTTTTTCATGTCACTACAGAGTTCTTGAGAGACTGTAGATGATTTTTAGCAACTTTGTCAATTTTTGAAAAACCCAAGTATACAACGACCAGCCTTTTTTCATCCCCTGTCATAAACTTTTTTGAGGTAATGAACACAATCTTCCAAAATTTTATGTACGTGTGTTTTATAAGCTATTTATCTTGTGGGTTTACTGGTTGTTGGGCAAATAAAGTTTGTATTATATATCATTACCCAGTTCATTCAGTACTGTAGATGAATAAAACCAGTGGATTTATCTTTATTGAGTTGTATAATTCCCAATTAATTTAAATAAAATGCATGTAAAAATCCTAGTTCAAACGCTGTTCGCAAACAAAACTGTCCCCCTCAATGGCTTTCTCACGTATTGATCAATTATGTTGCGTATTTTTGCAAGGGGCGTTTATGAAACGTAGTGCGCAACCTCTCTAATAATCATATGGATCACCTCCCTTATCCAAAAAATGAAATGTTTTCAATAAGGGAAATATATCACAAGTAGAATGTATTGACTTCAAAGAAAGGGTCACATGACCCAGAAACTACTGTGCTTAGCTAAGTCATTTTTTGTGAAATCCATTTGAGTCCAAAACCTGACTAAGACAAAAGGCTCAGATTTAAGTCTCTGACACAGCATCAGTTGCCGTGAAGTCTAAGGCTCTTTGTAAAACAGCCCCCCTGGTCCACTGATTTGTTTGACAAGAACTGACACGAACTGTGGTACTGTGAAACTATTGACAGCTGCATTTTTTGCGTTGTTTATGCAGATATGGGCTTATTTTGCTCCTGTCACTTAATCTTCATTAAATGACAAAATCTGAGGTGCTAGAACCATAAAGAAAAAGAAAATTAGAATCCAGAAACATAGCAGGGTGGCACCTCAGACACCCAGGGAGACACAGGAACTATGGAGGGTAGATTGTACTGAAGAGGTATGTCTACAGTTTTTGCCTGAAAGATGACAGAGAAAACTGCTGTTTGGATATCCTTAGGGAGTTCATTCTACAGAGCTTGAGCATCACATTCAAGGTGTTTGGAGATTCATAAACATGGTAGATAACAAAAGTAAAATACACTTGAGACGTATATTTAAACATTTTATCAATGAGGATGACAAAATACCTGGCAGCATCCAAACAAAAGGTAATGGATCAAAAATAAACTTTAAAACTTCCCTTATTGCTTTAAATAACCTGTTGAAGAGGGCAGATAATTTTGATGTCATTTTGTCTATTACGGATAAAAAACCTACCTCTGATGGGTTATAACCTCCATGTGAGGAGATCAATACAATTGAACCACCTCTGCAAAGGTAAAAACAACTAGAAAGGACTCATAGAGTGCAGACCTCTGCCAAGGCAGCTGAGTATCCCCATTTTTAAATTTTGCCTAGTATACTGTTTTTTTTAAATATTTATGAAAAAGTTATCTGTTCTAATATTGTCTCAATGCAATTGATCAATGCCATTTCACAATTCACACCTGTGGTATTCAAAGCCACATAAATGCACATACTTCACCATATTCCCAAGAAAGTCTAAATAATCAGCATTAGCTTAATAAAGCATAATGATTTTTCTCAACCCAAAACCCCTAATTTTTGGAAATAGGACTGTTGAAATTTCGGGATTTTGTGTTCGTAGTATAATTTGGATCTTTCTCGAAATTTAATCACTTCTTCCTTTTTGTCAGGTCCCACCCACATTAAAATTTCATAAAGTTGTGTTCAATAGTTTTGTAGTAATCAAGAACAGGAACAGAGAGACAAACAGACAAATGCACACAAAACATAGCCTTCTAGACAAAGGTAATAATTAACTTGTAACAAAAGAATATAATACTATGATAAGACATTGTGAAAAGTAAAAGCATTATTATATGGGATAATTAAGTACAATATCTTTGTACAACAAAGCTTAGACAATTCAAAAATACAATGTCTAGCTGCTGTTTAATAGATATATAATGTATATTAATGTATATAATGATGAAGCAACATTACAAGTCTCTAAGACTATTTTATGTAAATATTCAATGATACATGCTAAAGGTTATATATTTTAATTAAACAGAAAAAATAACCAAATTTTATATTTTGTACAATAAAATCAATTTACTAAAAACAAACCCTCGCTTTTCTAGATGTGGATAAGTCTCTTTGCAAAGGAAAAACGTGGATTTCACATTTATATCCATAATCTACAACATTATAAAAAATACGTATTTTATAATATTGTTTTAATAAAATTGATAAATGTAATATAACAATTTACACCTGTACTATACACAGTAATATAAGTGCTAATACTCTGTCATATTTTCAAATAAAGTCAAAACAATCAACATTAGCTTGATAAATAAAAAACAACAATCTTACCTTATCATATTGACTTTCGGTTGTCTGAAAATATAAAGTTTCAATATTAATGCTATTTTTTATTAAAATATACTCTTTCTAACACACGACAGCAGTATTATTGGTGAAATGGAAAAATGCACATTGCTCGTGTCATTTAAGCAAAGATGTCTAAGCCAGTTATAAACTGTTTTGATGTGTATTTTTGTCAAAAAAATCACTTAAAACAGTAAGTGATTTTCTAAATAAATGACATGATATAGTAACCAGACCCAGAACAATGCTTTATGATTTATTTAGTTAAAATGTATATGCAATATTAAAATTTACAATAGTTTATGACAATCGTATGATCTCCCCCCAAAAAACACTCTATGCTAATTTTAAATTAAATACATTAAAAATCAAAACAAAACTAAATAATCCATTGGGTTGAAAGTAAAATGAGATAAATTGAAATGTAAGTTTGAGTTTTATGTCCCATTTAAAAGCTAATGTAATAGTGCGACAAGTCCTTGCATCCCATGTATACTGGTATACTGAAATTGAACCCATACCTATTGAAGAGAGGCTACAGCAAATTTTGTTTCCGATGTTGCTAAGACGGTCATTTCTTTCATCATGAAAGCTGGCATTTTAATGTAAATGAACTGAATTCTGTGTTGTGAGATGTCACTTCTGAAGAAAATGTATTTTTGTATTTTTACTTGACCTTTTAAATTTCTTCTTGAATATAGATAGGCAATAACCATTCAAAAGTAGTTTCAAGTAATATTGGATACTCCCACAATGACTTGGGTTTCAGTGGGGATTATTTTCAGTGAAGCACATACCCAAATGAAGAAGAATGAACTGCAATAGTCTTACCTCCATGACAGAGCCAAAAGCTGGATTGACAGCTGCGTTACAAACCACTATGTCTAGACCACCAAACTCCTGAACTGCCTGAATATATATATCGTAACTTAATTTATTATTGGTATTTAGGTATTTTACAGGATCAAATAAAAGAATAAACCAAATAACGAAATCAACACGAGTCTTGCATGAGTGGCTTATACAATAGGACAATTATCAGAATAACATATATTTCTAAATTTCATTAAGCATAAATACAAAATCTGGGAAGTTACTATACAATAGATAATTTATCAATAATATAACTTAAAACTTCTTTCATTGTTTTAAATATCTTAAGCTTGATATCGTCTACATTTAACTTTGAAAATCTGAACATAAAATATACTACTGGGGTCGATTTCACAAAGGGACTTAAGTTCAGATTTAGACTTAAATCTAAGACTTTGGTCTTAAATTTTGTCAAAAGAATGTTAAATCTGTGGTCTTAGACTTAGCTGATTTCACAAAGCAGCTAAGTCCATAAAATTGCTAAGTCAGTGGACTTAACTTTAAGTGTGGAAGGTAGTGGGCTTAAATTTTGTAAAGAGGACTTAAATATGGCCGCCATAAACTTTTCTCCACTTCAGAATTTGAAATGGCTGTAAATAAATTATAATTATACAGAACACCTCACTAAAGTAGTGTTTGGGAAGTTTATATATGGTAACAAGGTTTTCTATTTTAAAACAGCACTTTTCCTTAGATAAAATACATCAAATGAAGAATATGTGGCACCAATATTATATTTTGAATAGATACAAAAGGTCACATGACACAGAAAACTACTTTGGTTATTTGATAAGCTTGGACTTAGCTAAGTCACCTTTGTGAAATCCATTTTAAGTCCCAGAAATAGCTAAGACCAAAGTCTTAGATTTAAGTCCATGACTTAGCCAATAAAGGGACTTAGTTTAAGTCCTTTAGTGAAACCGGCCCCTGGATAGCTAGAAACACAAAATAAAAGTAACACCACAGATGATGGTACTCAACAGCCTGGTGAAATAGTTTTGGACACCATGAAATATAGAAGAATGAGAAATTGGCTACAAGACAAAGATGACAGTATTAATATGTATGATTATTAAACAGAGGTATGACACTTAGGTAAAATATATATAATAATCAGTTTCAGCAGTCCATTTATTTATTTACCTATTTATTTAATTTTTTAAATAGAGCTTTTTGATAGGAGAAATATGTCAGTAATGTGCCAGTAGAAACCATGCTGGCATGACAGGACACAACTACACCATCAGATCAATATACCAACCAAAATAACATCTTACAGTTTCTGAGGTATTCCCTAGACAAGGTTTTAAAGGGCAGTTTCACTATGGTAAGGTCAAATCAAGATCTCATCTGTTACTCTTAATCACTGTCTGGACTCGATTTTTCCTGCCACATGCCCATCTAATCGACAAACTTTCCACCTGTTCAGCTAAACACTATGGGTCAAAACAATAACTGAACAGCATTTGGGTGGGTGTGAAATGGTACATGGGCGTGAATTGGTCCACCACCACTAGACAGAATGTAACAACATCTATCGGCAACAGGAGTGCAATATAGGTTTCAGTATTGTTCTGAGTTTTGTGCAGATATTTATAAGAAAATTTGTCAATAAAATTAATGAAATAGTTTTTGTTTGATCAAGCTGTTACAGGGATACAATTTTATATGTGTGATCATGTAATTTTCAGTTTTCAATTTATTTGTTGTTTTATGTCGTGTTCAACAGCCAGGGTCATATTGTGACGGGTAGTTTGTAGGTGGAGGAAACCAGTGCGTACAGCACTGTAAACCACCGGGCATCGGCAAGTAACTACCAACTTTCCAACATGAAGCGCCCGGCCCGAGATTCGAACCGATGGCCTAAGAGGTTGGAGGCGAGAACTCTAACCGCTACACCACTGCGCCCCCTATCATGTAATTTTAGAACATTTATCAAGTGTAAAGTTCTATTCTATAATCTAGAGTACTGTACAAGTTGAAATTTTTGCCAGGCATTAATTTTAGCTCTTTCAGCTAATGAGCCTGGATAGTGAAAATGATTTCTTAGTGAAACTTTAAATCTGTATTAATATCTCAATAAAATATCTATTAGTAAAAATTCATTCTAGCAAATTTCTTAAAAATGAAATGATATTTTCTTATAGTTAAGTTATATTGGTCTGTACTCAACACATTTGTCACATGTTTTTGGTGACACTTTAGAAGTGTTTAGATTTCAGTGACAAAAGCTTCTGACCACATTTGGATAAGGAAGTAGATTCTTGTGATGCTTGGTATTTTTTATTGGTCTTTTCTTCACAGGGAAGTGTTATTTAGAGAAGCTATTACAACTAAAAAAATTGTGGAAGCCATGGTGACCAATCCTGGTTGCTAAACTTATAACTTAAACTTATCAGTATTCACACCAAGCCCATAAAGGAGCACTTGTTTGATAATCAGGGGTCTCATATGATTAATTGTATCTTCAGACAAAATCACAGGGTTCCGATTTTTTACAAAAGTCTACCAGATATATTTGACATGATTAAAACAAGTCGTAGCAACATAACAATAAGTCATAGCACTATAAATATAAGTCATAGCACCATCAAGAGAAGTAATAGCACCATTAAACTAAGTCATACCATCATAAAGATAGGTCACAGCACCATCAAGATAAGTTGTAAAACTATAAAGTTAAGCTGTAGCACCATAAACACAAGTCATGACACCATAAAGGCTTATTGTCACACCATAGAAATAAGTAATAACGCCATAAAGATAAGTGATAGCACATTAAAGATAAACTGTGACTCTGTAAAGATAAGTAATAACACCACAAATTTAGATAAGTCATAGCAACATAGATATAAGTCGTGGAACCATAAAGATAAATTATGACACCTCAGGAATAACACCACAAAGATAAGTTGCAGCCCCATAAAGCTAAGTCATAACTGATGTATGCCAGAAAAGATCAGTTTTTAGTACTTGGAACAAAAAAGGTGGCTTAAAAAGTTTTAAGTTATTTTTAAAAATGCAATTAATGTCTATGATTACTGAGACTACACACATGTCTTTCAACAGTGCACAGATAAGTTCCATATTCAATATGATTATCCTAACATTACAATGGGGAAGAGGGAACAGGAAGCAAAGTGATGGCAGTCAAACAGAGGTATTGTATATTCACAATTGCTGACTGAGAGGTATATAGTGGATTCTAACAGCTATTCTACTACTTGTAATGACATGACTTAAATAAGTCAGGTCACAAGCTACATGTATTTGTGTCTTGCAGTTTAAATAAGTTAATATATTACAACAAATTCTCACCGTTTGTATAAGTTTTTCCCTGTCTTCTTTCTTGCCCACATGACACACACATCCTATACAAGTTAGACTTTGTTTCTTTAACCTCTCCACTGCAGCATCCACATTCTTCTGTTTGCGACTACTCACCACAACTTTGGCACCTTCCTGAGCAAGCTTTTCTGCTATGGCAAGACCAATGCTGTGTGTTTTACACAAAGTAAGTTTTCATTAAAAATTCACTAACACTTAAGATAAGAATAGCTATTGGTAGCTGGTAACTGGTAAACTTCTTGATTTTTATTACACACCTTAAATTGTGAAGGTGTAACTAGGAAGTAATTAATAAATTTTCATCTTTTACCAATCTGAAACACTGATATGAAATGCATAGCATAGCAAGCTGTGCACTGGTTAGTTGTTTTCCAATTTAGGGTCAGAAAAAAATTATATTATTGACAGTAAAGTGATTAAATATCAAACTTGTTCACAATGAAGCCCCTCCTTCTATTGTAAATATTTTGGTTTAAATCCCTTTGAAGGGTAAAAGCTTTCTTAGGCCATTTGCAGATCTTTAGAAAGAGGGAGCATTATAGTGCTGTTCCACTGAAGCCGTCTTGTCAGTTGCTAAGGCTTTTTGGGGGGTCGGTTGCATTCATTGAGGTGTTCCACTGGAACCGAACCCAACCTTTTTCACCTCCCAAACAGGACATATAATGTGTCCCAGAGTGTCTGCATCCAGATCCTGACCTGACTTGGGGTAGGAATGTTTTTCTCAATGACTAGACACAAAACAAGTCATATCTGGACCTGTATTCACAAAGATTCTTATTCTTAGAATTAGTCTTATTCATAGAATTTTTCTTAGAATTGTCGTTTTTCTTAGAAAAATTCTAAGAATAAGAATTTTTCTATTCAGAAAGATTCTTATTTTTAGATTTATACTTATTGTTAGAATTTTTCTAAGAATGGCTTTTATTTTTAGAATTTTTCTAAGAATATGAAATTGCTATATGCACAAAACTCTTATTCTTGACACCAAAATTGTATCCAAATACAGCTTCAAATTTTCAATCACTAACTTGCTCATTCACTCAAGTTGTTTCTTGAGTTTTTGGGTCATCTGTTTGGTTTGGGGAAGTGTAATTTTTTTGTTTGGGATTTTTAATGCAGCTTTTAAATGTTTTGGGAAGCTTTGGGTGCTCCTGAGAATGACATATGGGTCAGCAGTTGTCATAAAAAGGACATTTTACAGCAGTGATCTTGAAAGGAAAGGACCTTTTATAAGTTTCATGACAAGCCTGGAAATCACAACCAATCCTAACCACCTCTGTAAACACTGCTCCAGACCCCTGGAAAATCCTTAGTTACTGACAAGAGGACCCCAAAGTTGGTTAGGGTTAGTTGTAGATTCCCAGCTTGTCATGGTGGGTTGGCAAAATATCAAACAGGTATGATGTTTTATCGACCCTTTACGACTCTTGATCCCAACTGTGGCTCTGCCCAACTGGAAACCGGCTTGTCCTAGTCACTTCCAGACATGTACCAATCACTTCCAGTCTTGTCCTTATCATTTCCAGTCTTGTACGATCACAAAAAGAACGTGCCTTTGTCACTAAATCCTTATCTTGCTTATTTGTAGTCCATTTCCCAGTGTGATAATATATTATGTCCATTTCCAGTGTGACAATATATTATGCTAATAATGAGAAAAACACTGCAAGTAATCAGAATCCTGAATTTAATAGGTAGAAAAGGTTCACATGTATGCTATAAATATGCAAAAAAACTTGAAAGGTGTTTTTATTTGGCCAAATAATAATCAAATTCTCAGCCTATTCAACAGAGCAATTTCTGAAAAAAAGAGGGATCAAGTGTCGACCATTAAAAAAATCGAGAAAATAAGGTCAAGGACAGTCAGTGTAATATTTGGATCTCATCACATGACCAGAACTGCAGCATGTTTTACCCTTATGTCCAGAACTGAGTCTTTACCACATCCTAGGATTTAGTTGGTATAAATGTGCAGAGAAATTGTTCACAGGGACAAAAGTTTGAAGGTGTCTTTAGAAATCCAAAATTGGAGTATGAATTTATTTATTTATTTGGGGTTTTACGTCGCTTTCAACACTGTACAGGTCATATCACGACGGGTAGTTGAAAGGGCAGAGGAAACCAGTACATACAGTTTGTTAGGGTTCTGTACTGTAAACTGCCAACCAACGGCAAGCAACTACCAGCTTCCCCACTTGAAGCCGTGCTGGGAACCGAATCCCGGCCTCAAAGGTGGGAGGCGAGAGTGTTACCACTCTGCCACCGTGGCCCCTCAAAATTGGAGAATAAAAGACAACAACAAATTGTAATGAAAATTTTCTATTTTAAGTGGCTTTTTTGTCATAATCAGAATCAAAAGTAGGTTGATTTAGTTCTTAAATAATGATTTAGTTCTTAAATAATAATTAAGTCCATAATTGAAAAAAAAACAAGCTTCAGTGCTGTAGTTTGGTTACGTGATGGGATCTAAATATTTAGTTTAGACCTACTTTTTGGTTTGTTGATTGGTCAACATTTGATCCTTCTTTTCCCCCAATAATTCATAAAACTAGACTGGTAATACTGACTGCAGGATTGTTTTTTGTGAGTCTGTACACTTATCCAGTTAGTCAGTTTGTCACTATAGCTTGTCGTGACCTGATATGATTCATTGGTTATGGCTTTACTGCCTGTCCTCATAGTTTCTCATCTAATCATGCAGAAAAACATCCCAATCCAAAGTCAAGTTGGGATCTGGATCCAGACAACATGGGAAGCATTACATCCTGTCAAGGAGGTGAAATCAACTCATACTTTTCGCACACTTTTTTTCTGGATTTTGGTTCCAGATCCCAGATCAACGAATCCATTTGGTAGGGGTTGGTTACATTCAGCTCCAGTGGGACAGGCCCTTTAGCCAGTTTATAGGCATAATTTTACAGTAGTGGTGGTGAACCAATTCACGCCCGGGTACCAATTCAGGCCCACCCTCAATTTTCTTGAAGATTTATAATTTTTCATAGAGAAGATGTTTACCACATCATAGATTATCATAGATAAACTTAGGGGTGGGCGTGAATAGGTACACGGGCATGAATTGGTCCATCACTTGTGATTTTGATTATTTAATGCAAAGTATGTTTGCTGGATTTACAGTGCAAAATTACTGCTAAACGACAATGGACATCTAACTTTCACTTATGTTTACATTTGCATTTCTGTGTGAAACAAACTTAACTAGTTAATGAGTACTTACCCCTCTGTTGAAGCTGTCACTATGGCAACTTTTCCATCAAGTTTCCCCATGATGTTATAATCACAAAAACCAAATTCAAATGCAACATAACAATAACTGTAACTCACTCAGCACATGTCTCTTGATAATGTCACTCAAAATCCAATATATGGAATAAAAACATCACTATAGATATAAAGTACAACAAGTGATTTACGTGTTTTACTTTTGAATATTGAATACTACCTTTATCATGCCTCTATTCTTAGGAGTTGTCTCCCCCTGTGGGTCCGGGGAAGTAGAATAGGCCCAACGTGCCCTCCTGCGTGTCGTAAGAGGCGACTAATTGGAGGAGACACAAATCTTGACTGGATTTTACAGAATAAATTTTTATTTTGTTTTTGATCATTTGTATATTTTACACTTTTTAAGTCTAGTCTTGGTGACTATTATACTGTGATAGTTTTATACTTTGTCTCTTATTTTATATTTGTATTTTGTTTTCTTTGTTGTTTATTGCTGTTTTTCACTTTGATTATTCTAGTCATTTCTTATGATGTTGTTTTCTTGGTCTTTTTGGCTACTTGTTAATTGTATTATTTGTTGTTATATGTATATATAATTTTGCTTATTATTGTAAATATTAGTTAATGTATTTATTGTGTTTTTTAATAGTGCAGTATAACACGTAAGTGTTTTTGCACTTTAATTTTAAATTACTTACTTACTTAGGAGTTGTCATGTATCAGTGCACAAACATATTCAATATGTCATCTCCACTGTTTCGGAAGTGTTGTATAGCCTTGCCAGAGGCTTATGTTTACAACTCCCTTTGTTTATTAATTTAATCAATTCAAGGTTCGCTTTTAAACAGATATTTGATACCAGACAGATATTTGAGTTGACTGAGCAAAGCAAATGTATAGTGGTTGGTCAAGATTCAGCACTGAAAAGTATGGATATGTGCAATTAACTGTGCTGAATATTTCTGAAAAAGTGCAACTTTTGTTTTATGCTATATCATTAAAATCATCACTGAAATGGTGGAAAAATCTCAAGTTAATATGGAAGTTTATACGTTCAATGATTTCCTCATAGCCTTTTTGTATTCTTTTTTTAACATGGACTAATTTTACTTTTTGTTCATACAAAATGGTTGATAAAACACAAAGTTATCCTGTTTGTTTTCCAAACACTTAAATGTTTAATCAACTGCCGTAAATAACTAACTGATCAAATGCCAAGTTTTCGTAAATAATTAACTGATAATGTAAGCTACAAATATGTTATAAACATCATTATCAAGGTATTTTTGAAGAGATTCTAATTTTGTGTTCTATTAATCCATTTAGAAATTGCAGAGAAACCTCAAGTTAAACAATGATGTTTTTACTTTCACTCATTCATGTAGTTATGGATACATTTCTCAGCTATTTTGTGTCCTTGATACATATGACCTTAGTTTACACATTGTTGATGCAAAACATTGGATCATAAAAGTAAAACATCCCTCATCAAACACATATAAAATATATCACTCATAAAGATAAACAATAGAATACTTGTGCTAATTGTTATACCCATGTCCCACAGTGGTGATGTGTGTTGTCAAATATACGAAAATAGGATATTCTTGAATGTTCACCATCAATTTCTGACTGTTCTCCCTTTGTCTTCAATCCTACTCATCTTAAACCATCCTGCTATGGCAACAAGATGATGTTGAAAGCTATCATAGTAATTCTCCATCTTTCATCTTTCGGGTTTGAATTCGCCACAATGCGTAGCAACTTGCAACTCATTTGCCAAAGATTTCACAGCTAATTTCCTTATTGTCAACATAGCTTGTTTCTGAGATTATTTGCAATTTGTTTCTTTTCTTGGATATACAGCATTGATTTCTCGGAATAATACTTTCAATTTTTGAAAAGTTGAAAAAAACTTTAAAAATTTCAAACATGGTTAAGAGACAGTAATCCACAGCCAGAGGAGTCAGAAGCACCTGGGATGACACCGAGTATCGCTGCTACAGATTCTACAAAGCCCACAGACGAGTCAGTCATCAGTCAGTCACAAGTCAGTCAGGGGTCACCACAGAGGCAGTAGTCACCACACAGGCAGCAGTCACAATACAGCCAGCACAGGTAGAGGATGAATCTCAGGAAGAAAGATATGGAGGTAGACCAACTGACCCTAAGACGCCATACAGCAGTCTGAAAAGCAGCCCAGCAGAAGAAACTTGACAGACTGACAGGCGAACATGGCATGACTGAATGGTGGAACCACAACAGTGTTTTATATAACAAGGTGAAGAAAGACTACCCTGATGTGGACAAGTAGGATGCACTTTCGGGTGTACAGGCATGAGTGATGGGAATATCTGGTGCGTGTGTTATACTTTATCATTTAGGGCATAGATAAAACTTTAGAAAATTAAAGCACCTTCCATTCTGTGTCTTCTTAGAATTTGTCACTTCAAATCTTGGCTTCTTTGATTAACAAAATATAGATGTGTACATAGATTGCAGAATGCATTTAATTACTTAAAAAAGTATCAATTTTCTTGAATGTAAATACTTGTCTTCTTATCTGTGGGTAAAGTTTAGCATTTTTTTACATATTTCTTTCTGTCTTGTGTCAGTTTAACCTTGTTTAGTATGTCGAAGCTTATTGATTCTTACATTAGCTGTACAGGTGGTTGCTCTTCACAGGTTCAAATTAATGTAAAATGCCTTGTTGGTTCTCCAGGGTGGTTGCTTCTTGCAGGTGGCTGCTCTTTGCAGGTGGTTACTAGATCAGGTATGTATGTCCTACATGTATAAAATGTATAAAAATCATTTTATATCTTTAATTTTAATAGTGTAATGACATATTACCTTCAGCTGGTGACTTGAAGATCTGGTTTAAGGGCATGAGGATCCGTTCTAGTAAGCTAACCAAGAAGTATGGTGATGGGACCAAGAAACACACAGACAGGGACACATGTATCCTTACTACATTCAGCTTCTTGGAGGACCACCTTTCCTGCCTGCCTTCCAGACAGTCCTGCAGTGTAAGTATACATTTATGATATCTATTTACTTTTCAACCCTGTATATTTTGAAACTTTTTCAGGATATAGACAGAATTTATGCAATCGAACCTTTATTAGTGAATATGGGGATGTCTAGTCTTGCCAGTAATTTAAAGTGATACTGTTAACTGTATAGACATGCATAGTCAAACAGTTCAGCTTTGGCTGAAAGATAAAATGTTATACATAATAATATTCTTTACCTCTTTGTAGGTACATTGTATATCACTTAATTTTAATTTTTTGGTGTTTTTTTCAGTTAAAGCCAACGTCCCAACAGAACCAGTCGTAGGAACCACAGCTCAGAGTCAGACGTTGTGGAGAAACTGTGTGAGCACTGTAACACAAATGCACAGATTTCTGAGAGACTCAAATGTATGCTCGCCAACTTTCAGGAACAGGTGAATGACTAGACCATGTGGGGCAGCTGGATGACCAGCGCAATGGCAAGATCCCATGAGGAGACACTGCTCAGTTTCTAGCAGCGAAGCATGGACCTGGTTAATTTGGGTTTGCATGAGTCCACGCCTGTGACTGACAGGGAGCAGCAGAAGGTACCTCTTCAGCTGGATGAGAGACTGAGACAGCTGGACCAGCAACAATGTGGCCTTGAGATAAGACAGAGGCAGCTGGAGCTGCAGCATAAACAGTTTGAGCAGCAGAGTATGTAGGAAGTCACAATACATCAGCCAACACATGCTTCAGCAGACAGTAGTTATCCAGACAGTTGCATTCAACCCTACCACACAGTAAGTACAATTGAGGCCTTCTTCTTCCATACCCACGCCTGGTTCCTCTGCTTTCAACACCTAGTATGTGCTTCCCTGTGGAGATGTGAAGGCCATCAATTTGACAGACTTGAATATCAGACCTGACTGCATAGGATCTGTGTGTGCCACTCCACTCATGCCTTGTTCTTTGGTCCCGCCTAATTACCAATCACAGACAGCACAGGACAAAGACAGCAGTGTTTAGTGACCTTTATATGCATGACTCTTAACCATAGATCGTGATTGTTTGTTTTGTTATGGATAGTTTTATAGATGTTTAACCATATTTTTGAGAAAGTTATTAATCTTTTATTAAATGTTATTGTTCATTGTGTCCTTTTATTCGTTGTGTTTTAATCTGTAAATTCTGCTAACTGTTCACAAAATAACCTCAGCTGCTTGCCCACCTGGGCAGTGTGACATCTTGCCTTGAATACTTGTCGACAAATACCAAAGCATATGACCTTAACTGTTTGACACCTTGCATTGAGTACTTTTTCACAAAAAACAAAGCATATGACCTTGGCTGTTTGACACTTTGCCATGAGTACTTGTCGACAAATACCAAAGCATATGACTTTGGCTGTTAGGCACATTGCTTGGAGTACTTTTTGACAAATACAAAAGCATATAACCTTGGCTGTCTGACACCTTGGCTTGACTACACATTAAAAGATAACAATGCGTATGACCTTGGCTGATTCCTGATAGCTCTAAGATTACTGAGCCGTCAGACAACCTTTTAGATCCGTGTTTGACCTTTAACTCTCTTAAGTTTGTATGTCCAAGCTTTTAGATGACCTTTCTGTAAGAGACATTACTTTTGGGATGGTTCTGCATAACAATGTATGGCATTGCTAATAAAGATAAATTCATAAATGTGTTTCAACAATACTGACTTTATTTTAAAATTACACCCTTACTAAGAAGACAGAGTTCAAGAATACTTTAAAAACAATGTCATGATATATTGCTGATTAAAGTCTGTATTAACAGCCAAAAAATGGTAAAAAAGTGATCTCTAGAAATGCAAGCCTCGCTATCAATCAATCAGTTGTCCACGTGCTTAATCTCCGTATCAACGGATTCTAAGGCACACCATCCAATTCATAAGGCATAAGTCATAAGACATCAGACATGTTCCGAGTCGTTCCCAGAGAGGTCGTCCGGTGTTCGGTAGTAAGAAGCTATGGTGGGAATGATTTCTGAAATAGGTAGGTTTTGAATCGACTTTTGAAACTGGAGAGATTTGGAGCACTGCGTATATCATATGGAAGATCATTCCATAACTTAGGGGCATCATATGAAAAACTATTGTTAAAATGGACCTTTGATTTATGGATGGAAGCACAGTAAGAGGGAACCTGAAGGAACAAATTTTTGGGATTGGAACGTCTTGTATTCACAACAGATTTGTACAAGGGGAGATATGGTACAAAATACTTAGGCTGGCCAGTGGTGAGGTACTTATAAACCAAAACTAGGGTTTTGAAGAGCTAGAGCTCGCACTTAAAAATGTTTCATGGGTTCATGTCTTCTCTGACTCTCAACAATAATTCTGGCTAACAGTATGTCTTTCTCCAGGGCATCTAAACTTCATGAATCTTCTGCAAAAGTGTAATTCTCTGTAAATGGTTTGCCATTTCCCAAAACATTCTCAATGTATTCAGTTGAAAAGCTATGAATGAATGAAATCTGGAAGCAGCTATTTATATGAAAAGTATTTGGTCGACAAATCATTCTCAACACACTCTCAATGGATTCTCACTCCTCACAGCAGTTTCAGGATCTTCATCGTCAATCGCTCTGGATCTCAACAGATTTCTATGTAGTTGCAAGCAATTCTGTATAAGACGTAACACATTCCACATGTGTCATACTTCCACCTTGAAAGAGAGTTCGTAGAAAATTCTAAGCAAATCCTTACCAGTTCACAGGTAGCAGCTCGGACAAAATGTCCTACCTCAAAAGTTAAACCTTGGAAAACTTTAATGAGGATTTATAACAAAGGCTATTCTTAAAAGTTTATGAAATCTCTATTTTACAGTAGTTGGTCAATGATTACCATTGTTTTTATTGTAAATAACTTTTTCATTAATAAACGGACCTTCCATCTTTTTTGATTGATATATTTCATTAATTAAAAAAAATATGGACTAAATGAAATTAAGTGTCAAAAACTGTTTTATTATTTCTTTTTAATCTATTGCTTTGAAATTTGGCATTATTTTTTCTGCAAATGTATTGTAGTATATTTTGGGAGACGTTTCGGTAGTTCCAAGGTTTAGTAAGCGCCCATGTGCGGGGGTTGTACAGGAACTGGGGTTTAAAGTGACACTTCAGAGTAAGACTTGGAACTGTATACACGTTTTCACGGAAATGCACATGTGTTATTACAGAGAATATATTGAGAATTATTTAGATAGAAGCATTGTTTCAGAGGATTGACAGTTGTAGAGATTTGGTGTGATTTTGAACTGTGCAATTGTCCCAGTGGGTGGATGGTGTGTCAGAGCTGTCAGTGTGTTAGACACCTCATCTAGAACCTGTCAATATTACCAGCAGCACTAGTGCAAGGTGGGTGAAACCACTTCAGAATTATTCAGTATTAAATTTCTTTTATAGACTATAGAAAATGTTGCCCTAAAAAAAGACCCTCCACAAATGACAGAGAGTTACCAAACAAATAGCCATATTATAGTCCACCATATTATAGGCCACAAAAATCATGTTGGAAGGCAATTGCTTGGATGATAGCACCAGAGGTATTTTAAATAATTTGATGTATGGCGATCCATGGAGTTTTCACGGTAGTAAAAATTAATGCACTTTTAAAATTTAATTAAAATTAATTAAAAACTGTTTGAATTAAAATGTTACAAAATTCTCTTGAAAGATATGAAAAACATTAATAGATGGAACTGAAAAAACATAGCATTGATCGACCTAAGACTATTCAATATGTTGACATATACTTGCGTGCTATAGTCTCTCAATGGTGGAGATTAATCGCTATAAAAGTCCATATTAAATTGAATTAGACATTGATGCACTATGAACTAGTTAATATCAGTTAACATCTTATAGGGAGTACACATTATAGAATATGTGAGTTACTTCTATTACTCATTACGTGTAGGTGGTTCTCGGATGTGAATCTGTATATGCCATGTTATTCAGTTTTTGTCCAGTCACAGAACTTTTGCGACCATATAAATAGAAGTAGCAATAAAGTAGTGAATAGACTGTGTCTCTTTATTACAATAATTAAAAAGTGAAAGGTTCACTATATTACAAATGAAAAATGTGTTTGCTAATTTTTGAATGATGCATTAAATTTTAATCTGATAATTAACCTTTCATTCAGAAAACTAGTGTCACTGGAGATTTTCAGTAAAATATGGATTGAAGTTCCATAAAAGTTTTTGAAAAAAAGACAGATGTAGAGATATTCCTCGTGTGGAAACTCTCAAACACATGAGCAGTGCAGTATCAGGCTGAGAAAGGTATATTTATTTTTTATTTATTTATTTGGGGTTTTACCAAACTGTTTTATCACTTTCAACAATGTACAAGTCATATCACGACGGATAGTTGGAAGGGCAGAGGAAACCAGTACATACAGTTCGTCAGGGTTCTGTACTGTAAACTGGCGACCAACAGCAAGCAACTACCAGCTTTCCCACTTGAGGCCGTGCCGGGAACCAAACCTCGGTCTCAGAGGTGGGAGGCGAGAGTGTTACCACTCTGCCACCGTGGCCTCGAGTTAAGGTATATACAATTGGATCAAGTCAACCTGTTTGTTAGTTTCTTTTGCCCATTGTCACTTCTATTGAATTTAAGAATAATTTATTTTTCTGGATAGGATTATTGTCACTAATATGGCCACTGATTTTCATCTGCTCCACAAGACCTTTTGTTTGTTCAAAGAATTTTTTTTGTTGAGCCACTGGTTTGCTAATAATAAAAAAAGCTGCATCTGCACCTGGACGTTACAAGGAATATTGTACAATTGGGGAAAAAAACTAGAAAGATACTTTTAATAACAAAGATAAAAATTTATTCTTTAAATATAGAAAACAAAATTACATTTTTGGGTGAGACAAATATTTCCGTATGGTAGGTCTGAGAGTGTTGTTTTATCAGTGAAACTGTGTGATGATTTTGAACATAAAAAGTTGACAAGTATACACAAATTTATGACATGCAAAAAAATTATTTTATTGGTTTTATTTTCTTAATGGTGGTTTTTATAATGTACAAATTTCAAAGTACAAGACAGCAAGTAAAATATAATAACACAACTTTGTGTATGGCTATCTATACATATTAGCAATGCATGTGCCATTTTAAACATTGAACCCTCTTTTCTAACATAAATTAATGGACCTGCTGATAGCCCCTGCCCACTTGCATTATTTTGGTAGATTAATTCTCATCACGTCTGACAAGGCGGACGAAAAATGGAAGAAATAAGAGAAAGTTAACAATTGATAGTTCTCACAAATGCTGATGTAGATTTTAGAAATAAGATTTTAAAATAAAAATTCATGTATATTGCTTTCACAAGAGCTATAAAATGGATTATTGAACAATTTCTCTATATTAAAATGTTTCCAGGTTTGAAAAAACATGATTGTTTTTTCTATTTTGGTAGACAGGAACTTTGCTAATTTGCGGTATCTTGACTGAAGCCATGACATGTTTGTGTTAGATTATGTAGTAATTCATCAGCACAATACTTTGGAACAATATGTGACTGCGATTATTTATTTATTTGTTGTTACAGCCACCAGGATATGCTATGAATGAGATGTACGCATTGCAATTGTAAATATTAAAGTGTTTTCTTTATGTAAATTCAACAATTGCTATAATTACAGTTGCAATTAGAATTATAATTCCATGCTATAACATTTCTCATTCTTTGTTGACGTCTACAAGCGGGCATGGCCTCCTCCTGCCACAACAACGGTTTCAGCAGTTATGTAAGAAGCTTCATCACTGGCTAGAAAAGCTACAATTCCTGCACATTCTTCTGGCTGACCAATCCTATAAAGGAAATACAAATGTTAACTAAATATAAACAACTTCATCAAAACATGGTTAATTGAAGTTCTTTACTTTGTTTTGGGTCATTTTCAAAATAACTGATCCCTCCAAAATAAAGATAATATAGTGTGTTCAAACTGTCCTTAATTAATGGTCAGTTTTATGTAAATCAATTGTCTCCAACACCACCTCTTAAAAATGAAAAAAGTTTTCAATATTCTCTGAGATCAAAAGTGTGAAAAACTTTACTTGTAAAATTAATCAGAATTGTTTTAATTTTAGAGACGTGGCGTATGTTTTATTCTTGCCTAAATATGGGAAACATGCTGATCATCAAGTACACCAAAATTACTTGTATACCAAGTTATCAGTTGCAGGTCCTGAGGTACTAATGTGTAGTCGTTATGCATCAACAAAGGGGCAACAGTGGGAGCACACTTGCCTCCCACCTCTGAGATTTGAGTTTGAATCCTGGTCTGACCTCATGTGGGAAAGCTGAAAGTTGCTTGCTGCCACTTGTCACCAATACAAAGGTACTAGGTGAGGTAAAACACTAAATAAGTATACATCACAAAGAGAAGCTAAGATAGTCTGGTTGGCTTTACATGCATCTTGATATTGTAACAATTACTGTCTGCAGTGTGAGAGTTACTACTCGTACAATTAAACATGTGACATTTCTGTCCTTCTGTTGGTGGTGTAAATTATGTTTACTTTAAGACTATACTAAAAGTATATAATATAAAGGTCACTATACCGAAATTGGATCCGACATGCTTAGATACAAAATTATATAAAAATAAATCATATATGATGGCCCTTACACATCAATATGACCTGATAGGCTTAGATACAAAATTGTATAAAAAATAGCAAATCATAAGGCCCTTGTACACTAATATGATTCTATAGGCTCAGATATAAATTATATGTATGTTACTTGCCCTATGGCCGTTTCGAAACGGCCACGGTCGTTTTGATACCTTTGCAAGGTTTAGAAATGGCTTGGCCGTTTCGAAACAGCCAACTTTTCCTCTTGGCCGTTTTGATACCTCACCAGTTTGACATTGGTGGACAAGTTTGTTCTGTTGCTTTTAAGTTTAACACTTGTATTACAATAAAAACAGTATATTTATTATAACTGCATTTGGTATATTATGAAACATATATCTAACAGAACATATAACAACATCTATTGGTGCATATAAACACTTTTTGTAAAGACTATGGTTATTTATATATATCAATATTAAGAAAAATGAAATAGGATTAAACAATATTTTATCACTAATCCCTTTTATGCACCCCACCCATATGCAAATGAAACAAATCAACATCAAGAGATATCTTCGAATGTAATAATAATAGCAAAGCATTATAATTATATGTCAGTATTAACTGAGTAAGATTTAGTGAAAAAAGGTCAAAAAAGCAAATCTGTTCTAGCTCATCTACAATAATGCTTTGAAAAGCTAAACAATAAATCCCTCCTTGATTGATCTTCCTGTTATATGAATTTGTTAAACCTTTCACATTTACCTTTTAAACAGCCCACTAATATTTAAGTGAAACAAATCAACATCAAAAGAGAGTTGCAACAATAGGAATAAATCCAATTAAGCACTTCTGACAATCAATGGCAAACAAATCAACATCACAGAGTTAGTATTTCTCATGGCTTCTCTATGGCTTATTAATTAATCTGGCAAGTCAAACAAACAGGTTTAAATATAAAGTACCTTCATGCAGATAGATTGATGAGATAATTTTTATGATGCAGACTTTGTGTTATACAACAACAAAATTCAATTTATTTAAAGAAATCTTTCTAAGTAAAAGGACCCAACTGAAGATCACAGGTTAACTGCAGATATCTCCATACCTGAGTACCTACTCCACAAGTTATGATGATAGAAAGTTGCTGAGTAGCCCATGCTTAGGATTTTTTTTATAATCAAAGGACAGATTTGAAGTTCACACAAAAACACATGCTATAGAAAAATGTAGAAATCAGGTGAGGTTTCAAAATGGCCAGGTTATTGATTTGGCCATTTTGAAACCAGGTTTTAAACTGGCCAGGACGTTTCAAACCCAAGGAAGGTTTCAAAACAGCCAAGTAAATAATTTGGCCGTTTCGAAACAGCCAATGGCCGTTTTGAAACGGCCAGGGTTTTGAAATGGCCAGGAACATATATATATATATATATATTTTTAGTGGCAAAATAATTTTATTCTAACACTTTATAAATGGTTACAAGCATCAATTACAGTACCAATACAATAAAGTATAAATAAAGAAACACACAGTACTCTGACTTTACCTTTCTACAATACCCAAATGAACAAATAGCATCTCCTGATAATGTATCATAGTGTAGAAATCATATTGAACTATTACCATTGAAAAATACCTTTAGTGGATTCCATTTGCTCTTTAATTTTTTATCATTTATAGACTTTCTAATAACAATGTTCTTCTCAATATCATATACTTCTCTTATACTATTGTGCACTGCCAAGATATTGAGTTTAGATGGCCCAAATTTACTAATATAAATATTCATTTATTACAGAACTGAGATTGATACATGGTGAAAGACTATAGGCAATTTGATTCCAAAATGTTTTTACAAAGTGACATTTCCAAAAGAGGTGCTCTATAGTTTCAATTTCATTTTGGCAAAAGCTACAACAATCATTATTTCTAATGTTACACAGTTTTAAGAATTTATTTGTGGCAAAAATTCTTTGTAGATTCTTGTACTGGAAGCTACGTAGTTTAGATTCGATAGTACTGATAAAAGGCATTGTGTAAAATGTTTTAAAATGTTTTACTTCAAAATTTTGATTTAAGCCTAAAATCCATTTTTCAATGTTCTTCCTTTTTGATTTATGCATATTAACAAAAGTCCAATAAGTCCTTTTACATACCTTGTCCATTGATAAGATATCATTTAAGGCCTTTTGATATACCATATTAGCATCCAGCTTTATTTTGGCTTGAGTAAGGTTAGTTTTCCAACTCCTTGGAATGGCATGGGTTAAACAATAGAAGTCAACAAAATTAAGATTGATTTTAAACTTTTTTTAAAAAGATAAGTATCCCATTAAGTTTCCAGACTGATGTAACAGATCATTTATGTAGTACACACCTTTGTTCTGGGGTTTAGGTCTAAGTAATATTAAATTTTGACGAACCGTAAAAAATGTATTCCAAATAGGAAAACTTCTTACATCGATAGTGTTAACAAAGCAGGATTTGTAGCTGCACCAACCAAGCAAAACTTCTTCCCAAAATTGGTTATTTAAAGTACTACTAAGATGTTTCAGTGAGAGTATATCCCGTTCCCACACTTTATTTAAGTTCTCAAAGTTAGATTGCCAGGCTCCAGGTTTGTTCATTACTCTTTTAATCCAAGAAAGTTTTAGTGCATTATTCAAGCTGACAATATTTGTCAGTTTGAGCCCTCCTTCCGGAATATCTTTCTATAGATCTCTAAGTGATACCCGAGGTTTGCCTGTGCCTCAGATAAACTTCTTAAACATTGCTTCTAATTGCTCTACCATATCTGTTTTAGGTTTTGGCAGAACGGACATTGCATACACTAATTTTGGAATTGCCATCGATTTAATGACAGTAATTTTGCCAATCAAGGATAATTTTCGCTTCTCATATGACCTTAATAGTTTCTCAATCTTATTTATAATTTCGGCATAATTTTGTTTCACCATAGATTCTAAATTGATATCAAAATTAATTCCAAGCAGCTTGAACTGTTCCACCCAAGACAAATCTTGTATTAATTTTTTCCTTACTGTTCTTGATAAACCAATTGAGGCCACTTGTATCTTTTCCATATTCATTTTGAGACCAGAGCAGTACAACTCTTGAAATGTGTTTAAACATTCTTGCAGAGAATTGTCTCCTTCCAAAAAAGTATCATCTGCATATTGCCTGATTTGCATTGATCATTCTCAATTTTTATACCCTTTATATTGTTATTTGATTTTATATCCATAACCAATGGTTCAATTGGCAAAATAAAAAGATATGGACTAAGAGGATCCCCTTGTCTGCACCCTCTCTCCAGAAGAAATTGCTGGGAGAAGAACCTGTTATTAATGACACATGAGCAAGGATCATTGTAATGCAATTTGACCCATTTTATGAAATCATTTTCAAAGTTGTACGCCCTCAAAACTTTAAAGATATATCCCCATTCTAAAGAATCAAATGCTTTTTCAAAGTCTAATAATACTATTAACCCCCTTTTGCCCAATTTCTTCAGCTTACTCATTACATCATATACCAACCGAATGTTTTCACCTATATACCTTCCCTTTAAAAATAAAAAGATATGGACTAAGAGGATCCCCTTGTCTGCATCTTCTCTCCAAAAGAAATTGCTGGGAGAAGAACCTGTTATTAATGACACATGAGCAAGGATCATTGTAAAGCAATTTGATCCATTTTATGAAATCATTTCCAAATTTTACGCCCTCAAAACTTTAAAGATATATCCCCATTCTAAAAAATCAAATGCTTTTTCAAAGTCTATTAATACTATTAACCCCCTTTTGCCCAATTTCTTCAGCTTACTCATTACATCATATACCAACCGAATGTTTTCACCTATATACCTTCCCTTCAAAAATCCCCTTTGTGTGTCACTTATTATGTCTGACAAAACATTTCGCATTCTCATGATATGAATTATATTAAACAATCAAACTTAAGGCCCTTGCACACCAATATAATTTAACAGGCTCAGATACAAACTATATAAATATCAAATCTTAGGGCCCTCCTACAATTTGATACGCCTCGATGCAAAATTATATTAAAAATCAAATCAAAAGGCCCATACAAGCCAAAACAATTCGACAGTCTCAGATACAAGGCATTTTTAAACAGAACAAAATTATAAAAAATTGTCAAACAATGTTATATGTGGTATCTTTAGTTGGAGCATTTTCCTGTATATTGTGACCAATATCTACTGATCCAATAAAGCTTGGATAATTCTTCAAAATATAAATTGTTCTGTGCTGTATAGTATAGATAAGATGCATATAGATAACGTATATGGTACACACTCCCTGACCCAGAGAGAATTTATTTCTTAAAATTCAATTCAAAATGAAACTTCAACAGAATGACAAATGGTCATTATAAATGTTCCAATCTACTTAGAAGGTGTAAACCCAATGCAATAAATGCTACCTGAGAGGTCGGCCAGTGATCTGCAGATAAGCTGTTCAATGTAAAAAGTTCAAAGTTGGGGTTTTAGGTCCTGTTCAACAGCCAGGGTCATATTGAGACAGGTCCTCTGTATTGGCACTTATGAGAGTCAAACCCCACAGAGAAGTGACAGCCTTTGGTAAGTTGCCAAACCTGCTAACCTCTAAGCCACTGTGGACTCTACTGTGCAATGTAATGCACTATTATACTTGAACTACCAGTAGCGATTAATAATCAATGATATGACCCAGCTAAAGTTCAAGCCCTGCTCAAGATGTTATGTCATGTAACAACTGAACTGCATTTCACAACTGTCACTTAGATATTTAGGTAAAATATGTAATGTAAGTGAAACTAAATTTCATTTAATTTTTAAAATAATTGGTCAACCATAACAAAAAAACATAAAGGTCAGCCAGAGAGGCAAGGTCTAAGGTGATGGGTTAGATCAATGATCCCCACCCAGGTATGTTTTTCACTTAGAACAAGCACCCCAGAAAAACCCACAAAAAAATTCTGGGAATTGACGCAAGACCTGGGTTTCAAAATTGTTATACGATTATATATCTATGGGTTATATATGTATGTAAATAAATATTATTTATGCACAATATCCGTTGTCATATAGATTTGAGTATATTAATTGCAAAGTATATGCTGGTAAATATATTAAGTTGTGCGTAGGTGTAGAATGGGCCACTGACACTACAATTTCTTAGAGAGATTGTATTCCTTTGTGAATAATTTATTAAGAGAGAATATATTTCTAAAGATGCTTGTGTAAACTTATCTAACAGTATATATATTATCTACTCACTTTGAGAAATATCTCATTTTTATAGTGTTCTTACCTCTGGAGAGGAATTCTGGACAATGTTGCATCTGCTATACTTTCATTTTCCCAAAGCTGAAATACATAAACAAATGTATCAGCATTTGTTTATCTGTCGCTGACATGACATAATAAAAAAAATTGTAAAATCTGTATTTATATAAATTTACGAATTAAATCTGTGTGAACTGTTGTTAAAGCTAATTGTTTAACAGTAGATTATCTTTACTATAGGAAATACTGGATTATAAATTGCTGTGAAAAGGTGGTTTTAGCTGTTTAAATTAAGTTGAACTTACTGCTTTGCTCATCTTTGTCTTGATCAAACCAGGAGCCACACAGTTCACCCTGATGTTGGACTTTGCCAGCTGTGTGGCCATGGCTTTGGTCAGACCAAGCATAGCTGTTTTACTGGTTGCATATATGCCTAAAACCTTTAGAGGAAATATATTATTATGGTAATGTTCCAAGTCATAACCTGGCACAATTTTAGGACAAAAACTTATTTATGGTTGCTTTAAGTGTATTAAGATGGACCTATTATGTTTAAAATATGCATACCACAGATGCCAGTTGTAAATATATTTTATCCAAATAGCATTAATTCAATAAACCTTTTTACACAATACTGCCTGAAATCAAAGTTCTAGACACAAATCTCAGAGTCTGCACATGGATTTCCAGAAATTAATTAAAGTATGTTGTCACTTTTTCTACTTTATATATAGTGTGCAGAAATACATGAGTGTTCCAGATGGTAATAGACTGTCAATAAATGCTATGTGTTATGGTTTGTGCCAAATTAAGATGTGTGCCAAGGTACGACTAAAAGCAGTAAATGCATTATTTATTGATTGGGGTTTAAAGTAATACTCTAGCTTGGCATTAACTGATCCAAGCTTTACTGATCCAAAGACATTGCTGGGAGACTGCTGGGAGACACCAGAGACACTAAGGGAGATGGAAGAGCCATGAAGGGTAGGCTTTACTAAAGAGTTATGTCTTTAATTTATGCTTGAAAAATGACAGATAAACCACTGCTTGGGTGTCCTCAGGGATTTCATTCCACAATGTTTGAGTATCATATGCAAGGCTGTGGCTAACATGCTCGTTTGATGATTCATACAACATAATGGATAATACATGTAAAATACACTTGAGATGTACAGTTAAACATTTTATCACTGAGGAAGACAAAATACCTGGAAGCTTCCAAACAAAAGGTAATGGATTAAAATAATATTCAAAACTTCCTTTGTTGCTTTAAATAGATCGTTCAAGTGGGGTACAGAATTCAGAAGGTACAGAAGTCATTTTGTTGGTTACAGATGGAAAAACTATACCTCTGATGGATTATAACCTCCTTGTGAGGAGACCAATACAATTGAACCGCCCCTACAATGTACAAACAATTATAAGGCACTCCTACAGCACAGACCTCTGCCATGAGAGACAAGTATCCAGGTAATTTCACCCAAAATTCTGCTTTTTTATTGTAATGTCTAAAGTAAACTCAACCACAAAACCAAAATCATTGGCTGTTGAAAATTTGTGATTTAGTATCCAGATTATAATCTGGATCTTTTTCAAAATTTAATCACCTCTTCCTGTTGGTCAGTTCCCAATCACATAAAAATTTTATACAAATGTGTTCATTAGCATTGTAGTAATCAAGAACAGAAACAGAGAGACAAACAGACAAACAAATTCAGCCAAAACATAATCTCCTATGCAAAGTTAATAATTAACTTGTGATAAAGGAATGGAATGATATTATCAGACATTTTTAAAAAGTACAAATGTAATTATATATTTGATAATTAAGTAAAATTCAAAAATACAATGTCTTATAATAATGAAACATTATTACAAGTCTCTAAGACTATTTTATGCAAATATGCAGTTTGACATGCTGCGAATTATATATTTTAATCAAACAGAAAAAATGATCAATTTTTATATTTTGTACAATAAATACAAACCCCCGCTTTTCTAGATGTGGATAAGTCTCTTTGCAAAGGAAAAATGTGGATTTCACATTAATATCCATAATCTACAATATTAAGAAAATGTGTTTTATAATATTGTTCCAATAAAATTGATAAATGTAATATGACAATTTACACTTGTAGTATACAAAGTAATATAATTGCAAATACTCTGTCATATTTTCAATTAAAATCAAAATAATCATCATTAGTTTAATCAAGAAAAGGCAATCTTACCTTATCATATTCACTTTCAGTTGTCTGTAATATAAAGTTAAAATAATAATGTCATAGTTTTTATTGAAATAAATCTATCTAAAAGAGAACGGTAGTAAAATTGGTGAAATGGAAAAAAGGATATATGTCATGACATTAAAGCAGAAATACAAATGCTAGATGTATATTTTTCTAAAATAATGCCTTGAGTATAAGCCAGTCTGCTTAAACTATAGTACAACCAGTGATTTGTCTATACTTCACAAAAATAGTCACTTGCTAAATAAATAAATAACTAACAACAAATTAATCAGAACTAGAACAAAACATTGTGATCTATTTGATTAAATTGTATTTACAATACAATCTTAAAATTTACAATAGTTTATTACGATATTACAATCTCCCCCAAAACACTACAAGCTCATTTCATGTGAAACATTTTGAGAAAAGTGAAAACAATCACCGAATAATTGATTGAGTTGATGGTAGAATTACTATTATCTTGAATTAAAATCTAAGTTGGGGTTCTTATGTCATAGTTAGACATGACTGTACATCCCATATATATTCTGTGTACAAGTTTTTTTTTTTAAAAAGTTGGAACTTGTACAAGAAATCTGTACAAGCTGCAATTTGTACAAGCAGCGTGTACAAGTTGCAACATGTACAAATATTGGACTTATACAAGTTGCAACTTGTACAAACTCCTAATTTTATCAATTGAACAATGTATTTTAAGGAACTTATACTTTCAAATTAATAAAATGAACATAATAAACTTCAAAAATGCTAAATCAATGCAAATGAGTTCTAAGTATATCTTTGCTTACTCCCACAGTGCCTTGCAGTTTCAGTGAGGAATTGTTTTCATTGAAGGACATGCCCACAGGAAAGAGAAAATACCAGATTAGTCTTACCTCCATGATAGAGCCAAAAGCCGGATTGACACCTGCGTTACAAACCACTATGTCTAAACCACCAAATTCCTGGATTGCCTGAAATTTATATATCAATACCTTAATTTATTACCAGGTATCTTTATAGCAGCAAATAATAGAATAAACAAAATAAAGAAATCAACATAAAATCTTGCATCAGTGGCTTATACAATGGGACGATTATCTGAGTAACATATATTTTTAAATTTCATCAAGCACAAACATAAAATTAAGGAAGCTACCACAAAAGATAATGTACTTGATAGCTTCTTTCATTGTTTTAAAAAAAACTTATGTTTGATATCATTGAGTTTGAAACTCAATGTAAAATAGACTGCTGGATGGATGGAAACATACATAATATAAAAGAAAAGTTTCATGGTGAAGTGGTGTTAAATACCATGAGATATGGAAGAGTGAGAAAGTACAACTGATAAGGAGTCCTTCGGAATAGAAATTGTAAGTTATGTGTAGGAGAAATAAATATGTGTAAAGACAAAGTATCAAAACAAGGCAGTTTGTTGCTACACATGGATAATGTATCAATAATATAATTAAAAACTTCTTTCATTGTTTCAAATAACTTATGTTTGATATCATCCATATTAGACTTTGAAAATTTGAACATAAGATATACTACTGGATAGCTAAAAACACATAAAACACAAGTAAGATAAGAGTTGATCGCACACCACAACCTGGGGAAATAGTTTTGGTCACAGTGAAATATAGAAGAAAGATAAATAAAGCCACAAGACAAAGATGACAGTGTTAATTTGTATGCTAAACAAGTTATAAAGCTGTAAAATGTTTTAATTGATCAATATTTAATTGAAGTATAACTATTAAGAAATATGTCAGTAATGTGCCATTAGAAAACATGCTGCCATGACATGGCACACCTCTCCTAAAGCCAATGTAGCTACCAAGTAACAACTTACAATGTCCAAGATATACCCCAGACAAGATTTTGAGGGACGATGTATGGTAAGGTCATAGGTCACACCATGATGTTGTACACTGGTTTCTCCCAACCACCATACCCACCAAGTATGAATTCCTATACCTCACTTTTTCTGAGATATGGCCTGGACAAAATTTTTCCTGACATATGCTTATCAGACCAACAAACTGCCCATCCACCCAGCCGGACACCATGGGTCAAAACAATAACTGAACAACCTTCAAAGACTGTGGGGTAAAAACCAGATGTGACAAAATGTTAGAGCAAGTTAATTAAATGAACAGTGATTGTTTAATCTGCCAAAGTAACATTCAATCTGCCAAAATACATCTATCAGCAACAGGTGCAATATGCTTTTTATTTTTCTGATCAAGTGTTAAATTTTATTCTACAATTTTGAGTACTGAACAAGCCGAAAATTTGCATTAATATATCAAAAGAACTGGCCACTGAAAGAACTAGTGAAAATTAATTCTAGCAAACTTCTTTAAAATGAAGAATTAGTGATATTTTCTTCTAGCTAAAATTTCTATTTATGCTGTATGTATGTTCTATAATCTACACATTTGTCATATATTGTTTAGTGATATTGTAAAATTGTTTCAGTGTCAAAGGCTTCTGACCACGTTTTGATAAGAAAGTGGATTCTTTTGATAATTGGTATATAATATTTGTCTTTCTTTGTAGTGCAGTGTTATTTTAGAGTACCTCTTTCTGCTGAAAAGTATCTTAGAAGCCATGCTGACAACAGCCCATTGCGATAAGATCAACCTTACAGCACCAAAAAGATAAGTTGTAAGTGATGTATGACAGAATAGATCAGTCCTGAGTTCTTGGGACAGAAATGCTCACTCAAAAGGTTCTTCAGTAGATGTACAATTAATGTGACATATAACCAATACAGTTATCCCAACATTAATGGGGGCAGAAAGCAAAGTGATGGCAGTTGAACAGGGGTATTGTATGTACACAATTGTTGACCAAGAAGTATATCATGGACTTTAATATTTATTCCGCTGCCTGTGATGACATGACCTAAATAAGTCAGGTCAAAACCTACATGTATTTATGTCTTGTGGTTTTAATTAGTTAATATCTTACAGTAAATTCTCACCGTTTGTATAAGTTTTTCCCTGTCTTCTTTCTTTCCCACATGACACACACATCCGGCACAAGTCAGTCCCTGTTTCTTTAACCTCTCCACTGCAGCATCCACATTCTTCTGTTTGCGACTACTCACCACAACTTTAGCGCCTTCCTGAGCAAGCTTTTCTGCTATGGCAAGTCCTATGCTGTGTATTACACAAATTAATTTTCTATTATAAACTCATTAACACCTGAGAGAAGAATAGGTATTTCTATCTGGCAAACGTCAGAAAGAAATAAGTATTATTAACAGGCAAGTAGCCAAACAGGTAAATATTTGGGTTATAGTCCCTTTACAGAGTGAACACTTCCTATTTGCACATCTTTAGAAAAAGGAACTTTGATCAGTTCATACACATAATTTCAGTGAATTTGATAATATAATGCAGAGTGTTTATGCTAAATGTAAATGAACATCTGACTTTCACTTATGTTTACGTTTTCATATGTGTGTGTAACAACTTTAAGTAGTTCATATGTACTAACCCTTCTGTTGAAGCTGTCACTATGGCAACTTTTCCATCAAGTTTTCCCATGATGTTATAATCACACAAAAACAAATTCAAATGCTACTGTTCATAAACAATAACTATAAACATGAACTGTAAGATAGCTAATTCATGTCATTTGATATACCACTCGAAGTTCAATATACAGGACAAAAACATCACTGCAGATGTAAAGTACATCAACGGATTTGCATGTTTTGTTATACTTGCACATTTGATATCAGCTTTATCATGCCTCCATTCCAAGGGGTACTCATGAATCAGTACACAAACATATTCAATATGTTATCTCCACTGTTTTGGAAATGTTGAGGTAGCCTTACCATAGGCTTATGTTTATAAGTCAGTCCCTTACTTTATTGATTAAAACAATTAGGGGTTTGCTTTAAACTCACTGTATGTGTGACAGATATTTGAGGGAATGGAGCAAAGTAATGGATAGTGTTTGGTCAAGATTCTGCACTGACACCATGGGTCATCTTCAAGTAACTATCCCTTTTTTCACATGAATTCCAGCCTGGGGTTCGAACCCCCAACCTCAGTTAGAGCAAGTGTCTTACCAACCATAATACCATGCCCGCACCCTATTGATTGAAGCTAATCACACTTCTATAAGGCTTACTACTCCAGATGATTCACTAGCCATTGGACAAGCCTGTGTCACTGATGATGATAATGGCACTTGCACCACATTGAATAGGTGCTCTGTTTACAAAAGGCAGTCACTTCATGCAATATTCGTGTCACAAATTCTTCAACAGGTGGTGCACCATCTATGCACAGATGGTGGAGAAATTTCAAGCTAAAAATTGAATGCTTTGTTTTCACTGGTGTCCCTGTGCATATCACAGCCTTTCTGTATTTCTTACTGTAAATATGGACTTATTTTACTAATTGTTACAAATAATGAATAAAAGAAACAAAGCTTTCCTATTTGTATTCTCAGCAGCCCTTACCATGTATGTGTTAGCAAATGCTTAAACAATTTTTTTCGTTCACAAGTGATGAAATATGGAGGTTTTATGTTCATTGGTGCCTGTAACTAGGGTTAGATTCCACAGTTTTTGATATTCTATTAATAAACATGGACTCAGTTGACACCTAATTGAAGCAAAATGGTTAAAAAGATCTTTCATTAGACTTAGAATCTATTCAAAATATATCAATCAAGAATATGAACAATATAAAACTCCTGTTAAGTTCTTCATTGATATTGTCATCTTTATTTTGGATATATTTTCTTTGTATATGTCAGGAAGGAAGTTGTCCAAACCAGTCAGAAAATCCACAAATGTAGCTTAAAGTTATTTTCCTTCCTAAATTTATGAGATTGATCCAAAAGTCATAGGTTTTTAATTGTCGTTTGGCCCTTCTATACACAAACTATGTCATATTTTGAAATGATCATCTATGTCATTGTCATTTCAAAGTGAAGAAACTATTTGCAATTTTGAGTTTTCTTTGAAGACTGACTCTGAACAAACTGAGCACAAGATGCTTATTCATTATTAATCATATAATTTAAGGTGGATTTCTGTGTTCAGAACATAAACTGACATAAATACAGTCTAATAATGTACCATATATCTAATGCAGGTGTTCCACTGGAGCCGACCCTGTAACTGACCCTACGACCCAGTTACAAAAGTCGTAGGGTCGTAGTAAAAAAGGCGCAAAAATGCTGAGTCGGTTATGAAATCCCCGACAGGACAGTACACTTACAAACAGGACGTAATGACCTTCCCGACAAGACGTAGGGTCGGGGACATTATTGCATAGCCAGTCGTAGAAGTACTACGACAAGCCCTAAATCCCTAACAGACAAGCTTTACCAGGTCCTGACAAGCCATACTGATAAACCACGACCAGACTTGCGGTCGGTATTGTCATGATAGTTTTTGATGATTTTTTGGGAAAAATAGGATCAAGTGTCGACCAATAAACAATTCTTAAACTAGGTCAAGGTTGAATATTTGGATCCCATCACGTGGCCAAAATGTCTAAATTTATTTTTTTGTTATTTTAATTATAGTTTTTACATTTTTTGCTTTAATATTATATAAGAAATAAATCAATGTATGTCTGCTTCAGATTATGAACGAAAAAGCCACTTAAAATATGAAATTTTCATTAAAAATGTTATATCCTGTGCAAACAAGCAGAGACAGATGTGCTTCTGACAATCTCTCACATGACAGTGAAAACCCTCGTGCATGTCGCTGCTTTTTATACTCCAATTTCCAGCTTCTGGGAAGGACGCCTTCAGAATTTCCGTACCTCTGAGCAATTTTCCTACACATTTATACCAAATAATTTCAAACCTCTGAGAAAGCACATTTTTCTGGACGTTAAGGTAAGCGCCCTGTAGTTCTGGTCACGTGATGGGATCCAAATATTTATTAGTGACCTAATTTTAGATTTGTTGATTGGTCGACACTTGATCCTCTTTTGGCCCAAAAATTTATTTCCTGAAATAAGCTGGGATTTTATTTTTATTTAACCAAATAAAACACTTTTTTAGGTTTCTTGATTAATTATAGCATATATGTGGAACTTCACCTGTAAATTATGATCACTTGCACTGTTTATTTGTCATTCTTGACATAATTTTTGATCATATTTTTACTTCAAATCATGCTAGAAATGGACTGCAAATGAGTAGTATTTAAGTTACAAAAGACACACCGGCTTCATGTTACGACAGGCCTGCAAGTGACAACAACAAGCCTGGAAGGGTTACAGACAAGCCTGATCCAAGTGTAACCGACAGGCCCTTAAGTTAACCGACAGGCTTGTTGCTAGGTGAATGAATTTAGGGTCGGATACAAGGGTCGGTAACAGTCGTAGAAATATCAAACACCGACTCTCCTCGACAGGCCGGGAACTTACAACTGACCCTAACCGACCATGTAAACATTGGTCCCTACTCTCCAAAAATGCATAGTTACTGGCCTGTTGGCTCCAGTGGAACACTTCTATAAACATCACCAGACTTAACCTTTCAAGGTGCTTTTCAATGGGCTTAGTACAATTCTTAATGAAAAATAGCAAACTTCGTTTGTATGGTTACTAATCAAACAACCTGTGTTTGTATTCTAATAGTTTTTATAGGCACACCAAATAGAAAGCAGAAAATTATAATCATAAACCTGAGACATAGCAAGGGTCAGTGCAATGGAGAGAAACCAGGGAAATAGGAAGTTAGGGTGGATATGCTTGTGCAAAGAGACAGGTTTTGAGCTTCCTTCTGAATGAGTGGAGAGAAGTGGCCGAACGTACATCCTTAGGCAAATCATTCCAAATCTTTGGAGCGTCATAAGCAAAACTGAGGCCAAAATGCATAGAAGACTTATATATTGAAGTGGCAAAGTGGGGGACCTCAAGGAACACAACATCAGCTTGGCTTTTGCGTGTCTTATAGACACTTTGTCTGGGTTTAAGAAAAGGTGAAAAATATTTTGGATAACCACAATGTAGGAACTTGTACACCAGTAATGCAGTCTTGAATATGGAACGGTGTTCAACAGGCAACCAATGGAGAATCTTCCTAACAGGAGTGATGTACGTGTGAGTACTTGGTGGTGTCGGTAACAATTCTAGCCAGACTATTTTGAACACATTGCAACTAACAAAGATCAAGAGCTGAGATACTCCTAAACAAGGAATTAGCAGCCATATGAGCAGCCTGATGTGTCAGGTGACCTCTGAGATGCTTAAGATCCCTGATTTGAGCAAAACAGGACTAAAAGATATTTTGGACATGCTTCGAAAAGGAAAAATCACTATCCAAACATACACCAAGGTTCCTGACCGCTCTTACAGGATAGAGAAAATTTCCAAGAATATTAACTGGAAAGGATTTGTTGCGTTTTTCACGCTGTATTTCTGAACCAAAAACAAGGAATTACTTTTGTCAGGCTTCAGCTTCAACTTATTTGCAGGCAACCACTTTTTGACATCATCCAAGCAACTTTTCAACCTGTCAAATGCACAAGCCGCATTCTTATGTGTGAGATGAACTTATAACTGTGTATCATCTGCATAAAAGTGGAAATCTATGCGGGGATGATTTATATATATATAAGACTCTCACACTTGTTTGTAAGAATACATATTTAAATACTGGATTCCCCAGGTATATTGCATCCTATCACAAGCAGGTTGCAACACCAGATGTAACAGACCTTTTCAGAATTCCCTGGGGAGTCCGCATGCCAGTACATCTATACTAAACCACAAAAGGACTTCCATAATTTTGCCTGTGTTTATTCAATTATTTATTTAGTGTTTTTAAAGTCATGCCTAGTACCTTCTTGGTTATATTGTGACTTTTAGTTTTGAAGGACACAGGAACCAGTACATACAATTGGTCAAGTTTATGTACTGTCAACTGTCGACCAAAGTAGGCAACTACCAGCTTTCTCACATGAGGTCAGGCTGGGATTTTCGAAGGTGAGAGGCGAGTTTGTTATCACTGTGCCATAGTTTTGCCTGTGATGATCTATCATTGTGGAATTGGCTGCCCAATGACATCTGTAGAGAAGCCTCACTGTCATCTTTTGGCATGTTTACCTCCGCCCCGACAAAAGCCCCCCCCCTCGACACAACCCCTCCTTTTCCTTGAATGTAGGGCATAAGCCCCCTTCAGATATGATGGGGTAGGGCATAACCCCTTTCAAACTCAATATAAATGATTAATTTGCTAATCGAGTTTAAAGTCTATTTATTGTGTTTTAAAATGAATCACTTGTATGTAAACAGCAATTTTGGTTGTTGGTGCACTGTCACAACTTCTCAGTTGAGGCCTTGTTATGTTTTAAGCAATTACCATTACTTATTCTTCATCTACCTTTCTTAATTTCCCGTTATACTCTGGGTCCAGCAGTCAAGCGTGTGACACAGTTTTATTATTGTGAAAACATGTTGTGAAAACATCTCTTACAGGTGTCAGCCTGGCAGTGAGTGGAATTTAACTCTAGTTTCTCGCCTGTAAGTTTACCTCTGGCCTGCACAGACTTTCATATCTCACACCTTTAACTGTGGTGTGCAGAGGATCAGGCAACATAAAAACATTTACCCGATCACCCTCCATGTAGAATACTTTTGCTCCACCTACACCTTCTCACAGGTTAGGTCACCATACTACACTGATCTATCAGTCATAAGTTTTAAACTATCTACACTTGTATTCTATATGTTCTATGTGGGGCATTTTGCCCTAGTGTCAAGTAATTATAACATTTTAATTTAGTATATTGTATATGATAGTATTTGTAGGTTTGTATGTATGTCAATAAAGGCTCTTATTGCCCAAACTGTGTCTTTAACTTGTGTCACCTGCTTGTCACTCTTAGTTCCCACACCTTACTTACCTGGGCTTCGACTGTAGGCTATTAGATGCTAAAGTAGTTTGAATTAAACTATGTATTGGCACAAATACAAATTAAAAGTTGACTTTATGGGGAAAACATACAAGTGATGCGCCTTTTATATTACGTTTTCATGGGCGATATTGTAACATCTATATAAGTCAAGTTCTGAAATAAGGATAAGACCTATTAGCATAAATTTTGCAAAGCTACACCGTTACATTGATGATCACAATTAACTGGATGTTTATTGCTTCATTTAAGGTGATCGATAATTTACCAAGCAGTATGTTTTGCACTTTATGTTTGTTGAAAGATCACAGAGCTGTTACTGTTAAATTGCTTGGAATGTTTTTTTCCAAGGTTGCTTGGATTTTTTGTACAAATTTCTTGAACAGAAACTTGCTCAAAAGGCGACTGTTTATTAACATTATGCAAGATCTAAGTAACTGCAAGTCAGAGTTAATGCCCTGTACACACGCAGGTACACCTGATTAAGATAACACCTCCAAAGAGCAACCACTTGCGAGGAGCAACCACATTTGAACAGCCTATTACATTTTATATGAATTTGAACCTGCGAAGAGCAACCACCTACTACCGGCAACAAGCAACCACCCATTTTCTGCCCCATTAGAGCCTCGAATCTGCAAAGAGCAACCACCCTTTCATTTCAAAACTGCCATTGTTCTTTAAATTAGTAGCAATTTTACCTACGAACAGCAGTTCTTTACATTTAGATTCAACATTCATACTCATTTCATTGACCATAAACATAATTATTCTTTAAAATACATCACTTTAATAATGTACGGGTGTTTAAATAAATCTTTGCTTTTTCTGAACAGTTTGGTTTAAATGCTCAGTGTATTGTAAACATATTGCTAAAATTTCAGTGCATTAACACCCACACAATTTTGCCTCACCATACTGAAAATTGAATCCTAGAGGGGGAAATTAATTATATGAGATTGTGTAAAAGTTCACTCTATACATAGCTTTCATCACATATATATATGTATTATCAATGGATAATTTTAAGCTATCAAAGTGACTCACAAGTTACTGAATGTTTCATATTTGCCTCATATATAATACTTTTGTCAGTGAATGTGAAAACAAATCATCAAAAATCTTAGATGTATGGTTAGTAACACATCAGGATAGAGATTTATGTTATTTTATTTATTTGGGGTTTTACGTCGCTTTCAACACTGTACAGGTCATATCACGACGGGTAGATGGAAGGACACAGGAAACCAGTACATACAGTTCGTTAGGGTTCTGTACTGTAAACTGCCGACCAACGGCAAGCAACTACCAGCTTTCCCCATGCTGGGGATCGAACCCCGGCCTCAGAGGTGGGAGGCGAGAGTGTTACCACTCTGCCACCGTGGCCCCCATCAGGATAGAGAGGACATAAGTCAGACTCATAGCACTCATAAGTGAACCAGTAAAGAGTAACCACCTACAAACAGCAACCACTGAAGACAAGCAATTGCTAAGTTTAAAACCAAGGAATTTATCTTTAATATATACTTTCGTTTTGTGTCAAATTGACTGGTGTGCCAAGTAACAACCCAAAGCAGTAGATTAAGTGATAGTGATCACATATCTACTAAGCTACTCTGGTTTTAGCAACCCATGCACAAACAATAACTGAACTGTTATAAACAATGATTCTGTTTCTGTAGTTTAGAACAAGTTAGTACAGTAATTAAGTACTATAAAAGTATAATCAAATTAGATTATTCTAATGTCTGAGACAGATCAGTGGATTAAGACTGTTTGGATTTCACACTATTCTATGTAAATATAATATTTTTACTTTGAATACTTTACAACTTTGTGACAGCTTAGACTGATTTAAGTTACTTTTGAAAAGTCAAATTATTGACCTTTGTGCAACATGAGTAAATACTGTATTAAAAATTACTTTCTTCAGCATAAATGCTGCCTTTTTTATATCATATTGTTAAGGATCTTGATACATAGACTTCAGCATTGTTCGAAATATTTTCTTCTCAACCATTTTTAATCTGTAAAATAATTTTATTTTGACAAAACTGGCTGATGTGATTATACGTGGTCTCAATTAATATATTACATATTCTTTTTTTTTTCAGAATTTTGTCTGTGAAATATGCAAGGTGTCACATATCCTCAGAGGCGGGCGTGGGCACCACCTGCCACAACTACCGTCTCTGCAGTGATGTAAGAAGCCTCATCACTGGCCAAGAAGGCTACAATACCAGCACATTCTTCTTGCTGACCAATACTAGCACAAAATAAAATAAAATTAGGTCTTAAAGCTCTTAGTTTAGTTGCCAGTATATTAACATATAGTACTGTTGTCATACTAGTGATTGAAATGTACATTCTATTAATTTATCTACAGTTATTTGAACATTATTTTCCAAAATCTTTACACATTCTTAATAATATATGCATGTGCCTGACAGTGGTTTAACATAGGTGTGTTTTAATGGTTTCTGCAGATTTTAATAAAATGCATGTTGCCAGCATAAAGGTATACACAGCAAGGGGAAAACCAAAGCAATCATTGTGTTTAATCTCAAAGTATTTGTGATATGACTTATGTAATAATATATTGGTAAAGAACTGTTTATCATTAGGATTTTGAAAGTACTTGAAGAAAAATCTAAACTATTGTTACTCTAAATGGTGGAGACCCTTTCATTCCATTGTCTGTAGCCTCACGGTTTCCAACATTCACATTAAGGAATATCCACTCCCTTGGAAATGGATTTCGCAAGAAATATATGGGCACGCAAATGAGGGCATTTTCAATAACCGGTTCCCAAATATTCTTTGCGAATTTCGTTATTTTTGCCTCAAATGAACTAAAAACCGCATACCGGTTTATCGTTCACAACATCCCTAACATATAGATACCGACCACACCAAGATATCTTTAAATATTTCTGTGCATATTATGAAGTCCAATGTTTAGAGATTGTGTGATTCTGGAATCCTTGGGTTTAGACACAGATAATTTATTGTCATAGATCCTTTTACTAAACAGGCGTCCAGTTTCACCTTCATAGTATTTATCATATTTTTACATGGTAAATGATATCACTGATTTCACAAGTTTTGTGTGGTGGGGTACTAGTCAGAAGGCAAATTCTGTTTATCATTTTAAACTTGACTTGGTTGATAGGTGTGTGGGCAATATGTACACTTACCAAGTCATGTACAATACTTGGGTCTAATATTGTTCTGTTGAGGATTAGAAAGGGGTATGAAATTTGTGCCCTGGTTGGTAGCCCTGGTTTAATAAATTCCTAAGGTTAGGTAATTTCCTGAATCCTACCAATGGTTTTTCTTTGAAAGCATTGATACAGTCATTACTGTGTTCAATAATGTTTCAGTTAGTGTGGATGATCTTTTTAATATCTGGGTTGCTAGGGTTGAATATAGTAATCATGACAGTTGTGTTTGTCTTGGCTTGAGCAAGTGTGTTTTCAAAGCTTGTAACGAGTAGTCCCAGGGTGTGGAAGGGACTATGGTGTGCATATGTGTAGTGTAGACACAGATGTGTATCTTTGGGTTTTTCATCAAGTGTGGTTGCATATCTGTCTGGTACTGTCAATTTTCACGGTATTGTCTAGAAAGTTAATGCTTTGTGTACTAGCCTCATGTGTAAACTTGATATGTATCATGGATGTTGTTGATATATTTTAAGAGCCTATCCAATTCTTTTTCACCATGGTTGCAGATCATGAATATGCCATCAATCAACTGTAGCCAAATTAAGGGTTGTTTGTCCTAGCCATCAAGAGCCTTTGTTTCAAATATATCCAAAACTAAATTTGCATAGTTTGGTACTAAAGCTGTACCCATGGCAGTGCGTCCTATTTGAAGGTAGTGCAGGTCATTGAATGTAAAGTTCATACTATATAACACTAATTTTAACAGTTGTAGGGTATAGGGCTAATTTGGTCCTTTATCCTGTCTTATCTGATGTGAGCTGCTACAGTCAGTATCCCTTCATGATTTGGGATGTTAGTGCAGAGAGAAGAAACTTCTAGAGTCACTGATAGGGCTCCCTTGGGTATTAGGCCCAGTAAGGAAAATATAATCACACAATATAGTGTATAGCTATTTATATATATTAGCAATACATGTACCATTATAGACAATGCAACCCCTTTTCTAACATGAAATAATGGACCTGTTTATAACCCCTGCCCACTTGCAATATTTTGGTAATATTTGGAATAATCATTACCAGGCAACATTTTAAAGTGTTCAGGGCTGATGATTTCAACATTCCTACTCCATAATATGGCTGTCATTTAGAAATAGTGCAAAATTACGGTCTCACTTTTGCTATTAAAATGGAGGCCATGCTCAAACTAAGACAATATCTTTCATGATTGTTTTTCACTATTTTAGTCAACAGGATGTTTGCCAATTTGCTGCAGTTTGATTGAGGCCATGTATGATGATATATTTGTTTCAGATAATGTAGAAGGTCACAAACATGCTGTTTAATAAAGTCACTAATAAAGCCACTGGGAAACTGAGAATGAGATGTACTCATTGCAATTGTAAATATAAAAGTATTTTCTTTATGTATATATCAACACTTGCAATGCATTATAGTTGAAATTGCAATCACAGTTCCATACTATAACATTTCTCTGGCTTTGCTAAGGTTTACAAGCGGGCATGGGCTCCTCCTGCCACTACAACAGTTTCAGCAGTGATGTAAGAAGCCTCATCGCTGGCTAGAAAAGCTACAATTCCTGCACATTCTTCTGGCCGACCAATCCTATAAAGAACACAAATCTTAACTGAATGTAAACATCTTTGTCAAAACATGGATAATTAAAGTTGTTTGTTTTACCTATGGGAAATCCCCAAATAATTAAAATTATACGGGTGTTCAAACTGTCTATAGTTAATGGTAAGTGTTATGAATAGTCTCCCCTCAAAAAGGCCATTTAAATGTGAAAAATAGCTTATAATGTTTTGTGAGATCAAAAGTGTAAAGCAATTTACTTATACCAATAAAGTCAATCAGAATTTGTTTAACTTTTGGAGGCGTGGTTGGATGTTTTATTCATGTCTAAACATAGGAAACATGCTGATCATCAAGTACACCTAAATTGTTTGTATTCCTGAAATGCTAATGTGTAGTTGTTGTACATCACCAAAGGGGCCACAGTTGTATCCTCATATTGTGACAATTATTGTTTACAATGTGAGAGTTGCAGCTGATATAATGAAACATGTAACATTTCTGTCCCTCATTTGGTGATGAAAATTATGCTTAAGTAGAAATTAGATTAAAAATATCAAATATAAATGCCATGACATTTTCTTGTATGTTGTGACCAACTGATACCTTCTGATCCAATAAAACTTGGATAATTCTTCAGAATAAATATTACTACGCATTGTATGGAATAGCTAAGGTCCATATAAAATGAGGCATATGACACACTCCCCCACCTCAATAGACTTTCATAAAATTCAGTTCTAAAGGGAACTTCAACAGAATGACCAATGACCATTACATATTGTCAAATCAACTTAGAAGGTGTAAACCCAATGAAATAAATGCTACCCTAAGATGCAGGCCAGTGACCTTTAGATAAACTTTGCAATGTAATGCAGTATCAAACTTGAACTACCAGTGACAATTTTCTTAAACCATCAATGATATGACCCAGCTAGAAGTTAAGCCCTGATCAAGATGTTAGGTCTTGTAACAATGATACTACATTCAGAACTGCTTAGAGATTGAGGCAAAGTATGTGACAAGGTTGAAACCAAATTCATACTTGAACTACCAGTGACAATTTCCTTAAACCATCAATGATATGACCCAGCTAGAAGTTAAACCCTGATCAAGATGTTAGGTCTTGTAACAATGGGACTACATTCAGAACTGCTTAGAGATTGAGGCTAAGTATGTGACAAAGTTGAAACCAAATTCACAAACATAGTAAAGTCAGCCAGGTCAAATGTGAAAGATTAGACCAACCATCCTCACTCAGGCATGTTTTTCACCTAGAACAAACTCCTCATAGATGGCATAAGGAATTCTGGGTATTCTATATTTCACAATTGTTATATTGGTATATAATTATTGAGTATATATTTTTATTAATAAATATAGTGTATGCACAATATCTATTGTTGTATAGATTTCAGGATATTTGTTGATAAAATGTATGCAAGTAAACACATTAAGTAAAGCTGGGTGTAGGTGTATAATTGGCTACAGACACTACTGTTTCTGAGACAGCTTGTATTCCTTTGTAAAGAACTTTTTGTGAGAGACTAACGTTCAGCTTTATTGTCCATTTTTATCATATGGGAACCATTTTTCATGGGGCTGAAGAAGCTTGGGTAAACTTATCTAACAGTATTACATGATCAGCCCACTTTGAGAAATATCTCAATTTCATACTCTCACTTAAAAATTATCCGTAAATGCTAGTATTAAGGAACAGTATAAGTGTATTTACCTTTGGAGAGGAATTTTGGACAACATTGCATCTGCTATACTTTTATTTTCCCAAAGCTGCAAAGCATAAATGAATGTTCCAGCATTTGTTTGTCAGTGACAAAAATAAATAAAATAATAAAATTTGTACATATTATTTAAATGTACAGTGTGAATCTGTGTAAATAGTTGCTAAAACTACTTCCTCAACAGTACAATATTTTTGTTACAGGCACTATTGTATTATGAACTGTTTTGAAAATGTGGTTTTAGTTTGAACTTACTGGTCCACTCATCTTTGTCTTGATCAAACCTGGAGCCACACAGTTCACCCTGATATTGGACTTTGCCAGCTGTGTGGCCATGGCTTTGGTCAGACCAAGCATAGCTGTTTTACTGGTTGCATATGTACCTATAAGCTTCAGAAGAAATGTATTAATATGGTACTGCTCCCACTTATAATTTGGCATACCTTTAACCACAAAACCTTAATTGAAGTTGTTTCAAGTGTAGTAATCTGGATTTCTTATGATTAAAACATGCACTGACATAGAAGTGAGTTATAAATGTATTATATCAACATAAAATTAAATCAGTAACCTTTTACATGTGCTTTTTAAGTAATTATAACATAATTTCTACCTAAAATCAGAGCCTCATCTTGGCACAAAACTCAGAATCAGCATAGAGAATTTCCCAAAATCAATTACTTTAGGTCTGTCATACTTTTTGGTACATATGGTAGGCAGAAATAGAGGATTATTGCCAACGATACCAAACTCTCTATAAATATGTGTTCCAGTTTGTGCCAAGTTGAAGTGTGTGCAAAGTTACACTGCTTAGCAGTAAGTATGTTATTGTTTAATCAGGTTTAAAGTAAAACTCTGAACTCGGAGAAAAAAACTGGGGTGGATTTCACAAAAGGATTTAGTCCGAAATTAGACTTAAAGTGAAGACTTAAGTTTTTAGTTAAGGAAAAGTCTGTGGGCTTAGATTTCCCAAAGCAGATCATTTTGAGCTTTGGCTAAATCTTGGGCTTCAAGTTAAATTTGCCTTGTGGGAATGGGCTTAACTTTTGTAAACAAAGAGTTGATGATGGCTGTTGTAAAGTTTTCTCCACTTAAAAATTTAAAATGCCTGAAAATAGAGAATAAACATATGGAACTCCTCCCTAAATAAGTCTTTGGGCATTGTTATATGGTCACAAGGTTTTCCATTATGAAACTATATTTATCCCAAATAAAATGTGTTAAACAAGGGAAATATAACCAAAGTAGAATATTTTTGACTTTGAAAGAAAGGGTCAGATGATATAGAAAACTACTGTGGCTATTTTAAAAGCTTGGAATTTGAACCATGAAGAAAGAAAGAGAAAATTTGAATCCAGAAACATAGCAGGGTGACACCAGAAACACTCAGGGAGACACAAGAGCTATGGAGGCTGGCCTTTACTGAAGAGGTATGCCTGCAGTTCTTGCCTGATAGATGACATAGAAAACTGCTGTTTGGATATCCTCAGGGGGTTCATTCTACAAAGTTTGAGAATCATATTCAGGACTGTGCCTAAAGTGTTTGGTGATTCATACAACATGGTGGATAACAAATGTAAAATACACTTGAGATGTAGAGTTAAAAATTTTATCACTGAATCAGACAAAATACCTAGCAGCTTCCAAACAAAAGGTAATGGATCAAACATAAGCTTTAAAATTTCCTTTATTAATTTAAATAACCTGTTGAAGTGGGCAGAGAATTTTGATGTCATTTTGTCTATTACAGATAGAAAAACCTACCTCTGATGGATTATAACCACTGTGTGAGGAGATCAATACAATTGAACCACCCCTGCAAATGCAGAAACAACTAGAAAGGACTTCTAGAGTGCAAACCTCTGATAAGGCAGCCGAGTATCCCCATATTTTAATTTTACCCAGTATACCTTTTTAAAATTTTTACTCTAAAAGGTTATGTGTTATAGTATTGTCTCAATAAAACTGATCAAAACAATAAAAAAAAAAACAATTTATACATGTGGTATTCAAAGCAGCATAAATGCAAATACTTCACCATGTTTTCAAGCAAGTCAAAATAATCAACATTAGTTTAATAAAGCATTATTAGTATTCTCAACTAAAATGCACAATCAATGAAAATGGGACTGTTGAAAATTCAGGATTTTCTGTTCAAAAAAACAATTTGGATATTATTCAAAATTTAATCACTTCTTCCTTTTTGTCAGGTCCAACCCACATGAAAATTTCATGTGTTTATTAGATGTGTTTGTTATTTTTGTAGTAATCAGAAACAGTAACAGAGAGAAACAAAGAAATGCACCTAAAACATAACCTCCTAGACAAAAGTAATCATTAACTTGTGACAAAGGAATAGAATGACATTATGATAAGACATTATGGAAAGTAGAAGCATAATTATATTTGATAATTAAATACAATTTCTTTATATAGCAAAAGCTAAGACAATTCAAAAACACAATGTCTAGCTGTTGTTTAATGTATTCAGATACAATAATGAAGCAATATTACAAGTTTCTAAGACTATTTAATGTAAATATTCAATGAGACATGCTGATGGATATGTATTTTAATCAAACAGAATATATAACCGAATTTTATATTTTGTACAACAAATACAAACCCTTGCTTTTTGAGATGTGGATAAGTCTCTTTGCAAAGGAAAAACGTGGATTTCACATTAATATCCATAATCTACAACATTTTAAAAATTATGTGTTTTATAATATTGTTTCAATAAAATAAATAAATGTAATAGAAAAATTTACACCTTTGGTATTCACAGTAACATATACCCAAATATATATATATTACATACTTTATGGGGTAAGCAAGCCTAACATAGCTAAACTACAGAAAGTGTAGAATGCTCTGTGTCGCATCATCTTTAGACTTGACAAAATGTTACAAAAACTCGAAAACTCCACTTGCTTCCTATTCAACATCGTATCCTCTTTAAATGTAACCTTCTGGTATTCAGGGCTATCAATTTTTCCCAACCCCTGTATCTCTCAGCAGTCTCACTCACTGCAACAGGCTATCTGTCTTCTCAACCTGCCCTAAGAAGCACATAGGTGTGGCGTTGCAGTAGCCGCACCAGCTGAATGGAACAAGCTGCCACAAACTGTCACATCTCAGCAAATAACATATGGTTTCAGAAGCCAGCTAAAGATTCACTTATTTAGGCTGGCATACCCCCCACCTTAGTTATACCCTGGCAGGCGCTTTTCTGGATGTTGACCCATGTCTGTCCCTGGACTATCCCTTCTTGGACTTAAGCACATTAGAGGATTTATATCAATTTTGAGCTCTATAAATCCTACTATTACTACTATTATTAATATTCTGCCGTATTTTCAATTAAAGTCAAAATCATCAACATTAGTTTAATGAAAAAAAAAATCTTACCCTATCATATTGACTTTCAGTTGTCTGAAAATATAAAGGTTTCTTAAAATATCGTCCAACACAGGACAGCAGTGCAATTGGTGAAATGGAAATAAATGTATATTGCTTGTATCATTAAAGCAAAGATATATAAGCCAATTGTAAAACTGTGAAACTGTGCATTTAAAAATAGTGCTTTGTGTATAAGCTAGCCTGGTCAAACTATAGTACAACCATTCATTTGTTTTGTCCTTGCAACAAAAAGATATTAACCAGACCCAGTACAATGCATTACGATCTATTTAATTGAAATGTATATGCAATTTTAAAATTTACAATAGTTTTTGACAGTGGTATGATCTCCCCCAAAGCACAAAAAGCTGATTTTAAATTAAACACATCAAAAATTTAAAAAATCACTAAATAATCCAGTGGGTTGAAAGTAAAATGAGGTTTACTTTTATCATAAATTGAAACCTAAGTTTGGATTTTTATGTCCCATTTAAAAGCTAAGGTTAGGTTGGGACAGAAAACCCAAATTTGTTCTCCACCCTGCTACTAAGGTCACTTCTATCGACCTAAAAGCTGATGTTAGAATGTAAATGAAATGAATTCTATGTTTCAAGATGTCGTTTCCAAAGAAAATGTATTTTTGTAATTTTACTTGGCCATTTGAGATTCTTCTTGAATATAGATAGCTTAGTCATTTTGGCAATACCATTCAAAAGTAGTTTCAAGTAATCTTTGACTATTCCCACAATGCCTTGCAGTTTAAGTCTGGAATTGTTTTCAGTAAATCACATACCCAAATGAAGGAGAATGAATGGCAATAGTCTTACCTCCATGACAGGTCCAAAAGCCGGATTGACACCTATGTTACAAACCACTATGTCTAGACCACCAAACTCCTGAATTGCCTACATATATATGTATCAGTAACTTAATTTATTATTTGAGTTACTAGGTATTCTTACCACAACAAATACAAGAAAAAAAATAAAATAATCAGCATAAATCTTAGATCAGTGGCTTATACAATAGGACAATATCTGAGTAACATATATTTTTTAAATCTCATCAATCATAAATACAAAATCCAGGATAGATAATGTATCAATAATATAACTGAAAAATTCATTCATTGTTTTAAATAACTTATGTTTGATATCATCTATATTTAACTTTGGAAGTTTGAATATATAATATACTGCTGGATAGCTAAAAACACATAAAATAAAAGTAACATTAGAGATGATTGTACCCCACAGCCTGGTGAAATAGTGTTGGACACCATGAAATACAGAAGAATAAGAAAGTATGCTACAAGACAAAGATGACAGTATTAATTTGTATGTTAAAAAGTTATGAATCCGTAAAATTGATTAATTGATCAAGTTTTACTTGGAATGTAACTATTAATGGAGGTATGACACATAGTAATCAATTGCAGCAGTCCACTTATTTATTTAATTCTATAAATAAAGCTTTGATCGATAGACTTCTCACCGGCTCAGCCGGATACTGTCAGTTTAAATAATAACTGAACAGCCTTTATAGGTCATTGTGTATAAAACAGATTAGACAGAAAGTTGCAACATCTAAATTAATTGAACATTGTTATTTTACTTGTACATAATCAGCCAAGGTAACCAAGAATATATCTATCAGCAACAGGTGCATTATGCTAATCATTTGGCTGATGCCTATAAAATATTTGTTCCAGTATTGTTCTCAGTTTTGTGCACATATTTATTTGAAACCAAATAATGGTGTAATGTCAATAAAATCATTGAAATAGTTTTTTTCATCCAGCTGTTAACTCATTACAGTGGATACAATTCTATATGTGCGATCGTGTAATTTTAGAACATTTATTAAGTGTTAAATTCTATTCTATAATTTAGAATACTGTACAAGTTGAAATTTTTACTAGACATTAATTTGAACTATTTTAGCTAATGAGCCTGGATAGTGAAAATTAATTCTTAGTGAAACTTTAAAATCTGTATTAATATCTCAATAAAATAGCCATTAGTGAATATAGATTCGAGCAAATTTCTTAAAAATGAAGTGATGTTTTTGGCTGGCTAAAATTTGGTCTGTATTCAACACATTTGTCACATATTTTTGGTGACATTTTAGAAGTGTTTAGATTTTATTGTGAGAAAGCTTCTATTTTCTTTTGATACTTGGTATTTTTATTTGTCTTTTCTTTACAGGGTAGTGTTTTTTAGAGAAGTTATTTCAACCAATAAAATTTGTGGATGGCATGGTGACCACAGCCCATTGTGATAACATCAGCCTTGCAACTCACTATTGGTTGCTTAACTTATAGAAAACAGTCTTTACACCAAGCCCATAAAGAAGCATTTGTGTGATAGTCAGTGGTCTCATATGACTAATTGAATCCTCAGGCAAGATCACAGGGTTACCTTTTTAGAGTCTACCAGATATGATACCATTAAAACAAGCCGTAGCACCATAAAGAGAAGCCATTGCACTATAAATATAAGTCTGAAACACTATACAAATAAGTCTTCGCACCATAAAGATAAGTCGTAGCACCATAACGATAAATGGTGACACCATAAAGATGACTCATAGCAACATAGATATAATTTGTAGCACCAAAAGGATAAGTTATAACACCATAAGGATAACTTGTAGCACCTATAAGATGAACAGACAACAAGACATCTGTCTTTCAAGAGTGTACAGATAAGTCATATAACCAACGATTATCCTAACATTATAATGGGGAAGCGGGGCCAGCAAGCACAGTAATGGCAGTCAAACAAGGGTATTGTTTATACACATTGCTACATTGAGGTATATAGTGGATTCTAACAGTTATTCTACTGCTTGTACTAACATGACTTAAATAGGTCAGGTCACAAATACATGTATTTATGTCTTGCAGTTTTAATATTTTAATATATTACAGCAAATTCTCACTGTTTGTATGAGTTTTTCCCTGTCTTCCTTCTTGTCCACATGACATACACATCCTGCACAAGTCAGATTTTGTTTCTTTAACCTCTCCACTGCTGCATCTACATTCTTCTGTTTGCGACTACTCACCACAACTTTGGCACCTTCCTGAGCAAGCTTTTCTGCTATGGCAAGTCCTATGCTGTGTGTATTACACAAAGTAATTGTCCATTAAAAACGCACCAACACTTGAGATTAGAATAGTTATTGGTAGCTGGTAACTGGTAAGCTTCTTGATTTGGCACACACCTTAAATTGCTAAGGTGTAATGAGGAAGTAACAAATAAATTCAATATTTTGCCAATCTGAAACACTGATATGAAATGTATATTATTGCAAGCTGTGCACTGGGTAGTTGCTTGTCAAATTAGGGTCAGAAAAAAATTATATTATTTACAGCCCAGTGATTAAATATCAAACTTGTTAACAATGAAGCCCCTCCTTCTATTGAAAATAAGGGTTTAAATCCCTTTGTAAGGTAAAAGCTTCCTCAGGCTATTTGTAGATCTTAAGAAAAAGGGAGCATTATGGCGCTATTCCACTGGAGCCGTCAGTTGCTAAGGTTTTTTTGGAAGGTCTGATGCATTGTTTATGGGGGTGTTCCACTGGAGCCGACTCCGACTGACCATTACGGACTCTAGGGGTTGTTAGCAGAGTCGGAGATTTGGGATAAAAATCCAGAAAAAAGCATGCAAAAAATATGGATTGGTTTCACCTCCCAACAGGACATAATACATCCCAGCGTGTCTGCATCCAGATCCCAACCTAACTTGAGGTCGGAATGTTTTTCACCATGACTAGACAGGAAACTATCAGGACAAGCCATAAAGCCTTAACTGACAAGTTATATCAGGTCAGAAGAGCTGAAATGGCAAACCAAGACAACTAGACTGATTAATTTCTGGAGTCGGGATTGTGAGTCAGGATCAAATCAAAACTAAATAATCCGCTTCTTTCTGCTGTTACTCATCATTTTCAATGGAAAGATGCCAGCTACTGATCAGAGAGACTTTCACCAGAAGTATAGGGTCCTGTTGTTTTTTATTGAGTTAAATATTTTTATATTTATTCTGATTTGCAGTCAAAAAGGGCACATCTAAAGGAAGCCACAGCACCCCTGGGTTATGCCATTGATCCTTTGAAGAGAAGAAAAAGGACGCTAAGAACCTCCTGGAAGACTTAATACAGACTGATATCCCAGGTTACCAGAATTTTGTCAGGATTCCCCCTGCAGTTTTGGTAAATCCAAAGGTCAAAATCATTTGAAAATTAAAAGTTTCTCAAAAGTCAAACTTCAAACCCACTTAAATTGTCAAAGTTGTTCAAGTGTTTTTCAAATCTGACAAATTTCAAAATATTAGGTCAAAATATTTTTCAAAAATTCTAAGTTTCTTGAGATTCAAATGCTTTCAAAAATTTCAAAGTTTTTTTGGAGGTAAAATTTTTTAAAAATTCCATGTAACGTTTCTGTGAGCCTTTTTTAACTTCAAATTTTCAATCACTCACTAGCTCATTCACTCTTTGTTTTTTCGTCTTTTGGGGGTCATGTGTTAGGTGTGGGGAAGTGTAATGTTTTTTGCTTGGGGTTTTTAAACATACAGCTTATTAATTGTTTGGCTAGATTCAGTTGGTTCTGGGAAGGTCATTTTACAGCAATGATCCTGAAGAGGACTTTTTGTAAGTAGGTGTAGTATGTCTGCTGCTGCTGCCTGGGCTGTGATGACTAGTGGGGGTATTGGCCTGGCTACTGAGGAGGCTCTTGCTGCTGGGTAGTTGGAGAGGCACCGTGCTGATGCGGGTCACTTGATGTAAATGGTTGAGGTGTATCCATCTTCTGGTAGCTGATGACTGAATGTATATTCCCAATACGGGCTAGAGAGGCCTGAGATGTTGTGTGAACTTTCTGCTGGGACAGAAGATGCTGTGGCTGATAAGTCTGTGGCACATAAGTGGAAGTGGCACTAGAGAGCTCCTAGAAAGTGTAGGTTGCTGTGGCTGACAGTTCCTTTCCTCTGACCTGCTTGGTATTCCACTTAAAACTTTAACTACCTCATTGCAAAAAGTCTCAAAGTCTCTTTCCTACAAGTTTTCAAATTCAGATGCCAGGTAGTTGCAGAAGACTGTTCTGGGCTCTATTGTCTAGTCCCAAGAATAGATGTGTGCAGATCTTCATCTTGATAAATTGGTCCATGACCTGCTGGTTGACTCATATGAAGGCCGGGACACTACACTTGTACTGACAGTACTGCAAAGGTATGGCTAATATGTTGTGTCAGAGTGGGTCTCCATACTGTCAGTATTTGTGGAGTCTCGTGAAATGTCATGGGCTGAGGCTGCACCAGCACTGGATTTGCTGAGGCCCTTCCTTCTGATGTGGATCTTCGAATAAATTAAGCTTATCCTGAATCCAGTTCTGCCTCTCTGTCATTTCTTTGGGAGCCTGGCCAAACATGGATTAACTTTCCATAGTAAGTCCTTTGGGATTCAAACCAAGTCTTGCACACTTTCACTGAAAGGTTGCAGATGCTTGTGAATCTTTCCCACAGAAATCCTTCCTGGCCGTATCCTGAAAGAGCTTGTTGGTTTTGTTGTAAAGGTCCTCATGATCCCTGACAAAATCTACGATAGCCTCCTCATCTGAGTCTTTTAAATAAATGTTGATCATGTGGCCTTTCTTGCACCTGGACTGGAATTCCTCTCCTCCACTCTCTGTGTCCATTTCACTTTCATTTCCTCTCAGTTCTTGGTCTTTTTTCGGCCTCTGCCTCCTGCATCAGTGAAGTTCCCTCCTGTGGAGTTTCCGCCCACATGGCTTCCTACCTCTCCCTCTGTTTTCTCTCCACCTTTTCCCACTCCCCTATTCTCTCTCCTTCCTCCTCCTCTGGATGTCAGCAGCTGTATCTCCCAACTCAAACTCTGTAGGTGTATCTGGGGATTTCTGTCTTCCTCGCATTCTTTCTTGACTTTTTAGGACCCATCTTATAAATCAAATCAAGGCAGTGTTTTTAAAAAACAAAAGCCTATCAGCTAGCCAGCAAAAGTTATATTTCTGCACTAAATCCTAATTTCACTTGGAAAAAACAAAAGACTGTTTCAACACTACCAGCTGTAATCCATCAAATGAAGGCCGGACTGTCCTACACATTTCCCAGCTCCTGTTGCTGTAACCACCTTATCAGTTTCCTTTTACATCTTGTCCTTCTGTGTTCTCAGCTTGTCCTGCTGTGATGGAACTGACTCTGCGAAGAAAGACTTGGAGACTTCCTGTCTTGATGGGAAGCGATCAAGTCAGTTCTGCATTGCTTACGACAGACCAGTTTCCTTTCAAGTACAGTCGGTATTGTTCTATGGCCTGTTGTGGAGTGATGTTGAGTACTTGATGTTGAGAAATTGAATATGACAGGCTGGCAAGTGTTTCCTGAAAAGACTGTAACAGTAACAGGTTAGGCTTCGTTGTATGATATTTCACCCATCCTCCACACCTCTTGACAGTGGCTCTGCCCACCTGGAAACCGGCTTGTCCTAGTCCCTTCCAGATTTGTCCTTATCACTTCCAGTCTTGTCCTTATCACTTCCAGTCTTGTCTTATCACGAAACCCGCGTGTCACTAAAGTCTTATCCTGCTCATTTGCAGTCCATTTCCAATATGATGTGAGGTAAAAATATGACAATAGATAATGCAAGTAATGAGAAAAACAGTGCAAGTAATCAGAATCCTGAAGTTAACAGGTAGAAAAGGTACACATGTATGCTGTAAATATGAAGAAACTTGCAAAAATGTTTTTATTTGGTCAAATAAAAATCAAATTCTCAGCCTATTTCAAAGAGGAAAAAAGTTTCAACCAATAAAAAATCGAGAAAGTTAGGTCAAGGACAGTCAGCATAATATTTCGATTCCATCACATGACCAGAACTGCATAATTTTTACCATGATGTCCAGAAATGAGTCTTTCCCAGAGTCTAGTATTTATTTGCTACAAATGTGTGGAGAAATTACTCACAGGGATGAAATATTGAAAGTGTCTTTCCCAGAAGTCCGAAATTGGAGTGTAAAATCCAAGAACAAGCAAGAGGGTTGGCATTGTCACGTGAGATGCACATCTCCCTCTGCTTGTTTGAATAAGATACAATACTGTTAATAAAAATTTTCTACTTTAAGTGGCTTTTTATCATAATCAGAAATAGGTTGATTTGTTTCTCACATTAAAGTCTCACATTTTTTCTCATATTAAAGTCCATAGTTGAAAACACGTCAATGCTGTAATTTGGTTACATGATAGGATCTAAATATTTAATTTTGATCCAGTTATTGGTTTGTTGATTGGTTTGGTTTTGGTTGACACTTAATCCTTCATCAAACTTGGACTGGCAATGCTGACTGCAGCTTTGGTTTTTGTGAGTCAGTACACTTTTCCAGTCTTGTTGGTTTGTCACTACAGTTTGTCGTGACCTGATACAACTTATCGTGTATGTCTTTACCGCCTGTCCTGACAGTTTCCCATCTAGTCATGGAGAAAAACATCCAAATGCCAAGTCAAGTTGGGATCTGGATCCAGAGAAGCGGGTAAGTACTATATTCTGTCAAGGAGTTGAAACTGACTCATATTTTTTGCACACTTTTTCTGGATTTTGTTCCAGATCACCGACACAGCTAACCCACTCTAGAGTTGGTACAGGTTAGGGTCGGCTCCAGTGGAACAGGCCCCTTAACCAGTTTATAGGAATATTTTAGTGATTTTGATTATTTAATGCAAAGTATTTTTACTGGATTTACATTACAAAAATTACTGTTAAATGTAAATGGATATTGCTTATGTTTACGTTTTGTGTAAAACAAACTTAACTCATTAATGTGTACTTACCCCTCTGTTGAAGCAGTCACTATGGCAACTTTTCCATCAAGTTTCCCCATGATGTTATAATCACAAAACCAAATTCAAAATGCTACATAATGATAACTGTAACCTACTCAGTACATGTCACTTGATATGTCACTCGAAATTCAATATATGAAACAAAAACATCACTGTGGATGTAAAGTACACCAATTGATTTTCGTTTTTTGTTACATTTGAATATTTAATACTACTATTTAATTCTTGACGGGATACTTATTTCATTAAAATCTACACAGAAATGGCAGAAAAAACTCAAGTTAATATTAAAGTTAAGTTAACTGATTTTCCCCATATATGTCATGGCCTTTTTCTATTCTTTCTTTTAAAATAGACCATTTTATTTTGTGTTCATAAAAAATGGTTGATAAATGACAAAGTTATCCTGTTTGTATTCCAGACACTTACTAACAAATGCTTAGACAACTGCAGAGTTTTCATCTATAATTAACTAATAATGTAAGCCACAAATATATAATATACATCACTAGCAAGGTATTTTTGAAAAGATTCTGTTCTTTTTTTGTAGCATTAAAATCCATGTAGAAATTACAGAGAAACTTAAAGTTCGACATTGAAAGTTTTTTCGACATTTCACAGCTATTTTGTGCCCTGGATAAATATGGACTTAGTATGGACACTATTGATGCAAAACACTGGATCATAAAAGTAAAACATGACACACATACAAAAATATATCACTCATTAAGATGAACAATATAATACTCATGTTAATTGTTATATGTCATTCAGTTAGTTTTCCCTAGTGTATTCCCAAGAGAACCAGAGAAGTTTTTGTTGCATAATATTTTCCCTCTCTTAACAAATCTTTGGGTGAACTTCAGCAGTGGTCCCAAACTTTTGAAGGGGGCCCCGTGGTGTAGTGGTTTACACACTTGCCTTCCACCTCTGAGGTCAGTGGCTTCAACCCTGGACCCAACCCTATGTGGGAAAGATTGTAGTTGCTTACCAATGCATGGCAGTTTACAGTGCAGAATCTTGACCAACTAGTATGTACTGCTTGTCTCTGGCCTTAAAACTACCTGTTGTAATGTTACCTATACAATGGGTTGAAAGTGATGTTTAGCCCCAAATAGATCAAATCAAACCACCTTTCAGCAATGACCATTGCCAATAGTTCCAATAGATCAGTGTTTACTCCCACAATTCATTGCAGTTTTTGTGAGGGTTTGTTTTTGTTGGAGACATACTAGTACCTACATGAGGATGGATATGACTTTGGTGGTTTGAAAGGGATGCTAAATACAAAAGTGACTTTTCCATTTGAAGAAGATCTTTAACTTAATTTACATGTTTCCCATATCTGAAGTCCCGTGGTTGGATCAATCACAATATTGGGGGATTTTGTTGGCTTAAATATCATACTAGTTCACCCAATTGTGTGTTAGCCTCACAAGCTACATACAAGTGCAAAATATTTAGCTTCCTGGGGCTTGTTTGTGCCTCCACAATATGGACTACATTTCCACTATGTAGCAAATCTTTTTAAAATGTTTGGCACAATTGTTACATCCTCTCATAAACTGTTTTGAAATATACACACAGGAATAGTGAATACAGGGCTGGTAATGATAAACATGAGGGCTTGTTTTTTTAAAAAGTGCACTACCAACATGCAAGGTCTCTCTTCAGAGTCATAAGGGCAAGATCATGAATCACGATTCAAATATGAGTTGCTACAACTGAACAGAACTGTGTGAGGAGGCCTTTAGACTTTGATCTAAACTCCAGACTTTTGTTTTACACTGAAGTTCAAATCTTGTTTTGAGATTCAGAAAGGAGCTATGTTTTGACTTAACTTCGAGCCAGATATGATGTCTCTCAGAAGAATTCAGATATTTCATTTTGTATGTTTCATTATTGGCCAAAGCCCAGTAAACATTATAAACATTTATAAATGTTTTTAAACCTAACTATGAGCGGTTTATTTAAGGTTTAAAATGATGGGCTCCTAAATATTCGCCTATAAACGTTTATAAATGTTTATGCTTAAACGGTTATAGGCGAATGTTTAGGAGCCCATCATTTTAAACCTTAAATAAACCGTTCATAGTTAGGTTTATAAACATTTACTACATTACCCAGTGTATGAAAATGAAGTTAGAAACAAAGTGAAATTAGAAGCATAGATTGTAGTTTTAACTTTAAGAATAAGTTATTTACTGCAGATATGACTAAAAATCCTCTAAATGTATGTGCTCTGTAAGGAATATTACGCAAAAACTACACTACCCTTTATATGTTCAAGTATCCAGCATGACTCAAGGGAGAATGTAAACAAATGTCATTTTATGAATAATTACCCCGTTTACATCAATTTAACCTTGTACAGTGCATTCTACGATGTAATGTTCTTTTATTTGTCTACTTGATATTTAACGATGGCTTCAAACAACAGTGATACAGCAAGATATACTTACAGAAATATTTTTGCACTTTCTTTCAAAACGGCTGTGCTGACATCATCATCCAAAATGAAAATGAGGTTAAGATATTGATCACTCTTTATAAAATGTTTAAAAACATTTATTAAACATTTATATACCAAACTTATATTGCTGAAACAATTGTAAAGCCATAAAAGTTAATAATTGTCAATATTTAGGTTTATATTTGGTTGTAAAAACGTTTATAGGTTTACTAAACATTTATAAACGTTTGCAATGTTTAACCGTTGTAAAACATTTAAAAACGTATTTTAAATGTTTATATACCAAACTAATATTGCTGAAACGTTTATGAAACCATAATATGGAATAATTGTCAATATTTAGGTTTATATTTGGTTTTAAAAACGTTTATAGGTTTACTAAACGTTATAAACATTTGCGATGTTTACTGGGAGGGTCCTGAATATGTATATATACTAAATATGTCTATATATTGTGATATGGTGTATACAATGTGTTGAAGGCTATGTTAAAATCCAAACCAGTAAATAAATCCACGAATTTACCTTAATTGAATTGGATTTTCATCTTAAATATATAACATTAAAATCAAATTCATAAGTTTCTGTAGTCATTTGACCCAACTGTACGAAAACTATGTCATATTTTGAAATGATCTACTTTATATATTGTGAAGACTTTCCCGATCCTGTATCTGCAGAATGGAATTGTCACACACCTGTACTGGTGTAGGATCATTTACAGTGATCACACGTTTGTTCTATTTGTTGAAAATCTGTTATATCACTTTTGCCAGATCAAATCAACCAGTTGCACTTTGCTGAAAGTGACACTGAGTACCACTCTTTGTGCAGGAAGATTTGTTTGCCAAACATTTGCAATTTTAGCAGTATGTGTCCAACATTTTATTGATTTTAAATAAAAATTAAATTTAGGTTTGCTTATTTGTCAATCAAAAGCTGATATGCTTCATTTTAATGTAATTATAAAATTCCAAGAAAGGGCTGTTAAGTGACAAAAAAAAGGTTTTAGAAAGTTTTTTTTTTCTTATTTTAAATTTAATATTTATGTGGTTTAATGAATATTCATTTTATTAGTTTCAAAATTAATTTTTAGAAAAGAATAATTTTATACTGAGAATAATTCTTATCTACGATTAAGAAATTTTTAAGACAAGAAAAAAATCTTGTACTTAAGTACAATTCTCATGTTATAAGATTTTAGTGAATAATGCCCCTTTCAGGGTGTTATATAATGGTGTTATATCTACATTGGGGAGTTAATGTGAAGATGATTGTGACTTGTGGCAGATAGATATGTGGTATGGTGGAATGGATTAATCAATTGGATTAATGTCCAATTTTAAAAATAAAATGGAATACAATATTGCATATAACAATGACATAAAAATCAAAAACATTCTTGTATCAAAATTTGCTGGGCGAATGTAAAAATCTGTTTTATTTTAACCTTTTTAAAACATAATAGATTGTGTCTCTAAGTACATTGAAAGTTAAGAAATGTGTCAAAATGTAATTTTGTATTATTGACGGAAGCCATTTTTTTTTTTTTGGCTTTTAAAAAAATTCCTTAGGGGTGCCAAGCTGGTACCCGGCTGATTTTTCATTAGGACAGCTCAGAGATGCTGAATCAACACAAAACTTCATAATAGCAAAAACATGCCTTCTCACAAATCCGTTGGACTAATAGTATGGCATTCACTATAGGTTTGGCCTGGGATGGTCTTAGCTGTGAATAACATTAAACCTCAATGTTGACCTTTGTAATTCTTCATATAAATATATATATATATTTTCAATATTATCTTTTCAACAATATGACTATGAGTTTCACTGTGATGAAAGCAGAACAAGGAAACGAGATATTTTGCCTTGGTTAGTACCTTTGGCAAAGCTATATGGAATATGACACCCAGATTTTATCGTATGGATAAGTCATCTTCTTACTAATCCATATGTATACTGGCCAAGAAAGGGGTTATAAAAGAGCAGGACTCCTAATTTTAATTCAACCTTTATGGTGTTTAATCTCTGGCAACTGCACATTCAAAGGTGCAGCATATCCATAAGCCAGAGTCCTAAATAAGATATCAGATAACCATGGAGCTACCAATAAAAACTAAGGTGTCTAAGCATCTGCTACTGTGGCCTAGCAGGTAGCACACTTGTCTAGGAACTCAAAGGACGTGGGTTCAAACCCAGGTACAGGCAAATACACAGCGACTCGGACGTGCAGTTCCATCTATGATTATTCAATATGTGTATGTATAGTTGTCCCTTAGAGTCTTTCAATGATGGAGATTAATCACTATAAAAGTCCATATTACATTTGATTAAATTAGGCACTGATGCAATAATCACTAGTTAATATCAGTTAACATCTGATAGGAGTACATTGTGAAATATGTGAGTTAGATATACACCAAGCCATGTTATTCAGGTCTGGTCCAGTGATACAAACAGAAGTAACAATAAAGTAGTCAATGGACTGTGTTTCTTTATTACAAAAATAAGAATTATAATTGAGAAACGTGTTTGCTATTTATACATGCTATTTATACAAATGAGACATTAAAATTTTTAATTGAAAGCTGATAATTAACATTTCATTTAGAAAACTAGTGTCACTGGACATTTATAGCAAAATTTGGATTAAAGTTCCTTAGAATGGATTTTTAAAAAAAAAGACAGATGTTGAGATATACCTTATGTGTATTTGTGGAAACTCTCACATGCATGAACAGTGCAGTATCAGGTTGAGAAAGAGTTTAGGTATAAACAAATTTAAGATGAATTTATTTTTCTGGCTAGAACATGGTCACTGATTTTATCAGATTAACATCACCTATTTGTTGAACAAAACATATTGTTTAACCCATGGTTTGGTACTAATCAAGAAAACTGCATCTGCACCTGAAAGTTACAAGAAATAATGTACAATTGGAAAAAAGAAAGATACTTTTAATAGCAAAGATAAAATTTCAGTTTTAATATAAAAATTAAAACAACATTTTTGGGTAAGATATATATTTCTGCATGGTATGTCTGAGTGTGTTGTTTTTTTTCAGAGAAGCTGTGGGGTGATATTGAAGATAAAAGTTGACAGGCATCAACAAGTTAATGACATGCTAAAGTTTGTTTTTATTAGTAACTGTATATGTTTGTAATGTGCAAATCTCAAGTTACAAGACAGTAAGCCAATTACAATCATACAACTTGGTGCATGGCTATTTATACATAATAGCAATACATATACCATTATAGACAATGAAACCTCTTTTCTAACTTGAAGTAATGGACCTGCTTATAGCCCCTGTCCACTTGCATTATTATGGTAGATTAATTCTCACCATGTCAAGATCAAAATGGAAATATAAGTGTACGTACACATGAATGTAACTTACGACATCCGACGGCCGTTTTGTGACAATGATTTTTTCCATCCTCATTTTTGTTCGGTTGTTTATATATGCCCGACTCCGATTTGCGACACCCAACATCTGATTTGCGATGGAGATTTTTCTGCACTGGGAGGGAAAAAATCTGATGGCAAGTGAATTTAGATGTATGTTTACAAATTATTGAGAAGGTCGGGGAAATCGCAAATCGGCCATTGGATGTCGTAAACCATATACATGTGTACGTACATTAAGAGATAATTAACACTTGATAGTTCTCACAAATGTTGAGGTATAGGTTTTAAAAATAAGATTTTATAATTAAAAAGTATGTGTTTTGCTTTGACAATAGTTATAAAATGTTCCATGTAACTATTAACAGGCAACATTTTAAAGTGGTAACGGGCTAATGAGTTTCGAAATTTATACTCCATACTATAGCAGTTATTTTTTTCCATGCCCAGTGAAAAGACAATGTTATTTAGAAATATTGCAAAGGATAGGTCTCACTTTTGCAATTAAAATTGACGGCCATGTTTATCACTGATGCTGTGATGTGGTCTGTATGTTTTTGTTCTGTAGTAATTCATCACCACACTACTTAGGAACAATATGTGATTGTAATTGTTTCTATATTTATTGTTAAAGCCACCGAGATAGCTATATATCAAATGTACTCATTGCAATTGTATCGAAGTGTTTCCTTTATGTACATGCAATACTTGCAATAAATTACAGTTGCAATGATGCAATGCTGTAGCATTTCTCAGGCTTTATTGAGGTCTACAAGCGGGCATGTACTCCTCCTGCCACTACAACAGTTTCAGCAGTGATGTAAGAAGCCTCATCACTGGCTAGAAAAGCTACAATTCCTGCACATTCTTCTGGCCGACCTATCCTATGAAAGAACACAAATGTTAACTAAAAGTAAACATTTTATCAAAACATGGTTAATTGAAGTGGTCTGCTTTGTTTTTTTGCCAACTTCAAAATAACTGGACCCCCCAAAATAAAGATAATATGGGATGTTCAAACTGTCAAGAATTGATGGTCAGATTTATGTAATTAATTCTTTACCTTCAAAACACCACCTCTTATAAGTGGAAAATAGTTTTCAATGTTCTGTGAGATCAAAAGTGTGAAACAACTTGCTATTAAAATTAAATGCAGTCAAAATTTTTTCTTTTTGTTTGTTGGTTTGTTTATTCATGAGTACATATAGGAAACATGCTGATCTTCATGTACACCAAAATTATTTGTATACCAAATAACGAGTGGCAAGTAAAGAAACACTAATATGTAGTTGTTATACATCATCAAAGAGGCCACATTGGTAACAAACTTGCTTCAGATACAAACTATATAAAATCAAATTCTATATAAAAATACAATTTAATAGGCATAGATGCAATGTTATATTAAAAATCAAATCAAAAGGCAATTACACACCAATACAATTTGATAGGCTCAGAAGCAAGGCATCTTTAAACTGAACAAAATGATGAAAAACTTGTCAAACAATCTTATATGTGCTATTTTCAGTAGAAGGGTTTTCCTGTATATTGTAACCAATATTTACTGATCCAATAAAACTTGGATAAGTCTTCAAACTGTTCTGTGTTGAATGGTATGGATAGGGTGCATATAGATAAGGTATATGACATACACCCCCACCCCAAGAGAATTTATTTCATAAAATCCATTTCAAAACGAACTTCAACTGAATGGCAAATTACCATTATATACTGTCCAATCTACTGAGAAGGTGGAAACCCAATTAAATAAATGCCAGATGCAGGCCAGTGATGTGCAGATAAGCTATGCAATGTAATGCACTATTATACTTGAACTACCAGTGGCAATTTACTTAAATCATCAATGATATGACCTAGCTAGAGGTCAAGCCCTGCTTAAGATGTTATGTCCTGTAACAATGTGACTGCATCCAGAACAATCACGTAGAGGTTGAGGTAAAGTATGTGATATAGTTGAAACCAAATTCATTAATATACCAAGGTCAGCCATAGAGGCGAGGTCAAAGGTGAAAAGTTAGATCAATTATCCTCACCCAGGTATTTTTTTCCACAATTGTTACACTATTATGTATCTATTGGTCATATATGTATGTAAATATTATTTATGCATAATATCCTGTTGTCATATAGATTCGAGTATATTCATTGCAAAGTATAAGCAGGTAAATATATTACGTTATATGTAAGTGTAGAATGGGACATTGACACAGTTTCTGAGAGATTTCATTCCTTCATGAATAATTACTCATGAGAGAATAAAAGTTCAGCTTCTTTAATAATTTTTATCATAGGAGGTCTGTTTTTCACGGGACTGAAGAAAATTGTGTAAACTTATCGACCAGTATTTATATTATCTACTTATTTTGAGAAATATCTCATTTTTATACTCTCACATAAAAATTCTCTATAAATGCTAGTATCAAGGAATTATATAATTCTTCTTACCTCTGGAGAGGAATTCTGGACAATGCTGCATCTGCTATACTTTCATTTTCCCAAAGCTGAATACATAAATAAATGTATCAGTATTTGTTAATCTATCAGTGATACAACAAAATAAATAAAATAGTAAATCTGTATATTTTTTATATTTGCAAATTAAATCCCAGTGAATTGGTGTTAAACGTACTTGCTTGACAGTAGATTATAATTATTACAGGAAATACTGGAATATATGAACTGTTGTAAAAAAGGTGGTTTTAGCTGTTTAAATTAAGTTAAACTTACTGCTCTGCTCATCTTTGTCTTGATCAAACCAGGAGCCACACAGTTCACCCTGATGTTGGACTTTGCCAGCTGTGTTGCCATGGCTTTGGTCAGACCAAGCATAGCTGTTTTACTGGTTGCATATATGCCTAAAACCTACAGAAGAAATATATTGTTATGATAATGCTCCAAGTCATAACCTGCCACAACTAGGGGACAAAAAATATTTATGGTTGCTTTAAGTGTATTAAGATATATCTCTTATCTTTAAAATATGTACAACACAGATTCCAGTTATAAATGCATTTTATCAATACAACATTAATTCAATAAACTTTTTACACAATACAGTATGAAATCAAAGTTCTAGCTTGACTCAAATCTAAAAATCTGTACATAGATTTCCAGAAATTAATTAAAGTCTGTTGTCACCTTGCTACCTTATATGGTATGTCAAAATGCACAAATGTTGCGAATGGTAACCAACTATCAATAAATGTTATTTGTTCTGGTTTGTCTTTATGACTTAAAGCAGTAAATACATTATTTATGATTGGGGTTTAAATTAATGCTCTTTGATAGAAACAAAAGGGTCGAGGGATTTGCTTGGCAAGAACTGATCCAAACTTTGCCTCTATCGATGTATTTCACAGCTGCTTTTTGCATTATATACTCAGATATGTACTTATTTTACTTATGTTAGGTAATTAGTACTTTTATAGCTCTTAATTTCCATCATATGACTAACCCTAAGCCACAAGAGTCATAAAGTGAGAAAGAGAAAATTAGAATCCAACGACATAGCAGGTCGACACCAGAAACACTCAGGGAGACGGGAGAGTTATGTCTTCAATTTGTGCCTGAAAGATGACAGAAAAACCACTGTTTGGATGGTCTCAGATAGTTCATTCCACAACGTTTGAACATCATACGCAAGGCTGTGGCTTAAGTACTAAAGTTGATGAATCGTACAATATAATAGATACAAAATGTAAAATACACTTGAGATATATATTTAAACATTTTATCACTGAAGAAGACAAAATCTCTGGAAGCTTCCAAACAAAAGGTAGTGGATCAAAAATAAATTTTAAAGTTTCCTTTGTTGCTTTAAAGACAGATTGTTTCAAGTGGGCATAGAATTTTGATGGCATTCTGTCTATTACATAGAGAAAAACCATACCTCTGACGGATTATAACCTCCCTGTGAGGAGACCAATACAATTGAACCACCCCTGTAAATGCAAAAAAAACTAGAAAGGACTCTTGCAGCACAAACCTCTGCCATGACAGATGAGTATCCTAGTAATTTCACCCAAAACACTATTGTTTTTTTTAAAAATTTTATGTTCAGAGTAATGTCAACCACAAGCTCAAAAGCATTGTAAATGGGACTGTTGAAAATTCGCGGTTTTGTATCCAGAGTAGAATCTGCATCTTTTTCAAAATTTAATCACCCCTCTTCCTGTTGGTCAGATCCCAACCAAATACAAATTTCCTACAGATGTGTTCATTAGTGTTAAAGTAATCAAGAACAGAAACAAAGAGACAAAAACAGACGAATAAATGCACCCAAAACATAACCTCCTATGCAAAGGTAATAATTAACTTTGCGACAAAGGAATAGAATGATATTACAAGACATTATAAATGGTATAAACATAATTATATGTTATAATTAAGTACAATTTCTTAATACAGCAAAGCTTAGAGAATTCAAAAATACAATATGTAGCTGCTATTTTATGTATTTAGATATAATAATGAAACATTATTACAAGTCTCTATGACTATTTTATGGAAATATGCAATTTGAAAGGATATATATTTTAATCAAACAGAAAAATAATGCAATTATATATTTCCTAAAATAAATACAAACCCTCGCTTTTCTAGATGTGGATAAGTCTCTTTGCAAAGGAAGAATGTTGATTTGACATTAATATCCATAATCTACAACATTAAAAAGTTGTCTATTTTGTGATATTGTTTAATAAAATTGATAAATATAATCTAACAATTTACACCTGTAGTATTCAAAGCAGTTTAAATCCGAATACTCTGTCATATTTTTAAATTAAAATCAAAATAACTTTAATTAGTTTAATAAAGAGAAAGCAATCTTACCTTATCATATTCACTTTCAGTTGTCTGAAATATAAAGTTTTAATAATAATGTAATCACTTTTATTGAAATAAATCTATCTAACAGAGAACAGTAGCACAATTGGTGAAATGGAAAAAAGGATATATGTCACCTCATCAAAGCAAAGATACATAAGCCAGTTATGAAACTGTTTTGATGTATATTTTTGTAAAATACTGCATTGTGTTTAAGCTACCCTGATCAAACTATAGTGTGACCAGTGATTTGTTTGTCTTTACAACAATAAGTGATTTGCTAAATAAATAACATGATATATTAACCACAATTAGAATAATGCATTACAATCTATTTGATAAAATTGTATTTGCAATAGTAAACTTTACAATAGTTTACTACCATAGTGCATTCTCCCCCAAAACACTATAAGCTCATTTCATATTCAACACCTTGAGAAAACTCAAAACAATCACCAAAATATTCAATTGAGTTGATAGTAGAATTACTATTATCATAAATTAAAATCTAAGTTGACTTGTACAAGTTGGAGCGTGTGCAAATTGTGGACCTGTACAAGATGCAACTTGCACAAGCTCCTGATTTTATCACTTGATAAATGTATTTTAATGAATTTATACTTTTAAATTATCAAAAAACTAGCATAAATATACTCTTTGACAATGCAAATCAATGTAAATGATACTTCTTCGATAAAAAGTAAACTGTTGACCTCTATATTTTCATAATTTTGTTATATTTTGTTAAATTCAATCATTTTGTGATGTGTATATTAATATTATTTTAAAAGCCGGAGTCACACTTCCCTAACTGAAGCCAATTTCTGACTTAAAGGAGATAGGAAAAGAAAATTTATGAAACCAAAGTAATATACCCCCACAACTTGTTTTGTGCACTGAAACACATTTATTAGGCTCTTTCTGGAAGAGAGTACACAATGCAGCAGATAATTAGGTTTTTATCTCCACTGCAGAGAATGTGTGTACACTTCTGTGTGAAATCCCTCCTCAGTTGAACTACGTCACTGTAGATAAATTGCATAGTGATCCGGTTTATCACAGTACACAGCTCTACACTTATGCAAACTCGATCCCCGTCAAGGCCTTATGTGGGAAAGTTAGTAGTTGCTTGCCGTTGGTCGGCAGTTTACAGTACAGAACCCTAGCGAACTCTATGTACTGGTTTCCTCTGCCCTTCCAACTACCCGTCGTGATATGACCTGTACAGTGTTGAAAGCGACGTAAAACCCCAAATAAATAAACAAATACACTTATGCAAGTCCCCTTTCTTGTGCTCTAACAAACATTAAAGCTAATATACAAGTTTTATGTTTAAAATTGAAAAAACGTTTTGGGCCAATATAACTTTTGAGTCCTTTGAATTTAAAACTTAGTCTAATGATCTATGACTACAAATGTAATTTCTGATAAGGCCGAATTATTTATGGTAAAAAGAGAAAGTTTATATAAAGTAAAATTTAGTAAAATTTCTTACTTCAGTTTTGTAAACATCACTTTTATTTGTACATTTAAAGGCCTTTATGGACAAGGGTAACAATTTTATCCATTACTGGTCTGATCATTTCTTGTTCAATAATAGTTCCAATACGTAAAAAATAATTGGCCTGGCTGCACATGAAGTCACTAGTTTCCATGTAGTATATATCTGAAGGCAGCAGAGGTAGATAAATAGGGTTTAAATCGATGATAATTAAGAATCTAAGTAATCATGGTAATTTGTTTTTTTCCTGTTTAACCTTACTTTAAATGGCTATAACTTCTTATTTCTAGTCCAATGTTTATAATCTGTTCACCACTGTGTTCAGTTTAATGAGTTGAACTCAACCATAATATGGTTCTTTCAACACAGATATGAACTGTTACTCAAAAACAAACTCTTACCTGTGTAAATGTATTGATATTAAAGTGGCAGAATTTTCATCTAATGATACTACCAAATGTGACATTGTTGATGTAATAGCAGTACACCAACATACAATTTCAATATCATAACAATATTTGGAAAATTTATATTTCAAATTTCAAATTGACTGCTTAACAAAAAAAAACTGTATTTATTGCTACCACAAACCAGAATATATAGTTGTAAATCCATCATTGATGGTAGCCCAGCCACTTCCTAAATAATTATAATTTAGATATTCAAATAAATATCCATTTTTAGTGCTTGAATAAATTCAATAAACTTGGTGCAAATAACATAAAATACTATCACAAGTCTAAACTGAAGATGTCTGACCTGAATATGATAATTTGCTCATATCATTCATAAATAATTAGTTGGTTATTAATGGATACAGCCCTTTATGAGACCTTGAACTTACTAGTTCTGGAATTTTATTTAGAGCATCAGGACTAAAATAGTCATAATAAAGCCTTAAATAGGTGTATTTTCAATGTCCTTTTTCTATTATATTACAACTTGTTTTCAATTTATTTTCAAAAACAGTACATCTTTCTTGATGAAGTTTAAATTATTTTCAACACAGCCTTATAAACTAATTTTTAAATAGAATGTAGGAAAGTTTAAAATCTGATTAAGACATTACATATTTTCAAATGGGATATGTAACCTATTAATGTGAAAGAGATAAAACTATGTAAGTAACAGTGTATCTTTTCACAGCTAGTTTGTGAGAGGCTGTCAAAAGTGAAGTCATTTCACCCTTGCCAGTTGTGTGTGGAGAATTGTTTATCAGAGTGGAGATAAAAAGCTGTGTATTGCACTTAACAAAGCCTGCTGGGAGGTGTTTTAATGTGCATTCATCACAACTCCCTGTATATTTTCAAATATATTCAAGTTAATTTCTTTGCCTATCTCCTTTAAGGCAATGTTGGTTCGAACTTTAAAAAACAGGTATCTAAGTGTGAAATAACCTTGTAATTTCTCATCACTTCTATTGTCAAGAATTGTCCTAAATTTATTTATTCCACAACAAAGGGCTAAAATATAATTGATTCTCTCATGATGATAAAACTACATCTAAGTGTTAAGACTATGCAATTAATGTAATAGGTCAGGGGTTTATTTATAATGATATATATCATTGATGAATCCGGGAAAATTGGCCTCCTGGAAAAATGGCCTCCTAGAAAATTGACCTCTAGTCTTTTAATGATAATGGAAAAAAGAAAATTGTTGAAATCATTGATTACAAACATTTTATTGCATTGTATGACCTAACCAAATACTGGTTAATAACAGAAATGTAGTAATGTAAAAAGTGTATATCATTAATTTTATGATCATAAAGCCAGTTTTAAAACAGAAATATATAAATAATAATGTAGAAATAATGTATAGAATAATGTAGGTAATGTAGATAATGTTGAGTATAAAGTAGAGAGTAAAATATATGATTAACCAAGTCTTAAGCAGTATCCAAAAGATCTTTATACATAATTTTAATCCTGAATTTATAGTTATGTAAAGGAATTATATCTTTTTTCTTAAAATTCTGAGTAGGTAATTGAATGTGTCCGGGCCAACTATATTTCAATCAGATGTTGATGTCTTTGAAATTAATGATTAAAAGATCTTTATACATAATTTTAATCCTGAGTTTATAGTTATATAAAGGAATTATATCTTTGTTCTTACAATCCTGAGCAGGTATTTGAATGTGTCCGGGCCGAGTATATTTAAATCAGACATTGATGTCTTTGAAATTTAATAATTAAAAGATCTTCATGCATACTTTAATCCCGATTAGTTATCTAAGAGAACCAAACCTTTGGCTTTTTAATCCTGAGTAGTTATCCTATATGAAAATAACTATGTCAAAGACTCATTCATATAAACCTAATGAGAACTATGATGAGCACTACTAAGCAAATTTAAACTGATGTAAACATTTGGACCACGAAAAAAATCAAAGGAGGCCAGTTTTCCACCCCCTACAAATTTCAAAGAGGCCAATTTTCTAGGAGGCCAATTTTCCAGGAGGTCAATTTGCCGTTCCCCATCATTGATATATATCATTGACTGGGACTTTATTAATAAAAGGTATACTTCAATTGCAGTTATGCAAATGGTGTACGTTGATTTTCCCTCAACTGAATTTCCCCCCACTTATTGTCCCCTTTTCCCCACTAATGTATGGTTTTCCCCATAGGATATTGTGATTTCCCCCCCATCATATTTTTTTTAACAAAATTATAGTTAAGTAGTAAATAAAGAAATAATACAAAAAATTTTACATGATTTTATGCACTTTTGATTGGGGGAAGGCATAAAAAATGGTTTACTCCAGTTACTGTAACTACCTCTGTTAGAGAGTGTTGAAATGGATAGCTTAAACAATTTATGGTTTGAATTTTAATCTGTAAGTAATGTTTTGTACTACTGATATACCAGAAATATTCATAACTTTCAAGATGTCTTCTATTCATTATGATACCTTTATTACTTATGAAATATGAAATCTTTTAAACTTCTCATACTCACTTCAAAGAATCTTTTATGGCCTTTTTCTTGGTATACATATGCCCTTGATAGCATAGCTTTTGTGCACCTCTGTTTGTTTTTTTGATCTCCATAATGAAATAGAATCAATGATCTGTTAATGTTTCAAATAATACATGGGCTCTATATACACAATACAGACAGGTAAGTGTAATTAACTTGTAACCTTTGATCACCTACAGAATTTGTGATGATAATCTTCACTGTTTAACTGTTAAGTCTATAATTGTACAACCAGAGTAGCTATGGACAATGGTGGACAATAGTCATGGGTACTTTTCTATCAGATGGAAGTCTTTGAACCAAGTTTCAGAGCATGTGTCAAACATACGTTGTTCTTTGATAAGTTGGTTATGGATAATAACCTGAGTATTTTTCTATCAAATTGAAGTTTTTTATCCAAGTTCCACAGTGTATCACATGACAGTCTTGGAATTAAATTCACTGTATATTTATAGCACTAAATGACTAAAGTATAAAGGGGAAAATTCAAAATATAATATTTATAACATCAAAGAACTAAAATATAAAGGGGGGGAAATCACTGTATCATAGGGGGAAAACCATACCTAAGTAAAAAATGGGGGACAATCAGTGGGGGGAAATTCCATGGGGGCCAAATCATATGCCTTTTGATGTTTGCCCTTAGGCACTTGTGATGCTAATTTATTGTCTTACTTCTTACCTTTTTCAATGTTTTGAGGTAAGATTGTTATTGTTTAAAAAATTCTGCTAATTTTTAACACTTTTAAAGAAAAGATAAAGTGTCTTGTCTTGTCATCTTTTGTGTTTTAAGTGTTTGTTTTGTAAAAAAATGTCCCAGGCTTTTCTGTTTATTATGTATTAATCCTTGATGAAGCAATTATATATATAGTAGATTTTAACTTTGGAATTTTTTATATATTTTGTTTGAATAACTCCTTAGAAGTTTGTTTACATTATATACTTTACTAATTCTATTGATACAGTGTCCTAATTTATCCTTATTGTTTTATTGTGTAATTTCCTTGCATGGCCTTATAGGGGCTATGTGGGTCAAGCCAGGAAGTTGTTTGCTAGCAACCTTAATTTCATATATTCTTAAGTGACCTAATTGCAAGTTGGGGCATTGACACATGACCAATTGTTGGCGGGCAAATTTGTTTACACTTGGCATTTGTACAGTAAAGACGTGTTTTAAAGTCCCTTGCTTTGATATAGAGTGTTTTTATATAGTTGGTTTTAAATATCTTATATACATGAACGAAAAGCAATGGTACATGGAACAGTTTTGTTTAAAGTGCAACTTATATCACAGTAGACCAGTTGGACGATGGTGCATTCGAGTGAGTATGGCCACTAATATATCTAATACTCAAGCCGGTGTCGTGGCATCAGCAGTGTGTTCTATGCAGAATGGAGGCACACCACTGAGTCCCATCTCATCCTTGCGTACAGACACCTCCACGAGCATAGATGAACCTGGTACAAGTTCCATGGCTGCATCACAAGCTCAGAATGCAGTTCCGTCAAAAACTAAACAGTTAATTCTCAATGAACTACAGAAACTTTCGGCACGAATGTAGCAAGTGGAGCAAGAAATGGGACACATTCACGTCAACTCCCAGAAGACGGAAGAAGGCACGTACGGGTAGAATTAGGGAAAACTCTGTAATGGTCAACATCAACATAACAGGGAATCAGTCCACACTGGACGAAAGTACCATATCCAATCAACAAAATCCGCATGTTACAGTACCAGTTCACACCCAGCATGTCATACATACCACTGCAACAACTACCACCGGATTGAATTCACAAAGAAACCCCCTGCAAATTGGTCAGATCAGAGGGCCTCAAGACAGAGGGGGAGCTAACACACAAGTAGTGTTCTCAACATGTCGAATACTTCATCCAGACCAACACACAGCCATCAGAGCAGTGACCAATGACAATATGCGTGTGATAACTACAAGTCCCACCTCAGTTGTACCAAAAGGAGGGCAATTCACGAACATGGCCACGACAAATTCACATCAAACAGCAGGGACACTACATGGGACCATACAACAGAATGCAGTTACAAGACAGAATTTGTTAGTAAATCCTACAGAGCATGTTAGAGGGCAGTTCAACCTTGCAATAGCCACTTCATATGCCCAGGCAGGGCAGATGGGCATCTCCACACAGCAAAACACCCAGGTTCTGCCCATACTACCAGCCACAGGGGGTATGCAACACTTGCAACAGGCGACCCAACCGCAAATTCACAGAATTAGGGGAGAACTACCAATACTTCAGCAAATGCCACAAAAAAACATCATTCCCAGTATGCAAGCATTGCGAACTACGGCAGTAAACCAAGATCTGGTGCAGCAACAACTCGCGGAACTACAGCAAGAGGCACTGCCACATGTAATGCTGTATATAATCACAATAGCATCGAACCTAATAAGGCAAGTACCAATGTAAAGAAGGGTAAGAAGGAAAAAATCAAAGTCGTGTGGCCACAGGACTGTGCGTTCGTGGGGCATCTAAGAGCTTGTGTAACATACAAACAGCTCACCCAGTCACAGTTTGTTCTGGGATTTTTACACTTGGTACAGGAAGAATCAGACCCTTTTATCAGATGCAACATGGTTGAATATTTAACAGAACTTTTCCAGAATGTGTGTGACTTTGGGTGGCAGTCAGCAAAAGGGGCGCACCTTGTTGTAATGACAAAGATGGAGGAGGGGTTAGCATCATGGGCAGACCTAAAGAAGATAAACAAAATTAGAAAAAACATATGTTAGGGCAACAGGAACACACAACACAGGCCCTGACACCAGTGACACAACTAATATAAGGAAAGGACAAAAGAAACCAAGCTCGATGCCCTGCAAAGAGTATCAGGAGAGGAAGTGTAGAAAGCAGAATGACCATGAGATTAAGGTTAATAACGCATAAGCATATATGAGCATATTGTTTATACAGTCTGAGCCAGATGTACAACCACCCAGAACATTTGTGCAACAATAAGAAAAGGGGAAAAAACGGTCAAAACCCCCATTCACAACAGTAAATTCAACAAATTGTTCAAATGGTGTTGTGAATGTAGTAGAGTCTCTCACAACAGTAGACAATACTGATTTAGTAGTGAACAATGCTTGTAATTCAAAAGATAATGATGTTCATAAACGTTACTCAGAGGAATATAGAAACCACCTTAAATGTCATTCTGTTGATAAAAATGACGAGGTTAATAGTATCACAAATTGTGGGTGTAACACTGGTAGCCATGTGTGTTGTAAAATTCAAGAATTAGGTCAAAGCAAATGGCTAGAGTATTCTAAAAACAGTTAACTCAGCTTGAGGTACAAAATATACAAGGAAAATGTCTTGACTTGAAAAAATTCATGATACAACAAAATCAGCACACTGGGTTCGTTCCCTTGTCTCCCTTACAATTCTTGGGAATTAAAAACTGTACAAAATGCATAGTTGATAAAGAACTATGTAGGGATCCAGTAAAATTGCATGAATACGTCAAACAGTTTCAATGGCCAAATTTCATTGGAGCTAGAGTGCAGGTGAATTATGATATAAATTTTGAGTTGTTAGAGTATCTTGCCCAAGATTATTGGGATTGGCAGTTACCCTTGTTTTTAAAGTTTGCGTTCCCCATGGACTTTAAGGGTGGCATGTCAATACTTAAGAATGCAGAATCAAGTCATGTGTCAGCTCTCCAGTTTCCAGAGCACGTGTCAATGTATTTAGAGGATGAAATTGCACATAAGGCAATCTATGGCCCATATACACACAAGCCTTTTGGAAACCTAACTCACATATCACCATTCATCACTCGCTTGAAACCTGATAGCCAAAAAAGAATAATAATAATTGACCTCTCCTGGCCTGAGAATGCAAGCATAAACCACTTTACCAGTGGTACAGAGTGTGTGGGTACCGCATTTAAACTTCATTACCCATCCATTGATTCGTTTACACAACGACTTACAGAGCTAGGTAAGGGGAGCTTCCAGACAACTGAATGTCGACCCCCTTGATTACCCATTGTTGTGTCTGAAATGGCAAGGTTTATATTACTTCGACGGAAGCTAAGCGTTTGGCCATAGAACGGGTGCAATGGGGTGTAGCAGACTCAGCGACTTTCTTCGCTATGTTCACGCAAAAGAAGGCTTTCACACAATGTCATACATTGACGACCTTCTAGGGGCAGAACTACCAAGTAAAGCAAAAAATAGCTTTGAATGTATGGTTAAGTTACTTAAAGACTTAAACATCCCTATTTCCTATGTCAAAACTTGCCCCACCAACTACAACAATCACTTGTTTGGATATTGAAGTCGATTCAGTAGAAGCTACACTAGCAATTCCCCCTCCCAAGTTGACAGAAATTTTAGAAGAATGTGTTGAGTTCAAAAAACGAACGCGTTTCACAAAGAGACAATTACAAGGTATTATTGGCAAACTTATGTTTATCCACAAGGTCGTGAAGCCGGCTAGGATATTTGTTAACAGGTTGCTAAACCAATTGCGAACCGAGAACAAATATGTCAGAATATTGAAATCAGAATGGAGAATTCAGAATAGAAACTATAAAATCCAGATACACAGGAACAAGAGAGATAGAATTAGGAAAGAGATGTTAATAACCTAAAAGCTAAAATATGTGAGAGCCACATATTAGGAATTAGTGAAGAGAATTTATACTAAAGCATGAAGCGAGTGAATTGTGAAACATTTGGAATTGTACTTTTGTTAATTATTAAATTGTTTAAGCTGCAAATAACTATTAACCTCAAAGAAGAACTCTTTTACACCTCAACTCTAACTACATTACTATATTGTACAAGTTACAACTTGTACAAAATCCAACTTGTACATAACATATATTCTGCTATGTAGTAAAATTGAACCATAATCACTCAGGTGAGAGTTCACTGATGAAAAATCAAATTTGTTCTCCACCCTGCCACTAGGGTCACTACTTTCATCATGAGAACTGATATTACAATGTAAATGAACTGCATTCTGCATTGTGAGATTTTGTTGTCAAAGAATATGATCTCTCTCAGAAACTGTGGATATGGTCCATATATAAACCACTATACATGTATTCTACACTAACAGAAAAATTTTGTGTGTCATAAAATTATCAAGTTTGTATTTTTACTTTGTCTTTTAAGATTCGTCTCGAAAATCAGTAGATTTGCCGACTTTTGGCAACAACTGTTTGAATGTAGTTCCAAGTATATCTTTGCTTACTCCCACTATGCCTTGCAGTTTCAGTCAGGGATTGTTTTCAGTAAAGAACATATTCACAAGAAAGAGAATACCTCTTACCTCCATGACAGAGCCAAAAGCTGGATTGACACCTGCATTACAAACCACTATGTCTAAACCACCAAACTCCTGGACTGCCTGAATATATATATCAGTAACTTAATTTATTATTTGTGTTACTGTGTTAAGTATGTTTACAGAAGCAAATAAAAGAATAAACTAAATAAGGAAATTTACATGAATCTTGCATCAGTTGCTTATACAATAAGACAATTATCTGAGTAACATATATTTTTAAATTTCATCAAGCATAAATACAAAATCCAGAAAGGTACTACACAAAAAATTATGTAAAAGTAATATAATTGAGAACTTCTAACAGTTTTAAATAACTTATGATTGATATCATTGACTTTAAACCTCTAAACATAAAATAGGCTGCTGGATAGATGGAAACACGCATAATATAGAAGAAAAATAGCATCAGGGATGCTGGTAACCCACAACCTGGTGAAATGGTGTTGGATAGCATGAGATATAGAAGAGTGAGAATGTACAACTGATAATAAGTCATTCGGAATAAACAGTGTAAGTTATGTAAAGGTGCAGCAGAAATAATGCTTAAGAGAAATTGTGTGTAAAGACAAAGTATCAGGCTAAAATTTCTATTATACAGTATGTGTTGGTCTATGCTCAACATATTTGTCACACATTTTTAGTGAAATTATAGAATAATAATAGTAATAATAATAATAATAATAATAGGATTTATAAAGCGCAAAATTGATATAAATCCTCTAATGCACTTAAGTCCAAGAAGGGATAGTCAAGGGACAGACATGGGTCAACTTCTAAAAAAGCACCCGCCAGGGTATAACTGAGGTGGGGGGTATGCCAGCCTAAACAAGTGAGTCATTAGCTGGCTTCTGAAACCATCTATTGTTTGCTGAGATCTGACAATTTATGGCAACTTGTTCCATTCACCTGGTGCGGCTACTGCAAAGCCACGCCTACCTATGTGCTTCTTAGGGCGGGTTGAGGAGACAGATAGCCTGTTGCCGTGAGTGAAACTGCTTGATCTAATTAAAGCTGATAGATACAGGGACATGTTGAAACTTACAGGACTCCCTAATGGGACAAATGAGGCTAAACATGATTGTCTGAAGGTCTGATAGTCCCACAGTAACTTTGGGACTAATGGCCCAAGAGAAGGAATCCCTCACACATAGAACATCTAAAATTTGATCATGAATATGTGTAGGTGCATTGACAAATTGTGTGTAGGTGTATTGACTAAATTGCTCAAGGATATCATAAAATTTCAGTGACCAGGTATCGTGTTGACCCAGATGAAAATTCAGACCACCAAGGAGGATATTGTCACAGCCTGACAAAGTAGCACCCTCGAGGAACATGCCAAAGTGTTCCAGCAATCAAAGGCTTCTGACCACATTTTGACAAGGAAGTCGACTCTATTGATAATGGTATATATTATTTGTCTTCTCTTTATAGTGAATTGTTATTTCAGAATACCCATTTCAATTGAAAAAATATCATGGAAGCCATGCTGACCACAGCCCATTGTGATAAGATCGACCTTACAGCAACAAAAAGATAAATTGTAAGCGATATATGACAGAAAAGATCAGTAATGAGGTCTTGGGACACAAATGCTCACTCAAAACGTTCTTTGGTAGATCAACAATTAATGTGACCTATAACCAATACAATTATTCCCAACATTAATGGGGAAGAGGAAGGGGCAGGAAGCAAAGTGATGGCAGTGGAACAGGGGTATTGTATCTAGACATTTCTTGGCCAAGAAGTACATAATGGACTTGAATATTTATTCCACTGCCTGTGACGACATGACCTAAATAAGTCAGGTCATAACATACATGTCTTGCAGTTTTAATTAGTTAATATATTACAGTAAATTCTCACTGTTTGTATCAGTCTTTCCCTGTCTTCTTTCTTTCCCACATGACACACACATCCTGCACAAGTCAGTCCCTGTTTCTTTAACCTCTCCACTGCAGCATCCACATTCTTCTGTTTACGACTACTCACTACAACTTTGGCACCTTCCTGAGCAAGCTTTTCTGCTATGCCAAGTCCTATGCTGTTGTATTGCACAAATTAAGTTTCTATTAAAAACTCATTAACACTTGAAATTAAAATAGTTATTGCTACCTAGTAAGCTTCTTAATTTTGGCACACACGTGAAACTGTTATAAACACGAAGCAACTAATAAATTCAATATTTAATATTGATATAAAATATTTTTCTGTTTTAATCCCTTTAAAGAGTGAACACTTCCTGAGGCTATTTGCAGATCTTTAATTTAATAAGTTTAATCAGTTCATATACATAATTTTAGTGCATTTGATACTATAATACAGATTATTTATGTTGGGTTTACAGTACATTTATTTATTTGTATTTTTACGTCGCTTTCAACATCTAACCTTGCACTTATATTTTTGTTTTCATATGTGTTTGAAACAAGTTTAAGTAGTTCATGTGTACTAACCCCTCTGTTGAAGCTGTCACTATGGCAACTTTTCCATCAAGTTTTCCCATGATGTTATAATCACACAAAAATAAATTCTACACAAACCATAAATGTAAACATGAACTGTAAGCCAGCCAGTTCATGTCTATAGATATATATGCCACTCAAAGTTCAATATATGGGACAAAAACATCACTGTAGATGTAAAGTACACCCAATGATTTGCAAGTTTTGTCATATTTGCACATTTGATACTACCTTTACCATTCCAACAAGTATTCATGTATCAGTACATACACATATTCAATATGTTATCTCTAGTGTTTCAGAAGTATTGAATTAGCCCTGCCATAGGCTTGTCTTAACAATTCAGTCCCTTACTTTATGATTTTTACTGATTGGGGGTTTTGCTTTTAACACATTGTGTATGTGATATTATGCCAGATATTTGGGAGGATGGGACAAAACAATTTGGTTGGTCAAGAATCTGCGCTGACACCATCAGGCACCCAAAGATAACTATCCCGTCTGCTACATCAGGTCAGGACTGGGGTTTGAACCCTAAACCTCAGAGGTTGTAGGCAAGTGTCTTACTTACTACACTATCCTTCCCTCTCCTAATTTATTGATAGAAGCTTAACACTTAAAGCTTAATTTCTGCACAATTCACTAGCCATTGGACAAGCCTGTGTCACTGATGAAAATAGCACTTGCAACACATTAAATTAGTGCTGTAACAAAAGGTAATAAAGGCATTATTCGTGTCACAAATTTGTCAACAGGTGGTGGTTTTACATTATATTCCTGAAACTGCGTAACTGTATGTTCTATATGTATTATTACAATGATATTGTTACAGAGCTCAGCTTCTTGTTTTTGTTTGATTAAAACCTATGGAGAAATGGTGGAGAAATCTCAATTTAAAAATTGACAGTTTTATTTTCACTGGTGTCCCTATATATGTCATAGCCTTTCTGTATTTCTTTCTTTAAACATGGACTTATTTTTCTTAATTAAAAATGATGAATAAAAAAAATGCTATGTGTATTCCATTAGTAAATATGGGCTTAGTTGATACATTATTGAAGCAAAATGGTGGATACTAAAAGTAAAGCATCTTTAATTAGACACAGAATCTATACAAAAATATATCAATCATGAAGGTGAAGCATATAAAAGTCCTGTTTGTGATATATTTTCTTTGTATATGTCATTCAGGAAGTTTTCCCTACTATCCCATGTCTACTATGCTGACATTGGCCCAATATCGGTGCACGTGTTGGTCCGATATCGGCAGCCACCATTGGCCCAAGCCCTTTCTGGTGGTAGATGCTACGCCAGATAGCATTGCACACGGCACATCCGTCAGTCCGACGTTGGCAGCCAATGTTGGCCCAACAGCTTTTTGGTTAGAGGAGGCGATGTTGGCCCAACTTGGGCAAGCCACCGGTAAAAATTCTATTCAATGTATAACATCAGCCAATCAGCATGGAGTCATGTTGCTATTGTTTAACAGAAGGCAAGTGATTGAAAGACTGTGGGAGGATCTTAGTTAAGGGAATCGCTGATAAGTCACATGACTGATGACAATGACAATGGTGGAACAGTATCATAAGGTGATAGTCCATAATCCTGTGATAAAATTACAGTGTTCACAAACAACTTGTTTACTGCGAATTTATAATGAGAATATTATTTTTATGATTAAAGTGTAATGTGTAAGTGAAAAGACTCCTGCCTGTACTTAATAAAAAGCTACACAATTCCACTCATGTGTCCAGACGTTTTTCTAGTCCAAAACACTCATGTAAAAACATGGAGTTTTCTGTGCTATTGTACATCTGGGCATTCCCCATCCTACACCCTGTAGGCATTAATATATTTGTGTGAGGTAGTGTCATCATATTGCACCCCTAACCCAGGTGCCTCCTATCTTTTGTTAATATTATTTTTATGTCCAAAATTGTTAAATAGCTAAATATTGTGGGCTCACCGAAATATGATATTTAGACATACCATAATAAATAATTTTTTACTAAGTTTCCCAATATCCCCTATTATTGTTCGCTGCCATCTTGAAAAAAATCCACTGTTGGCCCAATGTTGTCCCAATGTCGGCAAAATATAGAGATATCTAACCTGAGTGGTGGTTGGCAAGCCACTGTTGGCCCAATGGTAGCAAAATCTGCTGACCATGCGACCAATAGCCAACATTGGGCCAACATTGGCAAAATCTGCGGACCATGCACTGAACAGCCAACGTTGGTCTGACTGTGGAATGCTATCAGGGTACATTGGTCTTGGCAAGCCACAGGTAAAAATTGTATTCCCACCATAGCATCAGCCAATCAGATTGCAGCCTGGAGTTTAGCAGAAGGCAAATGATTGGCAGATTGTGGGAGGATCTTACTTTAGGGAGTCTCTGATAAGTCACATGACAATGGTTGACAAGAGTGAGAGCGTGTCTTAAGGTGATAGTCCATAATCCACTGATAAAATTATAATGTTTTATAATGAAAATACTATCTTGATGTCCAAAATGGTTAAATAGTTAAAAATTGTCGGCTCACTGAAATATTACATACGATAATGAATAATTTTTATTAAGTTTCCCCAAATCCCCTATTATTACTCACCACCATCTTGAATATAAAATTCTTTGTTGGCTCATTGGTGGCAAAATATGCCGACAATGACACCAACAGCCAACATGCTATCTGGTATTCTTAAAGCCAATCAGAAATGTCTGACTACACAAATTTTCCTCTCTCCCCATATACTTGGGTGGATTTCAGTGGTGTTCTTAACATGTTGCAGGGACCTAAGTGCTTACCTCCTACCCCTGAGGTCTGTGGTTCGAACCCCTGACCCGGCCCTATGTGTGAAAGTTGGTAGCTGCCTACTGATGTCTAGAAGTTTACAGTGCTGAGTCATGACCAACTAGTATGTACTGGTTCCTTTTGCCCTTAATACTATCTACTTGACATAACCTATATAATATATTAAAAGTGAGGTTAAACCCAAACAAATCAAATTAAAAACTCTTTACAATAACCACTGGCAGGAGTTCCCATAAGACCACCGTTTACTCCCACAGTTCCTTGAACTTTCTGTGAGGGTCTGTTTTGTGGGAGACATACTCACATGAGGATGGGTATGGCCTTAGTCGTTTGCATATGGGTGTGAACTACAACTGTGGCTTTCCTTTTCAAAGATCTTTAACATAATTTATTGGTCTCCCATATCTCAAGTCCTGGGCTGGATTTGTAGGCTTAAATCTAATACTTACTTCAAGGTTAAGTCAAAACATCAGCCTGAAACAAAAGTCATAAGTTTAGACAGAAGTCTAAAGGTATGTTCACACAGTTCTGCTCAGTTGTAGCAACTTGTGGCTTGCTACATTTCCTGTCTTGGTAGAACCTGTTGGGTTTTCCTAAGTGTCCATAATTTGGGATTCTTATTTTGGTATTACGTGTTCATTATTCACTTTATGAAAAGTCTAGTTAACTGTAAGTCAGATTTTATATCCTGTACACACAGTGAAGATGTGTCACAGACAGAGTATAGATCCCATACAGCTCCCTGCTGTAACTTGGAACAGCTTGGACATAAAAAACATGGCATCTCCTCTAAGGAGGTATTAAATTCATGGCCGTTTGTTGTCTGTTTGTTAGCCGGATTAAGTAAAATACAACTGGTTAGATTTTCATGAAAAAAATCCAGAAGACGGGTTCTAATCCATCATAGATCAGAGTAATTTTTTTTTAAATATCACATATCCAGTTTTGTCTATTTACTTATTGTAGAGCCTTGGCATACACAGAGTTCCTATTTCACCATGCACTGCTGTTGATATTTCTGACTGCATGCACTGGTGAGGGACAGAACTCACATGTACTTGTTTTCTGTGTAAATTTTGAACGGCATATTTCTACACTTTTAACTAAATTGATAAAGTGATAATTCTTTAACGCATGTGTATGTGCCGTTCACTAGTATTTAATGCCTATTCAGCTGGAAAATATAGATTTGAACCACTTTTAAAAATATAAGGAAAACTTCACCTTCCATTCTTGCTCCCATAAATTATTTTACTGTAATATCTGACACGTCTGTTGAATATATATTATATTATACTTTGTTTCACAAATAGTTTTTTTTTCAAAGGGACAAGTAAAATTGGACAATACAGCAGAAACATGCTGTGCAAGATTCACACTGAAAACAAGTACATGTGAGCTCTGTCCCTTGCCATTGAGTCTATCAGCATATGAATAGCAATTGGCGACGGGACAGAAACTCACTCTAGCCTTAGTAAAGATCTGTACAAGTCCTCTTGTTTTACATGTGTTAAGTTCATCGGCGTAGATTTCTTTGGATTAAGTATGCACTGACACCAGTGTAAATTTATTACAGGTAATTCAATATGATAAAATCAAAACAATAAAAGTTGTAGAATCATTCAGAAGGGGTGATGACATACTTTCTACTTGAAATCAGTGGCCCCGACTTGGCACAGTTTTGCACACCAAATTCCGTGATAGGTAAAGTATGAAAAAGTGTGCCGTACTGGGAAAATAATGCACACTTTACGAGACCCCGAAGGCTCACACACTTTTGGATATATCCCCCTGAAATACTATGCTTTTATGGAATTGTTTTAAAAACTTTTGACAAATTAACCTAAATCTCAGTGTGCTTGATTAGACTGGCTACTCCGACAAGGTACATTGTCCCTGGTGTAGCATTACTTTGTACTCTTTCGAAACTAGAGACAGCGCTTACGAAGAGCACCTGAAGCACAGTAAAGGATGCCATTACCTTCTGATGACAGTTCCCGACAAGTTCACCGACATCAACGGATTATGTCCTACAAAGGGACACGGACTATTTTAAAAAATTCTAGAATATAGAAACACACACACACAATTTTTCTCCCAACCAATCAAATTGCAGCAATTATGGTCCCACCAAGCGAAGCACCCTGTCTTATTGTCACGCCAATCAAATTGCATGAATTATGGTCAAAATGCTGGATTTAGCGTCACACCAATCAGAAGCAGGCATTCGATTATAAAATTGATGAGCATCTCTATAAATATATCGCAACGTAGCATTCGGGCAGCAAACATGGAATTGACAGCAGAAAAGAGCAAGTTCAACGAGACTACTTTCGTGCGTCTCAGCAAAAACAACCGTTACATTTGCTTTTCCAGTAACGTCTGGAAGAAGCTTTCAAATCAATTCCATAGCATAACCGAGGCTCTGAAGAATGAACAAAATTTCAAGTTCGAACTTACCAAAGAATCTAACCTGGAGACGCTTCCCTTTTACGGCAAGATGTACGTCTGTTTTAAGAGGAATAATCTGTACATCAATTTGGACGAAATCCAATGGAAAGAGTTTCAAGAGAAAGCCCTCGAGATTTTCTCACCGGCGGATAAAGAAAACATTCCTCCTGAACCTACCTTAACCAAGTACCTTTACAGCGCTGAGCACGGATCTCCTAAATCGTTCTTCTCCAAGACGTCTCTGAAGCAGTACGCCGAACAGGAAGGGTGGCCCTACACTATAACCGAGAAAAAGGCTCCTGCCCCGGACAAACAGAAACTCGTCAGACTCGTTAGAGCCTATATGACCCAAAAGGCAGCGTCGGATCTCGTTAGAGAGCACTGTTATGGTTGTCAATACGACATGCCGGGACAGAGGGACCATAGCTGTTTAGAAGAAGACGCGGAACAAAATTACTTGCATTTGATCTCTTTAAGTAACGTGGCAGAAAACGTCGAGAAAGTTTTCAAGATTTTAGGACTACAAGAAGTCGAATATGCGCCATTGGAGGAAACTACCCTACCAGTGTTAGAGACTATTCCCGAAGACTACAAACTGCTGTTCCGAGAGACCCTATAAACTTTCAATTTCTCTATGTTTTATGTGAAATGTTCAATAAAATATGTGTACTCTGTAAATATTAGTTTTTTTCCAGGGTTTCCTGGTCCCCCCTTCCTCGGAAGGTATTATTTGTTCGCAGACAAGGGTATCGTCTCGGGACCCCAACCGAGACTCATTGTTGCCAGGATTCAATCACTTGACCATCTTTTAGCACTCTCACATTTATTAGGTCGTTACCGAATCTGGCTTGACCGTACTGTAATCCAGCCATCGCACACTCTTTGGCATCCGCATATTTCTTCTTGCTGGGTAATTTTTCCAAGTATTCTATCGTATACGTATACTTTGCGATACTAGGGTGATATCTGACATGCTCCATCTTTTTTTTTTGATTTTGTTTTTATTTTTTTTGTTTTTTTTTGTATTTTTTTGTATTTTGTCTGTACTTTTATAACACTTCTAACTCTAGTAAAACAGCATTAACTTTGTTATCCAAATCTTTTTCGGATTTTATTCCAGTCACAATCGTTTTACCGCTTTTATAAACGGTATAATGTATCCCCTCTCTTATAAAGCCCACAGCATGAAAGATTTCCGGTTCATAAGAACCTTGCATCCATTGTACTATTTTGCAATAGTCTACTTTTCCTCGTAAAGTATATACAGCACTCATAGTAAGCGTTTTGATTTTCTTCATCCTTACCGGATATCCCATTCTTTCCACTAACCTGGCGTATCGTCTCATTTGTTCTTTCCCTCCGTGACAAATAATTTTTCCGGTAGAATAAATCATGCAAGTGCATCCGATTTTCCTATGTCTCCACAATAATCTTTCAAACGACAAAGAATGGTACTCGATGTCGATCTTCGTTTCTGCCATATCGCGCAGATTTAATGGACATCCCAAATCGCTGTAAAGCACTCGATGCGTTAACTTGGCCATCTGGACTCGAACTGATCATTAAACCAAACTCTCTTCCGTATATATCTTCAAATGAGCATTTGGTTCGTTTAAGGGTTTTTTGGTATACTGGTATATTATCCGATAACCTCCTACTAAACCCAGAAGCGAAAACGGAATGAATGTTAAAAAGAATGGCCACAAGAAAACTTCGTTACCTTCCGTTATTTCAATCGTAGATAGAGAGTCTCTTGGACAATCGCTATTCACGTAGATATGGCTGCTCCATCCCTCCAGCTCTCTACAACTGGAATACCTATTGCCAATCCAATTTAACATAGCAAGATTAGGCCAGTCATCTAAATCCGGTATTTGGGATAAGCTGCTATTAACAATATCCAGCATATCAATATTCCATATATCCGAACTATTAAATCTCGGAAACTCTTCTATTTCTTTACAGGATATTAAACTCAGAGACTCGTAGCATCGACACACCGCTGGTTCACCACAAGGTTTGCAATAAAACCCGGGTATCCAAAAGAAAATCAAGAAATACTTCGCATACATCCTGAATGATTCATTTTTAGACCTGTTCCTCCCCTTTTATAGACTTCTTTATAGGATATTTCTGGCAGCATCCACTCTTATTTCAGCCGGAAAAGATGCGTACAGCAAGACGGTAGCATTTTCTTCTAAAGCCTTGGCAAATTTTAAATTGATTCTGGTATGCCCGCATTTCTTCTGATTTACCACATCCCCGCCTACTCTTCCCAAAATTCTAAATATGTATATGCAGTAACCGTTGGGATATTCTTTCATTTCTATACACCGACCGTATCTAGGTTCCTCGCACATCAGGGTCCAGTAAGCTTCAGAAAAATCTCCATTGGTATAGTTAGGCGTAATAGCTTGAGATGGAACGGACACTCCATCTACCATAACCTCTGCGAAATTTAATTGGTAATTTTTAAAATTAAAGGGATTTTCAGAGTAATTACCATTGAATGCGCTTCCGCTGCACAACACTATTTTGATCTCAGAGGGTATGCTCCCGTGATGCACGTCATCGGCAGACCACCCGTAACTTCCCTTTTCTATATTGAAAGCTTTTAAATCGGACTTCCAAAACGGGTACACGGCGCATTGCTTTGGTATTCTTTTTTCATGCGCTACCACCATACCAGGGCTTAGTTTCACCTGACAGACTCTCAAAGAGGCGTATTGTATTTCAACTTTGTAGTCGTCGGTAGTCTCAGCCATGAGTCGAAAAGGATCTTCGTGCTGGTAAAGTTTCATACGAATTCTAATACCATTGATGATAAATTTCTTTTGTTGACAAATATCCATTCTAATAGGGCCTTCTAAAAAGACTGTATTACCTTTACTCGTCCGTTTGTACCTTCGGTCGAACCCGATATTACTGGTCGAGTCGCTATCCATTGCGTCATAAGAGTCTTTATGGAATAGTTCGTTATTTAATATTCCCTTGGTATCTCCGATGTTACTGTTTAAAAGGGCATCTAAATACGCTTTGTAAGGATAATAAGAGCCCACGCTTGCGGTAATCAGCCTCTGGTTTAACTCGATGTCTACTTGTCTGAACAAACTTTGCAATCCAAGGTTTGCTAAACATACTTTGTCCTCTTCGGTCACAGGTTTATCCTCCCCCGTTACGATGCGTAGGCCCACTCTCAATCTACTTCTATTTAAATCGATATATGCGGCAGAATTTCCGGGTATATCGAATTCTAAGGGAGCATTTCTTCCTATCACGCCCTGAGGGGCATAGGGAATCCATTCCGTTTTTTCAATGAAAGAATCCGTATGGGTCTCTTCGAACAAATGCAAATTAGATTCGTACACCTCCATCACGAAAATATATCTTTTTGCACCGTCCTTCGACCTCTTATAGACTTTTTAACCCTCTTGACTGTTGTATTTTTCCTCTTAGGTTTTTTATTTACGCTATTATTACCAGTCTTCTTTTTTTTCTGAGTCGGTTTTCCCGTTCCAGCTTTCTTTTTCTGCGCCTGTTTTCTCGTTCCAGCTTTCTTTTTCTGCGCCTGTTTTCTCGTTCCAGCTTTCTTTTTCTGCGCCCGTTTTCTCATTCCCGTCTTCTTTTTCTGCACCGGTTTTCCCGTTCCTCTCTTCCTTTTGACCAACATTTCAGCCATTTCGGTTTGCTGTTGCACCGGGCTGATTAATTTAAACGGATGGTAACCTTTGGGTATCCACATATTTTTTCCTTAGATACAAGGTACACTCGATATCGCTCAGTTGGTAAGGTTTTAAGTTTTGATCGAGAATACTCAATCTTATACTCCGCACCTCTGATTTATTCGTTTCTACGAAATATGGTAGCGTATATTGAGCCTCTTTCCCGTCCACTCTCCGTAACACAGGGTACTGACTTCCCTTTAAAAAACTCTCTTCGCAAAAGTCCGCTAATACGTAAAAAGTAGATTTCTTTGGGGCCCTTACTTTAATATCCGTCAAGGCTACCTCCCACTTTCCTTGTAAAAGCAAACTTTTTGGCAAATCCACGATAAAATCGTTAGGCCTGTTGAAAGGGTGAACCTCTAAGGAATCCTGCCAGCCTATGTAGAGAAACATCTCTTATAAACTTTTCAAATCTTTATCGGCCACCCAAGAATCAAATTTTTTGGGCCAATGCAACCACCTTACCAAATGTTCTTTGCGACCTTTAGTTTTACGCGTTTTTAGCACTTTGCTAATTTTCCACTTTCTATTTTCGTCGCTTTGCTCCACTTTCTGCAATTCGGCTTCGTAGAAGCTTCCTTTTATATCTTCGTCCAAAAAGTCTTTTAAACGATACACATTGATTCCATCCCTCTTATAACGCGCCCTTATTTTGAATATCTCACCGGTCCATTTGAAATCGTATTCCCTGTCGAAAAGGGTTTTAGTGTGAGTAACTCTTACGTTATCACCTACTTTAAACTTATAAGGTTTCAGCCGGAAATTTTCGTCCTTTTCAGGCCAATAGGAATACCACCAGACCGATCTTTCGTTACTCCGACCCACCCTCGCAGGGGGCATACCTATGGTTCTATGATAGCTATAGTTATAAGATCGTACAAGCTCTTCTAAATGGTCTATATATTTCTCCTTGTCGTAATGAGTGATGTATCTATAAATCATCTTTTTCAGGGTTTTAATTACTCTTTCGGCGAAATTCGCTTTGGTCTCGTTTTGACTGGTATAAAATTCTATTTTTTCATCTTTCAAAAGCCCTTGTACTTGCTTATTAGAAAATTCTTTTCCTTGGTCGAAACGGCACTTTTTAGGTTTGCGCCCCTTTCGAAAAATATCTTCTAAAGCGGCTTTGACCTCTTTACCCGTTTTGTTCTTTAAAGGTCTGACAAAAAGGTATTTTGAGAAGACGTCGATGGCAACTAACAGGAACTTTATTCCGTCATTCTTTTTTGCCAAAGACCCTACATCCATTAAATCTACGTCCCATTGACTGTCTATTCCTTCTACCACTACTCTGCTACGTCTTTTTGGTTTACGCGACTGGCGATGTAAACTGTATGCGTCTTTATTTTTTAGCCAAGTTGCCACCTGGTTCTTCGTCACATCGAAATTACCCTCTTCTTTCAAGTAGCGATATAACTTCTGCGGTCCCGCAAAACTAGCCGGATTCCCCGGATCGAAGTAATTCTTCTCCAGAAACTGTTTCCATGGGGTCATCCCCGTTTAACAGCTGTAAACAATGTCGTAATATACCGAACCAAAATCCCTTTCCAGTGGGATCGAACAAGGCAGCTATTACCACCACCAAACACACAGCTATTCGACAGATGTAACCGATCTTCATTTTGGTAAAACTGTTAATCCTTGACCCACTCTTATAACTTTTGCCAAGTACTGCCCGTCTTTTTATCTCGTCTTGGAAATGGGTTTTTTCTACGGGTAACTACGCTTTTAGGAACATTGACCTCGCCTAGTATTTCTAGAAAGGTCCCGTAATGGGGAGGGGGAGATTCGCCGTATTCTTGTAGACTATAACGTACTAGGTCTGTAATGTGACTACCCTCCAGGCATTTATCGTTGTAAACCACTTCACCGTTATTTTTCCACTCAATACTACCCTGTATGTAACTGAGTAATGAATCCGCTTTACGCTTTAAAGATTTTGGCATAGCCGATACAATCAATTCTTTCTCCAAACCTTTATTTTTAGGTTTGTCTAGCCCTTCCTCGTAAGGCACTAACATCATTTTACGTACGCTTTTCATAATCTCTTTAATACGGGGGCTGCTACACGTAATACAAGTTTAATAACTTTAGCCTTCCTTTTTATGTCGCTTTTGCTACCTTTACGGGCAAACTCCCTCAGAAAATTCTTGTATTTTTTCAAAGCTTTTTTATCTTCTTCCGTAATCGGCAAATTTCCCAATAGTAAGTTAAACACCGTTTCCTTCAGAACTAAAATTTGTCCTTTGTCGGCTATCTTCAAAAACGACGATAGCTGTTTATCAGTCGCCTCCGATAAATAGAGTAACAGACTCTTGCTCTTCGCATCCATGATATGACATCGAACTTTTACTCAGTCCCTTTTATAGTTTATCGGTACGTAGACCAAAGGATCTTCACCCGGAAATATATTGGTTCTCAACCTGTATGCGTCATCGCCATTAGCCGTGGAATCGATCACCAAATATCCGTATTTACGAGAAGTAGCGTCCTCGTACGCCTCCACTAATGCTTTATTATTGCCAGGAAACATTTGTTTTCCTAAAGCGGATATCTGTTGCCCATCCCTTATATTTCTAAACAAAACCGTGTAATGAGTGTTTAAGGCTATAGTTCTCGCGCATTTGCCTTGCCTGAAACAATTGTGACTAACAAAAAACACGCTAAGATTCGAGTGGTGCGCTCCCTGAACGAACAACCTTTCCATATCGGGGTCCTTAACCACGCCTTCTGAGAGGTCGTCCAAAATCACGAGATTATGCATTCCATCCGCAAAATTTTCTATCTCGGCCCGACTCGGTATGCCTTCTAGAAATTCTATACCCTCCACTTCCCTTTTCATGCTGTCGAAAGTATCTTGGTAGATACCGTAACAATACAATATTTTGTTTACCGGTTCCGAAAACATGACATTCTTGTTCCTAAGTAAGCGAAACAACCATGTAGTTTTTCCGCTTTTGGTTGCTCCGGATACGCAGGCTGTGGATGCCGCTTCGAAAGGTAAGGGTACAGCTTCCTTTCCAAAATGATTATTGTGAAACCTCTGAATATGTCTCTTGTAGTTATAGCCTTTAGAAAAGCTTTTATCGCATTCACTACACGTTTTCATGGTGGTCATTTTTAAGAATAAAATGTCTTTTGCTTTTATAAAATCTTAGTTTTTAGGGTAATTAGAATTAGGGTTTAGGGCTTTAGATTTAGGGGTTTAGGGTAATTAGATTTAGGGTTTAAGGGCTTTAGATTTATGGGTTTAGGGTACTTAGAGCTTAGGGTTTAAGGGCTTTAGATTTATGGGTTTAGGGTACTTAGAGCTTAGGGTATTAGGTTAAGGTGGCTCCTGAGGGGCTCCTAATTGGCTCCGGATAGTTCCTAAATGGCTCCGGATAGTTCCTAAATGGCTCCGGATGGCTCCTAAAAGACTCCTAAGTGCTCCGACATGGCTCCGGATAGCTCCTAAGTGCTCCGGAGGAGCTCCGGATGGCTCCGGATAGCTCCTAATTGACTCCGGATATCTCTTAAATGGCTCCGGAGGGGCTCCGAAGGGCTCCGGATAGCTCCTAAATGGCTCCGGATATCTCTTAAATGGCTCCGGAGGGGCTCCGAAGGGCTCCGGATAGCTCCTAAATGGCTCCGGATGGCTCCTAAATGGCTCCGGATGGCTCCTAAATGGCTCCGGATGGCTCCGGATAGTTCCTAAATGGCTCCGGATAGTTCCTAAATGGCTCCGGATGGCTCCTAAAAGACTCCTAAGTGCTCCGACATGGCTCCGGATAGCTCCTAAGTGCTCCGGAGGAGCTCCGGATGGCTCCGGATAGCTCCTAATTGACTCCGGATATCTCTTAAATGGCTCCGGAGGGGCTCCGAAGGGCTCCGGATAGCTCCTAAATGGCTCCGGATATCTCTTAAATGGCTCCGGAGGGGCTCCGAAGGGCTCCGGATAGCTCCTAAATGGCTCCGGATGGCTCCTAAATGGCTCCGGATGGCTCCTAAATGGCTCCGGATGGCTCCGGATAGCTCCTAATTGGCTCCGGATATCTCCGGATAGCTCCTCGCAAATAAAGTTCGGTTAAGACTAATAAAGACCAAGACATATCGCAGTTCATTTTATTGATATAAAATCTCAAATTGTATAACAAATCAAATAAATCAAATCACAAATTAAATAACAAATACCAATTTTTAAAGAATAATGCAATAACGAAAATAATGATGTACAAAAGAAAACATTATGTACAAACAAGTATAAACTTAATAATCTACGTAGCCATAGGACACAGTGTCCATATTAGCCAAGACCCTCCTTTTGTCGTACACGACGGAATACGACTTCAATTGCCGTCGATTGTACACTTTTTGATTTTTAGGATCCCTGCATATTTGCCGTGAATTTTCCAGCTTTGTCCCCAGCGTGTTGCCGTGAAAATGCCAGAGAAAGACTTCCGAACACATGGTCCTAAAGTTGATCTTCTTGGCATTTTGGTGGTTAAGAGTAAAGCCCTTTACTTTACACTGGGTGTCTCCGTCGTTCAGGAGATAGGCGTAGTTTTTAGGACCAGCCGAGACGAATTCGACGATATATTTACCGTCCAACTCATCCGTCAGGTCACCCAAAAAGTCACCCACCGGGGGTTCTTCTTCACCCTCTTTGACGACGTAGACAACCGAATCAGTGTCGAAGTACAAGACTTTTCTGTCTAACTTTTCGAGCACCTCGTACAGCCTCAGTCTCGCGTGTGCAGTCGTGAAGGCTGCCAGGAAGACTTTGGTCGTCGCATTTTCGCCGAGGTAACCTCTGGCATATCTCCAGTCCACCTGCACCAAGTCTTGGCTAATGATATGCCAGTCCAGGATTTCTTTGTCCGTGCTGCTGAGAATCCTCAGAAATTCTGCTTCTTCTGAGACTATGAGGCTCTGTCTCTGATTTTCTCTTTGGCCAAATTTGCCCCAGAAGCTGTAAGAAAAAAATTATTGTGAGCCATTATTTAAATATATATATATATATATATATATATATACCTAAGTTACGATCTATTACAACGCATATAAGCATAAGTTAAGCTATATAACATTAGTATATAAATATATTTACCTGTTTAGGCATAATTTGGCAAGGGACCGCAAGCCTGGATTCTTCTTTACTTTTTCTCTCGCCAAAGCAATTCCTTCTCTACGCTCGTAGGACGAGAGGTAGGCATCTTTGTCCTCCTCCGTCTTGCACCATTCCGGCCATCCTGAGGACTCTTGTTTCACCTTGAGAAATGCGTTTACGTACTCTGAAAAGAGCCCTCCTTTACCAGTCCGCGGGTGATACTGGGTACTTTCTGGCCAGTGGTACACCTCGTAGACGCGAACTATTCTGTAGCCCTTATCTATTGCTTTCCGAATTTCCAGAGTGGTCCAGGTCCCCAACAAGACGCGCTGCTCGTCGGAACAGGAACAGCCCTTCTGGTTCTTGTTTTCGGCGCAGGTTCTGCACAGTGGAAACAACAGCTTTCCATGGCACCGAACGGGGAGTACGGGATGGTAGAGATCATTCGGTGGCAGCATCTTTACTTTGGCAATACCGAAGTAGTCCCGGATATCAGCAAATTCTGACGTGATGACGGTCGGATGGCCCACAGGGTATCGGTCGTATTTGTTGACCGTGGGGTATAGAGATGTAAAGTCGACATACTTTATCTTTTCTCCCTCTTCGGCCTTTCTATACATTTTCACGGCATTGGTTCTACCGCCGAAGAAGGCATCCCTGGGTTCCAGTCTTTCCTCTAGATCCAAGGTCTCCAAGAACGCGACCAACTCCGGATCGTTTTTCAACTGCCGTCTGAATTCGTGGTCCCATTTCGTAACGACTTTAATTCCGGCTTCTTCCAGGACCCTCACCTTTTCCATGGTTTGGGCATATCTTTGGGCCATGGATTGTTTGTTATAAGGATCCATGGACTCTCTGTCTTGACAAAGACACCCGTGGTGTACGCAAGAGTTGTACTCTAAGCACACGTTTTCACAGGTTACCGGATCGATGTAAAATCCGTCCAACTTGTAGTACCTACCACTAGGGGCAGGAAATTTCACCTCACCCTCGTTCAAGGCGTGCCTGATCTTGACTCCGCGTTTGCGAGACTCCCATTCTAGCCATTGAATCGAGATTTTGCTATATTGGTCGCGTGCCACGTAACCACCGGCTGGAATCATGGCCAGAGGGGAACTCAAGAATTTGGATTCCACGGCTTCTACCGGATTACCTCGCTGAAAAAACTTCTTTCCTTTTTTAATTGTCTCCATCTTTTCTACCGGCTTTCCGTGTCTGATGGCCTCATCTTTGGCTTCTCGGGTAGCTATTTCGTGCTTCTCCGTGAGGAATTTACTTCTGAACACGTTCATGCAGACGGAGGCTATTGTAAGGTAAGCCAATGGGTCCACTCCATTTTGAATGGCTCTCTCCACCTCTTGGGATTGGGGATCGGAGTCTCCGGTGATACCGATGAGTAACTCTCGAAATTTCATGCAGGCCTCTCTCAGCAACTGTACGTCATTCCTGCAGTACAAGAGCATCTGCTGCTGGAAATCGAACTCATCCGTCCGCTCGTTGTACCACTGTAGAAAGCTCTCTCGGTCCGAGGAAGACATGGAATCTATGCCGTAGTCTTCCACTGGTGGATAGGGACCCTTGTAATTCCAATGCTGATTGGTATTGAAATAATGAGGGAAATAACCTTTGGCTAGCTCTTTCAGCCCGAACGCCTTCGGGAGAGCAGCCAGTCGCATGGGCAGGAAGTTGGCGGAATCCAAGACCCTGATATCGTAACCTTTTTCCAGGTGCATGAGCATGATCTTGGATCCGTTATAGACCAACTTGGGAACCGATCCGTTTTGGACCAGATACGACAACAAGAAATAATTGTCGTAGCTCTTGCCATTATGAGCTATAGCTGTGAATCGGCTCCTTTCCTTATTGAAAAGCCACTCTCCGAATAGTTTCTGGGTGTCGGGGCCTGAAAAGATTACCTCCCTTTTAGCGCAACCGACGCAGGGTTCCCCGGAATACTCTCCTGATTTGGCATCCAGGCGGTTGCATAGATGACATCTGGTCCCGCAAGAATGGCACTTTGCATCGAGAGTGCAAGGTTCATCCAGACAGACTCCTGGGTACACTCGAAATCGAAGAATACGTACTTGCACGGTCTGTCCTTCGGATCCCTGATCCTGAGATAGCACAAGTGTTCTCCAACGTAGTACTCATCGCAGGATCTGCATTTAAACTCCCAGCATCGGTGATCATTCTTGCTCCTCTTGGCGGTCTGTAAGACGGTCTTACAGGTTTTGCATTTGTAATAGATGTCGCAGGGTGCAGGAATCTCTTTTTTTCGGATGGTTTTACACTTTTTATGGTGGTCGAAGCAGTCTGTAGATCTGCATTCAATGTTACAATCGTCGCAGACGGTAGTTTTACCCCTCGGACACTTGGTCCTTCTACAGGCTCGGCAAAATTCCTCGCATACGTGTTTGTCCCTGGAATGGAATCCCTTGAGGCACTTGTGACAAAAGTATCCCCTTGCCAAGAAACCGGGGACTTTGGTGATGGCGTCGAAATGGCCTTCCATTTCATCGTGTTTTGAGTAAAACAAGTACACTCTCTTCTCCCTTCGCGGTCTCTCGTAGTCGGGGTACACGATTCTTTGGTTGACGTGTGCCGCGAACACGTACACGTCGACGTCCAAAGCTTCTTCGAACTTTGAAATGTCGGCCAAAGAGCACGGGCGGTCCGTAGGGACTCCTGCTAATGCGTGGTACTGCAGAGCCTTCTTTTTTTGCTGGCTATTCCTACGGTTTTGGTCCCCTTTTCTCATATTGTTGTACGCCTTTGTGGCTTCTCGCTTTGCCGCATCGGTTTCCGCATTAACCACTTCCCAGTGAAAGAGACACACGGCTATAGCCCTGGCTAAACAAAGATGGTCTCTATTGTTAATGGTAATGATGGATTTTTTGGCCTTAGAGTCTTTTTCTACATTGACAATTGGTTTATTAGGACCGCTCCCTCTTTCGAATTGAGCGATGCCCAGTTGGATTTGAAATTTGTCAGTCACGAGAATCCCTTCGTTACTGTTCAAGGCAGCCATCACCGCCTCCAGGACAGCTTCTGCCGTCATTTCACTGAGGGGCCTCGGTCTGACAATAATGGGGTCGCTCAAGTTTTCGGCAACGATGTACATACGGGCCACCGCGTCCCCCGGATAGTCTTGGCTTCCCCTACGGATGACTTCTTCGAACATCTCGAGAAGCTCGGTGCCGAGATCGCGTATCGGTATCCCATTGACTTCCTCCCGGAATCTTATTCGGAAAGTATGCTCCCTCAATACTTTACCTGTAAAAATAGAGAAAAAATTTAGACTACTGTACGCATAAGGACCCTACATACAAAAAAGAAGAATGAAATGTTACCCACCTTTGAAACTACGCGAACCTAACGACTCGACTTCGTAGTATTTGGTTTCGGGTTGACCGACTTCGTACTTCCTTTTAGTTGGGCTGTCGTCCGACCCGGAAGCCGACCTCTTCTTTGCCCGAGGAGCTGAAAAACATGATAAAAAAGGTTTAAGGGGTTTATAGAAGCGTTTAGTTCAACATAAAATCAAAGTGTATGTGTAAAAATTACAAAAATAGGAAGCCAAAAAACTTACAGTTATCGGGATCTAGGAGCAAGGCCTCATCCGTCGCGTCGAATGAATCGTCCCACCATTCAACGGCTCCAGGGGCATCTGGTGTGGTCACTGGAGAAGACACCTGCCCCGATTCTGCTGCTTCGTGAAAGCCGGCTGCTTCGTGAAAGTCAGCTGCTTCTAAATCATCCTGGAACGAATCGTCCCACCATTCTCGGGGGGCACCCTCTGGATCCGGCGTTGAATCCGACTTGGTTCCGGATCGGTCGGCTTCCTTTGCTTCAGCAGTTTCCATTGGCTCATCCATCCGCATTGCACCGGGAATTCGGGTCAGTTCGGTTGGTTCATCTTGGTCGGCTTTTGCTGGTAGACCCTGGTCAGTCATAGCTGTTTGGTCTTGGTCGGGCTCTGTTTCTTCCTCTTGGTCCGGCTCGTCGAACAAAGACTGGTCCCACCATTCTATACGACTATCGACTTCTCTGGGCGTTTCGGTGAGGAGGGACTGATCCGCAAAGATGTCGCTGTCCCACCAACTCAGATCGCTTCCCGGTTCGGGCAGGCTATCCGGTAGTGACCAGGATTCGTCTAATAAAAAACAGAAACAGGCATTATAAATTGTCCTTAATAAAACACTTTTCAAAAAATTAGGTACTGAGCAAATAGTAACTTACGATCAGCGCTGCCCGATCTAAGAATGGCCAGTCTGTCCAGGACTATCGGATCTTGGTGAATCTCTAATGCCTCTGCCCATTCTAAAAGCTTCCCAGAATCTTGGAAAGAATCCACTTTTGCTCGAAGAGTCGCCATCTGCAAAATTAAATTACTTTTACAATTTCAAGTAGCATGAAGAGTTATTATAATATATACCGAATTACTCGCAAACAAAAGTCTAGAAATTTTAGAAGATAAGAGCTGGCACATTGTAAGTTACATGTAGCACTAATTGGATGGTATAACTTTGCTTGGCAGTTAATCTAGGTCATTTGTGAGATTAGGCTCTATGAATGTAAGATACAATTATTAAATTGTTTTTTGCATTAAAAAATAGGCCCTATGAAGACTAGAAAATAGAATTAAATGTTGTAGCTAAGAGGTTAATTTTCATCAAGGGTTTTAATATTTATTTTTATAAAATATATGGCCAGGAATATCTTTGGAAAGTGCATTTATAAAAAAAAACAACGGTTGTTTTTCATTTTAAAAACAAGTTTAATGTACCACTCTACTATTCTGTAGAAGAAACTAAATGTAAGATAATGGCCAGCAAGTTTGTAAACAAAACGATGGCCGTTTCCATTTTTATTTTAAAAAGAAGTTTTAGGTACCAGTCTACCATTCTGTAGAAGTAAATAATGGCCAAGAAGTTTGTAAACAAAGATATGGAGGTCGTGGCAGCGGGGCGAATCGTCTACTTCGCTTTAAAGAAGTTTTAGTACTAACCCCGTAGTTCGGCAGATTCGGTAGAAGACGAGAAAGCACGTTTGTAAACCAAGATATGGAGGTCGTAGCAGCGGGGCGAATCTTCTGCTTCGCTTTAAAGAAGTTTTAGTACTAACCCCGTAGTTCGGCAGATTCGGTAGAAGACGCGTTTGGAAAGCACGTGTGTAAACAAATATGGAGGTCGTGGCAGCGAGGGAATCGCCTAGTTTGCTTTAAAAAGAAGTTTTAAGTACCAGTCCACGATTCGTAGAAGCAAATAATGGCCAGCGAGTTTGTAAACAAAGCTATGGCCGTTTTCATTTTAAAAACGAATTTTAAGTACCAGTCCACGATTCGTAGAAGCAAATAATGGCCAGCGAGTTTGTAAACAAAGCTATGGCCGTTTTCATTTTAAAAACGAATTTTAAGTACCAGTCCACGAATCGGAAGATTCGCAGACGTCTTCCGGTAGAAGATAACGGCTAGCCCATTTTCAACCAAAACAATGGCCGTTTCCCTTTTTATTTACAAAGAAATCGTTTTGCTACAGTAGATTCATTAGTATCAAGTTCTAGTACAAAGTTGCTAGCAATTACAAGTACATAAAATGTTTTCACTGCCTTGAAAACCCCATGTATCACCATATCAGTCCACCATTCTGTAGAAGCAAATAATGGCTTTCTACCAGTAAACACCCACGCCGATGTTAATATTTTGAAGCTAAATTAAGTTGACAGCTTTATATTTCATTCATCTTCTTCCAGATTGTCAAATAATGTACAATACAATTAATAACGGAGATGCATATTGTTATATTTGTTTCAAAGCTTTATATTTTAACATTTTATCTCTATTATTGGCCATTTTACAGCAAACCAGAAATACCAGTGAATGTCCATACGCTTCAAGTATGTTGTTCAGCTACTAAATTGTAATATTTTGATTTCAAAGCAATTGGTACAGCTACTGACACTCAAAGTTAGATCCTTCACATTTTGTGTGTGTTGTGCTTGTCAGTATATTTATTAATTTTTAAGGAGTAAATTATATTCAGTTACTACCCTATTTTCAGTTATTGCTTAGAATATAAATATACCTGTGTCTTGGGGAAAAGTATGGTTATAAATGTAAATAAAACAAATGCTAATGATTTCAATGGAAATTATGCTTGATGCTTTTATATAATTGAGTTATTAGCAGAGAGCATCGTGGAACAAAATTTTTCTTAAGGTATGTATATTAGTGCATTACAGTTTTAAGACTGAAGTGTGATGGATGTGTACGTTTTGATTTTATTTGACCAAAAATATAAGACTACATTATGAATTTATTTGAGTACATTTTTAAAGTTATTTTTCATTATGCAGCCGTTTAGTGTTTCGGGTACATTATTAGTCTAATTTTTAAAAAAATTATATGCGGGCATTATACTATTGGTAATGCATTAAAGTCTAAATACATCTTACATAAAATATAATGATAAATACCTTGAACGATGTAGAAATAGTTATCCAAAACACTTATTGTATCCTATTACAAAGGTGAAGAGCTTAAATCTGTGTTGAAAAGGTGACAAGAAATTCCGGAATAATATTTTTGAATTGCAAATCCTTGCTTTTTATAGGGACATTTTGGTGGTGGATTAAGGGATTTTAATTCAATCAGTCAAACGGGAATGCTGGAATTATAGTCACACCAATGAAAATGCTGGAATTATAGTCACGCCAATCGGATTTCAGGATTTCAACAGTGTAGATATTTTGAAAATTCCAATATTTTTGTTTTGGCAGTAATAAATATTACATTGCTTGAATCAGCAGTATCAGTTATTGGTTTGTCATTAGATTTTATTATTCATATAGCCCACTGTTATGCTAACAGTTAGTGGTTTGTTGGAATATAGTCACACCAATCGGATTTCAGGATTTCATCAGTGCAGATATTTTTAAAAATATCAATGTTTTGTTTTGATTTTGTTTTTGCAGTAATAAATATTACATTGCTTGTATCAGCAATATCAGTTATTGGTTTGTTACTAGATTTAATTATTCATATATTCCCGTTATGCTAGCAGTTGGTGGTTTGTTATGGGACCTTAATTACTCCCTATATGGCCATATTTGCTTGACCAAATTGGTCAATGAGTCTAGAACCATGAGTGGCCATCTGTCTGAAATTAAGGGAGAGTGGTGGGAGGGGCTAAAATATGGTTTCTTGGAGGGTTATAAATAGTGGTGCAATCATGTATTTGGATTTATTTATACATTTACAAAGATGGATACGCCTACAAGCAGTAAAGCCCCTAAGGGTAAATTGTCCTATGTAGGACAAAAAAATGAGTAAGTATTTCTAAGGAAGTTTTATTATAAAGAAAAAAATAGTATTTGTCAAATATATGTATATATATACATGTATATATATATATGGATGAACATTGGGCTATTTTCTTTTTTTTTCAGAATAGCTCAACTCTTGTTGAAAGCCCTTAGAGGGCTTGACACAAACACTATGAATACGACCAGTGATATTTTGGAGCAAGCGCTCCTAAAAACTTACTGGCTCATGGATGAGCCAGTGAAAAAGGAACTATTTGTAAGTATTTTTTGATTGAGTGTGGTACCTTAGATTAGGATAAAAATAGGATAATAAGGATCTTTCTGTATAAATAATATTTAAAATTTGGGAATATACGGCTTTTATAACAATGTTTTTTCATATTTTATTTTTGAAATTTTGGGAAGATGTGTTTTTTTATAACAAGTAATGTTTCTTTTTTTATATTTTCAGCTGGAGGAGAGCGTGTCCTGGGAGGGGGGAGAAGAGCCCATAAATGAGTAAACATTTATGAGGCGGGGTTATGAATTATTTTTTGGTTTCAAAAATTGGGGAAAAAATTTGGATTCTAAATTATGGAAGCCGTAACAGCTAACCTCCTCGTGGTGGCTTCTGGAAATTTCCACTTTGTGGAAAGCTAATAGCTGTTTTTTCCCTCCACAAAAGGGTGACCAAATGAGTCATAAAGCCCAAAGTCAAAACCCTTACGTTGTACCATAATACCTTTTGTGACCGAATGAGTCATAAAGCCCAAAGTCAAAAACCCTACGTTGTACCATATTACCTTTTGTGACCAAATGAGTCGTAAAGCCCACAGTCACAACCCCTACATTGTACCATATTACCTTTTGTGACCGAATGAGTCATAACCCCAAAGTCAAAACCCCTATGCTGTACCATGTTGCCTTTTGTGACCAAATGAGTCATAAAGCCCAAAGTCTCAAAGCCCAGTCATAGTATCAATGCAGGAGTCTTTCAATTTTTAAGAAATTGTGAGGAAATGAATCCTAACATTAGTGTTGAGATATACTGAATATGTAGCAGAAGATAGACAGCTATATCATATAAACCTTTATTTCAAATTAATGACATATAAACTTACATATAAAATACAATTTATAAAATATATATTGGTTAGTGTTACATTGATATCTATATTAAATAAAACTTTGGTGAGATTAGAAGAAGAAATTATGGTTAAAATGTGTTATTGAGTGTCCCTAATATATAATACAGTACATAGAACTTGTAAAACGATAAAATAACATCTTCAATTTGTATAATGGTAATGGTGCTGTCTCTGAGTTGTCTGTCTGAGGTTATAGACTCTTCTTTCTTGTCTAGGCGGTCCTCTGTCCTGTCCGGCTGGTGGCCTATCTCCTCTAGCTACTGGTCCATCTTGTAGTGCTGGTGGTCTGCCTAGAAGCGGTTGATCCATCAACTGGCGCCGATAGGTCCTTTCCAATGTCCTCACCATCATCCCTGAAGATAAGTATAGAATATGCGATATATCTTACAATAATAAGATTTTTAGTGTAAAAATTATACCTCTATAATTCAGTGTTATAATACAGTTGTTTCTACATTGTTCCTGGTGTGATATATTATAAAAATGGAATGGATTAATGGAAAAAGTATTACATCAGTTGGTAATATTTCAATTAATTGCTACAAATGGGAGGTGAATTAATGGTGTTTCTTACCTATAGCAAGATTCAAGATGTTCAGTACTTTGTACATAAAGTGGACAGTCTTTGCAATACCCTCTATGGTCCTTATACACACTTGAATGCACATATGAATGAATTGCATGTGATGAATGACATTGCGAATTTCTTGTTGATGGGCCTGTAGAAAGGCTATGAGAAAAATTGGAAGCATACACAAAGTGTAAAATAAGAATGATGTTTCTTTTTCAATATCTATTGACTGAGTTTCATCGGTTATTAATTTTGATTTCATCAGTGATATCTCTTGTAGATTGGGAAAGACCTTTTGAATTTTGTCCAGTTGAAATGCACTGTCCCTTAAGACCAATTTCTGTATCCCTTTACTTTCATCATTGCTTAGTTTCAGCTGATCAGATGTTTCCAACTGTAGACATGATATCTGGCCTTTTCCACAAACACATTTCTCAGGACACATACAGTATACTGAGATGTAAATACAGAGTGTGATCAAAAATAATTTCCAAAACATAATGATAGCCAATTTAAATCAAATGAATAACCTGAGTGAAATTAGATCTCAATATATAGCAGTATGGGTAGAGTGTAAGACAATGCTGATAATCTGGGGAGACAATGGGGCAATGAGTACAAAAGAATAATGGTAAAGTTAAATATTTGGGGGTATAGGTATAGAATAGGTGTTGCAAGGATCAATTAAAAAGACACATCCATTTCCTTTAGAACATAAGCTTCATTGTTTATTCATCAGGTGTTATGAGGGATGGTTTCTTGAAATGAAGGGATTAGGGGTACATTGGAATATCAGTAAAAATGGGTCTGTTGTGGAAATGGACATGGCTTCTTGACATAGAGGGGGCTTATGGGTTTCATTTAAAATCCTTGACAAGGGGGTCTATGTTGAAAAAAAATGGACATGGCTTCTTGACATAGAGGGGCTTATGTTATTATTTGCTATTTCAATTCTGTTTTCTTTTTTAGGCTTTATTAATACCCCTTTCTTATAAAAGAGTGGCTTCTCATTATAGATACCTTCTTCTACTTAAAAAATCTATTTCTTGCCATAATACTATTCATGCATTAAGATATGGCTTCCCAAAACAATGGTATGTGTATGTCTTTGTGTCTATATGTTTCTGTGAGTATATATATACAGTGGAGCTTAATGAGAGTTCACTAGAAATTTGTCAAAATGTTCATCAAAGTATTATCAGTCTTTTGGGTTTTGGTTATTACCAGGGGTTTGATGTGGTGTCATGAAAAATGCATTTGCCAAGAAGAAAATGTAAAACTTTTTTGTAGAGATGTCAATGAAAAGGATTTCTTCAAAAATAGTGGTCTGGCAAGAGAAATAGAGTTGAAGAATAGTTTGGTTGGATTGCAATGGATCACTGAAACTTTTGGCAAATTAGAAAGAGTCAGCTTTGTAGAAAGCAATGTTTTGGATTGTAATAGTTTGTACTTTGTGAGGGTTATTGGAGCTTGTAGTGACAGAAGTAGTAGTAGTGATGTGAATGGTTTAAAATCAAAAGGGGTAACATCGAAAAGTGTACAGAAATGGGTAAAAAAAAGGACTTTTGATATTACAGTGGCTCTGTTGATTATAGGTGGGATAATTTTTAGTGTTGTGAGTATTTTACTAGTTAGACAAAGACTGATTAAAAGATATTTAAGAATTAGGGAAGAAAGGATGGCATATATGATGAGACTAGGGGGATTTGACTTCGATCAAGCTGAGGAGGATAGGGAAAATAGAAAACACACAGAAGAAGCAGAAAGGGTGGAAAACAAAGGTCAGTTGGAGCAATATGCTAGAAAGATATTTTGGATAATCTTAGGCATATGTAAAGATATGTATTTATTATTCTGCTCTTTGAACAATATAAAATTGAATTGTAAAGTGTTTTTTTTTTTTTTTTTTTTTTTCATTAGTAATAAATTGGATTAATTTATAGTAATTTAAGCATATAAGTTGGCTTTACATATGTAGTAAATATAGAACATATTATAGCATGTACTTTAGTATATAAATAAGTTTTTAACATCTATGTATTGTTATGGTATTTCAGAGAAAAAGAAGAGAAAAAAATGGCTGAAAAAACCTGACAGATACAATTTCAGAATGACAGCCTGGAGAAAGGAAAGACAACAGCAGAACATTGAAAGTGAGGTGTAAATAGGGGTGTAATTATGACTTGTTTGGGGAATTTGTATATTGTGCTTTATTGATAATTCAGGAATTGGGGTTGACATGGTATTTTATGATGTGTTAATTTAGCTAATAGAATAATGAGTTGGTGTGTGTGTGTGTGTGTGTGTGTGTGTGCTTCTGTATGGACATGCTTTAAGTGGTAGATTGTGTAATATATAACTTTTAAAAGGGAGCTAATGTTGTAGGTAAACCCTCAAAGATTGTAACTATGACCAGGTGTCTTTAATTGGTTTTGTGATGTGGAAAAAAGATTGACTTTTCACATGTGTGCAGTTTTAATTTTCTTGTTTACTTTGAATTAGTAGATGTTTAAATAAATTCTAGTTACATGTTTTTAAATGTCCTTACAAATTTTATGGGTTTAAATGTCTTAACTATTTTGGATGTTTTAAATGTCCCTTATTTGTTGCTATGAATGTGTAGATGATTAAATAATCCTTGTTGTTTGCATGTTTTGTTACAAATTTGTATGTCCTAAGTGTGTTTCATTTCTTTAGTGTTATCATAGATCTGTATATAGCTGTAAAATGTCCCTTATTTGTTGCTATAAATATGTAGATGCTTAAATATTCCAGTTGTTTACTAGTTTTTTTAAAGGTCCTTGTTTGCTAGTTTTATTTTACCTTTAGCTGTTTGCATGATTTTATTTAATGTAGCTTTAAATGTTGTTTATTTGTTGGTGATGCTCTGAATATTTTATGTACTTCATTCCAATAAATGTATTCCATTTCAACCTCATTTTCACAGATAATTAACACACCCCTGGCATTAAGTAAACCCCCCAAGTCCCCCATATCCCCCTTCCTCACACAGATGGGCCGTGACTGCTGGTCACAAAAATCTATACAACGCTGATTTATAGTCACGCCAATCGGATTGCTGGAATTATAGTCACCCCAATGGAAATCCAGGAATTTTTATGATGCTTTTATTTTTGAAAATATGAAAAGTAGCAAACACTATAGTCATTCAGTGGCTAATGGACCATATAATCATTTTACCTTTCATGACTATTTCGTTTTTAAATGTCCTTACAAATTTGTATGGGATTAAATGTCTTAACTTTTTTGGATGTTTCATATTTATGATAATTTGTAGTTTTAAATGTCCCTTATTTGTTGCTATAAATATGTAGATGCTTAAACATTCCAAAGTTGTTTACTAGTTTTTAAAGGTCCTTGGATGTTTGCTGGTTTTATTTTACTTTAGCTGTTTGGCATGATTTTATTTGCCTTCATGTAGCTTTAAATGTTGTTTATTTGTTGGTGATGCTATGAATATTTTATGTACTTCCTTCCAATAAATGTATTCCATTTCAACCTAATTTTCACAGATAATTAACACCCTGCATTAAGTAAACCCCCCAACTCCCCCATATCCCCCTCCTCACACAGATGGGCCGTGACTGCTGGTCACAAAAATCTATACAACCCCCAGGGGGGGGGGGACCACGTAGATTGTGTGACTATTTGTGTGACCATACTAACTCCTATACTACTGAGGTTATTTATACATTGGCCTTTTTATATTGGCCCATATGTTAATATTGGTTTCTAGTATTTCTTCTATTCTGTAGAATTTCTACTCTAAAATGGATAGCAGGAACAAAAACTTGGACCACTTTTAATTCGATATTAATTCGAATTCGATAATTCAGCTGTTTAACTAGAATTAAACACAATTGTTATGTCATCCTATTGATGAATTCATTTATTTCAGATTTTTTTTTTCTGTTTACTGCTTCTAGGCATAAGTTGGCCGTGGTCATAAGTTGGCTGCCACAAATTTAATTGGACCAAACAGACAAATAAGCCTTTCTACAGTGTTTAAAATGAATAAATAGCGTAAATCGAATAATAATAGACCATTTACGATTGCAATCAGCTTTTAAATGTGTAGCAATTTCAAGATTTGGTGATGGCGGCCAACTTATGACCGCGGCCAACTTATGCCTAGAGGCAGTATAGCATTTATCTCACGGTTCTGGCAAAAAGCATTTTGACTGTTTCTGGTGTTTGTAAATTAGAACAAAAAAGTGTGCATTACCCAAAAATAATGCACACTTTTAACAATAGAATGACATCACAAGTGAGCTTATATTATATGTCCGTTTCCACCCCTGCTACCTCATATAATATTGATAAATCCCCGGAAATGTACGAGTGTGGCCGACCACAAGCAATTGGTGAGTTTAAAACCAATGATTATATCATCAACATTAATTTTCATTTTGTGCCAAGTTGAGGTGTGTGCCAATTTACGACCCTAAGCTGTAGATCTTGATCACTGATCTACCAATGCACTGTGGTTTTAGCAACCTTTGGACAAACGGTCGCTGAATGATTATACCCAATGATTCTGTTTCTGCAGTTTACAACAGGTTAGTGCAGTCAATAAGCAAAGCATGATAAAATTAGATTATTCTGACATATGAGACACATCAGTGGATTCGGATTGCTTGGATTTCACACAATTCTGATTCTGTTAATGTAAACATTTCACTCACTTGATATTTTTATTTTAAAAACTTTACAAAATTGTAACAGCTTAGACTGATTTAAGTTACTTTTTTAAAAGTCCAAACGTTGGCCTTTCTGCAACCTAAGTAAACATTGCATCAAAAAAGATTTTCTTCAGCATAAATACTGCCTGAGTTAATATCATATTGATTAGAATATTCATACAGAGATTTCAGATTTCTTCTAGATATTTTCTTCTGGACCATTTTAAGTCTATACAATAATTCTAATTTTGACAAAACTGGCTGATGTGATTATTCCTGATCTCCAAAAATATATTACAGATGTTTTTTTTTAGAATTTTATCTGTGAAATGTGCAAGGCGTCACATCATCAGAGGCGGGCGTGGGCACCACCTGCTACAACCACAGTCTCTGCAGTGATGTAAGAAGCCTCATCACTGGCTAAGAAGGCTACAATACCAGCACATTCTTCTGGCTGACCAATCCTAGAATTTGTAACAAGATAAGAAATAATTAGGTCTGTCAGCTCCTAGTCTAGGTGCCAGCATTTTAACATACAGTGCTGTTGCCATACTACTGTTTTACATGTACATTCTATAAATCTAGCTACAGTAACATGAACATTATTTTCAAAAAAAAAAAAGTACACATTCTTGATAGTATATGCATGTGTCGGACAGTGGTCTAACATAGGTATATTTTAATGGTTTCTGCAGATATTCATAAGATACATGTTCCCAACATTAATGAGCTCTCCACAAGTGGAAAGGTGTCCGAGATTAATGTTTAATCTCATAGTATGACTTGTAATATATATTAGAGAAGAAGTGTTTATGATTAAGATTATGAATGTTCTAGAAGAAAAGTCGAAACTAAAGGTTCAGGTATTGAAAAGCAACTGAATATGTAGAATATGTCGACTTAAGTTGAATAACATAGGTTTAATATTGGTAGACCAGCCCTATAAACACTTATCTTTGATGGTTATATAACTTATATAAACAGGTAGCTGACTGTTCTTTTTGATTTATTTATTTGTTTATTTGGGGTTTTATGTTGCTTTCAACACTGTACTGGTCATATAACGATGGGTAGTTGGAAGGGCAGAGGAAACCAGTACATACAGTTCGTTAGGGTTCAGTACTGTAAACTACCAACCAACGGCAAGCAACTACCAGCTTTCCCACTTGAGGCTGTGCCGGGAACCGAACCCCGGCCTCAGACATGGGAGGCGAGAGTGTTACCACTCTGCCACCGTGGCCCCCAACTGTTATTTTTGAAAGAAAGTAGTTTAGTTGTCAGAGATGCCAGATTCACACCAGTTCAGTTACCTGGGCTTATTACCTCTTCTATGAGTTTATGTAATTGGCTGCGAGCGTTTGTTTGTCTGTTGTAAAATAAGTTGAAAAGTTATGATTGGCTTTTGACAAAATTTCAGGAAATGTTAACAGTGGCAGGAGAGAAAACTAAATTTTGTTGGCGATGTGGATCACTGTCTAGATCTAGGAGTTTTTAAAAGGATTTTTATCATTGCACTCAAATTTAATATTTAAGGGTTTAGGGTCTTGGCAGAGGTATGTACTCTCCAAGTGTTCTATTTATAAGTTATCATGATGAAATGTTGCAGTAGGACACGAAAGGTAAATATTTTTGTGCATACTTCTCATCTATATACTCAGAGGGTAACATTTTGCCTTTTTTTTCCCAACCCTAATTCAACCGGATCAACCATAGGTGCCTCCCAGGGAGAAAATTAAGGACTTACAAAAAGTGTCAGGACAAGGACTGGACCATAGAAAGTGGTATAGTCAGACAAGGTAACAGCAGTGAAACACAGACCCAAGTGGGATCATCTATTCTTGGCGATATTCTCCTTCCAGAGCAAAGAGGATAGTGAGGTGGCCAGTCATTTCCTGAATTCTTAGTTTAAAGAAGACTTTTACCTCTGTATCTGAACCAAAGGACACAACCGACTTTTGGGACATAAAAGAAGGTTGAAGAATGAAAATAGCTTTTTTTTTCTACAAATATCTTAAACCTTATACATTTTATGATCTGAAAGTACCAATATAAATACCTTTTCATAGGAAAAGGGGACAAACTGGCTTCAAGTAAACTTTCATTCTGCCACACCTGAAATCAAATATTTGTTTCTGTTACAACAAAAGATTACTCCTTATTGAAGAGATTTTTAGAATGTAACTAATTTTACAACTGATAATAGTGGAAAGACATTTCTAATATTACACATTTGACATGCTTAACAAAAAATTTCAGCCTAAAGTAGTGGCTTTGAAAAAACAAAACCAAAATGCGGCAATCATAAAAGTTGGAAAGCAAAATCAAGAAATTCAGCATAGTGTTCGCTATGTTGAATATTTGTTTTGACAAGTTAGTGAATTTCTTCCCAAGTATAAAGTTGAGATCTTCAGCCTGATTTATAATAACAGTAAATAAATTTATACCTTTCTGGATTCATTCCAGTGGAGGTCCACAGTGGTCTCGTGGTTTGCAAGTTTGGCATCTAATCACAGGCTGTCATCTCTGTGTGTGTTCGACCCCCCCACTAGTGGAAATGCTGTAGACCTGTCCCAATATGACCCAGCTGTTGAATGGGATTCAAAACCCCAACTTTGACTTTGATTCATTCCAGTCATATCCTAAGCTATCCAGACCTCAGAACATGTCTATGAGTTTCGTCATGGTCCAGTAGGATATTGCACGGTGAAAACCCAATTAGATTAAATACAAACATCAGATTGGATTAGATGTAGATGGGATGAACCCCATGAGTGACTGTGCCTTGATAAGGTTTTGACAGGACATACTCCCAGTATCTAGACATTTTCTTGGTTAAAAGCTCGCAGACTGTATATTACTCGGGCATATCAGATCAGATTCATATCACACTCATAATTGTTTAAGTAAAGGGCACCCTGTTAACACTACTGGTGGTAGTTTTACTCTGCGGGGGAACTGTATTGATTTATTTGGTGTTTCACAAAAAGGTCCGGGATTTGAACCGCTGGCCTCAGAGGTGGGAGGCAAGTGTATTACCGCCATGGCCCCACTTACTTCTATTGCATACACTGAGTTCCCCATTGTGGGGCAGATATTGTGCCTGCCTACCTCTAGCCCTTAGGGGTAAAGTAATTAGATTAATTTTATCAGGCACGTGACTAAAGACACCAAGTCTTTCAAAAGCATACAGCTCAATGAAATATTATGGAAGGAATGGGACACTATCATCTCAGAGTCACTGACATATGCACTTGTTCTGACTTTCAGAGGACCATCCCATTTCAAACATAAGTTTCATCCCCAAAGTTATAAGAAGGCAGTTGCAATGGAGAAAAATGACTTTATACACAAAGAAGGCCTCTCAAATGTCAACCAGTCTTCTTATCAAAACTACCTTTCCACTGAGACAGCACTTCTTAAAATTCAAAATGACAATGCGGTTGCAGTTAGCCATGATAAGGCTGTCGGCCTAACTGACCTCTGAGATTAGAGTTTGAATCCTGGCCCGATCTTGGAGTTGGAAATCTGGTAGTTTGTTGCTATTTGTTAGCGGATTACAGAAACTTGACCAACTGTATGTGCTGGTTTCTTCTGCCCTTCTAACTACCTGTCACAATATCACCAAAAAATGATACTATGCATGATGCACAACACTGAATAAAATATTTCACATTTATCCCACGTGTGTTGAGCCCAATGAGTATTTATTTATGAGTCACTTACAGCTCTGCTCATCTTGGTCTTGATCATACCGGGGGCCACACTATTCACCCTGATGTTGGACTTGGCTAGTTGAGAAGCCATAGCTTTAGTTAGACCAAGCAAGGCTGCTTTGCTTGTTCCATATATTCCCAGACGCTAGAATTGAAATTCAGTAGTACTTATTTCATACAAAAATTATTACACATATAAAACAAGTTAGCTATTTGTATATTTTTTACTAAAACTAAACGAAACATGACAATTCTATGGTATTATTAAGACACACTTGGACCTTTTTAAAGGCTTCAGTCACTTGTGTTTAAATTACAATTTTGCACTGGGGAAGCACACATCACTGATAATTAAGTGGAATATGGAATAGTAACTGCATTACAATCACAAAAAAAAAACAACAATAAAAATAATTAAAAGTAGAAATCACTCATGGAACGCAGACCTTCACCAGGGACATTTCTGAAAAATCTGGAATTTTTTCTTTGAATCCAGAATATTTGGAATTTTTCCAACAATTTAATCACTTGCTTCTTTAGTCAGGCCCCAAAATCAAACGTATATAAAGACCCATTCATGATGAAATACAACCTCAAACGAAACCAAAAACATAGCCAGTATAGGTTTTTGTATCAGATAACAGTGAAGGCACACATGAGTTACCAGAATGGGTGTTTTGGGGATCAGTAAACCGGATGCATTGAGTATCAGTGAATGGAAATATGAGGAGAGTTACAAATACTGGTGTATCATTAAAAAGCATTTTGTTCAATTTTAATTACTTTTGGAAAATTCTGCAATGTATACTGAAGGATAAACTTCATGTTATCTCTGCAGTGCAATGTAAATTAATAGTGATTTGTGTAAAATTGTTAATATAGGAATTTATAACTTGTTTCTTGCATATAAACTTGTCAAAGGTGGGGGCCTTCCCCCACCTTGCTCACACAGTGCAAATTATTAGATAATTTTAATCCTATAATCTTATGTAATTCATGTCATTTTACAAATTTGATCAATCTAAAATTCCTTTAATATTTACATTAATTTGTAATTTTAAAGTTCAGCTTTGTAACATTAATTTATATAAAAATTAAACCCGGTTCAGGTTTTCATTTAAGATCGTTTGAACATTTTTAGCTAAACTTCATAGCGGCTTAAGTCTTGACCTGTGACCATGATTTTGACCTCATGTCACTTCTTCTGGACAAGGAAAATGAGATCTGTTATGAAAGAACAGGTACTGGCATGCACATTTAAATAAAAGAAATAAAAATAAAAAGGGACTAACTTTGATACTCCTTCAGAAAACCCTGCATCAAAATAAACCCCAGACGTGCAGAGTTCATTGTGAATTGAATGTTCTACATCGAATCGTTAGCATTATTTTGCATAATGGGATTTTAGTAAATGGTATGTTATTTAAATTTTAGTTTAGTACAGCTCAGGCCAAATATTTTTTAAAATTTTATTTCTAATTTCAATTTTATCACGGTTTTTTTATCACTTATGTCGCTACATATATGACAACTTGTTTATTTAAGTATGGTCTTATTTTACTTATAATGCATGGAAATGGTAGAAAATAAAAGTGAAACATGTCTCACATTTATAAAATAATGTTTAGTCATGAAAATTACCAATATAATACTGATAGACCAATATAATACTGATACACACACTCGTATAATACTGAGGTCTTCATGCATGAGATACATCTTTTTTGTTTATGTCATCTGGGAAGTTTTCCTGTTGTGTACAAATGCACAATTAATGTTGTACTAATGTACTACAAAAGTACAATATAATACACAAATAATCTAATAAAAACATACTAAACATTCCATAAAGATGAAAATGTAAACCTACAAACCCGTACAACAAAAATAGGTATCACATTTTAACAAATTAGAAGGAAAATAGTTGGATAAATGTTTCTTTTTTATAGGTTAAACCTGATAGTATTAAGCTACTGTACAATTGGACTATAGCTAAGTATGTTGCTTGCAAAAATGTTTTATGATTGGTGATATTTGATCAGTGAAAGCTATCCCTCTAGACAATACCTCTAATGGTTGATATCCACCCAAGGATGTAATTAAAATGATAGAGCCACCTCTGAAAATACAGAAATTGTTTCATACCGTTAGTGCCGATGCCAGACAAGGCACGGTAGTGTAATTTTACATATCAGTATAACAATGATAGACTACATGTTAAAAGACACGACTTTAACATAACATAACACATGATTTTTATATAGCGCTTATCACTTAGTATGTCTCTAAGCGCTGTAGGATCTAGACATTGTAAGTTTGAAAAAGTATGTTTTGAGCTGTCTTCTGAAATCTAACAGTGAATTTGAAGATCTAATGCTAACAGGTAGATTGTTCCACAGAGCTGGAGCAGCATGAACAAAAGCCCGTTTTCCATAACTGTTTCTAGGAACCTTGACTGGAAATGCTATATTGAAATTTTTGGATGATCTTGTTAATCTTGCTGGTTGTGCTAACGAAATGAGGTCAGTGATGTATGTTGGTGCTAAGCCATGTAACGCTTTGTACACATCAGTGAGAATACTGAAAGCAATCCTCTGTTGTATTGGAAGCCAGTGAAGTTCTTGTCTTGCTCTACTAATGTAATCATACTTTCTCATTTTCAGGATGACTCGGGCTGCTGAATTTTGTACAATTTGTAGTCTGTGCAAAAAGACTTTATTTACTCCATAAAGCAGGCAGTTGGCATAGTCTAGTTTTGATGTTACCAGGCCTTGAATTATGCAGGAACATGTATCATTTGACAAATATTTACTAATTCTAGCAATTTTATGAAGTTGTAATTGACAGGCTCTGCACTTTTTGATGATAAACTCTTCCATGTTCATCCGTGAATCAAAATAGGCACCTAGGTTGTGAACAGACCTTGTCGGGGTGATTGTACAGTCTCCTACCCTGATAGAAATAGAAGACTTTCATAATGTTAGGCTATCAATGTTACTGTAAGCCTTGTAGTATCATGGGTGAATCAAATGGTGTCATGTATTTGAAATGGTAGTTCCATATTTTTAAGCGTGAGCTCTAGCGAGGCTTGCACTTCTAAGAATCACTACTTTTTGTCTCTGGACTTTCATGGATTGTGGCATCGTGTGATGAGTATCTGTGTCTCCACTGAAGTTAAGCGGCAATGGGCTACATTAGTACTGGGATGGGCGACCGCTTCAGTGCACTACTGCTGTCTCTGATGGCTTTGCGGCTCGTGCTAGTAGACCAAAACCCCTTTTGGCCTTGTTCCCCCAATAAGCCCAAGTACTGGACTAGATGTCTGGAAGGGACACTGACTTAATATTATGGGGGTGATATCCCTAAGAAACTGGGGAGATAAAAGATAAGAAGGAAAAACCTTGTAACATGACCTTAGACTGATAACTCATCAGTTTTCTGGGATATTGATGGACATTATACATGTAGCATTTTCAGCTACACTTATGTTCATTAAATAAAGTTATGTGTAGAGCAAATGTTGCTGTTATTATACATTTTACTTTCAGGTTTTCTATGGCTATGTTTTTAACATGCTGAGAGGGAGAGAACGAATAAAAGTATGGCTGACATATTACTGCAGAGTCAGAGATTGATATGACTACAGTGAAGATTAAAAGACAATGGTCAAAGTGGGGGGGTTACTTCCTGTTCAATATTCAGCATTGTTATTTGGAGTCTTGTAGTAGCTGTATCAACTATTGCAATGCTCTCTTTGAAAGTCTTTCATGATGAAACCTCCTGAAGTTGCAGGGCATCTAGAATAGTCTTGTTAGGGTTATTACCAGCAGCAGTAAATTTGTGCATAATTACACACATATTGGAGAATGACACGCATTAAAATTATCATTCTGTTGTTATAACATCAAACCTACATAATGTTTTGGTGGGTCAGATGGCCACACAACCGTCTTATCTCAGGGGCGGATCTAGCTTTCAGTAAGGAAGGGGAGATTCATTTGTCAGTGTGCAAAAGCACTAGGGGGTGAGTCTGGGGATATCACTAACATTGCATTATAAAAGAAGGTCGTAAAAATAGTATATTTATTATAATAATTTTGGATGAATATAAATGCAGTGCAGGATGCTCTACATTTTATCTGTGTTTGTTGCTGTAATACCCCTTTACATTTTTCAAGGGGGGTCATATCCCTTGAACTCCCACTCTGGATCCACTAGCGTATTTCAATCCCATTACCTAAGGCACACAAACCAACCACAGTATCTGTGTTTGAGCCTAGTATATTGTAGGGGTAAGGGGGGTGATTAAGTTTTATATTTTAACTTTTTGAAGATAAATATTGAACATTGGTGTTGATCCTAGCTTTTTATGATTTTGTTTTAGCCAGGAGGTTTTCCCCGGGCATTCAAAATCTATGTGTTTGATTTAGCACAAGCTGTTTAAATTGTTTCTGGAATAACTGGCGGTCCAGAAAATGACCTTCCATTGATCCTGATACCTGTTACCACCATGGAGCACTGCTGCATTGCGGTCAGAAGAATTCTGACACAATTATCCTGGATACCAAATGCGTACTTAACATCCCTTCTAAATTATTGGTATTAGGTAGTCACAAATTCATTTCTGGTGAGAGATCAGCCATGGATTTAGGGTAAGGAAATAATCGCCAAGGCAGAAGTAATTGAGGTCTCGTTTTCATCCAGATAGCGGATCTTTTCTGGGCCTCTGCATTGAATCTTCCTCCAATTTGTCCCCGATTTCAAAGTACTTGCAATTTTGGGACATTTCACTATTACCCTCAGCACCCCACATCCAGCCAAATTAATTTATATTCTCTGTCAACCAGGGCTGGCATCAGAATTGAATGAAATCTTTTGTAGTTAAACTTTTGGTTCTCTGCATGGAGTGGTTTCTTTATGGCACATACTTCCAATCTGTTCAGCAGTGTGTGAGGATGTTTCTGGTCCTGTACACTGGCAAGCTTTTTCCAATTATCTGGGAATATTAGGTGGCATAAGGTTTTCCTCTGGGTATTCACTTGAGATTGCCTGGAAATCTTTTATGACATGGGGTGTGATTCACTCTGTAATTTCAAGGAAATGTCCTTTGGGCATATCTATCTCAAGTCCTCAATTCTTGTAGTTATATAGTGCAGCATTGATGTGCATATCTCCTTTGAATTCAAACCTGGGGCGGTATTCACTAACATTCCTATCTTAGTCTTAGTCCTAACTTTAGAAGTTTATCATTTTAATCATATGCCTGGTTTTATTTTTATTACAGTAATCACAATTTTAGCTCTTAAATCTTCATGTAGAATCAATATACTTGTAAATTAGTAACTAAATTTGATAATTGATTTATAATATCGTTAGATATTGATGATTGACAATTGTGTATAAGATAGGACTAAGACTAGGAATGTTAGTGAATACCGCCCCAGTATCCAGTGAACAGATAATCTCCTCTTGGCTGGTTCTGTCTTGAGGTTACCTGGGAGTGAGCCTAGGATAATGATTGATGGTTTGGGTTTCTTCTCTGATAAGCTTGCTGAGTACCTATGTTTCCTGTGTTATAATGAGAAAACCACGCTAATCTAGTGCTGGCATTCTAGATACAGATGGGTGGATCTTTGCCATAGAACGTGGGTTTACATATGGTTATTTGGTCAGGGATGGTCACATATGGTTGACAGAGAAGGATGGATCCTCATTTTTATTGCTGGCAGATTTGAAGAGTACTTAATAATCGGGGATATTGAGCCATTGCCTTGCCAAAAGTGTAATCTTGTGGTGATCAGTCTAATTAGAATACTGTTTCACCTAATTATATTGAAATCATGTAAAATTGCGTTTGTTGGGGTCAAAAGGTCTTAGCCACATCGGGCAGCTCCTTATGCAATCACAGGGGACTGGACACATCTGCTTTCTCCCAGTTTGTTTTGCAAATTTTAGTCACTTAAAATCAGGATGTCTGTCCCAACATACTTGAATCTGTCTCAACGGACATGCTTTACAAATATTCAGAATGGTGTAATTCAAATATTTTACTTTTATTTGATTAATGTTTAGAAATGAATAAATGCTTACCCCCTCTTTTCCAAAAATGGATAAACCTCTTTACACAGGAAAAATGTGGCTTTAACATTGGTATCCATGATCTGGAAAAGAAGAAATCAAATCAGTACATGACCTGATGTTCACTATCAGTTCATGGGTATTGTTGGTGTTTCGAATTCAACTTTTATTTACTAAGTTTTAAAGTAAGCTCTAATACTATATAAGTTATATTACAATGAAAAGATTTAAAATGGAGTAATATTCTCTGAAGTTATTGACTGTGTACTGACAACTACCGGATATCAAAAAGCAACAGGAATAATGGGGAAAATGTTAAGAGGTATCACGTGATTTGACTCACGTGAAAAGATCAGTTGCACAATGAAAAAAGTAAAGCCATTACAATTTGTGTTGGCCAGTCAGGATAAAGATGCTCAATTACAAAGATATCACCAGTCTAACAAAGGGATGGCTAGGCACTAGGTCATCTATGGAGTGCCCCAAGGATCTGTCTTGGGTTCAGTGTTGTTCTCACTTTAACACCACTGAGCAAAGTCATCCACAGATGACACCCAATTATATATCCATTTATCTCACAAGAATGCATCTGCACCTCTTACCAAGCTGAATGCATGCCTTGAAGATGTACACCAATGGATGGCTCTCAGTAAATTGAAACTCAACCCCGATAAAACTGAATTTATTGTTTTTGGTTCCAAGGCTCAGCATCAAAAACTCTCCTCTCATTTTCCTGTCAATATTTTCGATACTACTGTTGCTGACATTGTCAAAAACCTAAATATGTGTTTTAATGCAGATATTTCTTTCTCAGTGTATGTTCAGAAGACTTGCAAAGCCTTTCTCCAAATGTGTGACCTTGGTAGAATTAGAAAGTGTTTTGCTGAGGAAGTGGCTGTTCTTGCAACAAATTCCATAGTTAATAGCCGTCCAGACTATTGTATCTTTAGAGGTTTGTCAGGTTTTACTCAGCAGAAGCTGCAAAGTCATCAGAATATGCTTGCTCGCATTGTCACAAATCAAAGTATGCTCATGTCACACCCACCCAAATCCCTCATACCGGTTCTCTGGGTTATTTTGGATCATCCTTGTCTCTGAACAGCTGCTCCTACAGGACAAGGTGTAGTCACCCTGACCGTCAATACCTAACAGTGCATCCTTTCCACTCCTTACTCTGAAAGTCAGTAAAACACTTTGGCCATAGTTTGGCTCTTGATGCTTCTGACATTTGGAATGACCTTTCCCTTTCTTCCTGCAGAGAAAGATCTCTTTCCTCCTTCAGGAAGCAGCTTAAAACTTACCTGTTTGTAAATGCCTATCCACCATAGCCTTCCCACCACCCCTTGCTTCTTCTCTGGTATGACCTGGCTATATTACTGGATTCACGATAATTCACCTTTACTTTATGTTCAGTTGCACCTTAGAGTCTGTCAACTTATGGGGATTAAGCACCATAAAGTCCAGATTAGACTGGATTAAATAAGGAGGAGAATTTGTATCCTTCATTTTGTTCGAATAATCGTTATAATAATAACGATAAGAACACACAAAAAGCTGTGCAACATATCTATTAACACCAGTGAATATCAAAACCTCACTTTTAATTTTACATTTCTCCACCATTTCTTCATGGATTTTAATGCACAAAAAGTCAAAAGAAGCCCTGTAAAATTACCTTTTAAGCAATCTACTATCCTTGCAAGCTCAACCGTTATTAACAGAATCGGCACTGTCTACCCCAAATGAGCATCCATAACAAGGAGCACAGGTTCATGTGGATCACGTGGTGAATAATAATAATCTTACCTTATCATACTGTGCTTCAGTTGTCTGCAAAAACAAAACACTTTTTTTTGTACAATTAGCCTGTGAGGTCATGTGCATGCTTTGCTAGTTTGGAACCAGTTGAACATGATTGTGTAGTTGTATATTTGTTTGCAGGTTGGACTTTATGAATACAATTTTATTTATTTATTATTTGGGTTTTTTATGTCACTTTCAACACTGTATAGGTCATATCACGACTTGTATTTTTATGGGCAAATGGAAACCTGTTCGACTATGCTAATCCACCTATCCAGTTGTATTGTGATCTTGAAAGTTAGCCATTCAGGAGCATTTTGGCAGTTTAATCTTTCTCATTCTGGTTATTTGTAAAAAATGGTCTAAATCTTGAGGACTCTTTGGAACCAGAGGGTTAAACTTTTTGGATATTTGGGAGTGAATTGCATGTGTGTGTCATTTAAATTTAATTTGTTTGAATTTGTCACAAACCTTCTATGATCCTCTACAATCCTTATCAGATCTTGGGTTGGGGAATTCAATCTTTAACTTATCTTATACTCATAAAGCCAATTTTTATCTTAACTCATTCATAGCAATTACATTGAAACAATCACAAGGTCGATTGGAAAGCTATCTTTTTAGGGATATAAAATCTGTCCTTTTCCCCACTTTATTTGGAGCTACAAGCCCGATTTGCAGCCAAGTTAAGCTTTTTCCAATGTGTGCATTCATATCGGCATTGTGGAATAGCCATCTTCTCGTACATTTTGGCGGGAATAATACAGTTCAAACCTGAAATCAACTCAAAAAATTGACAGCCGACCAATTAAAATACAGCTTTTTAAATCATTATTTGTATGTCAAAGTTGATGTTCAAACTCAGTCTTCAACCAAAACTCAGTCCCATATGAGGAAAAACTAATTTTTTAAAATTCTCAGCCCCACCTTAGAGCCATGTGCTTAAACTCAAATTGAAAACAGGATTTAAAAATCTAATGCAGCCATAAACTCAAGCATTGAAGACTCCCTTCATGCAAACGTAAGTCATTATATAGTTACTTAATATATGGAATATATAAATGATTTTGAGTCTGAGTTTATATACTATCTTGAGAATAAACATTTTATCTAAATTTGAGTTAAGGCAAGTGTAGCAAGTAAACCTTCTCCCCCGACACCCCAGTTATCATTTTGTGTTAGTAAGTGTATCAAAACCTTCAATGCAATCAATATGTGTAAACACATTCACAAAATACAGCAGTTCAATTGGTTTTTATAAACTTCCCCATTAAGAGTTGTTGTGGTAGCCACAAATACACTTTGTTTTAAATCTAACTAGAACAGAACAAAATAAACATTTGATTACTTGTATTCTTTCGGACAGTCTTGCTAACATTTGGCATCTGAGGCAGTCTCATCATTGAAATGAGTGTCAAATCCTTTGTACGATATTATACTACTATGATATATGTTATAACTAAGTGGCACTTGTCATGCATTGGTTATATGTTTACTTAAACATCACAGTTGACAGAATAATCAGTTATCTGAATGTCCATTAAATTCAATTAATTTTTAGCTAAGAAAATATTGTTTCTTACTTCCATGACTGGTCCAGAAGCAGGGTTTGTGCCCGCGTTTGACACCACGATGTCGATACCTCCAAACTGCTGAATTCCCTGAAAAAGGGTACGATTATTTTAACTCAACAAGTAAATGTATATTCTCATTTATAATGTTAAATTTCAATAAAAATATTGATGTATACTTTAAATGGATGCATTGTCTTGTATATTTTTCTGGTATTTAATTTTGTTTCTTTTTTGCTATATTCCGTCCTTTATCACTAAATTTTACCCCAGTCAACTTCTGAACATCCATTTGGAAACTAGTCAGGAAAATCAGGAACAATATTAGATCATTTAACAAGCATATCGTTATTTTTGGATACACAACAATATTAGCCTTTCATATTGGATGGTTGAGTTTGAAAATGTATGCATAGTTCCTGGTACCCGTCAAAATAAAAATACTTTAATTTTGAGTTTCAGATTTCCCACACCGCTTCTGCATGGGGATTTAAATGTAACAAAACCAAGAGAAAGTCTGTCACTTTAACTTTTTCATGATATATAATAGGAAAACTTCCAGAATGACATATGCGGAAAAAATATATCACAAATGAAGATAACAATATTATACGAGTGCGTAGCACAAGTATTATATTGTTATTTTCATGAGTGATATATTTTTCTGTATATGTCTAATGAGGGAGGTTTTACTTTTATTATCCATCATTTTGTATGTTTTATAACTTAAATAAGTCCATATTTAAAGAAATAATGTGAAAAAGACTCTTATATACACAGTGGCACAAGTAAATATAAAACCTTGATTTTTAACTTGCCATTTCTCAGCCATTTGTGCATGTATTTTTATGCAACCAACACCGGCAGAAGTGTGATAAAAGGTGGTTTCCAGTGATATACTACACATATAGAATTCTGTATAGGTTATTGAGTGTCCGAGATATTGGTGAAAAACTGGAAGTTACTGACACTAATTATCGATAGTATGGAGGCTCCGTTGTGTGCAAAAGAAAATATATCCCTCTGCATATATTCCCTACACGAGTCAGATATGGCTTGTGGTGCATAATATATTTGTAGGTTACATAGTGCTTGAAATATAAATTTAAAAATGGTACTACATTATGAAAAATCAGCAGAGCATATCCACAGTAAGGGACGGCAGAGACAAAAAAATTGTGTGGCCTATATGTCCCTGTATTAACATCAAACACACTGTATGATGGATAATAAAACTATATGAACCAGCCTAGATTTCCCACTATTTATGTTAAAAACATAGGATGTTGGATATGATGGATTCTTCCAGATATTCCTCTGCTTGTGATGGTATGATCCAAGTTAATCAAATGGCAACATACAACTATGTTTGTCAATACTAGTTAATACTGCCTGTTGAGCATGGCATGAAACCCTTTAACCTTTAGCTAGTCAATATATATTCTAGTAAATTCTCACCGTTTGTATCAGTCTTTCCCTGTCTTCTTTCTTTCCCACATGGCACACACATCCTGCACAAGTCAGTCCTTGTTTCTTTAACCTCTCCACTGCAGCATCCACATTCTTCTGTTTACGGCTACTCACCACAACTTTGGCACCTTCCTGAGCAAGCTTCTCTGCAATGGCAAGTCCTATGCTGTGTGATTACACAAGTACAGAGTTATACTATTTGCACATTGATACAGACACAGGAAATAAAAATTACCATTGATTACTTGTTATCTTACTATATCACCACATACCTTAGCTTGGTACTAACAGGAAGTACAATGTAATTAATAAATTCAACGTGTAAAACATTAGTAAGATTAATGTAAAAATAAATCATTGTAAGCTCTGCATTCATTGCCAACTTAGGGCACCAATTTTACATACAAATTTTATTATTTACTGCAAAATTATTACATGTTACACTTGATAACCACAGAGGTCGTTCGATCCATTGTTAATAATTGATTAGAAATCCCCTTCAACAGCAAAAGGTTTAGGCTACGGTAATTCTGAATTTACAAAAAGAGTAATTAATAAATTCAATATGTAAAACATTAGTGAGACTGATTATATAAATAATGGCCAAGTGGCGCTCCATTATATAAACTAAATGGCCTCTGAGGCCAATGGCCGAAGAGCCATTAAGTTTACATAATGGAAGTGCCACGAGGCTATTATCTATTATAAAACCCGGTGAATTGAAACCAATTTATTGATTCAATAATTTAACACCTTTTACAAAATGATCAACCTAGACAATCTTTGCAATGTTTTCTTTAGTGTGCATACCATATGTGGCTGTCACTAAATTAGTTCTATGGTCTTTTTTATTCCAATACACAATCAACATTGTTCAACCATGTGTATCACTGGTTTTCTTTTATGGAAAAATATAATTGTTGAACAAAGTTTACCATGGATAATGATAATCGATAAAATATGGATCTGTGACAGAAAGCACTCCAAAAATTAAGATTAGTCATATAACAATGTTTATGCTGTGGATAATTTGTTGTGGTGAGTGTTTCATGTTACTATATTGATCTGTGCTTATTTTAAGACAATAAGCTATTATTTTTTTTTGTTTCAAGCAAAGTACTAAAAACTGTAGAATTACTTGTTTTATTTTGTGTTGAAATTTTAGGGTTTCTCAAGATTTTTATTTTTTGAGGTTCTTTGTCTCTAATTTTGATTAAAGGAAAAATGCCTCCCAGAAAGATTGTCTCCTGGAAAAAAAATCCTCATAGAAAGAATGCCTACTCTACATTCCAGAAATACCACAATGTTCAGAACAAAATTCATTTCAACCACACACAGTGTATCATGTTGGAAGTGTATAACAAACTGTAATAAGGTAAATTAAAATCTATGTTTTGAACTTAAAAACATTGAAAATTTAAATCAAATTTAACTAGAGGATTGCTTTGCAAAAAGAAAAAGATTGTTTATGCACAGCAAAAACAAAGCGTCCCAAAAAGAAAGGTAAAGGTGACTGGAGTTGACTGGTTGACCATCAATGCTATGCTTATGGGTTCACTTTGCAAGCGATTAAAACATATTAAATTATGGCAAATATATGTCGTTGCGAAATGATACACAAATGAAACTGATGTAACGTAATGTGTATTTTTATAGCACTTAATCTCCATGAATTGACAGACTGTAAGGCGCATCTGAACATAAAACAAGATAATTAACAGTAATCCAGTGACATAGCCAGGCCATACCAAGAAGACAGAGGGGTGACCGTGTAGGCTATGATGGATAGGTTTTTGCAAACAGGTATTAACTACTAAGTTTTGAAGTTGGGTTGCAGATTGATGGCATAATGTCAGGCGTCTGACAAGGCAGCTGACATAAAAAATGGAAATATAGGTTTTTAATGCGATGAGCTTATTTCCCAATAGGCATTTTTCTGGTTTGAAGGGAGTGCTCCTTAAGACACGAGAAACAATAGATATCAGTACCAATAGGCGATATAGTCAATTTAAGCGAAAGTAATTTACTAACTGTATGATGATATCACATGTGGTATTAGGGGCTTAACTTAGGTGGCAGTGTTTTGTTGGTGTTTGCGTTATACAGCCATTAGCCTTTGATTTGTTCCATATGTTTAGAAGATATGTGCAAAAATATCAGATAATCATAAGGCACTCATTCATAATTTCAAAGGTAAGATGGTCAGCAGTACGGCAAATTAAAAGTATATTTAAGCGCATTATTCAAAGTTGCAACATAATTTATGCTGTCCATTCCTACATATAACTTGAGCCTGTAGCAAGGCTATACAATGGTATATGCTACATACCTTCCTTACTTAAAAAAGCAATACTCAAGTCACTGTGTCTTAACTTGACAAAGGTGTTTATGTTTTTATGAAAGACCATGCTCATTTTAATATGTGTTTTGAGGGCTAAACATTCTTTATATCTTTTAAGCAGTGTTAACTTGACTGTATCGGCCATTCTAGAAGAGAATATATTCCACTGGTTGGAATTCGTCCAATAAAGTGTGTATGTATTTATTACAATAAGTTAGGTAAATCATAAGTGAATATATTAAAAGTACAAATTAATGTTATGTTCTATGTATTGGTCAATAGGAAGTGTAGTATGTTATGTTATCAGAAAAGACAACATGGGCATAAAATTAAATGTACAGCATATGCTGTGAGTTAGTGCTCAGTAGAGGCTTTGCTTTGAGGCAACCAAAAAAGTGTGTATGTATAAAGTGTGGTGGTGTTTTATCACCTTTATTATTTACCCTATACATTGATAATTTATTCACAGAGTTGAAGCAATGTGGCTTTGGGTGCTACATAGGGAATTTATTCTCAGGAGCCTTTGGATATGCTGATGATATTGTTTTATTGGCACCTACTGTTTTCTCTTTAAACAAACTCTATAGTATATGTAAACAATATGGACATTCTCATAACATAGTTTTTAATCCTCAAAAAAGCAAGTTACTCATATTTGGAAGTGATATCCAGGGTTTTGTTATTGACAACAACTTTTTAACATGTCAGCCCACTGATAAGCATGTTGGTCATGTAATTGGTCCTAGTCTTGTTGATCAAGATATCAAAAGTAAAATCAATGAAATGGTTATAAATACCAATCATTTAGTATCGACTTTTAGAAATGCATCATATGATATAAAGTACAAACTATTTAAAACATTTGCAATGCCACTATATGGATGTGTTCTGTGGGACTACTCTTCAGTGTATATCGAAAAGTTATTTGTATGTTGGAGAAAGTGTATTAGAAGACTTTTAAGTGTCCCTTACAATACCCACTCTATATTGTTGCCTATCATTTGCAGTGATTTACCAATAGAATGTCAACTACACAAAAGAGTTATGAAGTTCTTTATATGCCTGGCAAAGTCAAATAATATTTATAATAACTTAGCATTGCAGTTAATTGTCGAGGGTAGTAAATCTCGTATGTCTAATTCATTAAATTATATCTGTTATAAATATGGAATATGTAAATATGATTTAAGTAATGTACAATTGAGTCAGCTAACTTATGTCATGAAACACCTTTTCAGTACAATTGTAGATGTAGATACCTTGGTGTATGCTGATGTGATTATTGATATGCTCAGTTTTATAGATCAGAATAAGTTTAACATTTTGACTCCAACTCAAACACGTGAATTACTGTCCTTTGCCTGTACAATATAGCCTGGTTGTGTTTTACTTCTGTGTGTATAATGTTTTGTTTACATTTTTTTTCTCTGACTCTGTCTTTTCATTCCTATGTTATTTTGTGTAAATAATTAAAAAATAACTGTATCAATCACATGCAATTGTATACGAATAAATAAATAAATAAATAAATAAAATGAAAAGAAAAATATTTGTAATTTGCAAATACAATGTCACTGTTAACATTATTTGATTTGCACTGAGGAAAGAAAATGAAAATGCAATGAAAGTGCAATTTGCAATTTAATACCTTTGCAATAATCTTCATTCACTGTCATTTGATTTCTTAACTTTCAAGCAATTCATACATAGATTTTACATGAAATATTAATTTTTATTGACCTAACCCAAGTACCTATGCACACTATATACATCTTTTGTTTGACATAAATAAAAAAGGAAACATTGCTTTTATAATAAAATAAAAACTGAAATGCAAGACACTGTCTTATAATTTTGAAAAATTAATGGACAGTTTTCCAACCAAGCATTTCAGGTGCTGGCCCTTTTTGTGTGATGGTTTTTTATAGTAATGGGGGTTCACCTTGTAAGGGGTGGGGGGCTTCTGTTTAACTATTTATTACTGACAAATATTTCTTTGGTCACCCCCCCAACAATAGTGGGGCTTGTGTTTAACAGTATTTCCTCAGTTACTCCTTTATTATTGACAAATATTTCTAAAGGGGGGCTTTGGTCACCCCCCTCCCCTTAAAAAAGAAGGGGGGGCTTCTGCCCTATGCTTCTGAAAAAGGGGGGCTTGTGTCGGGGGGGGGGGCTTATGTCCATTCACCTTCACTTGATGGCCCTTCTTTTCCTGATGGGTTTTTTAGGGAATAATTTATTTTTAAGTCCTGAGTTGTGCAAAAAATAATGTAAAAATGTGAATAAAAAGGATTATTGTATTATTACCTTTTAAAAAAAAAATTACTTCATTAAAAAGCATAAAAATATACATTTAAAGATGATTTCACTAAGGGTTTTTTATGCCACAGAAATGTTAATTTTTTTCATGGAATGTTGCCAAATAAATGTTCTTGTCAATGGTGGGTTTTAAAGTAAATCTATGTGAATTGTGTAGCCTACTTGAAAGATAAAATTTCAAGAGAGTTAAATGCTGGATTAAAGTGAAAAAGTAAATATGTAATTAAGATTATGAAGTAGTATTAATTTAAAGTTTACACGAAAAATTTAAGACAAAGTAATTAAAGTAGGTTTTTGTCCTTTTTTAAAAAGAAATGGTGTATTTTAAAGTTTATTGCAATTTATCTTTTTTGTAGGAAAGGCAAAATTGTGAAATTGTAAGACAAATTATTAAAAGATACAACATTACTGAAATTGCACGACACACTTCTTTTAAAAAGAAAGAAAGAATTACACATTAAAGCCATATGATTAGATTTTCATGGATATATTTGAATTCACACTTCAATTGTGAAGGAGAATATTTAGGTATTGTTTATATAATGTGTAATATTTAAGCCCTGATATATTGTTTGTGTGGGAGGGGGGAAGTGTGTGTTAAGTAGTGTGAATCAAGATTGGGAGGGGGTAACTGAGTGTACATCATGCACAGGTGGGTTTTGCTTATTTTTATGGAAAGGGTTTCAGCATACATCCCACTGTGAGAATGACATGCAATGGCATATCCCAATGAAAACACTCACAGTAGGTGGCATTAAGTAAAGTGACAGCAAGTAAACACTGAGTATTATTTGGTGATTTATAGATAAGAGAAAGCACAGGAGATAGCATCAGTGACTCATTGATGGGTTAAGAAAGGTCCCTGAGTATGAAAGAGTATAAATGATATAAAAAGGGGGTGACAATAGTTTGAGAATTAGTGATTTAAAAGAGGTGTAGGTATTACACATAGAAGTTTGGAATTAATTACTTTACTGGAAATAAAAATGGCTTACAGGTTGACAAGAATACGTGAATTGGATATGTTGGAAAGAGACATTAACTGTTCTGTGAAGGTAGTGATCACTGGGAAAAGTGACATAAGGATCAGTGAAGCCTCTCAGAAGAGATACATTGAACTTGCAGTGCAGGTAAGTACAAAAAGTGAGCAGTGAGTAGTCTCAGACTCTGAATGTTGTAAAAGTTCTACAAGTTTATTGGACAGATGTAGTGCAAAGAAAAGGGGTGTGGGAATTTGCAAATGAAGGTTAATGTCCAATGTAATGACAGTTATATATACTGTAAAACCTTCAAAGTTGAAAGGAAACAATGTTAAGAGAAAGGAAGGGTGTAAATCCAGAAGTGGATAAGTGACATATTTGGAGGATTTTAATTTTACTTGGAAAAGTAAGCTAAGGCATGATATGGAATGTTCAAACTGTGTTCACATTTGTAAGGCAAGAAAAATGAACATTTTTTCTTAACCACTGATTGCATCTAAGCAGCCTTTTTTTGCAACATTAACTGGATATTTTATTTGTCTGTTTATTAAAGTGACATGTATAATGACATAAATGAAATAACAATTGAGAAATTATAAATTAAATAAACCCAGCCCTGATGGGCCTATTTGTCACTATAAATTCATTGACCTTATATATGTGTTGGAAATGGTTGAAATATATACCTGACATGCTATTTTTGAAGAATAATATTGTTTGTTGCATATCACATTTGTGAAACAAAGTTACCCATTGCTTTTACATTTCATAAACTAAATCAAAATAGGTTTAATGAACTGTTCCATAAAACTATCATCAACATGAATATTTAATTTAGTAAAATAAGTTGTCTGTTACTGACATTTGCATATAAACCTATGAAGTATATTTCATGTTTTAGATTTGAATTACACATTTTACACAATGTTTCAGTAAGCTTTTTTCTTGTATACTGTGTAGACTCAATCTGAAGAGGCAATGTATATTTCCATATCCTCAAGTGACTTATTAAAGATTGTTTAGATTTTGATACATTTGCGATAGTATATACGGTTTTGTGTCAATACTTTGGTTTTAAAATTCAATTTGATCACAATAGAAGTCAGAGTTTCATGACAAAATTCTGTGTATGGATAAACCAAAGTTCGTTTGAGTTGCATACAAATGGTATCATTTCTTTTTTGCTATTAGTATATTTTAGTGACAAGATAATTATATGTATCATCATGTTATGTAATTTTCCTTTTTTCAATTTTGTATATATTTGTCTATTGTGTGAAATATAATATAATTGCATATGGTAGGTTGTACTTAGGCTGTGTATGCATGATGTTTCATACAATTTGTATACTTAGAAAGGGGGGATAAATGTAACTTAGAAAAAGGGGGTTAGTACCGCTACATGTTTTCTCAGAATTCAGAAAGCTAGTGTGGCCCTGAAATGTTTCTTCATAATCATTGATAAGGCATGGTAAAGTGAATGAGAGTCATAATGTACTGTGTGTAATGTACTGTCCCTCAGAAAAATTCTGATGTGGATACATTCGATGTCCTTTTAATGTAGACAGATTAAATAGGTAGGGTAGTTTAGTAAGCAGAAATATGTGCAGAAAATATTGCATGGTACCAATTGGAAGGTGATTTTTAATTGTGATTGGATAATAGATATAGGATAATGCACACAACGGTGGCATTTGTTTTAAAAATTCAAGTGATATAGTCAATGTACTTTTTTACCAGTAATAGTATAATGAAGATATAGCATGATGTAAAGTGTAATGCAAATAAAATAAATTATGTGTCATTGGCCTAAATTCGTAAGAAAAATGTACTGGTAGAAAATATTTGGAATGTATTTTTAAAGAATTGTATTTGTGAGATCTACATTTTCAGTACACACATTAAATCAATGTCTGTGAAGTGTTTTGTAAGGAAATCAGAATATGCACCACTATTTCAGGCCAAGGGAGCTGTTTTGTGACCCCCAAAAGCAAAGGAGGGCAGTTTTCAAATGGGAGACTTCTTTTATTGAAATTTGTACAATGTTATAATTACTATGTAATAGATTATTTTACTATACAATTTTTGTAGGATGGAGATGATTTAGAAGATTGCAGTACAGTGCGCTGTTACAATGCGGAAATGTTTGCATGTGAAGTCAATGATGCCTTCATTTTGAGAAACCTCATTAGTAAAGGTAATTAAAAGCAATGAAGTATACTTTTCAAAGAATACAGTGTAAATGCAGAATTAGAATCATAATCCGAAGATATGTAATTGGGGCAAACAATGTATCTAGAAATGAGAGATATATCATGAAATAAATGCTGACTGAAAATGTAATGCATAAGTAAATTGACAGCAGGATTGAAAGCAAAAACATGAAGTAAGCTAAATCTATATTTAAAAGTTTAAATTAATTGTGTTGAAAGTGTATGTTTTATATATGTTATTAGTGTAAATTTTGTACAGAAAGATGTATTTATTGTATAATGGTACAAGTAAACAGAGGATAATGCATTTATTTCAGGAAACTCTTTAGTCATGACGGCGGCCAGCCAAAAACTCAAAACAAGAATGACTGTGAAAGTAATGAAGAAGGATATTGAAGAGGCACCGACCATCAAGAGCACTGCAGCCACTCGCAATGACATTATTGGAAGGGTTGTGCAGGTAAGAGAGCATCAATATTGTGGAAAATTGAATTACATTTAGTAGAACATTTTTGAGACGCACCAATTATTTATGAAAATGAAGTGAAATTGGAAGGAAAAAATAATGATATGTAAAATTCAAGTTTGATATGACACAGAAGAGGCATTATAAGAAAGAACCTTGTATTATTTGCTGCATAATAAGGTTACCATACGCAATTAGATTTTTAGAACTTATACATTGAGTTTATCTCCATAAGTGAGTGCAAGAAAAGTAATAATGTGAAGGATCATTAAACAGTGTGAACTGTTTAACTCAGAAATGTAAAATCGAGTGGAATGAAACCTGTGAAGGAATAAGAAAATAAGAAGTTTGTCAAATGTTACAAGGCATTTTTTTTTTGTGAAATGCTACTTTTGTGTGGAAACAATAGTGAACAAGGAAGTCAAAGAAGTAAAAAGTAACTTAATAATATTTTAAACACAATTTGATGGGTTTTTTTAGGTTTCACCATCCAAGAAGACGAAAGGAGATAGGTTGATTTTTGTCAGGGTCAAAGAAAAGACTGGAGTTATATCAGAAGTTGCTGTATGGGATCAGGAAGTTCCGAAAGAAGGAGTAGTACATATCAGCCACCTAAAAAGTTCAAAAATGGCACAATTCAGCACGTCAAGAAGCTCAAAAATTACGGTAAGATAAGAGAGTTTTCTATACAGGTAAAAGCCAAAGTTTTTGCACAGAAAACGAGTAACACCAAAGAATTATATTTTTGATAGAAGACTTATAATTTTTGTGCAATAATAGGTAAGGTATCACAGACACATAAGAAGTTATATAACAAAAGTAAAGCATGTTAAGCAGAGCATAAAAATGCTTGCCAACAATGACTGAAAACAATGCTCCAATCAATTCGCTTTGCATCTGTTTCATTTTGGGTCCTACGAACACACAATAGACGTACATGTTAATATTATTTTAGTTGGCAACTTCTGAATTAAAAGCAATTAATTTGGATTGAAGCGAATGTAAAATCAGTGTTTACAGTTAAGTTTACTGTGACTTAAGTTGGCCTATCGTTAAGATGAATGGGCTGTCTTATTGAACAGATATACTAGCAATACTGCAAAGAACTTTATTTTAAGGAAGCAGCCATGTTTTATTCTTTCAAAGGAATTGTAACTCCTTTGTATAAATTATAAACTAAGTTTGATTATATAAACTGTTGAAAGCCATGAAGCACCTCTCCTTAAAATGTATGACAATTGCAATTCTATTTAATATTTAACACTACTAATTTACTTGGGGCACTGGCAGTGGTTTAATTTATCTGTGGATGACAGGATGTAGTTGTACAGGTAAAAATATGCAAGAAGTAATGCCCCAAAATATTGTTACCACCTCCTTATGTATCACAATACACTTAAGTTCTATAGAAGTTACATGAAAATGTATGCATTGTTTTAAATGAAAAGGAAATTGTTAAAAACTTTTATTGATTAGCTTGAGGTGTGAGAAGGTAATATGTTGTAGAAGTTTAAGTTAAAAGGCAACTTAATCATTGAAAATTCTTGAAAAGTATTTGTAGTTAGTTACTATTAATGAATAGTATGTAAATGAGGAAGTTGTTACAATGTGTGCACTTTTCCTAAGAATGGAATGGCCTAAATGTGGAGAAGCAGCTGTTGTCATTTAATTCCTAATGAATATGAGGTCGAAAAACCAGGTGTAGAAATACAAAGATGTAAATATGCTGGAATGTGTAATTTTAAGAACAGTGAGAATGTGTTTTACAGATGACAGTGACATTGAAGAGACTAAAGATGAAGACATAATCGTGAGCAGATATTTCCCAGGCCGAGAAAGAGGAACATTGGAGGGGGTGAATTCGGCATTCTCTTACAATGGCTGCATGACCTGTGGAAGCAAGAAAGAAGAGGAAATGTGTGTGAAGTGCCACAAAAAGACTGAGACCAAGGTAAACTTTGTGCTTAAAGTGGCGATTGCTACAGGTAATGATCTTGTTAACAGGACATTCTTTCACGATGACGTCATTGCATTGCTTGGAGAAAAAGAAACTTCTATAGAAGTGGAAAATGCAGCCTTAGAGCTGGTTGGAAGGATGATGGTGTACCATGTAAATTACAATAATGGCAGCAATGTCAGCTTAGAGTAACAGACAATACCGATTTGGTTGGTAAAAATGGGTGTTTCTCAAACAGTTCGGACAATAGGCTGACATACTGCATATGTAACAGTGTTAACAGTATTTGTTGTTCATATGGTAAATTGAAGAGAAATTACTCAGGAACCAAAAATACAGAGAGAAGTTGGTTATTAAAAGTTTGTCAGTGTATTATGAAAATGTAGTTTAGATATGTTAGGAATATGTAAATTTAGGTGTACTTTGGTTTAATGAATGTTAATATTTTGATGTTTCGCCATGTAAATATACATGTAGTATAGTGAAGCAGATGCACACTAGTTTATTATTTTGGTGCCTGTAGAAGATGTATTGTATATGTTAGTGTTCAAAAGAATATTTTGAAAGAAATAATAGCTTTGATGCAGTATATTATGTTTTACCAAGGATATAAAAGGAGTTAATGTAAAGTTAAAGCTATCATGATTACCCTCACTATGTCAGTTGTACATTTTTGTGAGTGAAGTACTTTGAATGAAATAAGACAATAAAATTTGTATCGAGTAAAAGAAAGCTTGAAAATAAATTGTTAGTGTTGTAGTATTATAAATTTTACAAAGTAAAAAATGTGTTATAGAAGACCAGATCTTGTTATGCATGTGACCTTTAGTAATATTTGAAAAGCTATACTGGTTTGAAGTGTGTACACTTTTTTTCCAGCCACGGTGTTAACAGTATTTGTTGTTCAGATGGTAAATTGATATGAGCTAAATGACTCAGTAAATGAAAATGCGAATATAGAGCGATGTTGTTTGTTAAAACTTTGTCAGTGTGTTAGGAAAATCTATTTCACTTGTAACATTTGAGAACAAGTAAATTGAGGTGTACTATGGTATAATATTATTAATGTTTTTATATTGCATCATTTAAATATACACGTGGTATAGTGAAGTGGTCGCACAGTGTTTTATTGATTTTTTATGCCTGTAGAAGATGTATTGTATATCTTTGAATGTTAAAAAGAATGTTTTCAAATAAATAATACTTTTGATGAAGTCTGTTATGTTTCGCCAAGGATATAAATCTAAGAAAAAGACAATTACAACTTTCCACAAGATAGATATATATGTTACAGTAAATATGTGAAATCAGTAAATACAAGTATTTACTGAAATTTTCAGTAAATACGCGTATTTACTGATTTATGACCTGTGTTATTTCACAAGTTTATTGGTTTGACTTTCAGTAAATATGTGAAATGAAAGTTTGATGTTTACTGGTTGTAAATATATAATGTTGAAATGTAAACAAAAACACACATTATATTTCAACGTCTTACTCTGTTATGATGACTATTACAATATACTTAGCAATACATAAAATGCAATATTTTATGTAAAAAAATAGCACTAGAATTTAAAATATTTATGTGTACAAAGTTTGGGTATGTGCTTTCAGTAAATATTTCATTTAAGCTTTTATTATTTTTAATCCCACAGCACAAAGGACCTATGACATCCCTAAAAATGATATAAGATCATTTAACTCATGTGTGGGGCCATATCTTGGAAACTGTAGGGTGTACGATGTTGATATTTGGTAGGGGTATTGGTTAGGCGGTGTAGGTGTGCAACTTTATAGCCTAACCTTAATTTTACCTTTGAGCTTGTTGTAGTGACCTTTACCTTTAAAAAACTTGTCCAGGCCATATGTTAGAAACTGTATAGTGTAGGTTGTTGCTGTTAGGTAGGGACATTGGTTAGCAGGTGTAGGTGTACAATGTCATAGTGTGACCTCAATTTGACCTTTGACCTTGTGATACTGTTTTTGACCTTTAAAGTCTTTTTTTCATCTAACATCAAGACTCAAGGCTCAGAAACCTCAAGGAAACTTGTAAGGTGTAGGATGTTTACATTTGGTAGCCTATCATTTGGGGTGTATGTGTTCAATGTAATGTTACCTGCAATATCGAAGTTTAAAATCATTAGGAAGTAGATACTTTATACAGACATTGGTTTTGGGGAATGTGTATTTTGTAACATGATAGCTTGATATCAAAATGCCCTACAACATTTAATCTGTGTTCTTAAAAAGAATGTTTTATGTATATAGATATTTTTGAGTGCAGGCAGTGTACAATTTATCATCTGCTGTCATGGTGTTTATGAATATTTCCCAAGGCCTCGGGGTCTGGTCATCTCCGATTAAACCTTATTGTATGTGCTACGAGCACGGAATGAATAAATGAATAAATAAGGTAAAATGTAACACCATCAAAGAATTAGAGGCTATGATTTTGTATAGGTTAGTTATAAATACATACATAGCAAGCAGTTTGTAATGTGTTTTTGAGCTACAGCCTTGGGGAGATAGAAAGAAATACATGTTGAAAAGGCCATGTTTATATGGTAAAAGAACACAAGGTAGATGTATGAATTTATTCATGTATGTTTCTCTATAAAAGCCATGATACAAAATATTACATGAAGAAGAAATAAGTATACAGAATGTAATGATACATGAGAAATCTTGAGATAATAATATACAATATACATAAAGACATATTATATAAGAAAATGGTACAAAGCTAATTTGTATGAATAATATTTCAAAACATTTGTGTATATATATATAAAAGTACAACACGATAGCAGTATTTGATATAATATATTTGCAAAAGAAGAAAAAATATGCAAACATTATAATGTTGTACATTTTAAAAGCATAAAGACAGAATTTATATAAAAAGTAAATAGTACTTACTACATAAATAAATGTAATGGCATATAACAACTATAATGAGTAATTACAAGAACTACAACATTTCAGTTAAAAGACACATTATGAAAGGAACTATTATAAGGATAATATTACTTTGCAAGAGTAACATTCGAAAATATATACACTGGACATACATTTATGTCATTGCAATCAACAACAACTCTGTGCACTTATTTCGAAAGTTTATGAGAAAGAATAAAAGACAGCATCATGGTAACTGTAATATGTGGGTACTACACCATTTTGCCATATTTGTGGGCCATTTTTAACATATATATGGTCCAAAAGACTACCTTGTTTTGTTGTACAGTTACTGATTACTTGTCGAAATCCTTTGGACTTTATTGAGAGGAATGGAATATCAACTGGGTTTACTAAAATATTTTTGTTGTAATCTCCCCCTAAAACAACATGACCATGGGGCAAACAATTTAAAATTTTAGCCATGTCACAATTAAAAAGTTGATTAGATATTCCAGGTTTTTTGTATATAACACAAACAGTTATATCAGGTACATCTATTTTAACAGCTAATGCATCAAAATTAGTTGATGGTAAATTAATAAGTGAAGTTTTGAAATTACTTCTCACATATAAGCATACACCTCCTCTAGCGTTTTTTGATAACATGCTTAAGCCTGGAAATGCTACATCAGGTTGATTTGTTTGTAACCAGGTTTCCGAAAGTCCAATAACATGGCACATGGCCATTTGGTTATTATTGATGAAATCTGCTTTATGGGCTACGAGGGACTGTATATTATGAAACAACCTTAACCAGTTAGTTACTTTAGGTAAGGGATAATAAAGGTTGCATTTGTTGTAATTTTTCTTTCAGTTGTGGTGGTGCATACACTTTATCTGCATCAAAGTCTTTTAAAAATAATCCGCTTTTATTTGACACTCTGCTAAGGGCAACATAGGCCATGCCTTCTTTGAAGATGTTTTCAAGGCTGATAACTGCATATTTTAATGTCATGCCTTGCGTTTTATGGATAGTGCATGCCCATGCTAGGCGAATGGGAAACTGGTGTCTTGTAATTTCGACATTACTTATCTTTATTGTTTCAGCATAAGGCTTAATTGGTACACTATCCTGTGCTTCTTGTGGGAGTTGAAGAAGTGTATTTTTAAATTTATTTCCAACTTGGTTGCTGTCAAATTTAATTGCTACAAATGTAGGCTGCTTGAAAGGAGTTAAAATAGGAGAGATATATTTTATTTAACCACGAGCACCATTACTAATCCATCGTCCACATCTAAGTTAACTGTAAGCATAACGCGAGCACCTACTGCAAGTGTTAATTGTTCTGGCAGAACAGATTCCTTTTTACTTATTTTTTTTATACACTGCGTTTTTGGTGAGAGTCATACGCATTTATGGTAATAATTTCAGCTTGAAGGTTTAATAGCTTACTAGCATTAATCTTATCAACATCTTTATTCAAAGCATATATGTACAAAGCATTGGATGGGTATTTGCTTTCATCAGTGCAAATGCAATTTACAAGGCAGTTTTCATCTTCTTCACTAAGGGTATCATTTTTGCGTTTTACTCTCAAACGATTAAGCAATTCGGCATAAGGGATATCATTTTTCTGTCGGATAATTTGATCAAGTTCCCAGATCGGAAATTGCTCCCAGTTGTTAACTATCATGCCAGGATTATGTTTATATAACATGCTTCCAAAAACTGGAGGCAGTTGGTAAAAATCTCCAACTCCAAGTACACATATATTACCAAAGGTAGCTGTAGGATCTCTGATTCTCATTATTTGATTTAGACGACCACTAATAAAGTTTAACATATTTTTATCAACCATCGAAATTTCATCTATAATTAATAGTTCCAAATGTTCATGCTTTAGTCTTAAATCTGTAATTGCCTTTTCTCCTAGAGGAACATACTTGTGGCTTGTTTTTCTAATATTAAAAGCAGAATGAATAGTTTGGTCATGGATATTGAAGGCAGCGGTCCCTGTGTAAACAACAACTAATACTAAGATCTTTTCAGGATTTTGGTTCATGCTAATTAGTAATTTATTAAATTCATAAAAAATAGCTTTAATGAGATGGGATTTACCAGTCCCTGCACCTCCAGTCAAAAATACACGAAATGGTAATGGGTTTTTATCAAATGATTTTTGCAAGCACCAATTTCTGACTAAATGAAATAGCTGATCTTGTTTAACATTTAAGGATTGCAATATAGGCATAGCTGTTTGCTTATTGATTTTTTGCTGAATAGGTTGAATGTGGATTTGCATATCTTTATGAGCGGTACTTGAAGTATTAAATTCTGGAAGGGATATTTCAGGATCTTCATCATCAATATTGGTTTCAACTGGTTCAACATTTAAATGTTCTTCTAAGTTTGGAGCTAAATCACTCCAAGCTTCTTCAAACACAATGCCCTCAGCTTGAATTTCATCCCATGCAGATACAGAAGTTTCATAGTCATGTTCAAAAAGAGAACGTTGATGTTCTACATACAATGAAATACTTTGGTTTTTGAAAGAGTCTTTTATAAAAAGGTCTTCGAATGTTTTGTACACTCCACATGTCAAGGTACTTTGTCGATGAGGAACATACAGCCGCAGAAGGTGATGATAGTACCTTTCAGGATCTTTTTCCTTACTTGGTTTTGGATATCTAATTATTGCAGTAGTTTTACGTTTTTGTATAAATCCCAAAGAATTTTGTAAGGTGTAAATTGTGGAATTTTTGTCGCAGTCATCAGAATCATCAGTATGACATTTGTCCACATTTGACTGTTTTGGTGAAGAGACAGCAGAGTAGTGAGATACAAATGTGGCTAGGTTCATATCATCAAAGAGAGGAGTCTGGGGCCTTGCAACATACTTATCGATTGTGCTTGGTGCCCATATATCTTCAGATGTAGCTTCTTTGCCTTTTATCACCTTTAGAGGTAGTGTTAATCTGAAAAGATACAAGTTTACATATGTTTTAGTGAAGCGTTAATCACTGATTGTGATTTTTTTTTATTTGACACTGATTTTTTTTTATTTTAGTTAATTAAAATGCTGATACATGATATTTTACATGTGATTTATCATACCTATGGAACAATTATAAATAATGTAAAAGATAGAATAATAGAATTTCTGCTGGTATATCACATAATGGAGTTATTAACAGTTAATAAAGAGCAATATCAAAATGCATAGTAATTAACTGGTAAACAGTAAAGTAATGGTCCCAGCATCAAGTCAACTACTATAACGTTAAGAAATAAAACATAAGAGAAAAATATGATAGAAATATTAATAATATGTTAAGTAACCAAATATTTGTTAAAGACAGATATTCTTTGCTAACTGAAATGTAAAAAATGTCGTACAATTGAGAACAGTGTGTTACTAATTCTACAAATATAAATTTTTATTTGTAGAAGGCTACTAGATCGAATGTTAGACTATTTATAAAGTTGATGGTTAACAAAATTTTTTATGACACTTGGCATTTGTTAAGTCAAAGTTAGTGTTATGTCCTACTCATAATTGTGAAAGCTTTAGTTTGGTCACCTGCTAGGAGCTGAAACAAAGCAGAGATGATAAACTGTGATCATATACCAAATCTGTGAAGGTACTAGGCTTTCTCTTTGTACCTAACATTGTATGAATCTGTTAACATATAGCCTACCTGTAGTAGTTTTGGTCAGTCGCTACCCAATGTATTTGACGGCTGCATTTTTTCAGTTCAAGTCCAAGAGCCCTCCAGACGGACTCCATTATACCTCGTGAGATATGTTTGTCCTAACCTTTTCAGTTCATCAACAGCATCTTGATTTCCTTCTCTAGCCTATCGTTGTGCACATTTTAAAAGGTCACTTTCTTCGGATTCCTTTTTACTGATATACGATAGTATGTATTTTATGCAGGAATAAGTGTCTGTGACATACTGTATATCCATGTTAGCATTCCATGCTTTAATCAATGTACTATTGTATTGCTTTATCCAGCAATGCTGTGGTTCACGTTTTAAGATAACTGTCGGTTTTTTAGATTTTAGATTTGTTGAGTTATACCAGCTTTTTGAAAGATGTACTCTGTAGTAATGTCATCTGTTATTGGTGTACAATCTAAAGTAGCCCACAAATTTTCTAAATTTTTTTTAGCTTGACATTTTAATTCAGCACTATTTTCAGGCAGGTCATTTGGTGGTGCTTACAAAAAAGTTCTTAATGAAGGTGGTCTAGGGAAATTAAAACGGCATGTTTTGTTGTTTTTCTTACATGATTTTGAATGATTCCTACTGTGTGTTTGTACCTCTTGAACTATATCTACAACATCATCAGGAATATTACAGTTAATAAATTTATGTATAAACTTTTCAATGGCTACGTTACTTTCACAATTTCTATCATATACAGGAGCATCTTTTATCCAAAACAAACAATGAATATGTGGCCATCCACGGGACTGAAATTCTACTCTGTAGAAATAGTCTATAACATGCCCTATTGGATTTGATTTGGATAGAATAACTTTGTTTATAAAGGCATGTACCCTTCTTTGAAACATAATTGTTGCAGTTACTGGATTGCTTTTTATAGTTTGACAATGATCTTCCCACGACATTTCTTGAGGTATATCTTTCTTTTGTTGCAGTAGAATAGCTTCTCTAATTTCAGGCCATCTTCTATCTGCAGCAGAAAAGCTGCAGAACCAAGTTGGAATGCCTAATTGTAAAACCATTGCAAAAAGATCTTTTGTTGTTACTTCCCAATAAGGGGCAGAACCACGAATACTTTTAAGAAATTTGTAACCCTCTCTATTTTTTTAAAGTATTTCTTATAGAAGGATTGTCAGAGAACATGCATGCATTTAATGTTTTATCTGAACTCACTGAACCTTTGGGTAAAGAAATTTGAGTTGAAGTTAAAATTTCCTTAAGTTCTTTTAAATATTGCAGATAAAAAATATAGTCACTATTGCTGGAAAAATCAAGAGAAGTAGAAAGTAATCTACACTTAATATATTGTGAAAAAGTAAGGTTGTGTTGTCTTTTGCCATCAAATGTGTTCTGGCCATCAGGAAATAAAGTTGGAAATGCTGAAGCCTATGTATGAAATAATGACTGTGAAGTAGATCCCTCTGCCGGTGCCACAGAAAATACAAAGTCTTCAAAGTTGTCAGATATATACTGTGTTAAATCATCTGGTTGCATACAAGTGTCCATAGGAGCCGATGTAGTTGATTCTTGCATAGCTTCACCATCAACTTGTGATTGTGCTGAAAGGACAGAAATATGTTTATGTGAGAGAAGTTTGTATGCATGCATGTATTAAATGTTAACACGTCTTTGAAACTGTACTAATTTATTGTCAAACATTTCTGTTGTGCTTGTAAATATAAGACGAGTGTGGCCTAAAGTATGACTCACAAGACAGATGTGTTATACATTGTAAAATAGGAGTAAATATATTTTATCTATATGTCTGCTATTCGTTCATCTACACTTGGAAAATAGGATATTTTCCAGGATAGTTTATTATGGTGTTGGAATATATAGAAACAAATGTCATCTTAAATGTAAACAGGAAATATTTGTGTTAATGTTTATGTTTTACATATGTATGTAGGTTTTTAGCAAATATTGTAACAGGTAAAATAGAAAACATGTTGACCAAGTATTCTATGTAACAAATGTTTTCATATCCTTTGATAGATATATTATGTACATGTATCTCCCATCTGTCATTATATGTAATTAACCATTTTCAAGCAAAGGTTCTAGCAGAAACTTTAGATCAAAGGACAACGTGGAACCAGGGTGGTACCTGAAGATTCACTGCCACAGCACATGAAAGAGGCATTTCACATACAAAAAACATTATCTGGTCGCGCACGCAAGCGCACTATGCAACAAAACTAACACTGATTCTTCCTTCACAGTTCCCCTATGTGTATCAAGCGTGATGTATTGTTATAACCACATGATTACAGCTGGAATCTAAACCTTTTCTCAATAACATCATTCAGTAATTCTGCAACCAAGTATGTCACTACACTTAGTAGATTTTTTTTATTTTTACTTATTTTTTTCATAAAAATTCAAAATTTTGCTAGCACCCTTTAGGCCACTTTTAACCTTTTTCTCTACTTAGCTGTATCGCTATGGTTTGCTCTTCCCTACAATCCTCAACATACTTCTTCCTCTAAGGATTCCATTTTTGTACTTGCAGTATTGCAACTGTGGATCATAACAATCCTGCTGATTCCATTGCCACAGCCAACACAGGCCAGGCACACAGTGCAACGGCTTAATTATGGTGTCATGTTCACCAAGATGGCGCAACTTGGAGCAGCAGAGCAGCAGTGGAGACACACATTCAAGCTCAGGCTACCAACGGTACCAACAATACCACATCATCTACCAGAAGTGATGTGCAACATAAGCAACCCAGTGTTGTGTAATCAACTAACAGCCAACATGGGAATGCTCAACAAGCTTCGTGTTCAAGCCAACATTATCCTGATTAACAAAATCACCAACATTCAAGCGCTTGTACAAACACTTAAGCCTGCAGCAACCTTTCAACATAGTCGGCGGGGACGTCGATCCATTCTGCCATTTATAGGGGACCTGTCCAAGACTCTATTTGGCACAGCAATGACCAAAGATGTAGAAACACTAAGAATACACATGAACGAACTGATACAGGAGGAAAACAACATGGTTGGAGACTTTCAAAAGCATGCTGATGTCCTTAGATCATATATGTCACACACAAATGACAGGCTCGACAACACCATAGAACTGATCCAAACTGATCACCAAGCAGTATCACAACTTACCTCAGTTCTTTCCACAGATGTTCACTTACTGGCAACAGCACTTCATCACACAACAAGTCTCGTAACCAACACAACTATATCACTTGCCATACTTACCAGTGAACTCGACACGCTACATCAAGGGTTGATTCACCTTCTCCAAGATAGACTTACATCTAACATTGTTCCAATAAGTGTGCTGAAAAGCACTCTTCGGCATATTACATCACACTTGGCAAATTCTCACCCTAATCTTGCCTTAACACACCCTACTGTACATTACTACTACAGGCATGGAACCTTTGTAGCTTCATTGAAGAACAATGCAGTTTTTATTACACTTAACTTTCCAGTTTCACCCATACACTACAAGTTCACACTGTTTCATGTCACTATTCTACCTGTTCCTGTGAATCACACCAGTGTGCATGCAACCCAGGTGGTTCATGTACCTCCCTACATAGCAATTGCTCAAGACCAACAGAGTTTCATTGAATTAACAAATGAACAATACATGCAATGTGAAGGAGACACAATTAAGCACTGCCCCATGCTTATAGCTCAGCAGCCTCTCAACATACCAACTTGCTTATCCAGTGTCTTCTTCCAACAGACTAGCGATGTGACAAAAGTATGTGACTTTCATTATCTTCACAATGGACTCAAAACGATGGTAACTCGGGTAGACTTCAAAACCCTTCTACTCACTAACGTCTCTTCACTCACTTACCAGTATTCATCGCAACAACCAATAATAGGAGAAGGCTGCAAGTACTGTTTCATCCAAATACCATGTAACTGTGCGCTCACCATAGATCGCTTCTTCATCCCACCAAGGATAAAAAATTGTCTACATGGTACAAATGTTACAAAACTATTTCCTTTTAACCTCGCCCTTCTTCAGTTTTTTTTAGTGATAAGGAATTAGGTCATATTGTAAGTGACACATCATATGCCTATCCTTTGAATTACACTATACCCGACTTCAACATTTATCAACATCACTTTACCCAACTTTTAGCTTCTGACCATGATCTGCGTCTAAACCTTTCAAAAATGGTTAGAGCTGCAAAGCTCAATCAATCTATTTATTCAAGCCTAGTTGAACCCATACTAAGTGGTGATTTACCATCTTCCACAACATTTACCTTCAGCCCATGGCATTTCTTAACAGCAGGATTGCCAACATTTCTTTCAGTTATTGCAGTTATATTGTCACTTAAGGTGTTCCTTAGCAACAGGGCAGCAGCATCCCTCATGCTCACCCAAACTATTCCAACCTCCAAGGCAGCACCTATCTTGCACTGGCACCCACCAACCACTCCATCAACAACAACCATTCCCTTTACCATCCCACATGAAAACATTTCCCTTGCACTACATGTTATCACAGTGATCTTCTTATGCATCCTTGCAATCCATTATATTCATACATCATGTTCCAACCTCCAAAACAAAACTAAAATGTTCATCACCCTTTCTAATGGCAACACCTCAACATCCATATTCATTACTCACCTTCCACTTTCCCCTGTAGGATACCATATCACTGGATCCAAGAACATTGCACATTTCACACTTTCCTACAAATGTACACCTCACTTACTTTGTTCATGGAATGTTCAGCTTCAAGACATTTTCAACAGTAATATCATTGACTTACCACCATCTTGTGCAATCAATCCTTTACAATGGCCTACCCTGAAACATCTGTTATGTACAGATTATCACAGCATAATACATTTCTCATACAAACAAGCTTTTGAGCCAGCCATTTGGGATAACAATCCTGTGCCAACTACTGCAGGGGCTCAAGCTTTAACACCGGAAATCAGATCTGTTGACCCTGAGCCAAACAGTAATAACAAGTTCGGAAATTGGTAGTTTCCACATACATTGCAATACTTTGTGTCAATTGCTTCTGTTGTAACAATCTTGCTGCATCCTAAAGACTTTGGGTGAACCTTAACCTTGTGCAAACTTGTGTCATATCATTAACTATTATGTGTAATGCAAATATGCTTAGTGTGATTTCTAGAACTTCATCATAGACTTGTTGCTTCATGTATCTATTGTATATTGCATGCAATGAGGATTCTGTTTTCAGCTTCTTGCATTATGTCTTTCAATATTGTGACAGGGACAGTACTAACTGTGTTATAAACTTTATTGTTTTTCTAAGTATACCTCATTGTATCTCATCATCTTTATATTTTCACATGCATATTCAATTTAGAACACGGTTGACGGAGCAACCTTTTCGAAACAGCGGCAGATGTTATAGATTGTAAAATAGGAGTAAATATATTTTATCTATATGTCTGCTATTCGTTCATCTACACTTGGAAAATAGGATATTTTCCAGGATAGTTTATTATGGTGTTGGAATATATAGAAACAAATGTCATCTTAAATGTAAACAGGAAATATTTGTGTTAATGTTTATGTTTTACATATGTATGTAGGTTTTTAGCAAATATTGTAACAGGTAAAATAGAAAACATGTTGACCAAGTATTCTATGTAACAAATGTTTTCATATCCTTTGATAGATATATTATGTACATGTATCTCCCATCTGTCATTATATGTAATTAACCATTTTCAAGCAAAGGTTCTAGCAGAAACTTTAAAGACACTTTTATAACATAATTACAAGTCATTTACATACCAGCTATTGTATATGATTGTATGTCTTGTCCATTTTATTGTATGGAATTGTATGTGGTGTCCAACTCTATTGTATATGTGTCAGTGATGCTCACATTGGACACACAGCTGTCTAGCTGGGACTTAAAGGTGTCATATGTTGTTGTTTCTCATCACTTATAATTACCTGAGCACTCTTTGATGCACAGTAGCCATTCTCCCCTAATGTCCTAGCCAGTAACAAACATCTTTCATTATTCATCCTATAAGTTTAGCACTATGTTTATGACACAGATGTAGGACATTGTTATGCAAATTACTCCTAGCTCCCCCAACTCACTCATTGGTTAAACACCCTTGACCCAATCAAAATAACATATTTTGTAACAGATACATCTATTGGTCAAATGTTATACAATAGCCAACTGGTCTATATAACCTGTACATTTCTCACTAACCATACACTTGCTCTGTGAAAGTTATGACACTAGTGGACCAGAAAGTACAGCAATGTTCTTCAACAAATAGTTATTTTAACTAAAGAGACAGAACACAGGGAATAACAGAGCAAGAGAATTAAACTATAAATTGGTGATTAAAGATTTACATAAACAACAGCATCTAATAGTGAATATCAATAAATGTGTTAACTGCACATATGGTTATTAAAGATTAACAGTGTTTAAAGGAAGTAAAGTGTTATTGTTATTGTGTGTTATGTGTAATGTGATATAATAAAGGATAATAAGTAACATTCATAGTTTAAACTCTGCCACTTCATCAAGATCCCGAACACAACATATGCATGAATGTAGGGACAGACATAAGCATATTCATTTGAGAAGCTTATTGCTTTCATAATGTGAAACAAAGTTCATAACGTTAATTGTGAAATTGTAATATCATCACAAAAAACTATGTTAGAACTCATAAAGTACATATCTGGAGTTTCATTTGTCTCCTCTTCTACTGTATTTGTATTTTCAGCCATTTCTATATTTGGTACACTGATGGTGATCCCTAAAAGTTCTAATAAATATACTGATTAAGGGAGTAGAAATATATACTGAAGTTATGATATAGTCAGTAAAATATGGTATGTGCACATGTAATTTATAGTATATTAGTGTTATTTAAAAGTTAAGAAATACCCCGAAGTTATGGAATTCTGAAATTCTTGAAACGAGAAACAAGTAATTTGTATGTAGTAAAATAATATAATGTTATGTTTATAACATAAACTATTCGAAGATTTAATATTCCTTTTAATGCTTTTTAAAGATATTGCTACTGAGATCTAAGAATATGGTTTAAGAAAAGCTAAAAAAAGTATACATATGAAATGTACTTACCTGAGAATGCAGGGTGGTGCTCTTTCAGATAGTCTACTGCATCAAATATTTTTCTGGGACGTACATTTTGGTATAATTGATGCCCTTTGTAAGACAACTTCCTTTTTTAGTTTTACCTTGATAAAACTGTGGTCATGTAATGGACGAGGTGAAAGTTCAGCTGTTGACTGAATGTTCGAAGCCACACAAATTACAGGTCCACGTAGTGCAGGTTGACCACCTTTTACAAGTGGAATAATTTTCATAAAAGGTAACAACAGTGTTATTAAGTATCTTTCTAGAGAATTTAAATCCTGCAGGTGTGGTGGCATAGCCATGACTTTGAGTTTTGTTTTCTTCTGCCAAAGGAGGTACTTTTTTGGATCTGGAATATTTGTGACAGGATTTACATAATAAGTTGTGTACATCTGCTGTATTCATCATTTGAAATTTAAATCTAAATTTTTTGCACAGGTGGCAAACAAAGGTAGGTTTTTCAGATACAAGTTGATGAAAATTTGTAATCATAGCACCAAAATTATTTTCCTCAAAATCAAGGTTAAGTAGTTGATCACTGTCAGTTTGTATTACATGCTTTTTCTTTTCGCATTGTTTTTTCTGGTCTTTTGAGAGGTTATGTGTAAGTCTATTTTGCTGAGAGATATGCTGTCTCACACATTCCTGAGACCTATGGTCTTTTTGCACCTGTGCCTTGTGTTGTTTCTTCAGGGGATCAGTTAAAAACACCTGTTCTCTTTCAGTTCTCTTTTTCTTTGTGGCAGGCTGGCTAGGCACAAGTTTATCTCGATGAGAGATGTGTTGTTTCACACATTCTTGTGATCTGTGGTCCTTCTGTACCTCGGCCTTGTGTTGTTTCTTGACAGGATCAGATAAAAACACCTGTTCTCTTTCAGTTCTCATTTTCTTTGTGGCAGGTTGGCTGCGTGCAAGTTTATCTCGCTGAGAGATGTGTTGTTTCACACATTCTTGTGATCTGTGGTCCTTCTGTACTTTGGCCTTGTGTTGTTTCTTGACAGGATCGGATAAAAATGCCAGTTCTCTTTTTCTTTGTGGCTGGCTGCATGCAAGTTTATCTCGCTGAGAGATGTGTTGTTTCAAACATTCTTGTGATCTGTGGTCCTTCTGCACCTTGTCCTTGTGTTGTTTCTTGACAGGATTGGATAAAAACGCCTGTTCTCTTTCAGTTCTTGTTTTCTTTGTGGCTGGCTGGCTGCGTGCAAGTTTATCTCGCTAAGAGATGTGTTGTTTCACGCTTTCTTGTAATCTGTGGTCCTTCTGCACCTGGGCCTTGTGTTGTTTCTTGACAGGATTCGATAAATAGGCAAATTCTCATTCACTTTTTTTTGCTTTAGCAGAAGAACCCTCTTTATGAGAAAGAAATGTACACTGCTTTGCAAAATAGTTTTGAAGATTCAAATTAGGGCCTTTGTTTTGACACACAATGGGTATCACATTAAATTCTGTGTCATTCCTAATATACTACCATACAAAGTTTGAATGTGGTTATACACATTCTGTACATCGCAAAATTTTAAGAGTATTGCAGTTCCATTTTCAGTCACCATCCCACTTGCACTTCTTGAATGAGGATCCATCACAAAATATTGTGAGTTACAGTTTATTATGGTTAATGAGTATCCACATGTAACAAGCATGCAACCACTGGTACCTAAACATCCAATTAATATAGCATCTTGTAATGACAGAGCAGTATTGTCATTACTTTCCTGAATAACCAAACCATATAAAAGGTCTCCAAAGGTGACAGTTAAGGTGCAGTTGGAAGACATAAATGGTGGTGAAAGAGTAACTTCTTTTGGCAGCTCAGTGTAATCAAAATACAGACATTGATGCGGCAGATATGATGAATAAATGTTATCACCTTCTTGTAATATTGCATCCAATGTAGAAGTAATCCAAGAAGAAGGGGCCTGCAATTCTGCATACAATATAGCTGCATATGAAATTGATGTACACTGATTTCCAGCACCCAAAAATTGTGGGTGACCTTGATGGCATGATGCAAGGACACTATCACAATGTTGTGGCAATTGAGATGACCTGAGAACTTGTTTTCTGTTAGCATCTTCTTTTCTTTGTGTTTCCAAACTTTTGCGTTTTGTCCGCATTTTCTGAAAGCAGTAAAATGTACATGTTAGTTTATGTGAATATACAGAATAGGTTTAAACATAAAAATCTACTAAGTATATGTAACTACAAACAAAAAATAGCATCAGAGATGCCCATACCCCAGAGCCTGGGGAAATATTTTTCAACATCATGAGATATAGAAGTAGGGTAACAGTACAAAGTTGAAGATACTTTCAGAGCAGTGCCGGTTATCTACAGGTCCAAATAATGCTTAAGTAGAGAAAATAATATCTAAGGGAAAGAAAATGTATGTAAAGATGAAGTATAAAAACAAGACAATTCAATAACAAAACGACCGCATTAATTAGTAAAGTAAAAATGGCCGAATTATGGTTTGGATGTTTTGAATATTACCGATTCACACAAAAGTGGCAATACATTCAATGAATGCTTATGTGTGGTGTTGGAGAAAAGCCAGTGGCTCACTTGATGAAATTCCCTCTCTTACAATGGGAACTTGCAACAGGAAATTCTTAATAAATTCTAATATGACTTCAACAGAGCTTAATCTGCATCAACAGACAGACCCAACAAGATGTGCAACAAGATTTTAAAGGTCGATACCGCAAAGTCAAAGGTCAAATCAGTGTCACACCATGACATGGCACACCTAAAACTTTCAACCAATGTCCCTACCAAGTATAAACTTCCTACACCTTTCGGTCTCTGAGATATAGCCTGAACAATATTTTATAGGTCAAGGTCGCTACAGCAAGGTCAAATCAAGGTCACACTATGTTGTACCATACCTACCACCCCCTACCCAATGTCCCTACCAAGTATCAACTTCCTACACCTTACGGTTTCCGAGATATAGCCCAGACAAGATTTTATAGGTCAAGTTTACTATGGCAAGGTCAAAGGTCAAATAAAGGTCACACCATGACATTGCACACCTAGTACCCCCAACCAATGTCCTTACCAAGTATCAGCTTCCTACACGTTACGGTTTCCGAGATATAGCTTGCGCAAGATTTTATAGGGCAAGGTCACTACAGCAAGGTCAAATCAAGGTCACACCATGACTTTGCACACCTACTACCCCCAACCAATGTCCTTACCAAGTATCAGCTTCCTACACCTTACAGTTTCCGAGATATAGCTTGGACAAGATTTTATAGGTCAAGTTTACTATGGCAAGGTCAAAGGCCAAATAAAGGTCACACCATGACGTTGCACACCTACTACCCCCAACCAATGTCCTTACCAAGTATCAGCTTCCTACACCTTATGGTTTTTGAGATATAGCTTGGACAAGATTTTGTAGGGCAAGGTCACTACAGCAAGGTCAAATCAAGGTCATACTATGACACTGCACACCTACACCCCCTAAACCAATGTCCTTACCAAGTATCAACTTCCTACACCTTACAGTTTGCGAGATATAGCCCAGACAAGGTTTTATAGGTCAAGGTCGCTACAGCAAGGTCAAAGATCAAATCAAAGTTATACTATCATGTTGCACACCTACACCCCCTAACCAATGTCCCTCTTAAGTATCAACTTCCTACAGCTTACAGTTTCCGAGATATAGCTTGGACAAGGTTTTATAGGTCAAGATCACTACAGCAAGGTCAAATCAAGGTCACACCATGACGTTGTACACCTACACCTCCTAAGCAATAGCCTTACCAAGTATCAACTTCGTACACCTTACAGTTTGCGAGATATAGCCCAGACAAGGTTTTTTAGGTCAAGGTCACTACAGCAGGGTCAAAAGTGAAATCAAGGTCATACTATGACATTGCACACCTACACCCCTAACCAATGTCCTGACCAATTCCGTAATAAAGGTATTCTATTTTGTATTGTTTGGGGATATATTGCATAAATGTAACTATTTAAACATCACACTTTGCAATATTATCAAAGGTTAAACACAGTAAGCACTTAAAATAGTGTTGTAGTTGGTTGTAAAAGCAATTGTTGCTCTCCAAAAGCAACGCTAAGCTGTTATTTGCCAGTTGTTAAAAAATTTTGAAGTTTTTGCAAAATTCTGTTTAAAAAGGTCTGAGATGAAAAATGTGGGAAATGGAAAATTGGCCTCCTGAAAAATTGGCATCCTAGATATTTGTGGGGGTGAAAAATTGGCCTCCTTGGGTTATTTTTTAGTGGACCAAATGTTTACACTATTTTAATTTTACTTAATAGTGCTTCTCATAATTCCCATTAGGTTTATATGATAAGTCTTTAATATAGTTATTTGAATATAGGATAACTGCAAGAACAAACATATAATTCCTTTATGTGCCTATAAACTCAGGATCAAAATTATGCATAAAGATCTTTTAATCACTAGATTTCAAAGAAAGCAATCTCTGATTGAAATATACTGAGGACACATTGAAATACCTGCTCAGGATTGCAAGAACAAAGACATAATTCCTTTATATATAACTGCTCAGGGAACCATTTAAGAACCGAGGTAATTGAATTTTGGATTAGTCTGTTGTGTGTATAAAAGCAACCTAAGTTTCACCTGTTTCTTATCATTCATTGTAAATGTGTTGTTGGATCAATTACTCTTACAGTCAAAGATGGAGGAGATTTCAAGTACTAGGGGAGGAACAAAACTCTGTTATGAAGGCTTTCTTTACACCAAGAAGTCAGAGAAAAAGAGTTTAATCCAATGGCAGTGTGCCAACAGAAGGAAATTTCTGTGCAATAGAGGAATTTTTATGTGGCATTGGACACTGCCTAAGACTTGGTTAATTCTATACATTATCTCAACATAATGATTTATAGATTCCTGTTTTCATACTAACCTGGTGTTTGGTCACGTAATGTCATATATTCTTTTTAATTAATGACATACATATTTTTTTCTTATTTTATTACATTTGTGGTATTAACCAGCTTTTGGGTTACACCATGCAATAAGTTGTTTGTAATCAATGAGAACAACAATTTTACATTTTTTCCATTATCATTAAAAGCCTAAAGGGAGGCCAATTTTCCAGGATGCCAATTTTCTAGGAGGCCAATTTTCCTGTATTGAAAAATGCATTCATATCCATTCGTATTGTCCAGGATCAGGTGGCACATAAATAGTCATGCCTCTACAATAACAAAAAAAAGCAAGAAAAAAACCTTAAAGAAACTTGTATATGAACATTGGAATGTAAGTGTTAAGTTATTTTTGTGGATTTTTACTTGTAACTAAATAGCGATCTTTCAAGGATGCAATTACTAAACAACTGCTAATATGTTACTGCAATAAAACATACTTACCAAAGATAAATGCTTTGCAGTAGTCAGTGGTGGCGGCAACAGCTGATATCAAGTCACTGGTGTAACCAACTCTTGAGTTAGAACTTTAGAGCTATTCCAATTCAATGGCACATTTTATAAAACTCTTTATAAAAATGCAATCACATTAAATCCAAAAGAGAGTGCAAAACCCCAGGCACAAGATGGCACAAGATGCAAACAAGTTACATATATTTTCCTTTAATAAACACTTGAATGCAATAAGTTCAATTTTACTAGACCATATAAGATAAAAACAGTTACAAGTGAAAGTAAAAATAAAATATCTGTAATTGAAACAGTATTGACATGATATTGAAAGAGCACAAAAGTATAGTACTTAAGATGTTGTGAATATGCAATTTATACAAGGGACACATAAATAGTCTTTTGTGTGAAAGTTGAAAGGCAGTTTTTGAAGTATGGTTAACATTATTGTGTGATGCAAGAATTGCATACACATGTGCAGTGAAAAGTAAATATTTGTGTTGTCTTGATAAAAGCAAGGTCATCATAGTGTTTGTTACTGTGTAAAATAGGTAATTATGTATTGTTAGTGGGTAAGATAAATTTGGTACATCAGTGATTGCCTGAAGGATTAATTTAAAGTGTGGAAATAAAAGCTTAAGTCAAACAAGGGGAGGGTTTACTGAGACACATCAGTTTGAATATAGAGAGGTTGTGAGGAAGGGGTGGTCGGAGGGGTAATTATTAAGAAACAATGAGAGGAGCAGGACATGAATAACCACAGTAAGCATTAGCAGTGCCAAAAGTAGTGTCTTCATAAATATCATTTATTTATTTATTTATTATGAAATTCGTACACTAAGTACACTACATATAAATACTAAATAAACAAGACCACTGCCGCAGTGTGTATCTCCCGCCGAGCATTAAAGGAGAAGAAATAGCTTTTCCGAGATATATATTCACAATTTTTCATTTTCGTGTGTGAAAGCTCTTCCAAAAGTAGGTGAATGAGTTATTTGAGAAAAATTGGCTATCTGCAATACTATTAAGAGATTATTCGCATTTACTCCTTTTGAGTAGGTGAGTAATTACCTACGGGTCTGGAACTTCACCATGTGAAAGTTCTCCCAAAAGTAGATGGAGTTATTTGATAAAAATTGGGTATCCGCAATACTTTTTGAGATAACTAGCATTTACTCATTTTGAGTAGGTGAATAATTAGCTACAGGCTGAAACTTCACCGAGTGAAAGCTCTCCCAAAAGTAGGTGAACGAGTTATTTGAGAAAAATTGGCTACCTGCAATACTTTTAGAGATAATTAGCATTTACTCATTTTGAGTAGGTGAGTAATTAGCTATGGGTCTGAAACTTCACCATGTGAAAGCTCTTCCAAAAGTAGATGAATGAGTTATTTGATAAAAATTGGGTATCTGCAATACTTTTAAGAGATAATTCGCATTTACTCATTTTGAGTAGGTGAGTAATTATCTAGGGGTCTGAAACTTCACTGTGTGAAAGCTCTCCCAAAAGTAGATGAATGAGTTATTTGATAAAAATTGGGTATCCGCAAAAGTTTTTGAGATAATTCGCATTTACTCATTTTGAGTAGGTGAGTAATTATCTAGGGGTCTGAAACTTCACTGTGTGAAAGCTCTCCCAAAAGTAGATGAATGAGTTATTTGATAAAAATTGGGTATCCGCAATAGTTTTTGAGATAGTTAGCATTTACTCATTTTGAGTAGGTGAGTAGTTAGCTACAGGTCTGAAACGTACCGAGTGAAAGCTCTCCCAAAAGTAGGTGAATGAGTTATTTGAGAAAAATTGGCTATCTGCAATACTTTTAGAGGTAATTCGCATTTACTCATTTTGAGTAGGTGAGTAATTAGCTATGGGTCTGAAACTTCACCATGTGAAAGCTGTTCCAAAAGTAGATGAATGAGTTATTTGAGAAAAATTGGCTATCTGCAATACTTTTAAGAGATAATTAGCATTTACTCATTTTGAGTAGGCGAGTAATTAGCTACGGGTGTGAAACTTCGCCAAGTGAAAGCTCTCCCAAAAGTAGATGAATGAGTTATTTGAGAAAAATTGCCTATCTGCAATACTTTTAGAGCTAATTCGCATTTACTCATTTTGAGTAGGTGAGTAATTAGCTATGGGTCTGAAACTTCACCATGTGAAAGCTGTTCCAAAAGTAGATGAATGAGTTATTTGAGAAAAATTGGCTATCTGCAATACTTTTAAGAGATAATTAGCATTTACTCATTTTGAGTAGGCGAGTAATTAGCTACGGGTGTGAAACTTCGCCAAGTGAAAGCTCTCCCAAAAGTAGATGAATGAGTTATTTGTGAAAAATTGCCTATCTGCAATACTTTTAGAGCTAATTCGCATTTACTCATTTTGAGTAGGTGAGTAATTATCTATGGGTCTGAAACTTCACCATGTGAAAGCTCTTCCAAAAGTAGGTGAATGAATTATTTGAGAAAAATTGGCTATGTGCAATACTTTTAAGAGATAATTCACATTTACTCATTTTGAGTAGGTGAGTAATTATCTATGGGTCTGAAACTTCACCATGTGAAAGCTCTTCCAAAAGTAGGTGAATGAATTATTTGAGAAAAATTGGCTATGTGCAATACTTTTAAGAGATAATTCACATTTACTCATTTTGAGTAGGTGAGTAATTATCTACGGGTCTGAAACTTCACCATGTGAAAGCTCTCCCAAAAGTAGATGAATGAGTTATTTGATAAAAATTGGGTATCTGCAATAGTTTTTGAGATAATTAGCATTTACTCATTTTGAGTAGGTGAGTAGTTAGCTACGGGTCTGAAACTTCACTGAGTGAAAGTTCTCCAGATAGTGATCTGGATTACTCCGAAAATGTAATCATTTCTTTTTTCACCTTTTCAGACATATCCTGGAAATTTCATCGAAATCCATCCATAAGTTTTTGAGTTATCTTGTTCACAAACGCATCTGGCAGCTTGGATCCAGATGATCCAGACAGTGATCCAAATCACTCCCAAAATCTAATCACATGTTCCTAGTCCCAATTAAGACATTTCCTGAAAATTTCATCAAAATCCATCCATAGTTTTATCAAAATCCATCCATAATTTTTTGCGTTATCTGTCTTTAAAATTACATTTCATGGATCCAGAAGATCCAGATAGTGATCCGGATTACTCCACAAATGTAATAGTTTCTTTTTTTACCTTTTCAGACATATCCTGGAAATTTCATCAAAATCCATCCATAAGTTTTTTTTGTCGAAATCGCTCTATGTAGCACGGTTTTCGAGATATTAGCATTTTTGTGTTTTGCAATTTTTGCGCAAAATTCGAAAATTCAAAATGGCCGCCAATTTGAAAATTGGCATGACTACTCTCCAGAGATACCCTGTGGGTCAAAAATTTCATCGAAATCGCTCTATCTGGCAGGGTTTTCGAGATATAAGCATTTTTATGTTTTGCAATTTTTGCGAAAAATTCGAAAATTCAAAATGGTCGCCATTTTTGGTGAGACAAAATTTTTTTGAAAATTGGCATGGCTACTCTGCAGAGTTTCCATTCGGGTCAAAAATTTCGCCGAAATCGCTCTATCTAGCACGGTTTTCAAGATATAAGCATTTTTATGTTTTGCAATTTTTGTGGAAAATTCAAAATGGCCGCCATTTTTGGCGAGACAAAATTTTTTTGAAAATTGGGATAGCTACTCTGCAGAGATACCCTGTGGGTCAAAAATTTTGTCGAAATCGCTCTATCTAGCACGGTTTTCGAGAGATAAGCATTTTTGTGTTTTCCTTATTTGGAAAATTCATAAGGATTAATTAATCATTTAGTACTCAGCCATTTCTTAACCAATCAACGCCAAAATCTAATGATTTCCAGATTTTAATAGAATGAATGTATTTGCTTGTTTCAGGTGAATTGATAAAATCCCTTTCAAGTTATCATCTAGACAAGCTTCCCCATCGAAAAAAGACATTTTTGGTCATGTGACCTCTCTGATTGGTTGAAATGTCACTGCAGGCTACTGCCTAAATCTGCCAACGGTTACAGAGTTATAAGGAAAACAAAATGCGGAGCCGGCAGAGCCTGAAGGTCACCCATACACAAACAAGCATCCCTTGTGGGACGCTTAAATATAGCAGTAATGCATTTCAGTACTGTATTATAGCACCACATTTCCCCCTCATTTTACTTGAGTTAAAAAACTTCTTTCATGTGTCATAATTTAGATAGTACATCAACAACAATGTACATTCTGAGCCACTAAAAACACTCCTTCTAATGTGTTTTTTTTTATTTGGGGTTTTACGTTGCTTTCAACACTGTACAGGTCATATCACGACGGGTAGTTGGAAGGGCAGAGGAAACCAGTACATAGAGTTCGCTAGAGTTCTGTACTGTAAACTGCCGACCAACGGCAAGCAACTACCAGCTTTCCCACATAAGGCCTTGACGGGGATCGAACCCCGGCCTCAGAGGTGGGAGGTGAGAGTGTTACCACTCTGCCACCGTGGCCCCCCTTTTAATGTGGTATGCTTGGTTAAATTTTAACAATGACAATAATTATTGTAAAGTCAGATTGTAAAAAAAAGCAGAGAATTAAAACAATACCCAACTTTATAAATTAAATTGCTTGTTTTGTATTTGTAAGGAGGTATTTTTTAAGGTAGTATTTTTCCATGAGGTGTTTTCCTATGCACTCTGAATACCACGCAGAATTAAAAAGACTTTGTAAATGTACCCATTGAACTAATTCATATGAAAGAAGTTGTGAAAACATTTCAATATTGAATGAATTGTGCTGAGGATGACTGGCAAATACTCTTTTGTTCTTGGCAGACTGTTCATTGAACTAAATCACATTTCACAGTTAGAAAATAATGTAGTGTTAACTCTCCATTATGTAAAAATAATGGTGAGTTGACACAATAGCAGGGTCAGCCGTCTGGGTTTTATATAAAAATAAAGCATTGCAAGCTCTGCATTCATTGCCAACTTAGGGCACCGATTTCATAACAAATTTTATTATTTACTGAAAAATTATTACATCTTAAACTTGCTAATCTCAGAGGTTGCTCGATCCAATGTTAATAATTGATTAGAAATCCCTTTCAACAGCAAAGGCTTCCTTCAGGCTACTCTAATTCCAAATTTACAAAAAGGAGGTATTAATCAGTTTATGGGCCTTATTTCGGTGAATTTATTAATATAATAAAGTATCTTATTTGGTTTAAGTGATTTACAGTAGAAAGATACTTTTATTGCAGTTTTACTTGTCCAAAATCAATCCAACCGATTGCTGTCAAGTGTGAAATGATCAACAGACACAGATATTTAAATTTTAATTGCTAGTTAACATATACTTACCCGTCCGTTGAAGCTGTCACTATGGCAACTTTTCCATCAAGTTTCCCCATAATGTTATATTCACAAAAATAAAATCCAATGATACATGAACATCAACTGTAACATAGTCAGTACCAGGTCCTAGATATATGAGTAGAAGTTCAGAATGTGAGACATAAACATCACTGGGATGTTAAGTACTCTAAAGTATCACCAAAGGATTTGTAAGTTACATTGACACTCTGTTGGTGTAATAACAATCTTATGTTTTTCTTTGTGAAGTACCTAAACAAAAAGTACATAGTCCTATTCAAAGATATCGTCACAGTTTGCTGAGTGTTTTCAGGTAGCCTTTCCACAGGCCTAATGTTTATGCTTCAGTCCCTTACTTCAATTAGATGTAATTGTTTTCCCTTTAGTGTCGCTTTTAACACATTGTTGAGAGGCAACAGGCTTACCCATTACACCACCGTGAACCCTTCTTGTTTATGATCAGATTTCCAATTTTTTTTTGCTATTTTGTTTAGTTATGTTTAAAGATTTACTTTTACAGGCATACACGTTTTGTCTGGATGGTGGGCTTCTGGGTCACCATTTGTGAATAAATCAATTTTAACACTTGCTTAAATGACTCTTGAACTCATTAAATAGACAAATTGAGTTCAAACTTGAGTTGTGTAGTTTCGAGGTCAATTAGTTGAGTTTGAAAGTTAATTTATTAAGTTTATTTGTTGGTGATTCCAAACAATTTTACTGTTCTTCCCTCAGATACACAGGATATTGTTGTTTTTGTTTCTACGAAGTATAGTGGATTTCTTTTGAATGAATTATGCATTTGTATTTTTTCAAGTTGTGAAAAGACTTCACCAGAGAAACATCCAATTATTTCGCCTTTTATGTATGACTTTTTGATGGGCGATAATGCAATTTCCACCAAAAATCAGTAAAAAAAACAAATCAACATACATCTTAATAAGCTCTATTTTATATCAATGATCCGGGTAGGTTAGGTATTTATTGTTTCCATTACTTATGAAAAAATTTGAAGTGTGTGTTAATTTAATTAAATTTGTAACATGACATTTCATATTTTCACATTTATTGCTTGTCTTCTTACTGTTTTGATGAAGATTTGTAGTGCAGATTCTTTGTAATTTGACTTTTAAAAAGTGAAGCGGGATTATCGCCCACATATGAAAAACTGGCCGTGCGGTTAAGCCTGGTTTTACAACAGCGATTGACCAATCAGAATCGCTGACACAACCATGTCCTATTAGAATTGGTGAAACATTACAGGGCTATTAATGCCAAATTGCTTTGAACATTATCCTTGAGAAACCTTTTCCAAGATGTATGACTGTTACTCGGGCAAAAACAACCCATGTATTTCTAATGGCTGAATTAATCTAAACAATGACTGTTTTATGGACCTTAGAATCTACTAGTACAGAAATTAAGCACTATAAAATTCTAATGATTAGATTAGATATGATCTACCTTTTGAAGTATATTAGTCGACTTCGACAGCCTGGATTTACCATAGCCTCAATGTCACCCCTGTGTCTCCTTGGTATGAACTGGCTATGTCATTGGATTATTTAGTTACCTTGTTTTATGTTCAGTTGCGCCCTGGAGTATGTCATTGATGGAGATTAAGTGCTATAAAAGTCTACATTAGATTAGATTTACCCACAACTCTCTGTGAAAGCAATAACTTATATACATTTTCGTATTTTTATTAAATATATATGTTACAAAAATACAATACTTTTGTTTTGATGTTTCAGTTAATATTTTAAAAGTCTAAATATTGAACTTGGTTCAACATAAGTAAAAACATTATGTTTATATTATTTTTATTCAGAATAAAGGTTACTAGTTTAATATTATATTACATGGATTATTCATAGAGAAATTTCAGTATAATTTTTTAGATATTGGTAACCGCTACCATTCTGGAAAATAATTTTGAATTTCACAAAAACATGCTTATTTCATGAATCCTGAGCTGAATTTATATTCTCCAGACTTTCCAAAAAATTTTCTGTGAAATGTGCAAAGCGTCACATCATCAGAGGCGGGCGTGGGCACCACCTGCTACAAGCACCGTCTCTGAAGTGATGTAAGAAGCCTCATCACTGGCTAAAAAGGCTACAATACCAGCACATTCTTCTGGTCGGCCAATCCTAGAATTTATAACAAAACCAGAAGGCAGGGATATAAGCATCTAGTTAAAGTGCACATCCTAATAGATAATATACAGTCATGCGGACTTTTTTGTAGCTGTACATGCTTACAAGCTATGCATATTTGTCACACAGAAAACCAGCAAGGGCATGTTTAATGTTTTCTCCAGATGTTCATAATGTAAATGTGTCTAGCTTTGAGTGGCCACACGGAAAGGAAAAACAATTGTAAAGACCGGAAGTGCGCAGACTACAGAAAACAATGCAGTGCGTATATTTTTGAGTACGATTATCTGAGGCAATAACTGGACGATCGCCGATAATACAGAATCCAATGATAGACAAAATATAGTGCGACAGCTAGGTGTGTACAGAAACATATTTACAATAATATTTAGGGATTACTAAATGAAACCGGTCTTTATAATAGAAATAAAGTCCTCAGTTTTGTGATTTATAACCCCATATAATTCACAAATTTCCGGCTACGCGCTCGTCCGTTATTCGCCGGAAATTTGTGAATTATCTGGGGTTATAAATCACAAAACCTCGGACTTTATTTCTACATTAAAGCAATTTATTATTATTATGTATTTGTACTCAGTACAATATCTCCATGTACTACTGGACTCAAAGCGCTATCTGATCCATCCGACTGTGCAAGTTACTGACATTCCCCAAATTAGGCTCAAGGATGAACATTTATCAACGTCCTTGAGGTTCTTTATCCTGGCACTGCGACAGAGGACCGCCATTTTAAGTGGTCATCCGAGCCACTATGTATCTGCCTGTACCTGGGATTGAACCCACGTCCTCTGTGTTCCTAGGCGAGTGTGTTACCCACTAGGCCACAGTGGCATTTAAGTTTCATCTCACATTATTTGCAATATGGATTGTAATGGTTATTAGAAAAGTAGTGTACAAAAGTAAGATTTTGAAAGTATTATAAGAAAACCCAAATTAATTTAGACACAAATTCTGCTTAGTCTTGTTCAAAATGAAGGGCTTTTCGTAAAGTGTTTGTGGATATTATTTAGTCCTATTCTGTGTATATACAGGATCAAGGATGTAACAACACTTGATTGATGTACCCCATATGCAATGCAAAAACAAACAAGATGCACTCAGAGAGAGCAAAACGCTCGACTCTTAGTGACCAGTCTCTCAAGTGATATAAAGTATTGTACGGAAGACAATAAAATAAAACCAAACATGTAAATTAATCTTCATAGAAATATCAAGTAGAAAGCTAAAGTCATTAAAAATACATTGAAATGGGACCTCTGAAAAATCATGATTTTTTTGTATCCAAAATAAGATTCAGATCTTTCTTTTAGTAACTTCTTCCTTCAGTTAGGTCCTACCCACAAATTTTTAAATAAAGATCTGTTCATTAGTTCTGGAGTAATGTAAACACACACACACAAAAAAAAAACAAAAAACAAAGAGACAAACAATTAGCACACAAAAATATAAACTGCTGGTGGAGGTTAAAATATTGCTTAAAGATCACTTCTTGGTGTAAATCACGCATGGTAATTTTTTGTGATGGACTGTCAAGGTATTGAAAGAAAAAAGAGAAAATAAAACAGAAATAATAATTAATAAAAATAATGAATATATCACCTCCCTCTTTATTATGTTTATGTCAATTTCAAGCCATAAAATGAGAAGAAATATTTTTACTTAAAATCAGCAAGTATCACAAGCTAGGTTTGTGACCTCACAATGACAGTTGCATTGTGACATCACTGAGTGATGACATCATCAGAAAGTAAAATATTGATTTTTGACGTATGTGATGAAGAGAAGCAGTTTCACTGTGAATTCCCTATTAAAAATAAGAAAAACTCTCTCCTGGCTTTAATTTTCAAGCAAATTACACCAAATTTGGCAGAATCTGTCTGTGCCCCATGAAATACCTTCCCACCAAATTTGAGATTGATTGATGTTGTAGTTTTTGAGTTATAAGGGAAAAACGGTGCACAGACAGGGAAGCAGATTTCACTGTAAAAGCCCAATTACAAATAAGAAAAACTCTCTCCTGGCTTTAAATTTCACACAAATTACACCAAATTTTCAAGAATCCGTCTGTACCCCATGAAATATCTGCCCACTAAATTTGAGCTTGATTGGTGTTATAGTTTTTGAGTTATAAGGGCGAAACGGTGCACAGACAGACAGACAGACAGACAGAAACAAACTGATCACAATAACCCTCTCCTATCGTCGAGCGTTAATGAACAATTTCAACTCTCGATTCAGGCTTTGCATAGCAAATAAATGTTTAAATGCCTTCCAGTTCCATATCTAAATATTTCTGCCAAAAAGGAGATAACTTGAGAATAACATAGAAAAAGATTATGGTGAATTGTATGCATTTTGAGGAGATATCCACAACATAATACAAAAAAAATCATTGATATGGGGGCCAGAAGGTAAGAGAAGGTGAAGACCTAGGGTAGCATGAAAAATGACAGTAAACCGGGAATGTAGCACCCTAATTATGCTACTATTATCTAAATCATTTGATATCTTTTCTTTTAACTGGTAAAACTGTTGAGGGCAATCATGGTTATTTTAGATGCCTATTCCATTTTTTCAAACATGCATGAAGATGTTTATGACTGTACAGTTCTGTCCTGTGTATTCACAACCAATCTTTCAAGTCATAAGGCAGTTAAGGCTTTCATGGTGTTACAACTTATCTTCAGGGTGTAATGACAAACAATATTTATTGCTATAAGCTATCTTCATACTACTAGACGTAGTCAGAGTGTTGCCAATTTCCTTAATGTACCAAAATTTCAACCTACAATTCACAGGTCCACTAAGCAGTTTGGCTTCAGCTTTGCCTTTGATGCTCCCACTGTTTGGAATTCACTTCCTGAAGACATTCATGCATCACCCACTATTGCCTCTTTTAGAAAGAAGCTCAAAACCTATCTCTACGCAAATGCATATTCTCCTTAGCTCATTTTCTCTTATGGCTTCTCCGTGGTGCTGACCTATTTCTGCCCTGGACTTTGAATTTGCATATTGCTATTGTCTTGTTGTGCCTTAAAGTCCACTACTCAGTGGAGACTAAGTGCTATAAAAGTCACATTAGAATTAGAATTCGTGAGTTGTAGCTATTTCAGGTATACTAGTTAGCTTTAAAGTAGTGACAAACCACATTCTTTGCCAGTTCAGCCATCATGTTTCAATAGGATTAGTCATAGCCGCCTCACAGGTTATAAAAGGTAGGGGTCTTTTGATAAGTCTTGGAAGTTGAATTGGGATATAAGTGACTGGAATGGCCAGACTAGGTGACTGCTAAAAGACAGGCCAAGGTGAAAGCATTTGTCACTTGCATTACACAAAGAGTACAACTCAGTGGGAAGTTGTTTCAAAGCAAACTTTAACCTCTATATCAGTACAAACAAAGCACAACTGATTTTGTGATTTATAGGAAAGATGATGGCATAATAAAAATATAAAGCTTATGATTGTGTGTAAAGCATCTTAAACTACATGTAGACACATTTTTTATCTGACTGTATCAATATAAATACCTTTTCAGAGGATAAGTGGAGACGCTGGCATCAAGATAACCTTCATTTTGCCACAGCTGAAACACATTATCTTGTATTACAGCAAATCATTACCCTTCACTAAATGCTTCATTTCCAGAAACTAGCTAATTTTATTACTGATACTAACTTCAAAGCTCCACTCCCTGCGACATGTAAAGCTAGCTTGTGCAGAGGTCTCATGTGAAAACCTCTACACAAGAAACATTCCACTCAGTAACCTTCCACTCACATCAGAATAGTACACATGATTTAGACAACAGTTGAAGACCTACCTACTTAGGTTAGCCTACCCACCACCATAGTCCTTCTCCCCTATCGGATGCTAACATAGACCTTTTTTTGGAAATTGGACTCTTGCTTTTCTGACATCAGCGCCTTAGAGGATGTTTTCATCAATTGGTTCTTTATAAATGTTTCATACTGCTACTACATCAGTGATACTTGCTGTAGATGTCAGTTTACAGAAGAATGTCTAAAACCTCATTATGGTAGCAATACATATCTACTGATCCAATAAAAACTGTCGTGTGTACTGTGTGATTTACCTCCCATGGGTGTGTTATTGATGAGAAACTTACTGCTCTACTCATCTTGGTCTTGATCAAACCAGGAGCCACATTATTCACCCTGATGTTGGATTTAGCCAGTTGAGAAGCCATCGCTTTAGTCAGACCATGCAAGGCTGTTTTGCTTGTTCCATATATTCCTAGAAACTACAATGGAAGTTCCGCAGTATTAATTTTGCACAAAAGCAATGATGCAGATGTGAAACAAGTCAGCGATTTTTATATTTACCTGAAATACTGAAATAACACCAGGCAGTCACGTAGCAAAACAGTGGTTATACAGAAATTCTAAAGTGTTTATTGTTTTGTTTTATTTATTTAGGATTTTATGTCGCTTTCAACACTGTACAGGTCATATCACAACGGGTAGTGTTGTGGGGAGAAGAAACCAGTACATACAGTTGGTCAAGGTTCTGTACTGTAAACTGCCGACCATAGGTAAGCAACTACCAACTTTCCCACATAAGGTTCGGGGTTTGAACCGCTGACCTTAGAGGTGGGAGGTGAGTGTGTTACCATTGTACATACCGGGTATATTGTTTTGCTTTTGTATTAGTAAATATGTTGCACTTGTATCAACATATATTTTAATCCAAAGAAAACGTGTAACTACATTATAACAACAAAAAAATGAAGTTTTTCTATCCTAGTTGTGCAAAGATACAGAGGGGAAGCAGTAAATGATGGTCTAACCCATGTGAGATTGCATTAAAAGGTCTTTTCATAATTACAAGATAGCCTCCATTTGTAACTACAAGATAGATCAAAGAGGATGATACAATATAGGTCTATATTGGTAACTACAAGATAGATTTCAATGGTAGCTACAATATATGTCTGGCTGAAAACTAAAATATTATACAAGATAAGACTAACTGTTAAGTATTAGAAATTTTGAACTGATGACTTCAAGATAGGTCTGACTGATTATTCCTAGATAGGCCTAACAGGTGACTTTAATAGGATCAGCTTATACTAACTGTAGGATAGTCCTACAATAATCTCTCACTGACATTGTGCACTTTTGGATTGGTCATTTTCTTGTTTAGTTATATGTTTCCATATAATATAAAGTGAGTCCACATATCGTCCCACAGTCAATTTCAGTATCTAATGTTTTGAGACTGAGATGATGTTTTATATATATAAAATATAATAATGCTAAAAAATAAATAAAAATAATTCTGAATACTGTATTTGTAAAATTATTATTATTATTTACATTACAAATTCACAAAGTAAAATTAATTACAAATGCAAGTACAATAAAATGTAATACAAAAATAACACAAAACGAGACCAAAAAAATAAAACACATTGCACTAAAGATGCAAAAACACCAAATTACCTATATCATAAAAATAGATATTTAATTTTAACAAATTATATATTTTGCCAGAATTGTTTCTTTTTGGCATTTTTCAACCAAAGAAAAATTAAACCTTAGCTGTAGTTCAAATATATATATATATATTATGATGTCCCACGCAAAAAAAATGTTTTATTTATGGATATTTCTGTTTCTCTGGACATTACCTCTTTTGGTTCATATCCACCAATGGAGGAAATCAAAATGATGGAACCACCTCTGAAAATACAGAAACTGCCGCAAGTCAGCATGCATATTGTTTACCAAACTAGTGCCAACCAATCAAATGATAATATATCTTAGGTCAAGGACAGCCACCATTTTTATTCAAAAAAATGTGATGATTTCAATATATGTTAACAATATATTTCTTAAGTCTGGGCCAAAATATAATTATATTATTTGTGTATTAAATATGTATTATCAGGTATCACTAGGTAAAATGTTGTGTATTAATGGAAATACCTAAATATTGTCCAAATTTATCCAAAATAGGAATTGTTTCCAAATCGTCTAATAATGCATTTTATAGCTATTGCCACAATACAACTATATTTTTGTCGAAAAATCTGTTTTAACGCATATCCTACTATTTTTGACAGCTATTAATTGTTATTTATCGCCAGTTTCAGTATACGTATTTATCAATCCACCACTTAACAGTCAGTTTGTCTGACTTGTCAGACATGGTGGAATTAAACTGCAACAAGGCCAAAAGGGGTTTCAGTCTACTAGGGCAAGCACAAAGCCATCAGAGACATGAGTAATGCACTGAAGCGGTAACCCATCCAAGTACTAATATAGCCCATCGCCTTACGACTTCTGTAAAAGACAGACAGTCAATGTGGCCACGCCACAACTTCTGTAAAAGGCAATCACTGTGGCCATGCCACAATTCATGAAATTCCAGAGACCAAAAAAAAAAACAAAAAAAAAAATGAAAAAAGTGATCTCTAGAAGCTACATATCACACTATTTGTGACAACTATTAATAACTATTTATCTCCAGTTTCTGGATTTTTATTTATCAATCTTGCCATTTAACAGCCGATTTGTCTGACGTGTCAGACATGACGGAATTAAACTGCAAAAGTGAAGCCAGTGGATGAAGTATGCATGAAAAGTCCATGACTACATATCACACTATTAGTACAAATGCCAGTCATGTTACTATTGACTCATTAACATTTTAGTGAGAGAATGGTAAATCACATGTTGTCTACTAAGGCAATTTCTGGCATGAAAGTCTTAACATTCATAACTTTTGGGTCTTAATTTTTCTCAGAAAACAATTCTGTAAAATGCAATCATTTTAATTTTATGATTTATTACAAAGCTCAATGAATGCTTACCCCCTCTTTTCCAGAAATGGATAAACCTCTTTACACAAGAAAAAAGTGGCTTTAACATTGGTATCCATGATCTGAAAAAGAAAGTTCCACACAATCAGTTTAAGATTTGATGTTCTAATTCTAATCATACTTTTATAGTCCCTAATCTCTCTCTCTCTGTTCACAGACTCTAAGGTGCATAATACCAGAAAGCAGACATCTATAATCATTAAGCCAGAAACAGCGCAAGGTCAGCGCCACGAAGAAAGACTGAAACAATTTTGTTCGAGTTTGTTTGATGCAGTCATTTAGATTTTAAATTACAGGCTTTTATACAGTGTACGGGCTACACCACAATAGCTAGGTATAAGATATATTAAAATAATCTTAATTCACCGACAGGGGGCTGAAATCCTCCAGATAGCATGAAGTAACTGTCAGCATTTGGCTTTAAACCCGTGGCCCTATTCACAAAGATTGCTTACATAGCTATTACATAAATAATTTTTCCTATATATATTTTACGTATTCTTTGAAGAATTTTAATTTTAAATAATTTTCTCCATTTTACATTTCAGAAGTGTCAATTCACAAAGACAAGTATCTGAACTTAAACTATCGAAAGAGCAGTTTCTTATTCACAATTAATTATTAATGTCTTGAATAACGTTTTGCTGAATCAATATAAGAATTTCATAGTTAGTTTTATTTTTAGACTAAAGAATAATATTTTACAACAGAAAGTTATTACTAAAATTGGGCTATCATAGTAAAGACTCTGTGAATGCGGTCCAGATGTGAGATTTAAACTCATGGCTTCAATGGTCAAAGGTGGAGAACATGTTACCATGGAATTGTTTGGGCAATACAGTAGATTACTCACAACACTTTAGAAGCAACACTCACAACAGTTTAGAAGCAAAATTACAAATAAAAGGATTACAAAATAATAAACTGCAATATAAAATTTAAGGTTAAGTTTATTTTTCACAAGAGCTTCATTAAGAAAATTTACTGATACAAAAAAATCACAAACCTATATATCAAGCTACAGTAGCCTTTTTTAATATTAAAATATTTGCCAAAACATTAGTTGGAAATTGAAACTGATACCTCAAAATATGAGTAACAGTGTTATAAAAAATTACAGAAAAAGAAAAAGCTATTGCTGTATTACCAGAAAGACTTGTTTTCAGTGAGGTCACTAACCAGTCATGGTAAAGTAGAGATTGCTGACCCCATTAGGTGACAGAAAAAGAATTTTCACAGCACAGTAAATATTTTAAAGGCCCTATCACACCGTCTTTATGTTTAGGTTACATTAAAAACACAAAATAAACGTGTGTCAATTGACCAGATAACATAGGATTAATATAAAAACAAGGACACTAGGACGGGAGTCGAGAGCAGAATTTCCTAAATCTTTGCGCATGATCAGAGCAGGGCATTGCTCCAAAATCAAGGATCTTGCCCGATTTTGCCCAAATTTAAATTAGTTCTTCCTTGTAACAGTTCAGATGCTCACGATAATTCATTACCATCTGTGTAGTAGTTGTGGAGTTATGCTGTAAACAAACAAACAAACTTACAAACAGACTGAGTAATATATAGGAAAAGTAATGAAGCTATGAGAGGCATCCTGAGTTGCTGTCCCCGATGATGTCTCTTGTTTGTGAATTTTAGATTTAGAAAAGTCCAAAATGTAAGCTAACCTTTGTCAGCCACCATTTATTAGTGAAATTTATGCATTCATAATTTTCACCAATATGGTATAAAGACACATTTCCCTACTTCAGAAATAAAACACCTACTTTGTTTTATATAAAAATCTAATTTTTGCTTTTTTTGCTTTGTTTTTAGTCCTAGATTGCCATAAGAAAAGGAAAAGGTCTACATACACATATTTTGGTACAAGATATGGTGTAATATCTAAAGCAATCTTACCTTATCATACTCTGCTTCAGTTGTCTACAAAATACACATACTTTATAGATATGGTAAAAACAGCATGTTATTTCAAATACCAGGATTGGTAGTTAGGCACATCTTGATCTTAATGGTGTATAATTATTTGTACTACTACTACTATTACTACTACTACTACTTCTACTACTACTACTACTTATAATAATAATTGATAAAAGAGAATTTAATGGAAAATAATAGATTTTACACTTTGAAACAGTGGCCCATAGTTGGCACCTGGCCAGTCAAAAGACAGTTATTTGTAAACCATTATTTGTATACCAGTAGTATTACCATTACCAGCAGCAATTTTAATTTCATTGTTGTACTTGATTGTCATTCCAATTTGATAAAAAAATAATCCTCACATTCATGATTGGTCCAAAAGCAGGGTTCACTCCGGCATTGCACACCAAAATGTCTATTCCTCCAAACTGCTGAATTCCCTAAAAAAAGAGTAGAATTATTTTTATTTTCCACCGCAAGTTGTATTTGATCTGTGTAGTGGATTTCCGAAACAAGATATACCATGGATAATAAGTGCCAATAACTTCCGGTGTTTCACTAAAATCTCAGACATTATGTTACCTACAAATATGTATCATATATCATTACAACAGTCTTTTCATAGGGGCCTGTGTTTGTTGCATAAACATCCATGCAGAAATAACTGAGAAATCGCAAATAGAAATAGAGGTTTTTATATTCACTATTGTCCATGTTTTAATAGCCTTTTTCACATTCTCTCTATAAAAAATATGGATTTATTTAAGTCACAAATCATACAAAAAGGTGGATAATAAAGTAAAACATCCCTCATTATACATATACAAAAATATATCACTCATGAAGATTACCAATATAATACTCGTGCTACACATTGTTATCTTCATTAGTGATATTTTTCTGTAGATTTCATTTGGGAAGTTTTCCTATTAACTGGTAAAGTATTAGTCTCTGTCAGATTGTTTCCCTTTGGTTTGCAACGCTCACAACTTCTGACAAAGTTGGAGGATCTGAGGAAACCGGTACATACAGCTCCTACTTTTAGTTTAGCTATGATGTAATCTCTGATATCAGGGGTAAGAGAGGAGTGTTAGCTCTGTGCCACAATGGGCCCTCCAGTTTTGCTGTTACTGTGCTTTATTATTTAAATTTACCCAACTCACTTTTTACATGTCTTAATAATAAAAATCGTCTTGGAAATTAGTTTTAAGGTCAGAAAAGAAAGCTTAATCATTCTAAAAAATCATCAGTTTTGGATATACAACAAATGTAACCCCTACTATTGTTCAAAATAATCGTGGTGGAATTCCTAAACATGGATTTTGTTCTTGCATTAAATAATACTTCAAGACTTTCTGTTACCTTATGCCCGCCCCAATTACACTAAAGGCGGTATTTGTCTGTATTTATAGAAGGTGGGAAAGCATTAGATGATATGCTGTATCTCTGACGAAACGCAGCTACACAAGTTTAGCTAAATTTTGTTTTCAGAAAAGAAAGGTAATCGGGACGATAATGGTCTCACCTTGACACAGAATTGAAGCAGAAAGGAATGGGCACACTGCAAGTACCCTACATAACTTTATACTGCCTATAAAAAGTGGAAGCTTGGCACCTGTTTACACATTGGTACATTAAGTGGCAATTGGGCATAAACAAATACATGTATTATCTAGTCATTATCTTCCAGTATTTCTGTCACAAATAAATCAAGTATTGGATAACAAACAAAGAATTCTTCTAACTATTCAACTGCCTGTAATGATATGGGTTAAGTAAGATAGAACACAACACTCTTGTATTCCTGTGTTGGAACATTTAAGAAGACCAAATATTATAGTAACTTCTCACTGTTTGTATCAGTCTTTCCCTGTCTTCGTTCTTGCCCACATGACACACACATCCTGCACAAGTCAGTCCCTGTTTCTTTAACCTTTCCACTGCAGCATCCACATTCTTCTGTTTACGACTACTCACCACCACTTTGGCACCTTCCAGAGCAAGCTTCTCTGCTATGGCAAGGCCAATGCTTCATAAAAACACCAGGGTTTAATTTAGGATTGAATAGATACTTCTGTATTTTAAACCTGTAAAAGGCTTTGTATATTTAACTTGTAAATAAATAAAACAACTTCAAACAAAATAGATAGTTTTTGTCCCTTAATTTATAATCTTTTTGTCTAAATGTTTCACCAAGGTAACAGTTATACCATTTTAGAAAAGTGAGACAAAATAAAGTGCAACTGTAAGTAATTATATACATATACTGTATATACAATTATTAGTATGTAGAATATACCAACCCTTCTGTAGATGCTGTTATTAATGCAACCTTACCATCAAGTTTACCCATTGTAGATTTTTTTTTCATTCAGTTTAAAATTGATAACATTTACATAGACACAGTGAAGTTAAATCGTCCTGGAGAATATATTCATGAAGTAGTCCAGTATCAGTTTATCAGCAGTATTACAGTACATTCAGTATCAGAAGAAGGTTCTTCAGTTATGTAAAGAGAGTTCAATATGTAGGATAACAGACTACATGTGACATGTTTTGGGAATATTTTACTGGATAGATTTTACTGGATAGATTAAGGTCCCTGCAGGTTATACCTTACAACTGTTCCACGGTTTTGCTTGCCTTCCAGTTCTATTGTCATGACTGTAATCTTATTAGTTGCATGATTTTTTTTCATTTATAAATATTTGGAGCATATCTGAGACAAGTCTACATACCTATCGAAAATATTTAACATGTTTTAAAACATTTGAGTAAAAAAATCAACTTTTGGCCATAAGTACCCCCTCCCCTCCCCCAAAAAATGTAATTCATAATTTGGAAGACAGAAGGACCATGAAGGACCATGACATGAACTTAACTTTGAAAATGGCAGTGGACGTTTTTGACATCTTATTTGTTTTGAATATGAGAGTAACTCCTGTGTGTCTTTTTAGGAGGTGGGGTGAGTTGCTGTTTTGATATATTTCTATATGTTTCATTCTATGGCTCTAAAATGCAGTTCTGACCAGGAGGAATGACAATTCATCTTGAGAACCATTCTGTGAAACAACAGTTTGAGTCTCACCTTCATCAGTAACTAGGGATCAATTCCTCAACCATCTGGAAGATGCCAACCCTGGATTCTCACATAAGTATTGTGATGAATAGTTTTGACCTTTCCTGACACCCAGACCTCCCAGTCTCCATTAGCAATTTATTTACCGTATCTCTCCAATGTATTTTTCTGAATAAATGCCCCAATAAATGCATATTTACAATGTTCAACATGAATTGATCAGTGTTTCTATGTAACACATATGCCAACCTGTATGATCAGGTCCCAATGTTACGATGACATAGAAAACCTAACATTGGATTGATTCTTAGGAGGAGAATTTACATCCCATTCAGCAGGCATGGTCTATTGAGACAGGTCCTCAGCATTGTCACTTGTGGGAGGTGATACCACACAGAGGTGAAGCCTATGATTAGATGCCAAACCTGCTCACTGGCTAGGCCACTGTGGACCTCTTTCAGAAGAAGAAGATATGAGAAGAAAAAGACATTCTGGTTGATTTGGGGTCCGTTTATGAAAATACCTAACATAATTATGGGGGCTGTTTCTGTATGAACTTCCGGAGGACACCCTATTCTGTAAAAATGTTTTTATTTCTCCAAATACGAAGCATATTTTATTTACATCTTCTAATATTTTAAAATAAACATCACTTCTTATTTTTATAAATTTCTGCTACAAAAATTTATTTTTAGACCCAAACAGCTGGACATACAGTCCACGACGCATATTTTTATATTCTCGGCACTATTTTCTATGAATAACTGGGGTCTCACATTTGTCAACAAGTGTTGATTTGAAATTAGTGCGGAATTGGCGGATAAATTTTAGTTAAGGAAGTTTTATAATCACTAGTGCCTGTAAGCATGGATACATTATGGAGGTATTTTTTGGCATTTGTTTAGAAAATATGGACTCATTCTGATTCTTATCATAGCAAAATGATAAATCAAGTAAAATATCCCTCATTAGACATACACAAAATGGGGGCCACGGTGGCAGTGTGGTAACACTCTCGCCTCCCACCTCTGAGGCCGGGGTTCGGTTCCCGGCACGGCTTCAAGTGGGAAAGCTGGTAGTTGCTTGCCGTTGGTCGGCAGTTTACAGTACAGAACCCTGACGAACTGTATGTACTGGTTTCCTCTGCCTTCCAACTACCCGTCGTGATATGACCTGTACAGTGTTGAAAGCGACGTAAAACCCCAAATAAATAAATAAACATACATCAAATTATCATAGATGGAGGTTAGAGGCAGTTGTTTGAAGCACAAGTGTTCTGCTGATTTTATCATGACTTCTGAAGACAAAGTACATAGCACAAAACACAAACTATATAAATCAGGTAGTTTTCATATTGTATTAACCTTTAGGGTGGTTGTAGCAAAATGCAAAATATCTTCCAGCTTATACCAGACAAAAAGGTAACCCAAAACTTACAGACCAACTAATACCAGTGGAAGCGATATCAACCATCACAAAATCTGGTAAAAACAGATGAAATATAACCACAAACCATGTTAACTTCAAGAAAAGTATGGGAACTACAGAGAGTAAAAACGTACTATCCATACAGAATTAGTAAAATGTAGGAATATAATATAGCGCTATAGCATTAGACTGCACTAGTATCAAAATGTAACTCATCTGTGAAAATGTGCACCAGAAGCAAGACCAGCACTACTTGTACAGCCAAAAAACTAGAAAAAACTACACATAGACAGTGCCCAGGGAACCAAAGAATAAGTAAAAGACAGCATGGGTTTAAATATCTATTCAATCTACCAATCTTTTGTTATGCACATGTATACTATTTACATTTGTAATATTTTTTAACACAGTTAGTTTTAACTGAACTTGCTGAAGCCACTGGTTGGAGGGGCTTTGAAAAACCTCACAATGAAGGTCAAATTCATAGTGTTCAAGGTCAAGCAATTTCCTCGACCTTGACCAAAAGTGACCCCACAGTTGTTATAGGTGTGACCTTGGAGCAGAGGTCACATAAAGGTCAAGCAATTTCCTTGACCTTGGAAATGCAGGTCAATCCGAATGTAAATGTTAAGCCCCCCAAAGCAATTTCCTTGACCTTGGAAATGAAGGTCAATCCGAATGTAAATGTTAAGCCCCCCAATATTGGGTTAATAGTCCAATGTAAGCAAGACCCTGCAACCAGTGGATACTCAGTGTATGGGTATATACGTGACTTAGAAGAGGCGGAGGAAAAGAAGGTCACAAGATGGTAAACCATGGAGTTAACTTGATAGAAGGTTGTGTGAGGTAATATGGTTACTAGTTGATATGAGATCTATATACTGATGGCAAGCACCAGAGGAAATGTATTAAGGGGAAAGACTGGGGAAAAGAAAAAGATGAGGTGATAACATTTGGAGGTGAAATAAAGAATGGATAAATGACGGGATGGTGAGTCCCTTTGGATTTTTGATTTTGAACTTATGTGTTTCATACACTGGCAAGGTCAGAGGGTAGATGGTTCATGTGACCCCTCTAGCTCATACTGTACACTGGTTGACCGAGTAATACGGCCCCTTAATAACATTAGCAGCTCATGAATCACATAAAATGGCTGATGGAACCACCCAGCCCTATGTGCAGTAGATTGAATATCACAGATAAGACAAGGTAATAAAAGACATAAAATAATAATAGCAACATATAAAAAGGTTAATAAAATGTCATAATAGTATATATATCATATAACAGTGGTATAGCTTGTGGTATTATCAAATCTGGATTATAATAAAGAAGGCTGGCAGGATTGGCCTTTACTAAAATATTTAAAATAATTTTTACATAAATATCGTTCTGGCTTCTGCACCATTAATTTGTATAATTATAATCTGGCTTCAGCACCATTGTGAGTCCATCAGAGCTGGCTTGCTGTCGATTTCACAGAATGCAATCGTGAATGAGGCGTAGCAAGATGTGTAACTGCTAATTGGTATCATTTTTACATAACTGGGCACAGGAACGCTGGCTGTATGTGGCTTCCCATGCCTGGATGTCAAAATTCAGTAGACATAGGCAGGTACACACAATTTATTATGTCTCTGATGGAACTTGGGCGGCGGTCAGTATCTGACCCAACTTATAAGCCCAAGATATGAAAACAGGTGCTGATCAGGCTTCCTCTATCACACAATACATGACAGTCTAAAATATAAGAGACAGGCAGTATCTGGTTCTAAACAACAATGCAATGTTATGTGTTGACTGACATTAAGATAAGATAAATATGTGGGAAGGGTGACTTTAAGGGTGGGAATTTTCAATGTCACCTCTCTGCCCTCCAGATTTGAAATGGAAGATGGCAGGTCATAATTCAGGGAGGACGAGTATTGGCCAATCAAAAGTCAGAAGACAACCCAGCTGGTTACAACTAAACTTTGATCGATAATAGGTTCCCCCAGCACTGACCTACCCGGACTACATATAGAGTATCATACTAATATAGAACAGTCCATAGATGTCAAACAACAGTTTCAACCACCACACCTTTTTACCAGTACAGCCATTAACTTACATTAGGGCCACAAGAGATGGCTGATGCAGTGATACCAATACCAGATGCTGACACCACAGATGAGGGAGTTATTGTACTAGACCTGGCAGATGCACCAGCCCCTCCCCCCATTCCATATCTACCATGGGCGATTGCTGGTGTACTGGGTGACACAGTGGCCTTCCACTTCTGAGGTAAGTAGTTTGAATCCTTGACCCGATCCTATATGGTACAGTTGGTAGTTGCTTACCAATTCCCGTCAGTTTACAGTGAAGAATTTTGACTTAAAATGTATTGGTTTCCTCTGCCCTTAAAGCTGCCCATTGATACCAACCAGATACCTATTGTAACCCAAGTTTAAGTTTATCTATGGGTGATCTAAAACAACAGTGCAAACACCCTATGACACAACAAAGCCCATTATTTAATCTTGCATTGTCCTAGTTGCGGCTTCTATACTACTGGTGAAGATGTGACAGTTTTTTCTTGTATCTATTCGGTTTTGTTTCATTCATATGCTACAATGCTGTTTTACTATTGGGGTTTATTTACCGATGCCAAATTGTTTACACTCGCATATATTGTGCCTTTATTGCAGGATGTAAATGTTGTATTTAATCCATCTGACTGCACAAGTACAGTACAAGCTATAGTGACTGACATTCCTCTCTCTGAGAGGTACAGTCTAGGGGCTGACCAATTATCATTGCCTTTGAAAACTCGTTAATCTGCAGCTGGGGTTAAGACCCAATGACACATATTTACATATATTTATTTGTGGTTTTACATCACTTTCAATATTGTACAGGTCAAATCAAGACAGGTATTTTTGTAGGCAGAGGAAACCAGTACATACAGTTGGTCAAGGTTCTGTATTGTAAACTGCGGACCATCGGTAAGCCACTACCAACTTTCCCACATAAGGTACGAGGTTTGAACCGCCAACCTTAGAGGTGGGAGGTGAGTGTGTTACCACTGCACCACCATACCGCCCCCTCCCCCCCCCTCCCGATAACACAGGACCATTGTACAATCCAAAGCATTTCTTCTACACATATCTCTCAAACTCATTGTTATACTTATATACTTCTCAACAAGATAATCATCATGCTTTTACTGACTTAACACATGCAAAAATAAATTCACTCCCAGTGAAATTCCCCAAGGAATTCTCAGGAATTCATTTGCCATCAGAGAATCTTAGCTCTTAGACACAGCTGCTTTGTTTGAATGAAAAAATAGTCAACATTCAAATTATAAAAATAAAAGTTACATTGCTATTTCATCAATGTATGTTAGGTGTCCAGAAACTGTTGAATTATACAAAATTGATTACATGATTTTATTAACTTTTATGAATATCAATTAATTGCTAATATATATTTATATTGCGGGGATTTGCACAGAAAATAATATGTAACTACACTTGTGAAACTTTAATAATAAAAGTAATGGATAGCTATTGATGCCCTTTGTTGTAATTTATAAAAGGGGTCTGAGAGCAAGAGAAGGCATATCTTTAAGAAAGGGGATTACAAACATCGATAATCTAACAGTCTAATTTTATTGTTCAAAGGCTAAAAATTGTTGTAAAATCTATCTTTTATTTTTATTTCCATGGTTGTACAGCTTATTGGTAAGGGGTTTATGGCTTGTCCTGGTAGTTTTTTCATCTTGTAGTAGATGAAAACACCATGATTCCAAGTCAGGTTGGGAGGTAGATCCAGGCAAGCCGGAATGTACCTCATCCTGTTGGTTGTATGAAACCGACCCAAATTTTTAGCACGCTATTGTCTGAATTTGCGTTCTCAAACCTCAAATCATGGAGTCAGTAGTAGGGTCAGCTCCCATGGAACATCCACATTATGGTAAGTCCCAGGTAAGGACTTGTGCACTGAAGATATAATTTTTGCTGTTGTACAATAAAGTATATTCACGTACAATGCACTGGAAATCATATAAAATCAATATTCGTAATACATACAGAATAATGTGAACTATTATAGGTTGATATATTAACAATGACAGTACAAATTTCTAGATGTAAAGGGTGTCGATTGTCCAAATGGATATCAAATACATTTACACATTACCTTTCCAATGTTATAGAAAGAAATGAATGTATAATAGCAACTATCTTTAACTTTTGTGTTGCATAAACCACCTCTGAGGTAAGTGGTTCAAACCCAAACCCTATGTGGGAAAGATGGTAGTTTTTACCGATGGTCCACAGTTAGAATCTTGACCAACTGTATGTACTGGTTTCTTCTGACCATAAAGCTACTTCATGATACGACTTATACAGTGTTGAAAACGACATTAAAATTCAATTAAACTTTAACTTAAACCAAACATAAAGATGTTTGGAAAGGCAAATCAAACAACCATGAACCTTTTTGTTTAAAAGCTTATTACACATTTTTTCTGCAATCATTTCCATTCCGTCATGAATTCTCATCAACCTGTCACAGCCGAACTTTTGTGCCATACAATTTGGCTGATCGTGTTCCCCCATGTTAACCCTGTATGCAACTGCAATGAAATCAGGATGTGTTAGACTTCCATCAGAACACTTGCGTAACTCATCCATAACTGCTTCCCTGCTACCAGGCATATTTGTTTTGTTAGGTACCTTATAAACAAATCCCTGGAAGTGAAATGTTCCCCCTAGCTTCTCAACTCTGTGAAGCTTTGTTCTATATATCAGTGTGAATATTTTTTTCATAATTGTCAGAAGGCTTCTTTCTAACTGTGCAATTCTCTCATTGTACATTCTTTCTGATTGTTCCAATCTCTCACTGTGTATTATTTCTGATTCTTTTAGCTTTCTTGCTGATTTCTGGTGCTCTCTTACTAATCTCGTTTCTAACTCATGAAACTCTATTTGCATTTGTTCCAGTTTTTCTTCAGTGACTGTCAGCTTATTTCTTGTGGCCTCCAATTGTTCTTTTAACTCCTGCCTTTCATTTTCAAGTAATTTTACTTGCTCTTCCATAACGTCATATTTCTTTTGTAATTCTTCCTTTTGTTGAAGAGCTGTATAATACTGTGTAGTTAATTCTTCAGTTGCTTCTTCTAATTGGTGAATTTCCTTTAAAATCGTTGCTAGCTTCCCCTTAGTTTCAGCAACATTAGCATGCATACTTTCTTTCAACTACTTGTTTTCCTGTTCCAAATTTTGCATCTTAGAATCTAACCTTTTGCGTTGCTCACGCAATTTTTTATTTTCATCAAGAATCCATAACATATGTTCACTCTGATCTTCTTTTCCTGACAGCTTCTTGTGAGCAAGTAATTTTGTGATAAGCTTCTTCTTTTTTTGAATGATGTCTTGATGTTCTGAGTCAATCCTCCTCATTTCAATCATGTTTCTTTCTATTATTTTGTTTTCTTCATTAGTAGGGTGCCCATCAATATTATTTATCTTGTTGATGCCTATACCTGGCGATATTATTTGAAATCGCTGTTTCAGAGATCTGCTTAAAACATCTTGTAGTGATTTAAATGTTAACAAATACTCCCACACTGTTCTGATCACAGCATGGTTGTTTTTCAGAAAGTTCAAGACTCTTTCCCATGAATGATACTGCAATAACAACAAAACATTCATCATTGTGAACATGTACTGCTCAATATAGAAAGCACCTTTATTCTGGGATTAAGAAATGCACCAGAATTAAGAGATTCGAGTGCATCAACCTGACAAAGATTAATTAAAATAAATTTACATGACTCATTATTATTAGTTTACACTTTTGTGATGTACACATTTTATTGGAATGATACTAGATTACCAAAAAGCAGTTTTGATTTCTTAAGATCACAAATAAAAGTAGCACAGATAAGAATTCAGTGCAGACAAAAGCAACACATCTGAACATGTCTGTAACAGAAAAAAACGTCTTTGGGAAGGTGACATCTTGGGTGCCACCTCATTCAGTGGCATTTGTAAAAGTTGTTCTTGTTTGTTATTTCATTGGTTACCTTTGACCTAGTTGTATAATCAGCTTCCCGCTTTTTCTTACATAATTCACTTTAAATTTAAAAGTCAAGAAGGCAGGAAGCCATTTTGTTTGTGTTATAATTTTACTTCGCAGAACTTTAATGTCTGTGGGTTTAATGATTTTAGTTTATTTTATCAAATATATTAATATATGAACACTTACTAATAAGTGTGAACTACTGATCAAAATGGACTATCATAAGGAATGACACCTCGATATACGAACTTACTTATGAATTGTGAACTGTGAAATGCTATATTGTCTAAGTCAACATTGAATTTGCATATGTGGTGAATGCCAGGAAGCCCTACTGATTTGAGTCTTCGAGAAAACCTCATGCTTGTTTGCCTACGTGTTAAGGGATGGTCTAACCTTTTCCCCTTGTTTTAAGCCTTTATATGGTCGAAATTTTGGCGAACAAACATAGGATTGCCTCTTCTTAGCCTCAAACCAGTGTGTTTATATTCTTTCAGTGAAATATTGTAACATAACTATCATAGAGTTGCACATATTAAAATATGGTGAAAACATTTGATTGCAACAAATGTGGGGGTAACACCCTAGACCAATTAACAGAAACTGCAAAGTTACCAAAGACGATTCAGACACGAACATGGAGATCAACACCCAGATTCTTCAAGAACTTAAAAGTTTAAATACCAGAATGACGAACATGGAGAGTAAGGTGCATTCGCTGGATCAGCAGAGTTCGCCGGCAAGATCTCTTAGATCTTCATCAAGTAAAGAAACAGCTGACGAGCAGGACGAAGAACTCATCTTACCTACCATCAGCAGCTTGCAGTCGTCCAGCCGGAGTCAAGATCAAGTAGAGGACAGAATCAAAGAACTTCAGATGATCTCGCAAAAAGGCAAGTGTAAATCTCAGCGTGGTGGTTCAGAAACTGTGTTTGTAAAGAAAGAAATACCATGGCCACAAAATTATATTTTGGGAGGTAGCACAAAATCTAGGGTGTCATATGACAACTTGTCGATCAGTCAATGGGTATCAGGCTTTGCCTCCATTATTAGGGATGAAAAAGATTTAAATATTAAACAGTGTATGCTTGAGTATTTATCAGAAATTATGGATGATAGTCATGATTTTGGGTGGAAAACAGCAAAGGGGGCCCATGCAGTATTACTCTGTAGGATGGAGGAGGGCCGACTGACATGGCAAGATACAGATAAAATAGATAGGATAAGGCGGGCACACGCCCAAAAGGTCCACCATGGGGCCTCAGGTTCAAACTCCAAAAGAAATAATGGTAAAGACTCCCCAACCCCGTGTAGGTATTTTCAGAAGGGTACTTGCTCTCAGAAAGTAGACCATGAAAATAATGGCCATTCCTACCTACATGTATGTAGCAGATGCTTTGAAAAGGGAAAAAAATTTCCCCATCCCCTGAAAGACTGCAGAAACGGTCCAAAAAACGATTAAGGCACTGCTCTGCAGTGCCCAATTGCAATAATGGCGTTCATAAAGTTGTATATGGTAAAATTTTTGTAAATAGTCGGGCAAATACTGTGACTGAAAGTACCAATTGGAGAGCTGATTGGTTAAGATTATGTGGCACGTCATATGCAAATGTTGTCAAAAGAAGCACATGTAAAGTAGCGTGTAGTAATACACATGAATATGTCAAAAAAGTTGGTAATAAGTCCATGACTTATACTACTAGAGTCAGGGTTCGAATCACCCCTCAAAGGAGAAGTTACCAAAACAGTAACCATCTATACTCAATGACAAATACCTCAGATGTGGCAAAACCATTATGTAAAAAACATGTAAATGTCAACAGTCTGGGAATTGGGTGTCAATCCCCAATTCCTATTGAAAATAGATTCAATACGTTGTCGCACATTGATTCCAATGATATTGATCAACCACTTGTATTGCAAAGCAATAGCAACAATCACATAGAACAAGGTATAGGTCAGAATTCAGGTACTTTGACTTCAGAACATATGGGAAAAGCTGTAGCAAAGTCATTGGATGTTGTCGAAGAAAATATACAAAAAAGGTATAGTAACAATGGTGCTTGTATATCTCAAACTAAACGTGACAACAAAAGAAGTAAAACAAACCAAGACAGAAAATTCATATTGACTGAAACTGATGATAAATATGATTTGGAACTCAGGTTTCGTCCTAGACATAGATAAAAAATTAGTGAAGCTAAACAGTTACCCACGTTTCAAGCTTGGGATAATCAGGTTGATGGTAAATATGGCTTTATCCCTTTAGGTGACCTAAAAATTCCTGTAGGGGATAAAGATAATGGTGGTGACTACGACGTTGTGCGATTGCACAAGAATGTGAGTGCTTGCAAACAACACAACTTCTTAGGCGCTCAAATTCGCATTGAATCATAGCTAAATTATGTAGCCTGGCAGAAATATCTTGTCGACTACTGGGATCAGCAATTATGTTATTTGATAAAATACAGCTTTCCTCTTGATTTTAATTGCAATAATCCCCTTAAACATGAACGTAACAATCATAGTTCAGCAAAACTTCATTTAGATGATATCAAAGCGTATATTACTGAAGAAAAGCAGTTTAAAGCCATATATGGTCCTTTCAAAGAATGTCCATTTGATAATATGCATTTCTCCCCCTTTTTAACTTGTGAAAAACCTGGAGCTCCTCACAGAAGAGTAATTGTCGACCTTAGTTACCCTCCTGGGTGTTCAGTCAATGATGGAGTCACTCCTGACGTATATCTAGACACACCATTTCTACTTACCTTACCTATGATTGACACAATAACACAGAAAGTCAAAGAAAATGGCAAAGGGTCACTGTTGTACAAGATAGACCTTAGTAGAGCATTTCGTCATGTAAAGATCGACCCCAAGGACTATAATCTCTTAGGTCTATACTCAGAAAACATATATTTTGACTCATGCCTGCCTTTTGGCTTCAAATTTGGCTCGGCCATCTTTCAGAAACTCAGCGACGCTGTGAGGCATATTTTGAGTAAATTTGGCTTCCAGGTGACCAATTATATTGATGATATAATTGGGCACTCAGTGGTCAGTAAAGCCAAAGAATCTTTCGACACTCTACACAAATTGCTCAAGGAACTAGGCTTTGACATAAGCTATAAAAAGATGGTATCCCCTGCCACCAAAGTCGTCTGTCTAGGAGTTGAAATTGACACTAAAAACTTCACAGTTTCAATAACCAGAGAAAAAATTGCAGAGATTATTGAATTATGTAAAATATGGAAGGGGAAAACACAGTGTTCTAAGAAAGAACTACAATCATTACTAGGCAAATTACTATATATCACTAAATGCGTGAAGTCATCTCGCTTTTTCCTGAATAGAATGCTAGATCTGCTTAGACAGGCTGGTAAACATGATATAATCAGTATAACAGATGAGTTTAGGCGTGACCTCAACTGGTTTGAAAATTTTACTCCAAAATTCAATGGTACTGCATTCTTTTCACATATATCGGTTAATCATAACATTGAGTTGGATGCATGCTTGCAAGGTCTAGGAGCTCGCTGGGAGAGTTCGGTGTACGCAGTGCCCCTACCTCTGGGATATGAAAAAATGACCATAGTACACCTAGAAATGCTGAATATAATGGTCACCATTCGAACCTGGGGCCAGTTTTGGACAGGTCAGAGAATCTGTATTCACTGTGATAATCAGGCAGTGGTTTGTGTACTAACAACTGGCAAAACCAAAGATGCCACTCTAGCGGCCATTGCAAGGAACATTCTAATGGAAATTGCCCAGTTTGACATTAACTTAAAAACAGTCCATATCAGAGGTAAAAGTAATCAAATTGCAGATAGCTTATCTCGATGGTTTCTGGACACAAATTGTCAAAGAACTGTGTTCCAAGCCATTAAAAACCCAATATGGAATCATATTCCTCTAGAAAGACTGCTTATTAACTGGCAAATAAGATTATCAGCCAGTGCCACGAATCGCCTAGGCTCTGCCCTGGCTCAGTCCACGTCTACCTCTTACGACCAGAAATTCAGAGTGTTTCTTTCCTTCTGTTGCTTTGCTTCTGTATCTATCTCCCAAATCTCAATTCAAGTTATACTTTCTTTCCTTGAATTTTTAGTGCATAACAACATCTCTCATTCCTCAGTCGTTAATTATGTTTCAGCAATTAAATCATCATTCTTGATGTTGGGCATCAACTTACCATGTCTCCAGGATCACAGACTAAAAATGTACAATAAATCTCTCCTTAGATGTAAACCCCTCAATCCTCACCTCAAAACCATCATGGACATCCCTATGTTGACCAAAATAGCCCTTCATTGCAATTACATTCATATGGGTTATGTATTTAAATCTGCTTTCCTCCTCTCTTTCTTCACCTTCCTTCGAATTTCCAACTTAGTTCCACACACAATTTCTTTCTATGACCCCTTGAAACAACTGGCCAGAGGTGACATCATCTTTGCCCCCCCTGGAGCTCATGTGATCATCAAATGGTCAAAAACCCTTCAGTTCGCTGACAAGATCAAAGTCCTCAAAATCCCCTCCCTAGGGTCCTCACCCCTCTGCCCTGTAGCCGCACTCAAAACTTTGCTAAAATCCTCCCCTAAAGGTAAAAATCTTCCCCTTTTTCAAATTCTATGTTTTGGCAACTGGGTCCCTCTTACTGACACTAGGTTAAGAAAACAACTCTCAAAAATTCTTAAATTTTTGCAACTCCAAGATAAAAATATAACCTTTCACTCCTTCCGTCGTTCAGGTGCCACATGCGCCTTTAATTCGAATATACCAATGCAGCACATCCAAAGTCATGGCACCTGGACGTCGGAGGCAGTCTGGGCTTATATCATCCAGGACCACAATGCCTCTGATCTAGTAGCAACAACCTTCCAATCTACCTTGTCCTACTGATCTACCAATACTGGGCACTTGGGGCATCTTGTAATTCTAGTCGGTATTGCTATTTATGTGAAATTCAAAGGAAATTTCTCATGTAACTATTTTACAACTGTAATAAGTCCAAACTAATTCGTCTTTATATTCATTGTGTTATCAGTAAATCATACTAAATAGCTGTCATAATAATTATAACTGTAACTGTTATGCAAGGTAGGCAGAAAAGTTGTAAATTCTGCATTGTAGTATTCCATGTGGGCATAGTTTCACAATGCACACATGTATGTATAACCAAAGCATTAATTTATGTAGTTTAGTTTAAGGCCACCCTTGTCATGGTATTAAACATTCAAGTTAAGGTGGCCTTAAATCCAATATGTATATAATATTTTTAGTAATAACTAACATAGAATAAACTAAATAAACCCCAGGATGTCTTCTCACTGTTTTGCTAATTTGGGCATAGGCCACTGATCATATAAACGCCCAAGTAACTCGTCCTAGATATGAAATAAACAAGTTTCTTTATTTGTCCAATGAAAGTCTCATCCCCTTTTACAAAAAGGTGGTCTAACTCATCTTTTATATTTTTATATCAATGTTAGGTCAAAGTTTGAACAATAGCCAGGGTCACATGGGTACAGACCCTGACATGGAGACGTGTGAAATTGGAAGCTACACAGACGTGACAGCTTGTGATTATGTGTCAAACTTGGTAACCATTTTGCCACCACTAAAGGCAAATAGTCCAAGAGATAAGTCATGTGCATATGTCGGGAAGTGCTTTTGAATTTGTTGGTTACATTATTATTGGGCTCAGTCCCAATCCCCATTGCAGTGGGCTGACTATTGGATTTATATGTTTGAAGATGTAGTACAACATATGTGACATGTTAACACATTTTAAGAGCAGGGTCATCTAAAGCATGAATAAATCAATGCTTCATGACTTTCTGAATGCTTTATCTGTGTCTGATCTACCAAGAAAATTTTAAAAAATCTGATAAGAATGTATCCAAAGTCAAAGTTCTGGTTTTACGTCATGTCCAACAGTTAGTGTTATATTGGGTCAGGTCCTCAGCATTGTCACCTGTGGGAGATAAACCCACACAGAGGGGACTGTCCCTGATTAGATCCCAAACTTACTAACAACTAGGCTACTGAGGACCTCTAAGAATGTATCCACGACACATAGCAATCCAATCATTAATACAAGGAATGTTGCCTCTATCTGGGGTATGAGATTATTGTGCATTGCTGTGGTGTTAGTTAATCCACTTTGAGATTTGGGGGAGTTTGAAGAGGTAGTTTTGAGTTTAAATTGATGTTAAGGATTACAAAACAGAAGTGACATTTTGGTCCTCTAGTTATAAATTGTTCCATCATAAAGAGTTTACATAAGTAATTATTTCTTTTATCCAAATGGAATTGATTTTGCCAAATATTTTCAAGCTTAAACTCTGCGTATGGCTACATGTGCAATGACTCTGAAAAGTAGTGAAGTTAACTTTATTGAATAGAAATCATCAGGGCATTAGGGTTTGGCGAAAAAATGCTAAACAAACATCACTTATCAGAAACTAATTCAAAACTGTTATATTTTAGATGTTCGTGTCTTTTTTCATTAGAAAACTACACATTCTTTATACAATTTTAAGTAATTGAAAACAATGTTTAAAATGTAAAGAGAAAAAAAACATACATGAACAAGAGCATGTAAAACAAACCTTTTCCAAAAATGTACAAAATTCATATGCTGAATAAGGACGATTTCTTCTTAATCGTTCTTTCACGAGTTCTTGCAAATTTGTACGTGGTCTGCTTTCTGCAATCTTGACTTCTCTTTTAATAAGTGAAAGATGTTCCTCCATAACTTGAAGCAAAAAGTCATCATTAATCTCAGGGATACTTGGGCTTGCCATTCTCTCACTACTGTGTCATTAAATATCACTCTGGGAATTAAAACAACATGACAGCTGTGTTTTAAAACCAAACATGTCAGATATTCTCTCATTATACAGACTAAAACATAGCACTAAGAGTAAAGCCAAATAAAGTATTAATGTGGTGTCTCAACCATAACAGTTATACTTGCCTAGATCGACTCTGACTACCCCATTAGATAATTATTTTAATTTAAGCACACTAAGTTACCCATTGTGGAAAAGATAATGTGCCTTGCACCGCAGTAAATAAGACTAAGATTTGACTAGATAGATAACAGGTTTCTTAATATGTAACATTTATATTCTCTACACCAACCTTTAATCCTTTGGCAATGCAACACCTGAATTTGATCAAGCAATAATCAATATTATAATTCTGTCATTAGTTTCATCTAGAATTTAAAAGGATGATTTCTATTATAACGTCTTTTAGGACTGATAATGTACTGAGTATTATTTTACTCTATCCAATACTCAAGCACAGATTTGAAAACTTATTTTCCCTATAACACCTCTACATTTCTGTGTGTATACTTATGAGATTTGATTGATTAAAAAATCATTTCTGTCGGTCTTCCATATTAATTTCAACCAGAAATCTCACATTTGCATTTATTTGGCATATCCGTCAGTCCTGTAGTCTTTTTATTTTGAGAAGTAAATATTTGTAAACTAGAAATAGGCAGAGGTTGAATTGGAAAAGTCAGGTAAATCTCCTTTATCCAGTTATTATTCAGTTTTAACATATTCTTTTAAATAACATGCATATTATCCCATTTCATAACTTGCATAATGTAATGTCTTTACTTTCAGGAAAGAAACACTTTTTACTTTACAATCAATAATTTTTTTTCTTTGTAATACATGACCTATCCGCTTGCTCAATATAAAGACTTACTTAATGATTAAATAGAACACTGCATAATACAGTTCAAATATATACGCTGCATAAAACTTGAGATCCCTCTTACATGCAATCAAGTCCGTATCAAAGTGTTGGTGTTTATAAGTTAAAAGTTTTATGTGACCTCTCCCATCAGTGGTGTAAACAATACTAAGCATATGTTAATTGCAAAGCTCACGAAAATTCATTTGACTATTGGCTTTGCTAAAGGCCCAAGTTTGCAAGAAAGAACAGGTCATATCACAACAGGTAGTTTTATAGGTAGAAGAAACCAGTACATACAGTTGGTCAAGGTGCCCTATCCTGTGATTAGTTTTATATCCAATCACACAAAATGTCTGTATAGAAATATTCAGAAGGTTTGCACAACTGTACTGTCCGCTTCAAGACATGGGCAATGTCCAAAATGGGGTAAATCCACACTCTGGTAGATATACACACTGTATTTAGAGGTAACAATGTTCACAATACAGCAAATCCACACTCAGGTATGTCAATGCACAATATTCAAAGTACAGCAAATCTATCCAGAGACTTTATCCAGTAGTGGGTGGACGATTAGACCAACATTTGATTAATTGTTGGTGTCATGGCACAATCGCATTCAGTCACTGACAACTTCTAGAAATCGATTAAATCGATTAAATTTATGTGTCTCAATATTCCCTTATTTTTTTATATTTTAGGCAGTTTCCAAAGCGTTCCTTAAATAAGTCAAGATATGTCCGAATTTTGGGTTTGTTTGCTTTGTACTTAAAAATTTGTACTCAATGCCTTATTTTGTAAAACTTTACTAACTGTTACCTGTTTGAGCACTCTGTCAGTGTTTTTTTTTCAAAAAAAAAGATAATGTTGTGACAACCTTAAAAGAATATGGCTTCAGAGTTCTTTTACCACATAATGACATTGAAATATTGATGTCTGTGTTCTGCAGCAAGTACTGATCTTTCTGTATTCGGTACTAATGGTTTATTTATACACTTTGAGATTATCTGTAAGCTTCTAGAACCCTCTGGTGTCTGGATTGTTTACATTCTCTTTCTGGAATATTCTAGAGACTCCAGCCATATACAAAAAGTAGAGAAAGCCTGATCCCACAGTTGGTGTGCTATATGAAAAGAGGTCTTTGAATTTTGCTATATTGTGGATAAATTTATATCTCTGTCAAGTGGATAAAAGCTGCTTGGTGTATACATTTTGTGATGAAGTCTTATTTGAGTGAACTAGATATGGCGTGTGAATCTACCAGACAGTGTTAGTGATTTATTTATTTGGGATTTTACATCGCTTTCAACATTGTACAGGTCATATCACGATGGGTAGTTGGAAGGGCAGAGGAAACCAGTACATAGAGTTCGCTAGGGTTCTGTACTGTAAACTGCCGACCAACGGCAAGCAACTACCAGCTTTCCCACTTGAGGTCATTCCGGGAATTGAACCCTGGCCTCAGAGGTGGGAAGCGAGAGTGTTACCACTCTGCCACCATGGCCCCTGACAGTGTTAGTGAATGCCAGATGGATCACATAACAGATTACTTGATACAGTGGACAAATTTGTACAACTTTGAATTAAGTGATAGGCTGTAGCCAGGTCAGATAGATCTCATTGTTTCATTTTTATTGTTTTATTAACCATCGGGAGTATCTCAGTTGACTGTAAATAATATTTTAATTGTTAAGGAAGTTTTTCAAGTTTTTTTGTTTTCCTGTTGCAACTCCAAAGCAACCAATAGTTGTTACCGTGCTTGCCTCGTGGGCTGTAACAGTCCTCTAAAATATTTCATTATGATTTGGAGTAATTGTGATTACAGACAGACAGATAAATGTACCCAAACCATAACATCCTATGGAGGTAATAAATTGCCATACTTTCAAAGCATGGATACATAAAAAGAATGTTTTCAGCATAGCAATATTCCTGTGGTTTTATGGTTAGAGATAAAGTTAGTGAAATAAATATTCATTCTGTATAAATATGTAAAGGACCAATGCAAACATACTTGCAGTGTCATAAAGCGCTTTATTTTATCACATATTTCAGTAAGTGTACACAAACACATAACCCACATCTAATAGTCTACACACTGAAGTACATGCAGAATACAATACAAAACATTTAAGAGATCTAATTTTATTTATTTAAATACTGTTGGTATGTTGTTCATGGTGTAAATCAATTGTTCTAGTGATAGCCTCAATTATTTTATTGACAGAAATATAAATAATATTTGAGATTATCTGATTGTTTGCTTCCATTATTATTTACCCTGTGGGTAATATGGTTGAACCAAAAAATATATATAGATAAATTAATTTTAGTTGATTGAAAGATGCCTCATTAAAATAAATTGCATGTACATTGAAAATTCTAATCATACTCTTAAATTGTAAATGTGTAACATTAAAAGGCAACATAAACATTGACTGCCAGTTAAAGTATTCCAAAGAGTGATAAATATCAATGTATTCAGCTGGACTTTGTGCTTGTATTTGTTATGACCCATCTGTGAAATCGTCCATTTCAAAAGATGGACAAGAATTCCATTGACCATTTCATGATATGGACAAATTAAGTGTACACATTTTTAAGTTTCATACACAGTAAAAGTAAAAAAATAGTTGTTTACACTTTGAGTCAAACATGATAATTATAATTTTTACAATACTTTATGAAGGAAAATGTAGCTAAAATCTACTTTTGGTATGGAGGTAAGTATTATTCTTTTACATATTTTGAAGATAACTTCTAAATAAAATTGAGACACAACATTAGTTTATTAAAATCAATAGCTAAGATATGTTAATGTATGCTATCTTCACAAATACATTGTGAACACCCCTAGTGCTAGGAGACAGTGCCAACCTCTGTTTCTATCTGGGTGATGACACATTTAACCCTAACACTTGGTTGATGAAGCTGTATTCCAGCTGAAACTTGAACAGAAACTTTCTTAACTATAGATTTAGTCGATCCAGGAGATAATAATATTAGCAAATAATTTGAAAGTACATTTTACAATTTAGAGTATTGAGAAGTAATACGAAGAAAATAATCAGAAACAACTTACATGAAAAAGTATTAAGAAGAAAGAATATTAAGCAAAAATATGAAGATAAATTTTAATGATAAATGTGGAATGTGTATCAGAAAGGACACAAAGAAAGAGAAATTGATAATGAACTAAATCATGATCAAATGCAGAAGAATTCAAGAAAAAATATTATTTCCAAATAAATTCAAACATTACTTTTGTTATGGATCATACAAATAAAAAAGCCAAATAGGCCTCAATGTAAATGTACTTATGGTCCTCCAACACCACAACACATGCAATATTTCCCCCTTGAAGAAATTGTAAATTTTCCCCATGAAAATCTAACAGAAAAGAAACTGTAGTATCAAATTCCAGAAACTTCTTTTTACTTGTTTGCCCTACTAAATATTCCGGTTTTCAAACCCAGGTTTGGTTCTTTAGGGCATGAACCAGTATATACAGTATAATGGCCTCCAGAATGATAGTTCTGCACCACGCAGACAGCATAATTCGTGACTGTTTGCTGTCTATGGGAATACATTGTTGCCAGATACTTGATTGGGCCAGTGAGATTTGAGAGTATAACTAGTTGTGTGGTCAATGTACTTGAAAGGTATGCGGCCAAATAAGGTAATAATCTGTGTTGAAATCAGTCCTTCACTTCCTGTGTGTTTTTTCTTGACTGGTAATGTTTGACATTGGGAAACATTCACGTCTGGGAGCAGTTTGGGAGGGAAGAAGTGTTCCCATTTTAGTGATTTCACCAAGTAGCTCGAGTACTGCGTAAGTACCACCCCCGGATTAGCTACACATGTGTTTCTTCCTAGATTACTCCTGCAAATTATGTGTCACACAATACATTTGGGAACTTTGCCGGATGGGGCAGAAAGTGACACAAATCATCGGCAATGCTCCTGGATCATTTAGGAACCATTCCAGTATATCCAGGATTGCTATAAAATTATAAATTTTCTAGTGAAGGTAATTCTTTGAAGATATTTTGGGAGCCTAAATGCTGATATGAAATGGGCCTATAACACATAATATTAACTCAGTAAAATTTTTTTTTTTCACTTGTCAACTTTGCTTCCTTTATTTACCAATGTTTATAGTGTTTGTAATACTGAAACATTGAAAATCTAGAAACTATAACTCTATGTTGCATGGCTATGAAGGAGCCTGCTGGGATAGTTTCAGAGAGGATTTCTACTAGATTTAGTGCATCATAATGTAAATTGTTTACTGAGCTACAACCAATCACAGAGGGTGTTCTCCCCCATTGCTCCCAATACCAGTATCCCCAATCACGTTCAAACCAGCGTCCAAGGTGACAACACATAAAAATTAAAAGAAGAAGAGAAGTGTTTCATGGTTTTAGTATTTTAGATTTAAGTTTTATATACCAGATATGTCAGGTACAAGGTGCCGGTTCCAGCTGCCAGGAAAAAGTCATGGCTGCCTTTGGGTCTGCTTCAGTCTTAAAAAGAAATTTGAAAAGAGAAACAGATTTAAATAAAGAGTAGAATTATTAAAAATAACAATGACAATTGACTATTCTAAATTGTGTATAAAATAACTTAAATCTCTTAGAAAGGAAAAATTAAAAGGAAATATGATATATATATAAGATCCAGAGCCCAGAGGCTAAGTAAAGGAGAGACACCTTCAAATACTTCTGCTGCATCCCAAGGGTCAAAGACAAGAAATAAAAAGGCATGGTAGAGTTAAGACATACATTAACTATCAGTGTCCTGAGATGCACAGTTACTGAGTAATAGACACAGTGGGGTTTAAATGTTTATTTACATTATTATTATCTCTAGATATATTTACATACAAATGACACAGATAAGAAGCAACCAGGGGTTAAGCCCTTAGCAAACACAATAAGGTGGCCTTAAATTAATAAACTAAAATTTACTACTGACAAACAAAGTGGCCACCTAGGGTTAAGTCCTTTACACCACAAGATAAGGTGGCCTTAAGTAGTGGTTACTTATGACATTTTGTTAAACTTTATGGATCAACCCAAATTGATGGCAAACTGATGGATTGAACTGAAAACATGGGTGATTAAATACCAGGATAAGAAGTGACATTAAGGTAGCCTTAAAATTATGTTAACCTTTAGGAGGTATTTAAGTAATACATGGATTTTGAATTTATAAATTTGAATTTATAAATTTGAAATAAGATTTAAGTGATAAAGAGGTAAGATTGGAGGACTAACTTATTACAAAAATGGTAATAACGATTTAATTGTTAAGAAATGTAGTTAAGGTAATTTAGAGGTAGAGTAGGGATGGTCCCCAAGTTACTTTTAATGTTAATATGAATATGGTTGATATGAAAACACATGTGAGGGATGACAATATATGTGAGGACAAGAGATTTAAAATACACTTGAAACCAAGTATGATATGTGAAATTTAAAAAAAAGAAATGTATATACAATAACAGGTCGTTTATATGGCAAATGATAAGGAACCCAAGTATCTAGCTAAAAATAAAAATGAGACCTGACGGAGTCGAGCAATACGACCCACCCTACGGATCTGAGTAAAATCAATAAAAAACCTATGGACTCAGGTTTGACTCCCCCATCAGCGATGAATGTTACTTGCAATATGAGAACTGACCTGTGAACATACACAGAACTTCAAGCTTGTGTAGTAATAACGATTTTCTTGTAAAGAAATGTAGTTAAGGTAATTTAGAGGTAGAGTAGGGATGGTCCCCAAACCCCAAGTAGTGACTATTGGAGTAAACGTTGGAAAGTAAGGGTCACCTTGTCAGAGACATCATGGTTTTGAGTTATGTAGGACCATACACAGTCCGATCTCCAGGTGCCATGGCTCTGGATATCCTGAATAGGAACTTGAGAGTTAAAGGCCATGGTTGCACCTGAACACCAGAAAGAATGAAATGTGAGAGAGGAACTTGAGAGATTGCGTTTATTAAGAATGAGCTTAAAATGCTTTTGTAAGCGAGTATCAGACAAGGGATCCCAAGTGGACTTGAATTTGACCTAAAAGGGTGGGTTGTTACGACTTGCAGGGGTAATGAGAAGTAGATTTTTTAAAGCTTGTACAGGGCAAATGGGGGAAAGGCCAAGATGGGGAATTTTTAAGACCCTGGCAGCATTTTTGGACTGGCGAGTCTTAGTCCAAGTAATTAGAATGTGGGCTCCTGGAGGAGCAAAGAAAACATCAGCCCTTGCAAGGTGCTTTACAGGGTCAAAAGCTTGTAGTGTATGGGGAACTAGATTAGAGATTCTAAGAAAGTAAAAGAAGGAAAGGAGATATGCTGCCTTAAAGAATTGGCCCATGTAGGTTTGATCACATTGTTTCACTATATTTGTAAGCAGGGGAATGTCTATTATTGATTTTAGGGAGACCTTGAGTGTTGAGGTGAGAGTGATGGCCTTTGTGAAGTACTTTATGCGAGGATCATTAAAAGGGGAGGTATCCAGGCCCCACATGGGAAACTTGGTCTTGATAGCTGACATATGATTGGCAATTGCAGAGCTGGTGGAGTTGTTATAAGCCATGAACTCTAAGAATGCAAGGAGGTTAGGAACAGTGAGTGCCCGAATATTAATTTGAACAAAAACACAGAATGAAAGGAAGGTGCAAAACATTTGATTACAGGCCTTAGAGGTGGAAGAAGCAAGAGAGTGATGCAGCCTCTGGTGTGCTCTGGAAGCCAATATGGAAGCTGTGTTGGAAGTACCTGAAATTAAATGGACCAATTAAGTTGGATTATACTCAAGGAGGGGTTGATCCAGACCGGATCTGAAACATAATTATTAACAACCTGGATGTACCTAGCATCTAATGACAATCTAGAAAGGGCATCTTCTACCAGATTAGTCTTACCAGGTATATGAACTGTATGAAGTTCAATATCAAACCTGGCACATTCCATAAGTATGTTTCTATGGATGGCCACAAGAGTGAGATCTCTAGTCTTACTAGAAGTCATGACTGCAACCACAGCCTGGTTATCACAGTGAATCAATATCTTGTGTGTGGCCCAATGCCTAGCCCAGGCCCTAATTGCAACCAGAATGTTGATCATCTCCAAATGAACAATATCATAATTCAGAAATACTGGGGGTAATGGAATAGAGTAGACGTCATTACCACAGATAGCACACAGGCCATTGAGACAAGCATCTAAGTGGACTTGTAAAGCAAATTTCTTGTGACAGAAAAATGTAGTGCCATTAAATGTCGGAAGGAATGCCCTGAACCAGTTTAAATCCTGCTTAAAAGGGTCAGTGAGATGTACAAGGTCCTGCTTATCTGAGGCCCTGAGGAGATCTAACATTCGATTAAGAAGGCCCTAGAGGTCCTGATACATTTTGTAATGTGTAACAGCTGGCCAAGGAGAGATTGCAGGTCACGCTTGGAACAGGTATTCTTGTGAGCCCAGAGTTCACATGTACGACGAATTTCAGCGAGTTTATCTTGGGGAAAAGCCAGTGTGAAATTTACTGTGTCCACTTCAACACCCAGACAAGTAGCGTGGGTAGTAGGCGTAACTAGTTTCTTATGACTGATCTGGAAACTGAGTTCGTGGAGTACTCTGATGAGAGTGTTATATCACTCTTGTGCTTGGCTCAGTGCACCAAATCCGATGAGGTCATCTATATAATTTGTGATTTTGTGACCTCTAGAGGTCATAATGAACCTGATTGCATCGCTTAGCCTCTGGAAAATCGAACAACCATGTCTGAAGAGTAATGATCAAGTTTTAAACCCAATAAATAATAGTCAGCTGGATCGATTTTAACATGGCGAAATGCTCTGGCGATATCCACTTTGTAAATCAAAGATCCTTTTCCTAGTTTTTTATTTCATCCGTTATGCTATCAAGGCTTGGCAGAGTGAGTTCGAAATCTGTGCCTAAATACTGATCTTTATCAATCTCAGTATTTACAGAATAGTTGGGAGGATAGCTAAGGTCAATTATAACTCTACTGGTTTTAAAAACCAGTTTATCCCTGGTCATAAATGGGGATATGTGTAAATCCAGGTAAGCTAATTCAGTGAAAGGACCTAAGACAGCATTATGACTGGCTTCTTCATCCAAATATGTCTTTACATCAGCTACATGTTGAGTGGCTGAAGGATGATTAGCATCCATATGGTTCAAATCAATTCTTATGTCAAAACTGAGGGGAAATCGACTCTCCTCCAAGAACATATCTGTGTTTTACGGCTGTAACTTAATCCTGTGCGCATTCCTCCCAAAAAGGGTTGCCCAATGCCCCCGGAAAATCCCTCTCAGACTTCAACATTATAACTGTTCTCTCTCTTTTTTGTCCATAGCTATTTTTCAGAATGCCACTAAGCAAAGAAATCCATGGAACCCTGGTTCACAGGGAACGTCAACGAGGTCCCATGCCATTTTTTGACAGCTTCGCAAGGTTATTGTTGCATGGACAATTTACTTCGTCAAAAGAACTGTATGATGCTTACATAAGGTTTCTGAGGCAGAAGGACTCAGTGTTCGCTTCTCCGTCAATGAATATCCTTTTGTAGATATATGGCAAGAAATTATGCAGATCACAAAGATGAAGTAGAGGGTATCCGGGGGTACAACCTAACAGTGACAAAGCTGTAAGTTCATTTGGTAACTGTTTATGGCTAAAATAGCAGTAAAATGTTTATTTATAAGAAGTTCAATGAGGACAATAGGTACTAAAGTGCCTTATTGAAATTTATCTTTTAAATTCATTGTATTTGCAAAGTAATATCCAAAGCCTTACATTGTGTATAAAATGATTTTTAAGAGATTGAATGCATACTTCGAAGTATAGGTTTGATGACATTATTGCCAATTTTTGTCAGTTATGGCCTTACTCAGTATGGGAGTCTCTGCATGAATTTTTGATTGCAATTAACAAATACATTCTTAAGCAAATTACATTGTGGGCAAACATTGTGTAAGTTCCCCCAATATATTGACAAATATGATTGGATATTTTAAACGACAAAGTAATGCTAGGCGCCTAAATCACTCTCATAAAGTACACAAAGTAACTCTTAATAATAACAGGTAACTATATAGCACTATATTTAATGACACACGGGGATTGTTGCATAATGTTTTAGTCAACAAGAAATGAACTCTGCCAAAGAGGACAAATCGACCGAGGCTAGATTATGTACAAAACCCTAAGTCAGTCTTGCCTTTAGAAAGAGTATTTGTTGGCAAAGGAAAAGGTAGAGGGGCGGTGGCCACAATTAAAATTGATAAGAGTAAGTTTAATAGGCTTTAAATGTCGTAAATGTTCTGCCATATACTAAATTGTTTTGAGCACTCACTTTCAACCTCTGGGGTCACCAGTTCGAATCTCACCCCAGGCACTTCAAGTTGGTTGTTACTTGTTGATGCCTGGTGGTTTACAGTGTAAAATCCTGACCAACTAGTATGTACTGGTTCCTCCACCCGTGAATTACCCTGACTGTTGAATGTGACACAACAAAAAATAAATCTAAATAAATTTATAATCTGAATTTGTTGTGAGGCATGCCTCAAAATATTTTCAAGATATTTTTTGCACTACAAAAATAATGGTGTTCTTTCTGATTATATCTTTTGAATTCAGTCAGTCTGTAAAGCTTGCTTCATAGAACTTAAAGATTTCAGGAGAACTGAGCACTGTTTATAGCAGGATGTGGCTATGATAGTGGTCATTTAGTTTATTAGTGGATGCCTGTAATATTGCAGCTCTATATAGCCATCATTTCTCAATGTCAGACACTTGTTGGAGTCAAATCAACATTAGTGATAGCCATATGATTAATGGTCAAACATGTTTGCAACTTACTGGCTGCAGTTCAAATCTATTCAAAGCACCTAATATGTCATTTTAAATATATGCGGTTGGCATTAAAAATAAGTCTCTAGATCAGAAATAGTAAACAGAAATCTAAACAAAGTGAATGCTATACTGAATAGCTTGCTTTGTCTTTTCTCCAGATGAAATAGTATGCCAGTATTACGGAACCCTGATGAGCGCGAGTGAGAGCAGAGAGAGGGAGAAGCAGCATGAAGCTGCTGTCTATAGAGTGAGACACAATCTATACTTAGATCCATATCTCCTTAATGGACAAGTTTTAGAGCCCAAAAACAATCCTGGAATCTGGTTGAATCATACTAGGTATACTTTAAATTGTAAAGTAGTACCAGTACTAGACAACCAACAAATTGTGGCTCTAGTTGTTGTGGCAGTAAGGGATATTTCAAAGGGGGAGGAGCTGATACAAGATTATGGGCGAGAGGACCCAAATGGTCCAGACTTCTTGTATCACTAACTTTTAAACTAGCCCATTGAAAGTTTCATGTAATAATCTGTTAATTGCACTAAACTACTTAGAGTGACTTATTTTGATGGGATCATTAATACGCTTGTTGGATCCCAAGTTGATATCTTGAAAATCTTGAGATTGGCAATAGCTAAACTTAGGTTTCAAAGTTTGGCTGCCAATCTTAAGGTGGGCTGGCCAATTCTAAGATTCACTAGGACAAGCCAGCCCATCTTAAGATTGACAGCTAAACTTACGGTCCAAAGTTGGGCTTATGCCAATATAAAGATTAGCAAGATTTCAAATTGGGCTCCAACATCACCATTTATCAGCCTCTACATGTTTCAAAACAACCAAGCTGTTGTTATTCCTAGCTCACTGAGATTTTTAGGTAATTATCTGTTGATTGCACAAATATTATTAGAGTGACTTATTTGATGGGATAATTAATGTGCTTGTTGGAGCCCAAGTTGATATCTTGAGAATCTTAAGATTGGCAATAGCCAAACTTAGGTTTCAAAGTTTGGCTGCCAATCTTAAGGTGGACTGGCCAATTCTAAGATTCACTAGGACAAGCCAGCCCATCTTAAGATTGACAGCTAAACTTACGATCCAAAGTTGGGCTTATGCCAATATAAAGATTAGCAAGATTTCAAATTGGGCTCCAACATTGGCTCCAATCTTTTGGCTGCACTAAATTATTTAGAGTGACTTTTATTTTGATGGGATTATTGCCATTGTTGGAGGTTAAGTTGATAAAAATAAAGCAATAAAAACCGGATACTATTATGACTGTGGGTATGCTTTGCTGAAAGACAGCTTCATGAGGGGAGCTATGGTATTTTCTTTTCGCCCTGGACTTGATCTGATGGCTTTTTCTTTGGGTACTTTGTTTTGTTTTTACATTGGAAATGTTGAATAAAAATGGCTGGCTAAATTGCAGAATTCCCCTCCCGGATATAGCTGAAAGTAGTTCCATCATAGATATAAATATCTAAGGATATATATATATATAAAATATATTAATAATTAATAGACAGGCAGACAGGTAGGCGGGTAGACAGGTAGGCGGGTAGACAGGTCAGCGGGTAGACAGGTCGGCAGGTAGACAGGTCGGCGGATTCAATCACAAGTAAAAAAATTAAAATACCTCATGAGCTTAAACGAATATATCCAGTGCTTTTTCTACCATGAAATTTCATTTTAAAACAATTATTAACTTGTTCATTAGTGCACACTTTATTCCAAAAAAATAACAACGTCCATTACAATCACATGGGAACGACCTTTCTACAGTGAAAAACCTCTTAAACTGATAACTTTCCTGACTTGTTTCAGCCTTTTATAGTAAAATTTTTAGTCACGTGATGACCTATTTTATGATTTGTTGATTGGTCGACACTTGATCCTCTTTCCCCGTCCCCAAAAAAACATTTCAGTATATGAATTATATATAATATAATGAATATTACCCATAATTATATCGAAGATTATCCCTATCATATTGCTAAACACAATGACAAATATAAAATGCAAATAACATGAAGGTTATCACCTATTAAAATAAAGACAGGTAGATGTTAGCAGAATAAAATCTCACATTACAGTGACAAACTTATTTCTCATCGCTGCCTTTTATACCGAAACTAAACTATCACGTGACTCAAAAAAGTTCAAGGACAAACCAAAAACATACTATAAAAGCAATGACCTGTAAAAAAACGGGACCATTGCCACTTCAGAAAAGAAAGCAATAAGTCGGGTATCAATTCAAAAATGTAATATAACTTATTTCGATTATATTATAATGTCACATATGATTTAATTATACTCAATTTCATAAACGTAACTTACTATAATCATTAAAAAAATTGTTAATGCTAAAGTTTTATAAAATAATTCCATGCAATCTTACATTCCCATATGCAATGGAAATCAAAGTGACGTTTCACATAACATTCAATGTGACGTAACATCAACGCCTACGTCATGCAAAAATTTCATGATCCACCAACTTCTTCAATAATTTCCAACAAAAAATGACTTAAACATCGAAATTTCAATTTAACTTGAATTACGAATAAAATTATTTCTATTTATTACCAAAATTTCAAATTTATTACATAGTATTCAAAAATTAAACATACAAAATTGTTACTCATAAATTGTTAAAATAACGAAAAACAAAAACTTAAAAATACTACAAACCACCATAAATTGGAACTTATGTTACCTTATAAGTACCTCCCACTCACAAATGATACTTCCTCAGAACCATCAAACATTTTGATCCAGATGTCATCAATTCGGTAAATATTTGAAGGCTACAAATAATGTAGCTATGTAAAAAAATAACAAAATTTAATAATAAGAAATAAAATTTATTACATTTCTTTATAAACATTTACATTTAAATAACATTTTCATTAAATAAATCATATACACAATACAATCTTTATCACACAAAAAACAAATTATCACATTCATTACAATACTGAACAACAACAAAAATATACATCAACCTCATCACACCACAGTGACACCTGTAATTAAATTCTTTAAACTAGTATACATAAAAAATGACATTTCATATATTTCACAAATTAATTAAAAACATTAAAAAAAAAAAATTATATACATCACACATTCATTCATAACATTTGATTAACTTAACGATTCATTTACATGTAACAAAAAAATATAAAAAAAAATATATATATATATATATGTAACAAAAAAAAAAAAAACAAAAAAAAAAATATATATATATATATACAAACATTAAATAATTAATGGAAAAAAAATTACATACAATTACAATTGAAAAAAAAAACGCACCCCCCAAAAAAAAAAAAAAAAAAAAAAGCGTAAAAAAATTATTAAAAAAAGAAACATTAATATGCAGAATTCATTAAACACATGTCAGATTTATTAATACTAACATCATTTTTACTTATTCACAAAAAATCTTAATAGCATTTAAAAATAACACATATATTTCACATAACTTTTTGAATGTATTTATTAAAAGAAAAAAATTATAATGAAACATAAACATTAATAAAAACCATAAGCCACATACACCAGGGGTGACATACTATAACTTAAGTTCAAATTATACCCATAAACAAAATATGGACAAACAATACCAAACATACACCTAAAATTTCCCTTCAGCACAAAAAAAAAATTGTACTAACAATAAATTACGGTTTACGGAAGCTTTGAGCTGCCAAAATTTATTTTATATTAAGTCGAATATACGACTTACTTAATAACTTGTATACACAACTTAATAACTCATATATACGACTTAATAACTCGTACATACGACTTAATAACTCGTATATACAACTTTGTATCTCATATATACGACTTAATAACTTGTATATATACGACCTAGTATCTCGTATATATGACTTATTAGCTTGTATATACCACTTAATATCTCGTATATACGGCTTAATATCTCGTATATACAACTTAATAACTCGTACATACGACTAAATAACTGGTATATACAACTTAGTATCTCGTATATATGACTTAGTATCTTGTATATATGACCTAATATCTTTAGTCGTATATACAAGTTATTAAGTCGTATATACAAGATAGTAAGTCGTATATACCTGTTATTAAGTCATATATACGAGATACTAAGTTGTATATATGAGTTATTAAGTTGTATATACAAGTTATTAAGTCGTATATATGACTTATTAAGTCATATACGAGATAATAAGTCTAATATACGACTTAGTAAGTCGTATATTCGACTTAATATAAAATAAATTTTGGCAGTCCAGAGCTTCCGTAACGGTTCCCATATATTATATTCTACAGACACAAAAAAATTACACCACGTCTTATGCATTGACAAGTTCAATAACAAATGTATCTATAAATAAATAATCATTACATTATGGTCAAAAACCACATTTTATTATCAAAAAAAAAAAATTACAAAAAATTAAACACCGACAATAAGCCAGTCATACCATTACAAATTCCTACATTTTACAGTTTCTGAGATACAGCCCGGACAACATTATATAGGTCAAGGTCATTCCAGCACCAAGACATTGAACACCTACAACTCCTAACCAATGTCCCTACCTTGTATGAACTCCCTACACTATACGGTTTATTAAATATAGCCCTGACAACTTTTCGAAAATCAAGGTAACTACGACAAGGTCAAAGATCAAATGAAGGTCATACCATGACTTTGCACTGTCACAAATCAATACACACAAGGGGTTATACGTTCAGAAGGTTCATGAAAAAAAAGTAACTATACATAAAGTATTGTACAAATATGTTGAATACACACCAACAATTAACCAGAAATAACAATGCACAGCCACAGACACGAGCGGTTATGTATTCAGAAGGCCCATCAACAATGTCCCCATACACAAAGTATTGTACAATTATGATCAATACACACCCAGTAATACCAATGCACATCCAGAAACACCAGGGGTTATGTATTCAGAATAATGATAACACTATGGTAAAAAAAAATTCACTATAAAAAAAAAATAATAAATAAAAAAAAATAAACACTGACAATAAGTCAGTCATACCATTACAAATTCCAACATGTGACGGTTTTACAGATATAGCCCGGACAACATTATATAGGTCAAGGTCATTCAAGGACCATTACATTGCACACCTAAAAATCCTAACCAATGTCCCTACCTAGTATCAACTCCCTACACTATACGGTTTATTAAATATAGCCCTAAAAATTTTTTCAAAATCAAGGTCACTACGGCAAGGTCAAAGATCAAATGAAGGTCAAAGCATGACTTTGCACTGCCACAAATCCATACACACAAGGGATTATACGTTCAGAAGGTTCATAAAAAATGTAACCATAGATAAAGTATTGTACAAATATGTTGAATACACACGAACAATTAACCAGAAATACCAATGCACAGCCACAGACACGAGGGGTTATGTATTCAGAAGGCCCATCAACAATGTCCCCATACACAAAGTATTGTACAATTATGATCAATACACACCAACAATAACCCATTAATACCAACACACATCCAGAGACACCAGGGGTTATGTATTCAGAAGGCCCATCAACAATGTACCCATACACAAAGTATTGTACAATTATGATCAATACACACCAGCAATAACCCAGTAATACCAATGTACATCCAGAGACACCAGGGGTTATCCATTCAGAAAGTCCATCAACAATGTACCCATACACAAAGTATTGTACAATTATGATCAATACACACCAACAATAACCCAGTAATACCAATACACATCCAGAGACACCAGGGGTTTTCAGAAGTCCCATCAACAATGTACCTATACACAGAGTACTGTACAATAATGATCAATACACAACCAATAATAACCCAGTAATACCAACACACATCTAGAGACACCAGGTGTTATGTATTCAGAAAGTCCATCAACAATGTAAACATACACAAAGTATTGTACAATTATTATCAATAAATACCAACAATAACCCAGTAATACCTATATACATCCAGAAACACCAGGGGTTATGCATTCAAAAAGTCCATCAACAATGTACCCATACACAAAGTATTGTACAATTATGATCAATAAACACCAGCAACAACCCAGTAATACCAATGCACAGCCAGAGACACCAGGGGTTATGTATTCAGAAGGCCCATCAACAATGTACCCATACACAAAGTATTGTACAATTATGATCAATAAACACCAGCAACAACCCAGTAATACCAATGCACAGCCAGAGACACCAGGGGTTATGTATTCAGAAGGCCCATCAACAATGTACCCATACACAAAGTATTGTACAATTATGATCAATAAACACCAACAATAACCCAGTAATACCAATGCACATCCAGAGACACCAGGGGCTATGTATTAAGAAAGTCCATCAACAATGTACCCATACACAAAGTATTGTACAATTATGATCAATAGACACCACCAAGAACCCAGTAATACCAATGCACATCCAGAGACACCAGGGGTTATGCATTCAGAAGGCCCATCAACAATGTACCCATACACAAAGTATTGTACAATTATGATCAATACACACCACCAAGAACCCAGTAATACCAATGCACATCCAGAGACACCAGGGGTTATGCATTCAGAAGGCCCATCAACAATGTACCCACACACAAAGTATTGTACAATTATGATCAATGCACACCACCAACAACCAGTAATACCAATGCACATCCAGAGACACCAGGGGTTATGCATTCAGAAGGCCCATCAACAATGTACCCATACACAAAGTATTGTACAATTATGATCAATACACACCACCAACAAACCAGTAATACCAATGCACATCCAGAGACACCAGGGGTTATGCATTCAGAAGGCCAATCAACAATGTACCCATACACAAAGTATTGTACAATTATGATCAATACACACCAAAAAAACCCAGTAATACCAATGCACATCCAGAGGCACGAGGGGCTATGTATTCAGAAGGTCCATCAACAATGTACCCATACACAAAGTATTTTACAATTATGATCAATAAACACCAACAATAACCCAGTAATAACAATACACATCCAGATACACCAGGGGTTATGTATTCAGAAGTCTAATCAACAATAATGATCAATACACACCAAAAAAACCAGTAATACCAATACACATCCAGAGACACCAGGGGCTATGTATTCAGAAAGTCCATCAACAATGTACCCATACACAAAGTATTGTACAATTATGATCAATACACACCAACAACAACCCAGTAATACCAATACACATCCAGAGACACCAGGGGTTATGTATTCAGAAAGTCCATCAACATTGTACCCATACACAAAGTATTGTACAATTATTATCAATACACACCAACATTAAGCCAGTAATACCAATGCACTTCCAGGGACACCAGGTGTTATGCATTCAGAAACTCCATCAACAATGTAAACATAAACAAAGTATTGTACAATTATTATCATTACACCTCAACAATAACCCTGTCATATCAATGCACATCCAGGGACACGGGTGATTATAAATTCAGAGGGAAATTAAGCATCATGAAATTCATCCTCTGACATACTATCATCACTATCTTGACTCAACAACTGTCTAAAGGATTCCCTATGAGGATGTTCCTTCAAAACCCTACTTCTGATGAAATCAAAAATTTTGCTGACATCATTGAATTTGGCAGTGTATACATCAATGCCAAAGCCACCCAACTGAAGATACTTGTTATTTGTGGTCAAAGTTCCAGGATATGGTTTGAAGAAAACAAAAGACTGACTCTTTTTCCTGGTGACTTCCTCAAAAGTGCCAAAACCTTCAACACTCAATTTCATCAATTCTTGCCTGAGCTCTCCTGCCAAAACCCCTTTCAATCTCTTATTCAGATCCCTGAGCAGACATGCTGGACCTTCGAACCTTATCAAAGCAGCACATACCCTTTCCTGTAATCCTTTCACTTTTTTCAGCCTCACCATTTCAGATAAAGCACCCTCTACAGACTGCAGAAATATTGACTTATGCTGCTTCAGAACATTAAAAAGACAATGTGCCCTAACTATGGTTTCCTGGCTAATCTCTAAACCAACATCAAAATCACTGATATCATCAAGGTGAGACTTAAAAACACCTTGTAAAATGTGCAACACACATGCCAACCTTATTACATGTATAGTGTCTTTTCCTGATGGTGCCAATCCTTCTTCTAAATCTTCTGCATCTGACTCACTTTCACTTCCGTATTTCTTGTTCATATAGTCCACATACGAATCAAACATTTCATCGTAAAAAGTTTGTGCCTCCTCTGACAAGATGTAAGACTTCTCACAATTTTTCCCTATCTTGTAAATACTTCTGAAAATAGGCACAAAATCCTTGAGATTACCTTCCTGGAGTTGCTTCTCCTTCTGAAGCATTGTGCTGGCGAAGACCATCTTCGGTCTGCATGACCATAGTAAAAATCTGTCTAAAAAACCATCTCCTGCATTCAGGGCACAAAGATGTCTGAGAATGTTTTCTGGTTGGATAGCGACATACATCGACATTGAGGTTCTGTCAAATCCTCTGCATCCTGTCAATAACTGGGTGACATCGCCCAACCCAGACCATAGCTTACATAGTAAGCTAAGTTCACTGTCTCCTGAAACATAAAAACAAGGGAAAAATAAATTTTACCATAAGTAAAAGTAACTTGTAAATTTGGCTTTACACAGAAAAACAAGTTCACCAAAGTAACAAGTAAAACTTAAAGTAATTAATATAATCATACAAAATGCCTGCATTAACAGAATTAACTACTAACAATAAAAAGCATACTATGACATTTATAAGTATAAAAAATTGCAAAAAAAAAAAAAAAAAATCCGCATTACAATAATAACTTCTATAAAGCATGAAAAGGCTTTACCTTTACGTTCGAAATTTCACCAAATACCAACTAACAACGTCGAAAATTATATAAAATTACAATTATTCTTTCACAGCTTAATATTCTTCAACATAACATTTTGGGCAAAACAGGGATCAAGTGTTGACCAATCAACAAATCGGGAGAGGGTCACGTGACATAATTAGGTAAAATTAACAGTATATAAACCAAATACTTCGATCCATACTCAGTAATTCAAATAGCATTTCACATTGAAACTGTGTACATGCTACAATTTAAATGAAAAATATATACATTTCCTCTTTTTAATCACGATTTGGTTCAATCTAGTATCACATAACAGGGGCAAATCCAGCTTTTAAGTAGGGTGGGGGTTCACATCCATTATACAATAACTAGGGTGGCTCGAGGCACTTTCAAAATTGTTTTTACTACATATAACACGTCAATGTCATTTTTGGGGAAAAAAGAGGATCAAGTGTCGACCAATCAACAAACTGGAAGAGGGTCACGTGACATAAACAGGTCTAGCACATAGTATATAAGGCAGAACTTTGGATCCCATCTCGGCAAGATATTTTGTACCACACAAGTAAAGGTTACAGACATGACAGTGCTTCAATTTTGCAATATTTCATATCTGCACTATGAAATGGGAAAAACGTTATTTAATTATGAAAAAAGCTATATACCTTTCTGCTCTTTCTGACGTATTTGAGTGAAAATTTTATGTCCTTCATCAGAAGTTACAATACCATAGCCACTGCTCTCTTCCTGGTGTCGCTGAAGCCCTGCACTGGTATAATTTTCAAGGTTCAGATCGCTGCCATGAAGCCTTTTGAAGTCATCTAAAACTGGCTTAATCACCCTAGCAAAGACATTACTTCCCCCCCCCCCCCGGGTCCATCACACTTATGAGGAAGTGGTTGATTGGGCTCACGTAATTACGGTTCCTTGTACAAACTTTGAATCCTGGGCCTGATGTCGCTGCAGTTAAAGTTAACAGTGACCCAAAAACTAACTCACGAGAACAGTTCTTTGCCTGACACCAAAGATCTATGAAATTCATCACCTCTTCATCCATTATTTTATCCCAGGGAACTTGGACCTTGTAAGCTTTCTTGTATACTTTGTGTACTTCGTCAGGTTTGAATCTCTTTGACAGTGACATTTTTGAAATCCACAAGAAAAATCCAATACAAAATTAAAAATTCTAATTCACAACGTCCAAAATCAGCTCAGCGTCCACAAAGCGCTCATTCGAAAACGTTACGAACGTTTTATCCCTAGCGACCAAAATTACGTCATTATGTACCCATACACGTAAAACTGCGAAAAAATAAAAAATAAAAACATTAAATAAGCTAATACTTATACAATATAATGGAATATTTAAAATATTTCATTCAAGCACTTTTCATTTAAAAAAAAAAAAATTAAATTTAAACACTTAATACATATAAAAACATTGGTATTCATACATAAGCTAGAAACCAAGGTAAAAAATTTGTAAAAAAAATTATTCATTAGTAATAACACAGTGATTGACATATCAAAACAATAAACATATAATTACAAAAAATATATATAAAAAAAAAATTATGCCAATTATGAAATTTCATAGAAGGAACTACACAGTGATTGGTACTGAAGGTAACATGTTCACTTCCTACTTTCGCCCTACATAAAAGAACGTTCAAAGTATATGATATTTGAATTTTTAACAATAACTTCAGAAGAATCTGCAAGCTTATTTACAAGCGAGTGAAGAACAGCCTCAAATTAACATCAATAAACTGTAAGTATAATTTTTCATAATGTTTTCTTACAGGATTTGTCTTTTCGATAAAAAGATCCATTTACACAAAAAATAAAATTTGTCCCTCCTTTCTTAAAATAAGAAAAAAAATATATGGAAATCTAAAACTATATGCTTACTATGGCCAATATGCATAGTTTATTCATTTATTGACTTAACATTACATTAATAAGCATCCAAATGATGTCCGGAGGCTACGTGGTGGACTCGAGTATTATAAACAAGGCATTTATAAGAATTTCTGACAAATGGATTTACGCATCTGTTTAAAACCCACATTTTGGGGAAAAACAAGGATCAAGTGCACACCAATCAACAAATCAAGAAGTAGGTCAATATTTGGATCCCATCACGTGACCTGAAAATTCACTATAAATGGCATCAAAAAGCAAAACGATCTTCATTATCAGTTAACATATTGCTGGAAGCCCATGTCAACTATCACAGCTAATGCACATAAACCTTCAAAATACGTCCAACTAATATCACCTGTTTGTGGCCGTGACAGTAACACATCGAACTTTGAATCGGACGTTGCGAGTTCGAATCCCTCCGTGTGTTTTTTTTTCTGATAAAATTAGAAATATATGTACACAGTACTGTGTCGTAAATATGATCCAAATACTTGCATTCATTATTCTTTTCAATAATTAGTAGTTTTATGTGAGAATATTTAAAATAAATTACAAATGTATACGGCAATTTCTTCTCTCATAATAAAACAATAATAGCTATACTACAAATGTAACATTTCATTTAAAGTTCATTTTTAATGCTTTATCTTTGCAAACTAGTAACATTTCCTCTAAATAATATTCATTTCATCTGGTTTAAGTACCTGGGCCCGTATTCACAAAGATTCTTAGAATTTTTCTTAGAATAACACTTAAGTCTAAGAAAAATTCTTTGCTAAGAATGTTCTTATTCTTAGAATAAAATCCTATTCATAAAACAAGTCTTAGCTAAGAATAATTCTAAGAATAAAAGTAAAGGGAATTGCATGCAATTCTTAGAATTTTTCTTAGACTAAGTGTAATTCTAAGAATAATTCTAAGAATACTGGGCCCGTATTCACAAAGATTCTTAGAATTTTTCTTAGAATTACACTTAAGTCTAAGAAAAATTCTTTGTTAAGAAATTTCTTATTCTTAGAATAAAATCCTATTCACAAAACAATTCTTAGCTAAACAATTCTTAGATTTAAACAAAATTCTTAGAAAATTCTAAGAATAGGAATTTTGTGAATACCAAATTCTTATTCTTAGAAAAATTCTAAGAATAAAAACCATTCTTAGAAAAATAGAATAAGTATAATTCTAAGAATAAGAATCTTTGTGAATAGGAAAATTCTTATTCTTAGAATTTTTCTAAGAAAAAAGACAATACTAAGAAAAATTCTAAGATAAGCATAATTCTAAGAATAAGAATCTTTGTGAATACGGCCCCAGAGCAATTTCTTGGGAAAAAGAGGATCAAGTGTTGACCAATCAGAAACATAAGAAAAATCAAATACTGAAACTATGTCAAGGACAGTCAATAAAATTTGGATCCCATCACGTGACTAGAATTACAATAAATTTTATATTTATGTCTACCATTGCTTGTTCATTATTTTTAATTCCTGTTTTTTATTTAATAAATTTCAAATAGAAAATCCTACAATAGAATAACAACCCTGAAGCTAAACAGATTACACCTAAAAGAAAAAGAAAAATGAGCAGCAATATTGATGTCACAGAAGGTAATATAATTTCTACAAAAGCACATAATCCCTTAAAATTAACCCTTTCTTCAGCACAGGTACACTTACACCTACTCATGGCTGCTACCTGTTACTTACAAGTAACTTTAATTTAATTTTCAGTTGAAATCCATTACATTGACATTAAGTAATCAGAAAACAGTTTCCATGCAGTTGTTTAGGGGTTTGGGGGGGATTTATGTTTGTTTCCCTATAACAAGAACTAGTCAGCATTGTTAATATATTTCAGTTTATTTGATACCGCCACATATTGCAACCTAGGCATGTGAGTAATAAATATAGAAAGATTGAAATATTAAACAAATGACATCATATGCACAAATATTTTCGGGAACTTAGGAATGCTTACTTCATAAATTACTATTTACTGTATGAAAATTAAAAATATATTTCAGAACAAACTTCTGTACAACTGGACCATGCTTACTGCGAAACAGAGAATTCCAAAAGAAGGAAATTGATTGATACAGCATTTTATGAAGGAAGTTACAGGTATTGCTTTATATTTACTGTTACATAAAAAAGTATATATAGTAACCTACAGTTATAGTTATAATTCCTTAATTAGACATGCATAAATTAACAAAATTGATTAAACTCTTGGGATAAATTGCAACAACTTCAACCTTGACAGTATGAACAACAAATGATTATTCCTTAGAACGTTATTGTTACATATACAAACATGCTTCCAAATTCTGGGAAAAAGAGGGATCAAGTGTTGACCAATCAGAAAATCGAATGAGCAAACCTCAACAAAATTAGTTCAAGGACGGTCACTAACACTTTCGGATCCCATCATGTAACTTATACATTTTAATAGTCTACTTGTTGCGATTTCATAAAAGCAGTATTTTATTTCCTTTTTTCTTTTTTTTTTTGCAGAAGGGGAGAGAAGGAAAGAAAAAACACAACACACAGAGACATTATTCATTTCTGTACATCAACTTTAAAAATTGATTTAGTTAAGTGGTTGCAAGATATAAATATTATAAGTAAGAGTTACACATGTCCTAGATGTAAGAAACCAATAAACCTGAAGAAACTTTGCAATGCTCACTCTTCCTCTGATGAATATGCATGGTCTTGTGGGAGAAGGGAGGGGGGGGGGATAAAACACAATGTTTGCAGATCTATTAGAAAGGGTACATGGTTGCAAAATTCAAATTTAACAATTCAGGAAATTTTATCACTAACATATTTCTGGCCAACAAATTCTTCTCAAATTACAACAAGAAAAGAACTTTCACTTTCACAACATACTGTTGTAGACTGGTTCACTTTTTGCAGGAAGTGTGTTTTGAAATATGCATAAAAAAACGGATCAAAAATAGGGGGTCATGATGTAATTGTAGAAATTGATGAAAGCAAAATTGGGAAAAGAAAATATCACAGAGGGAAATTGGTTGAGGGTCAGTGGGTTTTTGGTGGTTGTGAAAAAGATGACAGTCAAAAATTGTTTCATAGTTCCAGTTGAAAAAAGAGACAACAGTACACTTTTAACATTGATTCAAAATTGGGTGCGGCCTGGCAGTATTATTATGTCAGACTGTTGGAAGGCATACTGTGATATTCCAAAATTACCAGAAAATTATAAACATTTTACTGTGAACCATTCTTAACAGTTCAAGTCTTCAGAAGGGACGTGCACAAATACTATAGAAGGTAGTTGGCGCCATATGAAAAGGTCTTTGCCACTAAGCGTCAGAAAAAGCCAAGGCTATGACACTTACCTTGCAGAATATATGTGGAGAAGACATCATACAGATAGTGATCTGTTCACGTCCTTTATGATAGATATATCCAAAGTTTTTAAACCCAATCATGAAGACTGAACATTGCAAATTTTCTTTATATCCACTTTGTAAATAAACAATGTTTTTGTATATATCTTTTATGACGTATATAAAGATTACGTAATTATGACGTCACACTTACAGCACGCCACATTTAGAGCTGAATAACGTATGTAAACTTTCATCAAATTAAATTTTAACTAAATATATATCTTCTATAGCAATATTTTTAATATTTGTCATATGCATAATCCAGTGCTTTATGTTCCATGTCATAGCATATACTTTTATTTCATTCTTTTATGCACGATAGACATGTTTCATTGCATGATATTCATGAATTGATAGCAATTAAATTATGCATAAACACCATAATGTGACGTTTTTTCAATTCTTAAATTTCATCGAAGCTTTGCATTCATCACTTTGTGTTAATATGTTGTGCCAATACCAGTAATACCAATGCACAATATTTGGCATGCCACAGAAATGTGGTATATAGAACGAATATGTAAAAAATAAATTACATTGTGATTAATATCACAATTATATAGTTTTCTTTTTTAATTTCTCATAGTCTTGCTTATTTCACCAGAGTAATGTAATAATAACACTCAAAAACTATTTGGGCTGAAACACATCTTAACTTTATTGTCAGTGTAAAAAACAATATCAATTTCTGGGGAAGAAGTGTCGACCTGTAAACAAATGAAAAATAATTTTTATACACAATTTTGATTTTGGACGAAAGCTTTATATAAATATTTGGATCCTGTCACGTGACCAGAACTACAAGGTGTTTACCTTCACGTCCAGAAAAAATGTGCTTTCTCAGAAGCTCGAAATTATTTGGCATAAATGTGTAGAAAAAATGCTCAGAGGGACGGAATTTTGATTGGGTCTTTCCCAGAAGCTAGAAATTGGAGTATAAATAGCAGCAACAAGCAAACAAGAGTTTTCATTGTCACGTGAGATATTGTTAGAAGCACATCGAAAAGAACTTGGTTTACATGAATTTTAAATTTTCTTTTCTGCAAATAAGAAATGAGTAAATCTGTCCAACTGCCTACCTGCCTACCAGTGTACCTGCCTACTTGTCTACCTGCCTACCTGCCGACCTGTCTACCTGCCTACCAGTCTACCTGCCTACTTGTCTACCTGCCTACCTGCCGACCTGTCTACCTGCCTACCTGCCGACCTGTCTACCTGCCTACCTGTCCACCTGCCTACCAGTCTACCTGCCCACCTGCCCACCAGCCTACCTGCCCAGTTTTAAAACTTTATTCCATTCCCACTAGAATAACAATTTATTATTCCTGTCCACCCATTTATTTTCATTATATCAGGAACTATATTACTATTATTCCTACGCCTTTCTACTTCCGGGAGGGGAATTCTGCAATCCTTCCGTCAGGGGGGAGCTATGGTATTTTCTTTTCGCCCTGGAATTTGTTTTGTTTTTACATTGGAAATGTTGAATAAAATGGCTGACATAAGCAAGCAGTGGCAATGACATATGTATTTATTTATTTTACCCTTGATGCCCTGGAAATCATTTCATTACAATGTTTTGCAGTTAGGCCTTTTTAGGTTTCCAACGATCTTTGCTTTGGCCCATATGGAGTGATACTCTCCAATGGCCTTAATCATGTATTTGAATGAAATTATTTTACTGAGTTTCTAAATAATTTGACTGAGTTTCTGATTCTGACAGGACCTTAAAACCACTTGCGACTTGAGTGAAATTCGATAAGAGCCTAAACTACGTGAAGAAAAGGAACTCAAACAAATAACCATCATATCTTGTTTGCAACATTTATTATTGATCTACCTATTTCAAATGCAGAAATGATTTCAGTGCCCATTTTAGTAATCATGAATCAAGCACCAGTACATCATAACTGTCAAATTACAGCAAGTGGCCCATTGGTTGAGGACAGCTGCTGAGTGGAACATGTAAACTGACAAAATTTTACATGTATCAGTAAAGCCACAAAATGAACTAGCCAACCTATCACTGACCTTTGGATTTTTATTTGCCCTCAGCTTATATTTAAAGGTGCCTTCCCTAACAGAGATATTTTATTGGTCCACATAGAAATTATGACCTATAAGCTATGGTTGTGTTACAGGTCCAGTGCTTTTTTATTTGGTGAGACTCTTGTAAATTTTGCTATTTGTCCACTTGTAAAAATTCATTTGCAATATTGCAATGTGAAAGTCATCTTATTACTTCAGGTAGCTAAATTTGATCTATGGGAAATCTTGTGCTCGCATGTCCAGAGCTTAAGTGCTGAGATAATAACACAATCTAAATGGCTTCCTGAATGTCTTTAAATGATGATGAGACAAAATCCTATCTGTTTGTCTAGGTTAGTGTAAGATAGAAACTACCCTGCTGAATATATTGGGGATAAAAACTCCTATGACATTAATACAGTAAACCAATTTGATTTATTTCCAATGGAAAAAAATATCAATTAAATAAGAGAATTTTCTGTACAATAGATTTATACATGATAGCAGCATATCTTAAGCATCAGTGAATCCTTGAGCAAAAATCTTTTACTCCAAATATATTTTACATAGTCCTTTGACATATATTTTATATTTACTTAGTGCCTTGACCAGCACTGGAAATGAGCTATAATATTTTTATTTTAATTCAGAATGCCCGGGAAACCATCTGGTGGCTTTTCTTTGCAGTTAGATCTGTTTATTCTGGTGGCCAATATTGCATAAAAAATTGCTTAGTGCCTCGGGAGCGCTTGAAAGGAGCTGTAGTATTTTACTTTTAATTCACAATGCCCTGTAAACCACCTGGTGTCTTTTCTTTACAGTTAGATCTTCTTATTCTGATGGCAAAAATTGCATAAAAAATTACTTAGTGCCTTGACCAGCACTGGAAATGAGCTATAATATTTTAATTTTAATTCGGAATTCCCTGGAAACAATCTGGTGGCTTTTTTTTGCAGTTAGATCTGTTCAATTTTCTTACTGTTTATTTGCTCAATGGATATTGCTAACTTATGCCGACAGGACTTACATTTCCTCTCGGGTACCTAAACACATAGCCGGGTGCGGACGGTGGCTGAAGCGGACCCCTTCCATGGCCTTCTTAGATTATATGGGCGTTCCCGTGCGCCGTGCGTCTAGCCACATTCCCACCTCTAAAGAGATGCTGGAAATGCATTTTTGGCCAATGACGGGACTTACCCTACCTTTAATAACTTTGGTACCAGAGCAGGATATGAAATGGGGAAATCTTCAAATCTCTCAATTCAGTCACAATATTCCTATTGAGTGTGTTCCTTGCATGAATACTAACTTAGTTACATGCATTACTTGCATGGCAGTGATATAGAAGGGACTCTGTTAAGCGAAATGAACATATATTGACTCTAGCCTTGTACATGTATGTCAAAATTATTCAATGTGACAACATACAAATTCTCACAATAGGCTCCAAATGATTCAATTATCACAAAACACATCTAGTGTTGGTAAATTCAAATTAGTTTCAATAAATATTTCATGAAGTGTATCACCAGAACACACTGTAATATGACTTTTTAATGTTTTTTTGGTCATTGGACACACAAAAATGCAGGATATGAATGGGGAAATCTTAAAATCTCTCAACTCTGTCACAATATTCCTATTGACTGTGTTCCTTGCATGAATACTAACTTAGTTACATGCCTTACTTGCAGTGATATAGAAGGGACTCTGTGAAGGGAAATGAACATATATTGACTCTAGCCTTGTACATGTATGTCAAAATATTCAAGGTGACAACATACAAATTCTCACAATAGGCTCCAAATGATTCAATTATCACAAAATACACCTAGTGTTTGTTAATTCAAATTAGTTTCAATAAATATTTCATGAATTGTTTCACCAAAACATACTGTAATATGACTTTTTAATGTTTTTTTGTCATCGGACACAGAAAAACGCTGGATATGCACATGTATGCAGATCCATGCACAAAGTATGAGTATTAGTTCTTTCATCAGAAGATTCACTAATCATTTGTCTTCAAAAAACACACCTTGGGCAAGGAGCTGACACTAGTGTAGCCGCTTTTCAAAATCTGTATACATGACTGGGCGGAGACCAGTTTCCAACATACACTCAGCGGTCCTTTGTGCACAAAAACGCACATTGGCCACGATTCTGACATCACCGTAGCCGCTTTCCCACCTCAATACCTCGGGACATAGCCGGGTACGGACAGCGGGTAAAGCGGGCCCCTTCCACGGCCTTCTCGGATTATATGGGCGTTCCCGTGCGCCGCATATCTAGCCACCTTCCCACCTCTAAAGATAGGCTGGAAATGCAGTTTTGGCCACCGACGAGACTTACATTTCCTTTAATAACTTTGGTACCGAAGCACATAGCTGGGTGCGGACGGCGGCTAAAGCATGCCCTTCCATGTGCTTGCTTAGATTATATGGGCATTCCCATGCGTCTCAGTGGATCAGTACCTCTGCCAAGCTGATTAAAATACACCTAGAGATAGTGGGCAGGCAGGGAAAATAAGTTTCTCATCAACAGGAAGTAGACTGCCATATCCCCAGTGAGGCAGAAGGGAAGGAAAAGAAAGGGGGAAGGAGGGGAAAGATCGAGAAGAAACAGCCTTTTTTTCCCCCATCACAACCCTCCACTTTAACGCAGCCCAGCGCCATACTCGTTCCACTTGAAGCTGTCAAACATTCAGGGAATATGGCCAACTCCACCCCCTTTTTACTAGCACTTTCCCTCTCCAAAAGGGCCTCTCACACTCGGTCTGTTGCATAACAAACAAAAAAATACCCTCTCCCCTACCCGTTTTTACAGTCATAAAAAAATCCAAGTCCATCCCAATAGATTCCTGGGTCAAGGCTGACCTGGGAGTCACATTATCTGGCAGACTTTCGTCTGTCTGGCCTACTTTTGGCCACTTTCAAGCCAAAAATGAACTCCTCCATCTTCTTTGGACCATATCTCAGGAACTGCTGAAGATATTGGAATGCTGCTGGTGTCAAATCGTGCGTCCGGGCTTTTCCTCGACATGGGTATTTGTCTTAAAGCTACAAATCCAACCTGTGCACATTCTTCCCGAAAAGTGTGGCCAAACAACCCCAGAAAATCCCTCTCAGACTTCAACATTATAACTGCTCTGCATTTTTCCTCTATCTCGAGAACTGCTTGAGATACAGGCTTGGCATTGGTGGCATCTGAAGCAGTCGACTCTCCTCCAAGAACATATCTGTGTTTTATGGCTGTAACTTAATCCTGTGCGCATTCTTCCCGAAAAGGGTTGCCCAATGCCCCCGGAAAATCCCTCTCAGATTTCAACATTACAACTGTTCTCTCTCTTTTTTTGTCCATAGTTATTTCTCAGAATGCCACCAAGCAAAGAAACCCATGGAGCCCTGGTTCACAGGGATCGTCAACGAGGTCCGATGCCATTTTTTGACAGCTTCGCAAGGTTATTGTTGCATGGACAATTTACTTCGTCAAAAGAACTGTATGATGCTTAAATAAGGTTTCTGAGGCAGAAGGACTCAGTGTTCACTTCTCCGTCAATGAATACCTTTTGTAGATATATGGCAAGAAATTATGCAGATCACAAAGATCAAGTAGAGGGTATCCGGGGGTACAACCTAACAGTGACAAATTCATTGCATTTACAAAGTAATACCCAAAGCCTTACATTGTGTATAAAATGATTTTTAAGAGATTCAATGCATACTTTGAAGTATAGGTTTGATGACATTATTGCCAATTTTTGTCAGTTATGGCCTTACTCAGTATGGGAGTCTCTGCATGAATTTTTGATTGCAATTAACAAATACATTCTTAAGCAAATTACATTGTGGGCAAACATTGTGTAAGTTCCCCCAATATATTGACAAATATGATTGAATATTTTAAATGGCAAAGTAATGCTAGGCGCCTAAATAACTCTCATAAAGTACACAAAGTAACTCTTAATAATAACAGGTAACTATATAGCACTATATTTAATGACACACAGGGATTGTTGCATAATGTTTTAGTCAATGAGAAAGAACTCTGCCAAAGGGGACAAATCAACCGAGGCTCGATTATGTACAAAACCCTAAGCCAGTCTTGCCTTTAGAAAGAGTATTTGTTGGCAAAGGAAAAGGTAGAGGGGCGGTGGCCACAAGGAAAATTGATAAGAGTAAGTTTAATAGGCTTTAAATGTCGTATATGTTCTGCCATATACTAAATTGTTTTGAGCACTCACTTTCAACCTCTGGGGTCACCAGTTCGAATCCCAGCCCGGGCACTTCAAGTTGGTTGTTACTGGCCGATGCCTTGAGGTTTACACTGTAAAATCTTGACCAACTAGTATGTACTGGTTCCTCCACCCGTGAATTACCCTGACTGTTGAATGTGACACAACAAAAAATAAATCTAAAGAAATCTATAATCTGAATTTGTTGTGAGGCATGCCTCAAAATATTTTCAAGATATTTTTTGCACTACAAAAATAATGGTGTTCTTTCTGATTATATCTTTTGAATTCAGTCAGTCTGTAAAGCTTGCTTCATAGAACTTAAAGATTTCAGGAGAACTGAGCACTGTTTATAGCAGGAAGTGGCTATGATAGTGGTCATTTAGTTTATTAGTAGATGCCTGTAATATTGCAGCTCTATATAGCCATCATTTCTCAATGTCAGACACTTGTTGGAGTCAAATCAACATTAGTGATGGCCATGTGATTAATGGTCAAACATATTTGCCACTTACTGGCTGCAGTTCAAATCTATTCAAAGCACCTAATATGTCATTTTAAATATATGTGGTTGGCATTAAAAATAAGTCTCTAGATCAGAAATAGCAAACAGAAATCTAAACAAAGTGAATGCTATACTGAATAGCTTGCTTTGTCTTTTCTCCAGATGAAATAGTATGCCAGTATTACGGAACCCTGATGAGCTTGAGTGAGAGCAGAGAGAGGGAGAAGCAGCATGAAGCTGCTGTCTATAGAGTGAGACACAATCTATACTTAGATCCATATCTCCTTAATGGACAAGTTTTAGAGCCCAAAAACAATCCTGGAATCTGGTTGAATCATACTAGGTATACTTTTGATTGTAAAGTAGTACCAGTACTAGACAACCAACAAATTGTGGCTCTAGTTGTTGTGGCAGTAAGGGATATTTCAAAGGGGGAGGAGCTGATACAATATTATGGGCGAGAGGGCCCAAATGGTCCAGACTTCTTGTATCACTAACTTTTAAACTAGCCCATTGAAAGTTTCATGTAATAATCTGTTAATTGCACTAAACTACTTGGAGTGACTTATTTTGATGGGATCATTAATACGCTTGTTGGATCCCAAGTTGATATCTTGAAAATCTTGAGATTGGCAATAGCTAAACTTAGGTTTCAAAGTTTGGCTGCCAATCTTAAGGTGGGCTGGCCAATTCTAAGATTCACTAGGACAAGCCAGCCCATCTTAAGATTAGCAGCTAAACTTACAATCCAAAGTTGGGCTTATGCCAATATAAAGATTAGCAAGATTTCAAATTGGGCTCCAACATCACCATGCATCAGCCTCTACATGTTTCAAAACAACCAAATTGTTGTGAATACTAGCTCATTGAGATTTTTAGGTAATTATCTTTTGATTGCACTAAATTATTTAGAGTGACTTTTATTTTGATGGGATTATTGCCATTGTTGGAGGTTAAGTTGATAAAAATAAAGACATAAAAACCGGATACTATTATGACTGTGGGTATGCTTTGCTGTTAGATTGTCTTTTATTTCTTTGAAATATGTTGCATAAGAATTGAGAACTCTCTGAAGACAGCTTCATGGGGGAGCTATGGTATTTTCTTTTCGCCCTGGAATTTGTTTTGTTTTTACATTGGAAATGTTGAATAAAATGGCTGACATAAGCAAGCAGTGGCAATGTATTTATATGTATTTATTTATTTTACCCTTGATGCCCTGGAAATCATTTCATTACAATGTTTTGCAGTTAGGCCTTTTTAGGTTTCCAGCGATCTTTGCTTTGGCCCATATGGAATGATACTCTCCAATGGCCTTAATCATGCATTTGAATGAAATTATTTTACTAAGTTCCTAAATAATTTGACTGAGTTTCTAATTCTGACAGGACCTTAAAACCACTTGCGACTTGAGTGAAATTCGATAAGAGCCTAAACTACGTGAAGAAAAGGAACTCAAACAAATAACCATCATATTTTGTTTGCAACATTTATTATTGATCTACCTATTTCAAATGCAGAAATGATTTCAGTGCCCATTTTAGTAATCATGGATCAAGCACCAGTACATCATAACTGTCAAATTACAGCAAGTGGCCCATTGGTTGAGGACAGCTGCTGAGTGGAACATGTAAACTGACAAAATTTTACATGTATCAGTAAAGCCACAAAATGAACTAGCCAACCTATCACTGACCTTTGGATTTCTTTATTTTCCCTCAGCTTATATTTAAAGGTGCCTTCCCTAACAGAGATGTTTTATTGGTCCACATAGAAATTGTGACCTATAAGCTATGATTGTGTTACAGATCCAGTGTTTTTTTTTAATTTTGTGAGACTCTTGTAAATTTTGCTATTTGTCCACTTGTAAAAATTCTTTTGCAATATTACAATGTGAAAGTCATCTTGTTACTTCAGGTAGCTAAATTTGAGCTATGGGAAATCTTGTGCTGCCATGTCCCAGAGCTTAAGTGCTGAGATAATAACACAATCTAAATGGCTTCCTGAATGTCTTTAAATGATGATGAGACAAAATCCTACCTGTTTGTCTAGGTTAATGCAAGTTAGAAACTACCCTGCTGAATATATTTGGGATAAAACCTCCTATGACATTAATACAGTAAACCAATTTGATTTATTTCCAATGGAAAAAAATATCAATTAAATAAGAGACTTTTCTGTACAATAGATTTATACATGATAGCAGCATGTCTTAAGCATCAGTGAATCCTTGAGCAAAAATCTTTTACTCCAAATATATTTTACATAGTCCTTTGACATATATTTTATATTTACTTAGTGCCTTGACCAGCACTGGAAATGAGTTATAATATTTTTATTTTAATTCAGAATACCCTGGAAACCATCTGGTGGCTTTTCTTTGCAGTTAGATCTGTTTATTCTGGTGGCCAATATTACATAAAAATTTGCTTAGTGCCTCGGGAGCGCTAGAAAGGAGCTGTAATATTTTACTTTTAATTCACAATGCCCTGTAAACCATCTGGTGTCTTTTCGTTACAGTTAGATCTTCTTATTCTGGTGGCAAATATTGCATAAAAAATTACTTATTGCCTTGACCAGCACTGGAAATGAGCTATAATATTTTTTATTTTAATTCAGAATACCCTGGAAACCATCTGGTGGCTTTTCTTTGCAGATAGATCTGTTTATTCTGGTGGCCAATATTGCATAAAAAATTGCTTAGTGCCTCGGGAGTGCTAGAAAGGAGCTGTAGTATTTTATTTTTAATTCACAATGCCCTGTAAACCATCTGGTGTCTTTTCGTTACAGTTAGATCTTCTTATTCTGGTGGCAAATATTCCATAAAAAATTACTTAGTCCCTTGATCAGCACTGGAAATGAGCTATAATATTTTTATTTTAATTTAGAATGCCCTGGAAACCATCTGGTGAATTTTCTTTGCAGTTAGATCTGTTTATTCTGGTGGCAAATATTGCATAAAAAATTGCTTAGTACCTCGGGAGGGCTAGAAAGGAGCTGTAATATTTTACTTTTAATTTAGAATGCCCTGGAAACCATCTGGTGAATTTTCTTTGCAGTTAGATCTGTTTATTCTGGTGGCAAATATTGCATAAAAAATTGCTTAGTACCTCGGGAGGGCTAGAAAGGAGCTGTAATATTTTACTTTTAATTCACAATGCCCTGTAAACCATCTGGTGTCTTTTATTTACAGTTAGATCTTCTTATTCTGCTGGCAATTATTGCTAAAAATTACTTGGTGCCTTGACCAGCACTGGAAATGAGCTATAATATTTTAATGTTAATTAAGAATGCCCTGGAAACCATCTGGTGGCTTTTCTTTGCAGTTAGATCTGTTTATTCTGGTGGCAAATATTGTATAAAAAATTGCTTAGTGCCTCGGGAGCACTAGAAAGGAGCTGTAATATTTTACTTTTAATTCACAATGCCCTGTAAACCATCTGGTGTCTTTTCTTTACATTTAGATCTTCTTATTCTGGTGGCAAATATTGCATAAAAATTACTTAGTGCCTTGACCAGCACTGGAAATGAGCTATAATATTTTTATTTTAATTCAGAATGCCCGGGAAACCATCTGGTGGCTTTTATTTGCAGTTAGATCTGTTTATTCTGGTCGTCAATATTGCATAAAAAATTACTTAGTGCCTCGGGAGCGCTTGAAAGGAGCTGTAGTATTTTACTTTTAATTCACAATACCCTGTAAACCATCTGGTGTCTTTTCTTTACAGTTAGATCTTCTTATTCTGGTAGCAAATATTGCATAAAAAATTACTTAGTCCCTTGACCAGCACTGGAAATGAGCTATAATATTTTAATTTTAATTCAGAATGCCCTGGAAACAATCTGGTGGCTTTTCTTTGCAGTTAGATCTGTTTATTCTGGTGGCCAATATTGCATAAAAAATTGCTTAGTGCCTCGGGAGCGCTATACAGGAGCTGTAATATTTTACTTTTAATTCACAATGCCCTGTAAACCATCTGGTGTCTTTTCTTTACATTTAGATCTTCTTATTCTGGTGGCAAAAATTGCATAAAAATTACTTAGTGCCTTGACCAGCACTGGAAATGAGCTATAATATTTTTATTTTAATTCAGAATGCCCTGGAAACAATCTGGTGGCTTTTCTTTGCAGTTAGATCTGTTCAATTTTCTTGCTTTTTATTTGCTGAATGGATATTGCTAACTGCCGCCGACAGGACTTACATTTCCTTTAATAACTCGGGTACCGGAACACATAGCCGGGTGGGGAGGGTGGCTGAAGAAGGCCCCTTCCATGGCCTTCTGAGATTACATGGGCGCTCCCGTGTGCCGTGGATCTAGCCACATTCCCACCTCTAAAGAGATGCTGGAAATGCATTTTTGGCCAATGACGGGACTTACCTTTCCATTAATAACTTTGGTACCGGAGCAGGAAATAGAGGGGGAAATCTTAAAATCTCTTAATTCTGTCACAATATTCCTATTGAGTGTGTTCATTGCATGAATACTAACTTAGTTACATGCATTACTTGCACTGCAGTGATATAGAAGGGACTCTTTGAAGGCAAATGAACATATATTGACTCTAGCCTTGTACACGTATATCAAATTATTCAATGTGACAACATACAAATTCTCACAATAGGCTCCAAATGATTCAATTATCACAAAATACATCTAGTGTTGGTAAATTTAAATTAGATTCAATGAATATTTCATGAATTGTATCACCAGAACATACTGTAATATGACTTTTTAATGTTTTTTTTTTGTCATCGGACACACAAAAATGCAGGATATGAAATGGGGAAATCTTAAAATCTCTCAATTCTGTAACAATATTCCTATTGAGTGTGTTCATTGCATCAATACTAACTTAGTTACATGCATTACTTGCATGGCAGTGATATAGAAGGGACTCTGTGAAGGAAAATGAACATATATTGAGTTTAGCCTTGTACACGTGTGTCAAATTATTCAATGTTACAACATACAAATTCTCACAATAGGCTCCAAATGATTCAATTATCACAAAATACATCTAGTGTTGGTAAATTTAAATTAGATTCAATGAATATTTCATGAATTGTATTACCAGAACATACTGTAAGATGACATTTTAATGTTTTTTTTGTCATCGGACACACAAAAATGCAGGATATGAAATGGGGAAATCTTAAAATCTCTCAATTCTGTCACAATATTCCTATTGAGTGTGTTCCTAGGATGAATACTAACTTAGTTACATGCATTACTTGCATGGCAGTGATATAGAAGGGACTCTGTTAAGGAAAATGAACATATATTGAGTCTAGCCTTGTACACATGTAGCAGAATTATTCAATGTGACAACATACAAATTCTCACAATAGGCTCCAAATGATTCAATTGTCACAAAATACATCTAGTCTTGGTAAATTTAAATTAGATTCAATGAATATTTCATGAATTGTATCACCAGAACATACTGTAATATGACTTTTTAATGTTTTTTTTTTGTCATCGGACACACAAAAATGCAGGATATGAAATGGGGAAATCTTAAAATCTCTCAATTCTGTAACAATATTCCTATTGAGTGTGTTCATTGCATGAATACTAACTTAGTTACATGCATTACTTGCATGGCAGTGATATAGAAGGGACTCTGTGAAGGAAAATGAACATATATTGAGTTTAGCCTTGTACACGTGTGTCAAATTATTCAATGTTACAACATACAAATTCTCACAATAGGCTCCAAATGATTCAATTATCACAAAATACATCTAGTGTTGGTAAATTTAAATTAGATTCAATGAATATTTCATGAATTGTATTACCAGAACATACTGTAAGATGACATTTTAATGTTTTTTTTGTCATCGGACACACAAAAATGCAGGATATGAAATGGGGAAATCTTAAAATCTCTCAATTCTGTCACAATATTCCTATTGAGTGTGTTCCTAGGATGAATACTAACTTAGTTACATGCATTACTTGCATGGCAGTGATATAGAAGGGACTCTGTTAAGGAAAATGAACATATATTGAGTCTAGCCTTGTACACATGTAGCAGAATTATTCAATGTGACAACATACAAATTCTCACAATAGGCTCCAAATGATTCAATTGTCACAAAATACATCTAGTCTTGGTAAATTTAAATTAGTTTCAATAAATATTTCATGAATTGTATCACCAGAACACACTGTAATATGACCTTTTAATGTTTTTTCTGTCATCGGACACACAAAAATGCAGGATATGAAATGGGGAAATCTTAAAATCTCTCAATTCTGTCACAATATTCCTATTGAGTGTGTTCCTTGCATGAATACTAACTTAGTTGCATACATTACTTGCATGGCAGTGATATAGAAGGGACTCTGTGAAGAGAAATGAACATATATTGACTCTAGCCTTGTACACGTATGTAAAAATTATTCAATGTGACAACATACAAATTCTCACAATAGGCTCCAAATGATTCAATTATCACAAAATACATCTAGTGTCGGTAAATTTAAATTAGATTCAATGAATATTTCATGAATTGTATCACCAGAACATACTGTAATATGACTTTTTAATGTTTTTTTTTGTCATCGGACACACAAAAATGCAGGATATGAAATGGGGAAATCTTAAAATCTCTCAATTCTGTAACAATATTCCTATTGAGTGTGTTCATTGCATGAATACTAACTTAGTTACATGCATTACTTGCATGGCAGTGATATAGAAGGGACTCTGTGAAGGAAAATGAACATATATTGAGTTTAGCCTTGTACACGTGTGTCAAATTATTCAATGTTACAACATACAAATTCTCACAATAGGCTCCAAATGATTCAATTATCACAAAATACATCTAGTGTTGGTAAATTTAAATTAGATTCAATGAATATTTCATGAATTGTATTACCAGAACATACTGTAAGATGACATTTTAATGTTTTTTTTGTCATCGGACACACAAAAATGCAGGATATGAAATGGGGAAATCTTAAAATCTCTCAATTCTGTCACAATATTCCTATTGAGTGTGTTCCTAGGATGAATACTAACTTAGTTACATGCATTACTTGCATGGCAGTGATATAGAAGGGACTCTGTTAAGGAAAATGAACATATATTGAGTCTAGCCTTGTACACATGTAGCAGAATTATTCAATGTGACAACATACAAATTCTCACAATAGGCTCCAAATGATTCAATTGTCACAAAATACATCTAGTCTTGGTAAATTTAAATTAGTTTCAATAAATATTTCATGAATTGTATCACCAGAACACACTGTAATATGACCTTTTAATGTTTTTTCTGTCATCGGACACACAAAAATGCAGGATATGAAATGGGGAAATCTTAAAATCTCTCAATTCTGTCACAATATTCCTATTGAGTGTGTTCCTTGCATGAATACTAACTTAGTTGCATACATTACTTGCATGGCAGTGATATAGAAGGGACTCTGTGAAGAGAAATGAACATATATTGACTCTAGCCTTGTACACGTATGTAAAAATTATTCAATGTGACAACATACAAATTCTCACAATAGGCTCCAAATGATTCAATTATCACAAAATACATCTAGTGTCGGTAAATTTAAATTAGATTCAATGAATATTTCATGAATTGTATCACCAGAACATACTGTAATATGACTTTTTAATGTTTTTTTTTGTCATCGGACACACAAAAATGCAGGATATGAAATGGGGAAATCTTAAAATCTCTCAATTCTGTAACAATATTCCTATTGAGTGTGTTTCTTGCATGAATGCTAACTTAGTTACATGCATTACTTGCATGGCAGTGATATAGAAGGGACTCTGTGAAGGAAAATGAACATATATTGACTCTAGCCTTGTACACGTGTGTCAAATTATTCAATGTTACAAAATACAAATTCTCACAATAGGCTCCAAATGATTCAATTATCACAAAATACATCTAGTGTTGGTAAATTTAAATTAGATTCAATGAATATTTCATGAATTGTATTACCAGAACATACTGTAAGATGACATTTTAATGTTTTTTTTGTCATCGGACACACAAAAATGCAGGATATGAAATGGGGTAATCTTAAAATCTCTCAATTCTGTCACAATATTCCTATTGAGTGTGTTCCTAGGATGAATACTAACTTAGTTACATGCATTACTTGCATGGCAGTGATATAGAAGGGACTCTGTTAAGGAAAATGAACATATACTGAGTCTAGCCTTGTACACATGTAGCAGAATTATTCAATGTGACAACATACAAATTCTCACAATAGGCTCCAAATGATTCAATTGTCACAAAATACATCTAGTCTTGGTAAATTTAAATTAGTTTCAATAAATATTTCATGAATTGTATCACCAGAACACACTGTAATATGGCCTTTTAATGTTTTTTCTGTCATCGGACACACAAAAATGCAGGATATGAAATGGGGAAATCTTAAAATCTCTCAATTCTGTCACAATATTCCTATTGAGTGTGTTCCTTGCATGAATACTAACTTAGTTGCATACATTACTTGCATGGCAGTGATATAGAAGGGACTCTGTGAAGAGAAATGAACATATATTGACTCTAGCCTTGTACACGTATGTAAAAATTATTCAATGTGACAACATACAAATTCTGACAATAGGCTCCAAATGATTCAATTATCACAAAATACATCTAGTGTTGGTAAATTCAAATTAGTTTCAATAAATATTTCATGAATTATATCACCAGAACACACTGTAATATGACCTTTTAATGGTTTTTTTGTCATCGGACACACAAAAATGCAGGATATGAAATGGGGAAATCTTAAAATCTCTCAATTCTGTCACAATATTCCTATTGAGTGTGTTCCTTGCATGAATACTAACTTAGTTACATGCATTACTTGCATGGCAGTGATATAGAAGGGACTCTGTGAAGGAAAATGAACATATGTTGAGTTTAGCCTTGTACACGTGTATCAAATTATTCAATGTTACAACATACAAATTCTCACAATAGGCTCCAAATGATTCAATTATCACAAAATGCATCTAGTGTTGGTAAATTTAAATTAGATTCAATGAATATTTCATGAATTGTTTCACCAGAACATACTGTAAGATGACTTTTTAATGTTTTTTTTGTCCTCGGACACACAAAAATGCAGGATATGAAATGGGGAAATCTTAAAATCTCTCAATTCTGTCACAATATTCCTATTGAGTGTGTTCCTAGGATGAATACTAACTTAGTTACATGCATTACTTGCATGGCAGTGATATAGAAGGGACTCTGTGAAGGAAAATGAACATATGTTGAGTTTAGCCTTGTACACGTGTGTCAAATTATTCAATGTTACAACATACAAATTCTGACAATAGGCTCCAAATGATTCAATTATCACAAAATACATCTAGTGTTGGTAAATCTAAATTAGATTCAATGAATATTTCATGAATTGTATCACCAGAACATACTGTAATATGACCTTTTAATGTTTTTTCTGTCATCGGACACACAAAAATGCAGGATATGAAATAGGGAAATCTTAAAATCTCTCAATTCTGTCACAATATTCCTATTGAGTGTGTTCCTTGAATGAATACTAACTTAGTTGCATACATTACTTGCATGGCAGTGATATAGAAGGGACTCTGTGAAGAGAAATGAACATATATTGACTCTAGCCTTGTACACGTATGTAAAAATTATTCAATGTGACAACATACAAATTCTGACAATAGGCTCCAAATGATTCAATTATCACAAAATACATCTAGTGTTGGTAAATTCAAATTAGTTTCAATAAATATTTCATGAATTATATCACCAGAACACACTGTAATATGACCTTTTAATGGTTTTTTTGTCATCGGACACACAAAAATGCAGGATATGAAATGGGGAAATCTTAAAATCTCTCAATTCTGTAACAATATTCCTATTGAGTGTGTTCATTGCATGAATACTAACTTAGTTGCATTCCTTACTTGCATGGCAGTGATATAGAAGGGACTCTGTTAAGGAAAATGAACATATATTGAGTTTAGCCTTGTACATGTGTGTCAAAATATTCAATGTGACAACATACATATTCTCACAAGGCTCCAAATGATTCAATTATCACAAAATACACCTAGTGTTGGTTAATTCAAATTAGTTTCAATAAATATTTCATGAATTGTATCACCAGAATATACTGTAATATGACTTTTTAATGTTTTTTTTGTCATCGGACACACAAAAATGCAGGATATGAAATGAGGAAATCTTAAAATCTCTCAATTCTGTCACAATATTCCTATTGAGTGTGTTCCTAGGATGAATACTAACTTAGTTACATGCATTACGTGCATGGCACTGATATAGAAGGGACTCTGTTAAGCAAAATGAACATATATTGAGTTTAGCCTTGTACACGTATGTAAAAATATTCAATGTGACAACATACAAATTCTCCCAATAGGCTCCAAATGATTCAATTATCACAAAATACACCTAGTGTTGGTTAATTCAAATTAGTTTCAATAAATATTTCATGAATTGCATCACCAGAACACACTGTAATATGACTTTTTAATGTTTTTTTTTGTCATCGGACGCAGAAAACCCCTGGATATGCCCCTGGGGTGCAGCCATCAGTAGTTGAAGCGGCTTTGGCAGGCGTGTTTGTGTAGATAAAAAGCTTAGCAGGCATGTCAGGGGTCGGGTTCTCTGGGCTGGGGGCAGGGCTGGCGGTGACAGCAGCACTCCCACAAAATGTGTTGCAAGAGATTTTGTTAGTAACTCCCACGTCAGTAACTCTCTGGCGGGAAAAAGTAGTAACCAAAGTGAAAAATTGAGTAACAATGGTTGTGCTGATAGGAGAGATGTTGCTGATGTTTCACATGGCGTCGGAGGCGCTCTTATGCGTCATATAAACGACGTAACTGCTCTCTCAAGTAATGTTGTTGCAAATAATGAACAGGCTAGTGACCAAGACTTGAGCCAGTGCGGTTCTGACAGTGATCACCTGGGTTTGAACTTGGGTCCTTCCACCTGTGGTCAGGTGGGTTTGAATCTTGTATCCCCAAATGGTCAGCAGGGTTTGAATTATGTTGCACAAGCAAATCAAGAGGGTTTGAATGAAAACATTCCCAACAACAAAAATAACAAGGTGAACATTGAAAGTTCGGATCACTGTGAACGCAGTAAGGTAAAACTTATCTATGACACCAAATACTGTGGTTTTGAAGACAAATTCACTTCCTCCATCTTGTATGCAAATCAAAAGGGAAGTAAAGGGGACTGGGAGGTTATTGATGAGAACATACATCAACTCTGGAATAGCCAAGTTGACTTTAAGTTTGGCTTTGTCCCTTTGCAGAAGCAGGTCTTGCCCAGTTCTGATCTTTGTACTAACAACTATGCTGGATCTTTGCTCCAGATACATGAGGTTGTTAAAAAGTCTGGGAAGACAAATTTCTTGCAGGCTCACATCCCTATCCAGTCCCAATTAAAAGTAGAGGCCTGGGAGGAAGCCCTGGGCGATTATTGGGATAGACAATTGCTTGAACTTATCAAATTTGGCTTCCCCCTGGATTTCAATCGTGCTTGTGATCTTGGCCAATATACAGGAAACCATAGCTCAGCAGTTGATTGTGCCTGTTGGGCCCATTTAAAGAAAATCCAATTTATCAGGATCATTGCTCACCCTTTATGACTCGTAGTAAACCAAACTCTGATAGACGTAGGGTCATTGTGGACCTAAGTTGGCCCCAAGGGGTGTCAGTGAATGCTGGCATTGACAAGTTTTCCTATCTCAACAGTGCCTTTGCCCTAACATTCCCCACAGTCGATGATATTACGTCAGAACTGAAACGTCTGGGTAGGGGGCCCTATTGTACAAGGTTAATGTCAGTAGGGCGTTTCGACATGTCAAAGTGGACCCAGGAGATTATGACTTGCTGGGGTTATATTGGGAGGGCCATTACATCGACTCTTACGTTCCGTTCGAGACATGTCACGGGAGCCAGATTTTTCAGCGCTTGAGCGACACCGTCAGGTTTATGATGCGTCAAAAAGGCTTTACCATGCTGGATTACATTAATGATTACGTTGGGGTGGGCGTTCCGAGCGTCGCGCATGCGTCATACGTTGCGTTACTGGATCTCATGTCTCAGCTGGGTTTGACAGTTAGCCAGAAGTTGGTAGCCCCTGCAATGCAGGTGACCTGCCTTGGGGTCTTGATTGACACAGTGAAGGGCACGGTTTCAATCCCACCAGAAAAGCTAGAGCAGATTAACATCACGGTGCGTCAGTGGTTGTCAAAGAGTGTATAAAAGCGTCAACTCCAATCAATACTTGGCCTACTCTTGTATGTCCACAAATGTGTCAAACCGGCTAGAATCTTCATTAACAGAATGTTAGAATTGCTAAGGTCAGCTCATGCCACACAAAGGATTACACTGACTACTGACTTCAAACGTGACCTTCAGTGGTTTGCCACATTTCTCCCTCAGTATAACGGCGTTCCCATGTATGATCATAGGGTCATTGATATGTCCCTCTAGTTGGATGCATGTTTGACAGGTTTTGGTGGGCGATGTGGGTGATTTGTTTACCATTTGCCAATCATTCGAGGTTTTCGAAACTGGACCATAGTTCATCTGGAAGACGGTGAACATATTGATGGCTCTTAGGCTGTTTGCTCGATTATGGTCAACCAAAAAAGTGCTGATACAATGTGATAACCAGGCAGTGGTCACAGTTCTCAAGTCAGGAAAAACTTGTGATGCCTTCTTGGCAGCCAGTTCTAGAAACATATGGTACCTCACTGCAGTCCATGATATTGATTTGCAATTTACCCACATTAGGGGAACAAGTAATCAGTTGGCCGACATACTGTCTAGATGGCAGGGGTCAGTGCAGCAACTCCAATTCCTACACTCACAAATCAGTGACCCAGTGTGGTTGTCAGTGTCAGTGGATCTGTTAGATTTAGATCCTTATTTGTAAAGGTGTTTGGTTAGAATGTATCATGTGTTATGTCACATACTGGTTAATACAGTAGAGGGTAGATGTTCATTTACCAGCTTTAATGTATTTTATATATGGCAGGGGCCTGTTTTATGTGTTTCCTGATGCTAAAAGTTGCTACACTTTGTATTTGTAGAGAATGAGGTAGTCACACCACTATCAATCAAGGCTTCTGCTAGATCTATGGAGGCATTTCGACCAAAGACACGTCGAGCATATGACAGCATATTTAGGGTCTTTGTGGCCTTCTGTATCTACAGTGGTGTAATTCTGGTTGATGTCAATGTGAAATATATTTTGTCTTTTTTGGAATGTCTAGTACAGAATCATTGTTCATGTTCTATGATTGAAAATTATTTGTCAGCCATAAAGGCTAATTTTGTCTTGTTTGAATTGCCATTTTCTATGTTTACTCATCCAAAGATCAAGTACTTTGTCAAGTCCTTAAAGATCAACCCACCTCTTACTTTGAAAGCACATAATCTCATTGATCTGTCAACTCTTAGGCAATTGTCAATGACTTGCCTTCAATTGCCACATGGCCAGGTTTACAAGGCTGTCATCTTACCAGGATTTTTTGCTTTCATGAGGTTGTCAAACCTTACCCCTCATTCTCTGACCTCTTTTGACCCTACTCGACACTTAACAGGTCATGATGTCTTCTTTACAAAAAAATTTGCAAAATTACTCATAAAGTGGTCTAAGACTTTCCAAACGAGGGACACGGTCCAATGTGTCACATTGCCGAAACTCCAAGATTCTGTCATTTGTCCATTTTGAGCTTTGAAAGCTCTTTTTCATTTATATCCAATGTCTCCTCAAACCTCACTCTTTCAACTGCAAAAAAAACTACAGGTTCAAATCCCTTAACTGATTCAATGGTTCGAAAAACTCTCAAAATCTTAAATGCAAATTTAGGCTTTCATCCTTCTTTCTTTACATGTCATGATTTTAGAAGGTCAGGCGCCACCTTCGCCTATAACTCTCACATCCCCATAAAAGATATCAAGAGACATGGGACGTGGTCATCAGACTGCATATGGCAGTATATACATTCTGATCATGCATCTGGGGAAAGCATTGCTTGTGCATTAGCCTCTACTATTGTTAATGCTTTATGATGTTCCTACTTGGTTTTGGGCTTGAGAGTTTATTATATGTTCTTTTATTTAGTCAATTCTAACTTATTCTTTTAGTCATTGTAAACCCTCTGGGGTCCTTGACCCTCTTGGCAGTCAGAGATAACTGCCTTGCTTTATGTTTAGATGCGCCTTAGAGTCCATCAGTGATGGAGATTAAGCGCTATAAAAGTCCACATTAGATTAGATTAGATTAGAGGCTTCAGACTTCCCTAGTCAAAATTTCATATACATACATTCGTTAATTGACCTTAGTCCTGTTTTTGCCTGACCCCTTGCCTGCTTAGGTTCAAGGTCCCCACTGGGGTTATCGGTCATTGTAATGTTAAAGGTCATTGTATTACATTTAATATTAACAGCAATGCTTTTAGTCATTGAGATGGACATGAACTCTAATGACAAGTCAATCATATTTATGCATTGCTTACATATGGATGAATATTACTATATTACTATTACTGATATATACTAAATATGAATTGTACATACTTCTTCGTGGTAACTTTTATGTATTTTAATAACCTAGTACCCGCAGTAGTGGTTTTTCTGACTTGGGGGGTAGGGACTGTCTCTTGGGTTGTTCAGGCGACCCAGGTGTCAGTCCTCCTCCCGGGTCAGAAGTTCTTGTGGGTACCTTATTATAAATGTTTGGTCACCAGTCTAATTTGGGGTTCTCATAACCTTGAAACAGCTTTATGTAACTGACCTTGGGGTTCTGTACCTCTCTGCCCAGTTGCCCCAGTAACCATTGTAACTAGCATTTTTATTGGATATACCACACTTTCAATGTGACTGTAGAACTCCAGCAAGTTCTGGGGTCACTTTGAAATTGACTTTTAGAAGGACAACATGAAAACTTTCCCTCCCACCCTCCCTACATTTCTGGTCATGCCAAGGTCATTGAGTCATGACCCAAGGTCAATGTACTATGTATGTTGAGGGTTTATTATATGTTATTTTATTTAGTCAATTTTAACTTATTCTTTTAGTCATTGTAAACCCTCTGGGGTCCTCTTGGCAGTCAGAGAGGCTTCAGGCTTCCCTAGTCGAAATTTTATATACATACATTCGTTAATTGACCTTAGTCCTGTTTTTGCCTGACCTCTTGTCTGCTTAGGTTCAAGGTCCCCACTGGAGTTAAAGGTCATAAAGCTCTTTCTTGTCACTTGGCTGACTGGCACTCGGTTGCCTGGCACATGGTTGCCCTTGCTTCTCTGCAGAAGCCCGTCTGTTGGCGTCGAACAAGTGGATATTGTGTACATGGAATATGCCTGCCCGGTGTCGACTTGGGAGGTCGTCGTGGATCTGGAACACCTTCATTAGACAGTGTTGCCTAGCTGACATGCTTACAGTTGCTGTTTGGAGGTGTATTAACATTTTACCTGGCTGTGCAGCTGGGGTGTAAATTGGCACCTTGGTAGGATGGGGTGTCCTTTAGTCCTTTATCACTGTCACATGACCTTCAACTATGTATTTGACCTTACAAGGGTCATGAGGAACTTTGTTTAACTGTATCTGCTTCACACACTGACATTTGCTCATGAGGGGGGGGGGGGGGGGGGGGGGGCACCGGCCTGCCTGATGTGCTGTTTGTAATGTTATCATATTGATAGGGCCATAACTTTCCATATGGCTGTGTACAGGAACTTAGATGTCATAATGTATTCATTAACTGTTTTCCAATGGAACTGTTTTACTACCTTCTCGCTTTTGCTTTAATCTGTCATCATCTGGAACTGTGTGTAACTGGAACTTTGTGGAATTTCATCTGTTTAGGATTGTCTGTGGAACTTTTATTTACCAACTTTTAGTGACAACTTGGAACTGTGTCAGTGACTCTCAGTTATTCTGTGATGTCAACATGCTTGTTTTACTGTGTCGCTGACTGTACATATTAACTTGTGATTATAATATATATCTGCTATTATCATAACAGTATCTATATATAATACTTTACAAATGATTTTAGATGAATAAATATAATATATAATCCCAACATGGGGTTTTTCATTGTCTTGGAGGGACCTGGGAATGTATGTATTTTAGTAAACTAGTACCCGCAGTAGTGGTTTTTCTGACTTGGGGGGTAGGGACTGAAATATAAAATAACCATCTAAAGTAGTCTTCGGACATTTCTTTGTGGAAACAAGCTTTTCCAATACAAAATAGCATTTGCCCAGAGCAAAATGTGTCAAACAAAAGATTTATCTCATCTTTACATAATTTTGAATAGAAATATAAAGGCCCATATTTGAGCCAGTGACTCAGCCTGAGACTGGACTAATCCTTAGACCTTTCATAAAATTGGCCACTGGAGAACAATCATTGACTTAAGTTGGCCTCATGGGATTTCTGTAAATTCTTGAGATGAGGCTGACACATACCAGGATAGGATTTAAAAAAAATATCCATTATTTGCTGTAGTTGGTCTAAATACGGGGGTACACATAGTGGGATATTGAATATTTTAAAACACTGACCGACCCCTTACTGGGATAATTAGTATTACAAATTCATCAATAAGTGCCAAATTATCATTATATTTTGGAAACTATGTCACCTAGAAATATGTTATAGAGATCAATAGAAAGGTAAAATATACTGTGACCATGGGGCTGAAATCTAACCTTGAAGGTCAGAGTGATAGAAAACAAGAAATTTAACAATGAGATCAGCGTTTGTTAAAACAAATAATGTGAGCAACATAAAATTAGTATTTTTGGTATGGTTTGTACATTGCTCCACACAAATATTTAGGAAAAAGTTTAGCATAAGGCCCCTGTGCTTTCAAATCGCAAATCTTTTCGCTGATTCAAAAATAAACTGACCACAATGACTTCAAGCTCACCACTTTTGGTGAATGACCACTTAATAGCTGCCATTCTGATTACTCGCATCTGACTGAGCCAAACTGCTATTCACTCTATGCATTTAAACACATCTCATATATTCAGTGTTATTTTACTCTAAATACATTCTAGTTAGATCTATATGTTGGTGTTATTAACACTAATGCTTAATGGACAAACAAATAATGTACAGATTTGACATCAGAAAGAAAAAACAATTGCTGCTGCCACCTCGGGTTACAAGCTTATCATCCACAGAACAGTTACTCTTCTTGAGTGAAAATAAATCAAATCGAGTGATTAAATAAAGCATTCTGTATCTATTCCTGGGTGCTTTAAACAACCAACTGTGTTAATTTTGCAAATTAGCTTCTTAATTGTCAAGATTCAAACCCAAGGTCAGGACTTCATGAAGGCAGTGAGAAACAAGCTTTGAGGAATTTCATTTAACATGTTAGTACACACTATATATATGTACAGTGTTTTAAATTTCGTTACTATTTAACACCAAGCCCATCAGAAGTTTGAGGAAATGATGGAGCAAAAGTGTTGGGTATGATGAGGGAGCTGTGGATGCATTTTGGAGGTACGTGCATACCGCGGAACTCTGCTATAAACCGTGAGACATTTTGTTCTGAAGTGATATATTGTTGTAGTTGCCCCTGACCTGCGAAAGGTGTGAAAACCATGACCTTGGGTAGGGCTATGTAAGTGGTTTAGGATTTTCACGAGTGTTTTCCTGATATGTGAATCCATGACGTGGTTAAAGGGGAAAAACAATTTGCGAAAAGTGGTGCAGTTGGTGGAAGAGGTCTGGCTCTCAGTAAAGATCTAAGAGCTCTGACTGGACAAAGGTAAGGATTTTTAATGGCTGGGAGCTGCATGATACGGTGGGATTTATGATCCTATAAAACCCAGACGGGTGACCCTTCCATTGTCTCAACTCTCCATTATTTTTGCATAATGGAGAGCTACCACTACATTATTTTCTAACAGTGGATTGTGGTTCAGTTCAATGGCCAGTCTGCCAAGACCAAAATGGTAGTTAGTATTTGCCAGTCAGCCTCAGCACAATGCATTCAATATTGAAATGTTTTCACAACTTCTTTCATATTAATTAGTTCAGTGGGTACATTTACAAAGTCTTTTCAATTCTGAATGACATTCAGCGTTCATAGAAAAATACCTCATGGAAAAATGATACCTTGAAAAAATACAAAACAAGAAATTTAATTTGTAAAGTTGGATATTTTTTAATTCTTTGCATTTCTTTACAATCTGACTTTACAATAATCTTCTGTGAACTTAATCAAAGGAGCAGCTAACTTTCAAACAAACCCACTGTGGAAATTTAAGCCAGCATACTATATTAAAAGGAGTGTTTATAGTGGCTCAAAATTTACTCAAGTAAAATGAGAAAAAAATATAGTGCAAAAATGCATTTCTGAAGTGCATTACTAGTGGGTTTAAATTTGATTTAAATTTTTAATGTTTTTAAGTTCAGAACAAAGATTTTAATTTATGCTATTACAGTTTGTTATATACTTCTAAAATGATACACTGTTTGTGGTTGAAATGAATTTTGTCCTTAATGTTGTGGATTAATTTTCATAGGAGGTATTACTGAAATACAAAATGTGGAGTAGCCATCCTTTCTATGATGCTTTTTTTCCAGGAGACAATCTTTCCAGGAGGTTTTTTCCTTGATTCCAAATTGAGACACAGAAGCACACAAAATAAAAATCTTGAGAAAAACAAAAACTTCAACACAAAATAAAACAAGTAAGTAATTCTCCGGTTTCTAGTGCTTTTAATGCCTGAAACACAAAAATAATAGCTTACTCTCTTAAAATAAACACAGATTAATAAAGTAACATGAAATACTCACCACAAGAAATAATCCACAGCATTGTTAAATAAGCAGTCTAATGTTTGTCTGGAAAGTGCTTTCTGTAAGTCACAGATCCATATTTTATTGATTATCATTATCCATGGTTAAACTTTGTGGCAGTCAGATTATATTAAAACTTTTCAAGCTTTATCCAAAATTATATTTTCCCATAAAGGAAAACCAGTGGTACACATGGTGAAACAATGTTGATTGTGTATCGAGATAAAAAAACAACCATAGAACCAATTTAGTGAAAGCCCCATATGGTATGCATACCACAGGAAACATTGCAAAGATTGTCTAGGTTGATCATTTGGTACAAGGTGTTGAATTAATAAATTGGTTTTAATTTACAGGGTTTTATAATAGATAATGGGCTTGTGGCGCCCTGAAAGGGCCAAAGGGTCATTAAGTTTACATAATGGAGCTCCACTTGGCCTTTATCTATATAATAATGTTTTGGTCCATTTGATGATTAAATGAAGGCCAGGGGGAGCGAAAAGTTGTGCAAACTTTCTGAATATTTCTATACACACATTTTGTGTGATTGGATATCGAAAGGATCACAGGATAAGGATATTTCGTGTTATCGGACATTGAACAGATCGCAAGATACAGATATCTGTGTATCAGTGGACTTTGGATGAATCACAAGACGGATCACAGGACAATCACAGGACAGACTGCTGGATACAGTGGACAAACTTAGCTGTCAGTTACAGTGGCCAGGTCAGATTGGTTTCATTATTGTGTCATTGTATGTACTATTGAGAGCATACCGAATGACTGTTATCATTATTTTTAATTGATAAAAAATTTGTTAAGTTAAACTTTTTGTCTTTTCCTGTTGAAACTTAATTTTACTTATTGGGGTTTTACATTGCTTTCAACACTGTACAGGTCATATCACGACGGGTAGTTGGAAGGGCAGAGGAAACCAGTACATACAGTTCGTTAGGGTTGTGTACTGTAAACTGCTGACCAACGGCAAGCAACTACCAGCTTTCCCACTTAAGGCCATGCTGGGAATCGAACCCCGGCCTCAGAGGTGGGAGACGAGAGTGTTACCACTCTGCCACCGTGGCCCCTTGTTGAAACTTAAAGGCAACCGGTAATTACTACCGCACTTGCTAGTGACCGTAACAGAGAGCTGTAGATGGTCTGTATGCCTGCTGGATTTTCTGCAATGCACTGTAAAGCAGGGGTATAAAGTTGAATGAGTCACTTGAAATTACACATAAAAATTAATCTTGAGATCTTCAAGTAAAAACTTAGTACAAACAAAAATTATCATATGAAGCTGTGAGTATCCATAAATTTCTAGATATGAGTCTTTTGCCTTAACTGATCCTACCACTTGGACACTGGCCATGTTATTCACTTTGGAGTGCGACCAAATTTGTTTTCATTTCCTGATGGGGACCGAGAAATTAAGCACTTCAAGGTGCACTATTTTAAGATCAAAATGTATCGGGTGGGGGGTGGTAATGGGGGTCGCGTAAACTATGTTGCACCATATTCCTCCAAGACCAGTTAGACGCGTCAACATGCCAAGTGTGATTATGCGGTATGAACATTTTATTGATAAACCAGGAAAAGTCTTTAAAGAATTCATTGGTGAGGAAATTTAGTTTTTATAATAGTTGTTTCTAAACAATGAAGGTATACGATTGATAAATACCTTGATAAATACACACTTGTGTACATAAATTGGCTTACCTAAAAGTGACTGAAACCTTTCTTTGTGACATATGTCTTGCTAAAACTGACACATACAGAGTATATACAGTGTAGTCTATCAATGCTAATTGTATCATTGTCAAGGTTGACGCATATTCCCAGGCAAGTAAGATTCCTACAAGGGGGCCTAAGATTCTCAGTGCTGATAGGAAGGCCTAGTTCTTCTGAAAATTAGAATAAGTCATTAAAAGCCATTTGAAAATCCGAACTCCCGTGAAGTCTGTGGTCTTCTCATTTTATACCAAATTTTAATGCATCAGTTGTATCCACCCTCAAGTTCCCGGAAGCATGCTCAACGCCTATCTTGACTAGAAGAACCTCAGTACCTATATTGATACTTTCTTTTGCTAAATCAAAATGTTGCTTACCAACATTATCATTCATTGAGTTGCCTTTGGGATAGGACAGATTAAGTATAATTCATCTGTTGTTATCTTTTAGTCTTTGAGGGGGGGGGGGGGGGGGGGGGCAATGAAAATGTTCAGATCTCATAGTGCCTAATATAGCCCCTTTTCTTGGTTCAAATATTTCAAAACTAAGTCTGGGTATTTAAGCGCTGAGAAATTATTCGAAATATCAGTGCCTGGCAAATTCTGGGGATTCTGTATGGAAGGGAGAAACCAAACTTGAGATACTGGAATAAACATTTATCTGTAAACCCGAAGATGGTGCTTCCAAGTTTCAAGATTTAAACTTGATTTTATTGATATTCTGGCTTTCCTTTTGTTTGATACACCTGTATTTCTAACAATTTCAGCTATTCGCAGGTATCGGTGGGTACTTTTAATTTCAGCAGGTTGCCTGTCTGGACCTATAAATTCAAACTCATCAGACGACAGAGTTATGTGACCATGGGACTTGTTTTAGTTTGGGCATATGTCTTCTCTGGTACGACCTTTTCTGGTGTGATCAACAATACAATGTATATAAGAAATGTAAGGCATTTTAAAATAATGTTGAACCACACAGTCTTTTCCATAGTGTTCAAATACAATATTTAGATCAGTTATATCAGATACAATTCCATCAGTTTTCATTAAGGTAACGTTTCTGTTAATTTGTATTGCCTACCAAGATGAATAACTGATGCTAGACATAGCGTTAGGTACCCTGTCACACAGGGACATAGTGGCTGAAGTGTGAAAATAATAACAATTCCCTTTGTTTTCCAATATTTCTAAATTAGGAATATACACGATATGTATAATGCTACCAGTGTGTTCTTGAATGAAATGTTAATTAGTAAAATCAATTCTGATCTGTCATTGATAACTTGATGCCTGATAACAGTATCATAACATGGATGACAGGGATATGCCTTGGTCTAAGTTGGTGGGTTTCAAAAATGTTCACTACATTATCGGCAATGGTGTTGTTGGTTTTACCAGTAGTACACCTCACTGTATCACCACCCTTATTGTTAGCTGGAACTCTTAAGGCTGCCCTTGGTGAGCCGCCTTGCACACATTTACTACAGTTGTGGTCCCCAAAAGGGCACAACTCATCTGCTAACCAGACTGCCTGGTACACTCTGTCCTGGAATCTACAAATTTATTATACAAGAAAGCAAAAAAAAAACAACAAAAAAACCTAACTTATCAACAATATAAACATTATATTCAGTCTTATGCACACTATGTTCCTACGAGTGAGACCCCATAGTAATGATACCATCGTCTAACAAATCAAATTTAAGCCTCCTGTCAGATTTATTATTACTACACATTGTTTAACTTTCCAACTCACTGTATTTGTGATTACACTCACTGTACCCTCCAGCCTTTTTAGTTGGTGAATGGACACGTCCAAGTCATAGCTCACTCCCCTAATTGTTACTATTCACATTTTGTCCATTTGATTTTCCGACCTTGAAAGAACTCAACCTCTTGGATGCACTGAATTTCTGCCCTGTTTACTGGAAAAAGTACATGCATGTGTGTAATTTCCATGACTTCCCTCGTGAGAACATGAGCTGTTATTGTAAAATTTACAGAGCTTCTTAGATTTAGTAGTATTCTTCACACTCGTCATAGCCAACTGGGGAGAGGGGCGCTAAGCCCGTTTAAAGACCATGGAGTGGTGTGCGACTAGTCCAGGGAACCCTCCTCCGCCTCATGCATGGATACTGCCCGTGCATTCCTCACTACAGACCATGATAAAGAAAGAGCATCCCTGGTGGCCATGCTAACCTGTAGGAGGGCCTGCTTGACTTGATTTGGGTCCTGGATATTGTAAGTATTGTTGGCCTGAGACCCACTGTGGAAAGGATTAATCATCGAAGGTGATGCGCTTTCTGCCAAAACCGTGATATCCCTCATTGGGCCACCTTAGCTCTGAGGGAACATTAACAATATCAACAGTATTATATCTGCCTTGCGTGACCTCCTGGCGCCTGCATTGCTCATATGTTCATAGTATGTTATTCACAACGTCTGAAACCACGGGGATCCACCTCAAAACGTCCAGGTTGGGTAGTATGGCATCATGTCTATTAAGTTCCATATGCGATACCACCTGATTTGACACTGTATGGGGTAGATGGACCTCAGCTAATGGGTTTGGTTGATTCTGTGTAACAAGCTGAGTTCCCCTCACAGTTAGGTAGTCGAGTGTCTAAGTGACCCTCAGGACCATTGTGAGGTGGTAGAGTTGCAGAATGATGCATTTTGTGGCTGTGCAACTGAGGAGCAATGGGTGTTGATGCAAATGAGGTTCTTTGTTCCATTCTGTCCATCCGACTTGTTAGGGCTTTGTTGGACTCATCAAGTCTTTGCAAGATGTTATGATGGCCTCACTGGATATGTTGGTACTGGACGGACCCATTTGATGTAATGTATCAGTACAGTCACTTCAGGTTGATCCTCATACGATCCATTGGAATTCTAAGCAGATTTTCTCACTCTCTTTGTAGAGATCCTGGCCTCTTTTTTTATGTTGTGGCAGGAGTTTTCTTGTTTCATGGCATAATGTTACACTTTTGAGCCATTATATTAATAAAACTTTAATAATTGGTAACATAAACTGACAATTTAAAATAAAGTCCCTTCAGTTTTAAACTTGTACGTTTTTTTTCGTAAATTTCTTAATTTCTGACACGTCTTCATAGTATGGTTGCCAAATTCAAAGTGACCCCCAGTTCTGTGGGAGAATCTAATTCTATGTGACCATTAAGCTGATTGGCTGAAGCCCTAAAGATGAAAACAGGTCAATTGCTAGTGCCTAAAAGTTTACCGTAGGTGACATCTGACACAGCAGGCTCTTAACAGAGTCGTGCTATAAATAATCATTTGTTCCAACTTTTGCTTAACTCCATCCCAGTATCCCAAAAACATTTCATTCAAGCTAAACCAAATAACGTGCTGAATTATTTTTTTGTAAAATGACATCATAAAGCAGGCATATGTGATTAGTATTATTGACATTTTATGCAGGAATTTCTGTATACCTAGGAATTCATGGATAATTCTTATTAAAATAATATATTATTGTCTTTATTAAATTTAAGACAGATTGAAAATGCTTTTACAAAAGTGACTGTTCAAAGGTATAGCTCAAATTATCTTACCCTTTTTGATGTAATGTGATATAAGTGATATTTGGCAAGGTTCTTTCGCACACATATCATATTTAGTTTGGTAGTTTTGAAAATGATAAAGTTTCCATTATTTTCAATGGCATCTCCAATTTTTTATGTTTAAGCCATTCACAAAAATGCTAGCTTGTAAGTAGAGCAGTTAAAACAAATAGGAGTTGAAATCGCATAACCATTGGTCATTGGTGGTACTTTATCATAAAAACTCATCCAATCGTTAATTATCTCTGCCCGAAAATTATACAACAAGTGGACTGCAATAGATTTGACACCACAAAATCATGTATGTCCTTATACAGAAGAGATAAAAACCTAGGCACTTATAAGGGCACACTTTCTATGCATTTCATGTAAATGGTCAATATACACATTATGCACTTTTCAGACCATTATACAATTATATGCATGGCAGCATTCCTGAAAAAGCTTTTGGAAGTTTGAAGTCTCTTCAAAACTAACATCACTGTAACTGGATGGATTACCAGCTTCAACAGTTTTGGTAAGGACAATCACACAGCCATAAATGTTTTTTGCTTGAAGATATTCTTTAATATGCTCTGCTATTGTTTCCATTTCTGTGTGATTTTTCATCTCCTTATCAAAGCCATACTTTTGACATATGCAACTTGGGTGATCCTTTTCCCCCATGTTGATTCTGTATGCAACTGCAGTAAAGTCAGGATTATCTACACATCCAGGATCACTACTTCGGAACTGTTTCATAAGATCCTCTCTGTTTCCAGGTATGCTTGCCTTATCAGGCACATTGTACACAAATCCCTGCAAGCCGATTTGTCCACGTGACTGCTTGGTTCTGATGGTTTGGGTTTTGTACATTAGTTTGAACAAGTGTTTTGAATGTTGAATTCCCCACCTTTGTGTGTTAAATCTCTCTGGGTGTTTTCTGATTGCCTCTTTAATGCTCTCATGTTTTACATCTGCCCTACTAGATACATGTATCTCTTGATAATTTTGTTCTACATTTTCAAGTATCTTTTGATATTTTCGGTCTACCTTTTCAAGTATCTCTTGATATTTTTGGTCTACCTTTTCAAGTCTCTCTTGATGTTTTCTGTCTGCCTCTTCAAGTCTTTTCTCGTGCTCTTTTTCTGCCTCTTTAAACGTCTCCCGATGACTCTTTTCCATATCTTTAATGAGTGTTTTCAAATTACATATTCCTTCTTCCATTTTCCCAAGACTTTGTCTCATGCTTTGTAGTTCATTATTCAACCTTTGGTTTTCGTTTTCAAGACATGTTATTTGTTCTAGCATATCATCATGCATCTGCTTAAGTTGCTCCTTTTCCTGGCGAACCTCTTGAAGACTTCTAGATAACTCTTCTCTTGTTTCCTTTAAATCATCATTTTCTCTAGAAATAGCTATAACTTTTGTGTTACAGTTTTCTAGCTTGCTTTTAACATCATCAACATTGGCATTTAGCTGTTCTTTCATGCCTTTGTACTTCTCCTTAAGATCTACCAAGTCAGATTCTAACCTGTCATGTTGCATTTGCAGGTCATTTCTTTCTTCAAGAACCATTGTAAATTTTTCAGCTTGATTTGTGTTTTCCAACTGTAGTTGCACATTTTTATGATTAATTGATTCAGCAGTTTTTTTGCAATCTTCTGCCTTTTGAAATAATGCATCATATTCTGCTTTAATCATCACTGTTTGAAGTGTGTCACTTCTTATTATCTTATTTTGTCCAGCAACTCTATCAGTTTCATTCCCTATCTTATTAACACCTCTCCCTGGCGATACTATTTCAAATGTCTTATTTAGGGATCTTTTTAAAACATCATGTAATGCTTTAAATGTTGATAAATACTCCCACACTATCTTGATCAAAATATGATTGTCTTTCAGAAAGTTCAAGATTCTTTCCCATGAATGATGCTGTGATGTGAACAAAATGATACATAACTGTTATAAATGTATTAATTTATACAAAAATAGTGCTATGTTTTGTGCGAAATTAGTACTACATCATCACAAGAATCACTTTTTAAACCAACATAAAATCAAAACATGCTTTCATAATACTACTGTAATACTTCACTTAATTAAAATATACATTGGTTCACATTTTCCAGGAAATTATACAGTGTAGTCAAATCCTCTTTGTCTCTTGAAAGTTGAAAATGAAAGTATATTGGAAAATTTAGTGCAGGTGAATTTTGCCAAATATCTGACCATATCTATACAAGTAAATACAATGCTATGAAATATATCCTGTGAACTAATTTGGTCCTGATAAAAAGAAAAACAGTTTAAACAAAAAAGTGTGCGTGTGTGTGTTTACGTAAAAATAGATTCAAACACTGCAATTTTAGCCCATGATGGGTGGTAGACTATAATTTTGCTATATTTTCGCAAATATGTTAAATACCAACATGAGTAACTGATGTGTTAAAAAACAAATGTAAAACTTTAAAATTGAAAACAAACCTCTTTTAAAAAATTGCAAAACTTATCAGCTATAAAACGGCGGTTTGTTCCAAGACGTATTCGCACAAGTTCTGGTAACTTGGTACGTGGCCCTCTTTCTCTTAGCTTCACTTCTCTTTTAATAAGAGAAAGATTTTTCTTCATTACTTCAAGCAAGAAGTCATCATTCACCTCAGGGACACTGGCGCTTGCCATTTTCTGCACTGTTGTATTTTGCTTTAAATATCACCCTGGAGATGAATACAAAATTAAATGTGAATTTGAACCACAAAACAGATATTCTCTTATACTGCATGTTTAAAATGCCAGAGAAACCTAAGTAGAATAAATAAATCTCACGAAGGTTTATTTTTGTATCAGTGTTGTACAATAATAATTATAGGTTTTGTATTTATATGTAACAAATATTTTATGCAAACCCTCTTAATTCCTTTACCAATGCAACACTTGAATATAATTAAAAATATTCAAGATTGCACATTTCTGTGCATAAACAGCTTAATAAATATTTCTATTATAACTATTTTAAGATTGATTTCCCAAGGTGTATTATTTTATCAATCCATTACATAAGCACAATTTGAATATTTATTTTCTATCACAACTATGATTATTTGAGCATTAACCTTTGTAATTTGGTCCATTCCAAAAAATTCAAAGTTTTGTTACAAGAGTAAATATTTTATTGAGCAACCTTAGTACAATAATGTAGTTTTATAGGGTAATATACTGTAGAAATGGACCGCCATCAATGATTATCAGCCTGACACATTCACTAAAACCGAGTCTTGCCGAGGGCACTAATGGATGTGAAAGGCTGATAATCATTGATGAAAGTCAATTTCTACAGCATATTGCCCAAAAAATTACATTATTACTATTATTATTTGCTGAATTTATGTAATTGGACGTTGTGCTGATCAAATATAATGTTGTGACATCATATAAGTAGAGGCTAATAAAAACCATGCCATTTTGTTTTGAAATGATATTTGTGTGTTTTTCCCGTAAACAAGTGTATTTTCTTCATAATAAGCAGTTAACTTACTAAAATATTCTATATGTCAATGGAAAGATATCGTTACACTGCTTTTACTCGTTTTTGTTTGGTTAAAATCCGTTCAGTAATAAGCGAGATATTGTAAATTGAAAATTTCAAGTGAGAGTACAATATTTGTAAACAAATATTTGGTGACGTCAGAGCCCAGTCAATAATCCTCATTATTGGACCGCGGACTGGCTGTCAACAAAATACTGTAGAAATAATCCATGAGTGATCATGGTTTGTGTTCGGCATTTAACCATGACACTTCCAGTAATATTATCTGGAAGTGACATGATTAAATGTCGAACACAAACCATGAGGATGAGTGGATTATTTTTATTCTAACATGACATCTAGGATTATTTAAAAGACATTTTTCATTTTTTTACATTTTTACAAGGAATAAATTGTTTCACGGACATTTGTTTACATTGTGGTGACCTTAGCAACCGGCTGTTCCATCCATTGTACCTTACAACTGCAGATTTGGTCCACCACACATATTACGTTAAACAATTTATTTCTTGTAAAAATGAAAACAAATGAAAAATGTCTTTTAATTAAGCCTAGATGTCATGGTAGAATAGAAATAATCCATTCGTACTTAAACCCAAAAACATTATATTTTATCCACAAGTTTTGAATGGAACAGCGGGCGATTGTTGTCTCAGATAAATGTGTGGGCATAGAACTAAAACTCGTTTCTGTGCAACTCGTTATGTTAGAATGTGTTTTCAAAGACTCGATTCTGTAATCTACTGGTACCGCACACTCAGCTAATAATAATGTATTTTAATGCAACCACAATTTTACTTACTTCCATTCTTTCCTACATTTGACTTAACTCAAATACTAAACCCTGCTTTTGATATAATGTAAGGAAAGTAAGTATTTCCTGAAGTCTTCCATATTAATTTCAACAAACACAATTTCATATCGACATTTAAACTTGTAAATACAATTACTTTTATTCCTTAAACACTGTCTTTCTATTTTTCTTTTATTTAACAATATAATTAGATAGTTCCCTATATTATATGTTATCTATACCCACTTGGTCAATATAGAGTTACTGAATAATATCCAGCCCTACCCAAAACACTGCTACAATATATATAGTGGAAATTGAGATCACTCATAGTCCAAATCAAGTCGGTATACATGTTTATATTTATTTATATCAAGCCTTTGTACAACGTCTTCAGCTGATCAGTCTTCAAGTAAACATTCCTAAACAAATATTGTTCATCTGTTAGCCTTTCTCAAGGCTCATGTTTCTACAAACACACAAAGCAACGTATTGATTAAAACACTCATTTAAGATATTATACTCAGCTTGCCAGTCTTGACAGTGGCTAAACAAATGTTCTTCTTTCCATTTTCAAAGAAACTCTAGCCAAAAAAAGAGACTATGTTGCTAGAAGACTCAAATGTAATACATGTATAGATTGTCAAGCTTTTAAGGAAATAAATAGGAAAAGGGATTATTTTAGCTTACTTAATGTCTAATAATCAATAAGACAACATACATTTCTATTCCCATATCCGGCAAAGACTCCAGTATCTTGTTTGTTTGTATAGTAAAGAAGCTGACAATAGTGAAAATTATCGTCAAACAAAACCTACTAAATTTCAGTGGCTTTAAACATAATACAGGTATCATTGTTGGAGAAAAGTTAATACATTCCATAATTTTAAATTTAAACGTCAAATGCAAACAGCTTCGAAATTATTATTATAAAGCCTACTGGATCATGTCATAACTTCATAATAATGATTTTGAGTGTTGTTACATGGAGTTTTTACTTAAATTTAAACACGCACTGACACAAGCGTAACTTTAAAAATGTGGTTTACTCACACAAAATAGATTCAATAGATCTTAACTGTGCTTTTTAAAGGGGCAGTAATGTAACTTCTAGAAATAAGGAACGCCAATCTGGGACAATTGGCTTACTGAAAAGGTTATATCTGTCATTACTTCAGCTATTTTAGATGGTATGCTTAAATGCGTCAGTCTTGCCAATGACATCCAACTGTCATAAAATTGGTTGTTCTCCAGTCTGTGCCAAGTTTAAGTATGTACGGGGTAACAACAGGAAGCAGTACAGAAAGGAGATTAGCAATGCCACAAGCTCAAACTCCAATTACAACTTTTGATCAAAGAACACTTTTTTCCATCTGGAGCCATATTTTGGTAAAAACAGGGGGTGACTCTGACAGGGACTTTGCTATACACTCGTATAATATCATTACATATGCCATTCAGGTGTTTCCTATTGTAGTCTTCAATTAGGAAAACTTTGATCCTGCAGCCAGTTTTCCAAAAGGTCTTTTTGTTAAAGTCAGGGACTTAAATCTAAGACTTTAGTCTTACTTATATCTGGAACTTCAATGGATTTCACAATGGGTGACTTGGTTGTGGCTTGGCTAAGTCCCAGCTTGTTGAATAGCTACAGTGGTTTTCTGTGTCGTGTGACCTTTATTTCTATTCAAAATATATTATTGTTGAGATATATAACCTTTTTTGAAATGCTTTATCTCAGGAAAAATACTGTTTTGCAACATTAAACCTTGTAACCACATACAATTTAGGGCAGTGTTCTGTGTATTTATAATTCATTTACATCCATTTAAAATTTTGAAGTGGAGAAAAATTTGGGTTACCAAATGTAAGTCTTTCGTTTACAAAAGGCAAGCCCACTCCCAGGTGGAATTTACTTTGAGTCCCAGCTTAGACCATTCTGGTTTGTGAAATCCACTGAGGCTAACACCAAAAGCTTAGCCTCAATTTAAAAATATTCTTAACCTTAAGTCTAAGTCTAGATTAATCTCCTTTCTTGAAACAGGCCCTAGTTTTGTCACTGGGATGTCAATTAACCTATTGGAGTCTCCAATGTGACATGTATAACCTTACAAACTGAAACAAATGAACTATAATCTATACATTGCTGTATAAGTTCACCTAACACAAGCAATAAATGTTTCATTGTTCTATTAATGTTATATTACTTAGGAAGTTAAGTTATTTTTCCATCAATTTGCTGGATTGGCTGGAATTTAAGTAAGTCTCTGGTTAAATTGTATGAACTTATGTTATGATGTGAGGAACAGAATCTGAAACAATCTGAAGCAAAACTAGTTAAATGTTGATGTCCTTATTCACAAACGAACATATTTGCAAATAGTAAGTAGAGGCAGTTAAGGGTTGTATGTACCAAACCAATTGAACAAGATAAGCATTAGTTAATTTTAAACTACATAAAAAGCTAAGAAAATAAGGAATATTGCATGTGGTAATCTGTTCTATTCTAATCTAGACTTTTATGGTGCTCAATCTCTGCCCAAGGCAGAGTCTATGGCAAAAAACAGAAATCTATTCAATAATCATTATTCCATAGTCATAGCCCAGTCGATACCACAGACGTCAAGTAGTTGCCTGAGGGAAAGCCACTTTGAAAAGACAAAGCTGGGGGCAAGAGTAGGGGGCTGAACAAATGTCATCAGGTAAACCATTTTAAACCGCGGCAACATCAAAAGCAAGGCTGTGAATGAAGTGTATTTTATCTATGCACAGATTCATAGAATGAAGGAACATTCAAGAACCTTTTATCTGATTGGCTGTATCTTGTGCCAAGTCCACCACAATGAATAGACAAAGGAGAATCAGAATAGCTCTGTTGGCCACTGTGAAGAAACTTATAAACCAAAGTTGCCGTTATGAACATGCAGCAGTATTCAACTAGCAACCAATGGAGTCTTCTAAGAATAAGAGAATACCCCTGTATATGTATTACAGTACGTGACAATCCTTGTAAAAGTTTGCTTATTTTAACATTGGGCAGACTTCTGAAGACAGAATTGCAATAGTCAAGATGACTATTTACAAAGGCATTTGTAGCAGAAAAGTAGCCTCATTGGTCTAATTGCCTGAGATCATACATTTGAACAAAACAAGCCTTAAAAATATTGCTGACATGACCCGTGAAGGCAAAATGTGCTGTAATCCAGAAACAAAGGTCATTTACGATTGTTGGTTTATTACATTACTAACTATTCTGACAGAAGGGTGAAAATGTAATTTCTTCAGCTGAGCATTTGACCCAAAGATAATGAAATCAATTTTAACCTACTAGACAACATCCATTCATGAACATCCTGAAGACAAGAATTGATTTCTAAAAGCCGAAGCCGTATTATTGTGATACATATGAACAAATAAACAACATTCTTATAACCATAGTTTAACCTACATGTAAAATCTATGGTTTAAGATATTTTAATCTAAAATTGCTTGATGTTCTTGCCTTTGAAAAACACGTTTTGCCGATTTTATAGTGATTAAACCTACTCCCGACTTTGGACTTTGAGTGACTTGGAGTGAGTGTTTAGTAAACACATTCAGTGAATACCTGTCCTAGTTTTTTAATCATCTTTGATTCTGAATTTTCATATACATTTCCATTTGACTTTTACATTTGCGTAAGTACATAGATGAACAGGCTTGACTGCGAAATAACAGAAAAAAAAACGAAAACATCTGAGACATAATATTAAGAAAGTTTTGGATGACAAATACAATTTTCAACCATCACAATTAGTCCAGTCACAAATAATAGACTGAGTCTGTCATTTAACAGAGGAAAGCACTATAAAACAGCTATTAGAGTTAGAATAATGCGGATTTTTCCTGCGCTTGATTTGGCTTCCAAACATCTAAATGTGTCGGGGGTTCATTTCTATGATCCAGCTTAAAACAAATCACTGATTTTAGTACTAATATTTTTTTTAAGTTTTTAATTAAACCCTAGTGGCCTCCTCTTTACTGGACAATGATGTCACATACAACTTTGATGCCTGGCAGGCTACATCAGAATTTTTTGTTCCATTTTCATGATTGACTACAACTTATGGTTTCATTTCTTTATTTATTTTAGGTATATATTGTAATACAAATGGAGAATTATCATTATAATCTACGATCAAGTAGAAGGGTGGAACAGGTATCGCCATACAACTACAACTATCGAGAAGGAATTTTTGACTCATGTATTGGGGTCCAGCCATCCTATTCACAGGCAAGTGGAACTTTCGAATCAGTATAGCAGCTCCATTGGTTCAGATTTAGACAAGATCAAGATTTCATTAGTTTTCCGGATCTTACAAAAATACCAGGTCGATTAACTCTGGCCATGTACCAGGGAAGTACACTTCCTACAGAGATACTATCTCTGGGGTTAACATCAAGAGGTAATTTCGTTTCTAGCTCAGTGCATTGTATGATAGATTAACCAACATTGAGAATTCACAGGCACAGATTTGCAAAAATAGCTGATGACATCACAAAAGCAAAAGAAATGGAAAATAAAATGAAAACAAGTTGTTAAAGACGCTTCACTCAGTTTCGGATGGTTCCCCATTGTTATTCAGCTCATTCGGTAGGGACCACAGGATATAGCATCCCCTTCTATCTGTCTTGACAAAAGAAGACATTACCAGTAGAAGTTAGTTCAGCAAAGCTTAAAAAGAACTGTCAGGAAAAAGTACAAACAACGAAAAGATTAATTCTCAGAGATACAGAACAGTTGACATTTTTGTTAGCAAAGAGAAAAATGGCATCAAGAAAATGTGGTGTCGGGTCAAAAAGACTGATTAACCTACAACCAACTTCACCCTATACAATGGATGACTGATTTTTGCAGAACCACGAAAGAGTGAAAAATGCTTAAATCAAAACCTTATTGCTACATTATATGATAAATTTATTGGGAGATGCATTTCTGGTCTTCTGCTGGGCTGGACGGATGTTGAAAAATAGACTGGATGTTGTATGTACATGCATAGAGACATACCCCTCAAATCTCAAAAATTCAAGATAAGGGTAAAATAATTTAAAGCCAAATTTTTACCATTCCTGTACTTCAATAAAAAGAATTGCTTACAAAAGAAAAATCATGAAAACAAAGGGATTCTGTTCAGACATACTTACTTTTTGTAGAGAGAGACGGGTGGTAATGTTTTTGCAAACAAATAAATTTTGGGGCAAAAAAGTCACCATGTCAAAAAAATCGAAAGTGTCTTTAAATCTCACCCGAAGGCAAATGTTATCATACAAAAATTGGACAAAAAACAAATTTCTCACAAAGTTTAGCTGTTGTCAAAAAATATTTAGTAATCCTTTCATGATGTAACATATGACAGTACCCACGGATTCAAGTTTGCAAAAGTGCTATTTGGCTGTATTCCATTGTCAGCAATCAAACTCTTTGACCACACACTAATATATTATGAAAAATTGCAGATATAAAAAAGCTTGTTAGTTAATGCCCGAAGTGGTTTATCAATTTTCGTAAGGCTCAAGATAGTTGTTAAGACTCAAGAGTTCTAACCTAGTTGAAAATAAAATGCCGGAGATACCATCTAATGTGGGTGTTCCACCACACGACTAAGGCTCCCGTTTAAGGGTTTTGGGGGGTCGGTTTGAAATATTTGCTTAGTCCCAGGCATCCTGTAAGGATCGGTTGTGGTCGGTTGAGGCCGTGTGAAAAATCAAACATGTTTGATATTTCTCCCGACCCCAACCGATTATTTTTTCCCGCCATAAACAAAATGTCCAGTCCCAGGCTTCCCCAGGCCTCCTCAGACCAAATTTATACAGTCCTATGTTGTCCCAGGCTGCCTGCGACCCTTAGTCGCCGACCCTTAGTACCTTAGTCCCAGGCCTCCTGCGACCCTTAGTCCCATTGCAAAACAAGAATCGGCTATCTCAGTCTGGGGACCCCTGGGGACGCCTCAGGACACCTTGTGCGGTCGGGACTTAATCGTGGGTTAGTCGGGGCTTAGTCGACCCAGTCGGTTTGTCTACGACAGGATCGTGGTTCAAACTGACCAGAAAAATGGCTTAGTCGGTTCTTAGTCCCAGACCAGTTAGGGACTGTCTGGGGCCGCCTGAGGTGTCCTGGTGCTTCCTAAGGACGATCTGTACTTAATCCCAGACTTTGAAACTGATCCAGTTTTCCCGCCCATTTTTGTTTTTTTTTCACCGACTGTCCACGATTAAGGGTTGCCGACAGGATCGAGGCTTAATCCTTTGGTGGAACAAGGGCATAAGCTATTATTTTTACCACCAGTTAGCGGGCCTATTTGAATTTGAATTCTAACTCTGAATTAACTCTGAATTCTAATAGAATCTTGGCTTTAGAAATAACAGAAAATAATCATACCTGGACTCTCAAATTTCCAGCAGATGTGGATAAATATCAAGATGAAATTTACGTTTAGGCAATGTAAGCTATATATAACAAAAGAACAATCATTGATCGCAGCTGGCCAAAGGGTATGTCCTTCAATGATGGTGTGCAGGAAAAATCATGTGCTCATTTTGGACTTTATTGTCACTGTACAGATGTTGTAAGGTGTTTTAATACTCTTGACCCAGCTGACCAGGTCTTCAAAGAAGATATATGTAAGGTGTTAAGGGATATCAGATGACATAAATCTTTCAGGCTTAATGTATAATGGTCAAATATTCACTGATCTTTCACTCACAATTGAATTTCAGTTGGGTTCTTTTCAGAGACTAAGCTTTGCATCCTGTTCAATAGCCAGGGTCATATTGGGAGAGGTCCTTAGTGTTTGCCACTTGTGGGAGATGAACCTACACAGAGGTTACAGCCTGTGATTAGATGCCAAACTTGCTAAGACTAGGCAACTGAGGACCCCTTAAATCCATGTTCAAATGTCTGGCCACTTTATCAGTATGGTACAAACCATATTCAATGTAAATTCAAAGGTAACACGGTTATGATAATCACTGAACCCATGATGGCTATATATTATTTATTTAGTGTACACAATTCTAACAGTGACTATTTCATATTATTGTTGTTGCTTGCATCTGAAGAGTAATGCTGGGCAATCAATATTCTTTTGTTATTTTCACCACAAATGGTGAATTCGTTTCTAAATGCTCTATTTGCAATAACTATATTTTTAAAATTGTAGGGATGATCACTTTGATATGTAGACTAGTTAGACTTAATTACAACACCATGGATGATGAAACACTGAAATATACTCTTTCAATCTATTTACAGAAAGTTTTGGTTGGCAATTATTAAGATTCAGGTTTCACCAATGATGATGACTATTGTATATCAAATACTTCTGTAATTATAATAATAACAGATAATAATAACAGAAGCATTTGCATAGCTCAAAATTGATGAAAATCTTCCAATGCGCTGGAATCCAAAAAGGGACAGACCTGGTAAAGTTCAAATCCGTGACCATTAGTGGTGGGTAAGCTAGGATAAATAAACAGCCAAGCCTTCAGTTGGCATCTGAAGTTTGCAACAGTCTGTTGTGACCTGACACTAAGTAGGAGCTTGTGGCATTCCACTGGTGCAAAACCACAACTGGATGAACTGAAGAAACTGATAATCTAATTCCAAGAATCTGGTGTATCATCTACACTCAGCACTGTTCACTGTAGGTCCAAGTGCCTAGTGGTCAGTGGTTGTTTGGTTTAAACATCTCCATTCATAATGCATTTGCAAGAAAATCATTTTAATATAGCATGCATAGCATTGATGTGGCATAAGCATTATATCTGTTACATCGATTAATCGCTAAAAAGCTATACTGCCTTTGGCATTTACAGCTCGCTCCTAGGGCAGGACTAGATCAGCTTGTTATTTAGGTTTTCTCTAAAATGAAGAAATGTGTTGGAACTCATTAAACCTAAAGTCAGTGCAGCATATTTTTTGGAGTTTGTGCCTACAGATCCTTGTGTGCAGGTTCTCATAAATTCTTAAACACTTATTCTTTGATGACATAATTTCAGGTGACCCCTCTTGTGATTGGACAGCCCTATCACTTTGTCAATGGACATAGGACGAAGAGCATCACTGAAATATTTATTTTACTTTATGTGATATCTTTTAGGTTTTGTACGTTGCCGTATTCCAGTGGACACTATTCTGAACAACTCTCAGATTTAATCATATTTGGGTTTTCCTGTGGACTTTGACAGGAATATTTCATTATCTAGTACTTGCAATAGCTGTAGCTTATCCTGACCATGTGGATAATTATATACAAGAGAAACTTCAGAATAAGGCCATAGTGGGTCCTTTCCAGGGACCACTTATCTCTTTACACTTTTCTCCTTTCATGACCAGGGATTAGTCAGGTTCACAGCTTAGGAAAACCATAATTAAGTTGACCCAAAGAGGCATCTGTGAATGATGGGGTTTTAAAAAGTACTTATTTGGGTACTGATTTTCAACTTCACTACCCTTTAGTTGACACTATTATTCGACATTTGAAAGCTTTGGGTCCTGGGGCAAATATCTGTCGATATCAGTCGTGCTTTTTGGCAATTCAAGGCTTGATCCTGGTGATATTGACCTCTTAGGATTCATTCATAAAAGTTAAATATTCGCGGATCTGTCACTGACATTTAGATTTCGTCTTGGATCTTTTTTTGTTTTCTTCATGAACTGGGTTTGAATATAAGTATAAAAAAGTGCATGCCCCAGACACGAAAGTAGTCTGTTTAGGTATCGTATTCGATACTCTTAATAAAACTTTCGGAGATTGTAAACATTGTTGAAAGTTGGTCGGAAAAACGAGTTTCTACTAAAAATGAATTACAATCCTTGTTGTACATAACAAAATGTGTTAAACCCTCTAGATATTTTAAAACAGAATGTTGCAACTATTGAGAGATAACCATCATTCTGATAAAACAGTACTTACTTCAGATATTAAGAAGACTATATTGATTTCGTGTATTTCTCAAGTCATATAATGGGGTCACATTTTATCATATCGAACCATACAACTATAGGGTTTATTTGGATGCTTGTTTAACAGGTCTTGGGAGTTGCTTGAATAATTTGGAGCTATCCCAATTCCTAAAGGTTTTATGACATACAATATTGCACAATTGGAAATGGTCAGTGTGGTTGTGGTTCTCAAGGTCTGGGGCCAGTGCTGGGCCAATAGGCGGTTCCAGATTTTCTGTGACAAGTCTGTGGTGGATGTTCTTGGTTTTCGTAGAGCCAAGCACTCAGTGCTGGCCACTTGTGCCAGCAATGTGTGGTTTCTCACTACTGATTATAACACAGCCCTAGTAGTCTCACATATAGAAAGTCGAGAAAATACTGTGGGTGACCTGTTGTCTGCTTCTGGACAAGATCCTGAGTTTCCTTTATTTCAGGTGTGTAAGCCTGTTGGTCATGTTCCTTTGACCGACTCTGTTGCCAAGAAACAGGACTAACACTTCATGATTTCAGGCCCACCTGGGCCTTAAGACATGGGATGCCTGTTCAGGATATCCAGGTACAAGGGACATTGTCCCCCAGTGCTGTATGGCAATACATCCAGCCCCCAACCTTCTGTTGCTTCTTCTGTCTCTACCTCTTTCCGTGCCTACCTCTGTGACCTCCTTGAATTGTGACCTTTCAATCTGGGGGAAACAACTTCTAGCAACAGCTTAGTGGGGTTTTCATTTGCTTTCAGTGACCTTGATTGTATCAAGTTTACTGCTTGTGACCCTTGACCTTCAGGTTGACCTTGAACTGTGGTGTCACCTTGTGACCTTAGCATTTGAACTTATGACATTTTATTCATGTCATATATAATAAATGTTTTATGTTGTTTTACATTCATCCATTGAATAACATATTATTGCATATTTGAGTGCGTTATGATATAACTACATTTAATAATCTTTCAGAAGTCTGTGTAATTGATGTATGATAAATTATATACCCCAAAACTTTTATTATTTTGGATGGGAGCTCGGGGAATGAAAGTATGACTGCTTGACTAAACTCCTGACAGGTCCTTGATATGGTAAAAGCAGGATTTAGACAATTAGTTAATATTGAGGAGTTGTTCTAGTCAAAATGACACCTACATTCCTGATGCCCCTGTTCCACCAAAGGACTAATCCCCGATTGGTCCTGGGACCGTTAATCCTTGAAAGTCGGTGAAAAAACATGAATAATGAGAGGAGAAATGTAATCTGGATCCAGTTCTGCAATTGCCCTCAATAAGCCTCAGACGTCCTCAGACCAGTTACAATCGTTCCCTGAATAAGGAATGATTAAACCGCCTCTAATGCCCTTGTTCCACCAAAGGATTAAGCCCCGATCCTGTCGGCGACCCTTAATCGTGGGTAGTCTTGGAAAAAATGGAAAAAAAATTGACCAATGGGGTGGAAGACAGAATCGGTATGAAGGTCTGGGATTAACTACAGATCGGCCTCAGGACGCCCCAGGAGGCCCCAGACAGTCCCTAACTGGTCTGGGACTAAGAACCGACTAAGCCATTTTTCTGGTCGGTTTGAACCACGATCCTGTCGTAGACAAACTGACTGGGTCCCAGGACGCCTCAGGCCTCCTGGGACTAAGAGCCGACTAACCCAGGATTAAGTCCCGACCCCACAAGGTGTCCTGAGGCGTCCCCAGGCGTCCCCAGACCGAGATAGCCGATTTTTGTTTTGCAATGGGACTAAGGGTCGCAGGAGGCCTGGGACTAAGAATAGAGGGTCTGGGACTAAGGGTCGGCGACTAAGGGTCGCAGGCGGCCTGGGACCACATAGGACTGTGTAAATTTGATCTGAGGAGGCCTGAGGACGCCTGGGACTGGACATTTTGTTTATGGCGGGAAAAAATAATCGGTTGGGGTCGTGTGAAATATCAAACATGTTTGATTTCTCACACGGCCCCAACCGACCACAACCGACCCTTACAGAAGGTCTGGGACTAAGCAAATATTTCAAACCGACCCTCAAAAACCCTTAATCGGGAGCCTTAGTCGTGTGGTGGAACACCCACATAAGGTAGGAATTCAACACCGATCCTGTCGGGGATATAACTAATGGGTCTCAGACCAGTCTGAGGACACCTCAGGACTCCTGACCTAAAAACAGCTTTCCTTAGACAGCATTGGCCGATTTCTGTTTTTCTTGTTCCATGGTGGATCGGGGATAGATCTGGGAATAAGTCCAGGTCTCCTGGACTAAGGGTAAGGACTAAGGGTAAGGCGTCCTGGCATTAAGAGTCCCAGGACCACTCAGAAAATATAGATTTGTGTAAAGTAGGGTCTGAGGAAGCCTCACAAAGCCTGAGACTGTGACATTAGTGGGTAGGGGTGAAAGTGGATCGATTACAATCATGAAAAATATCAAACATGTTTGATTTTAATGCAGACCACAAACAGACTCAAGCCATCTGTCCAGGACTCAACAAGTTTGCGAAACAGATTCCCAAAATACCTTAATCGGGAGCCTTAGTCGTGTGGTAGAACAGGGGTATTACTTTGTATACTGTTGCTGTGCAATTGTCAAAGCCAGAGCTGGTGTTTTACGTCATATTGGGACAGGTCCTCAGCGTTGTCACTTGTGGGAGTCAAACCAACCACAGAGGTAACTGACTGTGATCAGATGCCAAACTCGCTAACTACTTAGCCACTGAGGACATCAATTGTTGTGTCATTGTCAAACTATGTAACAAGGCTGCATTTACCCCATTAGATTCGTCACCAATGGTTTTGAACTCACCTTTACCAAGATTAGTTGCATCATTACATTGCATCCATGAACGAATGACATTAAAGCATTCTTAAGCTCAGTTACATTGATGTAAAAACTGCCTGTTAATACCTAGGTGAATGAGGAGTACCATCAGCATATAAATGGTGTTGAATTTTATATTGTGTGATGATGGATCTAAGTACAATAGTTTATACAGTGAAAAGCTCATGGTTTAGAGAACTTATTTTCTTTTTGATTTTTAAGAACAATTTGTGAGATATGATCATAAGGATTTATGCAAACTTTAAAGAAGTCAAATGCCTACTATTGTGTAAATCTGTGTCTAAGTGTAATAGAAACCATATTAATCAGCATTGAAATATTGTTTAGTAGTGATAAACCTGTGTAGGAAACTTCCTAGTACCAATATGTAAGGCAACTTAGAATTTTGAAAATTACTGCTCTACCAGTTTGTACAATATAAAAAAATCCAAAGTAATGAGGATTTGATTAAGTAGGCACTGGATGGCAGGATAGACTTCAAATTTATTAGTATAGATTGCATTTAGTATTTTACTTCAAATAATCTTATTCCTATCACTATCCATGGCAGGTTAGACAAGTTTATTTGAAATTAAAGCAAAAGCAGAATTCATAATTCAACTATTAATAAGAACCAACAGTAAGACTGTGAATGTAATAATTTACACATAATTTTTAAACAGAATCCATCAAACACTGTTAAACACCTGTTGTCGTTTGAACCTTTTCAGCCATGGCTTAAATGTGAGATTGTATTTTCAGTGATTGATGTGTTTATGTGTTCATCAAACCTCGCCAATAAAAAATGACTGCAAATGAAAAGTAACAACAATCAAATGTAGGAAGTGTGGCGATTGATTAAATGTTATCATAGATATTCTGTCATTTTGGATAAAACATATTTTGAAATATTCATCTGTTCTGTAATACCCCTGTTCCATTGCCAAGACTTATTCCAGGTCCTCCTTGATTCACAGCTTGGGCGGCTGCTATAACTAGTCCTGTGGGAAAAGGCAGGAAAACGGGCAAAAATGTTATTTGACCTAAATAAGTTAGTTGCACGGCAGAAAAGATAAGTCTAACGATCAAAAGGTTAAGTTTTACCACCTACACCTGACAGCTACAATTCATCACTACAAATATAACACAAAATTCCTGGCACTCTTGTACATAAATTGGCAGATGCAAACAACTAATATTTTATGTTATGATTTCTCTGCTCCATTTTAAAGAACATTTTGCAAATCAATTGTAACATAAAGATAAGTTGCAACATAAGTGGGGAGTTGCTTTCTACTACCTGATGGCTTTCAATGAAGTATCATGATTAAAATAGTAAGCATTAATGTCCTCCGTTTCCTCTGCTATCACAATTTACAATATCTTAAAAGTAATACTGAACCACAATGAACAAATGAATAGGGTGTCTTCAATTAGAATTTACTGTCATCTAGTAAAATGTGTAATCCAGTATATATATTTTTTTTCCATTATGACCACTCTGGATTGCTGCAGTTCATCACGCACAACACAAAGACCCTACCACCTGGCCACGGTGAAGTGTGACAAGTTCCCATTTGATCACTGAAGTTAAGCTGCAATCAGCTTGGTTAGTAAATGGATCGTTCAACTTATGGACCAGGTATGGGCAGATACAGGATGGTCACTTGAATGGTGCTTCCATTTAACCAAAATAAGGTACTCAGCATGAGGTTAAATCTATCAATCAAAGCCCCTACCTCCTTATGCAGGAATTGGCACACTAAAACAATAAATCTTTTTCATGTTATCTGTTCTGAATGCAAGGAAGAGTCGTACAATTAGAAAGATCACTGAAAATAGTAACCAGAAGTACTTGGGACAAAAGTGCACACATGCAAAGGTTTTTTACAAACTGGAAAACTGGAATTGCTTCTGGCCTTAACAAGTGGCAAAATGTGTAGTAGGACAATTAAGATTGCCTTAAGTCCTGGCATTGGAAAGGGAATATTACATGAACACATTTTCAATGTTACAGTTAGATGGCTGTAAGAGTATGGATCTTGAAACTAACATGCAAAAAAAGATTGCATTGCCTTACGATTTCTTGGTACTATTGTTATGGTCACAGGGCAATCACGGTAGCAATTACCTGTTGCTTTTAAGTTGCGACAGGAAAAGATAAAAAGTTTAACTTAAATTTATTTAACAATTAAAAATAATGATTACAGTCAACTGGTATGCTCTCAATGGTATAATGATACAATAACGAAACCAATCTGACCTGACCACTGTAACTGACAGTTAAGTTTGTCCACCATGTCCAGCAATCTGCCCTGTGATCTGTTCTGTGATCTGTCCAATGTCCACTAACACACAGATATCTGTATCATGTGATTTGTTCAATGTTCGGTAACACAGAAAGTCCCTATCCTATGATCCCTTTGACATCCAATCACACAAAATGTCTGTATAGAAATATCCAACTGTACTGTCCAGTCCAAGATATGGGTAATGTCCAAAATGCAGTAAATCCACTCTCTGTTATATGACTGTACAATATCAGAAGTACAGCAAATCTATCCAGGCAATGTATCCAGTTCACTCCAGTAAAATTTCACAACACAAGTAGTTTATAGCCACTTGATATTACTTCTAAGACACAAGTAGCCTTCCTTATAGCCAGCGAATACTAAGTTCATTTGTGGTCAGGTGTACAGTCCTTATATATGCTTCTATATAATTCTAGAATCTTATAGAACACAACAGTTGTCACCAGAGGCAGTGAGGAAGTTCTAGAACCTACAGGTAGCTTATAGGGTTTCCCCAAATCTATTAAGAGCATCACTGGGGTTAGCCTAGAGGGATTCCCCCAGTCTATAAATAGATCAATAAACATCAGTACCACATAACAAATAATCAGTTACTCCCTTACTTTCAATGCCAATAACACATGTAAAGCTTAGATTAAATTATGCACAGACACAGTGCCCAAAAATGTAACACTATCATGACTTCAAAGCCAAATGAAGCCAATCAGTTTACTTTTAGCTTCAATTGATATAGACTCCAGGAAAATGTTTCCAGCTGATGGATCATTCTGAGATATCTAATCGTTTGTGATATTCATTCCATAGGAGCTGTAAAGCTTCTAATGAGAGAAACAAGTGCGGCCTTTTCTGTCTTTGTAGATCATTGGAGCTTCAACATTGATAATATTTTATAAATTCTTATTTGATATCCATGATTTTCAAAATATCCAAAGCCTAGTGGCCATACAGGGAGGGACGAAATTGAATTCATAACTCACACGTTAATTTGAACATATGCTAAAACGTGAAATCTAGGGTCGTATTTTTCAACAATACTTTGCTAAGGTCACCTTATATCCAAGTTAGGAATGGTTTTCTACTTACCAAAGTATTACTTAGATTTTGTATTCATCAACCTCTACTTTGTTAATTATTACTTACATTTACACTGTAACTGTAAGCTTGGAAATCAAAAGTTAGAAAGAGTCTTATTTCATAACAATTCTGATGCAAGGTATCCTTTGCTTTTTTACTGAGTCATCTGCTTTTTCATTAATGTTGAAAAAGCTAATTTTCTTGAGGCCAAATGCTATTTTTGATATTGTGTCACAGCTAAATATCATTAATAACAGGATTCCCTGCAATAATTGCATATTTTAAAAATATTCTATCATCTATGATCATCTATGATATCTCTGCAGATAACTTGAAATCTAAGTAGGGGTCTAAGGTGACCTTAGAATGTTACAATTTTGATCCAAGTTAGGAACAGTCGAAGTATTGTTGAAGAATACGACCCCTGGGTTCTTGTGAAGATATTCTTGTGTAGTGAAATATTTGAAAATATATAAAAATACCACATATGCATCAGATATACTACAATCAATAACTTTTAAAAAACAAATGGCAGATGGTTAAGTATTTGTAACGTCAGATGTGGAGGCTTTAAAGTAATAATAAATGTAAAACAATCAAGGCATATATTGGTAATCTCATTTGGGTGTAGAGATATGAAAAATGGTATACAACACACTTCTGTTTAAAGGATGTTTTTCCATGTACAGTCATGCACCCAACAACAATGCACGACTGTGTATATTTTTTTCTATTTTTGAGGTAAATAAATTAACATAGCTAAATATGTATTTCTTTAAATGGCAATAATTCCCTTGCTCGATTTTTTGCTCGATTAATAATCTTTTCAGCATTAATTTCATAAAAGTGAGATACAGTAACCCACAAATAATACACAGGCATATATGGGCTATGTTATGGTACACATGGCAAGCACAGTTGTAGTTACTAGTTGCGATCAACTTGTTACAGGAAAGTTTCACTTAACATTTCATAAAAATTATGTTTACACCTGTAACCACTTGGTGATGTTTACTGGATTGAAGGAAGTTTCTCAACATAACTAAGCAGATATGGCTTCACAGAGACAAAACATGTAAATTCATTACTTGCATTGACCCACTCCAGTCTGTGAATCATTCCTGAGGTAAGTACAGTGATGAAGCATATTGTTTTCAACTATTGCTATTGCTCATACCTTTGGCAGCATTGGCTTCCCTTAGATGCCTTTTAGGTCATCCACAGCAGACTGTCCAAGTAACCCATAAGCCAAATTTTTTGCCAAACTAAAAGTGGTTATATCTCACCTGTTATTGGTTTGGGATCGAAAACATGGTCCTATAGAATGTGCTTGTTTTCTTTTGACATGGCCAGATTTGACCAGAAACCCCCCATCAAGGTTAAATAAACATACCCTAACTTAAAAGTTCTCATAATCTTTTCATTACTGGTGCTAGAGGTTTGAGATGTCAACCAATCCTATATGAATCATGGACTGTGAGTTAAATTTGACCTTGAGCTCCTTATTAAAGGCCAAACATTTGCACCCAAACACAACGTGCCTACATATTGCTTGTTCTTGCTTCCAGCATGGTTTCTGGTTTAAAGTGCATCCTGAGTTGACCAGTCCTTTATTTGTTGCTTTTCTGACACGCTATCTTAACTTTTTATGTATCAAACATACACCAATATGGTGAACATATTCACCATAACTGTGTAACAAGTATATGGTACACACATTTCTACAATTTATTTATGAATTAAATACAACATAACTAAATCACAAAATGTTATATTTATAGGTCTGGACGAATATAATGCAAATGCTTCAATCCAGTTTATAAAAACAATTTGCTGGCCACCTTACAGTTTTAATTTTGCAAAAAAAAAAATGTTTTTGGGAAGCATTACCATTTCTACATTTGTAAAAACTGAATCAGTTGCAGTGAAAATGTAGGTTTTGCCACTAAACAAAGTCTATATATAAACCATGTTCATGGCGGCCATTTTGAAGTACACCAAAGTGGCATCAAACGGATTAGTGTCAAATGAACAAATCATAAAACATTACCTAACTGGCATAGATAATCAATGCTTTACCTTCTGAAGGCACTTAATCCATCTGGTAGTGTGTACATAGTGTCACTGTAACACAGATCAGCTTGACACTAGCTGCATTTCTTTTCTGTGCAGGCTGAGCAACTTTTTACCTTGCAGCTAGATGACAGCTATGGCCTGGTTTTCTTTGCATTTGGTTACGATGCGTTCAGGGTGATTCGCCACAGGAACGCAAAATGGATTTGGGACTACTTTTCAATATGTTTGAAACAGTTGCTACATCCTTTCATGGACTGCACTAAAATTCTTCAACGTGAACTTAAGTGATATAATGTCCTTGTTTGGAGAAATACAAGCGAGGTTGTCAAGAAGAAATCATTTACATACTGCTACAAGGTCAAGGAAATGTTTGACCTAGGCAATAAACTAGAAATACAGTCCTCAATCCTTACTTAGAAAGTATACACATAACCATAATTACTTAGATCAATGATTATTTCAATTTCTCTCGAAAATGCATTTTTATTGATACTCTTGTACATAATTAAAGCTTTAACGATAGTCTATTACATAGTATTAAAACTCAGATTTGAAAATGTCCAATTTGAAAAGAAATAGAATTGTGAAAAAACAAATGCATTGTTCCGTTTACCTATTTAAAACTTTAAAATCTTGAGGAAAGAAGTTACAAATGTGATATCACTCCAGTTATTATTATTATTAGTGCACCCTGATTGGTAAATAACTATATTTTGATCATAATTTACTTTGGAAAGTCCTTCATTTTATGGACTGTTACAGAAAGTATGTATGCGAGAGAAGAACGTATAGCCTACGGGCGGGACTAAATATGGCCATATAGGGGCCGCAGCTATATTAGTGCATATGTTTTTTTAACTCATTTTACACATAAAAATCATTAAAGTGATACTCATGTTGTATATGTCATGGACATGTATTTAAAAGTTAAGCTGCATTTTAATGTTGCAAGTGGACACAGCAATGGCAAATTCAAAATCAGCTGGCTGCATATCAAAAGTTATGCAGCCATTTGATCTGTTGTAACCCTTCTATATGAAGTTTTAAGAAGTTTTAGCCAAGTCTTGGACTTAATTTAATGTAGTCTGGAATTATGCTAAGGCCTGTAGTAAATACAATCCCGGATTATTATTAGATGCCCCCCCATTTAAGTTGAGTTTATGCTATAACAGACATCAAAGTAAGCCCGACCAATAATAACTGACATACAGGCACTTTTAAGATAGGCTACCCTCATTTTTGTTTGACAGAAGGGTTCAACGTAAAACGTGATCAAAATAATTCCAGCACAAGATTTCCTTTAGGTCGCTTACACATCCCTAACCTCTAGGACCAATAGCAAACAAGTTTTAAGAACTTTTAAGCTTTAATACCCTCGTTTTAACCTTGTGGGAGAGGTACACGGTCAAATGTGACCAAATCAAAAACATCCCAGCATGAGTTCTACAGGTTTGTTTTTCCAGCCAAGCCTCTAGGACAAGTTATAGGATATAGGTATTTTTAAGGTTAACAAAAACTGGTTACATATATGAAATGCTTTTTGATGAATAATGAAAACATCGCTACAAAAATACATCAATCATGGAGATGAACAATATGATACTTCTGTATTTGTCATTTGGGAAGCTTCCCTATTTCATTCTGAACGGGTTACCACTCACCTTTAACAATAAAGGGAGTGTTATCACCTAGGCTAGCCTTCATCTAGACTTGTCATTAATTTTGCATTCTTTGGAACTTTGTGAGCTTGCATTTGGTTGCTTACTACCTGCATCACAGTTCGCCACTTTCCTATAGGCTGTGAACGCATTAATACCAGTCATGAATACCCAAAAGAATGTAGCATTAATCTCTCATCCATCGGGAAGGATTGAGGAAAGCTTCGATCATGTTTTATTTTAAATAATTTAATTATTTAAATTTATCAATTATATATGCATTCAAATTATTTTACCATATACTGTGGAACTTATAACATACATTTCAAATTCAACATGATAATATTTGGGATAACAATATGTCCTTAAAGCAAAAACATACTTTTTGGTGATAATAAGAGAATTATAGTACTTAAACTGATGCACGTTTTTATTTAACACAAATTTGATCTATTATGCAATACTATTGCTAGGTTAACTGTGAATGCTAATTGGGAGTCTAGACAAATTTCATACCTACAGTGGATACTTATGGAGATGAAAATAACCGAAAAGAAGATACATGGCAAAACTTATTTCAAACTGTTGACCTTAAGACTGATATAAAACAAGACCACAACATGATTACAGAGTGGGTGGTGGTCACAGAACAAAACCCAAAATCAAACGAGTGCAATTTCCATGAGAAGCTTGTTTAGTTATCCCAGTCAAAAGTTTGGCCAACCATTGCAGAAAACTCTTTGTTGTGTGGCTTGAAAAAGTTCACCAGTTTGGTTCTGAGTGCTGGATCCAGTGGGCGGTGATGGTGTCCTTTATGACTTCCCAGGCAGAAAAACACTGCGGCATCAGGCCTGAAACAGTAGAACTTCTTCGTGGTGTTGTAATAAAAATGTTTCTCATTAAAAAATGGTTCTATGTGTAGAAACTCTTCTATCTTCTTCAACTCGGTCAGAGGATGTTTGATTAAGGCGTCTCCATCGACAAAATGTATCTGAAATAAAAAGTCATATATATCATGTATAACACATGCATAATGTAATCCAGTAAAGGTAATTTTTTTCTTGAAATATGGGAGAAATACAGACTGGAATATTTTAAAATTTAGATGAGGTGATTAAGATTTTGTCACATGTTTGCTCTTTATTTGCAAATAACTGAAAACGTTATGGACTGATTTTGATAAAATTTTCAAGAAATACTTTCAATGGCACAAGCAATAGATAGATCGATTTATGTGGCAATCTGAAGCATTATCTGGAGCCAGGTAATTTTTAAAGTATTTCTTACCATTGCTCTCATAATCAGTATTTGAGATGCTGGACCTTGGCGGAAAGTTACGATCCTGAGTGCTCTGGTTTTATATGTGACAGTTCCCCGTGCTTGTGTATTTTGATGAAATTGGATTTTAAAAACATTGAATAAAAACTTGATATTGAAACTAACAAATCTTTCATGTACCATATATGAAAAATATATCACTCATGTAGATGAAGAATATAATACTCATGCTAAATATTCGCATACAATTGATATATTTTTCATATGTCATTCAGCAAGTTTTCCTATTGTTGTCAATACATAATTTAACTTCAGCACATAAGGCTAAACTGACAAAGAGCCTTTCAATTGACAAATAGCCTTTCAGTTATAATAAAAATAAATTATAATAAATTTGAGCTTTTGATAAACAGAAGTAAAGACCTGCTGTCGTTTGAATCTGTTCAGCCAAGGCTTTAGTCTAACATTGTACATTGAATGATTGATGGGTTTGTATGTCCCGTCAACTTCACCATTGGAAAATGCCAGAGACTGCAAATGTAAAACAACAAAGACAGTCAGATGTGAGTAGTGGATTAAATTTATCAATTGCTATAATGTAACTGGACAAACACATTTTAACAGAAAATATAAGACAGCTAAATAATGATGACACTTTATGTCATGTGCAGCTTGTAGTGCTATGAATTTACATAAATTTATAAAGGTCAAAGTGAGTTGAATTTTAGACCCTCCATATTTTCATGGTCACACTACAACTGACCCTAGTACTGTCCCACGCTTTGGCATAAGCAAGAATTGAAGGAATAACTAGATACAAGAGACAGTTGAATTATAATTTCGATAATACATTACACTTATGTTACTTCATTTAAATAAACAACCATGTCTTTTGTGGAACTTCGCTGATGCTTTTTGCAAACTGCACATACAGAATGAGCAAACAAGTCAAAGTAAGGGCTTTACATGCAGTACAACAGCAATGAACAGCTCCTAGGCATTGTCACTTTTGGAAAGTTGAGCCCACGGAGATGTGATGGCCTGTAATGAGATGTCAAACTTGCTATCCACTTAGGTTACTGAGGTTCCTAGGTGGGTGGGTACCTTTTTATAAGTCCAAGTTGGGGTTTCATATCTACTTTCAAGATTTAAGATCTAACATATCTTTTGATGTATAAGTTTTAAGATTATATTACTTTAGACTTAATCTGTCGTTTGTTTTGATGTACAATTTTGTAACATAACATCACTGACGCACTTGTCAGTAGAAGATGCATATGTCACTGGGCATGAAACCAACCTATTTTGATAATTTTTTATTCATTCCGAGTATTTTAGTAGTTATCTAATTTGGAATGACCTTTACCACACTTATGTGTCTTAGGTCCAATGACATGACCTATCAAACAAGTACACAATAGTTACATTTATATTTGTATTTGTTTGAAAATATAAGTTTGTACACTTGGAAAATTCCATACTGTGTATGAATAACACTGTAACGAACTGATGGCGGGTTTGCTACCCTCGCCTGTCCAGTTCCTGTTGCACATTGTTAAAAAAAGGGTAAATAAATAATGCGCAAAAAATAGTGAAAAGTGCTTTAATGATATAGTTTTCCAATTCATTGTACACGTGTTGGAATATCAAAATGTCAAAATTCATCCACTCAATGTTGTGAATAAAATACAGATTTTTTTAAAACAAAAAAAAACAACAACAAAAAAAAAAACAACAAGTACACAAAAATCAAATCAAAGTCTGTTTTTTTATGCCCCTCTTAAAAGATAGAATCACTTCCTAAGTAAGTTGTTTATGCTATTGTGAGTTCTAACTGAAATAGACTGAGAATACCATCCAATGTCACTAATGCCATCCATATTACATAGTAAGTCTACAAGAAATACAGTATATTGATTGTTTAAGTATATTTATTGTTATGTCTATTCAAGTGAGAATTTTAATAGGTGATTTGATGTAAACTGAGCCACATCTTGTCCAGTCTTTGAAAAAGATGCCATTTTCTGAATTATGATGACTTACCTCAAATGGAGGAGTTCTCGGTGTTTTGAAATGGTAATAATAAGAATAAGCTCTATCTATTGGATTCCTTACTGTCACCAGCAACTTTATGTCTGGATCAAAGTAATGTATCCGTGGGGCTACTACCTCGCCTTGCCACTCCAAGTATTGTGGGGTTTTCTCAAATGTCAGCTGCTCTTTCGTAGAATACGGCATTTTGACAAGGTATTTTTCATAAAATCTCTGACTTTTATCATCTGAGACAAAAAAATCTGGTTCTCCTATGTAGCATGCCATTTTGGGATGAAAGTTGAGAAAAGTCAAGATGGCATGGGTCCCTGATTTTGCTGTACCAATACAAATACTTTGCGGAAATCTCTTCATCAGAGAATAGTTGCCATTTCTACTGTATCTTTTCATTGTGGCTTCATTGTTGAACATATTTGACAAATTCTTGTTTGATCCATAGTATATGAGGTTTTCAAAATGTCTCTTTTTAACAGTTGGGATTGTGTATCTATTTGATCTTCCGATACCTTTCATAACATTCTGCAAAACTGAAGATTTTATTCCATAGTTTGTTTGTTGTATCCACCATGGTAAGCCTAGTAGGGACGAACACACAATGACCATGAATGCATAAATGGCTGATTTATTAGAAAACATTGCGAAAGGTCAAACCAAGAATTTTACAGCCATAAAAAATTATAACCAAACATTGCACACGTGTTAGCTTCAGTACAGATTTTTTCAATGAAGTGAACTCTTCAAAATATATAAAAATACCACAAATACATAGAAGAGAATAGAATCAATAAATCTTGGCATTACAAACTGTTTAAAAAGACATATTCACTGTGTTAAAGTGAATGTGCACCTGCTAACCATACTTGAAGGATGACCAGTTCCTACATTTGTCATAAAACTGTGATATGCCCATAAAATATTTCATCATTACACAACTGTAATTAAGTATTGAATGCACTGACACAAGTTGGATGTATCTTTCTTGACCATAACTGAATCATAGGCTCCATTCTCTGGAGAACTTCCTACAACTGTGTACAAGTTTAGTTAATACTAAATATTGAAAACATCCAGTTCGTGCTTTGAATGCCAAAAAGAAAAAAGAAAAAAATATTCAGGGCTTGTGTTTGAAATAATAGAATAATGAAAAATAATAATATAATGAAAAATGCAGAATTTTGGCGAAATTACAATTATGGACGAACTCTGTTAGATTCTTGTTGAGATCTGTCTTGGTAAATTCCCACAATCTCTCAAGGTCAAAGCTTCATTGAAAACATAACCACTTGAATTTTTTGCCATTGTTTAAGCGTCCTATGGGTGTTATTTTTTGTCAAGGGGGGGATAAAGATATGTATATATTAAAAATAATAAAAATTTTAGTTTATCACATCCCTTTTTAAGCCTTAGCGTATTCCATCTTCTTTTCGGAGGCAGATACAGGATTTTCCAAAAGAGGGATGGGCGTGGATTGTCGCATATGGGGGGGGGGGGGGGGGGGGGGGGGGGGGGGGGGAAGTATGGTCACTTTTGACAATTCACATCCGGATATTATGTGGGGAACAGGCAAAAGGAACTGAATAAAATGAAACCAAGTTAAGTAAATGAACAAAGGAAAACTGGACATAAAGTTTTCTGCTTTTACAATAGACACTTAGTGCCAACGAATCGTGTAATATGGCTTAATAATTCAGTTATTAATTAAATAAGACTTTATAGATCAGGGGCATAGCATTTATGTGCTGAATATTGCTTTTATTTGTAACAATGTGGAGATGGCTTAGGAAGGTTTAATTGTTCATTGGTTTAGTTGTTCAATTATTCAGCATACTTGTGCAAAGTGTTATTATTAGGGTTTTTTTTATAAAAAGCAAAGCTTTTTGCCCTGGTATTGACACTTTTTGCTCAATGTCTTTTAGTCCATTTCTTTTGTCAGGTTTCTTTTTTTTTGTATGCAAATAGCAATAATCTACATTATTCCAAATAAAATACATTGACAATTTTAGAACTATGACTGTTTCAATTTTGTTTCAAAAAATGATACAGTATCTGATTTTTTAATATATTATTATTGTTATTATGAATATTTGACATCTTCAATTTTTTGTAAAGTGAATTTGAAGGCAGACTGTTAGATAGATGGCATATCCTGGTACCAGTGGCAATTCATATTAAATGTACTAAAAACAAAAATATAAAAACTATGTCAATTCAATTCAAGTTGGGGGGCTCGGTGGTGTAGCGGTTAGAGTTCTCACCTCCAACCTCTGAGGCTGCCGGTTCGAATCTCGGGCTGGGCGCTTTATGTTGGAAAGTTGGTAGTTACTTGCCAATGCCCGGTGGTTCACAGTGCAGTATGCACTGGTTTCCTCCACCTGTAAACTACCCATCGCAATATGACCCTGGCTGTTGAACGCGATGTAAAAAACAATAAATAAATCTAAATCAATTCAAGTTTTACTTACAAGTAAGTTATTCAAAACTGGACTGTAAAAATAGCTATTACAGCTATGGGACTTCATCTCACACAATATGCCACATCTTCAAGAATTAGGTAACAATAGGAAAAAGATTCTCTGAATTTAATAGTGTTGAATTGCAAGTGATTTATTGACCGGAAAATGGCAAAGCAGCTATTCCTAAGTTAGCTATGGAGTTACAGCTCTGAAAAGTTGCCAAGGCAAACATCAATAGGGAAACTGATAAATTTATATCACGAAAATGTTTCTTCGTCAATACCTCTGTATGCCAAAAGTGATTTACTCAATGGTAAACTACTAATAACAATACTATAATGATACTATTCTGAAATTTTTCTAACACAGATCATCAGGAAAAGGTGAACAATATATTTGATAAAATCATTTAAATTCCATAGTGTTGAAGCAACAAGTGATTTACTGAATGGCAAATTTCAAAGTAGCTATTTCACATTAAGCTATACATCTACAGCTTTGAAAATTTCCCATGATAAAGAATAAGAAATGTATTTAAATATGTCAACAAAATGCTGCAGTTACAGTGATTTACTCAATGATGAACAAAGCATTTAGTCAGTTGGCTATGGAGTTACTGCTCTGAAATTTACCACGACACGGAACACAAAAAACAGAAGTTGAGAAATGTGTTTCAATCCAATTCAATTCAAAACCTTTCGTTGTTGCAAGTGATTTACTCAATGGTATGCTGTCAAAGTAACTTTACTCAATTGTCTATGGAGCTAGAGCTCTAACATGGGGCTATGACACAGAAAATAAAAACGTATAACATATTTCTCTCACAGAGACGTTTAAGGTCAATTGTTTTCTGGTGATTAACTCAAACTATAAGGTGGCTATTACTTGGAGCTATGAAAATACAACTATGAACATTCAACAGGATGCATATCAAACTACTTAAGGAATGAATTTCTCAAAAATGCTCTTAATTTTTCACAAATTTAAGTAATTCACTCATTTGAGAACTATTAAAATAGCTATTACTCAGTTTGCTATGGGACAATAGCTCTGAAAATATACTATCACACACATCACTGAGAAATAAGTGAACAACATGCTTAATAACAAGTTTTACTTTCCACACTCCTAGGACCAATGATAAGGGTGTTATGAGACTTTAAAAGTGTGATATGGCTGTCATTTGGTTTTCAAAATGAGTCCAAAATAGCTATCAGTCAAACTCTCTTAATCGCACACGTTTGCACAAATCTGAAGCTAGCCACGATAATTGAACCTTTACAACATCTTATTAATCAGCTTTGAACAACTGGCTATGGCGGCAACTTTATTTTGTAACTAAGGTCAAATTATTTTCAAACATAATCTGCAATTTAGGTGAAAACTTTGTGAATGAGATATAAAGGTTTATGTAAAAATGTGTCTTTCTTAAGCAATTTCACCTTAAAACAGTGGTTAAAGGTAAATTTAGACACTTCAAAAAGATTAACGTCATATGTTTTATTATAAGTTGTTTCATATGTTGAGGCCCTAGAACAGATAACAAAGCAGACTATCTCCTTAGCAAAATGACCCAATGTGACCTTGAATCAGTGGTTAAAGTTCAAATTCAACACATTCAAAATATTCGCACTCGTGACTTTGTATAAGTTACTGTTACATTTTCAAGGTCCTAGGATCAAAGATTACTGAAATATAAAACTTTTTCAGTGTGATAACCCAACTTGACATTAATGGTGATGTTGATTGAAATTCGACATAAGATATCTTAAAATTAAGACATTGAACAGTAACAATGGAAATTATTTTCAAAGATTTCAAAGGCTTGTTGAAAATCCTGTAAATAAACTATATTTGAGCGATTGTAACCAGACAACAATACAAATGTTCTTTATTATGTATAAAATGCTCGTTTATAGATAATTTTACTGTATTGCATTCGATATTTAAAAATTATGCTTTTTAACAGCAAAAACAAGATAAACTCGCCCGATTAGAAAACACTGGCCGATCAAGGGCTACATTAAAGTTCCTGTAAAATGCTACCTATTTGTGCGAATGTAATGAGACAAACATAAAATTGTTTTGTGTAGAATAATTTTGTATAGACAATTAAGCTGGAAAAGTATCACGAGAAAATTAAGAATTAAAATCTTGAACAGCAACACCAGCGGAAAAAAATCATCCAGTTAAGCACACTGAGAAAACAAAGCCATTGCTAAAATCCAGTAAAATGCTTAATATTTGTTAGATTTTATAAGCATCACTGAAATGTTCATAATTATCTGTAGAGTGCTGATATGTAAAATTAAAACAAGCATAAGATGTCCTAGTATTATTCCATGTGGAACTCTGGCATACAATATGAGTCAATAAAATAGTAGCACTGGTCACAACACTTATCTTTAATTTCTCCATTCTATTCTATTCTATACTTTTATAGCACAAAGACTGGCTCTAAGGCGTGACACCAGAACAAACTGAATAATCATCATTCCAGGTCAGTGCCATAGAGACTCTGGATAGTTGATACACTACGGTGGTAAAGCCTTTTTAATGATGTAAGATTTTAACATTTTTCTTCAACAGCCAAGAGTGTTTTTCACATATGCAAAAAATGAATCTTTAAGTTGATGTTTGAAACGTGCATGATGCTCAAACAGATCCTACCCAGGGGACTTTTTCTACATAACAACTACTTATAACATGTTACAATTCATAACTTCGAAATGTCAAGTCTGGTACTCCTCTAAGTGCACTAAATACAAGTTTACCATATGATGTCTGTCCAAAGAAAATTTAAGGTCTTGCGTATTGATTTAAGGTCACCACAGGGGCCCACCTTATGCAAATTTTGTCACTTTAATGCAGCTTATCAAGCTTAAATCTCACTTGGGGAGATTTGGTCGTCTGGTATGTCATTAGAGTTTTTGTGGTATCATGATTGGTTCTATTCAACCAAGGGTTTAATTGCTGCGCTACTGTGATATTATATTTTTATCAAATAATTTGTTTATACAATTTTAATTCATATTTCAGCGTAAATCAAGGCATTAATCGTGGCTTTTGTGAGCCCACATATTTCTAGCACAGTGAGAATGAGTAGTAATTAATACAGACTTCTGAGAGTCTCTGTCTCTCTATGTGTGTCGGGTGTGTGTGTGCATGTATCTTTTACACTGTCTAGGGTGAAATAAAAAGGCAACAGTTTCAGTAAAATCTATGGCTGTGTTGCCGCACAGTCCCTATCTGGTCAGCAGTTAGTAACTGGGCGGACTTGACTAGGGTGAGTCAAACACAGGAAATCTTCTTAACTAAGTTTATTCGTTACCTCCAGTATAGCACATCGATAACGCTATCAGCAGCTTCTCCCTCACAAGTATACCTAGAATCTGGCTGCCATACAGAAACACCTATAAATATACAATCACTACCAATAGTATTTTTCTAAATAATATAAGTATTACTTAAATTTATATCACTACAATGTTTATAGTGAGCCACAAGTATTTTACATTAAATAAAACTATACTGCTCACAGGTCACACAGATAACCACAATATAATCAAATCATATTTCTTTATTAAATCAATGTGACTAGATATAAGTTTATCACATACTCAATGCACAGGCTACAAAACTACCTATTCAATTAATAATTAAATATATGTAATTCAATTAATAATTAAATACATTTCCATCACCACTAAAATGCATAGATTATGAAAACTATCAACAATAAATAAACCTATCACAGTTAGTGATTAAATAAAACATGTTTACAACTACAAATCCCAAACTGCTAGTTTTAAGCAAGCAATCCTCTACATCATAACACACATAACTTAAACACTCACCTGCATCCACCAACAAACTAGCACAATCATACACAAAACCGACCGTTCCACAACTCTTCCCTTTCAAACCTCAACAACAATCAACAATGACATTGGGCCGTTAGCAACTTCCGCTAACTGACAAAAGACAAAATTATTTCGTCTAGCTGTTTAAATAAAACGTGATTCTCGCCAATGCAATTTGCGACCACGCTACCACATACTTCCCCGTATTGGGAAATGTCATCCTGACATTAAAAATCAGGTCACCCGTACCATCACACCAGAATAACTGCTCCAAATCTCAAGCCAAATTCCATCACAGTTGTAACATATGGTTCAAAAAAATAAAAAAATGATGTCAAAAATTATTATGAATAATAACCATTCCGATTCAACAAAAATCATACTGCATCCAAGAAACATAAAACAAAAACTTCAGATTATGTTTCACTGAACAAGTCATTCAATGTCACACAAAGGTCAAAATAACCCATCAAAATAACTCTAAAGCGTTCTTCAAAAAGTTTATCTTGTCACGAGTTTGAGTGTCATTGATTGTCCCATCATCACTAGCACCAGTTTGTTGGCCATCTCCTATGACCTGATTGAAATTGTACACAAAATCCGACCTCAAATGGGCAGTCGATTTCACCCTTGTAGACCTCCTTGGTGCTGGAACTGGAGTGTTAGGAGCATCACTGACATTACCATCAGTATCTGAGTCTGAGGAACTTGAACTGGATATCCTGGCTGTTGAACGGGACGTAAAACGCCAACTTTGACCTTTGAACTGGATATCACTTCCTCTGACACATCAGAGTCCTCACCACTAGGTTCAATTCCTGAACCATGGTCCACCAGTTCATCACTCAATGCCTCTCCAGTACCAAAGGACACTACCTCACCATTATCTAGGTGAACAACACTCACTGACCCATTTGATTGAGCCAAACTAGACTCCTCTATTTATGGGGTGACTGATAAACCCCGAGTTCTCCTGGGAGTTGGCACCGGAACCACAGTCCTGGGTTTAGGTACAACCATTCCCTCATCGGAGTGAACATCAGATTCAACATCAGACTGCTCGGAGTCCCTATCACCATTTGGAAAATGAATTTGAATATCCACTTGGTCAAATGCGCTCTGAGAAACCCGCTGACGAGGTTTTGGCTGTGGTACTGCTTGACTTTCTAGGGGCAAACAGGGTATGGGTAGGGGCAAATTACGATGCAGTATCTGAGCTCTCCCACTCCCAATTTCAGGCTTAACCTCATACACTGGGATATCAGAATTGGGTTGCTCTACCAATGGTTGGCTCCATTTATCTGCTGAGTACCCTGTAGCCCCACATTACGAAGCAGAACCCTGTCCCCGAGTTCCAAAACAGCGCCACGAATTCGCCTGTCATACCTATCCTTCTGATCTGCCTGACTATGCTTCACAGAGGAGTCGGCTAATTCATAAGCCTTCTTCAGGCCCTCTTTTAGACTGTTTATGTAGTCACGAGATGTCACAGGACCAGATGATTCATGACGGCCAAGAGCAAGATCTACTGCAATCCTAGGATGGCGACCAAACATTAAGTAATAAGGGGAGAACCCAGTTGTGTCATGTTTGGTACAATTATATGCATGAAGAAGAGACCTGACATGACATTGCAGTCAACCTTCTTCTTCGGATCCAAAGTGCCATGCATATTGAGAAGAGTGGAGTTGAACCTGTCCGCGATCCCATTTCCCATAGGGTGATATGGGGTACAGCTCTTCTTGATATTCGCCATCTGACACAGCTCAGCTATCAATTTGCTCTCAAAGTTTCGGCCTTGATCACTATGTAACCTTTTCGGGAAGCCGTAGTGAACAAAGAAATTGTCAAAGAGCATCTTAGCGGTGGTCTTAGCAGATTGGTTGCGAGTCGGGCATGCCTGAGCATATTTTGTAAAATGATCAGTCACAACCAATCTGTCTCAATGCCACCCTTAGACTGCTCCAGTTTTAAGAAGTCCATGCAGACCAGTTCCATAGGTTGACAAATTTCAGTATTAACCAGCGGTGCCCTCTGAGGATTTCAGTCCTTTCTCCTCACACATCTACCACACCTGGCGCTAAAATCACTAACTGATTGGTGCATGCCAACCCAGAAGTATCGCTCACGGAGTAACTCCAGGGTCCGGTCTCGTACAAGATGACCCATGTCATTGTGCACGTATGACAAAGCTGACTCCTGATACTTACTTGGTAAAACCAGTTGTGAATGCGGTTCACCTGCGCATATCCTTTTCCTGACCAATATCCCATTGACCACTTCGAGAGCTTTTCGCTCCTTCCAAAGTTTCATTGCATCAGGTGAAATATCGCCTTCAGCCATGTCACTAGAGAGTTTCTGTCTAACTTCTCTGATCGCAGGATCGGCTTCCTGCTCCATTGACCAATCAATGGCAGTATCCAGGGATGACTGACAGTCCCGAACTAGGACATCAGGAATAGCCTGTTGCCCATAACAGAAACATCCCACAGGAACTGTACCTGGAACATGAACATGTAACATCTGGCTGACAATGGTAGAACTAACCTCAGTCCATTTAATCCTCGAAAGTGCATCTGCAGCACGATTTGCTGAGCCTGGACAATATGTCAAGGTGAACTGGTAATTTGCCAGCTGTGCAACCCACCTATGCCCGGTGGCATCCAACTTGGCTGACTTAAGCACATAAGTCAGGGGATTGTTGTCTGTGATCACAGAGAAAGTATTTCCATAAAGGTAATCGTGAAACTTCTCTGTAACCATCCATTTCAATGCCAAGAACTCCAGCTTATGAACGGGATAGTTTCGCCCAGCCCTGGAAATTCCACGACTAGCGTAAGCAATCACCGGCTCCAAGCCATTCTGCTCCTGTGACAACACAGCACCTAGGCCATCGCCACTTGCATCGGTGCGGAGAATGAATGGCTTTGAGTAATCGGCAAAACCGTCCCCACTTGAAAGGAGGATACTTAACCTTTGTCCTGGTTTTTGTTTGATAATGCACTCCCCCTTGGGCCAACTGATGTAGTGGCTTTGCAATTTTGGCAAAATCTTTGATGAATCGCCAATAAAAGCTCATAAATCCAACAAAACTTTGGACTTGATTCACAGAAGCTGGCACAGGCCAAGACTTCACACTGGCAATCTTATCAGGATCCACTGAAATACCTTTCTCCGAAATTATGTGTCCAAGGTATCTTGTGTCCTTTCGTAAAAACTGACATTTGGACGGGCCCAATTTAAGTCCAGCTTCTTTCAGCTTCTGGAACACCGCCTCCAAGCGAACAAGATGTTCCTCGTATGTCTTACTAAAGATGACAATATCATCCAAGTAAAGCAAGCAAAATGACAGGTGGAGATCACCCATACAACTCTCCATTAGTCTCTGGAAAGTAGCCGGGGCATTGGTTAACCCAAAAGGCATGCATTCGCATTCCCAAAACCCCAAGGGACCAACTGTAAAAGCTGTCTTACATTTGTCTTCCTCGGTAAGAGGTACCTGCCAATAACCAGACTTTAAGTCCAGTACACTAAACCACTTGGCACCAGATAACACATCCAATGTTGAGTCAATATGTGGCAAACTGTATCTGTCCGGAATAGTTTTGCGGTTGATTGCCCTTAAGTCAATACAAAACCTCAAAGCACACGACTTTTTGAGCACTATCACAACATTTGAAGCATACGGACTCTGAGACTTGCGGATGACACCAAGTGTCTCCATTTCCTTCAAATGAGACCGAACTTCTTCGTACATGGATGGAGGGATGGGTCGTGGCTTTTCCTTGAAAGGCACATTGTCTGTAAGACATATATGGTTTTCCGCCTTAGTTGTCAGACCCAAATCCAAGTCATGAAGTGAAAATACCGACTTCCACTTCACCAAAAGTCTTTGTACCTCACCAACTTGCTCGTCAGATAAGGTTTCCTTCACATGAGAGAAATTGTCAAGGAAATCAGCGGACTGACTGAATGACACTTCATCAGCCACACTTCCCTTCTCAAGGCCAACCACATCCTCTGTGCTGTATAACTCACAAATGCGAGTCTTTGCTGGAATGGTAACAGGCTCTGACAAATGATTCACAAGGTCAATGGGTAACCTGATCTTTGACCTACCTGGCGATACAATGTTCACACTTGGTGTAACCATAACCCCTTTTGGTAACCCAGACTTCCCTTCCATGCAAACAGTCATTTTTGGGAAAACCGCTGGAGTTTGTGTTCGACCATAAATGATCACATGACCATTAGCTGGCACGGTAACTGGTCTGGAAGTCCTTAGATCACCCAGACTATCGGTTTTACCCTGTACTGCCTGTTGCTTGGTAACAGCGTACAACACATTCTTCCAGGTGCGGTCAGGTTGAAGGTTGGCATTGGTAAGGCGACCAAGAATATTGGTACCAAGAAGCACCGGAACTCGTTTGTGATATTCTGTATCAGGTACAACTAGCATCAGCACTGGGAACTCACCTAACGAAATCTCAGGCGACTGAATTGCAACTTCTCCCAATCCCAAATAGGGAACTTTATGACCCCCTGCGCCTTCAATAGACAACGCATTGTCCAAAGGCTGAACAGTCAAATTCAAAGAAGTGCAAAGTCTCACTGCCATAGTGCTGATCATTGAACCAGTATCCAGCAATGCTGATACCTCTTTTCCACAAACAATCAATGGCACTTCATTAGCCCTGCCAAAAATATCCCTCATTAAATCATAGGAGCTTTTCATTGGGATGTCGGACCGCTCCCTTTTTCCGACCCCTTGAAGTTTAAACAACAGTTTTTCGCAATATTCCCCAGCTTGTTGCACTTAAAACAGCGCACAGTTTTCTTGGAACCTGTTCCCGACCCCTGTGGTCGTGAAATCCTCTGTGTCTGTTGCGTAGACTGGGACGAGGTGGAATCTAAAGATGTCATAGATGGTGTCACCTGCGAAAACTTGGTCTCCAATGCTTTGAGCCGGGCTAGGATTTCATCGAACCCCTTCTTGAACATTGGTGACATTTCCGCATCTGCTTGTTGCACCTTTACTGTTTGTGCAGAAAACTCAACATCAACCTTCCTTGCCTCCACAATGAAGTTGGGACTGCCAGCCAAAGCATCAAATTTGTGCCTAAGGGTATCCTTGACCTTACCGCTGCGCAACTTTGTCCAGAACTGTGTGTTGACCACAATATGGTAATTGTTCGGGCTAATGATGGAAGCATCCTTCCTGGTAATCTTGGAAACTATATCTTCCAACCTGGCATACCATTCAGTAATACTCTCATTAGCCCCTTGCTCTGCGGCATAAAACTGGGCCAACAACACATGTGGAGGAATAACATCTCCAAACATCATCTCGAAGCGTCGAAGAATGTCGCTGATGGAAGCACTCTCCCCCATATGAAGAACCAGCTCCTGCACCTGGCCTTTAATGGACCTCTTGATAGCGGTCAACACCATACCTTCCTGGCAACCTTGCCTAATCAAGCAGTTCACATCATGGCGAAATTGTTCATATGAACAATCCTTGGACGAGCCAGAAAAAGTGCTCACTCTTACAGTTTGTGCACAGTATTCTGGTTGCTGAAGTGAAAAGTTTGATTACCAAATGGTGTTGACTCTGGCATTTGCTCTGGCAAAGTAGGCTTAACTGTCTTCAGCTCAGGCTGATAAGCAACTCCCTGTGACACTGGAGGGTCCAGGGAAACTCAAAGGGCCTCACTCAACTGCTTCCTCTGTATCACCGACAATCCTCCAATTGCCTCCAGGATGTCACTCATCTTGGGTTCAACTTTGGGAGTCGACTCAGTGATCCCTGTCTTTCCCATCTGTTCAGGCTTGGAATAAGCTCCAAGAACGCTTGGCTTCAGGCTAACCAAAAGGCTAGTCAGTTTTGGTGTAAGCACCTGGACTGTCACAATCTTGCCACAAAGAGGCTGGTTGTGATGTCTCAAAATCACCATCTCAACATATCTGACATCCACAAAAAAATAAAAAGACCATGATCATGTGGAATGCAATCACGGATGACCTTATCCGGACTGATGTCTAGTTTCAAGTTGTTTCAAGTTGTTACAAATTTCAACCGGGTCATAATCGGAGTCCAATCCGCTAATGTACACAATCTGCGATGTCAAATTGATGTCACTACAACTCATAGGCTGTCAGAAAAATACCTCAAGGTTCTACCAGTTCAAAAAAATACAAATTCAAAGTGTCAATATAAAATGCAAGCTAATCTAAATCAAAAACTCCAAAAATATTTATACAAGGAAAAATTAAAGATCCAAGTGCTCCAAAAAATATAAGTTCACTGTAAAATAGGTCAAAGTTAAGCTTATTCACTGCAAAAGCTAATAATAATAAAAACCTATGCTAAAGGTAAAACAATAAGTCAATAAATAATTCTGTATAGCAGATAGCTCACGTTAACCCAACATGAGTCCTAAAGGTTAAAAAATCAGTTATACAGTTGATGGCTATTGAGTTATACAGTTGATGGCTATTGAGCGGCAATAAATCCGACAAATATAATGATAAAACAAATCCCAATCCGGAATATAACCGACAAGCTATTGAAAACAGCAATAAATTAGGCAAAATGCAATAAAAAGACTCACACTATATTTCAACTTCACTCTGCACATTCATTCACGTACCTTCAATCCAAATTTTAATAAATGCAAGTACATAAATTATTATGTACAATAATAAATATATGATCAATAAAACATTTATAATGAAATTAAATGAAAATATACACCAAAAATGTATGAAGAAAAAAAAACAAACTCACCTATATATCTAAATATACTGAATGTTAAATGACTAGAGAAATTAGCAATATATAAAGCATAAGTTTGACCAGCAAAATCAAAAAATTACTTCATAAATTCATATGTACATAAAAACAGTTCAAATACTGATAAATTAAACAAAATTAACCCAACGTACTTCCACACACCAATCAAAAAAAAAATTATTCTGAATTACTTTAAAAAAAAAACAAAAAAAACCACCAAAACCACAGTACTTGACTATACCGGAAAATGAGTAAAAATAAAAAGAACAAAGAACTGCACTTGATTACTTAATTAAGTCCAACACAAAGTCAGTTACCACAAAATATCTCTTGACTAGAAAGTCTCACCAAAATAAATCATATATATCAAGTAAACAAGCTGCAAATATTCACACAACTGAAGCAAAGGTAAATGCCAACACTGATCAATAAGGTGAACACAATACTGAGATATCTTGCGAGTTAACCAGTAGAACAAATAAACATCAAATTAACTAATCACAATGCTGAATCACAATGACACTGAATAAATAACTGGTAAACCACATATGCTAATGAAGTCTAGTTAAGCACACCCAATGAACTTTACCACTTTCCGTATTCACCACTCCAAATGCCAAAATAGATGCTTTAATATCAAATCTTCAATTTTACTGTCCTGATGACAATCTTTCGGCAGAGGTCGTTAACGATGAGTCTTTTATGGCCAAAAACACCATCCAACACGCAACAGAAACAAATCAAACACTCGCTTAACTAAGTCGACATCATGCACTCTCCAGGGGTATACTTGATGCAGGTGTCAACACTGTGTCACTGTGAAGACTGAAGAAAACACTTAACTAATGCAAATAAAAGTAGTCACATCGGAGGTTCCTGTCATCACACCCTCAGGATCTCATTAGGGGCTCCAAATGTTGCCGAACGGTCCCTATCTTGTCAGCAGTTAGTAACTGGGCGGACTTGACTAGGGTGAGTCAAACACAGGAAATCTTCTTAACTAAGTTTATTCGTTACCTCCAGTATAGCACATCGATAACGCTATCAGCAGCTTCTCCCTCACAAGTATACCTAGAATCTGGCTGCCATACAGAAACACCTATAAATATACAATCACTACCAATAGTATTTTTCTAAATAATATAAGTATTACTTAAATTTATATCACTACAATGTTTATAGTGAGCCACAAGTATTTTACATTAAATAAAACTATACTGCTCACAGGTCACACAGATAATCACAATATAATCAAATCATATTTCATTATTAAATCAATGTGACTAGATATAAGTTTATCACATACTCAAAGCACAGGCTACAAAACTACCTATTCAATTAATAATTAAATATATGTAATTCAATTAATAATTAAATACATTTCCATCACCACTAAAATGCATAGATTATGAAAACTATCAACAATAAATAAACCTATCACAGTGGTTAAATAAAACATGTTTACAACTACAAATCCCAAACCGCTAGTTATAAGCAAGCAAACCTCTACATCATAACACACATAACTTAAACACTCACCTGCATCCACCAACAAACTAGCACAATCATACACAAAACCGACCATTCCACCACTCTTCCCTTTCAAACCTCAACAACAATCAACAATGACATCGCGCCGTTAGCAACTTCCGCTAACTGACAAAAGACAAAATTATTTCGTCTAGCCGTTTAAATAAAACGTGATTCTCGCCAATGCAATTCGCGGCCACGCTACCACAGCTGATTTGTCTTGCATGTACCCTTTGTTGAGGGATAAATAAAAGCAATGGAGTTTTTATCAAGTCTAGCAATGTATGACACCTTTTATTTTTTTACAATATAACCAGAAATGTACAATAGAATTTCTGCCTTTTTATTTATGAAAATGTTATTTTTACAGTTTAACACGACAAATGGAGGGTGAGTTTGTAAATTACATTTTTTGAGTCCAAATGAACTGTATGTGTTTATATCAACATAACAGTGAAAATGGGTGTAGTAGTGACTGGTAACTTATAAAGGATATAAACCAAAAGTCACAGTATTTTTGTAATTTTACTCAACATAAATAAAACTAGAAAAATGTTTTTGCTGACAAAAACGAAGCGGCCCTGATGAAAAAGTGCGAAGTAATCTGTAAAAGATGTCAAGATATGCATGATAAGGAATAGAAAATGTAAAGTTTATTGCATTGTGTACGTTACTATATTTAACAAATTAAAGAATGACGACAGCTTCGCAGGTGTAAAATGTACTTCTCCAAAGAATGTATATCCAATGCGCGAAAAAATGCCTCCTGGAAAAAATGCCTCCTAGAAAATATGTCTCCTAGGAAATATACCTCCTAGAAAGAATGCCTCCTGAATATTTTGTGACCAGGAGAAATAACTTCTAAGAAAGAAAAAAGTTCTTTCAAGTATCATAACACTACAGGTTCACATTACAACTTCAGAGGCATCTTCATTTTTCGACTTGAGTCTTATAGTCGCCAATGCCTGTCAAAAATTCACAGTCTTTTACCCATTTTGCTTAGCTGTACAAAGGTATGTAAGTTTCTCTAGTAAGGTTTTGCTGGTGCTTCTCACTCTTTTGGCTGGCTGTTCATCCCTGGTTTCCATTATGAAAGGTGTTGTGTTTTTCTTGTAATTACATTTCTGCCCCACCTAGTGCATCTAACTGCGATCAACTCCTTACAGAGGGGATAACATATGTTGTAATTTGATAAGAATGCATATTGTAAGCCATAAAAGCCACAACTATTTCATCAAGAAACCTCATAGCCATAAATCCTGCTTTGAAACTGGTCCAGAGTACAGCTGAAGGGATACCCTTTCAAGAAGATATTTGTAATTTGTACTTCGTGATATTGTACGTTCTGGTGTTGACTGTACATATTTGAAATTAACATGTTTTTGATATTTTACGATTTAGGTTACAAATGTAACATGTTTACAAGTTGAAATCACTTTTTTTTCTCGGGAGCCTTTTTTTTCCTAGTCACAAAATATCCAGGAGGCATTCTTTCTAGGAGGCATTTTTTCCAGGAGGCATTTTTTCTGTGAGGCATTTTGTCCATGAGACATTTTTCCCCCAGATTCTGTATATCCTACATTCTTTGGTAATGTTCTCGGAGAAGAGGTCTCAAGTGTACGGGTACATTGAGCACAGACATTTCTGTTCAAAATGTCATTAGTATCAGACTTAAGTATAAAACACTAATTGAATGCAGTGGACTAAGATGCTTAAGAACTATTGTTTAAAATTACTGATTGTGCTTCAACTAAAAACTTAACAAAAACACTAATAAAATCCAGTGAACCAAAGTGCTTAAGACTTTTTGTTCAAAAGTTAATGATTTTGCTTCAGAGTTATTGCTTACAAGAAAAATCAAGTTACAAACAAGTGAAGCTGTAGGGCTAGAAAAATGTTACTGGATTTATTCGGAAAGAAAAGTATGAGTTTATATATTGCAATATTTATGAATGATTTAGCAATTGAAATTAAAAATCTAGGCTTAGGAATAAGAGTAGGAGATCATGATCCATTCCACAGTTCAATAATGCACAAAATTCAGACCAAATAAGTTACTGAACTTGTTGTAGCTGTGAAAAAAGTAGCCCAAGGAATATTTTAACAAAATGCTGTGAACGCAATACTTTTCAAGTTATAAGTGATTTAATGCATGACTTCAGGAATTTGAATGCATTAAAGTTTCAACAATTCATTTCCCACTTGACCTAAAATTAATTAAATGTAGAAGTCTAAGTGAAATGGAAGAAAGTAAAAGAAAACAATGTACACTCGAAAGAACAGCATAAATATTCCACTTTTTTTGTTCCACTTTTGTTTCACACACATATATATCTGTATCTGTCATCTATGCCACAGAAAAACACTCTCTCCCTCCATCCACCCTTCCTACCCCCACTGAGGCCATTCTTTTTTCACTTGCTTTTTATGTGCACTAAAGGGGAGTTGGGGGGGTTCTTTCTGCATAGAAAGACTTTCCACGAATTTAATAGATATCACACAAAAGCAAATACAGAGTTGGGGGGAGGAAGAAGAAAAGGACAAGTCATTCATTTCCACTCAGCTGGAGATACATAAAGTGCTGTACAAGAAGAACTATTCATGAGAAAGTGTTTTTTTTTCCAGTCATCTTATATTGTGAAAGAAGTCAGGTCTATACATTTGACCAATTTACATAGTCTATGTGAAGAAGTAGGTAGATCATCAACTCCTTCTGCAAAACAAAAGTTGAATCAATTGAAGCTTTTTTTCCAAGAAGGAAAAGTTATATCCCCACAATTCCAAAAGAATGGAATCAGAAGAATGTGTTTTTTTTAATCTGCCTAAAATTGGAAATTTATATCATGTGAACACTGATCAGATGTCATAACTTCATAAACACTAGGGGATTAGGTTTGCCAGATAGCATAAATATTTTAAAGTATACATATGCCAGGTGTGGTTATAAAAGTGTTAAAATAAATGAGGAGGGAGCAAGAAGGTTTTATTTATCATGTTAAGATGGCCAAAGCCTCTTAAGTACAGGAATTTTAAGTGAAGTGTTATACAAAATCTTACTTAAGTATAATCAATGTCAAGTTAAACTGATGATACTGAACAGTAAATCAGTTATGGGCTGAAAACCCTCATTTTTACGTCAAGATGGCCATGACTGTACTTGTATTGGAACTCCAAGGTAGAAAGAAAATAAGAATGTCCTATTGTCATCTTTAAAAGCGTAGAAAATTTAACTGAGCTCTGCTGAACAATACGATAGCTGGATATTAAAAACTCCATAATTTCACTGCAAGGTGACCATAACTTCATCCATATTGGGACTTTAAGGTGACCATATAATTAGAATGTCCCTTTTGTCATCCTTTATAAGTGTACAAAGTTTAGCTGAGGTCAGTTGAACAATAAGATAGCTGGAGGCCGAAAACTTCCTTTTTTCACTAAAAGGTGACCATAACTTCATTCAGATTGGGACTTTAAGGTGACCATAAAATAAGAAAGTCCCTTTTGTCATCCTTTATAAGTGTACAAAGTTTAGCTCAGGTCAGTCGAACAATAAGATAGCTGGAGGCCGAAAACCTTTTTTCACTGAAAGGTGACCATAACTTCATTCATATTGGGACTTTAAGGTGACCATAAAATCTGAATGTCCTTTCTGCCAACCTTTATAAATGTCCCAAGTTTTATTTGAAATGTACACATTGACTAAGCTCAGGGCTGAAAAACTCTACATTTTAAGTTTAAGATGGCCCTAACATTATTAATATTTGAATCATAAGGTAGTAAGAGAGTTCTTTTGATGTACCTCAATATCAATATATGTTAGATTTTTAAAAAGATGGAAAAATAAAGGGGCCAGACAGTTTTATTCCAATTTGATGACTTTAGGGGGGGGACATAGCCCCAATAATGTTAACAGTTTAACGTCACCATAAAGTCAAGATAATCCTTTGGTAAATCTTAATATATATGCCAAGTTTGGTCGAAAAAAGTGGAAAACTAAGTGAACTGGAGGGTTAACACCCCTGTTTTGGTCATTAAGGTTACCTTAAGTTTGCAGATACAGAGCTAAAACTTCGGCATGTGAAAGATTATCAAAAAGTAGCTGAATAAGTTATCCCAACAAAACGCCGAAATCCTGACCGTTTTTGAGATACAGATCAACCACCCATTTTTTAAAAATTTACGAAAATACAACGCCTCTAGTTCAGGCATCTATGTTCCGATTGATGAGAAAATCCTTTCCAACCTTGGAAATTTGGTCTAGAATGTACCTGATAAATTTTATAGCACAGGTGTGTGTTTTTTTTCCGAAACGCGATGACGGGGTGTTTTTGAATGATGCTTAAGGTTACCTTAAGTAAAGCTTAAGGTCTGCGCAAAGTATTTCAAAAAATTTTCCCGGCCCTATAGATTTTACGAAAGATAAGAAGGAAAAAAAATTTGAAAGGCCAAGAAGTTATTCAAGGGAGACCATAATCCTGCGGCGGCGGTGATCAGTCGAACTTCGGTGAAAACAAATAAGCGTCCATGACGGGCCGCTTAATTAATTATAACAATTGCTTCTGACAGTCTAGTAAACATAACATGATCTTCAAAATGATCTTCAAGATGTAAGCAATGAACAGTCCAACTTAAAACTTGAAAACCTGTTGAGTCAGCATTTATTAAAGTTTCAAAACACATCTAAGTTTGCTTTATAGATTTCTCAATATTTTGTGCGGTGACCCCATCTTTTTATTATTTAGTTTTGATTGATATTATATAAACTTTGGCTGTATGAACAATTACAATATTCCTATTGTTACAAGTTTCACAAATTACATTTTTGTCTCAAATTGAGCATATTGTAGTCAGATATTTAGTCCAATTAGCAAACTCTATCATAGTTTTTCTTTGGCTGAAAGTATATTTAGTTGTAATGTTCTTTAATTGCTTTGGTTATTTTTTGTTAGGTTTGTTCTGATTAATGATATTACAAAGCCATGTTAAAATTAATGACACACACAATTAAAATACAAAAGTTATGTATACTCCTTTTTTACTTCAGCTATGTAAATTAAACTAAATCTGAGAAATTATGCGTCAACTTCTTGCTTCTTCAGTGACCCCCTATTTTTCACTGTTCTGGATATAAAACATCAAGATGAACATATATATTTTCAAACTTTGGTGAAATTCTTATTGATACTAGTATTTATGAGCCATTGTCCTAAAAGCAAAATTGATTACTATAAGGAAAACACCATAAATCACCATGAATCACCATACAATATGTTTCAATTAAAACAAATTTCAAGTTTTTCAGTTGACATTTTAACTTTTTACAATGACCACAAAATGACGACTTTTTACATATTTTTTCATATATATTCTCGTTGTTTGGTAATGGTTTGTTTAGCTAGTTACATGTGAACTATATATAACTTCTATATGTGATCGTTGTCTGTGGAGAATTTCAGCTCTGCAGCTTTAAATTTAAGAATTCCTTAAAATTTCTAAAATTGAGTAGAGTGACCCCTTCTCAGAAACCATGTAATATGGCTCCACCTACTTTTGTATACAAGTTAACATCATTAATAACCTAACCCCAATCTATTTATACATCAATCAGGGAATAAATATTTGACTGGAGATTGATTCTTATTTTAAGCTTGTCAAAATTTAATCTTGTGCTGTTTTAGCCTTGTAAGAATTTTCGCCAAATAATTCTTCATCAACATTTTATGTAAATCATGTTGTGCAAATCTAAACTATCTAGCTGTATAACTTATTGAGTATTTGGAACATTTGAACCAGTATCACTGAACCAGTGTGTTACATATATAGGCACTAAGCCAGTGCATTCTTTGGTCTAAACATTGTATGTATGTATTAACATTTAATGTAATGGAATTACTGATTTTTATGTGTCATTTGTTATTGATCTTTACTGTCTATTCATAGATTGGGGAAATCCCTCTAGGCTTCAATAACCTCAGTAGTTATTCGGGGAAAAGCATTAAAACTAGTGTCTAGAACTTCCGCACTTGATCTGGCGACAGATGCTACTTTCAAGTTAGTTCTATAACATTCTAAACATTTCTATAACTATATATAAGGACTGTACATCTGACCACACATGAACATAGTATTCGCTGGATATAAGGAAGGCGATTTGTGTGTTAGAACTAATATCAAGTGGATATAAACTACTTATGTTGTTATGAGCTTTTACTGGAGTGAATTGGATACAGTGCCTGGATAGATTTGCTGTACTTTGGATATTGTGCATTCATACAATAGAGAGTGATTTACTGCATTTTGCACATTGTCCATATCTTGGAGCAAAGCGTACAGTTGTGCAAACTACCTCAATATCTCTATAAAGACATTTTCCTTGATTGGATATCGAAAGGATCACAGGATAAGGACATTTCGTGTTATTGGACATCAAACAGATCACAGGATACAGATATCTGTGTTTTAGTGGACACCAGACGGATCACAGGACAGATCAAGGACATATTGCTTAAAAGACTAATTGTTGATCAGTTAGTTGATGACATTTTACCTGAAAATTGTTTGGAAGTGTATAAACCTCTACCAATGGAACCTTCTGGGCAATATGAGATCAGGCTATTAGAAACTGAAAGCGAGTTAAGACTTAAAGAGCTTGAAGCTCAGCAAAGAAAAGAAGAGCTTGATGCTCAAAAGGAAGAGCCTGAAGCTCAAAAATATGAAAAAGAACTTGAGCTTAAACATGAGAGATTATATGTAAGCATTAGAACTAAATGCCTGCCGAACTGCACATGAAGAGTCTGTTGCTACCAAATTTGATTTGCGTAAAAATGTGCAACTGGTACCACCTTTCAATGAATCAGAAGTTGATGACTACTTTCAACACTTTGAGGGAGTGGCTCAAAATTTGAAACTGTCCACCGACCAGTGGCCTTTAATGCTGCAATTTGCCAATTTTTGAATGTGTGGACTACAACTGTGTCAAAAATGCAATTTTGAAAGCGTATGACTTGGTACCAGAAGCGTTTCAGAGTAGAAGTGACAGAAGAAAAAGACACAAAATTTGTGCTCTGCAAATGGTATTCAGAAGTAATGTAACAAAGTACCTGTTCAGGTGTGAAGAGTAGGTTAAAACATGTTATAGCTAACAAATAAGTATATGAACAACATACTTTAACAGATTACTCTAAATGCAATAGTTTTCAAATGACAACTGATTTACTCAACAGTGGGAACATCAGTGTAGCTCTTGCTCAGCTATGCCATGAGCTACAGGTCTGCAATTTTACTATTGTCACAAAGTTGATCATGGTTGTTTGTAAATAGTTGTGAGCTACATTTTGCTATATTTTCCTGGTGTTTTAATTTAAAGGTTTCTCCATATTGTGTGAAATATGACACTCAACACTGCATGAGGGCATTGTAGATTTCTTGATATATTGGTCATTGAAAAACTTTGTTGTGGCCATACCTAATGGGTTTTCATGCACCAATGACTTTGAATTTTCCTGTCACTGTGTGTTGGTGCGGCATTTGATACTTAGTGTACTGGTGACTTTTGGTGTGAAAGGTTGTCTTTTGGGACGCATATTTTGTTTATCTTTGGAAGACCAGCAGCTGTGGTAAGGATTATTTCAAGATAAATTTTGGTATATACACACATCAATCATGACTTATATTCACATGTCAAAATACACTATAACAATTAATTGTTGAAACATTTATCAACACATAATATTAGTATGAAAATCAAATACTTGCACCATTAATGTTTCTTACTATGTACATAATTGCCAATTGTCTGTTTATTTTAGCTGGTTTTGTATATAGTTAAAATACTTTCCATCTGGCGATTTTTATTGAGAAAGCTGTATCCTTGTGACCTGTAGATGGTCATTTTGTTGTAACTTTACTTGTGATACCTTGATGTCAGTGGTGGAATTTATTGATTTAGATTTATTTGTTGTTTTACGTCGCGTTCAACAGCCAGGGTCATATTGCGATGGGTAGTTTTACAGGTGGAGGAAACCAGTGCATACTGCACTGTAAACCACCGGGCATCGGTAAGTAGCTACCAACTTTCCAACATGAAATGCCCGGCCCGAGATTCGAACCGGCGGCCTCAGAGGTTGGAGGCGAGAACTCTAACCACTACACCACCGAGCCCCTTTGGAATTTATTGATGTCAGTGGTGGAATTTGCTGATGTCAATGGTGGAATTTATTGATGTCAGTGGTGGAATTTGTTGAGGTCAATGGTGGAATTTGATGTCAGTGGTGGACTTTATTGATGTCAGTGGTGGAATTTATTGATGTCAACGGTGATACCTGTATATGCTGAACTTTATGGGAGACGTTTTGATGTGCTGAATTATGTTGATCGACTTTAATGGTTATTTATTTTCATATACCATTGTTGCATATTTTATACATACCTTATTTTGTGTTGTATGTCTGGAATTAATGTGTTACTGATATTTGACATAAATGTGGTGTAATGAGTCAGATGTGTGAGATTACATGTGAGTGTAAAAAGTTGAAACATGGTTTTATGCCAGTTGTGAAGTGCTATTATTTGAATTGACAATATCTTATCTGGTACTCATATTTAAAATAAATTGTCTTAAATAGTTCAATTATCTTTATCTGTGCTTTATGATCAAACCAGTGACAATTGGCAAGCTTGCCTGGATATATCATTGAGTCTACAGATAAAGCTATTTTCGATCGTAAACCAATGTAATTTTGAGGTGTTTTTTCATATATTTTTGTATGTTTCACTTCGGATTTTAGATTCATTTTCATTATTCTTTTTGTGTGGATTTTTTAAGGGTTGTTACCACAAGGCCTTTGGATAAGTTGGCGTGTGATATATTATTTAATTTATGTGTGTATTTTCACCACAGCTTTCTTTGCTGTATGATAAACAGGCAGTGTTGATAGAGTGTTGATTGAACAAAAACCCTTTTGGTGGAAAAGAGTGACAACATTATTTCTTGCACTATATCTCGTTTGCACAATATCTTGTTTGTGGGTTTTCCAAATTTTCCATTTTCTTGTTTGGCTTGTTTTTTTTAGATTCTCCTGTTTTCTGTTGCTTGGTTATTTTCATTGGTATCACATACAAGACAATATCAGTTTTCTTTGGTTATTGCCACATACATAAAATAACAAATTGAAACATTGACAATATTGAATTATATCTTTATACATGCCATAGTAAAAATATGAATTGAGATTACAGTTTTTTTGGTGTGTCAGTCATATTTCCATTACTACATATTTTTGTTTTGCTATTTATTCTTGGAACAACAAATAATAACAAACAATGGATATTGATACTTTAGAAAAGATTACTGCCATGGGTAAGGGAATAGGCTTGGAGGGAAAAGATTTGCAAGATTTCTTAAGGGATGAAACAGCAGCACTCCGAGAGAAACAAGCTAGAGAGTGTGAGCGTAAACGGGATGAATGTGAGCGTGAACATGATGAACGTGAAAGGGTTACACAATATGAGCTAGAAATGGCAAGAATTAAAAATGAGGAGTCAGTGAGGAATACTAGTCATAGTGATAGTTCTGCAGGTCATACAAAAGTGAAAGCTATAAAGCTGCCTCATTTTGAAAAAACCACAACAAAGAACTTGTTTCCTTTACGACAAAACAGGTCATTTTGCAAAAGATTGTTTTGTTAAGAAAAAATTGTTGGCAGCACTTGTTTCTGACAATAGTTCTGATGATTCTAGTAATGATGAATTTGATACCAATAAGTCTGTGACTAAGGAGGATGATAATTCCAATAGTAAGTTTCAATTTTGTGCATGTGAGATGGCAGACGTTACTGAGTTGACATTGTCCTGTGGAGTTCCTGTTCTTAGTTCCTGTGTTAATAGGCTACCAAGAAACATGCCAGTTGTTTTGTTAGTGGTCAGTCAGTAGAAGTTCTTAGGGATACTGGGTGTTCTGGAGTCGTCATACAACAGTCTTTAGTGTCAAAGGTCAAAGTTGGGGTTTTACGTCCCGTTCAACAGCCAGGGTCATATTGGGACAGGTCCTCAGAATTGCCACTTGTGGGACTCGAACCCACAGAGGTGACAGCCTATGATTAGATGCCAAACTTGCTAACCACTAGGCCACTGAGGACCTTGTCTTTAGTGTCAAGAGAACAATACAATGGCAACAGACAGTGTCGTGCATTCATTGATGGGTCCGTTCATACCTTTCCCATTGCCAATGTCTGTATTGACACCCCATTTTTCAAGGGAAAAGTTTCTCCTGTAGTGATAGAAAAAAAACATTGTACCCCTTAATTCTTCGAAACATTTCTGGTGTGGATGATGCCTCTTTCTCTTTATCTACTGAAGGTACTCCAAAAAGATCAGTTATCCATTCTGATGATCTTGTGAATACACAAGCGGTAGTGACTCGTAGTTTTTTTTTTTAATTTGGGGTTTTACATCGCTTTCAACACTGTACAGGTCATATCTCGACGGGTAGTTGGAAGGGCAGAGGAAACCAGTACATACAGTTCGTTAGGGTTGTGTACTGTAAACTGCTGACCAACGGCAAGCAACTACCAGCTTTCCCACTTGAGGCCATGCGGTGATCGAACCCTGGCCTCAGAGGTGGGCGGCGAGAGTGTTACCACTCTGCCACCATGGCCCCTGTGACTCGTAGTCAAAGTAGAAAAATAGATCAGAAGTTAAAACTCTTAAAGTCATGTCAAGTGAAAGCTCACGTATAACTAGATCAGATCTAGTTGATTTGCAACAAAAGGACAAATATTTAGCAAAACCTTTCATATTTGCAAAAACTGAGAAAAGGTTTTCTTCTGGTAGAGGCCAGTATTCGTTTGAGTTTGATGATGGTTTGCTTGTTTCAGTGTTTCAGTCGCCTGTGATACAGTATAGTGAAAAAATAATTCAAGTCATTACATCTGCAGGTTCTGAAGCTGGCACATTGTGGGTTGTTGGCAGATCACTTAGGAGTGTCAAAAACATTTGACAGGATCTCTTCAAGTTTCTATTGGCCTGGTATGCAGGACATTTCACGATTTGCCAATCTTGTGATACATGTCAGAGGAGGATTCCCAAAGAAAAGGTTAAGAATGTTCCTTTAGAGCAGATGCCTATTATAGACATTCCATTCAAGAGAATAGGTATTGATTTGCTTGGCCTATTCATCCTTCTTCCGATCGTGGTCATAAATACATTCTCCCAATCATTGAAGCAATCCCACTGAAATATATTGATACCGAAACTGTAGCTGAGGCTCTTGTTAGTGTTTTCAGTTGAGTAGGTGTTCCTGAGGAGGGTGTTAGTGATCGTGGAACTTGATTTACTTCTGATCTCATGAAAGAAGTTGAACGCTTGTTGTCCTTGAAGCAAGTTGCAACTACTCCTTACCATCCCATATGCAATGGGCTTGTCGAAAGATTCAATGGTAGTCTGAAGAGCATGCTAAAGAAGTTGTGTAAAGAAAGGCCAAGGGAGTGGGATAGGTATCTTTGTCCTTTGCTCTTTGCTTATAGAGAAGTGCCACAAGAAACATTAGGGTTTTCACCATTTGAGTTGTTTTATAGTTGTTCTGTTAGAGGTCCTATGACAGTTCTAAAAGAACTTTGGACAAATCAAAAGGTCAATCCTGAAACAAAACTCACCTATCAATATGTCTTGCATTTAAGGAATAGGCTAGAAGAGACCTCAAAAATTGCTAGTAAACATTTAAGGAATAAAGGAATTGCAGTCATTTCTGGAACTCGTGGGAAATTATAGGAAATTCATTCCTAATTTTTTCAGAGAAAGCAGCATTTTGCCAGACCTTACTAGAAAAGGACAACCAAACATGTTGCAACTTAAGGGTCAATATTGTGAAGCTTTTTGTGAGTTAAAGAAAGCCATAGTTAGTCCTCCGATTTTGAAGTTGCCCGATGAATCAAAAATATTCATATTAGAGACAGATGCTTGAAATAAATCAGTAGGAGTAACATTACAAGATCATAATGGATGCAAGCTTCCTATATGTTTCATTAGTAGACAGCTACAACCTAGAGAACAGCATTACTCTACGATAGAGAGTGTCTAGCTGTTGTTTGGGCAATCCAAAAATTGCAAGTTTATTAAAATGGCAAACACTTTATATTACAAGTGGATCATCAGCCTTTGTCTTACTTGAATAAAAACAAGGGATCCAGTCTTATTGTTTTACTATTGAAGCAATAAACGGCACTGACAATGATTTTGCTGATTATCTGAGTAGGCAATCTAGTGAATAAGGAAGAAAGATATATAAAAACAATTATATATTGAAAAAATGTGTATTTTTTCCACAAAGGGGGGTGGGGGGCCACGGTGGCAGAGTGGTAACACTCTCACCTCCCACCTCTGAGGCCGTGGTTCAATTCCCGGAATGGCCTCAAGTGGGAAAGCTGGTAGTTGCTTGCCGTTGGTCGGCAGTTTATAGTACAGATCCCTAACGAACTCTATGTACTGGTTTCCTCTGCCCTTCCAACTACCCGTCATGATATGACCTGTACAGTGTTGAAAACGACGTAAAACCCCAAATAAATAAATCCACAAAAGGGAGGAATCAATGTCACAAAGTTGATCATGGTTGTTTGTAAATAGTTGGGAGCCTACATTTTATGTTATATTTTCCTGGTGTTTTAGTTAAGATGTTTCTTTATATTTTGTGAAATATGAGACTCAACACTGCATGAGGGCATTGTAGATTTCTTGCTCGATACATTGGTCATTGATAAACTTTGTTGTGGCCATACCTTATGGGTTTTCATGCACCAATGATTTTGAATTTTCCTGTCACTGTGTGTTGGTGTGGCATTTCATACTTAGTGTACTGGTGACTTTTGGTGTGAAAGGTTGTCTTTTGGGACACATATTTTGTGTATCTTGGGAAGACCAGTAGCTGTGGTAAGGATTCAATAAAATCACTTCAATTAAAAGAATAAGTTCGGAGTCCAGTAAAAATCTTTTTAAGACGTGTTGCCCTTTTAACTGTGCAATGTCAAATGAACTAGGATAGATAGATAGATAGTTAAAATTTAAGTGCAAAAACACTTATGTGTTATACTGCACTAAAATATTGAATAATAAATACAGTAACTAATATTTACAACAAAAACAAATATGTATAAACAAATACAAGATTGGCAAAAGGCCAAGCCTCAAACAGATAGAAATTGACTAGAAATATACAAAAAAAACCACGAGAATATATACAGATTAAAAACAAATCTCAATAAATCAATAAATATAATCTAAACTGAAAAAGGACAAAAAATAAAACATAGATTGGATCAAAACAAAATAATAATAATAATAACTGTAAAGAAAATAAAGGACACAAAACTGTAAAACAAATATTACAAGAAAAAGATGTACACGACTAGAAACATCTCAATAAGTTAACTTAATACAAAACACAGAATAAATTAAGGTACTAAAACTTATAAAACAAACCACACTCTTTCAGATAACTCAGGACATTAAAAACATTTCCATATAATAAATCTTTTATGTTATTTACATCTCTGTAATATTTTATTCTAGTGTCACGTAGGTCGATACAGTCTAATAATATATGTTTCACTGTATCGGGACAACGACATGGAATGCACCAGGGCATATCCTCACCTTTCAATAGATAACTATGGGTGAAATAAGTGTGTCCTATACGGGCTCGAGTAATAACTATTTCCTCCCTACGAGATAAACCTGTCCAAACATAAAAATCTCCTACTGTAGGGTTTATTTGGAATAGCTTGTTATCAGGACACGCATTCCATTGAGCTTGCCACTTTTGTTTAAAAACACTATTTACATTCACTTTCAAGTCTGTATAGGGGACTTTTAAGTCTAAAACATTAAAATTCAAGGCCTGTTTGGCAAGATCATCTGCTTTTTCATTGCCCTTTATGCCTACGTGACTTGGAACCCAAGCTAAAACAACTTTCTTATTCACTGACAAACAATCATTAAAAAGTTTTAAAATATCTTGAATAAAAGGATGATCACAGTTGTTGCTATCAAGAGCCTGAAGACTAGATAAAGAATCAGTGAATATGATAAAACGATCCCAATCACAATTTTTAACAATATTGAAAGCCATTTTAAGAGCCTGTAATTCAGCTGTGAATATACTAGCATTGCCAGGAAGCCTGACCTGGGCACTGAGGTTATTCAAATGAACTAGGAAGGCATGTGTACCCACAAATCTGAAGCTCAACCAATGAAAATTCGCCAAGTGTTGAACAAGAATTGTTTTCAGGAGAAGTGCACTGAAACAGGTATCGCCAAAGCGTTACCCCCAGTTACATCTTTCATACAAAACAGTTCTTCCTGCTACCATATATAAATTTCGGCCTGTTTAGAAAGTTTTAATTAAATTATTTTGTGTTTTGTCCTTCATGTTAATAAATTCTGTAAAATCTAGTCTTGGTTAATGTTGTTCTGTGATATTGATCTATACTTTGTATTTTTACACTTTATTTTGTTTGTTGTTTATGTACTGTTGATTGTGATTTTTTTACATTGTTTATTCTAGTTATTTCTTATAATCTTGTTTTTGTTTGGTGTTTTTGCCAGTTTTTAATTATTTGTATAAATATGTTTGTGAATGTTAGTTAATGTACTTATAGTAGCTAATATTTTTATGGTGCAGTATGACACATTAGTGCTTTTGCACTAAAATTTTAAATATATTATCTTATATAAATTTCCTCCTTAATGCATTTTCTTTAATATGTTTCTTTTTGCTCATCTGATAACAAGTCTGATTTAGATTTATTTGGCAAGTAACAACCAACTGTCCAACATGAAGCGCCCGGCCCAAGATTCGAACCGGCGGCCTCAGAGGTTGGAGGCGAGAACTCTAACCGCTAGACCACCAAGCTCCCGATAACAAGTGTGATAACTAGGTGATAATTCACTGAACTCTAAGTGCTCTTCTGTTGTGTTGTACACAAATGAATAAACGTGTTAACCCAGAAGATAAACAGAATTTTGCTGCTGGTTACTAGTGTTTGAATTTTTATATCGCAACAACAACACACACCTACTTCCTCTTCTTGAAAAGCAAAGTCATTAATCTTGCTGGCAGGTAAGTTTTATTAACTTGCACCTAATTTAGGCTTGTATTAATTTATTGCTCCATTTTCAAACTTTTACAAAGTGGCCGACACAAATGCTATTTCAATCCAGGACAAAATGCTGGCCAGCCGGTTTTGGTGCAGGGTGTACAAAATGCTGCTCTCACAAAATTTTTCAATCTAAAAAATAAATATTTCCATATGAAAGTTACTTCCTATTTTCTTGTTTGTATAGTTATACATGGAAGTAACTTTTGATGGAATAGTTCCTTTCAATTCTATTAAAATTATATGAAAATATGTATTTTAATTAAAATATAATTGGGCACTTAAAAATAAAGCAGAAATGACCATGGACACTTGGGCATGACTTTCCTTCAATCTGGAGTTTCATAGATAATTTGAGTGATGATGCAGCTCTTTTCAACCCATGTGGGAAAAGGTCAGACCAAACTATCTTATTTTGCAGCAGAAATGTGTAATATAAATAATATAAGTGTTAAATATATTGGCATCAACGTCTATTTTGTGACAGAAATGTGTAATATAGGTGTTAATTGTTTATTTGGGGTTTTACGTCACTTTCAACACTGTACAAGTGATATCACAACGGGTAGTTGGAAGGGCAGAGGAAACCAGTACATAGAGTTCCCTAGGGTTGTGTACTGTAAACTGCCGACCAATGGCAAGCAACTACCAGCTTTCCCACTTGAGCCCGTGCGGGGATCGAACCCCGGCCTCAGAGGTGGGAGGCGAGTGTTACCACTGACACCGTGGCCCCCAATATAAGTGTTAAATGTATCAATGTTAAATATTCACTTTGTCACATATAATGTGCCCATACTTAAAAATATATTTCTGTATTAAAGTCTTTGTATTAAACTGTTTATTCGGCATTATCTTGTCAATGAAATATCATTTGATGAAACCCGGCATTTTGTCCACCCTGCCCCAAATCCGGCCGGCATTTGTCCTCCTTTGCAAATTTGACTGGCATTCTGTCCACCGGCATTTTGTCCACACACCAAACTATTTCCTGATGGAATTTGCTGTTTAGTCAATTGATATTATTTCCCATGCCTTCTTACTAGGATAAAATATTTGGCTGGTGAATTTTTGTTGTAGATGTATTGGCTTTTTTATTTTACAAGATTTTGTGTGCTTGCTCATATTCACTCTCTGATATTATATAAGGTGACCGGTATTTTATACAGTAATTTATCTGGCCATTTTTATAGGGACATCTGTTTCTCTTTTTCTGCCTATGCAGTCAATATTAGCAAAAACTATATGATTCATTTTATTTCAAAGAAAAATTAAAATTAATAGTCACTTTTAATTGATCCTCTGCTTAATGATTAATTAGTCAGAATTTGTTTTTCACTGACCTTGGTTACCACTGATCACGAGTACAGACTAAGGATGATCTATTAATCCAATGATAAACAAGTGTCTACAATTAGATAGCTCAATAGGCATATAACATGAGACAACTTCACTAGATAGTCAGTTATTTGCTAGTTGTCAAAGCTATAAATGAAATTAAAACTATAGGGTAGATTAGAAACTTTGTCTTAATGGATATACGTACACAAAACAATTTAGTACCACCAATACATTCATGCACTAGGAGGGGTATGGGCAAATTTTTGTTTTTAATGTCATGTCTAAATAATTTTGAAAAAAGGTTTTTAAATTTACTGGGTGCTCAGTAGGATCAAAGAGACTGCAGATTTAAAAAAAGTTTTTCATGCCTGTGATGAACTATTATAACAACTTTCCCAGTACTATGGTCATTACACCTATATAGCAGTACCTAATTATGTTTGGATTCATTCATATCTGAGTCAAAATACCACTGCAAGCATTTCATGCATAATTCACATGCCTTTATCACTGAATGGAAAATTTTGTTGAACTGAAGTTACAGTGAAGTACAATTTTAACAATTTGTTAAACTGGCATTTGTCTCACTTTGCCAAAACTAGCCGACATTTTGGCCATTCTAGGCATTTTGCACAATATGTTAATCTCAAAGATTTAAATATACTTATTTAGATATACGTCATAAATTTGATACTGAAAGGTATACTTTTAACTATGAGTATTACATATTGATGATTGTTCACATCTTTCACATTTTATATTCACTTACAATTTCAGAAATTAGTCCCCTGCATGCATCCAAATAGCTCCGTACATACCCATAAGCTAGGGATACTGAAATATTTGTGTTTGATATTACATAGATTATATGTGCAAAGCTTTTAAAAATTTGTCCTGTCTCGGCTATTTTCAACGTTCAGTTATTACCGGTAGTTGTTATGCAACTATGCAAAATATTCTTTACCTTTTGCTTTAAAATTGTATGTAAAGACAGCAACTATAAAGGAAAATTGTAGGCCCAATTGATGCTAATAGTATGCAAATATTTTAAATCAAATAATGAAGTAGGCTGTTACAAAAAAGCAGTAGTGCACAAACACTCCTATATGGGGGCCACAGTGGCAAAGTGGTAACACTCTCGCCTCCCACCTCTGAGGCCAGGGTTCGATTCCCGACAAGGCCTCAAGTGGGAAAGCTGGTAGTTGCTTGCCTTTGGTCGGCAGTTTACAGTACAGAACCCTAACGAACTGTATGTACTGGTTTCCTCTGCCCTTCTAACTACCTGTTCTGATATGACCTGGACAGTATTGAAAGCGACGTAAAACCCCAAATAAATAAATAAACACTCCTATATGGATGCATACAATAAATAAATTGGTAAAAATAATACTTAATGCACACAAGAATGACTGACATATCGCATATTTTAAAAAGCATTGCACTAAGTCAAATAACCATAACCATGCAATAAACTATCAAATATTACAGTTACTTGCTCATTGCCTAGCTGAGTAATACCTACTTTCACATTACCTATAACTTATTGCTTCCACTGGTTACATATGATATACTAAATAAAAAATAATATTACCTGTAGACACTTTACCTCACACCTCAACCTTGCCTATGGACATTTAACTATAGAAAATCTGAAAATGAATGTTCAAACAGTTACATTATTTGTCCTTGAACTATTCAAAATGTTTATATGCTATCAACTTATAACTACTTCACACATCAAATTTATTCACGTTGTTTGGGTTATTTTTTCCTGTATTATATAGTTACAAATGTTCACATTATGCAACAAGAACATTCCTACTGTTTAGAACATTTCCTACCTTACAACTCCCATTTTTGTGAGACTCTCTTTCCTGCCACAATTCTAACATATATGCATTCATTTTTGTACTTTCAGAAAAATGAGAACAAACTGCAAGAGTGTGGAAACACAAAGAGGATGCTAAGAGAAAACAACAGCTTAGATCACTATCCTTTGCAACAGAATATGATAGTGTTCTTGCATCTTGCTATCAAGGTCACTCAAAATTTATTGGCACTGGAAATCAGTGTACACTAGTTTCATATGCAGCAATACTTTATGCAGCGTTATGGGGCCACGGTGGTAGAGTGGTAACACTCTCGCCTCCCACCTCTGAGGCCGGGGTTCAATCCCTGTCACGGCCTTAAGTTGGAAAGCTGGTAGTTGGTCGGCAGTTTACAGTACACAACCCTAACGAACTGTATGTACTGGTTTCCTCTGCCCTCCCAACTACCCGTCGTGATATGACCTGTACAGTGTTGAAAGCGACGTAAAACCCCAAATAAATAAATTTATGCAGCGTTACAAGTGCCTTCTTCTTGAATCATTTCTACACTAGATGAAATATTACAATAAGGAGATGATATATATTTGTCACATCCACATCATCAGCAGTATTTTGAATATACAGAGTTGCCAAAAGAATTTACTGTTTCACCGCCATTTATGTCTGCCAGTTGTAAACTAAGTGTTACTTTTAGAGACCTTCTATATGAAGTGACATATTAGGTCTCTCATTACAAAATGCTATATTACTTGGATGTTCTGATACCAGTGGTTGCATACTTGTGACATGTGGATATAGTGTAGCTATAATGAAATGCAATTCACACTACTTTGTGATGGACCCTCATTCTAGAAGTGCTAATGGGACGGTCAGTTAAAATTGTACTGCTGTAGTATTAAAATTTCCAAATGTAGAGTGTCAACAACCACATTCAAGTTTTGTATCAAAATACAGCCTTGGCCGATACTGAATTCAACATAATACCTATACTATGTGAAATGTAGAGTCCTAAATTCTACAAAACTACTTTGCCACACATATTAAATTTCACTCACGCAGAAGGTAGTTCTGCTAAAGCCAGGAAATGTCAAATAGAACACACGTATCTTTCAGATCCCTACAGAAACAGCACAAGAGTGAAGTGCAAAAGCAATACAAGTCGCAGCAGAGTGTAAAAGAAAATATCCTGTAACATGATAGAGTCGCACGTAAGTGTATGTAACCACAGAGTGTATGTAACCACAGGCAGTAAAAAAGAGGACTGAAAGAGAACAGGAGTTTATATCCAATCCAGTGAACAAGCAGCACAAGAGTGAAGTACAAACACATTTAAGATCTCACAAACTAAAAAAAAAACCTATCGAAAATGATGTCAAAAACATTTGAGATCTCACAAAAAAACAAACCTATCGAAAAGTATGTCAATATAATGCTTCATTTTCATGAAAGTAATTCTGAACAAAAGAAAACTTCTTTTATGAAGATTTTCTGACTTGTTAAAGTCAAAGTCAAAGTTGGGGTTTTACGTCCCGTTCAACAGCCAGGGTCATATTGGGACAGGTCCTCAGAATTGCCACTTGTGGGACTCGAACCCACAGAGGTGACAGCCTATGATTAGATGCCAAACTTGCTAACCACTAGGCCACTGAGGACCCTGACTTGTTAAAGGTGGTCAACCTGCGTTATGTGGACCAGTCATTTGTGTGGCCTCAAACATTCAGTCTACAGCCCAACTTTGCCTCGTCCACTACATGATGAAAGCTTTATAAAAGTTAAGCTAAAAAGAAAGTTGGCCTACAAAGGACATCACCTGTATCACATTCCTAACATTCCCTTAAATTGTCACAGCACGTTTATATCATCGTATGTGAAGGTCATTTAAAGTATACCACTTCATGTCTGCAAATGGGCAGATTCTTAGGCATTAAAATAAAATATTTCCTCCCAATATTTTTCAACAACTTCAATAAATTGAATAAAACACCTTTTTAAATATTTATAGCTTCTATATCAGCCTACTTCAATAACTATTGTACCTTTTCTTTATTGTTAAAATTTTCTTTTAATTTTCCAGCATTTAACAATCTGAAATTGATGATGAAGCTCCACAAGAGTCTACTACATCAGCTCCTCTGGAAACAGGCATGCAACCAGATGATTTGACCCAACACATGTCTGACAATTTTGAAGACTTTGTATTTTCTGTGGGACCAGCTGAGGGTTCTTCACAACAACCACTATTCCATACTGAAGCTTCTGCATTTCCAACTTTATTCCCTGATGGCAAAAACACTTTAGATGAAAAAGACAACATAAGCTTATTTTTTCACAATATTACTTTCTACTTGCGTTGACTTTTCAAGCAATAGTGATCTTCTATTCAATCTTCTATCTGCAATATATCAAAGATCTTAAAGAAATTTTATCATCGACTCAAATTTCTGTTCAAAAAGGTTCAGTTACCTCTGATCAAACACTAAATGCATCAATGTTTTCTGACCAGCTTTCAATAAGAAATACTTTAAAAAATAGAGAGGGTTATAACATTTTAAAAAATATTCGTGGCTCTGCCCCCTATTGAGAAGTAAGCTATTTTACTTCAACAAGGGAAATATATACCCGCAAAAATATCTTGGGAAGACCATTGCAATGCTATTAAAAGCAATCCATTAACCACAACAATTAAGTTCCAAGGAAGAGTACATGTGTTTAGAAATGAAGTAATTTTATCAAAAACATTTTCAATAGGGCATGTCATAGACTATATTTACAGAGTAGAATTTCAGTCCCTTGGATGGCCATATATTCACTGTTTGTTCTACGTAAAAGACTCTCCACTATATGATAAAACTTGTTATAATAACATGGCAGTTGTAAGCTTTATTTATATATTTCGTGTAATACTCAAACTGACATTACAGATATTGTGACAGATCTACAAACACATAGTAATAACCATTCCAAATCATGTGAAAAACAATAAGACCTGCCGTTTTAACTTTTCAAGACCACCCTCATTAAGGTCATTTGTGTGTGCACCGCCTAATGATCTTCCTGATAACAGTGCTGATTAAAAATCTGCAGCCAAAAAACATTTAGAAAATTTGTGGTCTGCCTTAGATTCAACACCAATAACAGATGATGTCACAACTGAGTTGATTGTTTTGAAAAGCTGGTATCACTAAAGCCATTTTTTTGAAAATTCTATGATTATTTAAAAACACAGCAATTATTAAAGCGTGAACCACAAGATTGTTGGATAAACCAATACAACAAAACACTCACTGAAGCATGGAATGCAAACATGGACATTCAGTATGTTACGGATGCTTATTCCTGCATCAAGTACATACAAGTACCTACAATAGCAAGAAAGAATCTGAAAAAGTGATCTTTTAAAATGTGCTCAAAGAGAAGTGAGAGAAGGAAACCAACATGCTGTTAATGAACTGAAGAGATTAGGCCAAACATATCTCACTCATTGTGAAATAGGGATAATGGAGTCAGTATGGAGAGCTCTAGGACTGGAACTCAAACAAGAGGAGAGTGCCCGTGAACGGGCACTGTGTCAGCTGACTGAGTGTTTTTGATTTGTGAAGGTGATTAGAGGACAGAATAATTATCAGGAAAAGGGCTGTACAGAAATACAGTAAATGGTAACTGAACAGCAAGTTCGAAAGAAATTCCGAAGCTGACAGAAGAAAAGGATAAAAAAGTTGTGCCCTGTAAATGGTATTATGAAGGAAAATAACAAGGTAATTGTTTAAGTGTAAAAGATAGGTTAAAACATATTTAAAGAAATACTACAAATGCAATATTCTCGTTCGACCTTGAAGAAGGGGTCCAAGGTCAAATCTAACCACACAAATACATTCCCAGCCCATGATTTCCTATGGTTTACCATTCCAAACCTCTAGGACCAATTATAAATGAGTTATAAGCACTTTTAAGCTTGGCTGTCCTCATTTGACCTTGAAGGAGGGGTCCAAAGGTCAAATCTGACCATACCAAAAGATTCCGAGCCAATGATTTCCTATGGGATGGTTTACCATCCCAAATCTCTGTCACCAATAATAAGCGAGTTGTAGGCACTTTCAATTTTCGCTATCCTCATTTGACCTTGAAGGAGGGTTCCAAGGTCAAATCGGACCATATCAACAGATTCACAGTCCATGATTTCCTGTCTGTTTACCATCCCAAACCTCTGGGACCAATAATAAGCGAGTTATAAGCACTTTTAAGTTTGGCTATCCTTGTTTGACCTTGAAGGAGGGGTCATTGAAAGTCAAATCTGACCACACAAAAGATTCCCACCCCATGATTTCCTACAGGTTGGTTTATCATCCCAAACCTCTAGGATCAATAATAAGGGAGATATAAGCACTTTTCATGACTGACAAAAAACACCTGTGGCGGCCATCTTGTTTCTCAAAATGAGGCCAAAAATATTCCCAGACAACATTTTATGGTTATTAATATATACTCCAAACTTAAGAAAGCTAGCTATAATATTTTTTTTCATCAGAGCAGTAATGGTGAAATCTCTCTCTACACACTGCGGCTATCCAGTGGATACAATGATTTACTCAACAGTGAGAACCTGAAAGTAGCTATTGCTCAGCTATGCCATGACATAGAGGTCTGCAATTTCACTATGTTATAGCTGACCAAAAATTCTGTGAATAACATATTTAACAAATTACTCTAAATGTAATAGCTTTCAAGTTACAACTGATTTACTCAACAGTGAGAACCTCAAAGGAAATATTACTCAGCTATGCAATGAGCTACATGTCTGAAATTTTACTATGTTATAGCTAACCCAAAAGTAGGTGAACAACATATTTAAGCAAACTACTGTAAATGCAATAGTTTTCAAGCTACAACTGATTTACTCAATAGTGAGAACCTGAAAATAGCTATTGCTCCGCTATGCCATGAGCTATAGGTCTGTAATTTCACTATGTTATAGCTGACCCAAAAGTAGGTGAACAATATATTTTAACAAAATACTCCAAATGCAATATTTTTCAAGTTATAGCTGATTTACTCAACAGTCAGTACCTGAGAATAGCTATTGCTCAGTTGTGCCATGAGCTATAGGTCTATAATTTCACTATGTTATAGCTGACCCAAAAGTAGCTGAATAACATATTTGCACAAATTTCTGTAAATGCAATAGTTTTCCAATTATAACTGATTTACTCAACAGTGAGAACTTCAAAGTAGCTATTACTCAGCTATGAAATGAGCCACAGGTCTGAAACTTCACTATGTTATAGCTGACCCCAAAATAGGTGAATAACATATTGAAACAAAATACCCTAAATGCAATAGTTTTCAAGTTATAAGTGATTTACTCAACAGTGATAACCTAAAAGTAGCTATTACTCAGCTATGCCATGAGCTACAGGTCTGAAATTTTACTATGTTACAGCTGGCCCAAAAGTAGCTGAATAACATATTTATACGAAATTCTTTAAATGCAATAGTTTTTAAGTTACAAGTGATTTTACTCATGATGGAAGTTACTGAAAAGCCCCAAAGTAGCTATTACTCACTTAGCTATTAAGACAGACACCCAACTTACTCACCATATTGTAGCTATGAAAAAAGTAGCTGAATAACATATTTTAACAAAATGCTCTAAATGCAACACTTTTCAAGTATAAGTGATTTACTAAACAGTAAGAACCTAAAAGTAGCTATTACTCAGCTATGCCATGAGCTACAGGTCTGAAATTTTACTATGTTATAGCTGACCCAACAGTAGCTGAATAACATATTTATACGAAATTCTCTAAATGCAATAGTTTTCAAGTTATAAGCGATTTACTCAACAGTGATAACCTAAAAGTAGCTATTACTCAGCTATGCCATGAGCTACAGGTCTGAAATTTGACTATGTTATAGCTGGCCCAAAAGTAGCTGAATAACATATTTATACGAAATTCTCTAAATGCAATAGTTTTTAAGTTACAAGTGATTTTACTCATAATGGAAGTTACTGAAAAGCCCAAAAGTAGCTATTACTCACTTAGCTATTGAGACAGACACCCAACTTACTCACCATATTGTAGCTATGAAAAAAGTAGCTGAACAACATATTTTCACAAAATGCTGTAAATGCAACACTTTTGAAGTTATAAGTGATTTAGTGCATGATTTCATGAATTTTAATGCATTAAAAATTATTAAAAAAATTTATTTAAAAAAAGTAAGACAGATCCAGGTTTCATACTCACACAAGAGAATCTACCTCTGGCCTAGTACATATATGCAAGATATGAGAGAAATCCCTGCAATAGTCACTGAGAAAATTGTGATAAAAGGTTGAAATTTTCACACTTTTTGGTGGGGGTACCCCCCTTGTAATGTCTCTAGCAAACAGACGAACAGACAGATTTGCATGCCTTGAACAATTTTTCATCCTCGATAGATAAGGTATCTTTTAAAAAAACAGCATGTCTCTAGGCCTTGTAGTTTTGGAGAAGAAGTTGTTCACGCGGACGCGTACGCCCACGCCGCAGAGTGATGACATAATGTCAGCTGACATAAAAATGCAGATAATAATGAATACTTCTTTTATATATGTCACATGCAAGCTAGGATTTTTATACAACTTCTGATTTGTACAATATCTGTTATAACTTATCACTTGTACAAAATGGTTTTTCAAATTTGGTGCAATCTATTTCTTCTACATGCAAAATTTCGCTTGTACCAGTTACAACTATTACAACTCCATTCTTAATGAGCAGTTGAAGGTTATTTTTCACTTTAAAATTGTTTCAATCTTTAAATTTGCAAAATTGCCACACTTTGAGTTACATTAAGTCTATATATGCTGGTACATAATATATACTTATCGCACATTTCTACGGAAGAGAAGTTGGGGGCCACGGTGGCAGAGTGGTAACTCTCTCGCCTCCCACCTCTGAGGCCGGGGTTCGATCCCTGTCACGGCCTTAAGCTGGAAAGCTGGTAGTTGCTTGCCGTTGGTCGGCAGTTTACAGTACACAACCCTAACGAACTGTATGTACTGGTTTCCTCTGCCCTTCCAACTACCCGTCGTGATATGACATGTACAGTGTTGATTTATTTATTTGGGGTTTTACGTCGCTTTCAACACTGTACAGGTCATATGACGACGGGTAGTTGGAAATTCACACTACTTTGTGATGGACCCTCATTCTAGAAGTGCTAATGGGACGGTCAGTGAAAAATGTACTGCTGTACTATTAAAATTTCCAAATGTAGAGAGTGTCAACAACCACATTCAAGTTTTGTATCAAAATACAGCCTTGGCCGATACTGAATTCAACATAATACCTATACTATGTGAAATGTAGAGTCCTAAATTGATTCTACAAAACTACTTTGCCACACAAATTAAATTTCACTCACGCAAAGAAGGAAGTTCTGCTAAAGCAAGGAGATGACAAATAGAACACGCATATCTTTCAGATCCCTACAGAAACAGCACAAGAGTGAAGTACAAAAGCAATACAAGTCGCAGCAGAGTGTAAAAGAAAATATCCTGTAACATGATAGAGTCGTACGTAAGCAACCACAGGCCGCAAAAAAGAGGACTGAAAGAGAACAGGAGTTTATATCCAATCCAGTGAACAAGCAGCACAAGAGTGAAGTACAAAAACATTTAAGATCTCACAAACTAAAAAAAAACAAACCTATCAAAAATGATGTCAAAAGCATTTGAGATCTCACAAAAAAACAAACTAAATCGAAAAGTATGTCATTATAATGCTTCATTTTCCTGAAAGTAATTCTGAACAAAACGAAAACTTCTTTTATGAAGATTTTCTGACTTGTTAAAGGTGGTCAACCTGCGTTATGTGGACCAGTCATTTGTGTGGCCTCAAACATTCAGTCTACAGCCCAACTTTGCCTCGTCCACTACATGATGAAAGCTTTATAAAAGTTAAGCTAAAAAGAAAGTTGGCCTACAAAGGACATCACCTGTATCACATTCCTAACATTCCCTTAAATTGTCACAGCACGTTTATATCATCGTATGTGAAGGTCATTTAAAGTATACCACTTCATGTCTGCAAATGGGCAGATTCTTAGGCATTAAAATAAAATATTTCCTCCCAATATTTTTCAACAACTTCAATAAATTGAATAAAACACCTTTTTAAATATTTATAGCTTCTATATCAGCCTACTTCAATAACTATTGTACCTTTTCTTTATTGTTAAAATTTTCTTTTAATTTTCCAGCATTTAACAATCTGAAATTCATGATGAAGCTCCACAAGAGTCTACTACATCAGCTCCTCTGGAAACAGGCATGCAACCAGATGATTTGACCCAACACATGTCTGACAATTTTGAAGACTTTGTATTTTCTGTGGGACCAGCTGAGGGTTCTTCACAACAACCACTATTCCATACTGAAGCTTCTGCATTTCCAACTTTATTCTCTGATGGCAAAAACACTTTAGATAAAAAAGACAACATAAGCTTATTTTTTCACAATATTACTTTCTACTTGCGCTGATTTTCCAAGCAATAGTGACCTTCTATTCAATCTTCTAACTGCAGACTTTGGTTGGCTAGACATGAAGTATAAATATTATCTTAATATACTTAAATTTTATAACCATCTTTTATGAATGAATAATGACAGATTGACAAGACAAGCGTTTGAAGCAGATCAAAATCATATGTCAAGCACTAATTGGTCAGGAATGGTTAAGCAAATTTTAAGTGACATAGGCAAAGAAAGAAACATTGAAAACTTCGAAAAGATTGACATCAATTTTGCAAATGAGAAATTGAAAGATTTAACTAATAGAGAATTTCAAGAAAATGTTGAAATCAAACCAAAATTACGAACCTATAAACTATTTAAAAGACATGTAGAAACGGAGAAATATGTCACTGCTAACTTAAGTAGATATGAAAGGTCACTGATAGCTAAGTTTAGGTCGGGTACACTCCAGCTTGCAATTGAAACTGGGAGATTTAGAAATATAGAAATTAACGATAGACTATGCATTTCGTGTAACCAAAATCAAGTCGATTGTTTATTTGGGGTTTTACGTCGCTTTCAACACTGTACAGGTCATTTCACGACGGGTAGTTGGAAGGGCAGAGGAAACCAGTACATAGAGTTCGCTAGGGTTGTGTACATTTTTGTGGTTTTGTCCTTTTTATCATGACCTGAGACAGAAACTTTACAGCGATCTTAAAATAGACCCGGAATCTTTTGAGAATGATTATGACTTATTCATAGAGATAATGCGCCCTGGCTGTTGAACGGGACGTAAAACCCCAACTTTGACTTTAGAGATAATGCGTTCTGAAAGAATTTATTGCCTGTCATCTTTCATTGTTAATGCATGGGGGAAAAGAAGAGATTTTATTTACAATTCTGACTCTTAACTTTTTAAAATCTAAATACAAGTGTTAACTGTTGCTGAGATGTAATAAGATATATGTATGTAACAAGATTACACTTAACCTGGTCCATTTTGCTTGCTCCCTTTGTCAAAACTTTCTTGTTTATATAGATTTTAAATAGTAGGAAATGCCCCTATATTAAATTTGTTCACCTCTTTTTTGGTTGCCAAAATGTCATATAATGATATTTCAATAGTTTAAAGTGTCTTATAAGCCCAAATGAGGCTGGGTTTGTATTTTGATTTTGTATTTCATGTATATATGTATTTGTAAATCAAACAGGACACTATAATAAACGATTCATCTATCTCCACATCTATCTATCTATCAATGTTTTCTGACCAGCTTTCAATAAGAAATACTTTAAAACATAGAGAAGGTTATAACATTTTTAAAAATATTCGTGGCTCTGCCCCCTATTGAGAAGTAAGCTATTTTACTTCAACAAGGGAAATATATACCCGCAAAAATATCTTGGGAAGATCATTGCAATGCTATTAAAAGCAATCCAGTAACCGCAACAATTAAGTTCCAAGGAAGAGTACATGTGTTTAGAAATGAAGTAATTTTATCAAAAACATTTCCAATAGGGCATGTCATAGACTATATTTACAGAGTAGAATTTCAGTCCCTTGGATGGCCATATATTCACTGTTTGTTCTGGGTAAGAGACTCTCCACTATATGATAAAACTTGTTATAATAACATGGCAGTTGTAAGCTTTATTTATATATTTCGTGTAATACTCAAACTGACATTAAAGATATTGTGACAGATCTACAAACACATAGTAATAACCATTCCAAATCATGTGAAAAACAATAAGACCTGCCATTTTAACTTTTCAAGACCACCCTCATTAAGGTCATTTGTGTGTGCACCGCCTAATGATCTTCCTGATAACAGTGCTGATTTAAAATCTGCAGCCAAAAAACATTTAGAAAATTTGTGGTCTGCCTTAGATTTAACACCAATAACAGATGATGTCACAACTGAGTTGATTGTTTTGAAAAGATGGTATCACTCAAGCCATTTTTTTGAAAATTCTATGATTATTTAAAAACACAGCAATTATTAAAGCGTGAACCACAAGATTGTTGGATAAACCAATACAACAAAACACTCATTGAAGCATGGAATGCAAACATGGACATTCAGTATGTTACGGATGCTTATTCCTGCATCAAGTACATACAAGTACCTACAATAGCAAGAAGAATCTGAAAAAGTGATCTTTTAAAATGTGCTCAAAGAGAAGTGAGAGAAGGAAACCAACATGCTGTTAATGAACTGAAGAGATTAGGCCAAACATATCTCACTCATTGTGAAATAGGGATAATGGAGTCAGTATGGAGAGCTCTAGGACTGGAACTCAAAAAAATGCAGTCACCAAATCTAGTGGATACCAACAGATCAAAATTACTACAGGTAAATTTTCATGGCACTTTCCCTTAGGTTACCTTTATATATCATGCACTGATTCACATAATAATGAATACTTTTTTATATATGTCATATGCAAGCTAGGATTTTTATACAACTTCTGATTTGTACAATATCTGTTATAACTTATCATTTGTACAAAATGGTTTTTCAAATTTCATACAATCTATTTTTTCTACATGCAAAATTTTCGCTTGTACCAGTTACAACTATTACAACTCCATTCTTAATGAACAGACCTCTGTGGCCGGGGTTCAATCCCCGTCATGGCCGTAAGTGGGAAAGCTGGTAGTTGCTTGCCGTTGGTCGGCAGTTTACAGTACAGAACCCTAGTGAACTGTATGTACTGGTTTCCTCTGCCCTTCCAACTACCCGTCGTGATATGACCTGTACAGTGTTGAAAGCGACGTTAAAACCCCAAATAAACAAATAAATCTTAATGAACAGTTGAAGGTTATTTTTCACTTTAAAATTGTTTCAATCTTTAAATTTGCAAAATTGCCACACTTTGAGTTACATGAAGTCTATATATGCTGGTACATAAAATATACTTCTCGCACATTTCTACAGAAGAGTAGTTGGGGGGCCACGGTGGCAGAGTGGTAACACTCTCGCCTCCAACCTCTGAGGCCGGGGTTCGATCCCCGTCAAGGCCTTATGTGGGAAAGCTGGTAGTTGCTTGCCGTTGGTCGGCAGTTTACAGTACAGAACCCTAGCGAACTCTATGTACTGGTTTCCTCTCCCCTTCCAACTACCCGTCGGGATATGACCTGTACAGTGTTGAAAGCGACGTAAAACCCGAAATAAATAAATAGAAATGAAGTAATTTTATCAAAAACATTTCCAATAGGGCATGTCATAGACTATATTTACAGAGTAGAATTTCAGTCCCTTGGATGGCCATATATTCACTGTTTGTTCTGGGTAAAAGACTCTCCACTATATGATAAAACTTGTTATAATAACATGGCAGTTGTAAGCTTTATTTATATATTTTGTGTAATACTCAAACTGACATTACAGATATTGTGACAGATCTACAAACACATAGTAATAACCATTCCAAATCATGTGAAAAACAATAAGACCTGCCGTTTTAACTTTTCAAGACCACCCTCATTAAGGTCATTTGTGTGTGCACCGCCTGTGATCTTCCTGATAACAGTGCTGATTTAAAATCTGCAGCCAAAAACATTTAGAAAATTTGTGGTCTGCCTTAGATTCAACACCAATAACAGATGATGTCACAACTGAGTTGATTGTTTTGAAAAGCTGGTATCACTCAAGCCATTTTTTTGAAAATTCTCTGATTATTTAAAAACACAGCAATTATTAAAGCGTGAACCACAAGATTGTTGGATAAAGCAATACAACAAAACACTCATTGAAGCATGGAATGCAAACATGGACATTCAGTATGTTACGGATGCTTATTCCTGCATCAAGTACATACAAGTACCTACAATAGCAAGAAAGAATCTGAAAAAGTGATCTTTTAAAATGTGCTCAAAGAGAAGTGAGAGAAGGAAACCAACATGCTGTTCATGAACTGAAGAGATTAGGCCAAACATATCTCACTCATTGTGAAATAGGGATAATGGAGTCAGTATGGAGAGCTCTAGGACTGGAACTCAAAAAATGCAATCACCAAATCTAGTGGATATCAACAGATCAAAATTACTACAGGTAAGTTTTCATGGCACTTTCCCTTAGTTTACCTTTATATATCATGCAATGATTCACATAATAATGAATACTTCTTTTATATATGTCATATGCCAGCTAGGATTTTTATACAACTTCTGATTTGTACAATATCTGTTATAACTTATCACTTGTACAAAATGGTTTTTCAAATTTCATGCAATCTATTTCTGCTACATGCAAAAATTTCGCTTGTACCAGTTACAACTATTACAACTCCATTCTTAATGAGCAGTTGAAGGTTATTTTTCACTTTAAAATTGTTTCAATCTTTAAATTTGCAAAATTGCCACACTTTGAGTTACATGAAGTCTGTATATGCTCATACATAATATATACTTATCGCACATTTCTATGGAAGAGTAGTTGGGGGTCACGGTGGCAGAGTGGTAACACTCTCGCCTCCCACTTCTGAGGCCAGGGTTCGATCCCCGTCAAGGCCTTATGTGGGAAAGCTGGTAGTTGCTTGCTGTTGGTCGGTAGTTTACAGTACAGAACCCTAGCGAACTCTATGTACTGGTTTCCTCTGCCCTTCCAACTACCCGTCGTGATATGACCTGTACAGTGTTGAAAGCGACGTAAAACCTCAAATAAATAAATAAATCTACGGAAGAGTATTAGTGCCGCAGAAAAAATTTTTTTTTTGAATTTTCGACTTATTATCTTAACATGTTGAGTTAATATCTAAACATGTTGACTTAATATCTCACTGACTTTGCTGCTGTGACCTTGTCCTTTAAAATCTCAAAAACATATTTCGCGGGGACATTGGTTTATGGGCGTAGGTGTGCAGCATCATAGTGTGACCTTGATTTGACCTTTGACTTTGCCATAGTGACTTTGACTATTAAACTCTTGTCCAGGTTATATCTCTTAAATCATGTCATTATTTGGTAGGGGCATTGTTGGGGGTGTAGGTATGTGCCATCACAGTGTGACCTTCATTTGACCTTTCTGTAGTGACAGTGACCTTTAAAATCTTGTCCGGACCATATCTCGAAAACTGTAAGGTGTATGATGTTGATACTTGGTAGTGACATAGGTTGGGTGTGTTGGTCTGCAACATCATAGCGAGACCTGGATTTGACGTATGATCTTGTCATAGAGACTTTCACCAAAAAAATATTTCCTGGGCCATATCTTGGGAATGATAAGGAATAGGATGGTGATATTTGTTAAGTGGTGGTCAACATTGGTTGGGTGGTGTAGGTGTGCAACGTCATGGCGTCAAATGGGATTAACCTTTAACCTTGTTATGGCAATGTTGACCTTTAACATCCTGATACTTTACAACACACTGGTTGAAGGACAGGTGTAATTGTGCAAAGGCATACTCACACATCAATGTGCCCTACTAGGTTTTGGATATAATGTTATCTACTAAATGCAACACTAGACTGGTCTATAAAAATGTTTACAACTTGCTTTTTTCCGTATAAATCTATTATTGAATGTCATGTTAATCCCCCTTCTGTTCTGACAGCCCCAATATTAACAAACTTTTTTCGTCTAAATTATGGGTATCAAAATTTGAATATTAAAGAAATTTGTCTTTCTTTGTCATTGGTAGAAATTTACATGGTGAAAGTTTGTGCTCTCTGAATGGTTTTCTGATGAGAAATTAATATTTAATTTAGCTTAATTCATAACAATTCATATGAAAAGTTCATTTCATGCATGTATTTCTGAATACTCCCACACTTTAAGCATAAACTGCTAACTAGTATGATGCATGTTTTGGGGGATTGTTAATTGCTTAATTTCTTATCAGTATTAAGGAGTGAATTCCTTTTTAGTCCAGCCAGGGGCGGTAGTGGGTCGTCAATTAAATACTCATCTGTGAGTCAGTATAGTGGCAGTGTGGAAGAACTCTTAATTGTATAATCATCCAACCATGGTTGGTGATAGGCTGTCACCCAATAAGTTACTTTCTAGTCAGACTTTTAATAAGTCAACATGTTCAGATAATATCTCAAAATATCCGTATTACTAAATCTAAATTGTAAATCACTTTTTAAAATTTGGCACTTTGTGCTCTTTGGTGCATTTCATAGTAAGAGCATCAAATACAAATTTTTATCTATATTTCACTTATTATTGTTATAATATGGTCAAACTTATTTCTGAAAATTCTACTATGCTTCAAATGTAAACACTATTATGGTGTCTACTATGGTTTTTCTATCAATCATTTTAATGCTTTTGTCCTATTTACAAATTTTCTATATAATGTTAACAAATATATTGTCAAAACCCCCCATTATTTTCATTATATTGTTATCCATTTGTGCCAATTAGTCAGTTGTCTCACTTATGTAATGCTAGCATAGCAGACAAATCACAACTCATTTATCCTGACATTAAGTATTTTTAAACAAATCATGTACTATATCATCTTCAATACATTAAAATAAATTGAGGCAGAACAATCATTTGAATAATATTTATATTCTTCTGCAAGAGTTAATTTGTACACTCTCATGTCTACATTATTTATTCCACACAACAAAATATACTTTGTCTCTTTTCAGGTTAACTTTACCTCTGAACGTAATAAAAGCAAAGAGGCCACATTTGACGACATATGGACAACAAGCATTTTTGATAAATATGTCTCCAGGCCCTTGACACCTCTATTTGATGATATGAACCTGACTACATTTGTATGTCAGTACTCAATAGTGTCTTCTCCAAAATCATTGAATGCTGATGTGTCTGACCCTTATGATTGATTCTCATAAACAGCAATCTACAGTTTATCCTTTGCATAACTCATTAGGATTTGTATGAAAATGTCGAACTCCAGCAGTCATCAGGTATCCAAAACCAAGTAAAGAAAAAGATCCTGAAAGGTACTATCATCACCTTTTGCGGCTATATGTTCCTCATCGACAAAGTACCTTAACATGTGGCTTATATAAAACATTCAAAGACCTTTTTACGAAAGACTTTTAAAAACTGAAGTATTTCATCCTATGTGGAACATCAACATTGTCTTTTTGAACACGATTATGAAGCTTCTGTATCTGCATTGGAAGAGATTCAAACTGAGGGCACTGTGTTTGAAGAAGCTTGGACTGATTTAGCTCCAAACTTAGAACAAGAATGTTTAAATGAACCAGCTGAAACCAATATTGATGATGAAGATCCTGAAAATTTCTTTCCAGAATTTAACACTTCAAGTACCACCCATAAAGATATGTAAATCCACATTCGACCTATTCAGCAAAAAATCAATAAGCAGACAGCTATGGCTATATTGCAATCCTTAAATCTTTAAGAAGATCAGCTATTTCAACCTGTCAAAAACTTGTGTTTGCAGTACAACCCATAAAGATATGTAAATCCACATTCGAACTATTCAGCAAAAAATCAATAAGCAGACAGCTATGGCTATATTACAAACCTTAAATGTTTAACAAGATCAGCTATTTCAACCTGTCAGAAACTGGTCTTTGCAAAAATCTAATCTAATATAATCTAATCTTCTTCTTTGAAGGCGCAATATCTTCCCCATCAAGGGGAACTCAGTGCGCTAACAAAAATCATTTTTAATAAGGAGAGTTGAGGAGCGGTCAAGGTCAGTAATCCGGAGTTGTGGGTGAGATCGAGAGGGAAGGAGACTAAGTTGGGAAACTGGAATTGAAAAGGTGGGTTCTGAGGTGTTTCCTGAAAGATGTGACAGAGGGACTGTTTCTTATTTCTTATAAGGGAAAAGAGTTCCATAAAACTGGGGCATAGTGACTAAAAAATCATTTCATAAACATCCATCACCCGGCGGTACAAAAGTAGGCGGGGCATCTATTAATGACACCTAAACAGAAATTAGCTTGTGATTTTCACTTGGGGGAGAGGCATATGATTCCAACGGTACCAGTCTGAGGTCTATGTATCGAGCGGTTACCGAGTTATTCCCAATAACGCCGAAAAATTGGGGTCAAATATGTGCAGATTTGAAGAGGACAGACCTATGTAAAACACTGCAAGACAGACCTGTTCCAATCGAGCCAGAGCACCAAAAGTTTTACATCTTATTGCCGAGGAACTATACTTTTAGGGGCAGCAATAAAAATAGTACCTCCCCGTACACAGTTTTGGAGCTATACCTACTTGTTCACAAGTCAATTTTTAACCATGTCGAAACTTGGCCCTGGAAGCCTTCGGCCAGTTGGGCATCGGAATTCGCTCCTGCTCAGTACCCGGGGAATGAGGTGTTAAAGTCTGGCAGTGACTGCGGCACCCAAACGGTATCAAATCGAGCGTCGGAAATCGTCGACATCACATTTTCACAGTCATGTAACACTTGCACCCGCCAGGGGCGGGCTGTCGGAATATGGTCCTGCTCGGTAATCCGCATTCGTAACGGGACTATTTTTTCACCTCTTGTAATTCAGTAATCAGGTAATCAGGTGTTAAAGTCTGGTAGTGATGGTGGCACCCAAACGGGGTCAAATCGATGGTCAGAAATTGTCGACCTCAGATTTTCACAGTAATGACACGTATGCGTGCCAACAGCCGGCTTCCGGCCAGAAGTCACAGGGTGGCCCACTTTTTACCCCTTGAAATATATCATGTCGGGAAGAGGCCATCCAAATTTGGCGACCCTGAGGGGGTTTAAAGTGGTTCAAGTGGCCCGACAAAAAATAGAGCCTGTGACACTGGCACTTCAAATATCGGCACTTACACGTGCAAATGGCCGGCTTCCAGCTGGAAGACACAGGGTGGCCCACTTTTTACCACTTTAAATATAGCAAGTGGGGAAGCAGCAGTCCAAATTTGGCAACCCCGAGAGTGTTAAAGTTTAAAGTTCAGGTAGCCCATCAAAAAATGGCGCCTGTGAGACTGGCACTTTAAATGTCGGACCGTTACCATGGCCCCCAGCAGGGAAAGTCGCCGGGTAGGGGGGTTTACTCTCTTCGCCCTAGTAATATAGCGCCTGGGTAATAGGCTGCCAGCGCAAGAGAAAAAAAACGGCCGACCCATAAATTGTCCACGGTGGTGTCCTTTATCTTCACAGTGGCATTTGCTGATGACCTCTCTTGCTTTGGCTATTGTCCGATATTTTTAAAAGTATGGCAGAAAATAGACACTGCAGAGCAACACTAGAATATTTTGATGAATTTTGTAAGCATCTTGTTCAGTCTCAAAGTATTTCAAGATGCGACGATTTGTACCAAATCTGAGGGAATCACCTGGCCACTGTTCCAAGATACAATTTGCCAGGGCCATGGCCAGGCATTACTGGCTGTCCAAAACACAGAAGGATGGAAGGAGTGCCTACTTCCTGCAACATGTCAGGAGAATGTAAAAAAAATTATTGATTGTAAACATTTCAATAAAATATTCAGTTTCATTTAAATTTAGAATTATTTCAGTGTTATCTCGACTCTAATGAATAGTAGCTATAAAAATAAACATTCTCACATACTGGACACTTCACAGAGATTTACAGGCATTAGATTACTATTGTTTTATGTAAGTAAGCATTTTTGTCGTACTGTATTAAATATTCCTTTCTTTCCTTTACAGAGAAGTGACATTCCCCAGCCAAAAGGAGTTAAGGGAGTACTGGAATGCTCCCCCAACCATACACGATATGCCAATCAGGTGGTCCTTCATTGGCTCTGTTAAGGGCTACGGAGGCAAGGCCAAGAGGCCTATATCAAAAAGTGAGTACCACACTTTCTAATTTGATATATTCATGCAAAAGTATTTCAGTTAAAGATGACAATGCTCTCTGGATGAAGAAGCCTTCAGTGTTGAAGTTTGGCAGTAACAGCGGCACCTAAACAAGCCCGGACTGTCGGAATACGGTCCTGCTCAGTAATGCGCGCTCGTAACGGAACTAATTTTTCACCCCTTGTAATATAGCATGTGGGGTAGTAGCTGTCCAAATTTGGCGACCCCGTGATCATTTAAAGTGGTGCAGGTAGCCCGTCAAAAAATGGCGCCTGTGAGACTGGCACTTTAAATGTCGGACCGTCGCCATGGTCCCCAACAGGGAAAGTGGCTGGGTGGGGGGGGTTTACTCTCTTCGCCCTAGTAATATAGCGCCTGGGTAATAGGCTGTTAAGATCTGGCCACTCTGGGAATGTTTTCAGAGGGTCAAGCAGTGCAAGAAAAAAAAACGGGCAGTCAATTATTCAAACTATCGGTACCCATAAATTGTCCACCCTGGTGACCTTTAACTTCACAGTGGCATTTTCTGATGACTTCTCTTGCTTTGGCTGTTTTTTAACAAATATGGCGGAAAATATACACCAAAGAGCTCGTCTACCAGATTTTGATTAATTTTGTCAACATCTTGTTGAATCTCATGAGATTTCAAACTGTGATGACTTGTATCAAATTTACCTGAGACAATCACATAACCATTGTTCCAAGATTCAATTTTGGAGAGCAATGGCCAGGCTTTACTGGAATTCAAAAACTCAGAAGAATGGAAGGAGCGCATACTTCCTGTAACATGTCAGGCGAAGGTAAAAAAATTATTGATTGTAAACTTTTCAATAAAATATTCAGTTTCATTTAAATTTAGAATTATTTCAGTGGTATCTTGACTCTAATGAATCGTAGCTATAAAAATAAACACATAAACATTCTCAAATACTGGACACTTCACATAGATTTACAGGCCTTGAATTACTATTGTTTTATGTAAATAAGCATTCTGGTCGCACTGTATTAAATATTCTTTCCTTTACAGAGAAGGCACTTCCTGTTACAATTTTAGCCGATTTAAGGTTCTTACTACATTTTGGAACTGCTCCGAAAGTGAAAGGGCCAACAGACAAACATTTTAAACACATACACAAGTTCCCCAATACAGACCCAGGTCCAACATAGAGTAAATACAAACTCACATGCTACTCAGGGCCCATGACAAAGCACTTCCTGTTATGATTTTAGCCAATATAAGATTCTTACTACATTTTGAAATTGCTCTGGAAGTGAAACCGCCCACAGACAAAAATTTTAAACATATACATAAGTTCGTCAATACAGACACAGGTCCAACATTGAGTAAATACAAACTCACACCCAGCTCAGGGAGCATGACAAAGCACTTCCTGTTATGATTTTAGGCCTACAGACAAAAATTCTATATACATACATAAGTTCCTCAATGGAGACACAGGTCCAACATTGAGTAAATACAAACTCACATGCAGCTCAGGGCCCCTGGGGTGGTATTCACAAAAGGTCTTAGCCAAGCTTTAGGCTTAAATTGATTATATTTTCTTACAGTTAAGCCTAAGACTTGGCTAAGACCTTTTGTGAATACCACTCCTGACAAAGCACTTCCTGTCAGGATTTTAGACAATTTAAGGTTCTTACTACATTTTGGAATTGCTCCGGAAGTGAAACGGCCTACAGACAAAAATTTTGAACACATACATACATTCCCCAATGCAGGGATAGGTCAAACTTTGAGTAAATACAAAGTCACACGCAGCTCAGGGCCCATGACAAAGCACTTCCTGTTAAGATTTTAGCTGATCTAATGTTCTTGTCACATTTTGGAATTGCTCCGGAAGTGAAACGGCCAACAGACAAAACTTTTAAACACATACATAAGTTCCTCAATACAGACACAGGTCCAACATTGAGTAAATACAAACTCTCACGCAGCTCAGGGAGCATGACAAAGCAGTTCCTGTTACGATTTTAGCCAATATAAGGTTTTTACTACATTTTGGAATTGCACTGGAAGTGAAACGGCCTACAGACAAAAATTTTATACACATACATAAGTTCCTCAATACAGACACAGGTACAACTTTGAGCAAATACCATGTCACACACAGCTCAGGGGCGGATTTCACGAAAGGTCTTAGCCCGGTCTCAGGCTCAAATTTGAGACTTTTGTCTCAAATTATTGGAATATTTTACTTGAGCCATGGGCTCAGCCTTAATGGATTTCACAAAAGGTCTCAGTCTCAGCTTTGGCTGAGCCATTGGCTCAAATATTGAGACTGGTTGAAAGTGGGCTTAAGTTTTGTAAACAAAGGCTCAAATATGGCCGCCATAATTCTTTCATCACTTCAAAATTTGAAATGGCTGAAAATAGGGTACACGTATATAAAACAAGCCCCTGAAGTAGTCTTTGGGTGTTTTAACATGTTTACAAGGTTTCCCATTGCAAAATGGTATTTAGCCAGAGATATTATGTGTCAAACAAGGAATATATATGTCATCAGTAGAATATTTTGACTACAAAAAATGGTCACATGACACAGAAAACCACTGTGGTTATTTGATAAGCTTGGTCTCAACTGAGACCCCTTCTGTGAAAACCATTTGAGACAAAGACTTAGCTGAGTCAGAAGGCTCAGATTTGAGCCAGTGGCTCAGCCTGAGACTGGGCTAAGTCTGAGACCTTTCATGAAATCCGCCCCAGGGCTCATGAGAAAACACTTCCTGTTACGATTTTAGCCAATCTAATGTTCTTGTCACATTTTAGAATTGCTCCGGAAGTGAAACGGCCAACAGGCAAAAGTTTTAAACACATACATGAGTTTCTCAATGCAGACACTGGTCCAACATGGAGTGAATACAAACTCACGCAGCTCAGGGCACATGAGAAAGCACTTCCTGTCAGGATTTTAGACAATTTAAGGTTCTTACTACATTTTGGAATTGCTCCGGAAGTGAAACGGCCTACAGACAAACATTTTGAACACATACATCTGTTCCCCAATGAAGGCATAGGGCAAACATTGAATAAATACAATGTTACACGCAGCTCAGGGCCCCTGACAAAGCACTTCCTGTTACGATTTTAGCCAATTTAAGGTTCTTACTACATTTTGGAATTGCTCCGGAAGTGAAACGGCCTACAGACAAACATTTTGAACACATACATCTGTTCCCCAATGAAGGCATAGGTCAAACATTGAGTAAATACAATGTCACACGCAGCTCAGGGCCCCTGACAAAGCACTTCCTGTCAGGATTTTAGACATTTTAATGTTCTTACTACATTTTGGAATTGCTCCGGAAGTGAAACGGCCTACAGACAAAAATTTTGAACACATACATACGTTCCCCAATGAAGGCATAGGTTAAACATTGAGCATGTACAATATCACATGCAGTTCAGGGCTCACGAGAAAGCACTTCCTGTTACGATTTTAGCCAATTTAAGGTTCTTACTACATTTTGGAATTGTTCCGGAAGTGAAACGGCCTACAGACAAACATTTTGAACACATACATCTGTTCCCCAATGAAGGCATAGGTCAAACATTGAGTAAATACAATGTCACACGCAGCTCAGGGCCCCTGACAAAGCACTTCCTGTCAGGATTTTAGCCGATTTAAGGTTCTTACTACATTTTGGAATTGCTCCGGAAGTGAAACAGCTTCCAGTCAAAAATTTTAAACACATACATAGGTTCCTCAATGCAGTCACAGGTCCAACATCGAGTAAATACAAACTCACACGCAGCTCCGGGCACATGGCAAAGTACTTCCTGTTGTGATTTAAGGTTAGTAACATAGTTTGGGAGAGCTGTGGAGGCAAAACAGCCAACAGACAAACATTTTATAAATATACTTAAGTACCTAAATGCAGACACAGGTCCAACATTAAGTAAATTCAAACTCACCTGAAACTCAGGGCTACATGTATCATTATTTCTTCTGGATGTTGTATTTTGTATGATTACTTTTATGGAAAATATACATGAATAAATTCTTAACATTTACCTTGTGTTCTTTTACTATTACAAGCACGACCTTTTGTACGTGTATTTTCTTTTGGTCTCCTGCAAGCCTCTACCTCCAAAAACAAATTATAAACTGCTTGCTATGTGTGTATGTATCACTAACCTATAGAATAACCTAAGCTGCAGTCGTTTTGATGGTGCTACATTTCACCTTTTATCCACCCTTCAAGGAGGATCCAAGCATGACAGTCAGATTCACTAATTTCTCTATCTTACTTATCAGTACTTTTACAGATGCTATGTATTGTCTAGACATAAACAATCATAAGCTCAAAATGTTTGACTAGTGTCGACCTTTGCAACAATGAAAACATCCACTCGACTGGTTGCCCGTAGTGACCTACAGTTGTTAAGGACCATTACATTTGCTTACATGCACTAGCCCAGCAAAAGAGTTGATTGTTTTAGGTACTTTGTAATCTGCTAACAAGTTCCACTGATTTTCCAATGTGCATGTCTAAATTTTCATTAATAAATGCAAACTGCACAGAACACACTCGTAAAGATGTAGGAATTGGAATACACATTATATATTTTTTTCATATTCATTCGAGTATAGTCACTTGAAATTTGTGCGGGCTACTAAGTTTTGAAGTTACACACCTGCTAGACAATTATAATTTTCACCAAAGTTTCACCCATGCCTTGCACCGCTTTTAAGTAAAAAATTTCTTCAATATTTGTGCAGCCTTTCTCACTAATCTTTTATTTATTTGTGGTGTTACGTTGCTTTCAACACTGTACAGGTCATATCACGACGGGTAGTTGGAAGGGCAGATGAAACCAGTACATACAGTTCGTCAGGGTTCTGTACTGTAAACTGCCAACCAATGGCAAGCAACTACCAGCTTTGCCACTTGAAGCCGTGAACCGAACCATCATCACTCTGCCACCGTGCCCCCCCTCCCCGCTAATCTTATAGCTATTTCACATGTATTACCAATCCTTAATTCCCAACAAAAATGCACAACACAATATTGCTCATCTCCTAAAATGTGCAAGATTGAGGAATTTCTGGTTATGTAAGCAAACTACCCTACCCAATTTTCCACAAAAATTACCCTTCCCAAAAATGAGGATCATTGTCAACTTTCAAATTTGTAACAAAAAGTGAAAAACACCAAATTGCCTCGGTCTCCTTAACTGTGCAAGATAAAGCAATTTCATCATAATTTTTAAAAGACACTGTATCCAACATAACTACCCTGCCCGGGAACCACTTTTCCTCTATTCTGGCTTTGTTGATCTATAAGCACAACTTTCTTACATGATTAAGCAGCCATTATGTCTCCTTTTTGGGATGCTTTGTTTTGCGAGCAATCTTCTAGTTTTATTTGGTTTCACACATCTGGGCCACAGGGTTTAAGCATTTGTACAGTATTTGCTCTAAATGGATTGTTTTCTCTCCATACCTGAATGCTTTTCGCCCAAAACGTTCATGCTCTATAGAAGGACTCAATTTAAAGAACTGCAAATACTTTACTTGTTCTACAAAGAACACATGTAAGTTATTTATTTAGTAATTTATAACTAATAATGAATACTACATACCTCAAAACTTGTACCTAACACTATTAACATCCCACAGAATTATATGTGACACATGTAGATATGAAACACTCATCAAAAACTTACACAAAAATCACTAAATGCAATAACTACCAGTAATGATAATATTCACATAAAACATGCCCTTTTTGGGAAAAGTACAAAATGAATATATGGGTTCAGTTATTCTACAAGTGACTGTTAAGAAAAAAAATCGAATACATGCACTTTCAAACATTTGAAATAATTCATGCCAGTAAATACAACTCATTATATTTTACCCTTACTATTAATTTTCTACCATGAAATTCAAGAAATTTGAAAACTTTATAAGGCTCATTTTTAACTATTTTCTAAATAATATGGCATCTTATTGATTCTATTTTGGGGGGTCTCTTAAGGTTTTTTTATGTTTCTTAACACCAAAAGAAAGAAAAAAAAGCCCAACTTGTTTACTTTCACCTTTCTTATGACTGAAAGAAAAGGTAAAAAAAAAGTTATATGAATGGTGTATGATTGAATGTTGAATATACCATATAGTTTTTATGTACACTAAGACACAAACAAGTACACTAATTAATGAACGGGCTGTCACTATATGCATCATGTATAATTTATGTTGAATATTATAATTTTTCATGTATAACTTAATGTTAAATATTATTATTTTTTATGTTCAGCAAGACCACAAATAAGTACATTAATTGATAAGACTGTTATTCTATCAAAAGTATATATTTTATAGCACTGTCATGGAAATGATTTTTGAAAGAAATAAGTATGCTTACTGTTCACTTTCTCTACAGCATATAGTCTCGCTACCAGAACAGAAACTTTTTTTTCAAAAAATATTTTTTGAATAAAAACACCACAACACTTGCACTTTTTTATATATTTTTCTTGTCACTTACTCCATTTTTTGTGTAAAAATATTTTTTTACTTTCTTTATCTGAACTACTTTTTTGTATCATTGCCTGCTTAAAAAGTTTACTGTGTTTTATATATGTAAATAAAAAATGTAGTTATTTTATAGGATACTCCAACATAACCAGCAGAAAGTTCTTTTTTGTGTATACTTTTGGTGTGATAACTGATATATATGTTCTTTTCTTGTCCAGCCAAATTAAATTTTATTAATTCAACAATACAAAATTTCTATTCATGTCTTAGATTATATCCATGGTGTGTGTTTCGTGAAGCGGCCAAAGCCAAACTTGGTCTGTTAAGTTAAAATTTTTGGTGCTTGAACACCTTGGTGTTGTACCAAAGGTCAAAGTTGGGGTTTTACGTCCCATTCAACAGCCAGGGTCATATTGGGACAGGACCTCAGAATTGCCACTTGTGGGACTCGAACCCACAGAGGTGACAGCCTATGATTAGATGCCAAACTTGCTAACCACTAGGCCACTGAGGACCTCCTTGGTGTTGTACAGCACCATTAAAACTAATAATTACATGAACTAAAAATATATGCAACATGAATAAATACAAGTAAAATTGATAACCATACAAAAAACAAGCAATAGAAATACAATACACTTTACTGGTCAAAAAAACAAAACAAATGACTAGATAAGGAAAGTAAAATAACATAAAAAATAAAAAATATAAAACATATCATAATACAATAGAATACAAATATGACTAGACAACACAAAATAGATAATACACATATCACAGACAAAACAAGAAAACTAGAAAACATGCAATACCTTAACATAAATTAAGACAACACAAAATAAATTACGTTTCTAAAATTTATAAAATAATCCACATTCTTTTAAATAATTGCATATAATTTTAATGTTTTCATAGAGTAAGTCTTTTAAATTATTTCTATTTCTATTGTATTTAATTCTCGTGTCACGTAGGTCAATACATTCTAGTAATATATGTTTGACTGTATCGGGACAATGACATGGAATACACCAGGGCGTATCTTCACCTTCCAACAGATAACTATGGGTGAAATAAATTTGTCCTATACGAGCTCGAATTACAACTATTTCCTCCCTACGAGATAAACCCGTCCAAACATAAAAATCTCCTACTGTAGGGTTTATTTGGAATAGTTTATTATCAGGGCACGCATTCCACTGAGCTTGCCACTTTTGTTTAAAAGCACTATTTACATTCAAGTCTTATTAATTGGTCTGTTGTAGTTCGACCTTTTCTAAAACCACTTTGATATTTTGTTAAAATATTATTTTTCTCAAGGAACCAAAGTAATCTAGTATTAATCATTCTTTCCATGGTTTTGCATCAACAGCTCGTCAGAGGTATGGGGCGATAATTGAATGGGTTTTTTGGGTCTTTGCCTGGTTTAGGAATAGGTATCATAGTGGCCTCTTTCCAGCATTTAGGAATTTCACCTGAAGCCCATATATCATTAAATATATCAAGTAACACCATAAGTGAGTCTCTGGGTAGATGTTTTAGCAGCTGATAATGGATCTCATCTGGACCAGTGGCTGTGAGTAGTGGTTTATACACCCCACTTTCCCCCAAGTCGCTGCCTTAAGTGACATCATATTGACGTCAGAGGTCACGTGACCATGTGGGCGGGGCTTAGATGCTGTCAATCATGGGAGCTGTCAATCAATAGAGGTGTGTCATCATGGAAGAGAGGAGGAAACCCACAACCAAAACTCCTAAACCACAAGAATGAGTTTAAAACCACTGTATTGCCTCCCCCCTTCGGGGGGAGTGGAGGGGGCCCCCAACGGAAGTGAAAGGTGGAATTTTAGAAAAGGAATACTGGTCATAGTTCATGAAATAATTAGTTTTAAACTAACAAGCATTTTTTTTGACAATGACATTATATTTTAAAAAAGATAATTGCCAGTGCTTGTGTCACGAATGTTACTACGGAATATACATTCTGAAATGGGAGTACATGAGAGTATATCAAAGCAATGGTTTAAATATTTCTGAAGGAACTTTAATCACCCCCAGCTTGGTGTCTTCCATTTTGAATATATGTCAGGACCTGTTCAATTATCAGTATAAAATAACCCCTCAAACGCTGAAATATTTATGCGCGACGAAGATATATTATAATAAATTGAACGAAGATTTACTACCAAGGGAATTACAGATATATTGCAGAAACGTTGTCCGTGCAGAACTTCCAGTGTGGTATCCCCAGTGGACTGTGCCTTCAGTGTTTATAAGGCACTTGGACTTTACAGTATCTTCCAAAGAACAAACTAATGGGAGACGATGAATCAAGCACATTCCTGTAACACAGGCACAAATAACAGGTGTGCTATGATGGCACCAGAGAAATGGAAAAAGTTAATGAAGCGGATATAGAGTACAAAGAACGATTGTGATACAAAGTGCTGACAAAGCCAAATGCCAAACTTTGTGGTTTGCAACACGTATTGTGTATTGTTATCATACACCGAATGAACTGTTATCATAATCCTGCTTTGAAGTTCTTTGGCAAAAGATATACAAAGGATCAAAAGACCCCAAAAGCCGGAAGCGGTTTTAACGATTGTATTGTCGTACATTGTTACAAACCGTGTGAACTGTTTACTTTAGACCTCTCAAAAGAACACCTGCGTTTTCCGCTTGTAAAAAGGGATATCTAGCAGGACTGCGCAAGAAGATTTTTATTCCACCACTTTTTGGGAACCTGTAAAGATCAGAAGAAAAAAATGGACGTCTCTGATAGTCAAGGCGATATTGTCAGGCCAGCAGCAAAAAACTCTCAGAAACCCAGTATGGATTGCATCTGGGCTTTGCTGGTCCCTCCAAACCAGTAGTGGAGAGATTTATCTACAGTTGTCGCGATTACACATGGTACAACAGAATGAGAAGCTTTCATAATTGGCCAAAGACACATCCAATGAGAGCGCAGACCCTGGCAGGGGCTGGGTTTCATTATACCGGCGAAGGAGATAAAGTCCGGTGTAAATGGTGTGATTTAGAACTGAGTCAGTGGGAAGTCTTCAACAGCGCATTGGAGCAGCACAAGAAACACTCCCGTGGTGACTGTAATTTCTTGAGACAATTCTTTCCTAGCAAAAGTCTTAAGGCAATCAAGTGGGATTGTGAGGCATCAGGACTTACCTTTAACCCCGAAGTTTGAAACCAAAAAAACTGACATGGAGTACCAAATAGATGAAGAAGACCAGAAGAAAGTGCAAGTACAAACTGTGGACAATGACTTGGTGTTGATATTATCGCACGATGATGTGGAAATATATTCAAGAATGTACAACGATTTGAAGAACCATACTGACCAATTATCTCAAGCCTTGGTCAAAACCTGTCTATGCCAGGATGATGTGGACTGCAACATCTCTCTGGGGAATGACCTGTACGCCTACGTAAAGTCACCTTTTCGTTGTGTGCAGATTCGACAGTTCTTCGAATGCGATGCTGTGATGTTACCCACCAAGACAGGAATTTCCTTGGAGAGAAAGCAGTGGTCTAGTTTGCTGGACATATTCAATGCCATAGACAAGGCATTTTGCACCCCGAAGCCAGCCAAGTGTCAAGAACTCCATCAGAATCAGGAAGACATTATGATGTGTCCTGATTGCTGTCCAGCAGTGGTCTCTCCCACGCAGAAGATGAAAAAGCGAACAACCGATACCCTTCCAATGAAAAAGAGGCTGTTCGATGAATGAACCGAACAAGGTCGTGAACATTTGACTTTAGTCCATGTGCTTTATCATCAGACTCTAATATATATACTTTTGTGGGTAATGCATGCATATGTTTGGATTAAATTACATTATGCTGTAAGCAATATGAAATAAATTGTAAATTGTGTACTGTAAATGCAACTATGTAATAATAATAATAATAATACCAAGTCAGTGTCAGCTTTGTTCTTCTAATTGCATACTAAATATGCTCAATAAAATACTGGTGTTTGTATGCACTGTCTTTATTTTGCTACGAGATCTTATGCTCATCGGACATGGCTTTAGTTAAATTTGAGTCACCTTCTACATGGATAATATCCGGTATGACAGGAAGTGGCAAATCCTCTTGGTTGTATAAACTTTTAAAACAAAAACAGGCGATGTTTCAAGATCCGCCAAAAAAGATAATATACTGTTACTCTATTTGGACAAAACTGTTTGATGACATGGAAAGAGACTTAGACATTGATTTTGTGCAGGGCATGCCTTGTCCTGACAAGATTAAAGAAATATTTGACGGTGAACACCACATTATTTGCCTCGACGATTTGCAACATGAGGTAGCAAACAGCAGAGAAGCAGAAAAGCTGTTTACACAACTGAGTCATCACAATAACTTGAGTGTAGTCTATCTAAACCAGAACTTGTATTACCAAGGGAGGTGTGCACGCACTTTAAATCTTAATACTGCTGATACTGTGCTGTTGAAAAATCCTAGAAACACTCAAAAGGTGGCGCTTTTAGGTAGACAGCTGGGTATGGGTTCAGCCTTAAAATCCGCTTATTTGGATGCCACTTCAAAGCCTTATGGGTACCTGGTTGTCGATCTTTCACCTAAGAGCGATGAAAAGTATAGATTAAGAAGCAATGTTTTTCCAGAAGAGTCCCCAGTTGTCGTATATCAGTAGTGGTAATTGTGCAGTGTTTCTCAGAACCCAAAATGATTTAGACTAGTGAAGATGTCACAGAACTTGAAAAAGGCAAAAATTTTTCTTCTCCTGCTACTGCTAACCGAAAAAGCTCAGGCAAGAGCTTTGTCAGAAACTGTCACTTTAAAGCAAGCAGAGGCACTGGTGGAAATAATTTACAATTTCATGAACATTGCTGCATCCAAGTCTGACAAAGCAGTCATTGTTAAAAGAAAACCTTTTTAAAGGAAACTAATGAATAGGAAACTGAAACTCAGTGCTAAGAGAAAACTGATAGGTAGACACAGAGTAAAATTACTAAAGACCTTGTTACATTTCATGCAACCCTTAATGACTCTTATAAAATGAAGAAACTAGTACTAATTCCACAGGAAAGATACGAACAGTTACTATTGAGAGAATCTGTAAATCAAACCGGAGGTGCGAATGAGCAAGAGGTTGAAGAGGTAGAAGAAAAGAGACAAGACAAGATTGAAGCAAAGACACCGGCACCCACAGAAGTCCACACGCCTTTAGATAGCGAAGAGGAAAAGAAAGTAACAGATGGAACTCCCCCAGTACCTCCCCCTGGTGAACCAGATCTTCCAAGACAGACAGGCGGTGGCGGAGAAAGGTCGAAGAAAAGGAAAAAGAAAAGCGCGTGGGAAAGCAAGTGGACTTGCTACTAACCGACATGCTCACTGCTGAGAAGGAAGCATACTTGAAGGAAATATACTTTGATCCAAAGCAACCTACTTCATTTTCCGGTTTGGGGAAACTGTATAAATATGTGAAAACGCAGAGAAAAGATATCTCTGAAGGTGACGTCCGAAAATGGTTGAGTAAACAATCCAGTTATTCTCTATACAGGAAAGTAATCAGAAAATTTAGGCGACCTAAGGTGATGGTACCAAGTAAAGGCTACATGTTTGATGCCGACACAGCTAACTATGTTCAGTATAGCGATGTCAATGACGGATACAAGTATTTTGCGGTATTTATCGATGTCTTATCCCACTATCTCTACACAATTCCGCTAAAGTCTCTGACATCTTCAGAGATGGTTAATGCCTTGAAAAAAGTGTTTGAGCAAGAAAAACCGACGTTTTTGAGAACAGACAGGGGATCCGAATTTGCGGGAGCAGCCAACAAGTACTTGAAAGCAGAAGACGTTAAGCAGATAAAGACCTCTGAACACTCAAAGGCGAATTATGCGGAGCGTGTCATCAGAACCATAAAGGGTAAACTAGGCAGATATATGGTCTACAACAAATCTCGCAGGTGGATAGACGCTTTGTGACAGATAGTTACAACAAAACGTACCACACAACAATTAAAATGACTCCTATGCAAGCTATCGAGACTGAGGACGCCGTTCTGTGGAAAACTCAGTATAACCCTACCATGAAGAAGCTACATAAAGGTAAAAAGAAAGCACCCCCAAAGAAACCCGTCAAAAAATCCGTACAAATTTAAAGTGGGAGATGTAGTCAGACTATCGAAAATCCCGGGAACTTACGACAAAGAAACGGACAAAAAATGGACTGATGAATTGTTTACCATTACAACCCGCGCACTGAACCAGGGTATTCCAAAATACGAAGTAAAAGACTTTGCAAATGACCCTATAATAGATAAATTTTCTAGTGATGAGCTTCAGAGGGTCACTGTAGATCAGGACACGCAGTACGACGTGGACAAAATTCTGCGTAAGCGAAAGAAAAGAGGTAGAACGCAAGTCTTACTGCACTGGGTGGGTTGGCCGTCGAAATTTGACAGTTGGATTGATGAAGACCAAGTAAAAGACTTTGACAAGTGATGTATTTATTTTTGTCCTCGAGAGATTCTCTGAATCAGTATCCAAATAATGTCTGGTACGACTTTACTACAGACTTTCTGGGTGAACTAGAAGTAGACGAAACTTGGGAATGCACGCTGTTGGACATAAACTGCATCCCTCAAGTGGAGAGAGAATTTGTTGTTTTTGCAGATATTGTGAAACAGAAATATCTTAGGGATACCTCAGCTTCAGTTTTGAGAGTGGTGTCACAATTCCGCATTACATTCCAGTGAACAGAAGCAACATTAGTCAAGTGAGGATCTATATGAGACTTGGAAACTGGGAAAATTCCGACAGAATCAGTTGGTCAATTGAACTGCACACTTGGTTTTCGCAAAAAGAAACGACATGGAAAGTAGTCCTTGGGTAAAACATTTCACAGATATGGCTAGTGGATTGGTGCCGTATAAGAAAAAGTATTATACAGTTCAAAATCAGACAGGAAATGGAGACGTTCAATTGGTCACACCAACCCAGGCGGAAGTGGAAAGGGCCAAAATGGATGTAAAAAGGAAGTTGCAAGAAGCCTCGTCATATAAACCTAAGCGATTGAGATCGGGACCTCAGTCTGGTTCTGGACAGAAGAGGAAGAAGAAGCAGAAAGAAAGCAGTAGCAAGAAATCTGCCAAATCCAAAAGCTCCAAACCAAAGAAATCGAACAGTAATAAATCGAGCAACAAGAAAAGCAGCAAAAAGAAATCAAAGAAGTGAAAAATGGATACAGAGCAGACATACTCATCTAAGCTGGCACTCTTTCAAAAACCGTACATAGTCAAGCGTGGAAGAGGTGCAGTACATTAACTTTCTCCCAACATCACCTATATCGGATGGGTCTGTTACTGAATTTCGTATACCGGGTACCAGTGCCGAATACATAGACCTGAAGAGGTCTCGTCTGAAGGTCAAGGCTAAAATTGTAAAGGGCGATGACACGCCTATTGGACAAGATAGTAATATAGGATTGGTCAATCTCAGTTTAGCATCCCTCTTCCGACAGGTCGACGTCCAGATGCAGGACAAACTAGTAAGCTCAGAAATTAACATACGTTATCCTTACAAAGCCATGATGGATGTTTTGCTGAGATACGGATTTGATGTGAAAGAAGGTCCACTGCAGAGCGAACTATACTACAAAGATACCTCAAACATGGACGCAGTTCCACCTAGAAACAACAGTGGGTTAATGTCCCGCGTTGCATATACAGCTAATGGTAATGAAGTGACCTTGGAAGGACCTGTTCATATGGACATGTTTCAGCAGGATCATTTGATTTTTGAACGGGGTAAAAATCGTCACCAAATTTCATCCATCCAGCAGAAAATTCACCTTGATGACTGGTGATGCTGAAGAATACAAGGTACAAATTACATCCGCCATTTTGAGGGTGTGTCACGTGAAGGTGAGCAACGCAGTGATTCTGGCCCAGAATGAAGCTCTTAATGTGTCACCGGCTCTGTATCCTTTCTGGAAGTCAAATTTTAAGACCATATCAGTACCCGCCGGAGTAAGTACCGTGACCAGCGATGATATTTTCCACGGCAGTGTACCCAGTAAACTCATCTTGGCCATGGTACATACAAAGGCATTCACTGGGGATTACACACTGAATCCATTTAATTTCGTCCATGCGGATGTGAATTCCATAGAGCTGTCAGTAGACGGGCAAAGCGTGCCTGCTCAACCGCTAAAACCAAACTTTGGTACCGGAGACTACACATCCTCTTTTCTGTCAATCTTCTTCAACAAGTACCCTCACCACGGTGGAGGAAACTGGATCACGCGCGAGGAATATGCTTCGGGATATGCTCTCTTTTGTTTTGACATACAAGGGGAGGCATCGGAGGATATATTCGGCAAGACTAGGAGTGGTTATACCAAACTACAACTGAACTTTGGCACGCCAACACCGAATCTTATGTTGGTGCTCTATTCTTCGTTTCCGAGTGTAATCAAAGTGGACAAGGCAAGAAACGTCATTCTGCAGTGATGAATACACATGAACTAGAAAGCTACATGAAAGCAGATCCTTGGATTGCGAGGTACTACGGAGGAGTTGTTCGAAAGGACCTATTGCCTTGTTCCCCGATGAAACCGAGTTTCTACATCGTCAACCAAGATACCAGTGAAAAAGTTGGCAGTCATTGGATAGTCATGTTTCAGTTACACAATAAAATAAGCGAATATTTCGACCCTCTAGGAAAGGAACCGGACAGTGACTTTAGGGTCTATATGACTTTACAGAGTAGGAGCTATCAGTTTAATGACAAAAGGTGTCAAAATTACCAATCAAATCTGTGCGGACAGTACTGTTTGGTCTACTGTTATTTCAGAGCAAGAGGATATTCAATGACAGACATTCTAGATATGTTTAATGAAAAAGACTTGGTATACAATGATCAGATGGTTTATTTCTTTTACGAATATACAAATTAACAGTTATGCTGTAGTAACAAATGACTAGATAAATCATGGGTGTGCAACAGATGTAAATAAATAAATAAATAAATAGAGCAATTGTAAATCAAAATTAACCATGTGACACTATACAGTGTGCGTGTATATACTGTCTGTATATATATAAATATATATATATATATATATCTGTATGCATATCATTCTTAACTTTGTATAAAAAAAATTGAATAACAATAAAATAACTAGTACTAGTTACATTCATTTTGTTTTTTATTCTTCAATGCGTGTAAAATGTTGCCCAACATATTTCGCCCAGGATATTTTGAGCTTGCTGTTAAGACAGCCACTTTGTGAGGCATACCACAGCCTAAGACTCTATCGACATCTGCATACACAATTTCTACTGTGTGTAAGCTGTCTAATCTATTTTTAAAAGCTTGACATTGCTCATACTTTAAATTTAAAACATCTTCTAATAATTCTTCTAGCTTTACATACCAAGATAATGTAACATTTATATCTTTTTTGAATTTGAGAATCTGACTCCAAGCGGCCTCTCCTTGAACAACAGAGGCTTGTTCTTCACCTTGATGAAATTTCACCAAACTGAACACCAAATAGTTTAAATTTTGAACGGTCAATGTAAAAGGGTGGGCATTACAAAGCGGATCGCACGGTTTATAATGAAATACGTGTCTGTTAAAATCAGGCCACGGACTGAGAACCAAGTCTAGCGGGGAAGTATGAATGCCATCATTCAGTATTTTTCTCTTGCAGTAAAAACTAGAGGATCGCTCGCAAAAAAAAGATAATGTTTTTGCATAGCAAAAACAAAGCGTCCCGAAAAGGATATAAAGGTGAGTGCTAAAGTATTAAGAAAATGCTTCGTTTCTAGCCTTATACTGTTGTGGCAACCAAAGTCAGCACAGTCTGCTCTATCTAGCACGGTTTTCAAGATATAAGCATTTTTGTGAAAATTAAAAATGTCCGCTATATTTGGCGCAACAAAAATATTTTGAAAATTGGCATGGCTACTCTGCAGAGATACCCAGCAGGTCAAAAATTTTGTTGAGTTCGCTCCATATAGCACAATTTTCAAGATATAAGCATTTTTGTGTTTTGCAAAAACTTTGAAAATTCAAAATGGCCACCATTTTTGGGGAGACAAAAATTTTTGTCAAGACCACTGCCGCGGTGTGTATCTCCCACCGAGCATTAAAGCAGAAGGAATAGCTTTTCCGAGATATTCACAATTTTTCATTTTCGTGTATGAAAGCTCTTCCAAAAGTAGGTGAATGAGTTATTTGATAAAAATTGGCTATCTGCAATACTATTAAGAGACAATTCACATTTACTCATTCTGAGTAGGTGAATAATTATCTATGGGTCTAAAACTTCACCAAGTGAAAGCTCTCCCAAAAGTAGGTAAATGAGTTATTTGAGAAAAATTGGGTATCTGCAATACTTTTAGAGATAATTCGCATTTACTCATTTTGAGTAGGTGAGTAATTAGCTATGGGTCTGAAACTTCACCATGTGAAAGCTCTCCCACAAGTAGATGAATGAGTAATTGATAAAAATTGGGTATCCGCAATACTTTTACAGATAATTAGCATTTACTCATTTTGAGTAGGTAAATAATTATCTATGGGTCTGAAACTTCACCATGGGAAAGCTCTTCCAAAAGTAGGTGAATGAGTTATTTGAGAAAAATTGGCTATCTGCAATACTTTTAAGAGATAATTCGTATTTACTCATTTTGAGTAGGTGAGTAATCATCTACAGGTCTGAAACTTCACCATGTGAAAGCTCTCCCAAAAGTACCTGAATGAGTTATTTGATAAAAATTGGGTATCCGCAATAGTTTTTGAGATAATTAGTATTTACTCATTTTGAGTAGGTGAGTAATTAGCTACGGGTCTGAAACTTCACCAAGTGAAAGCTCTTCCAAAAGTAGGTGAATGAGTTATTTGAGAAAAATTGGCTATCTGCAATACTTTTAGAGGTAATTCGCATTTACTCATTTTGAGTAGGTGAGCAATTAACTATGGCTCTGAAACTTCACCAAGTGAAAGCTCTTTGGGAGAGCTGCTCTGCAGAGATACCCTGAAGATCAAAAATTTCGTTGAAATCGCTCTATGTAGCACGGTTTTCGAAATATTAGCATTTTTGTGTTTTGCAATTTTTGCGCAAAAATTCGAAAATTCAAAATGGCCGCCATTTTTGGCAAGATAAAATTTTTTTGAAAATTGGCATGGCTACTGTGCAGAGATACACTGGCGGTCAAAAATTTCGTCGAAATCGCTCTATCTAGCACGGTTTTCGAGATATAAGCATTTTTATGTTTTGCAATTTTTGCGAAAAATTTGAAAATTCAAAATGGCCGCCATTTTTGGCGAGATAAATTTTTCTTTTAAATAGACATGGATACTCTGCAGAGATACCCTGTGGGTCAAAAATTTCGTCGAAATCGCTCTATCTAGCACGGTTTTCGAGATATAAGCATTGTTGTGTTTTACAATTTTTGCGAAAGTTTCGAAAATTCAAAATGGCCGCCATTTTGGGCGAGACAAAAATTTTTTTCAAAATTCGGATAAGTACTCTGCAGAGATACCCTGTGGGTCAAAAATTTTGTCGAAATCGCTCTATCTAGCGCGGTTTTCGAGATATAAGCATTGTTGTGTTTTACAATTTTTGTGAAAATTTCGAAAATTCAAAATGGCCGTCATTTTGGGCGAGCCAAAATTTTTTTTGAAAATTGGGAAAACTACTCCACAGCAATGCCCTGCAGATCAAAAATTTCGTCGAAATCGCTCTATCTAGCACGGTTTTCGAGATATAAGCATTTTTGTGTTTTCCTTATTTGGAAAATTCGTAATGATTAATTAATCATTAATTACTCGGCCATTTCTTAACCAATCAATGCCAAAATCTAATGATTTCCAGATTTTAATAGAATGAATGTATTTGCCAAGTTTCAGGTGAATTGATAAAATTCCTTTCAAGTTATCATCCGGACAAGCTTCCCCATCGAAAAAAGACATGTTTGGTCATGTGACCTCTCTGATTGGTTGAAATGTCACTGCAGCATATTCAAAAAAATTCCCCAAGGCTACTGCCTAAACCTGCCAAATTTGAAAAGAATCCGCCTAACGGTTAGAGAGTTATAAGGAAAACAAAATGCGGAGCCAGCGGAGCCGCCGGAGCCTGAAGGTCTCCCATACACAAACAAGCGTCCCTTGCGGGACGCTTAATAATTGAATCCCACCCTCGTTTGACTGTTGGTAAACATAGTATTGTTCCTTGCTCTAAAACCTCTGTTCACAGAACTCCTGCTTATTTGATCTTCCAGAACTTTGGACATGATTTCTATTGGGTCAGATACAGTTTTTTCGTTAATTCCTTTGCAGGAGAGTTTGTATGGTCCATCGTTCTCCACTACATAGGTTTTAGAACACAGGGCAATCATGGATTTACCAATGTACTCTTGTTTGAACAGGCCACAGGTTCTCTTACAAAATTTAGCGTCTTTTGGACAACAGGTGTGCGGAAAAAATGTTAAAGAATCAGCCTTATGCTCCCTTCCGCATTTGCTGGTGAGCTTCTTGTCAAAGTCAGACCTAAGATGGGGATACATGGCATCTCGCAGATTATCGTGAGCCAGATCGAAACCCTGTCCATCTGAATGCATTCAAATTTGTCCCTAGGAATATATTTGCACAGACAGTCGTAATAAAATTCAAGCATTCTGAGTTTAGCATAATTCAAAATTGTAAATCCTATCTGAACGGGAACATCGAGTGATTTTTTTCTTTCCTTTCTCTATCTCGTACATTTCGTTGTCTAAAAGAGTGTCCATTCATGTATACAGTGTCTGAAAAATGCTCCTTGTTAAGAAGGCAGGTGCCATAGGAGCTGTTCAGGAGCACCTTAAAGGTGTCCCCCAGCAATGCCAAATTTGGGTCTTTATTGGACCATCGCCGTCCATCAATGCCTTGTTGCACAAAATTTTCAAAACACTTGATGGGTGAAAACTCGATGACCTCGTACAACCTCGTAACCACGAGTCCGTGTTTAAGGTACCACTGCAACAATGGAGTAGACAGCAAAATTTGCTTAGCCTTCATCCTGCCAACCAAGAGGCGTCTGGATTTGGTTGGTGCATTATGGTCAAAACTGTGTTGCATCATGTGCTCACCTATTGAGTCAAAGGACACATCTGTGGTACAAAAGAGTGGTGAAAACTCTTTAAAAAAATCATAAGGCGATAAATCTGAGTGAAAATCTCCTTGCCATGTATCCGGCACCTCAATGTCTACCTCTGCCATTCCGAATAGCTCACCAGATTTTATGGCTTTGAGGAGGGTCGTCTTTGCCAGTGGTCATTTGTGTTTGGTGTAATAGTTCGGCATGTACCTGTTTCGGATAGCCCCAGTTGAATCTAAAAATTAACTCTTGAACTCACATTCCCAAATTTCATGAACTTTATAACCTAAACTTTCTAAATATTCCTTCCTAATTTGGGTACGCTTATTTTTAGTGTGTTGACTTTGAATCCATTTATCAGACTTTTTGTACTTTACTTCGTCTGTGCATGTTTCACACCCATGTACAAAACATCTGTGGTATTCATAGATGTCATTGTTGTGTATGCCATCGACAAAGAAACCCATAATATAGTGTTCTTTTCCGGAATTTAGTTTGTGTAAAATTTTGATATTTTCAATTTTGGACAATTTATCCATCCAAATATACATATTCAAATACTTGGTCTTAATTTTTGGTTTGTACCCTTCCTCCTCGCTTCGTCGAACGAAAGTACCACAAGGCATTTCCTGACTCAGACAATAGGGGTAAAGGGCATTGGCATCAAAGCCGAAAATTTTGGCACAGGTTTCTTTGCCATCTTTTAACCTTTGTCCGGCTTTCATAGCTCTAGTGAAAACTATGGAAGGACCACCGCATATATTTTGCTTAACTTTCCTGTACAGATCTTCATTTTCATGATCAAAAAGGGTAAATTTTGCATCTTTTGATTTAAACAGCATCTGTCTAGCTGCTCCCGGCACAGAAATTGTATCTTTAAATATATTGATGTTGTTGTCGAAATAGAATTTTTGGAGATTGGTGACGGCTTCAGTGAAAGGCTCAATATCTTTTAGATTGTAATATACCAAAAAATCTTTCACTGTCTACATACAACATTCTTTCCACACCTTTTTTAAAGTTCTATAGTTGTCTGGCCCAGACTCTGGTTTTTCTTGGCATACACAACAAGTTGACGTGCAAAGTAGGCATACTCGTTTCAAACCATGATCTAAGTACGGCAGATTAGAATCAACTAATTTTGTTTCTTTCCTGTATGCATGATATTCCAAATCTTGTGTTTTCCAACTTACATTGTGCTTTTTCCGCCAGCAGTCCCATTCCTGTTCTAGAACGTTGCATTGTTTCAATTCGCTGTAAAACGATTGGTACGGTGGTAGCTCGGTTTCCTCTAGAACAGCGGGATCTGACAAGTATTGGTAACAGAAAAAGCTTTTCTTTTCTTGAGCGTGGTAACTTTTTAGAAATTATGCATAGGATTATCCCGGGGCAATGTAATGACTGATATCCAAAAATTTCAGCGTCGGTGTGCAAATAGTTAAGTGACTGTTGTTTTTTTCACCATGAAGGAAGTAATGTCGGGGTTGGATAATTCTAAATGCTTACACAGTTTGGATTTCACCAAGTTCAAATCATACTTTGACGAATTGAAGCCTAAAACAGGGACACAACTGAGATAACCGTCAAACCGAGCCTGTAAGTTTTCAATTTTGTTCAACATTGTACGCCTAAATCTTTCCCTGGGGTCTGCTATGCGTTCCGTTGTCATTTCATTTTCTCTGTCATTGTCACCAAATATGTCTTCCTCTTCCTCTTCAAGGTCACTGTTGTCAGAAGTAAAATCATGAAACTCTGTCCTTATCTCATCAGTCTCTTGCAAATGTGCGATCATCGTGTCAAAACTATTCGGTTTGGTGACCCGCTTCGAAAACCTTTTTGAAGGTGGTTCGTAATCGTCGCTTTCAAATGCTGTATTATCCTCCACCATAGCGCAGGCCCCCTTGCTAGTACCTGGTGAAACCTGAGAGGTATGATCTGATGTTGTTTGAGTGTCTTTAAAAGAATCAATCATGGCGTTTAATCGGTTGAAAACCCAGTCAAATTTGTGTTTTCCATTTCTTTCACTTTTTTAGCAATGTTCTGCATATGTTCAAGCATTTGAGATAAAAGGTCATCTAAATCATAACTCACATAGCAAACCCCGTCTTTAAACCCCTCTACATTCGATCCCACCCCAACGGAAATAGGAACATGCTTTTCTTCCCAGACCAGTTTGTTGGAAGGGTCCCTGTTCAATTTCTGTAGTACAGCTTCGAAATCGTATGTTATAAAGTGTTTGTAAATTCTGTCATTTTTTGCAATGCAAATGCCGTACTTTTCTAATTCATCAAATATGGTATGATGACCTCGGTGAAATCCACCCGGAAATTTTAATTTTGTCACCTTGGAACAGATCTGGTAATGACGCCTGAGGTCTGGACACCTTTTGAATATACGATCGCAGGAAGGACATTGAAATCTTTTTGCGTAGGCATCAATGTTTTGAATGTAGGACAAATGATTTCCCTGAAGGTCTAAATACATTGAGTTCTCGAACCCGCTCGTAGATTTGTAGTGGACAGTTCGCATTTATTTTCCAAAAGTTGAAACACTGTAATGTTCATCTGAAAACAGTTTTCAAGATCTGGAATATCATGCAATGTTACACCTAAACATTTTTTTCCTAAAGCCACCGGGGTGTAGTCCACCCACTCTTTATATTTGCAATGGGTGAGAGATTCTAAACCCACCTGAGATTGAGATTCATGCCAAGCTAGGCACCTGAAAAATCACAGCTGGTCAATTTATGCTTTTCCAGTTGTAAGACAAGCTATAAAAGTCAGTACACTTTTCGACTTTTTAATGCGATCTGGTAGCTGCGTTGTGTGACCCAAGACATAATCCATAAGGGATATGTCAAAATGAATGTTGGTGATATACACCGGTTCCCATTCACTATTGGGTCTTTGGTTACGGACATATTCCTGTGGATTTATTTTTATAATTTTATTTTTTAACGTGCGGAGACTTCTGTGCCTGGTAATTGTATGGGGTGTTTGAAACAAGTATGAATTGGCATAGGGTATGTAATAACGATACTCTCCCGTCTTTCGGTTTCTCATAATAAATCCCAAATTCATGTTTAATTTGAAACTATTATTTTGTTCCCTGTAAATGTCTTCAATGTGAGACATGATTTCTTCTACCCCACCCTGTAAATTTTCTGTTGGAAAGTTGTAAGTTTGGACTACTTCCCCGCGCATGGGCGGGGCTCGAATATGGAGAACATTGTCATTATATACCCTCTCCAAAGCGGGATCAACCATATAGCCTTGTGCATCTTTCCACGGGGGAGCAACTAGTTGAAAATTTTGTACATCTGCTCCCCCGTGTTGCACAACTCGGTGATTGTAAAGCTCCCGCCTACTTTGAAATACGCTACTACAACTACGACATTTAAAAGTTTCGTTTGGAGATCTATTTACATTTTTACAATATTTAAGATGAGTTGTTATCCCTCTTTTATTTTGAAAAGATTTACCACAACAGGGGCATGTTGGTAAAATGGTTGTGCAAGCTTTTGCATGCTGATTTAGTGTTTTTCGTGTTTTAAAGGAACTACTACATTTGTCGCATGTGTATGCTTTCTTTTGTGGGACTGTCAGGGCCCCCTCGCAGGTTTTGCTGTGATTCACGTACCTAATGTGGTGGCAGAAGTCTTTCCCACAATTTTGACATTTATATTTCTGAAAAACAAAAAACAGAGAGAAACAAATATATATATATATATATATTTCAGAGGCAGATACAGGATTTCCCGAAAGGGGGGGCGTGGGTTATCGCTGGTATAGATTTTCATACTTGGACCTTTTGTAGCGGGACATATCACGTGATGCATGGACAAAATGTCAACGGACAAAATACTTCGGGACAAAACACCAGTCAAATTTGCAAGGTGGGACAAAATGCTGTCCATTTTATGGGACAGGGAAAGCAAAATGCCAATCTTATCAAAAAAACTGTATATATGATACTGATGGTCAAGTAAACTGAACAAGCCTCTAGCAGAAAAAGCCTCTGTAAAATCCTGCAGTAGAAAACCTCAGTATAAAAGCCCTCTAACTAAATGGTTCACAACACATTTACACAAGCACTGCCAAATAGTGTACTTAATGTAACAAAGGTGGGGCAAAACCGCACTGGGCAAAACCCCACTCAGACCAAACCCCATCAAGCAAAAACCCCATTCAGACACAACCCCACTCAGATAAATAAGAATGAGGACAAAACCCCACTCTTCATGAAAAAAAAGAAATATTTTCTACTTAGATTATTTGTTCATACACAAGTTTTCTACTGTGACTGTTTTTGCAGAATTTTTTTTCTACTGGGGCTTTTTCTACAATCAATTGTCAGACCAACACAGCAATAAATGTCAGACCAATACTGACATAAATAAAAACACTTGAAACCTAAAATAAACTCAAAGGGGCTTCCCATAATAAACAATGGTACAACTGAAAAAAAATGGAGGGAAACATACTTGAATGTTAATATAAATGCCACATTTTTTCTTTAACATTTTTATTTTAAAATAACTGATTCTTTCATTGTTTTTCTTTTAAAAACACATGCACCAATTGATTAAATTTGATGAAAATAATTTCCGTAGAGAAACCTGGAGAGAGAATATATGCATATGTCCTTTCATTTTAAAAAGATTAACGTAACATAGTACAAACCTTATTCTGATTGCTTGTCTTTTCTTTCAGCTCTGTTTGGGAAGATCGGGCATTGTTCTGTTGCTCCAACTGTTAATAAAAGAATAGTAAAACTAAGATAATACAAACTTAATATGTAGCACCTCTCTGCTATATACTTGGCAGACATTTTAGATCTTTTCCCTATGTTGTAAGCTTTAAAATGATGTATTAAGTTTATTATTAGATGTTAAAATTGACCAAGAAATAAATATTTTATGAATTTTTAAAGTTTTAAAACCCCAGATTCCGAGTCCACGATTCTGGCATGTCATTGCCATTTCAGATTTTTTCTACATGTTGTAAGCTTTAAAACTATGTATTACTTGTTAAAATCGAGCAAGAAATAAATATTTTATGAATTTTCAAAGTCATTAGCATTTCAGATCTTTTCTACATGCTGTAAGCTTTAAAACGATGAATTACTTGTTAAAATCGAGCAAGAAATAAATATTTTATGAATTTTTAAAGTCATTTGCATTTCAGATCTTTTCTACATGTTGTAAGCTTTAAAACGATGTATTATTTGTTAAAATCGAGCAAGAAATAAATATTTTATGAATTTTCAAAGTTTTAAAACCTAGCTGTGATAAACGCGGCAGTGCGATCCCGGATTCCGAGTCCGCAATCCAGCGAGTATAGATAGCCGAGGTTTAGAATGCATGAAAGGAAGTACGAAAATGCTTCGATAGTTGTCGTTTTGATTTTTACGTTTCGACTGTATGCTTGGTAAAAGCTATTTGTCACATCTGGAACACGTGTTTCGATTATACGCTTCCGATAAAGGTTGACATTCTCTCAATCATTTTGAATGTAAGTTGTTAGTGTACCGAATAGTCTCTACTTTTGTCGATGTTTTGAAATTTAATAGTTCTACAGTACACAAAGAAGATGCTTGTATTTTATGTGTTACTTATTTGCTGTCTACACTTTGTTTTGGCATGTCCACTGTACTGTGCGTGCACACTAAACAACATGGAGTGTGTATTACAAACTGTGTATTATGAGAGCACACGTATTTTTCAAATTGTATTTGTTGACAGTGTTGTTGACATAAACACCATATTACAGAAGTACAGCAAACTCGAAAGATTGACATTTATAAGCTCAAGTGTTCTGAACTGTCCAGCAAAGACTTCAATCATCATACAGGCAAACAATATATTTTGATCTCTAAGTGAAAGTATATTATGATTTGTCAACATGTTTTTGTCCACATATCTGTTGGCATTGATATTATGCATAGCATCTTAGTCATGAACTCTCTCCTGTCCTACATACTCATTGTTGCACCAGTCATGTGTATTTGCCTTTCCACAGTAAACTTAAAAGTTTTGTGAGTGTTTTAAATGCACATTTCCTGAATCTAGAAATGTGGGTGTTATTATGTCCATGTTATTGCATTATTACACACATGCTTCATATTCTTTTATCCTTTTTTTATTATAGGGAGCTTGTGGACACCATGAAGATAGAAGGCCCAACATTCTTACTTTGCAAGTGGAAGTAGACACTTTAATAAACATGACCAAAACTGTACGCGTGCTGAACAGGTTTGGAGTTATTATAAGTTCAATCGGGTTTACTGTTGAGACGGTTGTGTGTGTTTGGAAGGCAATAAAATGCATAAAACGTCGACAGCTATGTTGTGTAAAGAGTAATGATGCTGAAGAGCTGCGACAATGAAGGAGACGCCATGTGCTCCGAAATCACCAACGCACGCATCCCATGACCACCAGAAGTCAAGGACGACAAATATCTACCTCAGTATAGCTTCACTCATAAGTCTTACTCTTGATTGGGATGGATTTTAGATATGATAGTTTTTTGTCTGTTCATATGGTGGATAGTTTTGTAATAGTGAAAAAATGGATAGATAGATATGATAGTTTTTTGTCTGTTCATGTGGTGGATAGTTTTGTAATACAGAAAAACTGGATATCGTTTACGGCTATTTGGCTAGATATTTTACCCTTTTGTGTCTGTTAATATGCGGATAGTTTTGCTTTAGTGGTTTACACAGGAAACAGGATATGTTTATAGATATTTGGATATATTTAATCTTTTATTTGTGTCAATATTGTGGATAGTTTGCATTACAGGATATTTTTGTTTAAGACAGAAAACCAGATATCTAAGAGCTCGATTTGTGTTAGATTTGCTAATCTTTACTACTTGCTATTTTATTTTCTGGATGGGTGTGTGTGTGTGTGTGTGAGTGATTTAATGTAATTAACATGTTTTTTCTTGATATTTAAGATTGATAACTGTAGGGTAATTTCCACAAGTTATATTTTCTTGATATTTAAGATTGATAACTACACAGTAATTTTTGTTGAAATTTACACAAGTTATATTTTTATACTGTTTTTAAACAGATTTTTTATAAGTAAGATGGTTATTAAAGTATTAAAGTGATAAAGATTCTTTTTTTTCCTATCATTTACTTTTTTCAAACTTTCCAGATCAAACTTACCTCTATTGTTTTTTGTTGTATCTGCTCCAACACTTCAGGATGTCTAACTATCCCTTTCACCAATGCCCATGCTAAGATCATATCCACATTTGGCTGTGTTCTCAGTTGATCTTTCTCTGTTGGTGTTAGAGGGGCATAGTTTGAAGCCATGACTGAGAAAAAAAAATAAAAATAAAAAATGGTACCTGTTCTTTACAATATCCTAATTGTATGGATGAATTGTGACATTAGATCTATCAAAAACTTGACTCTTATATAAAAAGTAGCATGGGTGCATTGTGACATTGGATCTGACAAAAACCTGCCTCTTATAAAAAGTAGTGTGGGTGCATTGTGATATTTGATCTGTCACAAAAAACTGTCTTTTATGAAATATTATTATTATTATTATTAAAACTTACTTGGTCTGTTTACCACTGGTGAATGGAGCTTTTAATCACTTGTTTAGTCCAATAAAATTGTAAAGAGTTTCACACAGAAAAAAAACCTTTAACAGTTCAGTGTGCACAGTTTATCTGCCCCCACAATGTTGCTCATGAGTCTTTATAAACAAGGTTAAACAGTTGTTTCATTGGTCAAGATATATTCATGATCTGATTTGTTAGAACATACTAAAACAAAAAGTTAGAAAGCTGACATAGTGTATTTTCATTGGTTGTCATTGGGTGATGGTTGCATAAGTGAATTTTGATTGGTTGATAAAAAACCACAAAGCATACACATTTATACATAACAAAATATGCTGTGGTATTTTACTTGTTTCATTGCTCCCATGATAATCCTACATTGCTTGTAAAATACACAGAAACAAGCTTATAGATTTGGGATTCTGCTCAATGTATTTTTCAACTCTCTGAGTGTGGTTTCTGCACTCTTTGTGTTAAAGCACACAGTCCTTTTTATTTATGATGTTCATAATGGTATTGACAATTCAAAAGTTCTTCCACAGACGTATAGACAGTTTGCCCCTTTGTGGGTTTGCAAATGTTATGACTATTTGATATAAATAAATGATATAATGAGTGATAGGTATAGGGGTATATAATTTCTGTTGTGTGTAAACAACATAATTAATTGAGCTCACTATACCATCAATACCAACTGACTGTTCAAGGACTTTGGATCTTAGTATAATTACCCTCATCAATCATTTGTCTTTACCAACCTTTTCTACATGTTGGCAAAGTGTGTGTGTGTGTGTGATATCTGGATGATATCTGGAGATTCAGCTCACTGCATAATGCAAAAGATTTACTACAGGCTCCAAACAAAAACAAGCAATCAGTGCCCGTGAACGGGCTCTGTGTCAGCTGACTGTGTGTTTTGAGTTTCAGAGTAGAAGTGACAGAAGAAAAAAACACAAAAGTTGTGCCCTGGAAATGGTGTTTGGAAGAAAACTAAGAAGGTAACTGTTAAGGTGTAAAAAGTAAGTTAAAAACATATTTAAAGAAAATATTGCAAATGCAATAGTTTTAATTTTACTATGTTATAGCTGACCCCAAAATATGTGAATAACACACTGAAACTAGACCTATAGCATCGGAGAACTGATGCAAATTGTATCCACCAGAAAACTCACAAAAGCCATTAAAACATGCTTAACCTTGGAGCTCAAGGTGAAATCTGACCATGTCAAAAGATTCTTAGCCCATGATTCCTATGGGTTGGTGTGACATTGCAAACCTTTAGGAACACAAATAAGCGAGATATAAGCACTGTTAATTTTGGCTTTCCTCATTTGACCTTCAAAGAGGGGCCAAAGGTCAAATCTGATCACATCAAAAGATTCCTAGCCCATTATTTCCTATAGGTTGGTTTTCCGTTCCAAACCTCTAGAACTAATAACAAGCGAGCTATAAGCACTTTTAAGTTTAGCTATCCTCGTTTGACCTTGAAGGAGGGTTTCAAGGTGAAATCCGACCACACCAAAAGATTCTCAGCCCATGATTTCCTAGAGGTTGGTTTTCCATCCCAAACCTCTAGGACCAATAATAAGCAAGTTATAAGCACTTTTAAGTTTGGCTATTTTTGTTTGACCTTGAAGGAGGGGTCCAAGGTCAAATCCGACCACACCAAAAGAATCCTGGCCCATGATTTCCTATAGGTTGGTTTACCATCCCAAATCTCTAGGACCAATAATAAGCGAGCTATAAGCACTTTTAAGTTTGGCTACCCTCTTTTGACCTTGAAAGAGGGGTCCACGGTCAAATCCGACTACACCAAAAGAATCCAGGCCCATGATTTCCTATAGGTTGGTTTACCATCTCAAATCTCTAGGACCAATAATAAGCAAGTTATAACCACTTTTAAGTTTGGCTATTTTTGTTTGACCTTGAAAGAGAGGTCCAAGGTCAAATCCAACCACACCAAAAGAATCCAGGCCCATGATTTCCTATAGGTTGGTTCGCCATCCCAAACCTCTAGAACCAATAATAAGCGACTTAAAAACACTTTTCAGTTTGGCTATCCTCGTTTGACCTTGAAGGAGGGGTCCAAGGTCAAATCCGACAATACCAAAAGATTCCCAGCCCATGATTTCCTTTAGGTTGGTTTACCATCCCAAACCTCTAGGACCAATAATAGGCGTGTTATAAGCACTTTTAAGTTTGGGTATCCTCATTTGACCTTGAAGGAGGGGTCCAAGGTCATATCTGACCACACCAGAAGATACCCAGCCCGTGATTTCCTATAGGTTGTTCTATCATCCCAACCCTCTAGAACCAATAATAAGTGAGCTATAAGCACATTTAAGTGTGGCTATCCTCGTTTGACCTTGAAAGAGGGGTCCAAGGTCAAATCCGACCACACCAGAAGAATCCAGGCCAATGATTTCCTATATGTTGGTTTACCATCCCAAACCTGTAGGACCAATAATAAGCAAGTTATAAGCACTTTTAAGTTTGGCTATCCTCGTTTGACCTTGAAGGAGGGGTCCAAGGTCAAATCCGACCACACCAAAAGATTCCCGGCCCATGATTTCCTATATGTTGGTTTACCATCCCAAACCTGTAGGACCGATAATAAGCGACCTATAACCACTTTTCATGACTGATAAAGAAACACCTGTGGCGGCCATGTTTTTTTTTTCAAAATGAGGACCCAAATATTTGCAGTCAAGATTTTATAATGAGGAACATATCCTGCTGTCCGGTGGATACAACTAAATACTCTAAATGCAATACTTTTGAAGTTATACGTGATTTACTCAACAGTGATAACCTGAAAGTAGCTATTACTCAGCTATGCCATGAGCTACAGGTCTGAAATTTTACTATGTTATAGCTGACCCAAAAGTAGCTGAATAACATATACAAACAAATTACTGTAAATGCAATAGTTTTCAAGTTATAAGTGATTTACTCAACGGCGAGAACCTGAGAATAGCTATTACTCAGCTATGCCATGAGCTACAGGTCTGAAATTTTACTATGTTATAGCTGACCCAAAAGTAGCTGAATAACATATTTACACAAAATGCTCTAAATACAATACTTTTCAAGTTATAGATGATTTAGTGTTGAGTAAAATCCTCAAAGTAGCTATTACTCAGCTATGCAATGAGCCACTGCTCTGGAATTTTACTATGTTATAGCTGACCCCAAAATAGGTGAATAACATATGAAAGTAAATACTCTAAATGCAATACTTTTCAAGTTATAAGTGATTTACTCAACAGTGATAACCTAAAAGTAGCTATTACTCAGCTATGCCATGAGCTATAGGTCTGAAATTTTACTATGTTATAGCTGACCCAAAAGTAGCTGAATAACATATTTACACAAAATTCTCTAAATGCAATAGTTTTCAAGTTACAAGTGATTTTACTCATGATGTAAGTTACTGAAAAGTCCAAAAGTAGCTATTACTCGCTTAGCTATTGAGATAGACACCCAAGTTACTCACCATGTTGTAGCTATGGAAAAAGTAGCTGAATAACATATTTAAATAAAATGCTCTAAATGCAATACTTTTCAAATTATAAATGATTTAGTGTTGAGCAAGAACCTCAAAGTAGCTATTACTCAGCTAAGCAATGAGCCATTGGTCTGGAATTTTACCATGGTATAGCTTACCCCAAAATAGGTGAATAACATATGAAACTAAATTCTCTAAATACAATACTTTTCCAATTATAAGTGATTTACTCAACAGTGATAACCTAAAAGTAGTTATTACTCAGCTATGCCATGAGCTACAGGTCTGAAATTTTACTATGTTATAGCTGACCCAAAAGTAGCTGAATAACATATACAAACAAATTACTGTAAATGCAATAGTTTTCAAGTTATAAGTGATTTACTCAACAGTGATAACCTGAAAGTAGCTATTACTCAGCTATGCCATGAACTACAGGTCTGAAATTTTACTATGTTATAGCTGACCCAAAAGTAGCTGAATAACATATACAAACAAATTACTGTAAATGCAATAGTTTTCAAGTTATAAGTGATTTACTCAACAGTGATAACCTGAAAGTAGCTATTACTCAGCTATGCCATGAGCTACAGGTCTGAAATTTTACTATGTTATAGCTGACCCAAAAGTAGGTGAATAACATATGAAACTAAATACTCTAAATACAATACTTTTCAAGTTATAAGTGATTTACGCTACAGTGATAACCTAAAAGTAGCTATTACTCAGCTATGCCATGAGCTACAGGTCTGAAATTTTACTATGTTATAGCTGACCCAAAAGTAGCTGAATAACATACTTACACAAAATTCTCTAAATGCAATAGTTTTCAAGTTACAAGTGATTTTACTCATGATGGAAGTTACTGAAAAGTCCAAAAGTAGCTATTACTCACTTAGCTATTGAGATAGACACCCAAGTTACTCACCATGTTGTAGCTATGGAAAAAGTAGCTGAATAACATATTTTAATAAAATGCTCTAAATGCAATACTTTTCAAGTTATAATTGATTTAGCGCATGATTTCATGAATTTTATTGCATTAAAAATTATTTTAAAAATTAATAAAAAAAAAATTAAGACAGATCCAGGTCTTATATTCACACAAGGTACTCTACTAGTGGCCTATTACATCTATGCAAGATATGAGAAAAATCCCCGCAACAGTGAATGAGAAAAGTGTGATCAAGTGTTGAAATTTTCACACTTTGGGTGGGGGTACCTCACTTGTAATGGCTCTGGCAAACAGACGAACAGACAGATCTGCATGAATTTTACGATTTATCATCCTTGATAGTTAAGGTATCTTTTTAAAAAAACAGCATGTCTCTGGGTCTTGTAGTTTTGGAGAAGAAGTTTGTCACGCGGACGCGTACACAGACGCGGACGCCGCAGAGTGATGCCATAATGTCAGCTGACTGACAAGTCAGCTGACATAAAAATGTGTATTATAAACCTAGATCTGCTTGTTTTGTTTGGATTGGTCTTGTTGGTCTGTTGCTTAGATCTCGTCCATAAAACACTGTATTTATTTATTTATTTGGGGTTTTACGTCGCTTTCAACACTGTACAGGTCATATCACGACGGGTAGATGGAAGGACACAGGACATTTTGTCTGTGCCTTTTGTGCATTTACAAATGCTATGACTGTTTCCTGTAAATAACTGATATAATGATAGATATGCAGACATATAATCTCTGTTGTGTGTAAGCAAGATTATTGATACAGCCTGCTGTAGCAATATAACTGACTCTGATTGGTCAAGGACTTTGGATCCTGGTGTAATTGATTTCATCAATCACTTGTCTTTACTAGCCATTCTACATGTTGGCAAACTGTCTGTGATATCTAGAGATGCAGATATGTCCGGAGTGTACAAGATTTACTACAGTTGCTGGAAAACTTTGGATCATAAATCCAGATCTGCTTGTTTTGTTTGGGGCGGTCTTGTTTGTCTCTTGCTTAGATCTATCCCCATAAAACTCTATAACAGGTTCACTATATCAAGGTAATGGGCTCCATGTCTATATCCGTGCCAATCCTTAGAAACTGGAAACAATACTCTCACCCTATTATAAACTCTTGCGTGATTTGTACAGAGCCTATTTGCCTTTCTACCTTAAGTGTGTGCATCTGATAGTTAGCTCAGTCTTTTGTTACTATCTTTCGGATTTCTTTTTTAAATAGTTTTTCAGTTATTTGTACAATATGCAATTGCTTATCATCATGTGTCTCTTTTCCATTGGATTAGGACAAATAGATGACTGCTTGGAGCAGTGCTCCTGTCAAAAGCAGTACATTTTCTGCACTAATCTATACCACCAACCAAGATTCTTTGTAGCTGAACCCCAGTCCGTTATTGGGATTTACATAAATGTTGGATATTTGAGATCACTACATTTTGTAAATTACTTTCCCAATTTACAATTTGTTGCATTGGATAAAGTTCAAATCAGTTGTGAGGTGGTGTGGAATATTAGTATACCAGTGCTTGGCACTCATTATTCTGGTAAGTTTTTTTTTTTAATTATGTCAGTATTATGTTTCAATTTTTGGTAATATGATGGCATGTACACAATAGTTAATTTTCTTAAAATAATTAGTGAATGATTTCTTAGGTTTTTACTTTAAAGTATTCTAAATATACATTTCTCCAAAAAGTCCATGTTACTTTTTTCCTATCAGAAGTTACCTCCACCTTCGCAGAGATCACCATACCTTCAGAGGTCACCACCCACTCCCCAGAGGTCACCACCCCTACTCGAGAGGTCACTACCCACTCCCTAGTGATAACCACCACTACCCCTACTCTAGATGTCATCACAACCCAATTCCCAGAAATTGCCAATGTCTCCACAGAGGTAACCACCAGCATTCTGCCCAGTATTATGACCAGCAAACACACAACCAATAGTACCAAAGGTGTGTAATTATCAGTGCTTTTCTATTATGCATATTTATATATATATATATATTGCAAAAAGTGTATTGTGAAAGAGAAGTGTAATGCAAAGCAGTCCATTTTGTGTGTGCGTGTGGGTGTGTGTGTGTTTCATTCTTCATCTGCTTTTTCAGATCACCCGACAATGTCACCAGTTCCAGTACTGTCAACAACCACATCAACAGATGGAGTTAAGGGTAGGTGTTGCTCATAGGCATTTTTATTAACTTCATCATGTCAGATATAAAATGTCATAAAAGACACACATGCTTGCTTATGCACATTCAATTTGGGTTTTTAGAAGGCTGGATTTTGTTGAGTTTCATTGAGTTGATTAAGTTGAGTAAGTACATTAAGTACTATAAAAGTTCAAATTGCATTTTCATCATGGTTTGTGGTATCTGGTTATGTTTATAAAGTTACTATTATTATTATTATTATTCAGACAAAACCATGATCATTGGGCTGGTGACTATGCTCTGTACTGCTATCCTTCTGCTCAGCTGTGTGATCTGTTTCTATTGCTGGCACAAGGCCAAACAAAACAGAGTCAGGAACAGAGAGGAGGCCCCCATCTACCTCCAAAATTTGTCATATGACAGTTCTGAGCTCTAGGTAAGTAGCTATAAAGATATTGAAACTGAACCAAAGCTGTTGACAAATGATGTGTGGTGATAAGACACCTTACATAATAAATTATTGACTGCATAGAGATGGTAGGCTTAACAGAAAACATATTTTCATTCTGTAGAATCAGCTTAGTCAAAAGTTAAAGCTTCCAGTTTAAAGGTTTTATGCACCTTTCTTCAGTAATATTTGAGTCATTACCTCAATTTTGGGCAGTTGGAGAACCTTATCTGATGTCATTGGTTGTGTCTAGATAACACACCCGCTAATCACCTAAGCTAATAAAGAGCTCTTCAGCTTAGTAAAATACAATTACCAATTCTAACAGAGGCTTTATTAAAAAACACATTTTGTTTATGTTATTTTGTTTTAATATCCTTGTTTACTTTTCACTGCAGTTTGCATTCTCTATCTACAGTTATTTTAACAGTAAAAGTTTTTTCGTTTTCTGGTTTCAGCAGACGTCGGTGGCTAGCGGGTCTTTGATGCAGAGGTGGTTGTCTTGCTGGTATTTTTGGAGGAAGAGACTGTGTCACACTGCTGATTCTTGGTGGGGGAGGCGATGTTGGATTGCTGTTTTTTGGCTTCTCTTCCTCCTCAGAGTCGTCACTGCTTAAAACTATAGTTCCCAATGTGTAGTCGTCCAAGCCAGATGACCAACCCGGATCTGTCTCATCTGATGCAGCTTTTTCTGCAAACAATGTTGAACTGGAGACTGTGTCCCTGAAATATATTTCATCAGTGATCATACATATCTTGTAATACTATGTGTGTCAAGGATGAAAAAGTTCTACAATTATTAGGATAGGATTTCATATGTGGATAATGTCTACATGCTATATAATTTCAAAAATATCTATCACATTACAATCAGTTTGTAAGTTCACAGCAAATTTGTGTCTCAGTTAAATCAAGGTGTTATGCAATGTTAAGTTTTTACAAATTATTAAATAATAAGGTTTGCCTGGTGAGATAAAGTCTGTTTAGCAGAGATTAAACACTGTAAATATATAGAATACACTCTAGTAGGTATAAACAAAAATAATTTACAACATTATCAAATCTTACCCACATTTTTTTTTTATTCAACATAAATTTTTTTATTAGTCTTTATGGTCTGTTTATATTGCATTCATTCTACATTAGTATGGTTCTGTAAAAGCAATCATCCTTACCTATGTTTGTCTGATCCATGTGGACTTGGGCTGGTTGTCCTTGGTCTTTTGTTGCTGTAAATATAATATTTTACATTTAAGGGGTTTCCTTTTCAAAGTTAAAATACTTATAAACATGCTTTTTTCCCCATTAGACTTGGTAAATATGACAAAGCTTTTACTATTATTTCAAAATTTATTGCTATATTTAAAAACAAATAATTCTAGAACTTTTAATGGATTATAAATATTCACACAATATTTGACATGTTTATTCTCCCATAATATTTAAATAATACAGGTTGTATTTTACTCACTTTCTTATTTTCACAAAGTGTCTTATCATATAGTGCTTGTCTTTTGTCCTTGGTAAGAATTCTCCTGCCTTAATAGCTTCATTTATTAAATACCTTGTACACAAAGTTTGTAAAGTTTCCATTCTTCACATGTATATATTTATGTTTACTATCAATTGCTTAAACCAATGTTATTTTTACCTTATGTTTTTTCAATTATTAAGTTAATTGATAAATCAATTACACTCACATTGGTTCCATTTTGAAGTCACGTTTTAGTATTCCTAAGAAATGTCTGACCAAAACAAGAATAAATCAAATCGTATCTGACAGATTTTGCTTAGAAATGCAGCATTTATAGATGTGCTAGGACAATGTAAAGATGACAAAATTGATGTGGGAGTCATTTTTTTTTCTTGTTATTAACTTTTAAGTTGCAATTTTGATAAATATGTTAGAATTATTCATTTTACAAGTAGGCAGCAGGAAATAATCTTCTTACGTGTAAATATTCACTATTTCTCCATATAAGTCTTTCTAAACAAACATGGGGGGTATAGTGCAGAGAGTGCAGACCTTTCTTTCCTTGCATAAGATTATAATGCCTGTCCTTATTTGTCATTTTCCCTGCATGTGTATGTTTCATTTCAGTTTCAATTATACTGACATAGACTTAAATGACATTGTGTTGTCTGCAATTTATATTTCCATATATGTACTTCACTTTAATGTTGTAGTTAGATGCATCAATATATATTCTTGCATAAGTAGAGTGTCTTTATAAGTTGTTATAATGCTATGTGCTCCTAACTATAGTTGTGACATTACCAAAGTAAGGTTTGATATAAAGAGAAAAGGTTTTGGGTTAAGTATTTTGGAAGAACATGTATCTGTGAGCTTTTTTGAACAAGTCACACACAATGGAAAGGGAGTGTCATAGAATAAATATGCAGACGGATGCTGTGGTTGTTTTCATCTGTCACAAGACTGTACTTTGTCGTTCTGAACCTTACAATTGTCATTTGGTGGATTAAGGTAGCATTACAATCCAGGTCATGTTTACCTTACTGTATTCAAATAAATTTGTGTTGGTGGCAATGTAAACAGGTCTCTTTTCAAAATCTGGGTGCAGAACACTTCTGTGGGGTGGCATTTTCACCATTCACATGTGTGCTAACTTGTCTAAACAAGTCTGCATTCACCTCTTCTGATTCATTACCACATCCCTCTTTTTCTATAGACTTTAGTAATGATTAAGGACTTAAGTAGAAATGACATACAGATGTACATTCTTCCATCTCACCTTTTTTTACAAGTACATTTCTAACCACTGTCTCTGCCTGTTATTTGTTACGGATGTATAAGTGCTCATTATCTTAACCTCAGTATTTGCTTCAGGTCTCTTTCACATACAAATCCTGTTCACATTGGTGCACTAAAAAACGGAATTGGAATTGGTGATTTGATGTCTTGGTTTCAAACCATATATGTGTGGGTTTTACTTATTGGGTGTCTTGGCCTCAAACTTATAATATATCAGTGTCATTTGTTTTTTTAGATATTGGGTGTCTTGGGTTCAAACCCAAAATGTGTACATTATATGCAAGCTTAGTGGTTGTCTTGGGTTCAAAACCTTAATATATCTGTGCCATTTGGGTTTTAGACATTGGGTGTCTTTGGTTCAAACCCTAAATGTGTTCATTATGTGCATGAGTCTTGGGTTCAAACCCATAATACATGCGTGAAATTTCAGTTTTAGATATTGGGTGTGTTGGGTTCAAACCCTTAATATATCTGTGCCATTTGGGTTTTAGATATTGGGTGTCTTGGGTTCAAAACCTTAATATATCCGTGCTATTTGGGTTTTAGACATTGGGTGTCTTGGGTTCAAACCCTAAATGTGTTCATTATATGCATGAGTCTTTGGTTCAAACCCATAATACATGTGTGAAATTTCAGTTTTAGATATTGGGTGTCTTGGTTTCAAAACCTAAATGTGTACATTCTATGCAAGCTTAGTGGATGTCTTGGGTTCAAACCCTTAATATATCTGTGCCATTTGGGTCTTAGATATTGGGTGTCTTGGTTTCAAACCTTTAATACATGTGTGCAGTTAGAGTTTTAGATATTGGGTGTGTTGGGTTCAAACCCTTAATATATCTGTGCCATTTGGGTTTTAGATATTGGGTGTCTTGGGTTCAAAACCTTAATATATCCGTGCTATTTTGGTTTTAAACATTGAGTGTCTTGGGTTCAAACCCTAAATGTGTTCATTATATGCACGAGTCTTGGGTTCAAACCCATAATACATGGGTGAAATTTCAGTTTTAGATATTGGGTGTCTTGGTTTCAAAACCTAAATGTGTACATTCTATGCAAGCTTAGTGGATGTCTTGGGTACAAACCTTAATATATCTGTGCCATTTGGGTCTTAGATATTGGGTGTCTTGGTTTCAAACCCTTAATACATGTGTGCAGTTAGAGTTTTACATATTGGGTGTGTTGGGTTCAAACCCTTAGTATATCTGTGCAATTAGGGTTTTAGAGGTTTTGGTGTCTTGGGAACAAGTTTGATTGTGTACATTATTTCTTTCAAAATATAAGTTCATATTGTTACAATTACTCAAATTATTCTATCCTGGCTTTTCTGTCCATAACCTGGGTTCTGTGGGGGCCCCTCTCCCCTCCTCCCCCCGAAGGGGGGCAATACCGTGGTTTCAAACTCTCATTCTTGTGGTTTAGGAGTTTTGGTTGTGGGTTTCCTCCTCTCTTCCATGACACACCTCTATTGATTGACAGCTCCCATGATTGACAGCATCTAAGCCCCGCCCACATGGTCACGTGACCTCTGACGTCAATATGATGTCACTTAAGGCAGCGACTTGGGGGAAAGTGGGGTGTATAAACCACTACTGCTGTGTCAAGAGACTTTTTCAGAGCATCACATAGTTCTCTAATGGTAAATGGTACATTCTAGTTTTCAGAGTTGTCTGTGTCAAAATCCAAGTGTTCTTTTTCGGCTTTCTCTTGATAAATTTTAAACTTTGTACGGTAATTATTGCTGCTAGAATTCTTGCTGATTTCTTGGGCCAACCTATTTACTATATCCACTCTTTCTGTTATTTTTGTCCCATCATTATTTTGCACATGGTGTATTGTGGTGTTACTTTGTTTGCCACTTATTTTCCTTATCATTTTCCATACTTTCTTTGCTGGTGTCTTTACATTTAGTTTTGATATGCATTCATGCCACGGTTTCCTTTTTGTCTTCTTTAATTACTTTACGAGCATTGGCTCGACAGTTTTTATATTCATTTATGTTATCTGATGTAGGATTTATACCGCATTTATCCATTTAACAGCATTTTTGTATTCACTGTTGAACCATGGTTTGTAGCTACCAGTGGACTGTCCAGTTGACTTTGGCACACATTTTGTTGCTATGTCATTTAACGTATTTAAAAATGCAGGAAACTTTTCTGTTGAGTCAGTAAAACTATGCCTATCAATATCCAGAGAACACTGAAGTTTGAATTTTGGCCAATCAGCCTTTTTAAGATTCCAACGAGGAACATTGTCCTTAGGCATACTCTTAACTATATCAATTAAAATAGGAAAATGGTCACTACCACACTGATCAGAATGGACCTGCCATGTAAAATCAAGAAAAACAGATGCAGAACATAAAGACAAATATATTGAGGTGAATGAATCAGATGCAGGATGAACATAAGTAGGTGACTTATCATTGATTAAACAAATATTAAGAGGATTCAAGAAGATGTTCCACCTTAGAGCCTAAACTGTTAGATGAGGAACAACCCCATAAATTACTATGTGCATTAAAATCTCCCATAAATAGAAAAGGTGCAGGTAACTGGTTGACTAGATTATCAAGATCACTTTGTGCAACATTAAAACAAGCTGGAATATATACATTACATACAGTTATAGTTTTATGCAGATACTTTTACAGCAACTGCCTGGAGCTCTGTATCTAACTCAAGTACCTCATGGGGTATACCTTTCTTAACAAAAATAGAGCAGCCACCAGTGGCTCTCCCATCTACTTCAGACATACAAGTTTTAAAATAATGATCAAAGCCTCAAATATATACATTATCTGTATCTTTAAAATGAGTTTCCTGCAATGCTAAAATGCAGGGTCTAAAATTGGAAATTAAATTTTTAATTTCTTGAAAGTTTGGCCTAAAGCCACGACAGTTCCACTGTAGTATACTTTTATTTTTGTTTGGTTCCATTATTTACATTTTTATTGCCAATCCGCTCTTGTGAATTTGTGATTGGGGATTCTTCAACACTCATTTCACTGTCACTATCACTCAAAACATCATATTTATTGTATTGTTTAACTGGGTCATTAGATCCCTTATGCTGTTTGGTCAAATAAACTTTGCTTTTAGGGCTTATTTTCAATTTAATGGGGTCATTTTGAGATGTACTTGTCTGACTTGATGAACTCGTTTCAGTCACTTTAGTTGTCTGTTTCTCAACTGCATACTTTTTGGGTTGTTTGGCACCTTCTGGCCATGTCATTTCTGTTTGTGTTTCTACATTTGCAGTTTTCACCACAGGTTTGGTTACTGCAGCCACTTGGGCACACGTTGTTTTTACTGAATTAAATATGTCGATTTGTTTCTTGGTTTCTATGTATGAAATTCCTCTTTCTGCCTTTATCCTTTGAATATCCTTTTCTTCTTTCCATTTTGGACATGATTTGTTATTTGATGCATGATTTCCCTGGCAGTTGACACATTTTACTTCGTTTTTACATTCCTGAGAGTCAGTGTGATCCTCTTGACCACATTTATTGCATATTTCATTTTTCCTATAATAAACTGTGACACAGCCACCCTGTAATAACCCACCCTGATATATTTTGGTAAGGTCTGGCTTTGAATTGTCAATATGAAAGTTCCTGTTTGTTTCCTAATTACCATCTCGGAATACAGTTATCCTGTCCAGCTTGATGACACCTTCATCTTTCAGGCCCACCAGTATTTCCTCATCAGTGCATTCTTTAATGTCTGGGCATCTAATGACCCCTTTCTTGGTATTCAGACTATAGTGTGGTTGCACTTCAATGGGGATGGTATTGTCCATTGTCAGATTTAGTTTTGTAGTTTTCATCAGTTTGTTGCTTTGTGCTTCTTTATCCACTTCAACTAAAATATTTCCATTTCTTAGTTTTTTTATATTGAAGGGATCTGATCCTAGTATTGCAACAATGGCTTTATTAACAGAAAAAAGGGGACAGTCTACACAAGGGTCTTTCATCATCTGTTCCTTTTACTAATAGAAATCTTGGCCATGAACAAATCTGAGGAGAATCCAAAGTTGTAATCATTATATCTAGCGAAGTTCTTGTCCTTTTCCTATCCATCAGTAGGTTTTGAGTAGCCATAATGTTGAAGTGGTTATTCGTTACCAATGCTCTCCACCCACCCTTTGAGCCCAACAAGGGGATATCATAATAGTGTGTAGCTGAGCCCTGCACACTGATATCAGAGATACATTAGCAACATACCAGCCGATTGATTGAGCCAGGCCATCTTAACCTTCCAACTTTTCTTAAGATTAATAAATCCATACTATTCAAAAGGGTGGATAGATGTTTTGGACACAGACGTTCTGGCCTAAGATGTTTCTGCCAGGCCTTTTTTCCAAGGATGGACATTTCTTGGCAGATTTTTTTATAAAAGCATTTTTTATGTTCTGGCTTTCATTTTCACAAAAGAATGAATGGTAAAACATTTATTGTATATCATTTCTGTCAACATTTATCACTTTAACTAAACATTTATCACTACAGTATATTTTGACTGAACAAATCCAGTCAATAGCATGATTGGTAAACAACTGTGCAATTCTGAGTTGGTTTCACTTAAGAAGATTCCCTTTATAGTTTCTTTAAGGGTTTAAACATTTAACCACAAAATATATTTACCTCTGAGCAGTCCAATCTTGAGCAGGTTTCCAAGAAAACCGGCCCCTTTATAACCTTATAAAGAACAACCTTTTTTGACCAGAAATGTAAAAGTACTTGAATTAAACAGAAACATTTGATTATCACCTGAGCTGTGCAATTCAGAGTTGGTCTCAGTTAATCAACTTAGACAAAAGTCTTGTGTTGGGCTTAACATGCATTATGCAGTTATAATTATGCTACATACATGGCTTCCTTAGGAGACAAGACACTGAAAAGACAACACAAATTCTATGTAGGTTCCCCAAGCAAGTGTTTGTGTGATTGCCAAATGCCAGTGTATTTTTTTTAAAACAGTATTTGGGAGAAAATATGCCAGTACCAGTATTTATCATTTTAGGGGACAAACATTGGATTGTTTGGATGCTCAAGGCATAACTGGTAATTTTTTTGCAGTCATTTCTATTACAAAATTAAACACTACACTGTATTATCCATATTCATTAAATGCACTTTCATCAAGCTTGTGCTTCAACAAGTTAAAGTTATTAAATTTTAATAAATCTTCATGTAATATTTATCTATTTCACCTCTATAACTGATTTTGGACATTATAAATGTATCCAAAAATATCAACTTGAAAAGTACTTGAAACAAAATTTGAGGGATAAGTTATAATCAAAATGGCTTATAAGTTGACTAAAATCAAGAATTTAGACAAACTGTGAGAGTACGTGATTGTTCAGTGAAAGTTGTGATAACTGGAGAAAGTGAAGTACGGATTAGTGAAGTTTCAAACAAGAGATATTGAATTGTCAGTTCAGGTGAGTGACACAATGGGTGTTCCCAATTGGTGATACGAATTGTAAATAGTAAATCAGCCTGATTATACAGAAATGTTAAAGTGGGTTCTGTATTCAAAAAACATTGAGAAGAACAGTACATTGTGAAGAATAATAAAAGTGAACAATAGTAAAGCAAGTTGTAAAAAGGTACAAAAGTCATGCAAGTGCAGGGTTATGTTTATATATAATTTGTTATTTGTAACTTTTCAAATATATGTACTACCATATTGTCTTGTACATACATTTATTGCAATGAAAGTGGACTGTATAAATAATTGGAACAGAAAATATATTTTTTATGTTGTATTTATTCTCTTCAATAGCATATATAGAATGTCTAGAGAGTAACTTAAAAGAATGAAAAGGGTGTAAATATCGGCGATGTTAAAGATACAATTAAGAAAATGAGATAAAGCAGATATTGATTATAAGACATGTGGTACAAGTAATGGTAGAAAGTGTAACTAATGCTGGAGATTGTCTGGTAAAAAGCCATACTTCTGAACCAATAATGTGTATTTTTTTAACAAAACATAACTTGTCTCTGTTGAGTTTGCTTTCAGTAGTTTAAGAAAAGAATCAAAGTTCATTGCTGTATTATCTTGTTTACAGGGAAGAAGTATTATAGGTCACTCAGTACCTTTTTTGTACTCATGCCATTTTTGGTAGTAAACGTTGGTGTTGATTTTGTAAAAGTGATAACAATGATGTAAGTTAATAGAAGTGAGGTTCAGGTAATATTTATATGTGTATCTTAAAAGTCAAAAATTGTTTTTCTGTTAAATGGATAATAATAGGCAGCTTAATAAGAGATGTAAAGTTTGTGTAACAGTACTATTGGTAAGGAAGTATGCAGGCTAGGAACTTTTGGTTCTGTACAGCCTTACAAAGAGGGGGGGGGGGGGGGGCTCATGAGCATTACTTTAAAGGGGGCCTCAAATGAGCTCTATTATACTTTAATTACATATGTTAAAATAGTCAGTGTAGTTATTTAGGTAGTGAAATGCATGGTATATTCCAACATTTTAATAAGAACAGATGACTTGTTACAAATAAGTTAAGGAGGGGCTTTTGTGACCCTCAGTGAAATAAGAGGAGGGGCTTCTGTCCTGTGCAATATGACCTTGGCTGTTGAACGCGACGTAAAACAACAAATCGACAGTCATTTTAGTTTTCAGCTTTAGGCTGGCTGCAGTTATGACAAGTGAGTTCCCTAGAAAGTTGTACATAACACACATCTTTTTTACTTGCTCACAATACAAAAAACATCAAAGTGTTCAACATATTAATCAAATAAAAAAGGAAGGTCAGTCACTGAGTGTGCGATGACTGGAATGTCTTAGTATTTCACACAAATTGGTTGATGCCAATTGGGTGACGAGAGTGCAACTTGAAAATCCAACCCAGCTCAATTCTCCTACGCCTGGATGTGGTTGTATTTTCAGGTTGTGTTTTGCACCACTCAATCACTGGAAATGATATACCTCTGATGAGACTACCCAATTTTATTAATAGTAGTCGAAATACAATCATAGTAATATTGTGATTATATAAGGTTATCATCCTGACCTAGCTGGAAGTAACTAATTTTACAATGTTCAACATATTAACTGAAAACAACCATCAAATATCTACAGTTGCATTTTGTTTATCTGAATGATGTGGGAGATGCTTAATTAGCTGAAAGGACAAAGTGCCAGTGGACAAAATGTCAGCAGACAAAATGCTGCTCAAATTTGCATAGTAAGACAAAATGCCAGCTAGTTTTGCAAAAATAGGACAAATTGTACTTGGTATTTTCTGAGAGGTGACAAAGCGTCCTCTTACAAGAATTTGAAATGCAAAAACCCCTATCCAGCACCATTTTAATGGAGAATTGTGATTTTGGAAGTTACTTGCAAATGAGACACATTGTCAATTGTCTTGAGCACCTTTTAAGAAACAAATAGCAGAGAAACAATTATAATTTCAGTTTATCTCTGTTAATACAATTCCCACTTTTCATGTCAAGTTACATTGTGACTTCTGTTACAAGTACTTTTGAAAAATAAAACATGCAGATATACACTAAATTCTTCATTCTTATCTAATATTACAATAATTTTCAAAGCACCATGGTCACCATGATCCACCTTTATATTTCAGTTCCCTATTATCTTTTCTGGCATTCCAGTGTGAGAATAGCATCACAAGCATTTTATGTATACCTTATCAGTTTTTAGCACTGAAAGTGAAATTTAGTTGAACAGAAGTGTAATTTTAATAATTTCATAACACAGCCATTTCATCCTACCCAGCCAAAAAACAACCGCCATTTTGTCCTACCATGCAATTTTGCAATCTTGCATGTTATACAAGTGGGTTTCACTTGTTATAAATTTAAGAAATATATTGCTATTTATTTATTTTAAGCAACATGTCCTATGTTATGTTTTATTTCAGGATGGAGATGATGTCAACGATTGCAGTAGAGTGTGCTGCTACAATGCAGATATGTTTGGATGCCAAATAAATGAGGCATACATTTTGAGGAACATGAGTAATAAAGGTAAGAGAAAGCAATACTTCATATTTTGCAAAGTGAAGGAAAGTGCTAATTGAAAAAATATAAGGTAAAATTATTGAAAGAACCTAAATATAAACAGCATATAGCGGAGAGACTTTATTTTAAATGGGTTCAATGCAGTAGAATTTCGAGAGCTTTTTTCCCCATTAATCAGCACCCTCAAATATTCCAAGATGTTCTCAAACTTTGGGGGATAATATAGAATATTTGTCAGTAATTAAAATACACATTATAAATGGAGCCTTCAAGCAAGCCATACAAATGTTACTATAGATAAGTATTATAGGCAGAACCATAAAAAGAAGGGATGTCACCATTTCAGTTATTATAATCTTTCAAATACATGTATGTGTAGTAATTGAATGAATCGAGGAAGAAAATGCCTGTGGAAAAAGTGCTGGCACATAAAATGACGGTCAAAATTGCATGGTAGGACAAAATGGCAGTTGTTTTTTGGCTGGGTAGGATGAAATGGCTGTGTTATGAAATTATTAAAATTACACTTCTGTTCAACTAAATTTCACTTTCAGTGCTAAAAACTGATAAGGTATACATAAAATGCTTGTGATGCTATTCTCACACTGGAATGCCAGAAAAGATAATAGGGAACTGAAATATGAAGGTGGATCATGGTGACCATGGTGCTTTGAAAATTATTGTAATATTAGATAAGAATGAAGAATTTAGTGTATATCTGCATGTTTTATTTTTCAAAAGTACTTGTAACAGAAGTCACAATGTAACTTGACATGAAAAGTGGGAATAGGAATAACAGAGATAAACTGAAATTATAATTGTTTCTCTGCTATTTGTTTCTTAAAAGGTGCTCAAGACAATTGACAATGGGTCTCATTTGCAAGTAACTTCCAAAATCACAATTCTCCATTAAAATGGTGCTGGATAGGGGTTTTTGCATTTCAAATTCTTGTAAGAGGACGCTTTGTCACCTCTCAGAAAATACCAAGTACAATTTGTCCTATTTTTGCAAAACTAGCTGGCATTTTGTCTTACTATGCAAATTTGAGCAGCATTTTGTCTGCTGACATTTTGTCCACTGGCACTTTGTCCTTTCAGCTAATTAAGCATCTCCCACATCATTCAGATAAACAAAATGCAACTGTAGATATTTGATGGTTGTTTTCAGTTAATATGTTGAACATTGTAAAATTAGTTACTTCCAGCTAGGTCAGGATGATAACCTTATATAATCACAATATTACTATGATTGTATTTCGACTACTGTTAATAAAATTGAGTAGTCTCATCAGAGGTATATCATTTCCAGTGATTGAGTGGTGCAAAACACAACCTGAAAATACAACCACATCCAGGCGTAGGAGAATTGAGCTGGGTTGGATTTTCAAGTTGCACTCTCGTCACCCAATTGGCATCAACCAATTTGTGTGAAATACTAGACATTCCAGTCATCGCACACTCAGTGACTGACCTTCCTTTTTTATTTGATTAATATGTTGAACAATGTATATTGTTCTGCTTATACAGAAAATTTGGGGAAAGTGTATAAGGGTGAAATATTTTGAAGAGACTGTAGAAAGAAGAAAGAAGTGTAAAAAAAGAAAGTGTAAAGATGAAACAGAAAATGGATAATAATATTGTTGTGGCAAACCTGACTTTATATGTTTCACCAAGCAGGAAGACAAAAGTGGACAAACTGACTTATGTGAGGTTAAAGGAAAAGATGAGTAGCATCTGTGAGGTCGCTGTTTGGGGCAAAGAAGTTCCGAAGGAAGGTGTACTGCACATCAGCAATTTTAAGTCATCGAAGATGTCAGAATTAAGCACGACAAGAGCTTCTGAAATAAAGATAAGATGTGAAAGTAGAAACATTGCATAATGTCCAGAAATATTACCAAGAAAATGTGTACTATTATTCTAAAGCAAAGCACACAAATACTATAGATAAAATGTGTGCTTGTTTCTGTGGCTGCACTTAACCTGCAGACTATGTATGCAAAGAATTTCTTGTGATGAAGCTACAGGCCACATTTATGTTGATTCCTTTTAAGTTTTTTAGGTGGCTTTAGAATGGAGAGGACTCACCACTGTATTGCTAAAGTTGTTTTTTGGTAACCTTTTCCTGAGCGCAATGAAACTGTAAAAAGCTTCATATGTCTAGTAGTATTCAAGTGCTTTGCCTAATTTCTTTGAGACATGTATTTTATGCCTACATTGATATGCTTTGAAGCTTCACTAGGCTATTTTTGAGTGAACACCATGTGAGATGCAGTTACTTTAGGTTTCTTGAAAAATTGATAGATACTCAATAAGTGCTGCTTTTAAAATAGGTTTGGCAAACAAATCCACATACATTGTCATATGCTGGAAACAATGTAACAATTGACTAATATTTTTAAAGGCTAAAGTGTTGAAAGAGATAAGATATTGTTGTATATTTAAAATGATGAGAACATTTAGGATGGTCTAAATAAAGATACTGTGTATTGAAGGAAAAAGTTAATTATTAGAAGTAGATGTGTTTTGAGGATGTACACTAGACATAGCGATATGTATTGATTATAAATGTAGCATGCTATATATTGATTTGATTGTTGGAGAGAATGAGAAATAGTAGCGAAATGTTAAAGAGAGTTAATTATAACATGACAAGTAGATGAAAGGAAGATGTAAAAGACATTTCACTTAGGGATATAGAGAATCTTGTGAATTTCAATGTAGGCAACTTGGTGTTGGTTGTAATTTGGTTATATAAGCAAATGTCACCGTAAAATGTATGTTATGTATTTTGAAACATTGTTTGTAAAATAAAGAAATATAAAGAGGCACTAGTTTTCAATGAAAGACATTTAATGTGCATAGATAGAGGGATGTAGCAAATTCTGATGTAGTACAATGTGGTTTATACTGTGGTTGTAGAAATAAAGGTAACATGAAAGAAATGTATGTTAGGGTTTTGAGAATTTTTTTGTGATTTTGAAAGATTGTTTGTGAAATGAAGAAATGTAAATAAGTGGCTTTGGGTGGATGAAAATGTTGGCAAAATCGCTCTATGTTGCACTGTTTTCAAGGTACAATCTTTTTTTTTTTGTGTTTGCAATTTTTGAGAAAAATTCAAATATTCAAAATGGCCACCATTTTTGAGTCAGTTTTGGAGATACAAGCATTTTTGTGTTTTGAATTTGTGAAAAAAATTAGAAAATTAAAAATGGCCGCCAGTTTTGGCGAGTGAAATATTTGTTGAAACTTGGAAAGGCTAGTCTTCACAGGTACTCCATGGCTCAAAAATTTTACCGAATTCACATTATCTGGCACGGTGCTGGAGATACAAGCATTTTTGTGGTTTGCATTTGTGAAAAAAATTCAAAATGACCGCCATTTTTGGAGAGTCAAAAAATTTGATGAAACTTGGAAAGACTAGTCATCACCGATACCCTGTGGGTCAAAAATGTTGCCGAAAGTAGTGAATTTTTATTTTATGAAGAAAATGGTTTGAAGAAGTACTCATATCACTTATATTGTTCTATATGTGTACCTTATGAGCCTATCTTTGTAAGATGGCCGCCATTTTTGACAAGTGAAATATTTGTTAAAACTTGGAAAAGGTAGTCTTCACTGACACCCTGTGGCTGTGGGTCAAAAATTTTGCCGAAATCGCTGTATGTGGCTCGGTTTTCGAGATACAAGCATTTTGTGTGTTGCGATTTTTACGAAAATTCAAACATCCAGAATGGGCGACATTGTTGGTGGGCCTAAAACTGGGTCAGCTACTCAGCAGAGGTACCCTTTTGGGGATGAGCAAATTTTAGAGAAATTGGAGAGTGTAGTTTGTTGAAATACCTTGTGGGTCAAAAACTTCGACGAATTCGCTCTATCTCACACGGTTAAGGAAATACAAGCAGTTTTGTGTTTTACTCATTAAGAAAATTGTAAATGCTTAATTAATCATCAATAACTCAGCCATTTGTTAACCTATCCCTGCCAAAATGTAATGTCACCTGCATCTTTATATGAGGAAGGAATTTGCTAAATGTCAGGTGGATAGATAAAATGCTTCTTAAGTTATGTGACCTCTCTGAATGGTGAAAATGTCATTGCAGCATATTCAGAAAAATTTCCCCGGGCTACTGCATACACCTGCAAATATGAAAATAATCAATAGTCAAATTATGGGTGCGAAGCTATTGCGAACAGAAAATGCCGAACCGGCAAATCCGGGGATGTCGCTTCTCCCATATACAAATAACATGTCTATTGTGATTGTTTTTCCAGAATTATATCACACAAATTTGTTATTCAAGACCAGTCTTTTCAATGTAAGATCTCTTCATGCATGCACTATGAAACATTAATCCACTAAATGTCAATAAAATTACAAAGTGATAATAAAAGAAAACATGTTAGGTGAGTTGAGAGTTGGGAGTAAAAATGGTGCTTATTAACACATATTGGTTTTCAGTGCACCATCTTGACCAAGTCATACGCACTGCCTTTCACAAAAGGGCAAATTACAAAATGACCAAATTATTCGTGTTGCAACTGATACTGAAAGGCCTAATTATTAACAATATTATGGAATGACAAACCTCAGTGTAAGCATTTTGCAAACTAAGGTGTCTCAAAAATCAATGTAATACAGTTTTAAATGAATTTCTTTTTCTTTTTTATTTCAGATTAACTTTGAATAGAAAGATCAAGCTGCAATGGTTATGAAGATTGAATTTTTTTTTTGGTGTGATTAGAGTCTGTCTTTTGACAGAAATTAAGAACCACCTTACTTTACTGGTATTTTAAAAAAAAATGTTGTTCTGGCATATAGTTTGGCACATACAGACTTTGTAGTTTTATAATGCTGTTGAGGATGACCGTCTCTTGTCTTAGAATGTAAGCTGTTTTAAAATTAGAATGGCTTCTCTTTAGCACTTGATATCAATGGCTTAAATTTGAGCTGTAACAATAACATTTGACAAAGATAATCACTCATGGTCTTGTGTAAGCTAATTATGACAATAAACGTACCAGTATAACTTTACAGCTATATGTCACCTTATCTACATGCATGTGAATTAAAATGTTCAAAACACTGCTTAACAGTTCTACAATGAATCCTTATGAAACACTATGTGAGTGTTTTTTAATTTCTATAAACTTTGTTTAATTTATTTATTAAAATAATTGAATAAAAATAAAGAAATAAAAATTATCAGTTTTTTCTATAGGAAGAGTCATCTTGGGATAGGTCCTCACTATTGGCCACTTCTGGGAGTCAAATCGATCAAAAATATGATTTAAAATACAAGGACAACACATTTCTCATTATTACACCAGACAAAAAATAGTATTATAAAGTATTAAGGCTAATACAGAAAACTGTTACCCTATTAATTAGATTTCAAAATGCACTCACCTTTGAAAATGTCAAAGTTTTATGTTTAATACCACAACAGCCAAGCAAATAAATTGCCACGCTTTTCGAATCAAAAAGTTATAGATCAAGAAACAGTTCACATTACACGGCCAACATAGAGAAACTTTCTCATTGCTAGATTTGTTACATATAAAAAAAGAAGAAAAAAAACATAGAATAAAAAGTATTCATTACAGACTGACAGAAACATGCTAACCCTTTACATGGGTGTTTACTTTGTGTGTTTTTTGCCTTCAACAACAGCCCAGGGTCATACTGGGGTAGATCCTCAGGATTGGTCAATTATGGGAGTTCAAAACCAACAACAACAAAAAACAGATCAAGATTAAAGTTATAAGAAATGTGACTTCTAGCAGAAGAATTATTGTGTGCTTGAAGTAACATGCTCATTTGTGCTAGAAGTAACATACTGTTTTGTGCTAGAAGTTACATTTCTTATTACTACTCAGACACTGTAGAAGGTTCACTCCTGCAAAAGTTCACAACACTACAGGTAGTTTATATCCACTTCATATCAGTTTTAAGACACAAGTAGCCTTCTTTTCAAACCTGATATTAAGATTTTGAGTTGTAACTTATATAATGTATCAGATACTTTGTCCAAGAAAGTACATTGCATCCAAGATGATGTAAGCAAAGGCAAATATGAGGTCAAACCGAATCAAGCTCAAATAAGGGAAGATTTGTGTGAGGTGGCAGAGAGAATTGATTTCAAAAGTGAGACTTTTGGTCAATAGAGGATACTGAAGACACTTGTGAAACAGTTCCAAAGTGTTACTGAAGGTCTGGTACAGAACCATAAGGAGTTGAAAAAGTCACTTCGTAGTGAGGCCTGTACTCAAGTACTCAACCTGATTAAAAATGTCCATATGTAGGGAGTGAACCTGATGTGGGACCAAAACAGTACAAAAGTAGTGTCTGGTGATCCAGATCCATCTTGATACTAGAGTGTACCAAACTAACAGACCTACCCCAGTACCAAAACTGTTAACCTGTCCAACTTGCCTCTACCATTGGAAACTTTGGTTAACAAAAGTCAGTTCAATGTAGGTTTTACTCAACCAGCAGTTGATCACATGGTGAATCACCCTAATCAACTGAGTCAGGCTAGACTGTCATTGCCACAAGGATTGTATCAACCATGTGAGTAAACCAGGTCAACCAATACACCAATCACTTCAAGTGTCTGGTACTGAGCAGATACGAGTTTTGTCAGGTTTTTCAAAACAGGTGCAACCACAGGGTATAAGGGCAATTGACAATTTTAATTTTCCAAATGAACCAGTTGCTCAAGGGTTAAGTGACATGGCAAGGGGGTTGTCTCAACCATTGAATGATAGAAAGACTGTAAATAGATTTGTTAGTAATAGGTCAAATGCATTTTTACCAAAAGCCCCAACTTTTGATGAAACGGATTGGAAAGGTTTTATTCACCAGTTTAAGTTGTGGTGTTCTGCTTAAAGGTTACCTGAGGATGACAAGGTGGGAAGGTTTCTTTTGACTTTGACAGGTAAAGCGAATGATTTTGCATTGGAAATCCAGGAACAAAGCAAAACTTTGAGGAGCTAAAACAAAAGTTCGCTGCTAAATTTGACAAAACCATGGAACCGAGTATGGCTTGGTCGATACTACAAAACTTAATCCAGGAACCGACAGAAGATCTTGAGATTTTTGTGGATCATCTTTTGAGGATAGGTGGAATTTGCGTATCCTATGATTTTGCCCAAGGAAAGGGAAGGATTAGTCGTTGAACAATTTTTGAAGGGTTGTGCTGCGAGTCACCAAGCTTACATGATTTCAATGCAAAGACCGACGTCTCTTCAAGATACTGTTGACAAAATTAGATTAGCACTGCGCAACAAAGTGTTGATCCTAGGTAAATCTTATGGAACAACTGAGGTTTATGACAAAAGCATCAATAGATTCAGGCGAGAGATTGGATACACCCCAAAGTTCCCCAGGTAGTAGGGAAGGTAAACAGTCGAATATAGGAAGCCAAATGATTTCACCTGATGGTAGAGATGATCGATGCTACAACTGTGGTGGATTTGGGCATTATAGTAGGGACTGTCCTTTCAGATCTTCACCAAGAAATATAAGGTGTTTCACTTGTGGTGAGAGGGGTCATACCCAGCGCAAGTGGCCACATGCAAAAAGAAGGTTTCATGGGTCAACAAACAATTCTCCTCCAAATAGGCAAAACAAATTCATCACCAACACTTCATCACCAAATGGGGATGGTGATAGGAATAACTCAAGGAGAAACTAGCCCACATATCACACATTTACTCCACAGATTCCAGAAACGAAACAGATTCTGTTTCACCAGCGGACCTAGAGAAAAATTGGAGGGATAGGAGTAATGATAAGGAGTCTGAGTACCAACAGCCGTCAGGAATAACCCAAAGAAATGTTTCATTCTCCGGTGCTAATTTAAATGGGCGAAGGGGAAGTCTGCGGGTCAGGACCCCTCCCCAAAGACAATAGATGTTGACCCCAAAATTGATAAACAATTGAAAGAACTTGAACTTTCTTGGTAAAAATGTAAATAATTTTGTTATTGTTGATGTCAAGTTATGCCAGAAACAGTCAGTTGATCAAGAGTGTTCAAAAATCGATTTAGCCAAAATAATGCAAGTATCCAAGGAGACTAATTCGGATAAATCCCAAGTACCCACTCATTTGCAAATTCTGACAAGTCTTCGGAAAAATTGTCAGAAAATGAGAAAAAAGTACTACAGTCCGTTTTAACAGACTATGAAGAGGTTTTTGCCAAACATGACTTAGACATCCATCGTTTAGAACATTTTGATCATGAAATCGATAGCAGAGAATCAAAACAAATCAAGTAACAAATGCATCAAATTCCTTTGCAATTTGAAGATGAGGAAGAAGCTTGTATTCAAAAAATGTAAGACGCAGGTGTTATACAAGAGTCCAATTCAGATTGGGCTTCACCTCCTGTATTCATTAGTTTATTTATTTATTTGGGGGTTTACATCGCTTTCAACACTGTACAGGTCATATCACGACGGGTAGTTGGAAGGAAAGAGGAAACCAGTACATACAGTTCGTTAGGGTTCTGTACTGTAAACTGCCGACCAACGGCAAGCAACTACCAGCTTTCCCACTTCAGGCCGTGACGGGGATCGAACCCCGGCCTCAGAGGTGGGAGGCGAGATGTATTCATTAGAAAGATGGTACAATTCGCTACGCAATAGACTCTAGACACCTTAATGCTTTTACTGTCAAATCTTCATTCAGCTTACCGGACATCAAACATTGTATTTCGGCTTTGAATGGATGTGTGTATTTCAGTACATTGGACATGGCTTTGGGCTATGAAGTCAAAATTGCAGAATCGGATAACACATAAGACTCATTTTGGCTTGTTTGAGCATGTTAGAATGAGTATTGGGTTGTGTAATGTGCCGTCGACGTTCCAAAGGATTATACAATTGGTATTAAGAGGCCTTACTTGGAAGATAGTTTTGGCTTACTTAGATGATGTTGTAATTCTAGGAAACTGTTTTTCAGATTTCAAAATCTGAAGGAAACTCTGGACAGATTTAGAATTTACAACCTTAAGCTCAAACCTAAGAGATGTCTCTTATTTCAAAAGGAAGTTAAGTTCCTTGGAAAGATTGTGAGTGCACAAGGCATTAAGACAAATCCTGAAAGTATCCAAAGGATCCTAGACTGGCCTGTTCCTTGTAACAGGAAGGAGTTACAGCAATTTTTGGGCTTAGCTAATTATCATAGGGACCATATTGACAAATTTCCTGGAACAGCTGCTCCACTGTACAAGTTAACAGGTTCAAAAGTTAGGCAGAAAAACTTTCAGTGGTCAAATGAACATGAATTGGCTTTTAAAACTTTGAAGCAAAAACTAACTAAAGCTCCCTTGTTAGTGTACCCAAATAGAACTGATTTATTCATTTTGGATACAGACGCATCCAAGACGGCCATAGGAGCTGAAATTTTGAAAGTGCAAAATGGCGCAGAACGAGTAGTGTCTTATGATAGTTTCATACTCCTGCTCAACAAAAATATTGTGTGACTTGCAGAGAATTACTTGCAATTGTGTATTTCACCCGACAATATCATCACTTTTTGTTAGGATGTAAGTTCATGATCCCGACTGACCACAGCAGCCTAGCATGGTTGATGAGATTTCATAGAATTCAAGGTCAACTAGCTAGATGGATAGAAGAGTTGTCGCAATTCGACATGCAGATTTTGCATTGCCAGGGTAGAAAACTCAGCAACGCAGATGCTCTATCCAGAATTCCAGATCTACTGGACCCATGTGACTGGTACCAAGCTGGAACTGATGTTAAGGATCTCAAGTGTGCAGGTTGTCCATATTGCACCAGAGCGCATCACCAATGGTCAAGGTTTGATTTAGAAGTGGACGACGTGGTCCCTTTATCATTTAGGACTCCTACAGTTGCCATACAGATGTTGCTTATTTATTTGTTGTTTTACGTCACGTTCAACAGCCAGGGTCATATTGCAACGGGTAGTTTACAGGTGGAGGAAACCAGTGCATACTGCACTGTAAACCACTGGGCATCAGCAAGTAACTACCGAACCGATTCGAATCGGCGGCCTCCAAGGTTGGAGGCGAGAACTCTAACCGCTACACCACCGAGCCCCCTTGATGTTATAGGGGTATGATACAGATGTTGCAGCTGGATCATTGGTTACCTGCCGGATATACAGTTGACCAGATCGTCTCAGCTCAAAGAGACAATGCTAACCTTGAACTTCTACTCGAGTTTCTTGAGACTGAGGAAGAGCCGACTGAGTATTTCTTGATGCTCGCCAGTGTTGAAACCAAGGCATATTGGTTGAACAAAGAACAGTTTATACTGAAGGATGGATGATCCATTTGAACCTGAGACCGACAAACTAGTAGTTCCAGAAAATCTGTGCCAAGGCATACTTGAACTGGCCCATGATGTTCCAACTTCTGGACACCTAGGTATAACCAAAACTTCGGCAAAACTCAAACGCAACTTTTTCTGGTACAAAATGCGAGCAGATGTGGAGACATTTCTAAAATCATGCCCAAAATGTAGCATCATCAAGAAAACTCACAGAAAGGCCAAGGCCAAACTTGGAAATTTTCATGCTTGTGTGCCCATTGAACGTGTCCATTTAGACATTTTAGGTCCATTTCCCAAAAGCCATAGTGGTAAAGTTTATATCCTCATGCTGGTGGATCAGTTCACCAAATGGTTGGAGTGTTACCCCTTGCCAATAGCTAAGGCCGTGGTTGAAGGGTTTATTGTCAGATTCGATTGCCCGCTACAGATCAATATGGATCAGGGTCGAACTTCACTATACATTTGTTCAACCAAGTGTGTTAACTCTTACAAATTGTGAAAACCAGAACAACTCCGTACCATCTGGCATCAAACATGCAGGTGGAACGGTTCTACAAGATATTACTTCAAATCATTCATGCTTATTTGAAAGGAAATGAGAGGACCTGGGACAAGAATCTTCAGTTGCTTGCTGGAGCCATTCGTGCATCAGTCAACAGGACTACATGTTTTACTGCAGATTGAATGATGTTAGGACATGAATTTCTTGAACCAATTGATTTGATGCTGGGGAAAGCTAGTCAAAATTTAAGACAAGAAACTCCTGTGGAGTATGTCAAGAAACCTGAAGATCGACTGAAACATGTCCATAAACAAGCTAGACATACTCTCTTGTCTGCTCAGCGTAGACAAAAGAAGGATTATGATCTCAAAGTACTTCAAAGGAAGTACAATGTTGGAGATCTGGTGTATCTCATAAACTCTAGTTCGAAAGTAGGTCAAAGCAATGAGCAGAAACCAATTGGATGAGACGTTGCCATATGAGGAGGATGACGACAAGTTGGGGTTGACCACATTGTTTGAACCACCTCAGCCTCAACAGGACAATGTACAAGTTCAACATAACTCACAAGTCTCTGCTAATCAGGAGACTTCTAATACTGACTTAACTCAAATTTCAGAAACAATTCTTGCTGACATGCTAGAGTCAAACCCAGAACCTTTATTTTCAAATCAGGAAACTATAGAAGTAGCTCCTAAACCTGCATCTCAGCCTGTTAGAACTGCTAGGATTAGGAAAAAAACCTGCACATTTGAAAGATTACTTGATTTGATTATAGTTAATGCATTGTTAAGTATATGCTTACTACTAATATGAATTACAAATGAACTTCAAAAAGTATTTCGGCTGAACATAAACTTAAAGACTTCTTTGTTTCCTTTTCAGTGCGCGCACACTTGTCAAGTTCGCCTTGTTCAAGTCCCTCTGAATTCTAGTAATTATAGCTATCCAGTGCTAAAGATTAAGTTCTACTATTTCTTTACTTGAGTGGAATTAACAATGGAATTACCAGTAACAGAAGAGCAACAGGCGTTTGCTATGCTTAAAGCTGGCCATCCTCCTATCTCTGCAGTGGAGATATTCAGGGTAATGGCGGATCCGGTGAACTGGATTCCACCCTTGACACAACAGAATCTGTTGATGAATTGCATAAGTCAACTTCGGAGAATGAAGAAGAGCTGTCCTGCTGTTGCTACAGGAACCCTTGTTTCTACAGAGTCTCTGATTGTGGTGTCTCCGAGACTGCGATTCGGCCACATACATCAACCCCTCCAGAATCCCCAACAGTGGAGGAGGCTATGAAGTCTTCCAATGGATATTTGATGATCCTGGATTGTCCTGTACTGGCATCTCTAGAGGGAGTAGCTGTCCTGGAAGCCGAGAAGCCGAAGGATTCAGAATTCATAGGGCAAATGTTGATCCCTGGAACAAGATCAGAGCTGACCATCCAGCGAGATTTCAATGATATTTCAAAGGCAGCCATGTTGGCGGAGCCTGTATTAAGAGCGTTGGAAAAGCCATTGTCTGTTTTTGAAGTTGAAGAGTTAGGAGTGGCTGCCCCAAAAAGACGTAAAGTCCATATTGTGCCTACAGATGATACCTGGAGTGAGCAAGAGCAGCCTTCTGTAACATTTTCAAACTAAGTCTGCCGAAGAGGAGAAATGGACTGAAACTGAAATGTCTACAGCGTCATATGATAAGTGGATACTGGAAGTCGAACGAGAATAGCCAGCTCCCCCTTTGGTGTACCCGGCTATAAAGAAGAATGTGACATCAAGAAAGCGATGCATTTTTGAAACTTGCACCGTGACTATGAAGAAGCTTCAAGAACATGTAGAGAGAACCCACATTCCGTGGAGTGTATTATTTTTTTATTTATTTGGGGTTTTACGTCGCTTTCAACACTGTACAGGTCATATCACGACGGGTAGTTGGAAGGGCAGAGGAAACCAGTACATACAGTTCATTAGGGTTCTGTACTGTAAACTGTCGACCAACGGCAAGCAACTACCAGCTTTCCCACTTGAGGCCGTGCGGGGATCGAACCCCGGCCTCAGAGGTGGGAGGGGAGAGTGTTACCACTCTGCCACCATGGCCCCCCGTGGAGTGTAAGTCACCAATGTTTTGATTTGGAAAAAGCGAAACAGTTTCTGAAGTTGCTTGGAAGCGAGCTGGGAGCCCGTTCCTTGAGAGAGTTCCTGAGGATTGTCACGAAGCAAAAGTTCTATGCTTCCGCGGAATCAACAAGGCACATTGCCATCTGCACAAGTTCTTGCAACGCAAGAAGGGATTGGAGGTTCAAGGGTAAAGAAAGACAACATACAATTACGGATTGAAGGTACATCAGAATGTCAACATTCAGCATTGGTGTCTACATATTGTTTCCCGGACGAAGTTCCAGCCAGAGCTACTTGGAAGGTGGAAGATATTCCAGTATATGGTGAAGTTGGAAACCTGCAGGGGTTATCCATTAGGCCCTGTGTGTCCGATGGCCTTAGCCAGGTCTCAGTGACACCAATGATATCAAGGTCATTTGACGAGACAAATTTGCTAAAGGCCAATTGTTACACAATGACCGGGCATTCAGCAAACAGGCTTTGATATCTCTGACCAATGGACCTGGGTCCAAGCTAATGTCACCGGAAAAAATCACGATGATGGACCACCAAGGGTTGACATTTCTGAAACAGTGCGTCACTTGACGACAGTGGGCCTGCAAGGCGATAAAAGCAATGTTGCAGCAGTCCAGAGAGGATAGTAAACTTGAGTGAATAATTTTTGGTGATGGCATCTATTTTCGTTGGTTTCATTGGTGGGGGCTGTTGGCCGAGCCATCAAAAGGATGGAAAAACAGAACCAAAAAGTGCAATGCATGAACAATGAAAACCAAAATTAAAATTTAGAAATAAGTGCACCTACCTTTCCTGTGAACAAACCTTTCTATTACAGCATCACAGTACCAAAAACAAAAGATACTAAGTTAAGAAGTATATGTTTGATGGACAGGGAATGGGAAATGGCAACCGATATTTTTATATACATATCTATTTTACATATAAAACATTTGGTGTGCTTTGTGTATGAAACATTGAAAGTGATACCGCAGGAATTATTGGGTGGGCGATAATACCCAGTCAATGCAAACAGCACTATTAACTTATATCTGGGCATGCTGACAGTCTGTGATCTATTGGTTAATTTCTCATCAAATGCATACAGTGACAGTAAAATATGTCAAATACGACCAGTTTCTTTTGAGAAAATAAGAATTTTAAACGAAAAAATAAAAACCACATCTCTCCCGCGTCTCGCGAACGATAAAGTCACAAGAAACAGCTAGTCCGCATGGCAAAGTTTGGCGGATTCCCAGTTGTCGTCCGCTGCCGTGACAACCTGGGCTCAACAGCATACTTTGACTGCCTCCAGATACTTGAGTTGGAGCTGTTACCGACTCATCCAGTGTACCTGCATTGTTTTACAGCTGGACTCCAAGTCTTTTTGAGGCCTGGCAGAAGGTATTTCCAGGAATGTACTTTGGATTTTCACCCAAGATTGTGTGGGGTACTCATCATGTGGAGTGTCTAGACGTTGTGAAAAGGATTTCACTTTCAAACATCCTGCTGGAATCGGATTGTCCATTTTTACCCAATAGAGCTGTGGGAGAGCCACAGAACACTCCGTGGTCCATTGTGAACGTTGCTGAAAAAATATCCGAAATTGTGGGACAAAATACTTTGACAATTATGAAATACACAGCGCGAAACACTAAAGACTTTAACAATATATAATCTCTGTTCGGGAGATTGGTGAACATTGGTTGAGTTTTGTTGTGTTTTGGTTGGAATGTGTGCATGACTTAGTCTCTGTTTGGGAGACTAAATTTAGTGCTAGTTAAATATGAATGATTAGTAGTCTCTGTTTAGGAGACTAAGATTGTGATTGAAAGTTGCGTTAGTTGTTTTCAAAGTCAGATATTTGATTTGAGAGACAAGTCGGTGGGATGGGGTGTGTTTTGAGGAAGTTGGATTGATTTGCCTTGGGAAAGTTGCTATATGGAAACCGTGGTGGAGGATTAATCAAGGTTCAGGTGACAATGGTAGCATTAACAACAGTATATTATCATGTGGTCATATATATATAGGAAAAAAGGAAAAAAACCTGTTTTTTTTAATTTTCTACAGATTGAGGCCCAGGCAAGTGGATGCACCCGGCCTGTAAAAGGGTCGTAATCCTCGTCCTCTTTTCTTTCCTCTTTTCTTCTCTCTGGCCTGGTGGGGCGTGTACATGAAACAGCACATGACTAGGCAGCATTTCTAATTTGAAATAGTTAGTGGTTTTTGGCGGGACGGTCCATGCCAGCGAAGAACCTCTATCACCTAGAAGTTCGGTACTCTTTGACCATGGAGAGGTCCATGTGGTACTGAAACAGCATGTGACTAGGCAGTAATCTTAACTTGAAGTAGATTCATCAGTTCGTTTGTTGTTCTTCTCCATCTTTTCATCATCCATGTGATGTCCCTGATCTCTTACACTCTCCTGGGAGTGACTCATTCAGAACTAAGCTACCGTAGGTCAAACACGTCAGTGTTGCAAGTCTGCCATATTGAAGAGACAGTTGATGTGTTATAAGAAAAGGGAATTACTGTTAGTTAAACACGGCAAGCTATCAGGACTGCTATGATAAAAAGACAGTCAATGTGTTATGAGAGAGGAAAGGAAAAGAATGAATGTGGTGTAGTGCAGAAGCAGCAGATTTGATGAATTAGTGAGTACAGTTGTCGATGTGTTAAGAAAGTGACATGGATTTTAGTCAATTTTGTAGTTAAATTCATCCAGGCTGAAGGTGTTTTTGTGTTAAATGGGATTTTATTGAGTTTATTTTATTTTGATGCTCAGTGGATTAAGTTACTAAGAGCAGATTTTATTTCAATATACACTAGACATTGGGGTATGGAGTTACTGTGGTGGAATGGGAAAGGAAAAGGAAAAAGTAACTGAAAAGTCTTCTCTCAGGAGACTTAAGTGACTGAATCATTGTGTAAAGATGGTGAAGTTTCACTATCTGGAAGCTTGCAGTAATTGACTAGTCTCTGTCTAGGAGACTTTGTAATTGCCAGGGGGATACCTAAACGTGTTATAGATGTGAACAAATTTTGTGGGCCTAGAGTGCCATAGACTGAGAAAATTCAAGTTGGTGTTTTAATGAAAAGCGAAAATTCAAGTTGGTGTTTTAGTGAAATGTGGAAATTCAAGTTGGTGTTTTAGTAAAAAGTTACAGGCAGACGACTCCAGATCAACAAAGGAAGCACCCACGTGGACATCACAGGTGGAGGGCCATTTCTTTCAAGAAGAAGATAGGGAGTAGTGTCGTGACTGTCGCCGATCGCGCAAGTGTGACCGCACCTTTAGGTTCGAGGAAGTGGAGCTGCGCCTTAAGCAGACAGTGAGTCAATCGGCGGTCGTGACTTGTGTCTGCAGATTCCTGCGCCTGTCAGCACTTGAAGTCTAGATCCCAAACAGTTCACATCAAAGTAAGTTTAGTATATATTGTGTTTGTATCGTGTATTCATGTGTTATAAAGTGTTACATTCTTAAAATACTAGAATACATACAGAAAGCCAAAGAAAGACTATTGACCTAAATCTGTGCAGTACAGCACTTACCTATTAACCCTTCATAAAATATATAAATGGTTTTATTAGTAGCTGTGGTACAAGTTTTAAGGAGTCTTTCACTAGATGCCAATAAAGCAACATCCCCCGAGTCATACTATTGAAACAATAATTCTCAGAAAGAAAAAATAGTGGTACACTTCTTGCTGCACAAAATGCCATCAACACCAGAAATGTGACCAAAGATCCAGGAAAAATTACTGTGCAGCAGAAGAACTTTTGAAAAAAAATTACAGCAGCTTATCTTGTTGCACCGGTCTTAGCATCCTTTGGTATGAATGATAAAGACTCTTCACTCTCTAAGAATTCAATAGAGCACAGTATGAATAAGCAGCATTTGCTTGAAAACATTTTTAAACCATGTATAAATTTACAGAGGATTTGGCCGTCCCTTAACTCTCTGAAATCTCACCTGTTACATTGAGACTTTGTCAAGTTTGGGGAAAAAAGATATTATAAAGGAACAGGAGTTTTGCATCATGACTTAATTATTGGTAGTGATCGCCAGATGATGTGGTGCTCTAATCAATTTTTTAGATGATTATCAGATATTTGTGATTCTCAAGGCTTAGTTTTTTATGATCACCAAATGATGTGGTGATCACTAGACGATCTTTAGCTTACCAAATGATTTGTTTAGCATGAGATATGATATGTTTTTCTGGTAACAAGTAGTCATCACTACTTCTTAGTGATCACCACACCATTACGGTGCTCACTAGATAATGTCACAACCAGATCACAGTGTGAGAATTGCACTGCCAACAGTCATGTAAAGGTCATGACTTTTTTAACCTAAAGATTTCCCTGCTGATCAACAGAAAATAAGTTATGGAGACATCATCTGGTGATCCTTACTTACTGTCATGATCACATTATAATCCAGTGCTTATCAGATGACATGATGAACACTAGATGAAGTAGTAGTCACTGTATCATCTGGTGATCACCAGAAAATAAGTTATGAGCACATTATCTGGTGATCACCACATGTACTGTCATGATCATCTGGTGATCACTACTTCATGTGGTGATCACCATATAAGTGATATTGAAGAGATGATATTTTGCACACAAAATTATCTCATGTGTACTACTTGATTGATGCTTAAATATATATTATAATGTTCTACCATGAACGCCATATAAGCGTGTCTGATTGAGTGAAAGTATGATATGATATAATGAAATTAATTATACAAAGCACTGACATTTTGACTTACTTGTAGATTTCATAATAAGCCACAATTTTGTCAAAGTTAAATATTAATATAAAGAGTTGGATAGAATTTCTATGATTTACTGTCATTTGATTATATAGTTTACTAATAATTTATACAAGCTACTGTGATTTGATATAAGTAATAAATATTAATTTTACTTAGTCATTTCTCCATATTTTATTTTCTGGTTGCTTTTATCTATCACTTATATTGTGTACTTTGCAATTTGCCTTGAGCATAGAATTGAACTGCAATGTGATATTTATATTTTTTATTTGTATTTCTATTTCTTGTTGTTTTTGTAACTTTAGTCATTATGTAGTGCATTTTGGCTTTTGTTTGCCAAATAGTGTTTTGTCCATATTTTTGTTTTGCACTATACTTTTAATTTACTTTACTTACCTAACTTGAATGGGTTGTAAAATCCTAACTTAGAACTTTCACAGTGCTTTAGAGTTTGTATTGATTGCATTAATCATGACTGATTTTGTGATGCTGTTTTAATGTGTTTTAATGACTTTCAGCTATGTTTCGGGACAAACCCTCTTTGGTTCACAGGGTTATTGTTGTGTATTTGATATTAGTTTATTTATGTGAAATAGTGCTGCATAACACATCAGTGTTTTTGCCAAATTTTTTAATTATGTTATCGTGTATTAGTAATTGCCATTAATGTGTTGGGAACAAGTTCTTTCGGTTGTAGATAGTTTGTGGGGTAGATCTTGGGATCAGCAATCTTTTCGGGATGCATTCTCAGGGTTTTATGGAAGCCCATTAGTAACATGAATTCTGAGAAAAAAATAGAAGTTTGTTTCCCCTTTCTATTTTTTTGCTATCTCATTATTATGAGATCACAAGTTTGTTTCCCATTTCTAATTTTTTGCTATCTCATTATTTTGAGATAGCATAATTGTTTCCTGTTTCTAAATTTTTGCTATCTCGTTAATTTGAGATATCATATTTTTTCCTATTTCTAAACTTTAGCTATCTCATTATTATGAGATCACAAGTTTGTTTCCTGTTTCTAAATTTTTGCTATCTGGTTATTTTGAGATAACATATTTTTTCCTATTTCTAAATTTTAGCTATCTCATTATTTTGAGATCACAAATTTGTTTCCTGTTTCTAAATTTTTGCTATCTCATTATTATTTTGAGATAGCATATTTGTTTCCCATTTCTAATTTTTTGCTATGTCATTATTATGAGATCACAAGTTTGTTTTCTGTTTCTAAACTTTTGCTATCTCGTTATTATGAGATAGCATATTTGTTTCCTGTTTCTATTTTTTTGCTATCTCATTACTATGAGATCACAAATTTGCTACCTGTTTCCAAATTTTTGCTATCTCGTAATTATGGGATCACAAGTTTGTTTCCAGTTTCTTAATTTTTGCTATCTCATTATTTTGAGACAGCATTTTTGTTTCCCGTTTCTAAATTTAAACTATGAAGAATCAGTTGAAAGTATAGCTCCACTGGCCCAGATAATTTTACTTGGAATATATCCAGCTATTTCAGGTGATTACTACCTTATTAGTATTGATTTCTTGGTACTGACACAGAAATTGTTCCTCGCCCAAGCACTTAAGATACTTAAACAACTGCAAGTACACCAATTAATCTTTTATAATACTTTTAAAGGGCAATAATAGGGTTTCTAGGTATCAAGAGGTTTCGTACCAGTCTCCCTAAAAGATGAAAGTGGGTTTTTGATGAAAACTGATGAAAATGGCCCACTTTTTGTTGAAAACGATTTTTTCATTTGGTCATAAAATGGCCATTTCTTGCTCGATTTTGGCAAATAATACACCATTTTAAAGCTAAAAATGCGTAGAAGAAGTTTTGCCACTCCTCAAATTCTCCACATTTATAATTATGGACCAGTGAGAAGTCATAAATGTTTGATAAAGTCAAATGATAACAGCCATTTTGAACTTCTCTGTTATTTTACTACATATTATGAAAAATTGTGATATTGGGTCCAATTTGAAATTAAAGCCCTGCTTTGACTGTAGTGGACCAGTCTAGAGTATTTTGCTATATTGAAAAACCAGCATTTTCTCTTTGTAAGCCCTGGTATAGTACTTTCTCCACAGCTACGATATGGTCAGTAGTTTGGAAGTCTACCTCCACAGCTAAGTGAGAAATAGCTACTTTGTCACTGTTTGGCACTGACTGAAATGAGTAAATGGCCTGTATCTGAAAAAGTATTGTTGCAGTGCAATTTCTGTCGATTTTTGTTGATTTGGGGTTTTACGTCGCTTTCAACACTGTACAGGTCATATCACGACGGGTAGTTGGAAGGGCAGAGGAAACCAGTACATATAGTTCGCTAGGGTTCTGTACTGTAAACTGCCGACCAACGGCAAGCAACTACCAGCTTTCCCACTTACGGCCATGACGGGGATCGAACCCCGGCCGCAGCAATTTCTGTCGAAGGTGTTGTTCACCTACTTTTTGATGACCTAAAACATACTGAAGTGTGTAAGTTCTTACTTTATGTATAAATAAGCAATAGCTACTTTATTGATTCATAGTTGAATAAATTGCTTATATATCAAAAACCAAAGGATTTTTAACATTTTCTTCAAATACGTTGTTGACCAACTTTCTCTACTGCTATAACATGGTCAGTAGTTTACAAGTCTATCTCCAGAGTGAAGTGAACAAATCTCAATTGTAGCCAATTTAGGTGGCCATCTTGGAGTTTGCGGAAAATGTGAAATGTTTATATCTCGGAAACTGTAATGGATAGAGCACTTTCGAGCCATTTTTTGTGTGGGTAGAAGAAAATTATCCTTATATCAAATGGACAAATTTTGATTTTTAGCACTTGAGGCGGCCATCTTTGATTTTTGTAGAAAACGAAATATCTCAGAAACCATAAGAAATAGAGCAATTTTGGCACAATTTTTGACCCACAGGGTATCTATCTTTTCCAAGTTTTAACGAATTTTTCACTATGAAAATGGTGGCCATTTTGAATTTTCGAATTTTTCACAAAAATCGCCAAAAATAAGAATGTTTATATCTCAAAAACTGTGCTAGATAGAGACATTTTGGCAAAATTTTTTACTAACAGGGTATATGTGAAGTCTATCCTTGCGCCTACATAATAATGTAAAGTACTTGCAACTTTACACCATTGCATTTTTTGTTTCCTTTCTTTGAGATTGTCTGCAATCAGTATTTCATCTCCTTCAATACTGGGGGGACTTACACGCCATGGCAGTGGTCTTGTATATAAACCTTTGAGTCTCATGTATTGATAATGATGTCACATTTCAAGGGAATATTTACGGCTATGAAAACATGTCTGTGGAACATTTTAGCCTCGTGTTGAAAACCAAAATGGCTGCCATAACCCATTGTTGCCAAATCAGTAATATGGTCTTAAACTTGCAGCTAGGTTCATCATATTTTCACATGAAAATATATGACTAGTAAAGCTATCATGTTAGTAATTATGGTCTACTTTTCACAAAAAATATTGCCACAGCTTACACAGAGTTCAGGGACTGATTTCTTGTTTATGCAAAGCAATACCCAAGTGATTTAATTGATGTTGGTCTGATTTTTTTTTCTTTTTTAGATTGATGAGAAGCTCCTCTCTGAGATGAATGACAGAGACATGGCTACCTTCATTCCCAAGTATGATCGTAAAATTGTGGCTGAATGTGTAGCTATCAGGTCTGGAAAGAAAACCAAAGAAAAGAGGAATATACTACTAAACAGGTTGAGGCAAAGATAAGGAATGAGCCATTCAGGAGGAAAAGCCACTTGAAGGGGAAACAGAAACGCCACAAAAGATACAAGGGAGATTGAAATTAGTTGGCTGAATTATAGTGTAAGTACCCAGCCATATAAACAGGTAAAGTCCAAGTGTGGTAGAGGAACTAGAAGAGCAGATATATCAAAGATGGCGATGCATTCTGACATTCTACAAAAAGCAAAGGATTTTTTTTTCCTGACGGGACTTCATGACATGGAGAGGAAAGAAATTTTACCTTCTCCTTGAAAAACTATTTGCAGAGTGAAATTATGGGAAACATAACAATAGAGCATATGTATCAGGAGACATGCCTCCACATGCTACGGTTTTACCTAGCAACTAAGCCACTTCCACCCCAACAAAATGACGTGGATATACAGGAATCAGAACAATCCAGTTTGGAATTGCCTGAGATCCATTAAGAGGAAAAAGCCACCAAGGAGGTGGACCACCCATCTGATCTACCACAGGAAGTACCATGGGAACTCACCAGTATGGACTTGCAAGAGCAAAACATTGTGCCCACTTTAATTTATCAGGATGGAAATTGCGACGTAGAAGTAGATCCATATGGTGTGGCAAATGGTGCCAGTAATGATTCATCACAGAATGGCATTGATTACTCGGCAGTTCTCGAGAACCTTCCAGAAGAAAATATGAATATCGATGAAATTATAACTCAACATAGAGCAATCCTTAATGAATTAGTAGGTACAGTAGACTTTGGTCCAGTAAATGACACCCCTCAAGAGCAGCCTGAAATTGCATCTGTCAAAAACATTCGGATTCACAGAGGAAATGTGTTACGTGATATGATGACAGTTTTCAGGACATTAATCCTATGGTTGATACTGTGACAACTGAAATGGTCATGCCTAATGGAGAAATAAAGTTAGGAGAGGACAACGGTGGTGTGTTGCGTGACTGTGTATCACAATTTTGGATAGACTTCTACAATCAGTGTACAATTGGAAAAAACATTCAAGATCCCAATACTTCGACATGACTTTGGCACAAATGAATGGGAAGCAATTGGAAATATTGTGTATATAGGCACGAAACAGGTACGATATTTTCCAGTTATAATTTGCCCAATCATATTTGAAATAGCGGTTAATGGTGAACATAGATCCAATGTTCTAGAGGCATTCTTCAGTGCAGAGAATGATGGGGGCTTGAGGTCTTAAAAATTCTAAATAAACCCTTACATAACAATGACATACACTTTAAGGCTACAATAAATAAAACAATTTGTCAAAAATAGTGGTCTTGTACAAACATGCCAAATTGGATTTGAATCCCTTAGTCACTGAAAAAGATTGAAAGAGTGTTGACAGTTCCACAGGGTATGGGTACTCGTCTTCTACTAGCTCTGGTGAATAAACAGACAGAAGTGCATGCATTGCAGAATTTATTTTCTGCTATTCTGAAGTTTTCTTTTACAATAAATTGTTCTTCTCCGGGTCTTGTAGTTTCTTAGGCGAAGATTGTCACACGGACAAAGACATGAGCTTACACTGCAGAACCATCCCACCAGGCCAGCTGTCTGATAAGTCAGGTGACATAAAAAGTAACATTAGGCCTACTGAGACCAGAGTGCTTTATGCTGTCATGCTCAGAGGGACATAGCCATAATGCCTTTACTTGTGTTATTATAAATACTTTATAAGAACCTACTCAGAAGGATTACCAAAATTGAACACATGTTTCAGGAAAGAGATTGTATATTGCTTGAAACACCTCAAACTTTATGTGAAAACAGATGGCATTATTTTTAGTGTCATGATGTGCAAGTATATAGACTGTTTATGCTAAGAAACATATTGGGAATTCTTTGCATTTTGCAAGGAAAAGCAATGCTTACAGATTGTTCAACAATAGTCTCTACAGGAAAGCTGCACATCGTCTTCAGTGAGATCTTCTAGAAGTAGTCTCTTTAACTCTTTGTCCTCATAATCTGTCTCTACACAAAAGCGACACATTGTCTTCACTGAGATCGTCTAGAAGTAGTCTCTGTAATTCTATGTACAAGTCAAACTGTCTGTTGACATTGGAGTCAAATTGTAATCCATACTCAGACATATATAGTTGGCAAAGTTCAAAGATATCTTCATCGCAAACACTGCTACATGTTAGTGTTTCATTATCACAAGCCTCTACAAGATCATCATCAACATTCTGCAAATAATCCTCAGCGTCGAACAAGCAGGGTAGAGTATATAGCACTAATGGCCGTCCATTTGGAACATTTTGGTTCTTGCAATGACGAATTACATTGCAGTTCCACATTTTCACAAAGCTTTCCAGTTCTTCCTGAAACAATGTAAAAACAAAAACATAAGCAAAGAAGAACTCCAACAGTGGTACCCCCACAAAGGAGTTTTCAAATCTGCAGTAGTTTAGAAGTAAGAGCTGTTTCCCTTAAAATTAGCTAAATTAGAATTGCAAATCAGCCAATCACTAAATTGGTATTACAAATTAGCCAACCACTGTCAAACTTTAATGGTAAGTTATAGGATGACCCATTTATGGTGATAATTTCTTGAAAACCAGTATTTTTTGCATGATCTTTGTCACTGACAGACAGAGAGACAGACAGATAAATGGTCGGGAATTTAATAAAACTATGAAACATAAATAATTCAATTTTGTCAGTAAATCGGAACATATTGAAAAAAATACTTGGGGCCTATGCTAAAAACATAATACAGAAAAATGAGAGTACCACGCCAACATTCAAGGAAAATGGTATATCTTTGTGTTTATATTCTTGGTGAGACTAAAAATGGTTTCTGATTTTTTTACAGACATCAATATAAAGACACATATAATTGAATTTTCATTTTTAGTCTAATTTCCAATTACAGTTATAAACTGGGTTCTGTCCACTATTTTAAAACACCTGTTCATCTTAAACCCCTAAAAGTATGAGTAATATCTATATGCACATCTACTAGATATAACTTTGGTTATTGTATTCACTATGCAATGATGTTTGTTGTTGAATATATTTGAGGTTTGGTTTATATAATAAATTAACTGTCTTGGCAGAGTTTCATTCTTTGGTGGGTTTTTACAGAGAGAGTACAAAAACATAAACAAGAAAAAGAATAATTAAAGACTAGATTTTACAGAATACATTAACATGAAGAACAGAGAACAAAATAAATTAATTAAAACTTTTTTAACAAACCAACTTCTTTTAAATAATTGATAACACTAAAAATATTTTCATTAAATAAACTTTTCATTGAGTTTATATTTCTATAATATTTAATTCTAGTGTCACGTAGGTCAATACAGTCTAATAATATATGCTTGACTGTATCAGGACAATGACATGGAATGCACCAGGGCATATCTTCACCTTTCAACAGATAACTGTGTGTGAAATAGGTGTGTCCTATACGGGCTCAAGTGATAACTATTTCCTCCCTACGAGATAAACCCGTCCAAACAAAAAATCTCCTACTGTAGGGTTTATTTGGAATAGTTTGTTATCAGGACACGCATTCCATTGAGCTTGCCACTTTTGTTTAAAAACACTATTTACATTCACTTTCAAGTCTGTATAGGGGACTTTCAAGTCTAAAACATTAAATTCAAGGCCTGTTTGGCAAACTCGTCTGCTTTTTCATTGCCCTTTATGCCTACGTGACTTGGAACCCAAGCTAAAACAACTTTCACTGACAATCATTAAAAAGTTTTAAGATATCTTGAATAAAAGGATGATCACAGTTGTTACTATCAAGAGCTTGAAGATTAGATAAAGAGGCAGTAAATATAATAAAATGATCCCCATCACAATTTTTAACTATATTAAAAGCCATTTTTAAAGCCTGTAATTCAGCTGTGAATATACTAGCATTGCCAGGAAGTCTGACCTGGGCACTGAGGCCATCAGATGTAGCAGCTGCAGCAACCTTATTTTCTGTTTTCGATCCATCAGTATATATAGCCCTATGGTCAGAGCAATAGCTCTTTAGCTCAGCAAATAGACTTTAAAACATACAATCATCACCAAGATGTTTCTTTTGATAGCTGAGGAATAAGTCTATATGAGGTTTCTGTATAGTCCAGGGTGGGTCATCTGGCAATGACACAGTCTGAATTAGATCCAGCTGAGGACAAACAACAGACAAATCTTCCCCTACACGATGCCCAAAAGATCTTATTGCAGATGGTTTCTTCTCATACAGATCATAATACTGGGGGTTAAAAACATCATAAGCTGGATTGTCAGGATTACTTCTCAATTTCAATGTATATTGAACACATAACTTATCAAACCTGAGATATAAAGGGGGGTTTATTTGCCTCAACATACAAGCTTTGCATTGAAGAAGTCCTGAAGGCTCCCAGGCATATTCTTAAGCCCTGGTTTTGAATGGGTTCGAATTTCTTAAGATATGACTTACGAGCAGAACTAAAAACAGCACAACCATATTCCAATCTACAACGAACAAATGAACAATAAAGTCTCAATAAAACACTTCTATCTGCTCCCCAATCCATTTTGGCAACTACTTTCAGTAAGTTCATGGCTTTTTCACATTTCTGGCGAACGTAATCAATGTGTGCCTTAAAATTCAGTTTACTGTCAAATATAACACCAAGGAACTTAGTTTATGAAACAACAGGAATTTGTGAATTATATATTGTCAATGTTGGGTCTGGATGAAGTTTTTTTTATTACAGAAATGCATGCAAACAGTTTTGGTTTTAGAAAATTTAAGTTGCCTTTCTATTAAAGCCATATTTCTAGAAGAACAGGTGATTGAGAAATCATCAACAAAAAGAGACTTTTCAAAGCTAAATGGAATCACATCAGCAATACTATTAATTTTTAAAATAAATAATGTAACAGAGAGAATGCTGCCTTGAGGGACACCCATCTCTTGCCCATGTATATCTGAATGAATGGATCCTAAACGAACTCTAAAGACTGTTTGACAAAAAATTTTGAATAAACATGGGCATTCGCCCCCTTAAGCCTACTTTATGTAGATCTCTATTAACACCATATTTCCAAACTGTATCATAGGCCTTTTCTAAATCAAAAAATACAGAGACTACATGGTTGCCTTTTAAAAAGGAATCTCGAATAAAAGATTCAAGTTTTATTAATTGGTCTGTTGTAGTTCGACCTTTTCTAAAACCACTTTGATACTTTGTTAAAATATTATTTTTCTCAAGGAACCAAACTAATCTAGTATTAATCATTCTTTCCATGGTTTTACACAAACAGCTCATCAGAGATATGGGACGATAATTGGACGGGTTTTTTTGAGTCTTTGCCTGGTTTAGGAACAGGTATCACAGTGGCCTCTTTCCAGCATTCAGGAATTTCAGCTGAAGCCCATATATCACTAAATATATCAAGTAACACCATAAGTGAGTCTCTTGGTAGATGTTTAAGCAGTTGGTAATGAATTTCATCTGGACCAGTGGCTGTGTCATGAGACTTTTTCATAGCATCACATAGTTCTCTAATTGCAAATGGTACATTGTAGTTTTCAGAGTTGTCTGTGTCAAAATCTAGATGTTCTTTTTTGCCTTTCTTCTGATATTTTTGAAACTCTGTACGGTAATTGTTGCGGCTGGAATTCTTGCTAATTTCTTGGGCCAACCTATTTGCTATGTCCACTCTTTCTGTTATTTTTGTCCCATCATTATTTTCCAGATGGTGTATTGTGGTGTTACTTTGTTTGCCACTTATTTTCCTTATCATTTCCCACACCTTCTTTGCTGGTGTCTTTACATTTAGTTTTGATACATATTCATGCCATGATTTCCTTTTATTTTCTTTAATTATTTTACAAGCATTAGCTCGACAGTTTTTATATTCATTTATGTTACCTGATGTAGGATTTATATGACAGTTATCCATTGCATTTTGACCAGCTTTAACAGCTTTTTTGCATTCACTGTTGAACCATGGTTTATAGCTACCAGTGGACTGTCCAACTGACTTTGGCACAGTAGTAGGTTTAAATTATAGTGCAAAAACACTTGCGTGTTATACTGCACTATTAAAAACTAATAAATTCATTAACTAATATTTACAATAATAAGCAAAAGAATATAAATAACAACAAATAATTAACATTTGGCCAAAAAAGACCAAGAAGAACAACATTATAAGAAATGACTAGAATAAAGACTACAGTAAAAAAGGAACAAACAACAAAGAAAACAAAATGTAAATATAAAACAGAGACAAAGTATGAAAACATCACAGTATAATTCTAAGCAAGACTAGATTACACAAATAAATTAATCACAAAAGGACAAAATACAAAATAAATTAATTAAAACTTTTTATACAGGCCACATTGTTTTAAATAATTAATGATGTTAAAAACAGTTTCACTAAATAATTTTTCCATTGTATTAACATTTCTATAATATTTAATTCTTGTGTCACGTAGGTCGATACAGTCTAGTAATATGTGTTTCACTGTATGAGGACAATGACATGGAATGCACCAGGGCATATCCTCACCTTTCAATAGATAACTATGGGTGAAATAAGTGTGTCCTATACGGGTTCGAGTAATATCCATTTCCTCCCTACGAGATAAACCCGTCCAGACATAAAAATCTCCTACTGTAGGGTTTATTTGGAATAGCTTGTTATCAGGTCACGAGTAGTGTGGCCTGAGGATTATGTGAGCACATTCGGCACGCCAAGTGGGAGGGATAATGGGGGCTTGAGTAAACAGTCGTTAAGTGGGTTATTGTTTAATATAAAGAGATATAAGTGGGAGGGGGCAGGTGTTTATTGTGTGGGGTGGGGGCTTGAGTAAACAGTCGTTAAGTGAGTTATTGTGTGGTGACAGGTGTTGAATGTACTGGATGGATCATCTCCTAGAAAAGGACTTCATTAATTAAAAGCAGGGGCAGTTGAGTCAACAAGAATGTTTGGAATTGAGTGGTCCAGTGTGTTTACATATATTGCCACAAAAGAGATCAGTAAAGGTGGGGGGCAGACGTACATTCAAGCTTGCATGTACAATGGTTTACTGAGAACTATTGTACACTTACCGGTTTAATAACGGGATTAATTAAAAGCAGGGCCAGTTGAGTCAACAAGAAGGTTTGGAATTGAGCGGTCGGGTGTGTTTACATATATTGCCACAAAGAGATCAGTAAGGGTGGGGGGCAGGTGTATATTCAAAGCTTTTATGTACCTTAGTTTGGGGGAGAACTAGTTTACACATAATGCACTTACAGATTAGAGTGGGGAGGGGAGGGATAAGATATTTAAGATAAGATATTTAAAATTTTTAGTGCAACAACACTAATGTGTTATACTGCACTATAAAAACTACTATAAATACGTTAACTAATATTCACAAACATATATATACAAATGATTAAAAAGTAGCAAAAATTCCAAACAAAAAAACAAGATTATACAAAATGACTAGAATAAACAATGTAAAAAATCACAATCAACAATACATAAACAACAAACAAAATAAAGTGTAAAAATACAAAGTATAGATCAATATCACAGTACAACACAAATCAAGACTAGATATTACAGAATAAATTAACATGAAGGACAAAACACAAAATATTTTAATTAAAACTTTTTAAACAGGCCACATTCTTTTAAATAATTTATAACATTGTAAACATTTTCATTAAATAGCTTTTCCATCGTATTTATATCTCTATAATATTTTATTCTGGTGTCACGTAGGTCAATACAGTGTAATAGTATATGTTTCACTGTATCAGGACAATGACATGGATAAGATAAGATAAGATATTTAAAATTTTTAGTGCAACAACACTAATGTGTTATACTGCACTATAAAAACTACTATAAATACGTTAACTAATATTCACAAACATATATATACAAATGATTAAAAAGTAGCAAAAATTCCAAACAAAAAAACAAGATTATACAAAATGACTAGAATAAACAATGTAAAAAATCACAATCAACAATACATAAACAACAAACAAAATAAAGTGTAAAAATACAAAGTATAGATCAATATCACAGTACAACACAAATCAAGACTAGATATTACAGAATAAATTAACATGAAGGACAAAACACAAAATATTTTAATTAAAACTTTTTAAACAGGCCACATTCTTTTAAATAATTTATAACATTGTAAACATTTTCATTAAATAGCTTTTCCATCGTATTTATATCTCTATAATATTTTATTCTGGTGTCACGTAGGTCAATACAGTGTAATAGTATATGTTTCACTGTATCAGGACAATGACATGGAATGCACCAGGGCATATCTTCACCTTTCAACAGATAACTGTGCGTGAAATAGGTGTGTCCTATACGGGCTCAAGTTATAACTATTTCTTCCCTACGAGATAAACCCGTCCAAACATAAAAATCTCCTACTGTAGGGTTTATTTGGAATAGTTTGTTATCAGGACACTCATTCCATTGAGCTTGCCACTTTTGTTTAAAAACACTATTTACATTCACTCTCAAGTCTGTATAGGGGACTTTCAAGTCTAAAACATTAAAATTCAAGGCCTGTTTGGCAAGCTCATCTGCTTTTTCATTGCCCTTTATGCCTACGTGACTAGGAACCCAAGCTAAAACCACTTTCTTATTCACTGACAAACAATCATTAAAAAGTTTTAAAATATCTTGAATAAAAGGATGATCACAGTTGTTACTATCAAGAGCCTGAAGACTAGATAAAGAGTCACTAAATATGATAAAATGATCCCAATCACAATTTTTTACAATATTAAAAGCCATTTTAAGAGCCTGTAATTCAGCTGTGAATATACTAGCATTGCCAGGAAGTCTGACCTGGGCACTGAGGCCATCAGATGTAGCAGCTGCAGCAACCCTATTTTCTGTTTTCGATCCATCAGTATATATAGCCCTGTGGTCAGAGTAATAGCCTTTTAACTCAGCAAATAGACTTTGAAACATACAATCATCACCAAGTTGTTTCTTTTGATGGGTTAGATACAAGTCTATGTGAGGCTTCTGTATAGTCCAGGGTGGGTCATCTGGCAATGACACAGTCTGAATTAAATCCAGCTGAGGACAAACAACAGACAAATCTTCCTCTACACGATGCCCAAAAGATCTTATTGCAGATGGTTTTTTATCATACAGATCATAATACTGGGGGTTAAAAACAACATCATAAGCTGGATTGTCAGGATTACTTCTCAATTTCAAAGCATATTGAACACATAACTTATCAAACCTTAAATACAAGGGTGGTTCATTTGCCTCTACATACAAGCTTTGCATTGGAGAGGTCCTGAAGGCTCCCAGGCATATTCTTAGGCCCTGGTTTTGAATGGGTTCCAATTTCTTAAGATAAGACTTACGAGCAGAACTAAAAACAGCACATCCATATTCCAATCTGGAACGAACAAATGAACGATAAAGTCTCATTAAAACACTTCTATCTGCTCCCCAATCCATTTTGGCAACTACTTTCAGTAGATTCATAGCTTTTTCACATTTCTGGCGAACATAATCTATATGTGCCTTAAAATTAAGTTTTCTGTCAAAGATAACACCAAGGAACTTAGTTTGTGAAACAACAGGGATTTGTGAATTATATATTGTCAATGTTGGGTCTGGATGAAGTTTTCTTTTATTACAGAAATGCATGCAAACAGTTTTGGTTTTAGAAAATCTAAAACCATTTTCATCAGCCCATTTCTCTACTTTATTCAAACACAATTGAAGTTGCCTTTCTATTGAAGCCATATTTCTAGAAGAACAAGTGATTGAGAAATCATCAACAAAAAGAGACTTTTCAAAGCTAGCTGGAATCACATCAGCAATACTGTTAATCTTTAAAATAAATAACGTAACAGAGAGGATGCTGCCCTGGGGAACACCCATCTCTTGCCCATGTATATCTGAATAAACAGATCCTAAACGAACTCTAAAAACTCTGTTTGATAAAAAATTCTGAATAAACATGGGCATTCGCCCCCTTAGGCCTACTTTATGTAGATCTCTTTAACGCCATACTTCCATACTGTATCGTAGGCTTTTTCTAAATCAAAAAATACAGAGACTACATGGTTGCCTTTTAAAAAGGAATCTCTAATAAAAGATTCAAGTCTTATTAATTGGTCTGTTGTAGTTCGACCTTTTCTAAAACCACTTTGATATTTTGTTAAAATATTATTTTTCTCAAGGAACCAAACTAATCTAGTATTAATCATTCTTTCCATGGTTTTGCATGAACAGCTCGTCAGGGAAATGGGGCGATAATTGGACGGGTTTTTTGGGTCTTTGCCTGGTTTAGGAATAGGTATTACAGTGGCCTCTTTCCAGCATTCAGGAATTTCACCTGAAGCCCATATATCATTAAATATATCAAGTAACACCATAAGTGAGTCTCTTGGTAAATGTTTTAGCAGCTGATAATGGATCTCATCTGGACCAGTGGCTGTGTCATGAGACTTATTCATAGCATCACATAGTTCTCTAATGGTAAATGGTACATTGTAGTTTTCAGAGTTGTCTGTGTCAAAATCCAAGTGTTCTTTTTCAGATTTCTCTTTATATTTTTGAAACTCTGTACGGTAATTGTTGCTGCTAGAATTCTTGCGGATTTCTTCGGCCAACCTATTTGCTATATCAACTCTTTCTGTTATTTTTGTCCCATCATTATTTTCCAGATGGTGTATTGTGGTGTTACTTTGTTTGCCACTTATTTTCCTTATCATTTCCCATACCTTCTTTGCTGGTGTCTTTACATTTAGTTTTGATACATATTCATGCCACGATTTCCTTTTATTTTCTTTAATTATTTTACGAGCATTAGCTCGACAGGTTTTATATTCATTTATGTTATCCGATGTAGGATTTATACGGCATTTATCCATTGCATTTTGACGAGCCTTAACAGCTTTTTTGCATTCACTGTTGAACCATGGTTTGTAGCTACCAGTGGACTGTCCAGTTGACTTTGGCACACATTTTGTTGCTATGTCATTTAACTTATTTAAAAATGCAGGAAATTTTTCTGTAGAGTCAGTAAAATTATGTCTATTAATATCCAGAGAACACTGAAGTTTGAATTTTGGCCAATCAGCCTTTTTAAGATTCCAACGAGGAACATTGTCCTTAGGCATACTCTTAACTATATCAATTAAAATAGGAAAATGGTCACTACCACACTGATCAGAATGGACCTGCCATATAAAATCAAGAAAAACAGAAGCAGAACATAAAGACAAATCTATTGAAGTGAATGAACCAGATGCAGGATGAAAATAGGTAGGTGACTTATCATTAAGCAAACAAATATCAGAGGATTCAAGAAGATGTTCCACCTTATAGCCTAAACTATTAGACGAGGAACAACCCCATAAATCACTATGTGCATTAAAATCACCAATAAATAAATAAGGTGCAGGTAATTGGTTGACTAGATTTTCAAGATCAGTTTGTGCAACATTAAAACGTGGTGGAATATATACATTACATACAGTTATAGTTTTATGTAGAGATACTTTTACAGCAACTGCCTGCAGTTCTGTATCTAACTCAAGTACCTCATGAGGTATACCTTTCTTAACAAAAATAGAGCAGCCACCAGTGGCTCTCCCATCTACTTCAGACATACAAGTTTTAAAATAATGATCAAAGCCTCTAATATTTACATTATCTGTATCTTTAAAATGAGTTTCCTGCAATGCTAAAATGTAGGGTCTAAAATTGGAAATTAAATTTTTAATTTCTTCAAAGTTTGGCCTAAAGCCACGACAGTTCCACTGTAGTATACTTTTATTTTTGCTTGGTTCCATTATTTACATTTTTATTGCCACTCCGCCCTTGTGAATTTGTGATTGGGGATTCTTGAACACTCATGTCACTGTCACTATCACTCAAAACATCATATTTATTGTATTGTTTAACTGGGTCATTAGATCCCTTATGCTGTTTGGTCAAATATACCTTGCTCTGGCTTATTTTCAATTTAATAGGGTCATTTTGAGATGCACTTGTCTGAGTCGATGCACTGGTTTTATTTACTTTAGTTGTCTGTTTCTCAACTGCACACTTTTTTGGTTGTTTGGTACCTTCTGGCCATGTCATTTCTGTTTGCGTTTCTACATTTGCAGTTTTCACCACAGGTTTGGTTGTTGCAGCTGCTTGGGCATAGGTTGATTTCACAGAATTAAATATATCCATTTGTTTCTTGGCTTCTGTATATGAAATCCCTCTTTCTGCCTTTATTCTCTGAATTTCCTTTTCTTCTTTCCATTTTGGACATTCTTTATCATTTGATGCATGCTTTCCTTGGCAATTTACACATTTCGCTTCATTCTTACATTCTTGAGAGTCTGTATGATCTTCTTGCCCACATTTTGTGCAAACTTCATTCTTTCTGCAGTTGAATTTAGTATGACCAAACTTTTGACACTTATAGCATCTCACAGGATTCGGGATAAATTGTGACACAGCCACTCTGTAGTAACCCACCTTGATGTATTTCGGTAGGGTCTGGCTTTGAAATGTCAATATAAAAGTCCCTGTTGGTTTTCTTTGCCCATCTCTAAATACCGAAATCCTGTCTAGTTTGATGACACCTTCAGCTTTCAGGCCTTCCAATATTTCATCATCAGAACAGTCTTTTATGTCTGGGCATCTAATGACCCCTTTTTTTGTGTTCAAACTGTAGTGTGGTGATACGTCGATTGGAATAGCATTGTCCATTGTCAGATTCAACTTTGTGGTTTTCAGTAATTTCTTGCTCTGTGTTTCCTTATCCACTTCCACCAAAATGCTTCCATTTCTTAACTTCTTTATATTAAAGGGATCAGAACCAAGTATAGCAACAAAGGCCTTGTTAACAGCAAATGGTGACAGTTTGAACAATGGTCTTTCATCATCTGTACCTTTAATCAGCAAGAAACGTGGCCATGAACAAATCTGGGCAGAGTCAAAGTCCGTAGTCATATCAGGTCTAGATCTTTTCCTATCCATCAATAGAGAGTTTTGAGTTGCCATAGTGTTAGAGTGATTTTTCATTGCCAATGCTCTCCACCCACCCTTCGAGCCCAACAAGGGGATATCATAATAGTGTGGAGCTGAGCCCTGCACACTGATATCAGAGATACATTAACAATATACTCAAAGACCACAACAGTGAACCTTGATTGACCTGTTAAGCAGCCGCCTTCTAGATACTCCAAACAAAAGCACAAAGCAAACACCAGCAGAATAGAACAATCAAGTACAACAGTATAAACCATTAGAAACAACAAGCCATCACTAATTTGGAGCACTAGGGCTTGGCACTACCAGCCGATTGATTAAGCCAGGCCATCTTAACCTTCCGACTAAGTGAAATTGAGGCCAAAGCTGTGTATTGCCTCCTCAATGCCGCAACAAAGAATTGGCTCAACAGCCAGGACCCTCTCTTCCACTGACACGGATCGCAACCCACGGCAAACAGGCTGCCCCCAATTAGTCGCCTCTTACGACACGCAGGAGGATACGTTGGGCCTATTCTACATCCCCGGACCCACAGGGGGCGGGAGGGGAGGGAAAAAAGGGACAAAAAGTTTCAAAATGACCAAAAAAGCATCTTGTTAATCACTAATATATATATATATATATATACATATATAAAATAAGTAATTACCCTCAAAAAACACACAGACATACATATAGAATACATATATCTTCATATACAAACTATTTCATTTAATTTCTAACAAAAGTTGGCTGCTCCTGTCCCATGAATTGGTTCATTTTAAGGGTCTATTTACCATCACTGACACTCTGTATGCAGTACCCGGTGTTAATATAAAATCCACCATGGCACTCATTCAGACACAAGTACTGACTTAAAAGAAGAGGACACTGGTCCTGGTGAGGGTGGGGGGCATCTGTCCGACATGTGGCTCTATTTACAATTTTTCTAAATTACTTACGAGTAGCAACACAAATGATTAACTCAATTCCAAAGACATTAGCTCTTGGAGCAACCACTTCAAGTGGTGGAGATGTTGACATACACACATCTGAATTTATGTATGCTTACCCAATCAAAGTAGAAATTAAAGGTTGGCTGCTCACCACTCCAAAATGGGCACGTGGCTTTATTTGTATGGGTTCTATTATGGAGTGTGTCAATTGGTATGCACTACAGATGAAAGATAGATATAATGTCGATAGGTTAAAAAGTAAGGTGAGTGGTGTATGTGTCAGAGAATTGGAATCAATTAGATAATAAATCAGACATCTGCCCCCCACACACTCACACAATGGAATACAGGTAACTTGTGTACACAGCATATATGTATAATATTTACGTATATGACAGCTTGACCAACAACTCTGTTACCTGGTCAGCTGTCCTTTTCCTACCCCAACCCCTGCATATACTTGCAAGTTTTCACTATAAAAAACCCCCACTGATACCATTTTTTCCACAATTAAACTTCTTACTTTTTTTTTAGAGCAAGAGCAAATTATTTTGTGCCAGCACTACAGTCTCAATAAAGGATATTTTTAAAAGAACATGTCAAAGTGAGTGCATTATTTCTTTAATAGTACAATTTCAGACATTTTCATAAAGATAACTGAAGAATCAAAAATGAAAACATTGAAAGAACTATGTATTGTTCACTATATGACTAACATTGACATAATAAATGGTGGCTGGCTCAGAAAATTTAAATCAACGGAGGAACTTATAAGAGCCTGGGCTACTGCAATAGAGTGAGTCTTTTACACATTTTGTGAATCAATATTCAATTTTCAGATGCTTTTAAATAACAAAAGGGAAAATCTGCTAAAAGTAACACTAATTATTAACCTACTAATTAATGCTTCATAAAGAAAATGGCTTGAATAGAAAATAATACAATGGATGCATATAATTTTTTAGTTATTTCACAACACTATAGATACTATAAAAACACAAAACAACTGTCAACATTTATGGGGTTTTTTCCAGTATGAAAAGAAAAGCTGATGAGGAGGTGTCGTCAACCACATGTAACCAAGTGCTGGTGTCGTTGGAAGAATTGGAGGCCGATCCGATTCCTCTTGATAATTTTGTGGACGAGGAATTGAATAGACTGTTTGAAGAAAGCGACACTCACTTCACCAATGCACGGTTGCCCAGCTTGGACCATCGCAATCATCATCATCATTCGGTCAGCAGTCACCATTGCCAACAGTTGGCGAACAGTCAGCAACACCCCCACAAGACGACGTGGAGGCTTGTGACATGTTTGAAGACGATTTTGAACAAAGCGAAACTCTCTTTGCCAATGCACAACAAGCGGCTGCCCAGCTTGGACCATCGCAATCATCATCATCATTCGGTCAGCAGTCACCATTGCCAACAGTTGGCGAACAGTCAGCAACACCCCCACAAGACGACGTGGAGGCTTGTGACATGTTTGAAGACGATTTTGAACAAAGCGAAACTCTCTTTGCCAATGCACAACAAGCTGCCCAGCTTGGACCATCGCAATCATCATCATCATTCGGTCAGCAGTCACCATTGCCAACAGTTGGCGAACAGTCAGCAACACCCGCACAAGACGACGTGGAGGCTTGTGACATGTTTGAAGACGATTTTGAACAAAGCGAATTCATCTAGATGCTTTTTCAGCTCATCATACATCTCTGCTTCCATAAATATTTCGCAGTCCCCTTGCGATATAATCAGAACTAATTCATTATCTACAGTTTGTACTTGCACCTTTTTGTCATCTTCTGGGTCAATTTGGTATTCCATTCCACTAATAGACATCACGGTGTAGGTTCGAAACAGTCGCCTAGAGCTTCCAACTTGTACTTCATGAATCTAAGACTTTTTGAAGGAAAGTATTGCATCAAAAATTCGCAGTCTTCCCTAGAATATTTCTTGTGTCGTTCAAATGCGTTGTCAAACGTCTCCCACTGACCAAGTACGAGCTTGCACCAGTCACATTCTACTTTATCCCCCTTGCCAGTGTAATGAAATCCCGTCCCAGCAAGCATCTCTGCTTTCATTCGATGACACTTGGGCCAATTGCGAAAACTTCTAAACCTATTGTCGTACCAGCGGTAGGTCTTTGTAACTAAATACAAAACCTTTTATGCATGGCTTGTTGGTATCAACTGATGGAGTCCCATCCGAAAAACCAGTTTTCTTCCTCTCTGATATACTTTCCCAAGCAAAATTTCCACAAATGTCTTGAGTACGATCCGTGGAATCCATTTTGTTTAGTGAATACAGAAACTTTGAATGAACCACTCTGAAGAGAGAGAGAGAGAGAGAGAGAGAGAGAGAACGGAGCTATTCTTACAAAAAAAGCTTGTGTGGAATCAATACAACCCCCCCCCATTTCCCCGCGGTTACATGGCATTTGTTTTGCTTTGCTCTTCTTTTGTCAGTCAGAAAAAAAAACAGTAGCCGGATTGTCATAACTTCTTGCAAATGGTAAGGTCCAAATGTCTTATCAATACCGATGGTACAGTCCACTCGGGATACCACACTGGTAGATCCGAGTCTAGAATGTTACTACAGTATTGTTTTAATTCATAAGGCAATGTTTAATGTCCCATTCATGCATATCTCTCGTGCGGATAATTCTTTCAGTTTGGGGTGCCATTTTATAATGATACCTGAACAGTTCGTGATATATTTCTATGACCTGAGATACTAAAGCAGGAGTAATCAGTTGTTTTATTTTCAATAGTCAAACCATTTTCTTGATATATTTTCAAATCGTTCCACTTCAGAACATTGATTTCATAATAACATTCGTAGCACATGCATTTTGCAAAGTCTTTTCTAAAATATATTCTCATTTCTGTAAAAAAGCCCAAAAATGATAAGAGAGAAAAAAAAACACTGCAAAACAAGTATGGACCTGTTTTGGGGATGGAAGGAACCCTTTTCTGCTGATGGGGCATTTTTTTTAAATTTTTTTAAAACATTTGTTTGGTGGGAGATTTTGTTTTTGGCGGGAGATGCACTCATCTGAAATATTATATTTCCTATGATTATACCATACAAGTTCTTACAAAAGCTATTGTAGACACAACCTTGAATGTACACCTGCCCCCCACTCTTTGTCTTTTTCCTAAAACACAAAGCCCTCCAGTACATACAACATTGAATAAACACCTGCCATTCCACCACTTGTATATCTTTGGGATAATATAAATACTCTGAAATATGATGTCTTCTGTAATTAAACCATTCAATATAAGTTCTTTTACAAAAGCTATTGTACATCTTACAAAGCTATTGTACACACAACCATGAACACCTGCCACCACCCCACTTATATCTCTTTACGTAAACAATAACCCCCACTCAATAAACACCTGCCCCCTCCCACTTGTATCTCTTTATATAAACAATAACCCACTTAACGACTGTTTACTCAAGCACCCCCCTTGTCCCTCCCCCTCACCCCCCATTCCCCCTCCCAATTGACGTGCCTAATGTGCTCACATAATCCTCACACCACACTACTGTCACGCATTCCATTGAGCTTGCCACTTTTGTTTAAAAACACTATTTACATTCACTTTCAAGTCTGTATAGGGGACTTTCAAGTCTAAAACATTAAAATTCAAGGCCTGTTTGGCAAGTTCATCTGCTTTTTCATTGCCCTTTATGCCTACGTGACTTGGAACCCAAGCTAAAACAACTTTCTTATTCACTGACAATCATTAAAAAGTTTTCAGATATCTTGGATATAAGGACGATCACAGTTGTTGCTGTCAAGGGCTTGAAGACTAGATAGAGAATCAATGAATATTATAAAACGATCCCCATCACAATTTTTTACAATATTAAAAGCCATTTTAAGAGCCTGTAATTCAGCTGTTAATATACTAGCATTGCCAGGAAGTCTGACCTGGGCACTGAAGTTATTAGATGTAGCAGCTGCAGCAACCCTATTTTCTGCCTTTGATCCATCAGTATATATAGCCCTATGGTCAGGATAACAACTTTTCAACTGAGCAAATAGACTTTGAAAAAGTCAATCATCACCAAGTTGTTTCTTCTGATGGGTGAGATATAAGTCTATGTCAGGCTTCTGTATAGTCCAGGGTGGGTCATCCAGCAATGATACAGCCTGAATTAAATCCAGCTGAGGACAGACAACAGACAAATCTTCCTCTACACAATGCCCAAAAGATCTTATTGCAGATGGTTTCTTATCATACAGATCATAATACTGGGGGTTAAAAACATCGTAAGCTGGATTGTTAGGATTACTTCTCAATTTCAAAGCATATTGAACACATAACTTATCAAACCTGAGATATAAAGGGGGTTCATTTGCCTTAAAATACAAGCTTTGCATTGGAGAAGTCCTGAAGGCTCCCAGGTATATTCTTAAGCCCTGATTTTGAATGGGTTCGAATTTCTTAAGATATGACTTACGAGCAGAACTAAAAACAGCACAACCGTATTCCAATCTAGAACGAACAAACGAACGATAAAGTCTCAATAAAACACTTCTATCTGCTCCCCAATCCATTTTGGCAACTACTTTCAGTAAGTTCATGGCTTTTTCACATTTCTGATGAATATATTCAATGTGTGCCTTAAAATTCAGTTTACTGTCAAATATAACACCAAGGCATTTAGTTTGTGAAACAACAGGAATTTGTGAATTATATATTGTCAATGTTGGGTCTGGATGAAGTTTTCTTTTATTACAGAAATGCATGCAAACAGTTTCGGTTTTAGAAAATTTAAAACCATTTTCATCAGCCCATTTTTCTACCTTATTTAAACACAACTGAAGTTGCCTTTCTATTGAAGCCATATTTCTAGAGTAACAAGTGATGGGGAAATCATCAACAAAAAGAGACTTTTCAAAGATAGCTGGAATCACATCAGCAATACTGTTAATCTTTAAAATAAATAGAGTAATAGATAGAATACTTCCTTGAGGCACACCCATTTCTTGTTCATATATAATACTATACACAGATCCTAAACGGACTCTAAAAACTCTGTTGGTTAAAAAACTGTGAATAAACATAGGCATTCGCCCTCTTAAGCCTATTTTATGTAGATCTCTGGTAACCCCATATTTCCACACTGTATTGTAGGCTTTTTCTAAATCAAAAAAATATAGAGACTACATGGTTGCCTTTTAAAAAGGAATCTCTAATAAAAGATTCAAGTCTTATTAATTGGTCTGTTGTAGTTCGACCATTTCTAAAACCACTTTGATATTTTGTTAAAATATTATTTTTCTCAAGGAACCAAACTAATCTAGTATTAATCATTCTTTCCATGGTTTTACATAAACAGCTCGTCAGGGATATGGGGCGATAATTGGACGGGTTTTTTGGGTCTTTGCCTGGTTTAGGAATAGGTATTACAGTGGCCTCTTTCCAGCATTCAGGAATTTAACCTGAAGCCCATGTATCATTAAATATATCATGTAACACCATAAGTGAGTCTCTTCGTAGATGTTTTAGCAGCTGATAATGGATCTCATCTGGACCAGTGGCTGTGTCATGAGACTTTTTCGGAGCATCAGATAGTTCTCTAATGGTAAATGGTACATTGTAGTTTTCAGAGTTGTCTGTGTCAAAATCCAAGTGTTCTTTTTCAGCTTTCTCTTGATATTTTTGAAACTTTGTACGGTAATTGTTGCTGCTGGAATTCTTGCTTATTTCTTGGGCCAACCTATTTGCTATGTCTACTCTTTCTGTTATCTTGGTTCCATCATTATCTTCCAGATGGTGTATTGTGGTGTTATTTTGTTTGCCACTTATGTTCCTGACCATTTCCCATACCTTCTTAGCTGGTGTCTTTACATCTAGTTTTGACACATATTCATGCCATGATTTCCTTTTATTTTCTTTAATTACTTTACGAGCATTGGCTCGATAGTTTTTATATTCATTTATGTTATCTGATGTATTAGTTTTTATATTCATTTATGTTATCTGATGTAGGATTTCTACGGCATTTATCCATTGCATTTTGACGAGCTTTAACAGCTTTTTTGCATTCACTGTTGAACCATGGTTTGTAGCTCTCAGTGGACTGTCCAGTTGACTTTGGCACACATTTTGTTGCTATATCATTTAATTTATTTAAAAATGCAGGAAACTTTTCTGTTGAGTCAGTAAATCTATGCCTATTAATATCAAGAGAACACTGTAGTTTGAATTTTGGCCAATCAGCCTTTTTAAGATGACAATGAGGAACATTGTCCTTAGGCAGACTCTTAACTATATCAATTAAAATAGGAAAATGGTCACTACCACACTGATCAGAATGGACCTGCCATGTAAAATCAAGAAAAACAGATGCAGAACATAAAGACAAATCTATTGATGTGAACGAACCAGTTGCAGGATGAAAGTAGGTAGCTGACTTATCATTAAGTAAACAAATATTAGAGGATTCAAGAAGATGTTCCACCTTATTGCCTAAACTATCAGATGAGGAACAACCCCATAAATCACTATGTCATTAAAATCACCAATAAATAAATAAGGTGCAGGTAATTGGTTGACTACATTTTCAAGATCAGTTTGTGCAACATTAAAACATGGTGGAATATATACATTACATACAGTTATAGTTTTATGTAGAGATACTTTTACAGCAACTGCCTGCAGTTCTGTATCTAACTCAAGTACCTCATGAGGTATACCTTTCTTAACAAAAATAGAGAAGCCACCAGTGGCTCTCCCATCTACTTCAGACATACAACTTTTAAAATAATGATCAAATCCTCTAATATGTACATTATCTGTATCTTTAAAATGAGTTTCCTGCAATGCTAAAACGTAGGGTCTAAAATTGGAAATTAAATTTTTAATTTCTTTAAAATTTGGAATAAAGCCACGACAGTTCCACTGTAGTATACTTTTACTTTTGTTTGGTTCCATTATTTACATTTTTATTGCCACTCCGCCCTTGTGATTTTGTGATTGGGGATTCTTCGACACTCATGTCACTGTCACTATCACTTAATGCATCATATTTGTTGTACTGTGTAATAGGGTCATTAGATCCTTTTTGTTGTTTGGTCAAATATACTTTTCTCTGGCTTTTCTTTCAATTTAATGGGGTCATTTGTCTGACATTTTGTCGGAGATGCACTTGTCTGACTCGATGCACTGGTTTTATTCACTTTATTTACTCTGTTTCTCAACTGTGCACTTTTTTGGTTGTTTTGTGCCTTCTGGCCAAGTCATTTCTGTTTGTGTTTCTACGTTCACTGTTTTCACCACAGGTTTATTTGCTGCAGCTGCTTGGGCATACGTTGTTTTCACAGAATTAAATATGTCCATTTGTTTCTTGGCATCTGTATATGAAATTCCTCTTTCTGCCTTGATTCTTTGAATTTCCTTTTCCTCTTTCTATTTTGAGCATGTTTTATTATTAGAGGCATGGTTTCCTTGGCAATTCACACATTTCGCTTCGTTCATGCATTCTTGAGAGTCTGTATGATCTTCTTTCCCACATTTATTGCAAACTTCATTTTTCCTACAATTGAATTTAGTGTGACCAAACTTTTGACACTTATAGCATCTGATGGGATTTGGGATGAATTGCGACACAGCCACCCTGTAGTAACCCACCCTGATGTATTTTAGCAAGGTCTGGCTTTGGTCAATATAAATGTCCCTGTTGGTTTCCTTTGTCCATCCCTGAATACTGATATCCTGTCCAGCTTTATGACATCTTCATCTTTTAGTCCTTCTAATATTTCCTCATCAGAACATTTTTTATATCCGGGCATCTAATGACCCCTTTCTTTGTGTTAAGGCTGTAGTGTGGTGATACAGTGATGGGGATAACATTGTCCATAGTCAAGTTCAATTTGGCCATTTTCAGTAGTTTGCTGCTTTGAGCTTCCTTGTCAACTTCAATTAAAATTTCTCCATTCCTTAATTTCTTGATATTGAAAGGATCAGACCCTAAAACAGCAACAATGGCCTTGTTCACAGCAAATGGCGACAGCTTAGACAAGGGTCTCTCATTGTCTGTGCCTTTGATCAACAAAAAATGTGGCCATGAACAAATTGGAGCAGAATCCAAGCTCGTAGTCAAGATATCAGTTCTAGTTCGTTTCCTATCGGTCATTTGAGAGTGTTGAGTAGCCATAGTAAAATAATATTTATTCATTGCCAATGCTCTCCACCCACCCCTCGAGCCCAACAAGGGGACATCATAATAGTGTGGAGCTGAGCCCTGCACACTGATATCAGAGATACATTAGCAATATACTCAAAGACCACAAAAGTGAACCTTGATTGACCTGTTAAGCAGCCGCCTTCTAGATACTCCAAACAAAAGCACAAACCAAACACTAGCAGAATACAACAATCAAGTACAACAGTATAAACCATTAGAAACAACAAGCCATCACTAATTTGGAGCACTAGGGCTTGGCACTACCAGCTGATTGATTAAGCCAGGCCATCTTAACCTTCCGACTAAGTGAAATTGAGGCCAAAGCTGTGTATTGCCTCCTCAATGCCGCAACAAAGAATTGGCTCAACAGCCAGGACCCTCTCTTCCACTGACACGGATCGCAACCCACGGCAAACAGGCTGCCCCCAATTAGTCGCCTCTTACAACACGCAGGAGGATACGTTGGGCCTATTCTACATCCCGGGACCCACAGGGGGCCCTGAGGGTTGGATGTATCTTATGTCCCATGTGACTCTCATCAGTAAATCGGAATGCTGAGCCTTTCACTGTTAAAACTTTAAACATTTTGGTTTTGTCAGTAGATTGTGGGTGATTTGTATTTTTCCTGACTGAACACATAATTTTTAATTCACACTAATAAATGGACCCATATCGAAACCAGTAAAAATCCTTAAATGGTCAATATAAAATTTCAACTTTTTTCCACTTTTGACCAGCTTGTATCATTAGCAAAACTATCAGAATCTATATTTCATAATTTAAATATACATATAAGTTTTATATATTAATTTCTAGTTTATTGCACTTCATGCCTATGTAACTGCAATCTGTATTGTAATTCTATAAGTGATTACAAAATTTTTTGATAAGTCAATATAAAATTTCTTGACGGTTTTCAAAGCAATTTCCGCAAATAGTAGTTCCACATTGGAAATTGCATTATAAACCAAACTGTAAATTGTGAAAAAGTATTCACAATCCATCAGTCAATTTTATGAAAAGGTGTCTGATAGCTTTGAATATTAAGATAGGTTTGCACCTGAATTCCCAAACACAAATGTGATACAGTTCAGCAACAGTAGGTTTATAATGCATTTGTGGATATGTAACTGTTCCATTAGATGGTCATATGGGCAGACAGACAGCTCTGAAACATAAATTATCTGGTTTGTGTATTTTAACTCATCCAGCTTCATACACAGATCTGGTCTATAGAAACTGACCTTCCTTGAATAAACAGAAATTTACTGTTTTTTTTCTAGGTAATTGTAACTTATAGTGAAAGTAGAACCAGGAAATTGCCAGTTGTTCCAGATCTGGTTGACTGACAAAAGCAATTGGGCATGCTTCCCAAGTTAAAATTATAATCATCTGGCAAAAGTTATTTTGGGAACACTTAAACTGAATGATGCAGTACTTAACGAGTGTTGCTGTCAGCCAACAAAAGAACATGACAACTTAAGTTCAATCAATTCGAGATTCTATCTTGAAGGAAAAATCTAAAGAAAAACTATTAACATTTACCTGGGATGCTGTTCATGATGAATTTTAACAAAAAATGTCTCACATTTCTACAATTCTTACACTCACCTACAGCAAACTCATCCCAATTAACAGTAACCAAATAAGAACAGCTATGTATTCTGCTGGCTGTAAACTTGTTTCTATATTTGGTGATGACATGTCAAGTTTAAGATGCACCAATAGTGTGATGACAAAGAAAGGTTGACTCAAGAAAGTAGGTTTTTATGAGACTATGTGCAACCTATGATACTATGTCTATAAAGCAAGCTGCGTACTGGAATCGTTTGGTGAAAACCATGACAATGTGGTATGCCAGTGGAGATTATCAGTGGAAGAAGACTTAGAAACAGAAGCAGTGATGCAGTGTAACATCCATTCTGTTGAAGAGTGTCTGCATGAAAATCCACTGTCACCAGTTCTGATTGACACCAAATGCTTAACACAGGACTTGTAAAACCATAATGGAATATGCATCCAGGTAAATTAATAAGTTCATATACTGTTAGGCCTAATCAAAATATTTTTTAAATAAAGAGCTTTGGCAATGTGACATTAATTGCCAGTTTAATTGTGGATGCATTTGTATTCATGTTAAGTTTTAGTATGTTGTAATGTGCTGAACTTGTATTAAGTTTTGATGGTGACAGACAAAGTACTTTTGCATAAACCAACGCATGTAACTATATTTAATGTATTTTACTGTTACAAGGTACTACACTCGTAAGTACAAGGTACTAAATCAGTAAACATACATAAACCTATTAACTATAATTTAGCCAAATTTGTGCTTTTGTCTCCTTAAAAAGTTTTGACATTTTCAGGACAATGTTGACATTATGACCGATCCATGACAAATGAGCAGGAGGCACCAAAGGAAGGACCATCAGATATACACTACTGAACACAGAATATGGATAAGTGGAAACCATCTCTTTGACATATCATCCTTTTTTCTCTCCCCAGTTTTCAACCTTACTCAGTGTGTACCATCAACTGAGATACAAAAGATGTTAAAAGATGAATGTGTAGTTCATATTGGTCAAAACTGGGCGGAACATCTCCCTGTTTTTTCATGGATGAAGATTTTCCCTCCATACATACCTCATGAGAATACTGATTACATTAAGGAGAAAATAGAAAAAAAATCATCTTGGGCTTGTTCACAAAATAAACTGGATGAAATGAAGGACATTGTTCAAGATATTCACAAATATGTACCAAAGAAAGCTACAAATGGCTCCTCCCTCTCCAAAATAACCAGCGGAAAAGATTACTTAACTTTTGAACACCACAAAAGTGCGTAGGAATGCAATCATGATAGCATAAATCCAACAAAACAGGAATAAGGTTTAATCCCAAACATGAAGTTATTCCACTTCCAAGTATACTGTAACACTGTCATATGGAAGTTACGATACAAACATAATTCTCAGAAAAAATAGTGGTACACTTCTTGTTGCACAAAATGCCATCAATACCAGAAATGTGACCAAAGATCCAGGAAAAATTACTGTGCAGCAGAAGAACCTTTGAAAAAAATTACAGCAGCTTATCTTGTTGCACCAGTCTTTTTTTTTTTTTTTTTGCAGTGGAGTCAACCCCCCATCGGGCGCATGTACAAGTGCAGGCACATATGGAATATGGATATATGTATATAACAATGTGGTTGTACATAACATTGTGTTAATTATATATGACTACTAGGATTATTTGTATAACAGGGCTGAAAGTTATTAGTCTATTGTCTGTCAATTGTCTCTGCATCATTTGGTACACATGGAATCTGGATCAGAAGTTTTACTTTGTGCCATTCTCTTTCAAATTGAACTGCAGTGGAGTTTAAAATGGCAGCAAGTTTTTCGTCCCTATATACAAATTTCACTCTTTTTAGTAAACCTAATAAATTAGGATTTTTACAAGCCTTTGAGCATTGAAAAATATATTTTTTTTATAATTAGGTATAAGATATTGTAAAAGGTGTAGTTTGGATCAGTTTTAAACTGACCTAAAATTATATTAATAGGATTTAAGTTCAATGCCATGCCTAGTTTTTGCTGAACACAACTTCTTAGATCATTCCAAAAAGAGATAATTGGAGCATATTTACAAAATTGATGCTCTATTGTTTCCTCAGACGTGTTGCAAAATCCACAAGTTGGGTTATCAAGTATTTTTGTTTTAAATTGATGTTGTCTTGTGCCCAATATCATGTTTATTACTCTATATTGGAACCAATTTATATTATTATCATCTATTGAGTGGAAGCAAATTTTCCAGCTGGAATGTTTGCATGCAAAAAAAAAATGCACAAAGAGCTTCTACTGCTTCCAGCTTAAAGGTAGTAGTCCTTGGGAAGATTATGGCCAAATAAAGTTAAAATGGGACAAAGCTTTAAAAAAAATATCAGTCTACTGCTTCCCTGCATAAGTTGGCCGCGGGTCGTAAGTTGGCCACCACTCATTTAAATGTATCAAACAGACAAATGTGTGGTTGGACAGGTTTTAAAAGTGGTGGTTATAATAAATCTTATTATAATAGACCATTCAAGAATGATACAGGCCTTTAGAATTATAGAAATTTCAAAATATGATGATGGTGGCCAACTTACGACCCGCGGCCAACTTATGCAGGGAAGCAGTAGACTGATATTTTTTTTAAAGCTTTGTCCCATTTTAACTTTATTTGGCCATAATCTTCCCAAGGACTACTACCTTTAAGCTGGAAGCAGTAGAAGCTCTTTGTGCATTTTTTTTTTGTATGCAAACATTCCAGCTGTTTTGGAATGATTGGCCGTGGGCAATATGTATCTTTTACGTCTGTGGGTAGTTTTTCAACTTTCAGTTTTACATTATGGTATTCTAGAAAATTAATCCTTATCTTATATTTTTTTCTCTAGAGTGATTTTTGGAAGAATTCCTTTATTGTCCATGATGTCTGCTGCGCAGTAAATTCCAGCCTTGTACCAATTTGGGAGGAAGAAAGATTCGGTGCCGATTTTGAAATTGTACTAGAACGAGTCTGTAATAAAATCTTGAAAAGTTTTTAATGGGATGTTTTCATTAATTTTACTCCAAGATAATAAAATGTCTTTCCAGAATGGGTTTGTTACTTTGTTGTTTAACGTTTTATGCCATGAAGGGCCCAGTAATACTAACTTATCGCGAGGAAGAAATCTGTAATCTAATATTTTCGCCCATTGTGCACCATCATTATTCCAAAGTCTTTTAACCCATGTAGATTTGAATGCATAGATAAACTTTTCAGTGTCTATCATATTAAGGCCTCCCTTTTGGAAAGATCTGGTCATTTGATTCCTATTTATCTTATCTGGTTTGTCATCCCATATAAAGCTGTAAAATAGATTATTAATGGTTTTAATTTTATCTGGGGTTGGTGTTGGGAGAGAAGTGAAGAGGTGATTAAATTTTGGTAAAGCTAATGTTTTAATGACAGTGATCTTCCCAAGAGGAGTCAAAAATCTTTTTTCCATTTATTAAGGAGCTCTTTAACTGATTCTATTGAATGCTTATAATTCATATTTTCCATACAGTTTAAATCCACCGAGAAATTAATCCCCTACAGATTGAAATCTGTATTGCCCCAAACCAGATTTTTAACAGTATCAATTTTTTCTTTGACATGTTTCTTCTTTCCAATCCAGACTATTTGTGTTTTATCAGTATGTACTTTTAGTCCTGATACAGTTCCATAAATTTCCAGAGTTTTAAGTGCTGCGTGGAGTGAGACATCCTGTCCGTCCAAGATCAAAGTGGTGTCATCGGCATATTGTGATATCTTTATTTCAGTATTATTAAAATTTATGCCTCTTATTTTTTTATTTTGAATAATCATACCGGTCTTAGCATCCTTTGGTATGAATGATAAAGACCTTTCTCTCACTAAGAATTCAATAGACCACAGTATGAATAAGCAGCATTTGCTTGAAAACATTTTTAAACCATATATAAATTTACAGAGGATTTGGCCGTCCCTGAACTCTGTGAAATCTCACCTGTTGCATTGAGAATTCGTCAAGTTTGGGAACAAAGATATAATGATTGCATCATAACTTAATCATTAGTAGTGATCGCCAGATGAAGTGCTCTAGTCAATTTTTTTCATGATCACCAGATATTTATGATTCTCAAGACTTATTTTTTCATGATCACTAAATGATGGGGGGGCCACGGTGGCAGAGTGGTAACACTCTCGCCTCCCACCTCTGCGGCCGGGGTTCGATCCCCGTCATGGCTGTAAGTGGGAAAGCTGGTAGTTGCTTACCGTTGGTCGGCAGTTTACAGTACACAACCCTAGCGAACTCTATGTACTGGTTTCCTCTGCCCTTCCAACTACCCGTCGTGATATGACCTGTACAGTGTTGAAAGCGACGTAAAACCCCAAATAAATAAATAAACACTAAATGATGTGATCACTAGATGATCTTTGGCTTACCAAATGATTTGTTTAGCATGAGATGAGATGATAATATGCTTTTCTGGTAATAAGTAGTCATCACTACTTAGTGATCCCATCATTACTGTGCTCACTAGATAAAGTAATCACCACATCACAGTACAACAAGTGCAGCACCAACAGTGATGTAGAGGTCATGACTTATTTTGACCTAAAGATTTCCCTGTTGCTCAATAGAAAATAAGTTATGAGCACCACATCATCTGGTGATCACTACTTATTGTCATGATCACATAATAATCCAGTGCTGATCAGTAAATAAAGTTAAAATTTAAGGTGCTTAAACACCTTGGTGTTATACAGCACCAATAAAATTTGTAAATACCTTAACTAAACAATATATACAAACATCTACAAAAATATGAATAAAATACATGACTAGATACACAGAATAGCATGTATGTATAACAATATAAAATACAATTTAAATGTGCAACAGATTGTAACATAAGTATTAGTGTAAAATAAAATACATAGAATACAAATGTCACAAGAAAAGATGTACACAACTAGGAAAACCACAATAAATTAACACAAAACACAGAATAAATTAATTCACTAAAATTTGAAGAATAGTCCACTTCTTTCAAAAAATTACATATGCTTTTCACATTATCATTAAATAAATCTTTGAAGTTGTTTATATTTCTGTAGTATTTAATTCTAGTGTCACGTAGGTCAATACAGTCTAATAGTATATGTTTCACTGTATCACGACAATGACATGGAATGCACCAGGGCATATCTTCACCTTTTAACAGATAACTGTGTGTGTCCTATATGGGCTCGAGTTATAACCTTTTCCTCCCTGCGAGATAAACCCGTCCAAACATAAAATTCTCCAACAGTAGGGTTTATTTGGAATAGTTTATTATCAGGACACACATTCCACACTATTTACATTTACTTTCAAGTCTGTGTAGGGGACTTTCAAGTCTAAAACATTAAAATTCAAGGCCTGTTTGGCAAGCTCATCTGTTTTTTCATTGCCCTTTAGCTAAAACCCAAGCTAAAACAACTTTCTTATTTACTGAACAACAATCATTAAAAAACTTTAAAATATCTTGAATAAAAGGATGATCACAGTTGTTGCTATCAAGAGCTTGAAAACTAGATAAAAGAGTCAGTGAATATGATAAAACGATCCCAATCACAATTTTTTACAATATTGAAAGCCATTTTAAGAGCCTGTAATTCAGCTGTGAATATACTAGCATTGCCAGGAAGTCTGACCTGGGCACTGAGGTTATTAGATGTAGCAGCTGCAGCAACCCTATTTTCTGTTTTCAATCCATCAGTATATATAGACCTATGGTCAGAGTAATAGCTTTTTAACTCAGCAAATAGACTTTGAAACAGACAATCATCACCAAGATGTTTCTTTTGATGGGTGAGATATAAGTCTATGTGAGGCTCATAGAATATTCAATAAAGTGTTGCCTTATATTATAGAATTTTACTGGTTTAGTACTTTCTGACAAAGTCAACTGTAAGCTTTTGACTTGATACATGTACATTTGCAATATTTAATTCTTATAATTTGAGTCTTTATCAAGACTGTGAAAGTTATTTAGCAGAGGAAGAAAGTGACAAATGGAAGTATATATTCCAAGTTAGACCAGTGCACACATATTCCTTATGCTGGCTGACTTTCATGTAAGTGTTTATATTAACTGAGATGGTTGTAAAACCAGAGAAAAATGACGTGACAGCTGATAAAAAGCAGCAACACGTGAATAAATAAGATTGATGTGCTGTTTTTGCTTCCATGTGAACTAAAACTTTTTAAAAAGAGAAAAACTTACACCAACTTAATTCACTCAGTGTGTATTTATATGTTTATCTCCAACCTAAAGATACTTCACTATGAACCTGTGATTTTATCAATCATCATCTACGAGAAAAACAACATGTCGGCTTTTCACAGCACTTGGGATTTTTACTTTTCAGATTGTCATTTGTGACTCTTCTACCATATATTTCTTAAAAACAACCACAGTTTCCATTTCATTAAGCGTTTATCCATTCAACAATTTATTTATTTGGAGTTTTATGTCACTTTCAACACTGTACAGGTAATTCAGTTTTCATGAAAAATGCTTCCTATGACCTTTAACTTACTTGTAGATTTCATAATAAGCCATAAAGTTTATCAACATTAAATATTAAAGAGCTTGATAGAATTTCTATGATTTACTGTCATTTGATTAATTAGTTTACTGATAATTTATACAAGTTACTGTGACTTGATGTAAGTAATAAATATTAACTTTACTTAGTCATTCTCCATATTTTCTGGTTGCTTTTATCTATCACTTATTTTGATTATGTACTTTGCAATTTTTGCCTTGATCATGGAATTGTATTGCAATGTGATATTTATATTTTCTATTTCTATTTCTTGTTGTCTTTGTAACTTTAGTCATAATGTAGTGCATTTTGGCTTTTGTATGCCAAATAGTGTTTCTGTACTTTACTTACTTTTTGTATGCCAAATAGTGTTTCTGTACTTTACTTACCTAACTTGAATGGGCCGTAAAATACTAACTTAGAACTTTCACAGTGCTTTATACTTTGTATGATTGTATTAATCATGATAGATTTTGTGATGCCATTTTAATGTGTTTTAATGACTTTCAGCTATGTTTGGGGACAAACCCTCTTTGGTTCACAGGGGTATTATTGTGAATTGGATATTAATTTATTTAAGTGAAATAATGCAGTATCACATCAGTGTTTTTGCACTAAATTTTTAATTATGTTATCTTATCGTGTATCAGTAATTGCCGTTAATATGTTGGGAACGAGTTCTTTCGGTTGTAGATAGTTTGTGGGGTAGATCTTGGGATCAGCGATCTTTTCAGGATGCATTCTCAGGGTTTGAAGTTTGTTAGAAAGTTCATGTTTGAGTTGTGACCATTTTGATGTTTGTTAGATCTTGTCATAGCAACCAAAACAAAGTGGTGTGGCGCGAAAACCCTGGAATTGGGAGGCAGAGATGAGAGGTTATGTAAGTAAGTAAGTAAGTAAGACACACTTATATAGCGCCGAAATTGATGTAAACATCCTCTAGGGCGCTGATGTGCAAAAAGGGATAGTCCAGTTCCAGAAAAAAGGTCCGTTTCCATATTAGCGTCCGATAGGGGAGATAGGCTATGGTGCAGGATAAGCCAATCTAAAAAGGTATATTTTCAACTGTTTTCTGAAACCAGAAATGCTTTCTATGGTTCTAATGGCTTGAGGAAGCTTGTTCCACTCTGTGGGAGCCCCTGCTATGAAACTGCGTAGCCCTGAGCGTTTATTTGGTTTAGATGAGGAAATTGATAGGCGATTGCCCCGTGTTAGATCACTCCGCCTAATTAGAGCAGAGAGATATGGAGGTTGGCTGAAATGTATTGCTTTATAAGTGAGGAGATTATATTTGAACAATATACGGTAATGAATGGGAAGCCAGTGTAGTTTGTGCAGGAAGGGTGTAACATGACAATATTTGTTTAGCTTGCACACCGTCCGACATAAGGCATTTTGAACTCTTTGTAGTCTGCTAGTATATGCCTTTTTTGTGTTGTAAAGCAGTGAATTACAGTAATCCAGACGACTGCTTACCAAGGCATTTGCCACCTTTACAGCTGTTTCATGATTTAAGTACCTGCGGACCTTCGTAGTTCCCGGAGATGGTAGTAACTTATGAGACATATATTAGCCACGTGTCTTTGCATTGAATTTTCAGCATCCAGGATGACACCTAGGTTTTTTACCGATTCAGCTGGTTCCATGGTGTTGCCAAGCAAACTCACTGGGAATGATGACTTCAGGGAACTTCTAATTTGATCATCACCAATCACTATAAATTCTGTCTTGTCAGGATTTAATTTAAGCTTATTATTTCCCATCCAAGCAATTTGATAATTCAGTGATACTGGATTCAAAGTTCCTAGAGTCGAGTTCCAAGTAAATTTGTGTGTCATCTGCATATAAGTGGTGGGTGACATTGAATTTAGATATGACTGAGCTGAGAGGGGTTGTGTATAGCGTAAAAAGGAGTGGCCCTAGAACTGAGCCCTGGGGAACCCCGTGAGTTGAAAAGCATCTGAAAGATGTCCATCTATTTTGATCCGCTGCTTGCGTGAGTTGAGGTATGACTGGACCCACTTAAGCACTACCCCATCAATGCCATACCAGCGCTGAAGGCAGTTGAATAGGATTGAGTGGTCTATTGTATCGAAAGCTGCAGATAAGTCCAAAAGGACTAATCCAACAGCTGCACCCTTGTCCATTGATGTGGCAATGTTGTTTTGTATTTTGAGCAATGCCGTTTCAGTTGAATGAAAAACTCTATATGCGGACTGGTTTTCGTTGGATATACCCTCGTGAGCAATATGCTCATTTATCTGCCTAGCCACAGCTTTCTCTACGAGTTTGGAGATGTAGCTGAGGTTGGACACTGGTCGATAATTCTTGAGAATATTCTTGTCAAGACCAGCTTTTTTCAACAAGGGTGTAACATGTGCAGTCTTAAAACAGGATGGGAAACTGCCCTCCTGTCGAGAGTAGTTCACAATATTTGTAATAGGAGTCAAGAGTACACTGATGCAATCAAGGACCAATGATGTTGGGATGGGATCCAAGTCACATGATTTATTTGGTGCGGACATGATGAAAATTCTAGCTAATCAGATTGCCTGTTAGAAAGCTAGTCAGTCATGACATTTTCTGCTTCTGGAGGAGTTGCTTTGATCATCAGAAAGAGCACAAGCGCAGAAATTTTTGATTGTGTATGATTTTTAAATTACTCCGGTCCTAGTCAGTTTACCAGACATAGTTTTGGTGGGGAGGGGGGACCTTGGAGAATAGATCATCAGGTATAATTATTATAAATTTTAATACAATAGTTTCATTTATTTGGAGCTTTAAATATCAGACATTAAACATAGTTTCGGGTGGGGGGTTTGGTTTCTAAATGGAGTAGCTAACCTTTTGAAATTTTATCACCCTTTGGTAATCTCCCTCTTATCCAAGGATCTACATGTCCATAACTGAATTTTGGTTTCATCTTAATTGAATATGCCCTAATATGAGAGTATGGGAGTGCATTATTCCATGTTTCATTTAATGGATGTCTGGGTTTTACTATCACCTGTGGGTGGGTGCACTTGGATATCTGTGGATGTGTCCTATTAATAAAAGTCTGCATGGGTCCTTACTAGAGAGTTCAGGCGAAACTCTTGTACCCATCTCAAGATATTGTACATTTCATTCAAAATTTATGTGTTTTGTCTGTATTAAAAAATTTGTACGGTGATATATTTCATTTTGAATGCTTGATGATAACTCAAGGCTAAACCACGGGTGCGCCTATGTAATTTTGGTGAACTCCCGAGCGAAATATTGAAGGTTTGGTAACATCAGTGTTATGACTGCCAAATGTGTTTGTTCTTTTTGTATTAGGTCATATGTGTGGAAAAATGGGTTGTCCAACCTCTTGGAAGGTTTTGCTTTTGTGAGTTGGGTAAATATTACTTTAATTGGGAATATTACTGGATTATTGAAATTGAAACGTGTGTAATATGGGCCTTGTAATATACATTCAATGGTTAATTTTATCACAATGCAGGATATTAAGTTCTGTAAATGTGGTTACTGGCAGGCAGAACTAAACAAGAGTCTATGCCAAAGACTGCATTTGCTACGCAGCTTGCATCAGTGGGGTTGGGATCAGGGACGTGTTATCCTAGATACAAGATTGTTAGGAGAGAGTGAAAGCATACTCGAGCAGGTGCCTGAATGCTGCAGAGAATATTTACAGTGTGATTTGAAAGTTGTGGGCGGTAGTTTACAATGTGAAGCACTTTGACATTTCACCATGCATACTGATCATGGGTCTTTTAAGTGGTTACATAGGTTCAAGGAGCCTAAGGGTCAACAAGCGTGCTGGCTGGATGTTTTGGCTGAGTATGATTATACCATCATACGTGGACCAGGGGTTCAGCATAGCAATGCTGATGTGCTGTCCTGGAGGCCATGTGATGGTAAGGGTTGTCTTTGTACCTCACTTAAGAGTAAAGAGCAAGTATCTGTGAGTTTACAGGTGAGCTGATTGGTAAGGTTTCAGTGTTAGGAGAAAGTTTGGAAGGAAGTCACAAAGGAGTCAGAAGGTAGGTTATGGGATTTTAAGGAGATGAAAGAAGCACAAGTTGAAGATAGCTCAGTTGGGCCAGTTTGTAAGTTTGCAGAGGGTAGTGAGCCTCGTCCATCCTAGGAGCAGGTTAGTCATCTTAGTAGAGAACCAAAAATACTTCTGCCTGGGTGGGGAAAGCTGAGACTCAGACCACTGCTAGGCATCCCAAGAGTGACAGATTAGTAGTGACACAGAATAAGACCCTTGAGAAGTTGTTGGCAATGATATGGTTGCTGAGAATCAGTTCAACTGAGATGAGCAACTGCCATGTGTCTTCATTGCATATCATAGTTTAGCACAGGAGTCACCTCAGGAAACCAAAAATTTGTAATTTGGCAGAGAAAATATCCTTCCCATCGAGGTGGGTACCTCCCTCTCACCTATGAAAATATTTTGTCTGACCTGGAGTTATTACTTGAGACCCGGAAAAGGTTTAGAGAGGCTCATGAGCAGGCATGGGTTGCCTTGCAAAAAGCTGTGTTAAGGCAGAAAAGAGGCTATATGAACAGGTTCTTTGTGAACAGTCACAAGTTTAAAGACATGGTCTGGTATTACTTCCCAATCAATACATGAGGTAAAACTCCTAAATTCTGTGCCAAGTGGACTAGTCCCTATGTAATTATGAAAGTTATCTCTTGTCAGAGAACAGTAAACTGGTACACACCATGATCATTTGAAACCCTGTTAGTTGAAAGAGAGTGCAAATGTTTTTGTGAACCATTGCAAGCTGCTGACAATGAAATGCAAATTCACTGGGAAGGAAATGGAGGAAAGACTTCTAGAACAAATCATAGCAAGAACTCCCTTCTTGATTAAGAGCTGATTATCAGAAGGAACTGCTATCCGAAGATGAAAAATACTCCCTGGAAGATGCTACTAAGCTAGAAAGGACCTATGAGGCTTCAGTATCACACATAAAACAGTTACAGCAGATGTGTACACCACAAATGGCCCATGGCCTAAGAATTCCACAAGGAATTGTGGCGGAACATATATATTTAAACCAAGAGAACTGTGTCCAGCATTTGGCACCAAGTGTAGATTTTGCAAAAAAGAGAAACCACTGGGCAAAATTCAGCAGCCAAAAGCAACAAGAAAATGTGAAAGAACTGGCAGTGAACAATTCCATCACTATGAGAGCAAGGAAATACAAAAGGTAGAAAAGCCAATGTTCACTCAATGCAGCCCGAGGACACAAGTGAGAAATGGGAACCAACTGACTCATTCTCATTTCCATTATAACTGTCTCAACACGGACACATGATGCAAGGGATGAAGGGTTCACAAACCTTCAGATACAACTGCATGAAATTCCAGGAATACACACTCTACACACCAAGATTGACAAAGGAGCTCAGAATATGTCAGAATATTCAAATAGATGTTTCCAAAAAAGTACAATGAGCACATTAGGCCAATGCCAAATGTTGACAGCATACAACAGCAGTGAGATCCCCTGTCATGGAATAACTTACATGCTATGTAAATTCAAACATTCAGGGTGGATAAACACCAAATTTTTTGATAAGGGGAATGTTATGTGTGCACTATATTTTATTTGGTGCGAATGAATATGAACACACACAAGTGTGCAGTTTCTCTCACAGAATAAAAGTAGTTGATGTGCTTGTTGTGTTGCAATTAATAAAACAGATTTTAATACATATGAATAACAACAAACATTACAGGGCTTAGCCCATCTTCTGTCAGACCAAAGAAAACTATGGGATCGGGACCAGATCAGGCTGGCCTGAGGGTCACTGCCTCCCAACCCTGTTCCCTTGTAGGAGTGGGCAGGGGAAAACAGTTGCTCGATAGACTAAGCATACTGAGCTGTCAGGGGCATCCTTTGGTGCCCAGGATATTCACTTGAAGGATCCGTCCTTCAAGCATGGTGGATATTGTATGGGCTCAAAAGGTGCCACCAGGATTGGAGTGTAGCCTCGACGAATGGGGAGGAAGGATCAGGGGAGGACTTCACGAGTTGACCCTCCCAGGTCTAAACCCCCACCCAGGTGCAGGTGCATCATCAGCCTCTACCTCTGGGGTTGTGCCTTTAATCGGTGGGATTTTACCCTCACCAGCCTCAAGACCACCCTCCACTTGTCCCTGTCACCCACCCCTACCTTCAACCCCCCAGGGCAGCTGGTCCCTTGGCTGCAGTTGGTTCAATCCAGGGAGCGATGGCCTCAGCTGAGGGTAGGACAATTATTGTTGTCCCATCTGTCAGTTGCCCCTTGATGATGGGCAATACCACATTGCCATCTATCATGGCACCAACCCCACCCCTGATAACTGCGTGTTTTGCAGGGAAGCTTTTACCAGGAAGCCCCTTGGTACCACCTCCCAGCACCAGTTAGGAGTCAACACAGGCATGGCCAGCAGTGACGACCACCTGAGTGGTGGCTCTGTTGGAAAATCCACAGGTTTTTACAAGATCCGCCAGTGGGGTGCACTGTTCCCCAGGTGGGCCGGCCACCACTATCACGCAGGTTACATATAGCCTCCAGAGGATGGTGACCCAAGGCCAGAGAGACACAAATCCCCAGGGTTCCCAACCCATGGAGTTGGGTGAGTAGGGGATGAAAAGTGGAAAAGTATGCAAGTTGCGAAAAGGAGTTTGGACAGTGATTGTGTAAAAGAAAAAGCATGGACAGGAAAGTGAAGGATTTAGATGTGAAAATGGTGGGTCTAGTGGGAATATTGGCTCTTGGAGGTCAGGCTCTATAAACCCAGCTGACTTGCCAGTCACAGAGGGTATCACAGGAAAGAAGTAGACAATTGCTCAGGTTATACATGAACGTTTTCTTCTTCTGTTGTTGGTTGGAGCACTTATAGATTGTGGCAACTGGCATACAATATACTGTGGATATGGACATTACAAGAGACAGGTTTTATTAAGATCAAGATGTTGGTTGAAGGTTGGGGAGTGGAGGTTTGCCTCTCAGGTACAACTGACCCTCCAGCCTCAGCAGTTTATCGGGTGGACTGTGTTGGTTGGTTGGAAGTCCTGGTGACTTGGATGTATTGGCTCTTGAGTTGCGGCCAACCCGTCAGTCAACCAGTCAAGAGAAAACTATTTTGTTATTGGACTGATGTATTTATTATTTTTACTGTAGTTTTATTTTTACCTGGGCAGGGAGATTATAAAACGTAATCTCTGTGTGTGAGTGACTGTGTGTGTCATGCAGGTTTTCTTTGAGGTGATGGACCTTTCTGTTGAACGGGACGTAAAACCCCAACTTTGACCTTTGAGGTGATGGACTGTGTAGCCTATTGTGTAGATGCATTTATTTGGGTTCCATAGGTCCTACATTTTTTATTTATCATGATTATTTGTTAACAAGTAATATTTTTTGGGCAGTTTGTTTCTGCAGATTTGGGTCAAGGGGTATGTGAAAGTTGGAACTAGAGGGTAACATTTGTTACTTCAGGAGTATTAATGTTGGAGTTTATTTGTTTTTGTATCAAACATGCTGTTCACCCATTTTATTTAGTCTATGACTATTTTTGTATTAGTGTGACATTTGAGAAAATATAGTCACGCGTACATTCAGTACTACAGAAGCTGCAGGTTTGATATACTTTGCTTGGGTATGGGATCATGGCATCTGAATGTAATGTGTCCATGAGTCTATTATTTTTTGTGTGTAAATGAGTCTATTATTTTTTGTGTGTAAACTCTGTTAATATGTAACCATGCTTAGTATGTCACACTGTTTTTGTGTATATTCTTGATGTTATGGTCCTTAATTTGTGTGCATGATATAAACTTTAAAATAATTACTTAACGTGATTTCTTGTGTAATTTATGTGTTTTTACACTGACATATAGGTAATTTAATTTTATATGCATTTTGAAGGTGTATTGATTCTCTGATAATTTTGTAATTGCTTTACTTTAGCTTTAGTTGGTTTATAAATTTATGTTGTAATTCTGATTATTACTGTATTTATTCAGGAGATTGTGATATAGACATGTAATTATCTGTGAACCTGTAAGTAAATGCTGTGTATATCTGTGAGAAAAAGTTTTTTCAGAAGAAAAAACACCACAATTTTTTTAAAGTTTTAGGAGGGATTAAAGTAGGAAATTTTAATGCTTGATATGGATATTAGCTGACATGTCACTTAGGTTACTATCACAATTTGTCTGTTTTCTCCTGTAAATTCTGTCAATATTGTATTTACTCTAGTGTTCTGTCCAGTAGTCTGCATTTACTCGAAGACGCTGTTCATTTTCTTTCAGTATTACCAGTAATTGGTGTATAGATAATCTCAGGATCATTTATGCCAATTAATGTTTCAGATTGGTGCACCAAGATGCTGAAGACCAAAGTGTTCCTGTTTCACTTGACTAATTACTAATTTTGTATTAAATTGCTGTATTTCAATATTATTACTATTTATCATATTTTCTTGGTAGTTCTGTGTATTTATTATCTATGAGGGCAGACTCTAATGATTTAAGTGTAAGTTTTACTTATAAAACGGATTGGTATGGTCTGTGGTTCTTGGGCAGTTGTTGGTAAGAATAGTACGGGTGTGAGTAAAGACATCTTTGTAAGACTGTGATCACAGTAAATATAACTGGTAATTTTGCAGAGGTCATTGGTGTGTTTTGTGATAAAGAACTTATTGTTTCTGTTATAATGTTAGGGCAATGTAATGTTTGGCTTCTGTTCTGCGGATCAAGTAGTTGTTGGTTGAAAAAATTAAGCTATGCAACTTATGATATAAGGGTTGTAAAGAAAAATTTGGAAAATTGTTTTTTCTGTTCTGTTTGAGTTTCCTGTCAGTAATATTAACTTATACTGGCACTTTTGAGAATTCAATATCACTATTTATCATGGTTGAGGGTTGTCACTGATCGAAATTTTGTTCCTTTGTAGTATTTTCAGGTCTGTTTCTGGAAGAAGTTTCCTGGGTGTCGTGGGCTGCTTGCCAGGGATTTGGAGACCTGTTTGTTCCCTCGTCAAGTGTGGGAACTGTAGGACAGGCAGTCCCTTTGTCAAGTGTGGGGACTTGTGGACCAGTTGTTCCCTTGTTAAATGTGAGAACCAGTGGACATGTTCTCTTGTCAAGTGTGAGAACTGTGGGAGCTCATATTTACAGACTTTGTGTGTTATCCTGCGGCGACTTCTTTACTATCAGTTTACATCAGATGCCAGTGTTACCTAATCCAACTGTATGTGGCAATTGTTGACATGGTGTGCAAGATGATCAGGATGTGGTGACTAATTGAAATTGGACTTTTATAGCATTTAATATCCCTATACAAAGAGGATTCTAAGGTGCAAAAGGTGAGGTCAGATTCCCTCCTGCAACTGATGTCAGCCAGCCCTGTTGGTCCTTGTGATTTTTGCTGGTGATGGTTTTGGCTCCTGGTGGTCCGACTTCAAGACATACCAGCCACATTTTTTATAAGACTCAGAATTGACTTTCCATGGACAGTGAATTTCATATTGTAGTATATGTTATGTAATCCAGTGGAGTGTAGAGACATGGAATTACAAGTTGTGGTGGTCATTCAATAGACAGTAGGGACAGTGAATGAACTTCCTTGATTCACCGGACAGTGCAAAAGATGTGCAGAAGATGGGATCAAAATCCTAGTACAGACAATGTAGACCACAGGATTTAACTGGTATCCTGGGCCTAGGGAGACAGTAATTCCACTTAATAATCTGCAACATACCTGTTTGGTGGTCATCAAGATTTGAATAGGAGCAGGCATCAAGAAGAATAGGACAGTTGATCTCTTGAAAGTGTCTCAATATAATTCTGTGTATATATACTGTACTGTTGATACGATTGGTTGACTTGTACTCAGTGTTACATTGTTGAGGGCTGGTTACTATTTGATCAAAATTTATGGGTTTAAGTGTTGCTGTCAATTTATAGTCAGGTAATCAGACCTTAAGAGAACTTTGTTATGGTTAGGTCAGGGTCACTTAGGTGATGGGTAAAACAAGAGAAAGGCAGCTGTTGACACAGTTGGGGGTGGGTTAAATGTTAGTGAGTGGTGACCAGTTGTGTTGTAGACGTTAAGGTATTATTTTGTTAAATACCATATGTACAATAGTGCTGTGTTCAAAGGGGAAGTAAAGGTAATATGTTAATACCTATGGCTATAGGGTCTGTTAATGTTGGGCTAATGAAATTAAGGTTTTACTTTTAAAATGTGGGCAATAAATTATGAGGTTAATGGCATAAATGTAGACTTTATGGATGGTACTTGTGTCCCGGTCTACATTAGCAACGAGGAACACCTTATACTACAGAGACAGGCGTACATCCGTGCTGATGCTCATAGGAATATCAGGAAAAATTTTCAAGAGCCAATAACCTCTAGGGAGGACAAGGCTCAAATGAGCACCCCTAACAAGACCTCATACAACAAATGGGTTCAAAAGTTTCAACATGAGACAAAACCAAAAAGTCCAAGGGACTTCCAGAAAGTACAGTCTCCAGTTCTGTTCAAAAACCCAGAAATTACAATTACTAGCAAAGAGCTGAACACGGGTAATCCCAACATCAGGAAACCAAAAGCCCTTAGAGTAGATTATGAAGTCTACAATGCAATATGCAGCAGAAAACCAACACGTCCGGTTCTAGCCACCTCCCCAAGACAGATACTTCTCCCACTTCCAAGAGAAGACAAATGGAGTTACACTACCACAAAGTTTTAGTAAAACCAGACTCTACTACAACTGCATATTACAAATAGTAAAAGCGAAAAAACAAATTTCCTATTTAAAATTTATTCACATTACTGCTCTTGTACTAAATATATTCTTTTAGTTTCAATAACACAACACCCCATCATTAACTACATTGTATTAATAAGTAAGTAAGTTACAATTAAAGTTCAAAAACACTTACGTGTCATGCTGCACTATTAAAAACTAATAAATACGTTAACTAATATTTACAATAATAAGCAAAAGTATATATACAAACAACAACAATCAAAAACAAATGGCGAAAAGACCAAGAAAAACAACATTACAAGAAATGACTAGAATAAAGACTAGAGTAAAAAAGCAACAAACAACAAATAAAACAAAATGTAAATATAAAACAGACAAAGTATGAAATTGACAAAGTATAATTCTAACCAAGACTAGATTAGACAAATAAATTAACACAAAGGACAAAGCACAAAATAAATTAATTAAAACTTTTTGAACAGGCCACATTCTTTTAAATAATTTATAATATTACAAACATTTTCATTGAATAACTTTTTCATTGTATCTATGTTCCTATAATATTTTAGTCTAGTGTCACGCAGGTCGATACAGTTTAATAAAATATGTTTGACTGTATCTGGACAATGACATGGAATGCACCAGGGCATATCTTCACCTTTTAACAGATAACTGTGTGTGAAATAGGTGTGTCCTATACGGGCTCGAGTAATTACTATTTCCTCCTATGAGATAAACCCGTCCAAACATAAAAATCTACTGTAGGGTTTATTTGGAATAGTTTGTTATCAGGACACACATTCCATTGAGCTTGCCACGTCTGTTTAAAAACACTATCTACATTCACTTTCAAGTCTGTATAGGGGACTTTCAAATCTAAAACATTAAAATTCAAGGCCTGTTTGGCAAGCTCATCTGCTTTTTCATTGCCCTTTATCCCTATGTGACTTGGAACCCAAGCTAAAACAACTTTCTTATTCACTGACAAACAATCATTAAAAAGTTTTAAAATATCTTGAATAAAAGGATGATCACAGTTGTTGCTATCAAGAGCTTGAAGACTAGATAAAGAATCAGTGAATATGATAAAACGATCCCAATCACAATTTTTTACAACATTAAAAGCCATTTTAAGAGCCTGTAATTCAGCAGTGAATATACTAGCATTGCCAGGAAGTCTGACCTGGGCACTGAGGTTATTAGATGTAGCAGCTGCAGCAACCCTATTTTCTGTCTTCGATCCATCAGTATATATAGCCCTATGGTGAGGATAACAACTTTTCAACCGAGCAAATAGACTTTGAAAAAGACAGTCATCACCAAGATGTTTCTTTTGATGGGTGAGATATAAGTCTATGTGAGGCTTCTGTACAGTCCAGGGTGAGTCATCTGGCAATGACACAGTCTGAATTAAATCCAGCTGAGGACAGACAGCAGACAATTTTCCTCTACACGATACCCAAAAGATCTTATGGTAGATGGTTTCTTATCATACAGATCATAAAACTGGGGCCTAAAAACAACATCGTAAGCTAGATTGTCAGGATTACTTCTTAATTTCAAAGCAAACTGAATACATAATTTATCAAACCTTAAATACAAGGGTGGTTCATTTGCCTCTACATACAAGCTTTGCATTGGAGAAGTCCTGAAGGCTCCCAGGCATATTCTTAAGCCCTGGTTTTGAATGGGTTCCAATTTCTTAAGATAAGACTTACGAGCAGAACTAAAACCAGCACAACCAATCTAGAACGAACAAATGAATGACAAACTCTCATTAAAACACTTCTATTTGCTCCCCAATCCATTTTAACAACTACTTTCAGTAAGTTCATGGCTTTTTCACATTTCTGACGAGTATAATCAATGTGTGCCTTAAAATTCAGTTTACTGTCAAATATAACACCAAGGAACTTAGCTTGTGAAACAACAGGTGTTCTAGATGAAGTTTTCTTTTATTACAGAAATGCATGCAAACAGTTTTGGTTTTAGAAAATTTAAAACCATTTTCATCAGCCCATTTTTCTACCTTATTCAAACACAACTGAAGTTGCCTTTCTATTGAAGCCATATTTCTAAAATAACAAGTGATTGAGAAATCATCAACAAAAAGAGACTTCAAAGCTGGCTGGAAACACATCAGCAATACTGTTGATCTTTAAAATAAATAACGTAACAGACAGGATGCTGCCTTGAGGGACACCCATCTCTTGCCCATGTATATCTGAATAAACAGATCCTAAACAAACTCTAAAAACTCTGTTTGATAAAAAATTCTGAATAAACATGGGCATTCGCCTCCTTAGGCCTACTTTATGTAGATCTCTTATAACACCATAGTGTATCATAGGCTTTTTCTAAATCAAAAAATACAGAGACTACATGGCTGCCTTTTAAAAAGGAATCTCTAATAAAAGATTCAAGTCTTATTAATTGGTATGTTGTAGTTCGACCTTTTCTAAAACCACTTTGATATTTTGTTAAAATATTATTTTTTTAAGGAACCAAAAACTAATCTAGTATTAATCATTCTTTCCATGGTTTTGCATAAACAGCTCGTCAGAGATATGGGACGGTAATTGGACGGGTTTTTTGAGTCTTTGTCTGGTTTTGGAATAGGTATCGCAGCGGCCTCTTTCCAGCATTCAGGGATTTCACCTGATGCCTATATATCATTAAATATGTCAAGTAACACCATAAGTGAGTCTCTTAGTAGATATTTTAGCAGCTGATAATGGATCTCATCTGGGCCAGTGGCTGTGTCATGAGACTTTTTCAGAGCATCACATAGTTCTCTAATGGTAAATTGTACATTGTAGTTTTCAGAGTTGTCTGTATCAAAATCCAGGTGTTTTTTTCAGCATTCACTTGATATTTTTTCAACTTTGTATGGTAATTGTTGCTGCTGGAATTCTTGCTAATTTCTTGGGCAAACCTATTTGCTATGTCTACTCTTTCTGTTATCTTGGTTCCATCACTATTTTCCATATGGTGTATTGTGGTGTTACTTTGTTACTATTTTCCTGATCATTTCCCATACCTTCTTAGCTGGTGTCTTTACATTTAATTTTGATACATATTCATGCCATGATTTCCTTTTACTTTCTTTAATTACTTTATGAGCATTGGCTCGACAGTTTTTATATCTATTAAGGCGAATGAACCAGTTGCAGGATGAAAGTAGGTAGGTGACTTATCATTAAGCAAACAAATATTAGAGGATTCTAGATGTTGAACCTTATTACCTAAACTATTGGAGGAGGAACAACCCCACAAATCATTATGTACATTAAAATCTCCAATAAATAGAAAAGGTGCAGGTAACTCATTGACTAGATTATCAAGATCACTTTGTGCAACATTAAAACGTGGTGGAATATATACATTACATACAGTTATAGTTTTATGCAGTGTTGCTTTTACAGCAACTGGCTGCAGTTCTGTATCTAACTCAAGTACCTCAGTGGCTCTCCCACCTACTTCAGACATACAAGTTTTAAAATAATGATCAAAGCCTCTAATATTTACATTATCTTTAAAATGAGTTTCCTGCAATGCTAAAATGTAGGGTCTGAAATTGGAAATTAAATTTAAAATTTCTTCAAAGTTTGGCCTAAAGCCACCACAGTTCCACTGTAGTATAGTTTTATTTTTGTTTGGTTCCATTATTTACACTTTTATTGCCACTCCGCCCTTGTGAACTTGTGATTGGGGATTCCTTGACACTCATTTCACTGTCACTATCACTTAAAACATCATATTTATTGTGTTGTTTAATAGGGTCATTAGATCCCTTACGTTATTTGGTCAAATATACTTTGCTTTGACTTATTTTCAATTTAATAGGATCATTTTGAGATGCACCTGTCTGACTTGATGAACCAGTTTTTGTCACTTTAGTTATCTGATTTTCAACTGCACACTTTTTTGGTTGTTTTGTGCCTACTGGCCAAGTCATTTCTGTTTGTGTTGCTATGGTTGCTGTTTTCACCACAGGTTTGGTTGCTACAGCCGCTTGGGCATGCGCTGATTTCACAGAATTAAATATATCCATTTGTTTCTTGGCTTCTGTATATAAAATCCCTCTTTCTGCCTTAATTCTTTGAATTCCCTTTTCTTCTTTCCATTTTGGACATTCTTTATCATTTGATGCATGTTTTCCTTGGCAATTGACACATTTCACTTCATTCTTACTTTCTTGAGAGTCTGTATGATCTTCTTGCCCACATTTAGTGCAAACTTCATTCTTTCTGCAGTTGAATTTAGTATGGCAAAACTTTTGACACTTGTAGCACCTCACAGGATTCGGGATAAATTGTGACACAGCCACTCTGTAGTCACCCACCCTGATGTATTTTGGTAAGGTTTGGCTTTGAAATGTCAATATAAAAGTCCCTGTTGGTTTTCTTTGTCCATCTCTAAATACCAAAATCCTGTCTAGTTTGATGACACCTTCAGCCTTCAGGCCTTCTAATATTTCATCATCAGTACATTCCTTTATGTCTGGGCATCTAATGACTCCTTTCTTAGTGTTTAAACTGTAATGTGGTGAAACTTCAATTGGGATAGCATTGTCCATTGTCAGATTCAATTTTGTAGTTTTCAGTAATTTCTTGCTCTGTGTTTCGTTATCCACTTCAACCGAAATGCTTCCATTCCTTAACTTCTTTATGTTAAAGGGATCTGAACCAAGTACAGCAACAATGGCCTTATTAACAGCAAATGGTGACAGTTTTACAAGGGTCTTTTATCATTTGTACCTTAAATCAGCAAGAAATATGGCCATGAGCAAATCTGAGCAGAGTCAAAGTCCGTAGTCGTAATATCAGGTCTAGATCTTTTCCTATCAATCAATAGTGAGTTTGGGTAGCCATAATGTAGTAGATATTTTTTGTTGCCAATGCTCTCCACCCACCATTCGAGCCCAACAAGGGGATATCATAATAGTGTGGAGCTGAGCCCTGCACACTGATATCAGAGACACATCAGCAATATACACAAAGACCACAAAAGTGAACCTTGATTGACCTGTTAAGCCGCCTTCTTCTTGATACTCCAGATAGATAGATAGATAATTAAAATTTAAGTGCAAAAACACAAATGTGTCATACTGCACTAAAAATAAAATAATAAATACACTAAATAATATTTACAAGAAACAAATATATACAAATACACAATAATTGGCAAAAAACCAAATCACAAGATTATTAAAGTTGACTAGAAGACAAAAAAAGATAAGTATACTACAAAAGTAAAAAAGAACATCAAATAAGATAAAACATAAAACTAATAATGGAGTTTAACTATTACAATATAATTTTATAGAGAAACTAGAAAAACATAAACAAGAAAAAGAATGAATAAAAAATCAAAATACCAAAATATAACTATCACAATATTATACAAGACTAGATTTTACAGAATAAATTAACATGAGGAACAGAGAACAAAATAAATTAATTAAAACTTTTTGAACAAACCAACTTCTTTTAAATAATTGATAACATTAAAAATATATTCATTAAATAAATTTTTTATTGAGTTTATATTTCTGTAATATTTAATTCTAGTGTCACGTAGGTCAATACAGTCTAATAATATATGCTTGACTGTATCAGGACAATGACATGGAATGCACCAGGGCATATCTTCACCTTTCAACAGATAACTGTGTGTGAAATAGGTGTGTCCTATACGGGCTCGAGTGATAACTATTTCCTCCCTACGAGATAAACCCGTCCAAACATAAAAATCTCCCACTGTAGGGTTTATTTGAAATAGTTTGTTATCAGGACACGCATTCCATTGAGCTTGCCACGTTTGTTTAAAAACACTATTTACATTCACTTTCAAGTCTGTATAGGGGACTTTCAAGTCTAAAACATTAAAATTCAAGGCCTGTTAGGCAAGTTCATCTGCTTTTTCATTGCCCTTTACGCCTACGTGACTTGGAACCCAAGCTAAAACAACTTTCTTATTCACTGACAAACAATCACTAAAAAGTTTTAAGATATCTTGAATAAAAGGATGATCACAGTTGTTGCCATCAAAAGCTTGAAGACTTGATAAAGAGTCACAAAATATGATAAAACGATCCTCATCACAATTTTTAACTATATTAAAAGCCATTTTCAGAGCCTGTAATTCAGCTGTGAATATACTAGCATTGCCAGGAAGTCTGACCTGGGCACTGAGGCCATCAGATGTAGCAGCTGCAGCAACCCTATTTTCTGTTTTAGATCCATCAGTATATATAGCCCTATGGTCAGAGTAATAGCTTTTTAACTCAGCAAATAGACTTTGAAACATACAATCATCACCAAGATGTTTCTTTTGATGTGTGAGATACAAGTCTATGTAAGGTTTCTGTATAGTCCAAGGTCGGTCATCTGGCAATGACACAGTCTGAATTAAATCCAGCTGAGGACAGACAGCAGACAAATCTTCCTCTACTCGATGCCCAAAAGATCTTATTGCAGATGGCTTCTTATGATAAAGATCATATAACTGAGGGTTAAAAACAACATCATAAGCTAGATTGTCAGGATTACTTCTCAATTTCAAAGCATATTGAACACATAACTTATCAAACCTTAAATACAAGGCTGGTTCATTTGCCTCTACATACAAGCTTTGCATTGGAGAAGTCCTGAAGGCTCCTAGGCAGATTCTTAAGCCCTGGTTTTGAATGGGTTCCAATTTCTTAAGATATGACTTACGAGCAGAACTAAAAACAGCACAACCATATTCCAATCTAGAACGAACAAATGAGCGATAAAGTCTCATTACAACACTTCTATCTGCTCCCCAATCCATTTTGGCAACTACTTTCAGTAAGTTCATGGCTTTTTCACATTTCTGACGAATATAATCAATGTGTGCCTTAAAATTCAGTTTAGTGTCAAATATAACACCAAGGAACTTAGTTTGTGAAACAACAGGAATTTGTGAATTATATATTGCCAATGTTGGGTCAGGATGAAGTTTTCTTTTATTACAGAAATGCATGCAAACAGTTTTGGTTTTAGAAAATTTAAAACCATTTTCATCAGCCCATTTCTCTACTTTATTCAAACACAATTGAAGTTGCCTTTCTATTGAAGCCATATTTCTAGAAGAACAAGTGATTGACAAATCATCAACAAAAAGAGACTTTTCAAAGCTAACTGGAATCACATCAGCAATACTGTTAATCTTTAAAATAAATAACGTAACAGAGAGGATGCTGCCCTGGGGAACACCCATCTCTTGCCCATGTATATCTGAATAAACGGATCCTAAACGAACTCTAAAAACTCTGTTTCATAAAAAATTCTGAATAAACATGGGCATTTGCCCCCTTAGGCCTACTTTCTGTAGATCTCTTATAACGCCATACTTCCATACTGTATCGTAGGCTTTTTCTAAATCAAAAAATACAGAGACTACATGGTTGCCTTTTAAAAAGGAATCTCCAATAAAAGATTCAAGTCTTATTAGTTGGTCTGTTGTAGTTCGACCTTTTCTAAAACCACTTTGATACTTTGTTAAAATATTATTTTTCTCAAGGAACCAAACTAATCTAGTATTAATCATTCTTTCCATGGTTTTGCATAAACAGCTCGTCAGAGATATGGGGCGGTAATTGGACAGGTTTTTTGGGTCTTTGCCTGGTTTAGAAATTGGTATTACAGTGGCCTCTTTCCAGCATTCAGGAATTTCACCTGAAGCCCATATATCATTAAATATGTCAAGTAACACCATAAGTGAGTCTCTTGGTAGATGTTTTAGCAGCTGATAATGGATCTCATCTGGACCAGTGGCTGTGTCATGAGACTTTTTCATAGCATCACATAGTTCTCTAATGGTAAATGGTACATTGTAGTTTTCAGAGTTGTCTGTGTCAAAATCCAAGTGTTCTTTTTCAGTTTTCTCTTTATATTTTTGAAACTCTGTACGGTAATTGTTGCTGCTAGAATTCTTGCGGATTTCTTCGGCCAACCTATTTGCTATATCAACTCTTTCTGTTACTTTTGTCCCATCATTATTTTCCAGATGGTGTATTGTGGTGTTACTTTGTTTGCCACTTATTTTCCTTATCATTTCCCATACCTTCTTTGCTGGTGTCTTTACATTTAGTTTTGATACATATTCATGCCACGATTTCCTTTTATTTTCTTTAATTATTTTACGAGCACTAGCTCGACAGTTTTTATATTCATTTATGTTATGCGATGTAGGATTTATACGGCATTTATCCATTGCATTTTGACGAGCCTTAACAGCTTTTTTGCATTCACTGTTGAACCATGGTTTGTAGCTACCAGTGGACTGTCCAGTTGACTTTGGCACACATTTTGTTGCTATGTCATTTAACTTATTTAAAAATGCAGGAAACTTTTCTGTAGAGTCAGTAAAATTATGCCTGTTAATATCCAGAGAACACTGAAGTTTGAATTTTGGCCAATCAGCCTTTTTAAAGTTGGGGTTTTACGTCCCGTTCAACAGCCAGGGTCATATTGGGACAGGTCCTCAGAATTGCCACTTGTGGGACTCGAACCCACAGAGGTGACAGCCTATGATTAGATGCCAAACTTGCTAACCACTAGGCCACTGAGGACCTAATCAGCCTTTTTAAGATTCCAATGAGGAACATTGTCTTTAGGCATACTCTTAACTATATCAATTAAAATAGGAAAATGGTCACTACCACACTGATCAGAATGGACCTGCCATGTAAAATCAAGAAAAACAGATGCAGAACATAGACAAATCTATTGAGGTGAATGAACCAGATGCAGGATGAAAATAGGTAGGTCACGTATCATTAAATAAACAAATATCAGAGGATTCAAGAAGATGTTCCACCTTATAGCCTAAACTATTAGTCGAGGAACAACCGCATAAATCACTATGTGCATTAAAATCTCCAATAAATAGAAAAGGTGCAGGTAACTGGTTGACTAGATTATCAATATCACTTTGTGCAACATTAAAACGTGGTGGAATATATACATTACATACAGTTATAGTTTTATGCAGAGATACTTTTACAGCAACTGCCTGCAGTTCTGTATCTAACTCAAGTACCTCATGGGGTATACCTTTCTTAACAAAAATAGAGCAGCCACCAGTGGCTCTCCCATCTACTTCAGACATACAAGTTTTAAAATAATGATCAAATCCTCTAATATTTACATTATCTGTTTCTTTAAAATGAGTTTCCTGCAATGCTAAAATGTAGGGTGTAAAATTGGAAATTAAATTTTTAATTTCTTCAAAATTTGGCCTAAAGCCACGACAGTTCCACTGCATTATACTTTTACTTTTGTTTGGTTCCATTATTTAGACTTTTATTACCACTCCGCCCTTGTGAACTTGTGATTGGGGATTCTTCAACACTCATGTCACTATCACTTAAAACATCATATTTATTGTATTGTTTAATAGGGTCCTTAGATCCCTTATGTTGTTTGATCAAATATACTTTGCTCTGACTTATTTTTAATTTGATGGGGTCATTTTGCAATGCACTTGTCTGACTTGATGAACTAGTTTTAGTCACTTTAGTTGTCTGTTTTTCAACTGCATACTTTTTTGGTTGTTTTGTTCCTTCTGGCCAAGTCATTTCTGTTTGTGTTTCTACAGTTGCTGTTTCCACCACAGGTTTGGTTGCTGCAGCCGCTTGGGCATAGGTTGATTTCACAGAATTAAATATATCCATTTGTTTCTTGGCTTCTGTATATGAAATCCCTCTTTCTGCCTTAATTCTTTGAATTTCCTTTTCTGCTTTCCATTTTGGACATTCTTTATCATTTGATGCATGCTTTCCTTGGCAATTTATGCATTTCGCTTCATTCTTACATTCTAGAAAGTCTGTATGATCTTCTTGCCCACATTTAGTACAAACTTCATTCTTTCTGCAGTTGAATTTAGCATGACCAAACTTTTGACACTTGTAGCATCTCACAAGATTCGGGATAAATTGTGCCACAGCCACTCTGTAGTAACCCACCCTGATGTATTTAGGTAAGGTCTGGCTTTGAAATGTCAATATAAATGTCCCTGTTGGTTTTCTTTGACCATCTCTAAACACCAATATCCTGTCCAGCTTTATGACACCTTCATCTTTTAGTCCATCTAATATCTCCTCATTAGAACAGTCTTTTATATCCGGGCATCTAATGACCCCTTTCTTTGTGTTCAGGTTGTAGTGTGGCAATACAGTGATGGGGATATCATTGTCCATAGTCAAGTTCAGTTTCAATAGTTTGCTGCTTTGGTTTTCCTTGTCTACTTCAACCAAGATGTCTCCATTCCTTAATTTCTTTATATTAAAGGGATCAGACCCAAGAACAGCAATAATGGCCTTGTTGACAGCAAATGGGGACAGTTTTGACAGACGTCTCTCATTTTCTGTACCTTTTACTAACAGAAATCATGGCCATGTACAAATCTGAACAGAATCCAAGTTCGTAGTCATGAAATCAGGTGAAGTTCTAATCCTTTTCTTATCAGTCATTTGGGTATTTTGTGGAGCCATTATGTTAAAGTATTTATTCATTGCCAATGTTCTCCACCCACCCTTCGAGCCCCACAAGGGGATATCATAATAGTGTGGAGCTGAGCCCTGCACACTGACATCAGAGATTAATGTACTCAAAGACCACAAAAGTGAACCTTGATTGACCTGTTAAGCAGCCGCCTTCTAGATACTCCAAACAAAAGCACAAACCAAACACCAGCAGAATACAACAATCAAGTACAACAGTATAAACCATTAGAAACAACAAGCCATCACTAATTTGGAGCACTAGGGCTTGGCACTACCAGCCGATTGATTAAGCCAGGCCATCTTAACCTTCCGACTAAGTGAAATTGAGGCCAAAGCTGTGTATTGCCTCCTCAATGCCACAACAAAGAATTGGCTCAACAGCCAGGACCCTCTCTTACACCGACATGGATCGCAACCCACGGCAAACAGGCTGCCCCCAATTAGTCGCCTCTTACGACACGCAGGATACGTTGGGCCTATTCTACATCCCCGGACCCACAGGGGGCTCTTGATACTCCAAACAAAAGCACAAACCAAACACCAGCAGAATACAACAATCAAGTACAACAGTATAAACCATTTGAAACAACAAGCCATCACTAATTTGGAGCACTAGGGCTTGGCACTACCAGCCTTCAGGATAAAGAGATCTTTATTGGTGAATATGCGCAGATGGTACCAGATATTCAAACACATCCAGAGGAAGAAGACCCAGAAGAAGAAACGTGCTCCAGAGTAAGAAATATTACAAGAAGACAATGAAGGAGAAGACCAAGAAGAACCAGAAGAAATTTTGATAAATTCAACTGAGCTACCATCGGGGAAAATGACAGAAGATACATCAACTAAAGATTTATTATCCATTGATTTCACTGATGTCATATTCGCACTAGTTCCAAAGAAAAGGGACAGACCCAAAGGCAACCAAACAGCTGCAATTGGTCTCCCAGAAAGAAAACACCAAATATGTCTGGAAAGCCAACACCGTTCCACAAGAAGGATTCCCTTACTAGACAGCATTACTTGTTTGCTTTCTTTATAACTGATGAAGATGTCAGCAATGCTATGTGGAGATGATCCTAGAGCAAAAAATGTGCTGCTATTCAAGGGCAACTTAGAAAGCTGTACAGAATTCATAAATATTTAACTGTCATGGCACGTAAATCTTTGATACAGGTTCTAGTCATTTCAAGCCTGGACTATTGTTGTAGTCCCCTTCTTGGAACAAAGAAAGCAAATATTGATCACCTACAGCGTCTCCAGAATTCTGCTGCCAGGTTTATTTTTGACATTCCTCAATATGAAAGCGCTAAACCATATTTACAACAGCTTCATTGGCTACCTGTACAAGAAAGAGTTCATTTTAGAATGTCCTCAAATGCCTAAACTCCCAGGCACCCAAATATCTTTCACAATTGCTCCAGATTCATCAGTCATCTAGAGATACTAGATCCAGCAAGGAATATAGACTTAATCAACTGGTCATCCCTAACAGATTCAGTGAAAAAGCCTTCTCTTACATGGGCCCAGTGCTATGGAACAATCTTGATAATTCCATAAGAACTGCTACCCCAGTTGACAAATTCAAAAAGGAATTGAAAACATTTCTTTTTAAAAAAGTTTACAACTGTTGATTTTACTTACAAAATGATTATAGTTTTCTATAACATTGTTAAAGCGCTTTGAGTAATTATAATAAAGTGCTATAGAAATAATAATAATATTCCATCTGTTTTTCTGGATTCACATGAAGATATTAAAATCGTAAGAAAATATTTTGATGAGAATGGATGGGCTGCCTTGTCAGTGTTTGGAGAAAGGAAACAAATGCCCTGCTACCGTTACACCTGTTCTTGAGGATACAAACAGTATTGGTTGTGACAGTTGCCTTTATTGGCAGCACTGGAGATGTGTAGCTGTGAAAGCCAAACCAAAACCTAAATTTTTGGTATTTTTGTTTATTGTATATGTATTTTTTGGTTTAACATTGTGTCATATTTGCATTCCTCACACATACATTATTGTGTTCTATGTTGATATATGTCTGCTTTTAGACTCCTGATACTTTGACTGAAAGAAATCAACCTGTGATTAATTCTCCTATCAGATATATCACAAAATCCTTTATCCGATTACACTTACAGTAGCCTGATACCTTAAATGAGGGAAACTAACCTGTGATTAATTGACCAATCAGAAAACAGAAACATCACCAGAGCCTCCACTGAATTACACTTACAGTGGCTTGATGCCATGACTGACAGAAACTAACCTGTGATTAATTGGCAAATCAGATTTATTATTATTTCTCATGTGCAGTACTGGAAATAACTGGGACCTTTCCAATGTAAATTCTTCATGCAGCAATATTTTGTGCATGTCTACATACAATACTGCTAGCCACTATAAAAAGACTGAAGTAGTCCACTAAGGTACTTTATTAAAACAAAGGGGCCACGGTGGCAGAGTGGTAACACTCTCGCCTCCCACCTCTGCGGCCGGGGATCGATCCCCGTCATGGCCGTAAGTGGGAAAGCTGGTAGTTGCTTGCCGTTGGTCGGCAGTTTACAGTACACAACCCTAGCGAACTCTATGTACTGGTTTCCTCTGCCCTTCCAACTACCCGTCGTGATATGACCTGTACAGTGTTGAAAGCGACGTAAAAAAAACCCAAATAAATAAACAATTTATTAAAACAAACAATTAACACTGAATAGAAATTTATACAGTTGAGATGACCTCGCTTGCGTGTTACATCTGCGCATGCGCGAACTCGGTATTTAATCCGCGAGATCGTTGTATAAGTGTCTCCGCGGTCACTAGTGTAAATGCGGTGTATTATCGCATGGTATGTTGAAGGATGTGTAATGGGTAACAAAACAGAGTTTCTTGTAGACACTGGTTCAACATACACTATAGTGGATAGTTATATGATTCATTAAATAGGGGGCTCGGTGGTGTAGCGGTTAGAGTTCTCCCCCCCAACCTCTGAGGCCGCCGGTTCGAATCTCGGGCCGGGCGCTTGGAAAGTTTGGTAGTTACTTGCCGATGCCCGGTAGTATGCACTGGTTTCCTCCACCTGTAAACTACCCTGGCTGTTGAAGGCGACGTAAAACACTAAATAAATCTAAATAAATAAATAAATGATTCATTAAATGACAAACCATTATTAGAGATCAATTTGATATTCAAAAATGCTAATGGTGAGGTCATGAATGTATATGGACAAACTAACCTGGATTTTGAAATTCAAGGTCATAAGTTTAGAATGCCAGTGAAAGTGGTGTCACTAGGTGACAAGAGTACTATTTTGGGTTTGGATTTCATGGAGGACCAAGAGTGCATGTTTAATGTAGCCAAAGGTACCATGAAATTCAATGACAAACTTATAACATTGCACAAGAAAGATAGCACGAGGTGTGCACGGATTCAGGCACAACAAAACTTGTGTACCTCCTCAGCATGAAATGATTATAAGTGGTCATGTGAAATCTAATCAATGTGTTTCTGGTTGGACAACTGGCTTAATGGAACCTTTAGTTTCAGTTACTGAGAAGACTGGTCTTGCAGTGGCAAAATCTCTAGTGAAAGTAGGAGACAGTGCCATACCTATAAGAGTTGCCAATTTTGGACTTGATCCTATTAAGATCAATAAGAAAAGTGTGGTAGCTATGCTTGAACCAGTAACACAAGTAAAACACTTTGACAATGACAAATCTTTATTTCAAAACACTGAAACTGGATCTTTAAACATGATAGAAGAACAGAACATACCTGAGTTGCCAGAATTCTTGAAACCTTTGGTTGAAAATACATCTGGTGATTTGAAAGAAACTGAGTTGTTTGGACTTACCAGACTGTTGTATCAATATCAGGACATCTTTAAGAGTCCTGATGGACAACTTGGTCGGACAAATTTGGTGCAACATAGGGTAGACACAGGCAATGCTGTACCAATCAAACAGCATCCTAAACGTTTACCTGTCTCATAAGAACTTGTTGATAAGGAACTTGACAAAATGGAAGCACAGGGTATTATTGAGCCCAGTGATAGTCCTTGGTCATCTCCTTTAGTGATAGTAACCAAGAAAACTGGAGATATAAGGGTTTGTGTTGATTATCGTGCTGATTATCAATAGTGTCATGAGAAAATCAGCCATTCCTCTGCCCAGAATACAGGAGTGCTTGGATTCTCTATCCGGATCAAAATACTTCTGTACTATGGACTTGGCACAGGGATACTATCAGGTTGCTATGCACCCAGATGACAAATGTAAAACTGCATTTACCTCTAGAAGAGGTCTTAGGCAGTTTACAGTCATGCCTTTTAGGTTGACAAATGCACCAGGCACTTTTATGCATTTAATGCAATTAGTGTTAAGTGGGTTGCAATGGTCAAATGCAGTACTGTACATTGATAACATAATAACATTTGGAAAGACTTTTGATGAAACCTTGTTGAATCTTGAACTAGTATTTGCAAGATTACGTAAAGTATGGTTAGTTCTGAAGCCATCCAAATGTAGACTATTCAGAGAGTCAGTGGAATTTTTAGGTCATGTAGTATCTCAGGAGGGGATATCTGGTGATCCCAACAAACTTGGGCCAATCAAAAACTGGCCAAAACCACAAAAGGTAAAGGATGTTCGTAGTTTCCTAGAACTGGCTTCATATTACAGGAAACATATAAGGTCATTTGCTACAATAGCAGCACCCTTGAATGCTTTGACAAAGAAGAATGCAAAGTTCATATTTGACAAACAATGTGAAAAAGCCTTTCAACCATTGAAGGACAAACTTTGTACTGATCCAATAGTTCTAGCTTATCCAAACAAAGAGGGAACCTTTGTACTAGATACAGATGCTAGTTTATATGGAGTTGGTGGAGTTTTGTCACAGCTTCAAGAAAAGGTTATTTCATATGCAAGTAGGACACTTAGCAAAACACAACAAAACTACTGTACAACTATGAGAGAACTGTTAGCAGCAGTGGCTTTCATAAAACATTGCCATCATTACTTATGGGGAAGGAGGTTTATTCTGAGAACTGACCATGCTTCATGGAAGTGGTTAGTCAATTTCAAGGAACCAGAGGGTATGTTAGCAAGATGGCTGGCAGTACTCAGTTATTATGATTTCGAAACACAGCATCGCAAGGGAGTGATACATTCTAATGCTGATGGTCTATCTAGACAGGCACCTAGAAAGTGTAAAAGAGGTGACTGTGGGGACTGTGCATTGGAAAGGGAGCAATGTGTTTGTGTTATAACTAGGGGTCAGGCTGACAAACCTAGGAGTCGATAAGATAAGATAAGATATTTAAAATTTTCAGTGCAACAACACTAATGTGTTATACTGCACTATAAAAACATTAACTACTATAAATACATTAACTAATATTCACAGACATATATATACAAATAATTAAAAAGTGGCAAAAATACCAAACAAAAAAACAAGATTATACGAAATGACTAGAATAAACAATGTAAAAAATCACAATCAATAATGCATAAACAACAAACAAAATAAAGTGTAAAAATAAAGTATAGATCAATATCACAGAACAACACGAATCAAGACTAGTTAAGTTAAAAATTTTTGGTGCTTGAACACCTTGGTGTCATACAGCACCATTAAAAGTAATAAGTACATTAACTAAAAATATATACAACAACAATAAATACAAGTAAAATGGAGAACTATACAAAAAAATCAATAGAAATACAATACATTTTACTGGTGAAAAGACCAAAACAAAGTAAAAATAACATGGAAAATGGAAAATATAAAATATATCATAATACAATAGAATACAAATATGACTAGACTACACGAAATAGATATACATATATCACAGACAAAACAAGAAAACTAGAAAACACACAATAACTTAACAAAAATTACGACAATACAAAATAAATTACATTTCTAAAATTTATAAAATAATCCACATTCTCTTAATTAATTGCATATAACTTTAATGTTTCCATTTAGTAAGTCTTTTAAATTATTTATGTTTCTATAGTATTTAATTCTCGTGTCACGTAGGTCGATACAGTCTAGTAATATATGTTTGACTGTATCAAAGTCAAAGTTGTGGTTTTACGTCCCGTTCAACAGCCAGGGTCATATTGAGACAGATTCTCAGCATTGCCACTTGTGGGACTCGAACCCACAGAGGTGACAGCCTGTGATTAGATGCCAAACTTGCTAACCACTAGGCCACTGAGGACCTCGTTTGACTGTATCAGGACAATGACATGGAATGCACCAGGGCATATCTTCACCTTTCAACAGATAACTATGGGTGAAATAAGTGTGTCCTATACGGGCTCGTGTTATAACTATTTCTTCCCTACGAGATAAATCCGTCCAAACATAAAAATCTCCAACAGTAGGGTTGATGTGGAATAGTTTATTATCTGGACACGCATTCCAATGAGTTTGCCACTTCTGCTTAAAAACACTATTTACATTTACTTTCAAGGCTGTATAGGGGACTTTCAAGTTTAAAACATTAAAATTCAATGCCTGTTTGGCAAGCTCATCTGCTTTTTCATTGCCTTTTATGCCTACGTGACTAGGAACCCAAGCTAAAACAACTTTCTTATTTACTGAACAACAATCATTAAAAAGCTTTAAAATATCTTGAATAAAAGGATGATCACAGTTGTTGCCATCAAGAGCTTGAAGACTAGATAAAGAGTCACAAAATATGATAAAACGATCCTCATCACAATTTTTAACTATATTAAAAGCCATTTTCAGAGCCTGTAATTCAGCTGTGAATATACTAGCATTGCCAGGAAGTCTGACCTGGGCACTGAGGTTATTAGATGTAGCAGCTGCAGCAACCCTATTTTCTGTTTTCGATCCATCAGTATATATAGCCCTATGGTCAGAGTAATAGCGCTTTAACTCAGCAAATAGACTTTGAAACATACAATCGTCACCAAGATGTTTCTTTTGATGTGTGAGATATAAGTCTATGTGAGGTTTCTCTATAGTCCAGGGTGGGTCATCTGGCAATGACACAGTCTGAATTAGATCCAGCTGAGGACAGACAGCAGACAAATCTTCCTCTACTCGATGCCCAAAACATCTTATTGCAGATGGTTTCTTATCATACAGATCATATAACTGAGGGTTAAAAACAACATCATAAGCTGGATTGTCAGGATTACTTCTCAATTTCAAAGCATATTGAACACATAACTTATCAAACCTCAGATATAAAGGAGGTTCATTTGCCTCTACATACAAGCTTTGCATTGGAGAAGTCCTGAAGGCTCCCAGGCATATTCTTAAGCCCTGGTTTTGAATGGGTTCCAATTTCTTAAGATTAAGACTTACGAGCAGAACCAAAAACAGCACAACCATATTCCAGTCTAGAACGAACAAATGAACGATAAAGTCTCATTAAAACACTTCTATCTGCTCCCCAATCCATTTTGGCAACGACTTTCATTAAGTTCATGGCTTTTTCACATTTCTGACGAATATAATCAATGTGTGCCTTAAAATTCAGTTTACTGTGAAATATAACACCAAGGAACTTCGTTTGTGACACAACAGGGATTTGTGAGTTATATATTGTCAATGTTGGGTCTGGATGAAATTTTCTTTTATTACAGAAATGCATGCAAACAGTTTTGGTTTTAGAAAATTTAAAACCATTTTCATCAGCCCATTTCTCTGCTTTATTCAAACACAATTGAAGTTGCCTTTCTATTGAAGCCATATTTCTAGAAGAACAAGTGATTGAGAAATCATCAACAAAAAGAGACTTTTCAAAGCTAGCTGGAATCACATCAGCAATACTGTTAATCTTTAAAATAAATAACGTAACAGAGAGGATGCTGCCCTGGGGAACACCCATCTCTTGCCCATGTATATCTGAATAAACGGATCCTAAACGAACTCTAAAAACTCTGTTTCATAAAAAATTCTGAATAAACATGGGCATTCGCCCCCTTAGGCCTACTTTATGTAGATCTCTTATTAGGCCATACTTCCATACTGTATCGTAGGCTTTTTCTAAATCAAAAAATACAGAGACTACATGGTTGCCTTTTAAAAAGGTCAAAGGTCAAAGTTGGGGTTTTACGTCCCGTTCAACAGCCAGGGTCATATTGGGACAGGTCCTCAGAATTGCCACTTGTGGGACTCGAACCCACAGAGGTGACAGCCTATGATTAGATGCCAAACTTGCTAACCACTAGGCCACTGAGGACCTCGCCTTTTAAAAAGGAATCTCTAATAAAAGATTCAAGTCTTATTAATTGGTCTGTTGTAGTTCGACCTTTTCTAAAACCACTTTGATATTTTGTTAAAATATTATTTTTCTCAAGGAACCAAACTAATCTAGTATTAATCATTCTTTTCATGGTTTTCCATAAACAGCTCGTCAGAGATATGGGGCGGTAATTGGATGGGTTTTTTGGGTCTTTGCCTGGTTTAGAAATAGGTATTACAGTGGCCTCTTTCCAGCATTCAGGAATTTCACCTGAAGCCCATATATCATTAAATACATCAAGTAACACCATAAGTGAGTCTCTTGGTAGATGTTTTAGCAGCTGATAATGGATCTCATCTGGGCCAGTGGCTGTGTCATGAGACTTTTTCATAGCATCACATAGTTCTCTAATTGTAAATGGTACATTGTAGTTTTCAGAGTTGTCTGTGTCAAAATCCAAGTGTGCTTTTTCAGTTTTCTCTTTATATTTTTGAAACTCTGTACGGTAATTGTTCCTGCTAGAATTCTTGTGGATTTCTTCGGCCAACCTATTTGCTATATCAACTCTTTCTGTTACTTTTGTCCCATCATTATTTTCCAGATGCTGTATTGTGGTGTTACTTTGTTTGCCACTTATTTTCCTTATAATTTCCCATACCTTCTTTGCTGGTGTCTTTACATTTAGTTTTGATACATATTCATGCCACGATTTCCTTTTATTTTCTTTAATTATTTTACGAGCATTAGCTCGACAGGTTTTATATTCATTTATGTTATCCAATGTAGGATTTATACGGCATTTATCCATTGCATTTTGACGAGCCTTAACAGCTTTTTTGCATTCACTGTTGAACCATGGTTTGTAGCTACCAGTGGACTGTCCAGTTGACTTTGGCACACATTTTGTTGCTATGTCATTTAACTTATCTAAAAATGCAGGAAACTTTTCTGTTATGTCAGTAAAATTATGCCTGTTAATATCCAGAGAACACTGAAGTTTGAATTTTGGCCAATCAGCCTTTTTAAGATTCCAACGAGGAACATTGTCCTTAGGCATACTCTTAACTATATCAATTAAAATAGGAAAATGGTCACTACCACACTGATCTGAATGGACCTGCCATGTAAAATCAAGAAAAACAGATGCAGAACATAAAGACAAATCTATTGAGGTGACTGAACCTGATGCAGAATGAAAGTAGATAGGTGACTTATCATTAAGTAAACAAATATCAGTGGATTCAAGAAGATGTTCCACCTTATAGCCTAAACTATTAGACGAGGAACAACCCCATAAATCACTATGTGCATTAAAATCTCCAATAAATAGAAAAGGTGCAGGTAACTGGTTGACTAGATTATCAAGATCACTTTGTGCAACCTTAAAACGTGGTGGAATATATACATTACATACAGTTATAGTTTTATGCAGAGATACTTTTACAGCAACTGCCTGCAGTTCTGTATCTAACTCAAGTACCTCATGGGGTATACCTTTCTTAACAAAAATAGAGCAGCCACCAGTGGCTCTCCCATCTACTTCAGACATACAAGTTTTAAAATAATGATCAAATCCTCTAATATTTACATTATCTGTTTCTTTAAAATGAGTTTCCTGCAATGCTAAAATGTAGGGTGTAAAATTGGAAATTAAATTTTTAATTTCTTCAAAATTTGGCCTAAAGCCACGACAGTTCCACTGTATTATACTTTTATTTTTGTTTGGTTCCATTATTTAGACTTTTATTACCACTCCGCCCTTGTGAACTTGTGATTGGGGATTCTTCGACACTCATTTCACTGTCACTATCACTTAAAACATCATATTTATTGTGTTGTTTAATAGGGTCATTAGATCCCTTATGCTGTTTGGTCAAATATACTTTGCTTTGACTTATTTTCAATTTGATGGGGTCATTTTGAGATGCACTTGTCTGACTTGATGAACTAGTTTTAGTCACTTTGCTTGTCTGTTTTTCAACTGCATACTTTTTTGGTTGTTTTGTACCTTCTAGCCATGTCATTTCTGTTTGTGTTTCTACATTTGCAGTTTTCACCAGAGGTTTGGTTGCTGCAGCCGCTTGGGCATACGTTGTTTTAACTGAATTAAATATGTCACTTTGTTTCTTGGCTTCTGTGTATGAAATTCCTCTTTCTGCCTTTATCCTTTGAATATCCTTTTCTTCTTTCCATTTTGGACATGATTTGTCATTTGATGCATGATTTCCCTGGCAGTTGACACATTTTGCTTCGTTTTTACATTCCTAAGAGTCAGTGTGATCCTCTTGCCCACATTTATTGCATACTTCATTTTTCCTGCAGTTGAATTTTGTGTGGCCAAATTTCTTACATTTATAACATCTGACAGGATTAGGAATAAACTGTGACACAGCCACCCTGTAATAACCCACCCTGATATATTTTGGTAAGGTTTGGCTTTGAAATGTCAATATAATAGTTCCTGTTTGTTTCCTATTACCATCTCGGAATACAGTTATCCTGTCCAGCTTGATCATCCTTTTATTCAAGATATTTTAAAACTTTATAATGATTGTTTGTCAGTGAATAAGAAAGTTGTCTTAGCTTGGGTTCCTAGTCACGTAGGCATAAAGGGCAATGAAAAAGCAGATGAGCTTGCAAAACAGGCCTTGAATTTTAATGTTTTAGACTTGAAAGTCCCCTATACAGACTTGAGAGTGAATGTAAATAGTGTTTTTAAACAAAAGTGGCAAGCTCAATGGAATGCGTGTCCTGATAACAAGCTATTCCAAATAAACCCTACAGTAGGAGATTTTTATATTTGGACGGGTTTATCTCGTAGGGAGGAAATAGTTATTACTCGAGCCCGTATAGGACACACTTATTTCACCCATAGTTATCTATTAAAAGCTGAGGATATGCCCTGGTGCATTCCATGTCATTGTCCTGATACAGTGAAACACATATTACTGGACTGTATTGACCTACGTGACACGAGAATTAAATATTATAGAAGATAAGATAAGATATTTAAAATTTTTAGTGCAACAACACTAATGTGTTATACTGCACTATAAAAACTACTATAAATACGTTAACTAATATTCACAAACATATATATACAAATGATTAAAAAGTAGCAAAAATTCCAAACAAAAAAACAAGATTATACAAAATGACTAGAATAAACAATGTAAAAAATCACAATCAACAATACATAAACAACAAACAAAATAAAGTGTAAAAATACAAAGTATAGATCAATATCACAGTACAACACAAATCAAGACTAGATATTACAGAATAAATTAACATGAAGGACAAAACACAAAATAATTTAATTAAAACTTTTTAAACAGGCCACATTCTTTTAAATAATTTATAACATTGTAAACATTTTCATTAAATAGCTTTTCCATCGTATTTATATCTCTATAATATTTTATTCTGGTGTCACGTAGGTCAATACAGTGTAATAGTATATGTTTCACTGTATCAGGACAATGACATGGAATGCACCAGGGCATATCTTCACCTTTCAACAGATAACTGTGCGTGAAATAGGTGTGTCCTATACGGGCTCGAGTTATAACTATTTCTTCCCTACGAGATAAACCCGTCCAAACATAAAAATCTCCTACTGTAGGGTTTATTTGGAATAGTTTGTTATCAGGACACTCATTCCATTGAGCTTGCCACTTTTGTTTAAAAACACTATTTACATTCACTCTCAAGTCTGTATAGGGGACTTTCAAGTCTAAAACATTAAAATTCAAGGCCTGTTTGGCAAGCTCATCTGCTTTTTCATTGCCCTTTATGCCTACGTGACTAGGAACCCAAGCTAAAACCACTTTCTTATTCACTGACAAACAATCATTAAAAAGTTTTAAAATATCTTGAATAAAAGGATGATCACGGTTGTTACTATCAAGAGCCTGAAGACTAGATAAAGAGTCACTAAATATGATAAAATGATCCCAATCACAATTTTTTACAATATTAAAAGCCATTTTAAGAGCCTGCAATTCAGCTGTGAATATACTAGCATTGCCAGGAAGTCTGACCTGGGCACTGAGGCCATCAGATGTAGCAGCTGCAGCAACCCTATTTTCTGTTTTCGATCCATCAGTATATATAGCCCTGTGGTCAGAGTAATAGCCTTTTAACTCAGCAAATAGACTTTGAAACATACAATCATCACCAAGTTGTTTCTTTTGATGGGTTAGATACAAGTCTATGTGAGGCTTCTGTATAGTCCAGGGTGGGTCATCTGGCAATGACACAGTCTGAATTAAATCCAGCTGAGGACAAACAACAGACAAATCTTCCTCTACACGATGCCCAAAAGATCTTATTGCAGATGGTTTTTTATCATACAGATCATAATACTGGGGGTTAAAAACAACATCATAAGCTGGATTGTCAGGATTACTTCTCAATTTCAAAGCATATTGAACACATAACTTATCAAACCTTAAATACAAGGGTGGTTCATTTGCCTCTACATACAAGCTTTGCATTGGAGAGGTCCTGAAGGCTCCCAGGCATATTCTTAGGCCCTGGTTTTGAATGGGTTCCAATTTCTTAAGATAAGACTTACGAGCAGAACTAAAAACAGCACATCCATATTCCAATCTGGAACGAACAAATGAACGATAAAGTCTCATTAAAACACTTCTATCTGCTCCCCAATCCATTTTGGCAACTACTTTCAGTAGATTCATAGCTTTTTCACATTTCTGGCGAACATAATCTATATGTGCCTTAAAATTAAGTTTTCTGTCAAAGATAACACCAAGGAACTTAGTTTGTGAAACAACAGGGATTTGTGAATTATATATTGTCAATGTTGGGTCTGGATGAAGTTTTCTTTTATTACAGAAATGCATGCAAACAGTTTTGGTTTTAGAAAATCTAAAACCATTTTCATCAGCCCATTTCTCTACTTTATTCAAACACAATTGAAGTTGCCTTTCTATTGAAGCCATATTTCTAGAAGAACAAGTGATTGAGAAATCATCAACAAAAAGAGACTTTTCAAAGCTAGCTGGAATCACATTAGCAATACTGTTAATCTTTAAAATAAATAACGTAACAGAGAGGATGCTGCCCTGGGGAACACCCATCTCTTGCCCATGTATATCTGAATAAACAGATCCTAAACGAACTCTAAAAACTCTGTTTGATAAAAAATTCTGAATAAACATGGGCATTCACCCCCTTAGGCCTACTTTATGTAGATCTCTTATAACGCCATACTTCCATACTGTATCGTAGGCTTTTTCTAAATCAAAAAATACAGAGACTACATGGTTGCCTTTTAAAAAGGAATCTCTAATAAAAGATTCAAGTCTTATTAATTGGTCTGTTGTAGTTCGACCTTTTCTAAAACCACTTTGATATTTTGTTAAAATATTATTTTTCTCAAGGAACCAAACTAATCTAGTATTAGTCATTCTTTCCATGGTTTTGCATGAACAGCTCGTCAGGGAAATGGGGCGATAATTGGACGGGTTTTTTGGGTCTTTGCCTGGTTTAGGAATAGGTATTACAGTGGCCTCTTTCCAGCATTCAGGAATTTCACCTGAAGCCCATATATCATTAAATATATCAAGTAACACCATAAGTGAGTCTCTTGGTAAATGTTTTAGCAGCTGATAATGGATCTCATCTGGACCAGTGGCTGTGTCATGAGACTTATTCATAGCATCACATAGTTCTCTAATGGTAAATGGTACATTGTAGTTTTCAGAGTTGTCTGTGTCAAAATCCAAGTGTTCTTTTTCAGATTTCTCTTTATATTTTTGAAACTCTGTACGGTAATTGTTGCTGCTAGAATTCTTGCGGATTTCTTCGGCCAACCTATTTGCTATATCAACTCTTTCTGTTATTTTTGTCCCATCATTATTTTCCAGATGGTGTATTGTGGTGTTACTTTGTTTGCCACTTATTTTCCTAATCATTTCCCATACCTTCTTTGCTGGTGTCTTTACATTTAGTTTTGATACATATTCATACCACGATTTCCTTTTATTTTCTTTAATTATTTTACGAGCATTAGCTCGACAGGTTTTATATTCATTTATGTTATCCGATGTAGGATTTATACGGCATTTATCCATTGCATTTTGACGAGCCTTAACAGCTTTTTTGCATTCACTGTTGAACCATGGTTTGTAGCTACCAGTGGACTGTCCAGTTGACTTTGGCACACATTTTGTTGCTATGTCATTTAACTTATTTAAAAATGCAGGAAATTTTTCTGTAGAGTCAGTAAAATTATGTCTATTAATATCCAGAGAACACTGAAATTTGAATTTTGGCCAATCAGCCTTTTTAAGATTCCAACGAGGAACATTGTCCTTAGGCATACTCTTAACTATATCAATTAAAATAGGAAAATGGTCACTACCACACTGATCAGAATGGACCTGCCATGAAAAATCAAGAAAAACAGAAGCAGAACATAAAGACAAATCTATTGAGGTGAATGAACCAGATGCAGGATGAAAATAGGTAGGTGACTTATCATTAAGCAAACAAATATCAGAGGATTCAAGAAGATGTTCCACCTTATAGCCTAAACTATTAGACGAGGAACAACCCCATAAATCACTATGTGCATTAAAATCACCAATAAATAAATAAGGTGCAGGTAATTGGTTGACTAGATTTTCAAGATCAGTTTGTGCAACATTAAAATGTGGTGGAATATATACATTACATACAGTTATAGTTTTATGTAGAGATACTTTTACAGCAACTGCCTGCAGTTCTGTATCTAACTCAAGTACCTCATGGGGTATACCTTTCTTAACAAAAATAGAGCAGCCACCAGTGGCTCTCCCATCTACTTCAGACATACAAGTTTTAAAATAATGATCAAATCCTCTAATATTTACATTATCTGTTTCTTTAAAATGAGTTTCCTGCAATGCTAAAATGTAGGGTCTAAAATTGGAAATTAAATTTTTAATTTCTTCAAAATTTGGCCTAAAGCCACGACAGTTCCACTGTATTATACTTTTATTTTTGTTTGGTTCCATTATTTAGACTTTTATTACCACTCCGCCCTTGTGAACTTGTGATTGGGGATTCTTCGACACTCATGTCACTGTCACTTAAAACATCATATTTACTGTGTTGTTTAATAGGGTCATTAGATCCCTTATGCTGTTTGGTCAAATATACTTTGCTTTGACTTATTTTCAATTTGATGGGGTCATTTTGAGATGCACTTGTCTGACTTGATGAACTAGTTTTAGTCACTTTACTTGTCTGTTTTTCAACTGCATACTTTTTTGGTTGTTTTGTACCTTCTGGCCATGTCATTTCTGTTTGTGTTTCTACATTTGCAGTTTTCACCACAGGTTTGGTTGCTGCAGCCGCTTGGGCATACGTTGTTTTAACTGAATTAAATATGTCAATTTGTTTCTTGGCTTCTGTGTATGAAATTCCTCTTTCTGCCTTTATCCTTTGAATATCCTTTTCTTCTTTCCATTTTGGACATGATTTGTCATTTGATGCATGATTTCCCTGGCAGTTGACACATTTTGCTTCGTTTTTACATTCCTGAGAGTCAGTGTGATCCTCTTGCCCACATTTATTGCATACTTCATTTTTCCTGCAGTTGAATTTTGTGTGGCCAAATTTCTGACATTTATAACATCTGACAGGATTAGGAATAAACTGTGACACAGCCACCCTGTAATAACCCACCCTGATATATTTTGGTAAGGTTTGGCTTTGAAATGTCAATATAAAAGTTCCTGTTTGTTTCCTATTACCATCTCGGAATACAGTTATCCTGTCCAGCTTGATGACACCTTCATCTTTCAGGCCCTCTAGTATTTCCTCATCAGTGCATTCTTTAATGTCTGGGCATCTAATGACCCCTTTCTTGGTATTGAGACTATAGTGTGGTTGCACTTCAATGGGGATGGCATTGTCCATTGTCAGATTCAGTTTCGTAGTTTTCATCAGTTTGTTACTTTGTGCTTCTTTATCCACTTCAACTAAAATATTTCCATTTCTTAGTTTTTTTATATTGAAGGGATCAGATCCTAGTATTGCAACAATGGCTTTATTTACAGCAAAAGGGGACAGTCTACAAAAGGGTCTTTCATCATCTGTTCCTTTCACTAATAGAAATCTTGGCCATGAACAAATCTGAGGAGAATCCAAGTTCGTAGTCATATCAAGCGTAGTTCTTGTCCTTTTCCTATCCATCAGTAGAGGGTTTTGAGTAGCCATAATGTTGTAGTTATTATTTCATTGCCAATGCTCTCCACCCACCCTTCGAGCCCAACAAGGGGATATCATAATAGTGTGGAGCTGAGCCCTGCACACTGATATCAGAGATACATTAACAATATACTCAAAGACCACAAAAGTGAACCTTGATTGACCTGTTAAGCAGCCGCCTTCTAGATACTCCAAACAAAAGCACAAAGCAAACACCAGCAGAATACAACAATCAAGTACAACAGTATAAACCATTAGAAACAACAAGCCATCACTAATTTGGAGCACTAGGGCTTGGCACTACCAGCCGATTGATTAAGCCAGGCCATCTTAACCTTCCGACTAAGTGAAATTGAGGCCAAAGCTGTGTATTGCCTCCTCAATGCCGCAACAAAGAATTGGCTCAACAGCCAGGACCCTCTCTTCCACTGACACGGATCGCAACCCACGGCAAACAGGCTGCCCCCAATTAGTCGCCTCTTACGACACGCAGGAGGATACGTTGGGCCTATTCTACATCCCCGGACCCACAGGGGGCTAAATATTATAGAAATGTTAGTACAATGGAAAAATTATTTAGTGAAAATGTTTTTAATATCATTAATTATTTAAAAGAATGTGGCCTGTTTAAAAAGTTTTAATTAATTATTTTGTGTTTTGTCCTTCATGTTAATTTATTCTGTAATATCTAGTCTTGATTCGGCCCCCTGTGGGTCCGGGGATGTAGAATAGGCCCAACGTATCCTCCTGCGTGTTGTAAGAGGCGACTAATTGGGGGCAGCCTGTTTGCCGTGGGTTGCGATCCGTGTCAGTGGAAGAGAGGGTCCTGGCTGTTGAGCCAATTCTTTGTTGCAGCATTGAGGAGGCAATACACAGCTTTGGCCTCAATTTCACTTAGTCAGAAGGTTAAGATGGCCTGGCTTAATCAATCGGCTGGTAGTGCCAAGCCCTAGTGCTCCAAATTAGTGATGGCTTGTTGTTTCTAATGGTTTATACTGTTGTACTTGATTGTTGTATTCTGCTGGTGTTTGCTTGTGCTTTTGTTTGGAGTATCTAGAAGGCGGCTTCTTAACAGGTCAATCATACATAATTTTACTGACTCTACAGAAAAATTTCCTGCATTTTTAAATAAGTTAAATGACATAGCAACAAAATGTGTGCCAAAGTCAACTGGACAGTCCACTGGTAGCTACAAACCATGGTTCAACAGTGATAGATAGATAGATGGGGAGATGGATAGATAGTTAAAATTTAAGTGCAAAAACACTTATGTGTTATACTGCACTAAAATATTGAATAATAAATACAGTAACTAATATTTACAACAAAAAACAAATATGTATAAACAAATACAAGATTGGCAAAAGGCCAAGCCTCAAACTGATAGAAATTGACTAGAAATATACAAAAAAAACACGAGAATATATACAGATTAAAAACAAATCTCAATAAATCAATAAATATAATCTAAACTGAAAAAGGACAAAAAATAAAACATAGATTGGATCAAAACAAAATAATAATAATAATAACTGTAAAGAAAATAAAGGACACAAAACTGTAAAACAAATATCACAAGAAAAAGATGTACACGACTAGAAACATCTCAATAAGTTAACTTAATACAAAACACAGAATAAATTAAGGTACTAAAACTTATAAAACAAACCACACTCTTTCAGATAACTCAGGACATTAAAAACATTTCCATATAATAAATCTTTTATGTTATTTACATCTCTGTAATATTTGATTCTAGTGTCACGTAGGTCGATACAGTCTAATAATATATGTTTCACTGTATCGGGACAATGACATGGAATGCACCAGGGCATATCCTCACCTTTCAATAGATAACTATGGGTGAAATAAGTGTGTCCTATACGGGCTCGAGTAATAACTATTTCCTCCCTACGAGATAAACCTGTCCAAACATAAAAATCTCCTACTGTAGGGTTTATTTGGAATAGCTTGTTATCAGGACACGCATTCCATTGAGCTTGCCACTTTTGTTTAAAAACACTATTTACATTCACTTTCAAGTCTGTATAGGGGACTTTTAAGTCTAAAACATTAAAATTCAAGGCCTGTTTGGCAAGATCATCTGCTTTTTCATTGCCCTTTATGCCTACGTGACTTGGAACCCAAGCTAAAACAACTTTCTTATTCACTGACAAACAATCATTAAAAAGTTTTAAAATATCTTGAATAAAAGGATGATCACAGTTGTTGCTATCAAGAGCCTGAAGACTAGATAAAGAATCAGTGAATATGATAAAACGATCCCAATCACAATTTTTAACAATATTGAAAGCCATTTTAAGAGCCTGTAATTCAGCTGTGAATATACTAGCATTGCCAGGAAGCCTGACCTGGGCACTGAGGTTATTAGATGTAGCAGCTGCAGCAACCCTATTTTCTGCCTTCGATCCATCAGTATATATAGCTCTATGGTCAGGATAACAACTTTTCAACTGAGCAAATAGACTTTGAAAAAGACAATCATCACCAAGATGTTTCTTTTCATGGGTGAGGAATAAGTCTATGTGAGGTTTCTGTATAGTCCAGGGTGGGTCATCTGGCAATGACACAGTCTGAATTAAATCCAGCTGAGGACAGACAACAGACAAATCTGCCTCTACACGATGCCCAAAAGATCTTATTGCAGATGGTTTCTTATCATAAAGATCATAAAACTGGGGGTTAAAAACAACATCATCAGCTGGATTGTCAGGATTACTTCTCAATTTCAAAGCATACTGAATACATAATTTATCAAACCTTAAATACAAGGGTGGTTCATTTGCCTCTACATACAGGCTTTGCATTGGAGAAGTCCTGAAGGCTCCCAGGCATATTCTTAAGCCCTGGTTTTGAATGGGTTCCAATTTCTTAAGATATGACTTTCAAGCAGAACTAAAAACAGCACAACCATATTCTAATCTAGAACGAACAAATGAACGATAAAGTCTCATTAAAACACTTCTATCTGCTCCCCAATCCATTTTGGCAACTACTTTCAGTAAGTTCATGGCTTTTTCACATTTCTGACGAATATAATCAATGTGTACCTTAAAATTCAGTTTACTGTCAAATATAACACCAAGGAACTAAGTTTGTGAAACAACAGGGATTTGTGAATTATATATTGTCAATGTTGGGTCTGGATGAAGTTTTCTTTTATTACAGAAATGTATGCAAACAGTTTTGGTTTTAGAAAATTTAAAACCATTTTCATCAGCCCATTTTTCTATTTTGTTCAAACATAACTGAAGTTGCCTTTCTATTGAAGCCATATTTCTAGAAGAACAAGTGATTGAGAAATCATCAACAAAAAGAGACTTTTCAAAGCTAGCTGGAATCACATCAGCAATACTGTTGATCTTTAAAATAAACAGTGTAACAGATAGGATACTGCCTTGAGGGACACCCATTTCTTGTTCATATATATTACTATATGCAGACCCCAAACGAACTCTAAAAACTCTGTTGGTTAAAAAATTCTGAATAAACATAGGCATTCGCCCTCTTAAGCCTATTTTATGTAGGTCTCTGGTAACCCCATATTTCCATACGGTATTGTATGCCTTTTCTAAATCAAAAAATACAGAGACCTGGTTGCCTTTTAAAAAGGAATCTCGAATAAAAGATTCAAGTCTAATTAATTGGTCTGTTGTAGTTCGACCTTTTCTAAAACCACTTTGATATTTTGTTAAAATATTATTTTTCTCAAGGAACCAAACTAGTCTAGTATTAATCATTCTTTCCATGGTTTTGCATAAACAGCTCGTCAGAGATATGGGACGATAATTGGACGGGTTTTTTGAGTCTTTGCCTGGTTTAGGAATAGGTATCACAGTGGCCTCTTTCCAGCATTCAGGGATTTCACCTGAAGCCCATATATCATTAAATATATCAAGTAACACCATAAGTGAGTCTCTTGGTAGATGTTTAAGCAATTGATAATGAATTTCATCTGGACCAGTGGCTGTGTCATGAGACTTTTTCAGGGCATTACATAGTTCTCTATTGGTAAATGGTACATTGTAGTTTTCCGAGTTGTCAGTGTCAAAATCTAGATGTTCTTTCTCGGCTTTCTTCTGATATTTTTGAAACTCTGTTCGGTAATTGATGCTGCTGGAATTCTTGCTAATTTCTTGGGCCAACCTATTTGCTATGTCAACTCTTTCTGTTATTTTTGTCCCATCATTATTTTCCAGATGGTGTATTGTGGTGTTACTTTGTTTGCCACTTATTTTCCTTATCATTTCCCATACCTTCTTTGCTGGTGTCTTTACATTTAGTTTTGATACATATTCATGCCATAATTTCCTTTTATTTTCTTTAATTATTTTACGAGCATTTGCTCGACACTTTTTATATTCATTTATGTTATCTGATGTAGGATTTATACGGCATTTATCCATTGCATTTTGACGAGCTTTAACAGCTTTTTTGCATTCACTGTTGAACCATGGTTTGTAGCTACCAGTGGACTGTCCAGTTGACTTTGGCACACATTTTGTTGCTATGTCATTTAACTTATTTAAAAATACAGGAAACTTTTCTGTTGAATCAGTAAAACTATGCCTATTAATATCCAGAGAACAGTTAAGTTTGAATTTTGGCCAATCAGCCTTTTTAAGATTTCAACGAGGAACATTGTCCTTAGGCATACTCTTAACTATATCAATTAAAATAGGGAAATGGTCACTACCACACTGATCAGTATGGACCTGCCAAGTAAAATCAAGAAAAGCTGATGCAGAACATAAAGACAAATCTATTGAGGTGAATGAACCAGATGCAGGATGAAAATAGGTAGGTGACTTATCATTGAGTGAACAAATATCAGAGGACTCAAGAAGATGTTCCACCTTATAGCCTAAACTATTAGATGAGGAACAACCCCATAAATCACTATGTGCATTAAAATCTCCAATAAATAGAAAAGGTGCAGGTAACTGGTTGACTAGATTATCAATATCACTTTGTGCAACATTAAAACGAGGTGGAATATATACATTACATACAGTTATAGTTTTATGTAGAGATACTTTTACAGCAACTGCCTGCTAGATAGATAGATAGATATTTAAAATTTTTAGTGCAACAACACTAATGTGTTATACTGCACTATAAAAACTACTATAAATACATTAACTAATATTCACAAACATATATATACAAATAATTAAAAAGTAGCAAAAATATCGATAGATAGATAGATAGATATTTAAAATTTTTAGTGCAACAACACTAATGTGTTATACTGCACTATAAAAACTACTATAAATACGTTAACTAATATTCACAAACATATATATACAAATGATTAAAAAGTAGCAAAAATATCAAACAAAAAACAAGATTATACAAAATGACTAGAATAAACAATGTAAAAAATCACAATCAACAATACATAAACAACAAACAAAATAAAGTGTAAAAATACAAAGTATTACAACACAAATCAAGACTAGATATTACAGAATAAATTAACATGAAGGACAAAACACAAAATAATTTAATTAAAACTTTTTAAACAGGCCACATTCTTTTAAATAATTTATAATATTGTAAACATTTTCATTAAATAGCTTTTCCATTGTATTTATATCTCTATAATATTTTATTCTGGTGTCACGTAGGTCAATACAGTCTAATAGTATATGTTTCACTGTATCAGGACAATGACATGGAATGCACCAGGGCATATCTTCACCTTTCAACAGATAACTGTGAGTGAAATAGGTGTGACCTATACGGGCTCGAGTTATAACTATTTCTTCCCTACGAGATAAACCCGTCCAAACATAAAAATCTCCTACTGTAGGGTTTATTTGGAATAGTTTGTTATCAGGACACTCATTCCATTGAGCTTGCCACTTTTGTTTAAAAACACTATTTACATTCACTCTCAAGTCTGTATAGGGGACTTTCAAGTCTAAAACATTAAAATTCAAGGCCTGTTTGGCAAGCTCATCTGCTTTTTCATTGCCCTTTATGCCTACGTGACTAGGAACCCAAGCTAAAACCACTTTCTTATTCACTGACAAACAATCATTAAAAAGTTTTAAAATATCTTGAATAAAAGGATGATCACAGTTGTTACTATCAAGAGCCTGAAGACTAGATAAAGAGTCACTGAATATGATAAAATGATCCCAATCACAATTTTTTACAATATTAAAAGCCATTTTAAGAGCCTGTAATTCAGCTGTGAATATACTAGCATTGCCAGGAAGTCTGACCTGGGCACTGAGGCCATCAGATGTAGCAGCTGCAGCAACCCTATTTTCTGTTTTCGATCCATCAGTATATATAGCCCTATGGTCAGAGTAATAGCCTTTTAACTCAGCAAATAGACTTTGAAACATACAATCATCACCAAGTTGTTTCTTTTGATGGGTGAGGAATAAGTCTATGTGAGGTTTCTGTATAGTCCAGGGTGGGTCATCTGGCAATGACACAGTCTAAATTAGATCCAGCTGAGGACAGACAGCAGACAAATCTTCCTCTACACGATGCCCAAAAGACCTTATTGCAGATGGTTTCTTGTCATACAAATCATAATACTGGGGGTTAAAAACAGCATCATAAGCTGGATTATCAGGATTACTTCTCAATTTCAAAGCATACTGAATAGATAATTTATCAAACCTTAAATACAAGGGTGATTCATTTGACTCTACATACAAGCTTTGCATTGGAGAAGTCCTGAAGGCTCCCAGGCATATTCTTAAGCCCTGGTTTTGAATGGGTTCCAATTTCTTAAGATAAGACTTACGAGCAGAACTAAAAACAGCACAACCATATTCCAATCTGGAACGAACAAATGAACGATAAAGTCTCATTAAAACACTTCTATCTGCTCCCCAATCCATTTTGGCAACTACTTTCAGTAGATTCATAGCTTTTTCACATTTCTAACGAATATAGTCAATGTGTGCCTTAAAATTCAGTTTACTGTCAAATATAATACCAAGGAACTTAGTTTGAGAAACAACAGGGATTTGTGAATTATATATTGTCAATGTTGGGTCTGGATGAAGTTTTCTTTTATTACAAAAATGCATGCAAACAGTTTTGGTTTTAGAAAATTTAAAACCATTTTCATCAGCCCATTTCTCTACTTTATTCAAACACAATTGAAGTTGCCTTTCTATTGAAGCCATATTTCTAGAAGAACAAGTGATTGAGAAATCATCAACAAAAAGAGACTTTTCAAAGCTAGCTGGAATCACATCAGCAATACTGTTAATCTTTAAAATAAATAATGTAACAGAGAGGATGCTGCCCTGAGGTACACCCATCTCTTGCCCATGTATATCTGAATAAACGGATCCTAAACGAACTCTAAAAACTCTGTCTGATAAAAAATTCTGAATAAACATGGGCATTCGCCCCCTTAGGCCTACTTTATGTAGATCTCTTATAACGCCATACTTCCATACTGTATCGTATGCCTTTTCTAAATCAAAAAATACAGAGACTACATGGTTGCCTTTTAAAAAGGAATCTCGAATAAAAGATTCAAGTCTTATTAACTGGTCTGTTGTAGTTCGACCTTTTCTAAAACCACTTTGATATTTTGTTAAAATATTATTTTTCTCAAGGAACCAAACTAATCGGGTATTAATCATTCTTTCCATGGTTTTGCATAAACAGCTCGTCAGAGATATGGGGCGATAATTGGACGGGTTTTTTGAGTCTTTGCCTGGTTTAGGAATGGGTATTACAGTGGCCTCTTTCCAGCATTCAGGAATTTCAGCTGAAGCCCATATATCATTAAATATATCAAGTAACACCATAAGTGAGTCTCTTGGTAGATGTTTTAGCAGCTGATAATGGATCTCGTCTGGACCAGTGGCTGTGTCATGAGACTTTTTCAGAGCATCACATAATTCTCTAATGGTAAATTGTACATTGTAGTTTTCAGAGTTTTCGGTGTCAAAATCCAGGTGTTCTTTTTCAGCATTCTCTTGATATTTTTGAAACTTTGTACGGTAATTGTTGCTGCTAGAATTCTTGCTAATTTCTTGGGCCAACCTGTTTGCTATATCTACTCTTTCTGTTATCTTGGTTCCATCATTATTTTCCAGATGGTGTATTGTGGTGTTACTTTGTTTGCCACTTATTTTCCTGATCATTTCCCATACCTTCTTAGCAGGTGTCTTCACATTTAGTTTTGATACATATTCATGCCATGATTTCCTTTTACTTTCTTTAATTACTTTACGAGCATTAGCTCGACAGCTTTTATATTCATTTATGTTATCTGATGTAGGATTTGTACGGCATTTATCCATTGCATTTTGACGAGCTTTAACAGCTTTTTTGCATTCACTGTTGAACCATGGTTTGTAACTACCAGTGGACTGTCCAGTTGACTTTGGCACACATTGCCTTGCTATATCATTTAACTTATCTAAAAATGCAGGAAACTTTTCTGTTATGTCAGTAAAACTATGCCTATTGATATCTAAAGAACACTGGAGTTTGAATTTTGGCCAATCGGCCTTTTTAAGATTCCAACGAGGAACATTATCCTTAGGCGTACTCTTAACTATATCAATTAAAATAGGAAAATGGTCACTACCACACTGATCTGAATGGACCTGCCATGCAAAATCAAGAAAAACAGATGCAGAACATAAAGACAAGTCTATTGAGGTGAATGAACCAGATGCAGGATGAAAATAGGTAGGTGACTTATCATTAAGCAAACAAATATTAGAGGATTCAAGAAGATGTTCAACTTTATTACCTAAACTATTAGATGAGGAACAACCCCATAAATCACTATGTGCATTAAAATCTCCAATAAATAGAAAAGGTGCAGGTAACTGGTTGACTAGATTATCAAGATCACTTTGTGCTACACTAAAACGTGGTGGAATATATACATTACATACAGTTATGGTTTTATGTAGAGATACTTTTACAGCAACTGCCTGCAGTTCTGTATCTAACTCAAGTACCTCATGGGGTATCCCTTTTTTAACAAAAATAGAGCAGCCACCAGTGGCTCTCCCATCTACTTCAGACATACAAGTTTTAAAATAGTGATCAAAGCCTCTAATATTTACAGTATCTGTTTCTTTAAAATGAGTTTCCTGCAATGCTAAAATGTAGGGTCTAAAATTTGAAATTAAAATTTTAATTTCTTCAAAATTTGGCCTAAAGCCACGACAGTTCCACTGTAGTATACTTTTATTTGTGTTTGGTTCCATTATTTACACTTTTATTCCCATTCCGCCCTTGTGAATTTGTGATTGGGGATTCTTCGCAACTCATTTCACTGTCACTGTCACTCAAAGCATCATATTTGTTGTACTGTACAATAGGGTCATTAGATCCCTTATGTTGTTTATTCAAATATACTTTACTTTGACTTATTTTCAATTTGATGGGGTCATTTTGAGATGCACTTGTCTGACTTGATGCACTGGTTTTATTCACTTTATTTATCTGTTTCTCAACTGTGCATTTTTTTGGTTGTTTTGTGCCTTCTGGCCAAGTCATTTCTGTTTGAGTTTCTACATTTGCAGTTTTGATCACAGGTTTGGTTGCTGCGGCTGCTTGGGCATATGTTGTCTTCACAGAATTGAATATGTCCATTTGTTTCTTGGCCTCTGTATACGTAATTCCTCTTTCTGTCTTAATTCTTTGGATTTCCTTTTCCTCTTTCCATTTCGGGCATGATTTATCGTTAGAGGCATGGTTTCCTTGGCAGTTAACACATTTTGCTTCATTCTTGCATTCTTGGTGGTCTGTGTGATCTTCTTGCCCACATTTAGTGCAAACTTCATTTTTTCTGCAGTTAAATTTAGTATGACCAAACTTTTGACACTTGTAGCACCTCACAGGATTCGGGATAAATTGTGACACAGCCACCCTGTAGTAACCCACCCTGATGTATTTAGGTAAGGTCTGGCTTTCAAATGTCAGTATAAAGGTCCCTGTCGGTTTTCTTTGCCCATCTCTAAATACCGAAATCCTGTCTAGTTTGATAACACCTTCAGTTTTCAGGCCTTCTAATATTTCGTCATCAGTGCAGTCTTTTATGTCTGGGCATCTAATGACCCCTTTCTTAGTGTTTAAACTGTAATGTGGTGAAACATCAATTGGGATAGCATTGTCCATTGTCAGATTCAATTTAGTAGTTTTCAGTAATTTCTGGCTCTGTGTTTCCTTGTCCACTTCCACCAAAATGCTTCCATTCCTTAACTTCTTTATGTTAAATGGATCACAACCAAGTATAGCAACAATGGCTTTGTTAACAGCAAATGGTGACAGTTTGTACAAGGGTCTTTCATCATTTGTACCTTTAATAAGCAAGAAACGTGGCCATGAGCAAATCTGAGCAGAATCGAAGTCCGTAGTCATAATATCAGGTCTAGATCTTTTCCTATCAATCTGTAAAGAGTGTTGAGTTGCCATGATGTAGTAAAGATTTTTCGTTGCCAATGCTCTCCACCCACCCTTCGAGCCCAACAAGGGGATATCATACTAGTGTGGAGCTAAGCCCTGCACACTGATATCAGAGATACATTAGCAATATACTCAAAGACCACAAAAGTGAACCTTGATTGACCTGTTAAGCAGTCGCCTTCTAGATACTCCAAACAAAAGCACAAACCAAACACCAGCAAAATACAATCAAAAGCAACAGTATAAACCATTAGAAACAACAAGCCATCATTAATTTGGAGCACTAGGGCTTGGCACTACCAGCCGATTGATTAAGCCAGGCCATCTTAACCTTCCGACTAAGTGAAATTGAGGCCAAAGCTGTGTATTGCCTCCTCAATGCCGCAACAAAGCATTGGCTCAACAGCCAGGACCCTCTCTTCCACTGACACGGATCGCAACCCACGGCAAACAGGCTGCCCCCAATTAGTCGCCTCTTACGACACGCAGGAGGATACGTTGGGCCTATTCTACATCCCCGGACCCACAGGGGGCGGTTCAACAGTGAATGCAAAAAAGCTGTTAAGGCTCGTCAAAATGCAATGGATAAATGCCGTATAAATCCTACATCGGATAACATAAATGAATATAAAACCTGTCGAGCTAATGCTCGTAAAATAATTAAAGAAAGTAAAAGGAAATCGTGGCATGAATATGTATCAAAACTAAATGTAAAGACACCAGCAAAGAAGGTATGGGAAATGATTAGGAAAATAAGTGGCAAACAAAGTAACACCACAATACACCATCTGGAAAATAATGATGGGACAAAAATAACAGAAAGAGTTGATATAGCAAATAGGTTGGCCGAAGAAATCCGCAAGAATTCTAGCAGCAACAATTACCGTACAGAGTTTCAAAAATATAAAGAGAAATCTGAAAAAGAACACTTGGATTTTGACACAGACAACTCTGAAAACTACAATGTACCATTTACCATTAGAGAACTATGTGATGCTATGAATAAGTCTCATGACACAGCCACTGGTCCAGATGAGATCCATTATCAGCTGCTAAAACATTTACCAAGAGACTCACTTATGGTGTTACTTGATATATTTAATGATATATGGGCTTCAGGTGAAATTCCTGAATGCTGGAAAGAGGCCACTGTAATACCTATTCCTAAACCAGGCAAAGACCCAAAAAACCCGTCCAATTATCGCCCCATTTCCCTGACGAGCTGTTTATGCAAAACCATGGAAAGAATGATTAATACTAGATTAGTTTGGTTCCTTGAGAAAAATAATATTTTAACAAAATATCAAAGTGGTTTTAGAAAAGGTCGAACTACAACAGACCAATTAATAAGACTTGAATCTTTTATTAGAGATTCTTTTTTAAAAGGCAACCATGTAGTCTCTGTATTTTTTGATTTAGAAAAAGCCTACGATACAGTATGGAAGTATGGCGTTATAAGAGATCTACATAAAGTAGGCCTAAGGGGGCGAATGCCCATGTTTATTCAGAATTTTTTATCAAACAGAGCTTTTAGAGTTCGTTTAGGATCTGTTTATTCAGATATACATGGGCAAGAGATGGGTGTTCCCCAGGGCAGCATCCTCTCTGTTACGTTATTTATTTTAAAGATTAACAGTATTGCTGATGTGATTCCAGCTAGCTTTGAAAAGTCTCTTTTTGTTGATGATTTCTCAATCACTTGTTCTTCTAGAAATATGGCTTCAATAGAAAGGCAACTTCAATTGTGTTTGAATAAAGTAGAGAAATGGGCTGATGAAAATGGTTTTAGATTTTCTAAAACCAAAACTGTTTGCATGCATTTCTGTAATAAAAGAAAACTTCATCCAGACCCAACATTGACAATATATAATTCACAAATCCCTGTTGTTTCACAAACTAAGTTCCTTGGTGTTATCTTTGACAGAAAACTTAATTTTAAGGCACATATAGATTATGTTCGCCAGAAATGTGAAAAAGCTATGAATCTACTGAAAGTAGTTGCCAAAATGGATTGGGGAGCAGATAGAAGTGTTTTAATGAGACTTTATCGTTCATTTGTTCGTTCCAGATTGGAATATGGTTGTGCTGTTTTTAGTTCTGCTCGTAAGTCTTATCTTAAGAAACCAGGGCCTAAGAATATGCCTGGGAGCCTTCAGGACTTCTCCAATGCAAAGCTTGTATGTAGAGGCAAATGAACCACCCTTGTATTTAAGGTTTGATAAGTTATGTGTTCAATATGCTTTGAAATTGAGAAGTAATCCTGACAATCCAGCTTATGATGTTGTTTTTAACCCCCAGTATTATGATCTGTATGATAAGAAACCATCTGCAATAAGATCTTTTGGGCATCGTGTAGAGGAAGATTTGTCTGTGGTCTGTCCTCAGCTGGATTTAATTCAGACTGTGTCATTGCCAGATGACCCACCCTGGACTATACAGAAGCCTCACATAGATTTGTATCTAACCCATCAAAAGAAACACCTTGGTGATGATTGTCTTTTTCAAAGTCTATTTGCTGAGTTGAAAGGTTGTTATCCTGACCATAGGGCTATATATACTGATGGATCGAAGGCAGAAAATAGGGTTGCTGCAGCTGCTACATCTAATAACCTCAGTGCCCAAGTCAGGCTTCCTGGCAATGCTAGTATATTCACAGCTGAATTACAGGCTCTTAAAATGGCTTTCAATATTGTTAAAAATTGTGATGGGAATCGTTTTATCATATTCACTGATTCTTTATCTAGTCTTCAAGCTCTTGATAGCAACACCTGTGATCATCCTTTCATTCAAGATATTTTAAAACTTTTTAATGATTGTTTGTCAGTGAATAAGAAAGTGGTTTTAGCTTGGGTTCCTAGTCACGTAGGCATAAAGGGCAATGAAAAAGCAGATGAGCTTGCAAAACAGGCCTTGAATTTTAATGTTTTAGACTTGAAAGTCCCCTATACAGATTTGAAAGTGAATGTAAATAGTGCTTTTAAACAAAAGTGGCAAGCTCAGTGGAATGCATGTCGTGATAATAAACTATTCCAAATAAACCCTACAGTAGGAGATTTTTATGTTTGGACGGGTTTATCTCGTAGGGAGGAAATAGTTATAACTCGAGCCCGTATAGGACACACTTATTTCACCCATAGTTATCTGTTGAAAGGTGAAGATATGCCCTGGTGCATTCCATGTCATTGTCCCGATACAGTCAAGCATATATTATTAGACTGTATCGACCTACGTGACACCAGAATTAAATATTATAGAAATGTTAATACAATGCAAAAATTATTTTGTGAAAATGTTTCTAATATCATTAATTATTTAAAAGAATGTGGCCTGTTTAAAAAGTTTTAATTAATTTATTTTGTGTTTTGTTCTTCATGTTAATTTATTCTGCAATATCTAGTCTTTAGTTTCTTTGTTGTTTATGTATTGTTGATTGATTTTTTACATTGTTTATTCTAGTCATTTCGTATAGTCTTGTGTTTTTGTTTGGTATTTTTGCCAGTTTTTGATTGTTTGTATATATTAGTTAATGTATTTATAGTAGTTAATGTTTTTATAGTGCAGTATAACACATTAGTGTTGTTGCACTTAAAATTTTAAGTTAAGTTAAGTTAAGTTAAGTTAAAAAATTTTGGTGCTTAAACACCTTGGTGTCATACAGCACCATTAAAACTAATAAGTACATTAACTAAAATATATACAACATCAATAAATACAAGTAAAATGGAGAACTATAAAAAAAACAATCAATAGAAATACAATACACTTTACTGGTCAAAAAACCAAAACAAATGACTAGATAAGGAAAGTAAAAATAACATAGAAAATATAAAATATATCATAATACAATAGAATACAAATACGACTAGACTACACAAAATAGATATACATATATCACAGACAAAACAAGAAAACTAGAAAACACACAATAACTTAACAAAAATTACGACAATACAAAATAAATTAGATTGCTAAAATTTATAAAATAATCCACATTCTTTTAAATAATTACATATAACTTTAATGTTTCCATATAGTAAGTCTTTTAAATTATTTATGTTTCTATAGTATTTAATTCTTGTGTCACGTAGGTCGATACAGTCTAGTAATATGTGTTTCACTGTATCAGGACAATGACATGGAATGCACCAGGGCATATCTTCACCTTTCAACAGATAACTATGGGTGAAATAAGTGTGTCCTATACGGGCTCGTGTTATAACTATTTCTTCCCTACGAGATAAATCCATCCAAAAATAAAAATCTCCAACAGTAGGGTTTATTTGGAATAGTTTATTATCAGGACACGCATTCCATTGAGCTTGCCACTTCTGTTTAAAAACACTATTTACATTTACTTTCAAGTCTGTATAGGGGACTTTCAAGTCTAAAACATTAAAATTCAAGGCCTGTTTGGCAAGTTCATCTGCTTTTTCATTGCCCTTTATGCCTACATGACTAGGAACCCAAGCTAAAACAACTTTCTTATTTACTGAACAACAATCATTAAAAAGCTTTAAAATATCTTGAATAAAAGGATGATCACAGTTGTTGCTATCAAGAGCTTGAAGACTAGATAAAGAGTCACAAAATATGATAAAACGATCCTGATCACAATTTTTAACTATATTAAAAGCCATTTTCAGAGCCTGTAATTCAGCTGTGAATATGCTAGCATTGCCAGGAAGTCTGACCTGGGCACTGAGGCCATCAGATGTAGCAGCTGCAGCAACCCTATTTTCTGTTTTCGATCCATCAGTATATATAGCCCTATGGTCAGAGTAATAGCTTCTTAACTCAGCAAATAGACTTTGAAACATACAATCATCACCAAGATGTTTCTTTTGATGTGTGAGATATAAGTCTATGTGAGGTTTCTGTATAGTCCAGGGTGGGTCATCTGGCAATGACACAGTCTGAATTAGATCCAGCTGAGGACAGACAACAGACAAATCTTCCTCTACTCGATGCCCAAAAGATCTTATTGCAGATGGTTTCTTATCATACAGATCATATAACTGAGGGTTAAAAACAACATCGTAAGCTGGATTGTCAGGATTACTTCTCAATTTCAAAGCATACTGAATACATAATTTATCAAACCTTAAATACAAGGGTGGCTCATTTGCCTCTACATACAAGCTTTGCATTGGAGAAGTCCTGAAGGCTCCCAGGCATATTCTCAAGCCCTGGTTTTGAATGGGTTCCAATTTCTTAAGATAAGACTTACGAGCAGAACCAAAAACAGCACAACCATAGTCCAATCTAGAACGAACAAATGAACGATAAAGTCTCATTAAAACACTTCTATCTGCTCCCCAATCCATTTTGGCAACTACTTTCAGTAAGTTCATGGCTTTTTCACATTTCTGGCGAATATAATCAATGTGTGCCTTAAAATTCTGTTTACTGTCAAATATAACACCAAGGAACTTAGTTTGTGACACAACAGGGATTTGTGAGTTATATATTGTCAATGTTGGGTCTGGATGAAGTTTTCTTTTATTACAGAAATGCATGCAAACAGTTTTGGTTTTAGAAAATTTAAAACCATTTTCATCAGCCCATTTCTCTACTTTATTCAAACACAATTGAAGTTGCCTTTCTATTGAAGCCATATTTCTAGAAGAACAAGTGATTGAGAAATCATCAACAAAAAGAGACTTTTCAAAGCTAGCTGGAATCACATCAGCAATACTGTTAATCTTTAAAATAAATAATGTAACAGAGAGGATGCTGCCCTGGGGAACACCCATCTCTTGCCCATGTATATCTGAATAAACGGATCCTAAACGAACTCTAAAAACTCTGTTTGATAAAAAATTCTGAATAAACATGGGCATTCGCCCCCTTAGGCCTACTTTATGTAGATCTCTTATAACGCCATACTTCCATACTGTATCGTAGGCTTTTTCTAAATCAAAAAATACAGAGACTACATGGTTGCCTTTTAAAAAGGAATCTCTAATAAAAGATTCAAGTCTTATTAATTGGTCTGTTGTAGTTCGACCTTTTCTAAAACCACTTTGATATTTTGTTAAAATATTATTTTTCTCAAGGAACCAAACTAGTCTAGTATTAATCATTCTTTCCATGGTTTTGCATAAACAGCTCGTCAGAGATATGGGGCGGTAATTGGACGGGTTTTTTGGGTCTTTGCCTGGTTTAGAAATAGGTATTACAGTGGCCTCTTTCCAGCATTCAGGAATTTCACCTGAAGCCCATATATCATTAAATACATCAAGTAACACCATAAGTGAGTCTCTTGGTAGATGTTTTAGCAGCTGATAATGGATCTCATCTGGACCAGTGGCTGTATCATGAGACTTTTTCATAGCATCACATAGTTCTCTAATTGTAAATGGTACATTGTAGTTTTCAGAGTTGTCTGTGTCAAAATCCAAGTGTTCTTTTTCAGTTTTCTCTTTATATTTTTGAAACTCTGTACGGTAATTGTTGCTGCTAGAATTCTTGTGGATTTCTTCGGCCAACCTATTTGCTATATCAACTCTTTCTGTTACTTTTGTCCCATCATTATTTTCCAGATGGTGTATTGTGGTGTTACTTTGTTTGCCACTTATTTTCCTTATCATTTCCCATACCTTCTTTGCTGGTGTCTTTACATTTAGTTTTGATACATATTCATGCCACGATTTCCTTTTATTTTCTTTAATTATTTTACGAGCATTAGCTCGACAGGTTTTATATGCATTTATGTTATCCGATGTAGGATTTATACGGCATTTATCCATTGCATTTTGACGAGCCTTAACAGCTTTTTTGCATTCACTGTTAAACCATGGTTTGTAGCTACCAGTGGACTGTCCAGTTGACTTTGGCACACATTTTGTTGCTATGTCATTTAACTTATTTAAAAATGCAGGAAACTTTTCTGTAGAGTCAGTAAAATTATGTCTATTAATATCCAGAGAACACTGAAGTTTGAATTTTGGCCAATCAGCCTTTTTAAGATTCCAACGAGGAACATTGTCCTTAGGCATACTCTTAACTATATCAATTAAAATAGGAAAATGGTCACTACCACACTGATCTGAATGGACCTGCCATGTAAAATCAAGAAAAACAGATGCAGAACATAAAGACAAATCTATTGAGGTGAATGAACCTGATGCAGGATGAAAGTAGGTAGGTGACTTATCATTAAGTAAACAAATATTTGAGGATTCAAGAAGATGTTCCACCTTATAGCCTAAACTATTAGACGAGGAACAACCCCACAAATCACTATGTGCATTAAAATCTCCAATAAATAGAAAAGGTGCAGGTAACTGGTTGACTAGATTATCAATATCACCTTGTGCAACATTAAAACGTGGTGGAATATATACATTACATACAGTTATAGTTTTATGCAGAGATACTTTTACAGCAACTGCCTGCAGTTCTGTATCTAACTCAAGTACCTCATGGGGTATACCTTTCTTAACAAAAATAGAGCAGCCACCAGTGGCTCTCCCATCTACTTCAGACATACAAGTTTTAAAATAATGATCAAATCCTCTAATATTTACATTATCTGTTTCTTTAAAATGAGTTTCCTGTAATGCTAAAATGTAGGGTCTAAAATTTGAAATTAAATTTTTAATTTCTTCAAAATTTGGCCTAAAGCCACGACAGTTCCACTGTATTATACTTTTATTTTTGTTTGGTTCCATTATTTACACTTTTATTGCCACTCCGCCCTTGTGAACTTGTGATTGGGGATTCTTCGACACTCATTTCACTGTCACTATCACTCAAAACATCATATTTGTTGTATTGTTTAATAGGGTCATTAGATCCCTTATGTTGTTTCGTCAAATATACTTTGCTTTGACTTATTTTCAGTTTAATAGGGTCATTTTGAGATGCACTTGTCTGACTTGATGAACTTGTTTTAGTCACTTTAGGTGTCTGTTTTTCAACTGCACACTTTTTTGGTTGTTTTGTGCCTTCTGGCCAAGTCATTTCTGTTTGTGTTTCCACTGTTGCTGTTTTCACCACAGGTTTGGTTGCTGCAGCTGCCTGGGCATATGTTGTTTTCACAGAATTAAATATGTCCATCTGTTTCTTCGCTTCTATGTATGAAATTCATCTTTCTGTCTTGATTCTTTGAATTTCCTTTTCTTCTTTCCATTTTGGACATTCTTTATTATTTGATTCATGCTTACCTTGGCAATTGACACATTTTGCTTCATTCTTGCATTCTTGATGGTCTGTGTGATCTTCTTGCCCACATTTAGTGCAAACTTCATTCTTTCTGCAGTTGAATTTAGTATGACCAAACTTTTGACACTTGTAGCACCTCACAGGATTTGGGATAAATTGTGACACAGCCACCCTATAGTAACCCACCCTGATGTATTTAGGTAAGGTCTGGCTTTGAAATGTCAATATAAAGGTCCCTGTTGGTTTTCTCTGTCCATCTCTAAATACCGAAATCCTGTCTAGTTTGATGACACCTTCAGTTTTCAGGCCTTCTAATATTTCGTCATCAGTACAGTCTTTTATGTCTGGGCATCTAATGACCCCTTTCTTAGTGTTTAAACTGTAATGTGGTGAAACATCGATTGGGATAGCATTGTCCATTGTCAGATTCAATTTTGTAGTTTTCAGTAATTTCTGGCTCTGTGTTTCCTTGTCCACTTCTACCAAAATGCTTCCATTCCTTAACTTCTTTATGTTAAATGGATCAGAACCAAGTATAGCAACAATGGCTTTGTTAACAGCAAATGGTGACAGTTTGTATAAAGGTCTTTCATCATTTGTACCTTTAATAAGCAGGAAACGTGGCCATGAGCAAATCTGAGCAGAATCAAAGTCCGTAGTCGTAATATCAGGTCTAGATCTTTTCCTATCAATCAGTAGAGAGTGTTGAGTTGCCATAATGTAGTAAAGATTTTTCGTTGCCAATGCTCTCCACCCACCCTTCGAGCCCAATAAGGGGATATCATAATAGTGTGGAGCTGAGCCCTGCACACTGATATCAGAGATACATTAGCAATATACTCAAAGAACACATAAAAAGTGAACCTTGATTGACCTGTTAAGCAGCCGCCTTCTAGATACTCCAAACCAAAGCACAGACCAAACACCATCAGAATACAACAATCAAGTACAACAGTATAAACCATTACAAACAACAAGCCATCACTAATTTGGAGTATTAGGGCTTGGCACTACCAGCCGATTGATTAAGCCAGGCCATCTTAACCTTCCGACTAAGTGAAATTGAGGCCAAAGCTGTGTATTGCCTCCTCAATGCCGCAACAAAGTATTGGCTCAACAGCCAGGACCCTCTCTTCCACTGACACGGATCGCAACCCACGGCAAACAGGCTGCCCCCAATTAGTCGCCTCTTACGACACGCAGGAGGATACGTTGGGCCTATTCTACATCCCCGGACCCACAGGGGGACTTAAAATTTTAAATATCTTATCTTATCTTATCTGAATGCTGCCAGTTTGGCTGCATCAGTATTTCATTGATAATTCTGATAAAAAGATAACACTTTAGGCCTCCTGAAATTTCTTCTGATTGGATGTGACGGAGATATGAGCCTCCTATTTGCTTAGCCATTGCTTAATATTCTTTCTAGAGACTGCAAACTTTCTGTGTTGTTTCTCATACTGCTAGAGTATTTACAGTCCACTGAATGAGGCAGCATTCCTTGAATTTTAGTATACTTCCTCTCTATTATGGGGGATATTTTTTACCAGAGTGAGACCAAGCTCGGCTTTGACATTTCTTGCCTATTTTTGTCCCTCTTTTGGCCTTTGATCGTCCTGCTGCTCCTCATCCTTGTTTACCGAGGCTCCTGAGGTCTGATTGGGACTCTGAGACATCTCGTCTTTTGAAGGTTTCGTTCATGTCTGAGAGACTTGGTGGTGGTGGAGGAATATATAGGCTCTCATTGCTGCCTTGCTCTTTCAAGGTCTCCAGATCTTCCAGATTTGAAAATATTGCCAATACTTGGATATGATCTTGTTATCAGGAATAACCTTGAGTGATTCGCAAATTTTGCAAATTCCTGTTTCCTTCTCTTGGAGAGCGGTAATCAAAAAATATTATACAGTATTTCTGCAATACACATAATTGAGCCTCAAAAAATATGTCTATTAAGACTATGATTATTTTATAAAACCACATTCAAAAAGTTTACATCTAATCAGATTCCTCTACATAATGAGTCGCACTTAGGATCTATTTTTATAAGATTGGATCCCACCTCTGAGGCCGGGGTTCGAAAGCTGGTAGTTGCTTGCCATTGGTCGGCAGTTTACAGTACAGAACCCTAACGAACTGTATGTACTGGTTTCCTCTGCTCTTCCAACTACCCATCGTGATATGACCTGTACAGTGTTGAAAGCGACGTAAAACCTCAAATAAATAAATATAAGATTGGATATTCCTCAGGAAAAACATTTGTCATGAGCATAATGTTCCTGTATGATAAGGGCAACAGATCAATCACTAGATAGCTGTAGCTTTTATCAGTGGCATCCTCATAAGTGATTTTTAACTTTTTTGGAATACCTCACTGAGCTCCTAAAGTTTTTATTTGGTATCTCTTGGGTTCTTTAATAAAATACTAAGAATTAAGAGTGATATCTCGTCTGTATTTACCCTGATGAAATAGGTTTTGAAGTAACAAGAAAACAGTCAAATTTTGATGACAAGATTAGGGATAAAGGGCCATTTGAGGCTGCCATTTTAGGTCATCCATTATTATTAGATAATGATTCAAATTTGATATTTACTATTTTTTTAATCAGGCAATCCCTGAATAAATTCTATCTCAATGTCCTCATACAGGTCATACATATCCTACATGACAGCATAGAAGTAATATATTTTTTCACTGGCTTGTAAAACATCTCAACTAGATTGTGCAGTACTTTAAAAAACAGGGGATGTTCTACCTGATCCTGAGGGCCCACAAATAATAGCGGTAGTTGGAGAACTGAACTTAAACATGTTCACTGATTCTTTTTTCATTCATGCAATTACACTAAGTTTTATATCCTAAGAATCCAAAATAATCAGAGAAATGGGCGTGCTAGTCTGCTCTATATATATCCAGAACAGTATCAGATAAGATTTGGTAGAAAAAAAGCTCTAGTCCTCCAAATACAACCTCCTTTATCAGGTAACAGTCAAAATTGGAGAAACAATGCGATAGGAGATGCGTTCTTGTGTTTTAATTTTATGTTTTATGCGGTCATATTTTGGTGGACCGGAGCTCTGTTTTGGGGAAATATGCTGCTGTGAGGAGGCTATGGGTGTATGCGTGGACAGTCTGTTTCCACAGTTTTCCTAGAGTCCAATGATAAAGGTACTCTATTTTAAGCGATTTCAAATAGTCCATATAAATGCTTTTCTGGACAATTTAGAGTATCTTACAATGCTAAATATTGAGTACTTTATCTGCAAATGGATTAAGCTCATTCTGCCTTAAGTTTATCTAGCAATAAATATGTCTTTGAGAGAGAATGCCAAATGTAGGACCTACCTTTGCACCAAATTAAAAATAAAATTATGCAGTACAAGATAATGTTGAAACAGAGGGGAGCTACATAGATTCAGGTAGGGTACTTTCCATAAACGTGTCATATATGTAGAATATAGTAATGTGTTGGGGTGTACGCTGGGGTTCAAAACTTAATGTTGATTTAAATGGTTATAGATTAATGCTGAGGTTCTTTAGCATAGCTGTAAAACTATGCAAACAACGAATTACGTTCAGGTGCTTACCTTTGGGTCCGAAATTTTCCATTGATTTTAAATGGTATTGAGAACTTCGGCAGAGCTCACAATACCTTTCCTCTCTAGTTAGCCTACATCCGGATGCTTATAAGAAACTGTTCTTCAGACAGTGTCTATATATAAAGTCAAGTAAAATTGTGTCAATGCAGAAGGTCTTTTTACAGAAAACAACAGGGATGACAGGAAAAAACAACAAGATTGACGGGAGAGAGTGACGTTCTGGATACCAAATAATCCCTGGCAGAGATCCAGATTCATTATTCTGAAATAAATCACCAGCCTGATGCAGGTACTAGTTGAAATTATTTATTTTTAAAATAAAAAAAATAGAAAAACTGAAATTATTTGGCTTACCTAGGAGTTTGGCCTCATTCAGGCTAAATATGAATTGTTTTGATCATTGTATTACAATTAGACCTAGGTTATTTATCATTTATTAATTACTTATTTGGCGTTTTACATCGCTTTCAACACTGTACAGGTCATATCACGACGGGTAGTTGGGAGGGCAGAGGAAACCAGTACATACAGTTGATCAAGGTTCTGTACTGTAAACTGCCGATGAACTACCAGCTTTCCCACTTGAGGTCAGGCCGGGAACCGAACGTCGATCTCAGAGGTGGGCGACGAGAGTGTTACCTGATGGGACTGATGAGGAAAATGACAATTTATATGCTATTTTAGTTATATGTCTATTTGGAGCTCTTTTAGCCTCTACTGTACTTTTGATCAAGAAATTCGCCAACAAATTTTTCAGATATATGTATGACATAATAATTATTACCTGCCGCAGGAGGTGCATTGAAGATGAGAATAATGCATCAACAAACACCTCAGTCACCTCAATTTTAAAAGTTCCTTGGAATCATAGAATCAAAATTGACGCTTTGAAAATTTTTGAGGAATTGAAAGATTCAGATCAAAATTTTAAAATGAGCATGACAAATATGCGAACACAAACTGAATCTTTTTGCTTAGAAACCATTATTGAAGTTGATTTGAGGAAAACTTTGGAACTACCACTACCAACAGCATTACACCACTTCCACTGATACTACCTAGTTCATAAAACCCAGGTGCACCTTCAAGCCCAAGCAAATGAGCACCACTACACACCCACTATCATAACAGATGAAGTGCCTTTAGGTTGGCAGATGCTGAAAGCACTCAGAAACTGTAGAAAAAAAGCACCACACCAGGAGACACCAATAAGATGCACCACAAAGCGACCACCCCACAACCAAGAAATATGCCCAAACTATCCATTTCACCACTTAGTACCACACCACCTAGATCCACTATTCCTGACCATCCCCTGGCTGAACTCAATGATCCCACACTGAATGTAACACATTTCTCAGATAACACAGATATTGAGGACACATCGGGCCTACTCCATACTTCCTAGTAGCCAGAACCTCCCAAACCATTCAACCCCTTCCAATTCCTTTTACAGTCAAACATAGGACAATGCCATGGGAAATGTTTTCATCAGAATATGCTAGTATCATTTTAGCTCACTTGGAAGAACAAGTTTTCAAAAAACCTACTCAATTAAGACTCTATTGTCTTTACCATTTGACAAATACACCATCCAAAAATTCAAAATATTCTTCCCATTCTAAACAACAACTGGGAAACAATCAAGCTCAAACCCTCAAACAGCAAAATGTCCACGGACTTCCCGGATGTTACAATTTTTAAACCTCCCTAGTTTTCTCTGAACAATACCCTTACCTAAAAAGTATGATAATCTTTAAACCCACAGACACCAACGGACTACTACACAAACCCTCCTACCACAAACACATATCCTCAAATCCAAATTTCTCATATTTGCAACAATTGCCAGGATTTAATTAAAGCTTCAAAAGCCTGGCCCCAAGTCCTCACCACAAGAGGTTACTCCAACAAGCTAATGTGCAATACCCTAGGAGAAACACTAAAAACTGTACAATTTAGTCTCTCAACCTGCAACTCTAAAAACATTACTGAAAGTTTTGCCCACAATATTTTAACCATATCTCCAACTGCAAAGGTACCTCTTAAACAACAAAGGTACCAACAACAACATAACACAGCCAGACGTATCAGCAATACACTACTCTTAATATCCAACCCTAAAAATCTACAGCGAGGCTCTTGCTGGTAAGTATGTCAACAAAGTACACATCTAACATGGACAGAGTATGTAATATCTTAAGTATTCCGCATTTTACTACAGCTTTTGTGGAAAATTATGTTAATTCTAAATCTTAATCTTCTGGAAAAAATCATGTAGATTAAGGGTACAGTAACTTCTGTGAAGACTTTATCGAGAAGATATCAATTGGTAAGTTTTTTTCACTGTTTCAAATTATATAATTCCATCAAAAATATGTTCTCAGTAAATGATAAGTAATTCTTTTCACTTCAAAACTTAACTCGGAAGAAATGTTAACCTTAAATTATAAACAGACAAAAAACAAGTATGACTACTACATATATAACTTAATGTTTATTTTAGTAAAAAGCAAAAACTTAAGGGGATCACTTTTTAGTGATTTCTACATTTTCCACATAAAACGTAGAGTAATTGCCAAAAGCTACAGATCAATCAGAAAGCATGCAAGTGCACATGATATAATGGTAAGACTAATTACAAGCGTAAGACTTTCCCTTCATTAACATATGATTAATTGAAAAATGTGTATTAGAATTCCTGTAATAAAGTAATTGCATTCTGCATTTTCAATTTTCCTTGAAATTTATCTAAATTAGTATAATAAGTTTTAAAATATTTAGGTAAATGTTAAAACCCTCTAAATTGAGAGTCCAGGGGGCATAAAAGTATTCTACATAATTTAAATTTATCTATTTGAGGGGGGTTCAAATATTTGGTCATTTCATTTTGAAAGGACACCTGTCTTGCAGAATTGTCAATATTTGATTATCTTTCGTAAATTAAGATATTTATATCCTACCAGGTGCAAATGACATCTGAACCAGAGGTTAAAGTGATAGAAGTAGGGTGCACATATAGGTGCCTGTGGACATGTAGCTGGTTTATTTGGGGTTTTACGTCGCTCTCAACACTGTACAGGTCATATCACGACGGGTAGTTAGAAGGGCAGAGAAAACCAGTACATACAGTTGAGGTTCTGTACCGTGAACTGCCAACCAACAGCAAGCACTACCAGCTTTCCCACTTGAGGTCGGGCTGGGAACCGAACATCGATCTCAGAGGTGGGAGGTGAGAGTGTTACCACTCTGCCACCGTGGTCCCTGTGGACATGTAGCAGCATTGCTGTAAACCTTTGCTGATTTAAAGATGAGAAAGAATGTAACATTACCAGATCATAGTGGCCTGTATGTCAGAAGCACAGGGTTGGCATTAGCCATGTAGAAAATGATAAACAGCAGTTTAAGGCTGTAAAATCAACTCTTTATGATCCTCTTAGAAAGCAAGAATTCCGCAGCTGTTCCTAACTTTATTATTTTACCAGCATTGAAACAAATGGAAAAGATTCCCGAAATTGCCACAAAATATGGACCTTGTGCAAAACTATCAGTTATAGCCACTCAACTACTGCAACTGCAGGTAGAAAATGTTTAAAGCAATTAGGTATACTTGATGACATATCAGTGACTTAAAGAAAGGCAACATATTTGTGGCCAAGACTTACAGTTAAACAAGTCTGCATTATGGCACAATCTCCGCAAATACAGAATTACTGCCAGTACAGTAGGAGAGATCGCTAAAAGACGAGAAAATTATGAAACCCTGGTGAGAAGGCTGAAATCAAAGAAATATTTTTATTGCACAAAATAGCCTTTCCTTATCCTCATAAGTGTTTGGTTGGTTTTGTAGAGCAAAACGTACTGACCGACTTGAATTTTTTTTAAAAGAAATGTTCTGGTTGAGAGAGGTGACCCTTTGTCTGCACATGACCGCGCTTGCACAGTAATCATTGTTCACAGAGAATTGTTGAGAATGCTTTATTTTATTTTTGGTCGTTTTGGGAGCAACATCATTTTCTGCTACGTTGAAGATGGCCGATGCACAGGTTAAGAATTCTAAAGATTTGAAGCGTGAACCCAGTCTCCACTGCAAGTCACACAACAAAATTAGTGGAAGGTGTAGAAAAAAACCTGGAAGACCCTATGACTTCACAGTGTGTGTCAACAACCTCGGGGGATTATAGCGAACCTGACCAGGATCACTGTCAGGACTCTTCTGAACCTCCTGAATGTACATTACCTGGGATGAGTTAATTTTATGTCTATACCTCTCAGTAGGGCTTACCCTTATTGATTTGGAGGTAATTGGAGTATTCTCATTGGGTGAAAGCTTTAAAAACAGTTATTTCTGATTAAATGAATTCCAGTGAATAACAGCTATCAACACCTGAATATCTATTTGCTTGTTAACAAGAAAAGGTGTCAAATATTGACAGTTCATAATTTAATTTGACAACTGGAGAAGAGTTCAATTCCTCTGGTTTTCATGCTTCAAAGGCTGCTGTCTCAGCTCTGCTGGTGAGTCATACCATAGCTAATTTTGTGTCTTGCTTTCTATTGCAGGGTCCTGATATGGATTTATTGGAGCCCACTGCAGAAGACAACCTGAATGAAGAGAAACATATGGGAGAAAATACTTCCATGCTTATTATTGCTAAATCATCCTCGTCTGTAGGAGAGAACCAGCTGATGTCAAGTCCAATCGATGTAAGTTTTTCTATTTGACCAATTTTCTGCATATTTCTTTAAAACAACTTATGGTGGGGAAAACCAGTGTTGGTGTATCACTTAAAGTAACCAGAAAGTGATTTTTAATCTAAGGTCCCCATGCTAAGTTGGAATTTGTACCACCACCTTTCAGTAACCCATTCTTACATGACTTGATAACTGGAGAAGAATCCAAATCCCTCTTGGTTTGCATTGTTCAATAGGCTATATGTTTCAGCAAAGTTCTTGTTTTTGGGGTAATGTTAGTAGTAAATAATTGAAAGTATATTTTTGGGGCCCTCTTGTTTTCACATTTCTTCAAAGGCTGCTTTCTGACCTTTGTTGGTGAGTCATACCGCCGGTAATTTTGTGTGTTGTTTTTAGCAGGGTCTCAATACTGATTAATTTGAACCCACTGCAGAAGATACCATGAATCAAGAGAAAGATATGAGAGAAAAGTCTTGCATGCCTGTTGTTGCTAAATCTTCCTAATCTGTGGGAGAGAACCAGCTGATGCAAAGTCCAATTGATGTAAGTTATTCTATTCAACCAGTTTTCTACACACTTCCTTATAATAACATATGGTGGGGGAAACCAGTGTTGGTCTATCACTTAAAGTAACCAAAAAGAGTTTTAACTTGAGGTCCTTATGCTAAGTTGGAATTTGTACCCACCATCCAGTAATTGATTCTTAAATTACTTTAACTTGACAACTGGATCAGAATTAAATCCCTCTTGCATTGTTTGATGTGCTGTATGCTTCAGTAAAGTTCTTGCTTTTGGGCTAATGAAAGTGGTAATTAATTGAAAGTATATTTTTTCAGGCCGCTGATACTGCTATTTTGAAGCCTACTGCTGAAGACACCAGCAAAGCAGAGAGACAACTGGGAAAAATGACTTCCTCACCAGCTGTCTCTAATGCACCATCATCAACTGGAGAAAATCTGTTGATAGAAAGTCCAATTGGTGTAAGTGTTTCTCCTTAAGCAATCTCTTACTATTTAATGATACAACTGATGGCAGAGGAAAACCAGTGTAGCTACACTAGTCAGGTCTTCCACACTATAAACTACTAACCTTTTGCATGGTTACCAAATTTGTAACCTACTGTAGTTAAACCAGGATCAAATCTGTACCTTTGTGTTCAGCATATAACCGTTAATTTAATCGGACCACTCGAACGAAATTGTAGAGCTCCTTACTTTGTATTGTTTAATGGACTGTAAATATTTTACATAGTTGGTAATCTCATGCATTGTTTTTCAGCCTTCTGTTGCAGTGACACATATATTCAAAGAAAATACTTGCTCATTTGGTGACTCTAATTTATCATCATTAATGGTAGGAAACCAAGTGAGCTCAAATCCACGACGACTTTGTGATCCAGAAACAACCAGACTACTAGTTACAGCCCTGCAAGAATACCTGCAGCATTGCTTAGACACTGGTCACCTACCAAAGGTGGCTGAAGTGACCCGGATTTTAATTAGACAGAACTTAAAGTGGATCATGGATGAAAATGGACGACAGAGAACAATGGAAAAAGTGAGACTAGAGTTAAAAAACATTAAAAAAAAGGAACAGATGATTGTGACAGCAGCAACAGTGTAATTGTTGAATCTTTCAATGCTATATCGTTTCAAGTGTTTTCTTTTTCATTTAATTTTAGTAATTTTTTTTTCTTTCAATGTTTTTATGATTGATGGATGCTTAACTCTGGCAAATTTCCATATTGTTCATTTGTAAATGTGTTGCATACAAATAGCAGTTAGCTAGATGTCTACCTTATGCTTAAGGATTTTTTGTTTCCACCTATATGTATGCCACCTTTAAATGGTTTTGATTCACTTCCATGTTACAGTAATGTAAGAAATTTTGCAAACCTGCACAGTTATAATGTGTGTATGTGCTATATAGTAAAGGGTCGTTATATAAATATGTCTACTGTGTACACATAAGATGTATCTCCTTTTTAATTGATTATATGTTGAGTTGAAATCTTGCTGTTCTTTCATTTATGTTGTCTAGAAATTAGTTGCTGGCTATATATCTGTGTTTTTGTAGCTAAATATATGTCAAAGGACTATGTAAAATATATTTGGAGTAAAATATTTTTGCTCAAGGGAAAGCCTGGACGCACGATTTGACACCAGTGGTGTTCCAATATCTTCAGCGGTTCCTGAGATATGGTCCAAAGAAGATGGAGGAGTTCATTTTTGGCTTAAAAGTGGCCAAAAGTAGGCCAGACGGACGAAAGTCTGCCAGAGAATGTGTCTCCCAGGTCAGCCTTGACCCAAGAATCTATTGGGATGGACTTAGTTTTTTTTTATGACTGGAAAAACGGGTAGGGGGAGAGGGTATTTTTTTGTTTGTTATGCAACAGACCGAGTGTGAGAGGCCCTTTTGGAGGGGGAAAGTGCTAGTAAAAAGGGGGTGGCGTTGGCCATATTCCCTGAAAGTTTGAAAGCTTCAAGTGGAACGACTATGGCGCCGGGCTGCGTTAAAGTGGAGGGTCGTCGATGGGACTTAAAAAAAAAAAGCTGTCCCTTCTCGACCTTCCCCCCCCTTCCTTCCCCTTCCCCCTGCCTCACTGGGGGTACGGCAGTGTACTTCCTGTTGACGAGAAACTTAATTTCGCTGCCTGCTCATCACCTGTAGGTGTATTTCTATCAACTTGGCAGAGGTGGGAATGTGGCTAGACGCACGGCGCACGGCAGTGCCCATATAATCCAAGAAGGCCATGGAAGGGGCCCGCATCAGCCACCGTCCCCCACCCGGCTGAGTGCTCCGGTACCAAAGTTATTAAAGTAAAGGTAAGTCCCGTCGTTGGCCAAAAATGCATTTCCAGCATCTCTTTAGAGGTGGGAATGTGGCTAGACGCACGGCGCACGGCAACGCCCATATAATCTAAGAAGGCCATGGAAGGGGCCCGCATCAGCCACCGTCCCCACCTGGCTGTGTACTCCGGTACCCGAGTTATTAAAGGAAACATAAGTCCCGGCCATGGCCAGAAAGCCATCTCCAGCAGGTTGGCAGAGGTGGGAATGCGCTAAGACGCACGGCAACCACCATATAATCTAAGAAGGCCATGGAAGGGGCCCGCTTCTGCCACCGTCCCCACCCAGCTATGTGCTCCGGTACCCGAGTTATTAAAGGAAACATAGGTCCCGGCCTGGCCAGAAAGCCATCTCCAGCAGGCTGGCAGAGGTGGGAATGCGCTAAGACGCATGGCAACGCCCATATAATCTAAGAAGGCCATGGAAGGGGCCCACTGACAGGATAATGATGTATATGACTCTCCAGTGGCCAGATATCTGATGGTGAGGGCCAACTTTTCCCCAACACTGATTGGAGCTCTGTAGTTGGCGGCCTGCCTGGCTAGACGTGGTTCCAGTCTGGTATTTATTATTTCAAAGAATTCTGGGGTCATCCTCATAAAATTGGTGAATCCTGGAATGTCTGTGGCATAGTTCAGCCATAATGTTGTGGTAGGCCCCCCTCTCCTCTCTCTGTAGTAGCCATGGCCTGACCCACATGTGCCTTCTTCTAGGTCTCTGTACTGCTTGTGGTGGTTGCTGTGGTCGACGTAGAAATAGCAAATACATCAGTATATGTAAATGAATAAAAAATTTAAAAACCCTAATGCTGGCATCCTGCTGTATTCCTAGACAAGTAATGATAATTACTTCCCTGAATTTATATATATACCCAGAAAATCCAGTTATTTTGCAAAACAAGAATCGGCCATCATGGTCTGAGGAACACTGAGGAGGCCTCAGGACGCCTGAGGAAGCCGGGACTTAATTGGGGGTTAGTCGGGGCCTCAGGCCTCCTGGGACCCAGTCGGTATGTGTACAACAAGATCGTGGTTCAAACCGACCAGAAAAATGGTTTAATCGGTTCTTAGTCGCAGAACAGTCGGGGACTGTGAGGGGCCTCCTGGGGCCTCCTCAAGGTTCCTGAGGCCGATCTGAACTTAATCCCAGGCTTTCATACCGATTCAGTATTCCCGCCCATTTTACCATTTTCTTCACCGACTGTCCACGATTAAGGGTCGCAGACAGGATCGGGGCTTAGTCCTTTGGTGGAACAGGGGCATAAATGCATGTGGGTCTAACTGCGTGAAATCAGCAGTTGAATGATGTTGCTGTCTGTTTAGACTTATTCTTAGTCTTGACAAGGTCTCTTTTGAACCATCTGAATTAGAATTTTAATATAAATAAAATTTATTTTACAGTCTCTCGAATAAATTTATTTGTAAATAAAATTTATTTTACAGTTTCTTGAATAAATTTATATAAGTAAATGTATTTTCCACAGCTTCTCTTAAAAACTTCAAATAAAAATATTGTAGTTTTATAAATAATGTTAATTAGAATACAATGTACTCAAGCATAATTCTCCTTAACATTGGGGAAAAAATTAGAATAACCTACAACTGATACATAATTCTGAAGAAGTATAATTCATTTGTATCAGCAAATTATTCACCATTGTAAACAGTGTGTTCTCTATACCTTAGGTTTCTGAAACTCTAAATATATCAGAAATATAAATATAGATTTAACAACCAGTCAATAGAAAGTCCCTTTATATTGTAGGATGCCTTTTTACAGTTGTCATACATGCCATAAGACATTCACAAGGTGCTACCACCGTGATAGACACATTCAAACCAAACATATGAATGCCTCTCACAACTGCAACCTGTGCTCAAACACCTACACACACCCACATGATTTGGCAAGACATATGGCCAAACATCATACAGCTACTGAACACAACACATCTGCATCCATCAGCGCCCACTTGAGTACACCAACAGTGAGAGATGAGGACATCCCTCCTGACTTTTTCAGACTGTTAGAGGAACTGGAGGACACCTTACCAAATGATTCCCAGGCAGTTCCATCATCTAGTGTGAATACATCAACCACACATTCCAGAACAAAGAACACTAGTACTCAAACTACCAACACGCACACATTGGCACCATACAAACCAAAGAAGCACCAACATACAAATACTCATGTATACAGGAAAATAGACAAAAGCCACACAGAACCCCTTAGTGGTCTTAGACCCTGTAGACATACAGTCAATCAACAGTGGTCTTCACATTGCCACCTACAACCCAAAACACACCATTTTTATGAGTACCAACTATTGCAGTAGCATTACACCCGTCACCACACACTCTAATATGAGAACAACAACACTCACAACCACCACTCAAACCAAAGCAGTAGCATCTACAACTACCACAATGTCCACAAACACTATAAGCACACCTAGAATTCTTCCCACAACCAGGTCTGTCACACCCCCTAACACACAAGATATGTCACAACCACGTGAAATACCACAAATCAAATATAGTAAGACAACACAGTCATACAGTCACACCCACTCTTAGTCAAAAAAAGATTTCAATGGGATACAAACAAGATAACAGAAATATTAAGTCAAAACATGAAAAAAACATGTGACATAACCATCAAAAAACCCCTAAAACCAAAAACCAGTCAAAACACACAGCAGGCTGAATAAATTGGTCAAAAGATATTTCCCACATGAAAAGGAAAGACAGTCAATGCCCCCCCCCAAAAAAAAAAAAAAAAAAAAAAACTTACTTGGCTAAAAAGGAGAATACTGACTGGGAATCATTAGTCAGGGAGGCCTATAGCCCAACTAAACCAGCTATAGTAACCATCAGTGATGACAGCATGACCAGTGACCAAGACATCATCCCAGCTGAAGAACCAATAAAGACAGCTGAAGATACTCAATTCCAGAGTGATCTTAGTAGGTTGTTTGGGGAAGTCAGCCCAGATCAACCATTTAGTATGACTGTTATTAAAGATACCCAATTCCAAAGTGACCTCATGAAGTTATTTGGGGAAGTTAGTTCAGAAGATGAGTTATAGGTACAAGGACAGATGTACTTTTATTTTTGTAATAAGAAATAAAAACACTGTTGAATATTTCAAACATTTACTTGTCAAAAACAATGCAAATAAAATTCAGTTAATCCCAAAAATATTCACTTAATGATCACCTTATTCATAACTAATTGATATTGTTGGAAATAAATATATAAATCATTATATAGGTTTATTTACTGCCTTATTCAAATATGGTGTACATAAAGACCACATATGGTTCATTAAATGACCCACCATAACTTGACCAAATCAACCAATTTGGGTATGCTTATGGTAATTACCTAACCTCCTTAAGTCGCTAAGGGGCAATGGGTTAGAGCAAAAGCAAATATTACCATAGCAACCTCCTGAATTAATGTGAAATACCATCAAAAACATATTTTAACCCACCATATGTATTTACAACAAAAATTCCAACTATTATAGCAACACATGTCATCTTAACCAAAGTCCAAATCCGGGGCAGTCTAGACTATTGGGCTGCTTGCCGGGGCCACAAATAGTACTTCAGGAGCTCAAGTCACTAAAATAACATATAGCCTCTGATGAGACCTAATCCAACTTTGGAGGTTGAAATATATGCTAATAAGATTAAGCACTATATCAGGCATCATTTTGCCTACATCTAGCCCACAACAATTCATTTTTATTTCACTATGGCCACACTCCTGTTGACTAGTGCTAGTCAGGATACGCTTGTGACTGCCTTTGGCACTATAGGTGTAAAATCTGCCACTAACATTGCATCTGGTAGAGACACTCCAATCCCTACAGCCAACTTTAGTGATGAGACATTGCAGTTACTCAACAGAGCTGCAGCAGCCTTGAATCCCACAGAGTCCACCAGTGCTCAACCCAACAAGAGGAGAAGACTAACCTAATGATGACTTGAAACGACTCAATTATCCTCAAGCAAGCAAAAGGATCTGCCTCAGAACAAAAACACTTCATAGGAAAAAACTGAGTTTAGCTACCAACATACACCAAATTAAACAATTATTACAGGAAAACAAATTCCCGTCACAAGCTGATTTCAACAGCAAAGTTCCAATGAACAGAGACCAGAACTTTAGAAATCAGTGAACAGTATTACCAATAAGTGCAAGCAAGAACTGACCAACCTTATCTTACATGATCTCATTTCAAAGTATCAATCCACCAAAACTGAGACTGAATCCAATTTGGCCCAATTACAAGAATTACTCAAAAATACTCAATTTGTAGAAATAAAAGAATTTTTACAATCAAAATACATACAGGCCATGAATTCAACATTTAATAGGACTGTAGCAAAGATAGACAGATCCAGATTCAGACAACCCCAGAAGAAAGGCCAAGGCTGGCTCAGGAGACCACAGGGCAACAGAAAACCAACCAAAGCTTACACTAATAAAAGTCACATTAAATCACTACTTGTCAACATCTTGAAAAACTTATAATTTATAAGTAGAATACCATTTCCAATATCCTAACATTAACTTTCAGTAATAAACTTTATGTTACCTTAAGTGTTGTTTTCTGCAAACCGGGGTCAGTTTCCATATCTCAAGGCAAACTAACTCACTCAACATATGAACTTAAGCATGTCTGACTCAAACAGTGAAGCCATTGCAACTCTTAAAGGGAGGCTCTGTACAACCGCCCTGGCATTCTCCCACCAGGGAAATCCATGCAATCACTTATTGGATATACTGTAGTAAATATCTCTAAAGTCCACTTGACCAAACATCAAGTTGAAGCCCTGGGAAAAGGGCTAACATTTTGCCCTACCCCAGAACCCGCAAACAAATCAACTATTTGGTCGGATTTTAAGGACTTTCACAGAAGATTAGTCCTCAAACACCATTTCTACAACGATAACCAACTATTGGACCAAAATAATCACCAGCTAGTACCGTTTCTATCTAACAACTTAGATGAAAATGAAAATCCATATAAACAAGTTCATGCACCTTTCAGAAATAAAAGTACTTGGAAACCAACCAATACACATATTTCTTTGAATGTCTTCAAACAAGCATTCAAAACAAATCTACTACATAGTAAAATTAAAAAGAAGACCTCAGATAACCTTACAAAAGACCAAAGAATGATTCTTAAGTCACTAAGTGACAACCCGGAAATAGTGATTAAGAAAGCAGACAAAGGATCTGCAGTAGTAGTCATGAACACCAAGGACTACCTGAGGGAAGGTTATAGACAATTGGGTGACAGAGCACTTTACACTCAAATACCAGAAGACCCAACTCATGATGTTAGTGAAAAAATCACTAAGACCCTCATTGAAATGAAAAACAAAGGCTTAATCATTTTTACCTATTGCCAAAAATCCACAAAAAGAATATCCCAGGTAGACCCACATGCAGTTCAGTAACCCACCCAACAGCTAACATTAGTAAATTTGTCGATGCACATATCAAAAACTATGTCCAAAGAACAAGGTCATACATTAGAGATACCCAAGATTTTATCACAAAAATTCTAGACTTGGGCAAAATACCGGAAGGTGCTTTTCTAGTAACTCTGGATGTTAGTTCTTTACACCAACAGGGGCCACGGTGGCAGAGTGGTAACACTCTCGCCTCCCACCTCTGCGGCCGGGGTTCGATCCCCGTCATGGCTGTAAGTGGGAAAGCTGGTAGTTGCTTGCCATTGGTCGGCAGTTTACAGTACAGAACCCTAGCGAACTATATGTACTGGTTTCTTCTGCCCTTCCAACTACCCGTCGTGATATGACCTGTACAGTGTTGAAAGCGACGTAAAACCCCAAATAAACAAAACAAACTTTACACAAACATACCAAACCAAGAAGGTATCTGTGCTGTAGCAGACCAACTTAGAAAAGGACCCTACAAAAACAGGGATTTCTAATTACATTTTAGACTTATTGAAACTAGTACTACGTAATATGTACTTTGAGTTCAATGGGGATTTCTACCTACAAACAGGTGGCACAGCCATGGGCACCTCTTTAGCGCCAAATTATGCTAATCTTTTCATGGACAAATTTGAAACAAAAGCCCTAGCAAATTACCCCCTAAAACCTTTAATTTGGAAAAGGTTTATAAATGACATTTTCATGGTTTGGACTCATGGTGAAATTCAACTCCAGAAATTTGTCGAATATTTGAATAGTATACATAATACCATCAAATTCACACACGAAGCCAGCACCACAGAAGTCAATTTCTTGGACACCACAATAAGAATCCAAACCAATAGAGAGTTATACACTACCCTATACACTAAGCTACTGATACCCATCTAAACCTACATTACAACTCTGCACACCCGCATAGTGTTATAGCAAAAGGCCCATATGGCCAATTCCTAAGACTGAGGCGCATATGCACATTAGACCAGGACTACCAATTACATGGTCAGAAACTAATCAAATATGACATGACAAGGGGTTACCCACATAAACCCCTAAAACATTACAAAAGAGCAGCTAGATTCTCACAAAAGGATCTGTTAGGTCTAAAAACAAGGAAAATCAGAGACCCTCAAGTACTAGTCACCACATTTAATCCCAGAAACCCAAATTTCTCAAAAATTATTAGGGATAATTGGAATATACTTGAAAATACTGATGAACTGAAACAGATATTTCCAGAAAAACCACTAATTGGCTTCAGAAGATTACCTAATCTCAGAGAGATATACTAACAAGCAATTCAATTAATCACCCCCAAAAAACACTAGACAGGGAATCTAAGGCACTTCCCCCAATATGCACCAGACTAGCTAAATGTACATACTGCCCTAAACTCAATAAAATAGATTACTTCATCAGCACCCACACCAAACAGAAATTCTGGTGTAATAAACTACCACCAAAACACAGACTCGCTTGTGAGATATACAATGCAATATATTTAATACATTGTACAAAATGCAACAAACAATACATTGGAGAAACGGGTAGACCAATCAGAAATAGGATCTATGAACACATAGCAAGTGCAAAAAATCCTAAAAAATCATTATCTACCCCAGTATCCAAACATTTTACCACTGATTCACATTCATATAAACACATGAAATTCAGTGTAATAGAATGGCTTGGAAATAATACAGGACCAGATTGTATGAGAAACCGTAGAAGGCAAGAACTCATATATATCTGGGATGTACCAACCATTTCACCAATTGGCATCAATCAATATGTATGATTAAATTACCTCTCAATGGTATAAAGTGGCCATATACCACCCTTTTATTTCTGCAATTTTAATATGTTATAGCTGACCCTAAAGTAGCTGATATTTAAATAAAATTCTCTAAATGCCATAGTTCTCAAGTTACAAGTGATTTTACTCATTATGGAAGTTAATGAAAGGTCACAAAGTAGCTATTACTCACTTAACTATTGGGATAGACTCTCATGTTACTCACCATGTTGTAGCTATGGAAAAAGTCGCTGAATAACATATTTTAACCAAATGCTCTAAATGCAATACTTTTCAAGTTATAATTTTTAGTGCATGATTTCAGGAATTTTAATGCATAAAAAATTATTTTAAAAATTCTAAAAAAAAATAATTAAGAGAGATCCAGGCCTGATACTCACACAAAGGAATTTACTAGTGGTCTAGTACCATATATGCAAGATAAGAGAGAAATCCCAGCAATAATGAATGAGAAACTTGTCATAAAGTGTTGAAATTTTCACACTTAGGGTGGGGGTACCTCACTTGTAATGACTCTGGGGAACAAGCGAACAGATCTGCATGCCTTGAACAACTTTTCCTCCTCAATAGATAAGGTGTCCTTAAAAAACAGAATGTCTCTGGGCCTTGTACCTTTGGAGAAGTTGTTCACGCGGACGTGCGTGATGCCATAATGTGAGCTGACTGACAAGTCAGCTGACATAAAAAACACCTCTGGATAGAGTTCCCAAAGTGGTAAATATCTTTATTTTTAGTACATTTATAAATATGTAAGCATTTGTTGTACATGCATTCAGTGGAACACAAAAGGATACACAAATAAAATTGAAAAGTGTATATAGAAAGAAATTTGTAACATAAACTAGCCCATAATACTAGCAGAGTTGCTAAATAACTAAATAAACAAGTGTCTAAAAATTTACAGGTTTACAGGTTACACAAATAAAATTGAAAAGTGTATATAGAAAGAAATTTGTAACATAAAATAGCCCATAATACTAGCAGAGTTGCTAAATAACTAAATAAACAAGTGTCTAAAAATTTACAGGTTTTGGAAATACATATTCATTACATATACCTTTTACCTTTAATGCTGATTATACAAAGTAGCATATATTTCAAACTTTACTGAAGACATAACCCCTGCCAAATGATAACCATGGTTAACCATGGTTACCATGGAAAAGCATCGCCAACCATGGTTAAACCATTACCAAACCATGGTTTTTCCATGGTTGACTGTGGTTTCTGTCAAAAACCTTGGTTAACCATGGTTGACTAAACCATGGTTAATCTAGAAACCATGGTTTTCCGAGCAAAGCATGGTCAAAATCAGCCTTAACCATGGTCAACCTTGGTTGACAACCATGGTTACTCCAGTAACCATGGTTTTCTGAGCAAAGCATGGTCAAAATGAGCCTTATCCTGAAACTTTGGTAGAATTCTATGCAGGGGTTTGAGCTTGAGCTGTAAACATATCCTGAAAATTTGGTCAAACTCCATGCAGTAATTTTAGAGAAATCTGTAACCATGGTTCACCATGGTTACTCTACTAACCATGGTATTCCAAGCAAAGCATGGTCAAAATGAGCCTTAACTATGGTCAACCTTGATTTACCATCCATGGTCACATTATACATATGCAACCATGCAAACCATTTGAACTTATAGTAATTCTTACTTTTACCATAATTATCTCCCACCAGGCTTTCAGCCCGTGAGGGAGATTATGAAAGGGTCAAGCGTGTGCGTCTGTTAGTGCGTCACACAGATTTCTCTAAAATTACTGCATGGAGTTTGACCAAATTTTCAGGATATGTTCAGCTCAAGCTCAAACCCCTGCATAGAATTCTACCAAAGTTTCAGGATAAGTGTATCCCAAGACAATGGTGTTGCCATGGCAAAAGTTTTTACGAATTTCCAGTCTTATAGTCTTTGGGTGTTCTTCAGCCAAAAATCCTGGCAATATTAGATTGCCATCACATAATTAAGATATATCTAACCTAAGAGGACCAAAAGCTGATCAAATTGGTGATGTACCTGCTAATTACTGTTGCCATGGCAACGGTTTAAACAATTCTGCAGTTCTATGTAGTTGTCCTTCAGTCTAAGCCTTTGCATTTCTTTCAATGAAATTTTCAGGATATGTTTCACCCATAGCCATATGGTTTGAGGAGTATCTGCCAATAGCTACTGCCATGGCAACAGTTTTACGCAGTTTTTTTTTAATTTTCCAAGGAATATCAAATTATTAAGGGGACCTCAAACACTCAATTATACCAAACTTATAGCAAATTTACTATTTAGTATTGCAGTACAGTCTAACCCACTTATCCCGATCTCGGTAATATCGACTTCCTGTTTATCTCGAGGTTACACCCTCAGTCCCAACTCATTTAAAATAAAATATATAAGAAAATTAAAGCTTATTTCGATATAAAATGCTAGTATTTGCGCTTATTTCGAGGCTATTTGCCATTTTATACACCGTGTTTTGTTTATATTTAGTCCGGTTGAGAGAATTCATTCGTAAGAAAAACAAACACACACATCCAGCATGTGTTACAAGAAGCAATAAGGCTGAAAGTCAAACAATAATATGGCCATCTCTGAAGATTACATCTACTGGCAACACTTTCAATGACAAGCCAAATTGTTTTTTTTCCCTCCCATTTCTGTCGGTACTGTACGTAAACTTATTTACACAGAGACTATATCAAAACTACTATCACTTGTGATGCATGTTTTGTTGGATATTCCTGGAGGAATAAATTAAATTAAAGGTATTTAGTAGTTCATTTACAGTATACCCAACGGACATTGCTTGAAACAACATATTCCATCTGTTTGGCTAATATCATTCATTATCGCCCATACACTCGGTAGTTGTTTTGACAAGTTTAGTCTCCCAAAGGCTTGAATGTATATTTCGACTTTTGGATAAGTCGAGGTGATAGGAATGGTCCCATAAAATTCGAGATAATGAGGTTAGACTGTATTCGGTATTGTAAATTGTATTTCTAACAATGATATTTGTCGTGTTGTCAATAATTTATTCCCAAACCATTACTTTGCAAAAGAGTATTTGAAGTTTGATGTCTACATGATTCTTGTATTTGATCAGGTAAATACATGAAATATAGTTGTAGCTTTGCTTATGGATATTAAAGTAAGTGTTGTAATACAAGCTTCATTATTTTAGATTAGAAAGCATTTAGAAAACTGCTGAAGATGAATCAGATGGTTTATTAATTCTCAAACTGCATATAGCATTTAATTTCAACTGAATAATCAGGTAAACTCTAGACTGTGATTTGTAACTGTCTTTAACTGTAATTAATATATTTTCCATCCTTTGGAATTACTGACTATACCTTAATTAAACCATGGTTTTTGACTTAAATGTCACATTCTATTTCAAAATATACTTGCATATATTACACATATAATACCCTTAAGGTACATACTGGTTAAGCGCCACACTGTTGTTTATCTTACTTGCACATTGAGACATTTTTGCTGTACCCCATCATAAGACAGCATAATTTACACCTAAACTATAATTCAAAAACTAAACTGCCCATTCAAAAGACATTTAAATTTGCAAGATGCAATAATTTTCTTGACATTAGTTTTAATTATTTATTTTAAAACACTGTGACCAAGCAGATTTGGTAATCTGGCAACATATATTCCGTGTGGAAAAGACAAATAAAATAGCTTTTCAACAATCTCATTTACAGGTATAACAATGTTTTGGTTTGTTTCATTAACCTTTAAGATATGCTTCAACAGAAATGAGTCATTTTCAACTGCAATAAATTTCTCACATAATGCAAATACATGTTTCAACAAACTGTCCAGAAAAAAGTACTTTATTCTCAAAACTTCACCTTTACTTGTGAGAATGACACAACAAATCCGTTTTCTCAATCGTTGGTACTCTGCTGAATAAAATTTCTCACCCATAACCTCCACACACAAAACCTTCTGCCATTTATGGAAGTCAACTTCAAAATTTAATTGTTTTAATTGGTCCATATCACTCTCATTGAGTTTCTGAAGTTTCCCCGCCACTGAGCAATTTTCCATTTCCCTGGTACCCCCCCACTGCCTCTTGTGTTGTCTCATTCTTTCAATGAACTTTCTGGCCTCAGGATTTGCCACTGATGATATATCAAACGAATTCATTTTGAACTGTTGGTTTTTAAAATGTAAATACTGCTTTGTTACATCACCAGTTCCATGAACTGCTTTCAAAATAGCTGCATTGGCATCTTCGAATGCAAAGCAACTCCACGCCCAAAGAGGCCCCCATCTTTTAACAAAGTAAACAAGGTGACTGCCAATATTATGTATATTGAGGCCACAACCACCTTCATTGTATAATTCAGCCATTTGCTTGTAAAATTTATCTAGCATGGCCTCGGTACTGGCAAGTTCTTCAGGGGTTATTTTGTCACCAAGAAGGTTGAAGATTGATCCAGACAGCAAGCAGAAATGCTGCAAATATCTTTCAGGGATAATTCCATATATGCATGGGACACCATAAAACAAAAGCCAAGACTGTAGTTCAGTGGCCTTGAAATTCGAATAATGTTTTTCAAGGTCTCTTGGTAATCTTTCAATATAGTCCGGTGGCTGGATGTTGCACAGTTTTTCTGAAATTTCCTTAACTTTATTTCCTATAAACCATGGCTGCTTGCTGTTTGTTGGACTTAACCAGAGGTACAAGAGGTTTTTCACAGCACCCATTAATACACCATGCATGTAATCAGGCAACATGCCATCAACAAGATCAAAACACAACATGTTACTGATACCAGATTCACCACAAATACCTTTTATCCTCTGGGAAGGTGTTGCCCTTGGTGCAATAGACTGCTTTATGTCTTCATCCTTGCGGATATCTGGTCGATTGTTCTCGTTTTTGTATGGGTAAACCCTGCAGTGGCCTTTTCCCTTCTTAACTACCTTACCCTCTTCCTCGCACGTTGAACACCCATGTTTTCCATTATGCATACTCATATTAAGAACATATGCTTTTGCTTGAAGATCCATGGTGCCACAACAAACTGTAACTTTAACAGTTATCTTTTGGTGGTCAACACAAACTGCAATACCATTTTCAAACAAGTGATTGATCTTACTTGAGAAGGCCCCTAAATATTCTCTAAATGGTGGGTTCTTTTTCCCTTGCCAAATGCCAGCTAAAATCAGATTATCACGTGAAAATCTATGCATTGGGGGAAGCTCATTGATTGCCAGAAATATTGGCCAAAGTTTAACATTTGAAGAACTATAAAGTGGCACTCCATCAGTATTGAAAATGCAGGATATGTTTGTTTCACCATGCAAAAATTTTCCCTCTCTAGTCATGGCTTGGTAAGCACTCCCATGGATAATATCACATATATTTTCCCCAGTATAGCTAAAAGCAGCTTGTTTCATGTCAGTGATGTTTTTCCACATGCCCTTCCTTTCCAGCAAACTTTTAATTTGTGTTTCAATATTGGCACTAATAAATGATGTTCTGGGTTGCCTCACTGACTTTAATTGTGCAAGTAAATTGCCCTGGTACCTTAAATTTTCACACTTTGTACTTCCGCAGATGTATATATCAGGGTCATTTGGAAAAACTTTGCTGCAATCCGAACAGTAGTGGAATACCTCATATTCACTACTATTGCTAGCAAAATCAATGTCACTTGAATTTACAGAATCAATCTTGAGAACTGAAAACAACTTCATGAGCTCACTTGATGCATCCCGAGAAATGTTATACCGTAGTATGTATGACAAAACACACATGCTTGCAGAGTTTTGCATTCCTTCCGGTGATGAGATGCTTAGTTCATTGTCACTTTCTGATGTAATTGAGATATCACTGTCTACACTGGTACACTCACTCAAAGCATCATCTGAAGAATTATATTCAATTTCACTGTCCTCAAAAGAAGTATCACTGTTAGAGACAATTGGTTCACCTGCCTCAAAAGAGCTATCAGTTTCAGTTGGACTCACTTGACGTAGCTCTAAAGAACTATCTGCGTCGGTTAGAGTTGTTTCCCATCCCTCAAAAGAACTATTAAGACAGTTTGCTTGTTCCCCTTCATAAGAACTGTCACTGTCAGTGATAGGTGCTGAAGCTGTTAGACTGATTAACCCTCCAGTCTTCATGCTTGCCAAATTGGGAATGGATTGAGTGTGTTCAGATTCTTCTAAGCTTTGACTCATTAGCCCCCTTTTCACACTGGCCCTTCTCATTTGTGTTCTTTTTGGCATAGTGCTATCACCATTGTTGTATCTTCGATACACTTTTTTCACTGGACCTAAAACACATGTTTGAAACTTTTACTGGATGCACTGAAAAGCATGTACATTAAAAATTACCCATAACAATCGCCATCTGGCAAAAATATGCATGCTTAACAGGGTTGGGGCCGAGTACGAGTGAATGTACTTGAGTACGAGTACATCCCAAATATCCGAGTACAAGTACAAGTACATTTTTAGGTGGGTTGCGTGGAACCATCCGGCCTATTAGATTGATCTGTCTGTCTGTCCGTCCGTCCATCCACTTTGGTTTCCGGACTCTAGCTCAAAAACGCTTTGCCAAATCAAATTCAAACTTGGCATGGAGTTAAACCATCATCATAGCTAGGTTGCTGTTGTAATTCTGAGCATTTGTTTACCTGTTAGCCTTTTGGACAAATATTTGGTTTCAGGGTTGAAAAACTTAACAAAACTTAACGACTTAAGTCGCCAGTGATTTCAGTCTTTGGATGGCAGTGTATGAAACACTTTTGTGACTAACATAACAATGAAGCTAGCAACTTGGATAGCCAGTCCATCAGTCACTAGTGGCTGGTTGCTAGTCACAGTATGTATCCTCATTCTTAATTTTTCTGTCATCTGACAGTGGCTAGGGGGCTCAGGCAAAATTTTTAGGGTGTGTTCACGTTCGCTGGACACGCGACAGCTATTTTTTCCAGCCAATATAAATAACCTGATCTGTTCACATAGAAGCGACAGCGACACACGACAGGCGACACAGAAATCTGCGACGCGACAGAATAGCGCACTGCTCAAAAAAATCGCTTTCTCATGAGGGGGCAGGGGGTAACAAAAATCTAAAAGTTCAAATACTCATATCATTCTTAATATTTGACCGATTTTGAAAATTTAAAAAGCTACTGAATCATTTTAACATAGACCTTACAACCAAATGTCTTATTTATGTTGTTATTAAAATGATAAAAATATAAATGGTTATTGTTTCCTAGCCAACAGATGCATCAGGAAAAGACAAAAACTTTGATACCTTAATTGTCAAAATCGGTTGAAAATTAAGCTAGAAATACTCATTTAAAATAAGTTACTGGACTGGTTTGTAGCTTGTCGCTTGTGGTGTGAACACACTTTATTGCTTGTAGCTGTCGCAGGTCGCTTGTCGCATGAAGGTGAACATATATACTAATACTGCATTTCAATATAATGACAAAAAAATTAACCAGGCCAGCTTGTGGTAATTTACCAGGTCAAACTTGTGTGAGTGGTTGTCAGTACAAGGCCGCAGCGCAAATGCAGAGTTATTCAGTAAGGGTGCAGATACATTTAGCGACCAGTGGCCAGTCGCAGTGTATCATACAAAAAGACTAGCGACTTGAGTTGAAAGTTGCTGGGTACAATTGTTTGAAGTTAAAATCGCCGAATGTATCATGCCTAACTAAATACTCAAATCGTGGCCAACTCAAGTCGCTAGTCGCTGGTCGCTAATTGTATCTGCACCCTCATTGTCAATGCATTGCCTCAGTGCCAACGCAATAGTTGCTCAGCTTGCTTCAATTTAAGTGAAATATCAAGCAGCCTTTTAAAGGAGCTTTCCTAAAACGTTGACTTTAAGTAAGGGAGGGAGGAAATCAAGGAAATCCTTGAATTTAAGGTGACCTTTATCTTTTTATTTTAATTGGTCATCTAACTTTCAGTTAGCAGTACAGCCATATATGGATGGATTATTTCTTTAATAAAAAAGTAGCTTGTAATTTTTTAAATTTAAACCTTAAAGATTACAGAATATATGTTGCTATCTGATTAAACAATAAGTTAACTTTTTAGCCTTTTTGGGCATCTCTGGCCCCTCTTGTTTACAATGTACTCAAGTACGAGTATATTGAAAAGTACTCAAGTACAAGTACATTTTAAGTTTTATTTAAAATTTAAATTTTTAAATTTAAATTCTTAAGATTACAAGATATTTTACCTCTTTAATTTATCGAGTTAGCTTATTAAATATTTTATATGGTAAGCATCTATAAATTACAAGAAAATATCAATATATGATTTAACTTACTTTTATTATGTCTTGTGACCAAGTGATGTAGTATTCTTCTCTTTGATGACAGGCACCTGCTGCATATTTTGCACTTGAACAATTCCTTATTCTGGAGATGAAGCACACTGTAACAAGAATCTTTTGATGTATAAGACATAATAAAATCATTGATTTATTTGATATAAGGGACTTTGACAGTTGTGACATCACATCTGGAAATACCCAAATTAATTTATTGATTTGTGAGGTCATGGATCTATCTGTGAGATCATCATACTGACTTGTCAAAAGATAGTTTTTGAGGGACAGCTGTTTGCATTTGATAGTGTCATTTTGTCTTGTGTTTATTTCGTAATAGATTCATTTTCAGGGTTGTCTTGTTAATATGCTTTGCATTTAATGATACTGCATATTGATAAGATTCCTCTGAACTTTTGTTCAACAATCTGTAAAGGATTTGTACATCAAAATATTGGAAAGTGTGGAGGCAATGCAAAAAAAAGTACTTCAATAAGTATTGCAGTATTGCTTTATTTGGAAGTCTGAATAGAAAATTATTTGATACATACAGTCAATCCATTTTATATGTGTATCATTAACAATGTACAAGAAGGTATGAAATTAGATTCGGCATTGGATAGAGGTTCATGCAAAGGTCACCCAAACTGACATTATGATATACAGGTACTGGGAATAGGTTACACCATTAAAAAAGTAAGTATGAATGAACTTGCCAGTCTGGTTGATTTATTGGTCTTTGTGAATGTAGTTTTTAAATAAGAATTTTTCGTTCCAAAGAAAAATGTTTAGATTCAAAGTCTATTCTAACTTTTACTTAATCTCTCACTAAATGCATGTATAAGGCAGTTTAGACAATGGTGTGGTGCATATTGTCTAGTTCAATTGTGTTTTGATTCTGTTTATGATACAGGCATCAACCTAGACTAGACAATAATCTCCTTACACTGCCAAGTTACAGCTGGTACATAACTGGTACTTGTTCCAAAACTCTACACTCTGGGGGACACCATCCCCCACTATAATTGCAATCGATGAAAGTTCATTACTAGTCTGTGGACTGTGTTAACTACACATAAGGTTAACTTAAAGCCATTCATGACAAACATAAAAATGATTAATGTACTCACGCACAATGCATCAACTTTCACATAATTATCTTACAAGCTAAAAATCTTGAAAAGTATCAAGATTTTAATTATTAAAATCACAAAAAAAATATGCTTGTTTATCTATGCCAATTCATCATTATAATTTTATAATGATGTGAGTGTAGAATTCACGTTTTACAGTATGTTAGAAAGGAAGTCTTTCTCATAAACATGTACAAATGTTTTTTCTATATTTTCTAGACTTCCCAACAAACTGTTTGACAGTTGACAAAACATGTGATAGATAGGCACTCTTATTGCACTTTCTGATGCCTGTAGTGCACCTTTGTTTTTCTCTTGTCTGATATTGGGCCGCTGTCACATGGAGATTAGTATCCTAGAGTGACAATCTTTCATATTTGATTTGAACTGTTTGTGCAAAAACACACAAACAGTATCTAAATCAGGTATCCCATACATATATAAAAATAATTTATATGCTAACTTTTCTGATATCACACCATATGTCAGGCTGGGAGCTCATAAATTTGCATTAAAAAACGCATATACAACAATATGCAAAGTACAGAGTATGATAAATATTCAAACTACTGTAACCATAATTTGTCCTATTTTCGTCCTATATAAAGAGACTGATCATAAAAGCTTGCATTAGATGAGCATTGCTTTTTATTTAAAAATTATAAACTTATCATTGAAATAAGTTAATCATATGATTAAACCATAATATAAATCATAATCACTCATTTTTAATGATTTACCAAAAGTAATTCAGTGAGAAAGTTACTGCTGGAAGGATCCCTTTCTGCAATCCCCTAACAGTTCAAATTTGAACTTGTTACCATGCCAACAAAAGAGGATCAAAGAGGAGTCAAAAATCCTACTTCAGGGGAATGAATGTAACTTTATCCTAGCCTCTGATGAGATGATGACACACTAGTCTAATTCGAAATACAGTCATTCACTAAATGCATGTATAAGGCAGTTTAGACAATGGTGTGGTGCATATTGTCTAGTTCAATTGTGTTTTGATTCTATTCTAACTTTTATAAGAATTAGAATCTTTGTGAATAGGGCCCAAACTCATGTGTAATTTGGAAACACATTCCCTCACAATATCTGGAAAAAGACATTCTGAGCCTACGTTTAAAAAGTTTTAAAAATGAAATAGTAAAACTTACCAGAGTGAAGCTTTGCTGTATGTCTTTGTAAACTCTGTTTACTGGCAAAATGTTTGCTGCATTTGTTACAGCTGAAAGTTTTCTTGGTTTCTTTCCTTTTGCATCCAAGTATCCCATTTCCATCCTCACTGTGAACATTCATGCTCAGTATTTGCAATTCTTAAAACATAATGTTTGTCTTTATATGCTTTGTAAGATTCCCCAAAACACAACTGCAAAACCAGCTGGTCATCAAAATGGTATCACGAAATTGTTACAGAAGATTGCTAGATTGCTAGAAAAGTTCAACCCCATGCTTGAAAACATAAACATCACATGACCTTTAGCTTGTTGTCTGGCTAGCATTGATGAGAAACCCCTAATCATTGGACCAGAGCAAATCTGTGCTGCTCATTGTGATTGGTCTAACAACAGGAAACTCAAAAAGAAAACAGGAAACACAGAAAAGAAAAGGAGGGAAAATTCAGTGATTGTTTCTGAATCTGCATGTTTTGTTAATTATTTGGATTTCTGCTTTCATTTGTTCACAATGAATGTGCTACTCTACTGGTATGAGGAAACCAAATGGTCAGTGCAGTCATTAAAAGCAATTGAGGAGCCAAGGCTACCATATGAAAGTTATAAACCAGGGATGAAAGTGAATGCAAAGTATCAGGGAAGACTTTATCCATGTGTCATTCTGGGCATTTCAGGTAACAATTTTATTTTGCCTTTTATTTCATTTAAATAGGAACCTGTTAATTGCACCTTCAGCCACCTGTCTGTTGCTGGTTCATATCTTTTAAACTTTAATGGGTTATCCAGACATCTGATCATCACATGTGCAGTATCTGTATGTCAGTGTCATAACTTGAATTATCAATATTTAAATATACTGCTTCAGAAATCCCCAGAGAATTGTATTTAGTATAACTTAATATTCCCTTGTGCTATATAATTAAGCCTATAGTTAGTTATATTCAGCTTGGTGTACAGAAAAGTTCCCATCCAAAGGTTCCCACCCGGTAAATTTCCCACCCCTAAAGTTGATGGGCTGGAAAAGTTCCCACATATGTAAAAAAAGTTTCAGAGTACAATCTTGTGCAGACTTTTTTTTCTTGCCGTGTCTAATTGAACCCAATAAATCAACATCTTAGAAATGGGTTAATTATTAACTAAAATTGTACAGGTTATTACTCGCATAAAATGTAGCACGAAGTTGAGGAATATGCCAGCATATATCCACAAAAACAACACATGTTGGACTGCCTGTCAGAATGTTAAGCAAGTCTTTTAAATTGTGATACTTACAACAAAAACAATTTAGCTGCTTTTTACGATTAATAATTAACAGGTTATCCTTATGAGATGACCCTGTCATCTCGTAGTTTACAAAAATGCTTCAGTATTGCTGCGAATCGCGAGTCCGTGAGATTTTTTATTATATATTCTACAGAGTTCTGAAAGGTCTCATTCTGCAGCATTTTATGTGTAGATCGTTTTAAATATTACACTTAAGCTTGTCACCTAAGATATTCGCAGTATTTTACTTGATTTTTGTTGAATATTGCTGGGATCTGTGTCGTCCATCTTTGTGTGATGACGTCATCACTCTTCGAGTTCAACACCGAAATATGTATTTCTATTTGTTGTAAGCGATCCGGTGACGAACTGCCACCGATGCGGAGTTCAGTGTATGCAAATTGGACGGTGTACACCGAAGCAGTGGTCCGAAGTCGCATTCGTTTTATGTTAATGAGATGTCGGTGTTGTTTTGTCCACCGAAGCGGTGTTCGGTGTATGCAAATTAGCTACAAATCCTCTATATAAGGAGGGCAGATCCTGTTTTTGGCGGTTGTGCTTTACCGGTCCAACGGGTACACCCAACTTTCATTTAATCTGACAATTTATTTAATTACTTCGGTTTTACCGTCCATAATCCGGATCCGTTTGTTTTATTAAGATTGTATAATTGATTCACACATTGTCTGACATTTTTACTAAATTCGGACCATGATTTGACTAATTATATTTCATTTTTGTCAGACAATTGTTTTGGCCCCAGTGTTTGTAAATAGAAGCACATTTTTTTGACAGTTCTTACTACAGAGTTGTAGTATATTTCATTGATAGTTTTAGTGTGCTTGTATCAGTATTTTATTTGTTGCTATCAGGCTAGTGTTGGCATTTGTGTAGGGACAATTTATGAGTTATATAGCCTGATATTTTTCCATGATAAATTGATAATATATCTCACTGTAGACAGAGTTTCTTAACTGTTGTTGTCATATATTTCTATTGTATATTTTGTCATTTACCATTGTTGAACCAAGTTATATGATTATAATATATTGTTGAAACTTACATCTGATAGTTTTTACTACTCATCAACAATACTTTGGCTTCATCGGCTTACTGATACCAGGCTTCAGTAAAATCACCCTGTAAGCCAATTCCAATAAATTACCTGGACACATCTTTGGTGATTGGCCCACTTTGAACACAACGCGAAACCTGTATAATTTTTACACACTTGGGCTTAAGGGTCGCCACTTGTTAACTACAACACAGAGACGGTTTGACTGGAATATTGTTTATATTGTTGCCCTAAACATGCACATTTTTTTAACAACTTTCAGGTGAAAAGAATGATTTAAAGCATGTGGCATTGCAAGTGGAAGAAGTTTTAAAGACAAAAGATGAAATCAATATTGATAGTATTTTGTCTGCCCTAGAAATAGTGACATTGGACAAGAAAAAATCGGACGAGGAAGCCAGTCTCATTTCAATTCAAGGTAAGTTGGTCAAGCTGTTTTGTATATAGCAAAAGTAAGTTTTGAACAGCTTCAGACAGATCTTCTAAGAAATGCACAAAGGCATAATTATTTAAATTTCCATTTTGTCTTGGGGTTTATAATTGAAGGTGTGGCCAGTATCTTACCAGCTGATAAACTGATATCAGAAAAAAAGAAGAATTTTTGGCCATTGTGCACTTTCCCCATTTGTATACATTGTAATTAGGGCCATAAAGGTCTAAAATTTGTTCAGATACCCTGAGAGAAATTTAAAAAGTTGTGTATACTCATAAATGGATAGGTTAGAAATTAATGGGTATATTTCAAAACCAGGTGACACTTATTGATTTTCCTCAAGGACATTATTTCCACTATATTATTTTAAATACACTGTGAAATGCATTAATCACCAACTATTACTTACCCCTTAATTTATTACAGAAGACAGAACACAAACACCTTATACACCTTGATACTGGTTTGTAGATTTTTTACATACAAATGAGAAAATATTTTAGATAAGAAGACTGACAGACCATTATCTACGGAAGTTGCAGTGGAAATGGACAACAATGGTAAATTATTACATTCATAATATTCAAAATATTTATCTGCTTTCACCTTTCAATGACAGCTAAAAAGAGGAGAAAATGTTAACTCTAGTACAACTCCAGTTCTGCACAAATATTGTGTTAATTCATAAAAACATGTACAGGATTAAAACACAGTTACTTCAATTTTATTCGGCTAATGGTGAGTAAATTTAAAGAATATGCTGTAAGATCATTGTCAATGTAAAAAAATAAATGTACTTCCACTAAGTAAGTTATGTTTTCATTGTACTTTGTTTCTTGGTTTGTCGACTTATTCGTTAGCAGGATTTCTAAAAAAACACTGGGTGAATTGCTTCAACCATCACAGAATATTTTGCAATTATCAGTAGGAAGAGGGGATTAAAGTTTTGGCACTTAATCTGAGGCACTATTCTTTTAGCGGGGTTTCTTAAAAACAACTTTGATATTTATGTTTTTGTTATTTGGCACAAACATTGGCAATATTAGCTTCAAATAGAACATATATCTCATATTTCACACTATCAATGAAACTTTATAAGCCCAGATATGTAATACCTATTACAATTCCATTATTTTAATAGGGTAAACTATTTACAGAATAGACTGAATGCTATTATTGCCATTAAAAATCATATGTTAAAATGGGATATTTTCAGACAATGAAAGAGTTCTGATGAGGCCCAGGGCTACTCCCAACAGGTGAGAATCAATGCCATTTTCTATACAAAATAAAAAGTAAAAAACTATTTAACACATGGATATGTTGTGACAGAACTTAAAGTCTTACAGACTTTACAATTCTGTGACAGAACCTTAATGCCTTTACTTAAAAATGTATTCCTCAATATACTTAAAAAGTTAAAATAGTATTAGATATTAGGCATTTTATGACATACAGGTTATATTGACAGAATTTATAGATGACAGTAAGTGCTCAACCCATATTGTTTTTTCCTCAATCTGTCATTTTAAAGCCAGTGAAGGCCACTTGAAGGTCAAATTTGGAGCCTTTCTTATAGGGAATCAAGTCTTTTGAACTCGTCAGACTTCACCTTCCACCCCCCTTCAAGATCAAATAGGCTGTAGCTAATCATAGGGATAAATTTTTTCTTGTTCCTTTCTGTTCCTCACCATGGCCTGTCCATGGATACACATCAGCTATATGCAATTTCTCACCACCTCCCTAGCATAATTATGATAAGAAATCAGTAAATAGATCACTTTTTTTGTTTTTAAGAAACGAGGACCGAAGCAACAGCAGAGATGAGGAGACTGTCACAAAGTTAGTAAATATTTCACTGATGTAATTATTATTACTTTCTGCCCAACATTTTATAAGAGTAAAATTGTAGGTAAATTGTTATCTATATGATAATCTTTCTCTTGTTTTGCTTGAATAATTTGTAATTGAATAAATTCTTATGTGTAAAGCTGTTGTACAGTGCAGTAAAATGAGCAACCTATTAAAAAGCATGTAAAACTTTGATATTTTGAAGTGACTAAATTAATACACATGAAATAATTAGTACTTTAACTACAGAAATTTTCAGGTAAGCTGCCTGATTATATGAACAGGTCACATAAATTAATTTCTGATTAATTTATACTTAATTATATATTTATTTGTCCTGAAAACAAATTGTTTACCCCTCGGCTGGTATTGTCGTCGGCATTTTATCTGACTGTCCATGAATCTTGTCTGACCTTTGTGTGACCCTTGACCCTGTGACATTTGACCTATTAATATCTTGTCGGGGCTAAATCTACACAACCATTAGCTGGAGGTTCAAACCTAGCAGGAATGTTCCTTAGGGTGTCTAGTTGTGCAACATCATGGTCTGGTGACCTTTGACCTTGACCCTGCGACATTTGACCTAAATATCTTGTCTGGCCTGGAACTTTGATGCTTGTCTTCCTAGCTTTACCAAATGTCATATGACAAGTCACTGTGCCTTACAGATGTGTAGTGTCAGGGTCTAGATGGATTTCACCTTTAACCTTGATGCTTTGTCTTGGATATTTGGTCCTGCGCCAAGGGCTATTCAGCAACATGTTATGTTTTATGGTAGGAAAGAATTCAGAAGGCTAAAAGAAAAATTCCAGAAGATGGAGGCTCGCCTGCAAAAGCTTGAGAGCCTTTTTGAAAAGTCAAGCGTGCCAAAGGTTGCCTTGTGCCCAGAAACCTCTGCAGAGCAGCCATCAGTGTCACAGCCTGCCTCGGAGGTTGCAGCTGCTCCAAAGCCTGGATGCAGTGCCACTGAAGTCTTGTCACCAGTGCAAGAAGTCACCTTCAAAGGCTTCACTCTGGACCAGCTGAAGGACATGATCAGCCACAGTGATGGACTTTATGACTCTATCCACACCATCCTATTGAAATTGTTTGAGTCAGATTATCTTATTTCACATTCTATCAGTGGCCAACGTCCAAACAGCCACAAGACAGCCAAACCAAAATTTGATGACAGGCTCTTTGGCGCCTTCATGAATGTGATTAAGTCAAAATTCCCTGAGGTAAAAAAAACTGATATAACAGCAAAAATTCAGGCTGTACAAAAAAAGTACACAATCAAAAGTCAACAAAAAGGCATTAATTGATAAGATATTATTTTTATGTCAGATGGTATCTCCATCTGACATATTACAGTCTGTCTGGTGCAAGAAGAGCTCAGTTGCATTGACAAGTTTTATTGTACATTGAATTTAGAGAAGAGTCCATCAAATTTATGTTTCAAAATTTGCATAGAACAAGAAAAAATATATCTCTAGAGGTGTCTTCTTCTTTTTATCTTTTTAAAATCGGGGTTATATTCCGAGTAATTTGTGTTTGAAAATTTGAATAGAACAAGAAAAACTATATATTTATATTTCGAGTAATCTTGTAAAAAGGCAAATATTCATGAGTTTGATGATGTCATCCTAATAGGTAAATGATCTGCCCTCTTTAAAAACTCCTTCAATCAGAAGTGAGCCCACTGACAAGGGAATGTGGTCTTATAGATATTTATTCACTGGGGGTGAACCCCCAACTAACAACATAAAAATCAATTACCGCTGTAAGAAGATAGGAACACAAATTAATCTCTCCATCTGACATACAGTGGGCATTGGCCCACTTGCCTCTTGTTAAAATAAATTTGTTATAAAGTCTAATTGCATCCCAAGACAGGGGACACCTCTGTTGAGTATTGATCTGTATCATCAGATTCCCTTGTCAGTGTGCTTGCTTTTGATTGGAGGAGTTTTAAAGAGGGTGGAGCATAAACCTGTCAAGACGATGTCATGAAACTCATGAATATTGCCTTTTTACAAGATTACTCAAAATATAACCCCCTTTTTAAAAAAAAAGTAAAAGAAGACTATTCTAGAGATATTGTTTTTATTGTTCTATGCAAATTTTCAAACACAAATTCGACAAACTCATCTCTAAATTGAATGTAGAATCAAACTTGTCAATGCAAATGAGCTCTTCTTGCCCCAGACAGACTATAATATGTCAGACAGAGATACCATCTGACATAAAAAAGACATAAATCCAACATTTTGTGAGATTTTTATCAAATTTGACATAGATTTAGAAGCATAGATATAGAAGTGGTCTAGCCATCCAGTTGTTTTGGTAGCGTCACAGTCAAAACTGAGTCATGTATGAGTTAAAATAGAGTCAAAATTTTTTTTAAAAGATGTAAACGCACATTTTTGCAGATTATTTATAGAATTCGGCAGGTACATTGATATTGAAGAGGTTATTGTAGTAGCCCTAGACTCCAAATTGAGTCAGAAATTAGTAACAAATAAAGTATTGAAGATAGTAATTTTTTTGTTAAATAAGGTCATTCGCCTACTTTTGAGTGAACTTTCATGTGGTGAAGTTTCAGAGCTGTAGCTATTTGCATAGCTGAGTAATAGCTACTAAAATGTGTAAATGACTATTATCTCTAAAAGTATTGAAGATAACAATTTCTTGTTAAATAAGTCATTCACCTACTTTTGAGTGACCTTTTATGTGGTGAAGTTTCAGAGCTGTAGCTATTTGCATTCCTGAGTAATAGCTACTAAAATGTGTAAATGTCCATTATCTCTAAAAGTATTGAAGTTAGCCATTTTTTTGGTTAAATAAGTCACTCACCTACTTTTGATTGACCTTTCATGTGGTCAAGTTTCAGAGCTGTAGCTATTTGCATTCCTGAGTAATAGCTACTAAAATGTGTAAATGACTATTATTTCTAAAAGTATTGAAGATAGCAAATTTTTTGTTAAATAAGTCATTCACCTACTTTTGAGTGACCTTTCATGTGGTCATGTTTCAGAGCTGTAACTATTTGCAAAGCTGAGTAATAGCTACTAAAATGTGTAAATGACTATTATTTCTAAAAGTATTGAAGATAGCAATTTTTTTGTTAAATAAGGCATTCACCTACTTTCCGGTGACCTTTCATGTGATGAAGTTTCAGAGCTGTAGCTATCTGCATAGCTGAGTAATAGCTACCAAAATGTGTAAATGTCTATTATCTCTAAAAGTATTGAAGATAGCAATTTCTTGTTAAATAAGTCATGTGGTGAAGTTTCAGAGCTGTAACTATTTACATAGCTGAGTAATAGTTACTAGAATGAGTAAATGTCTATTATCTCTTAAAAGTATTGAAGATTTTTATGAATAAAGTCATTTAGCTATTTCTGGGTGACTTGTCGCTTGGTCAAGTTTTACAGCACTACCTGTTTGCATCTGATATACTAGCTTATCTATAGAATGAGTAACTGTCTTTTATCTTTAAAATTATTGCACATGGTCAATTTTTTTAATGGTCTGGAGATACAGAGCCGGTTCACTCTATGCGACCGGCATAATGCTAGTTTGTAAAAATATTTGAAAATGTATTTTTATGCAATCTTTTTAACTGTCTTTTTGGAAAATAAAAGAAATGTTCAATCTGCCTTCATGTTTATTATTATTATTAATCACTTCCAACTGTAATAAATAAGTCTGGGTGTTTCTATTATGGTATTGATTCATTATATTAATGAGTAATATAAGATTTTAGAGCTATCAAGTTAATGTTGACTAAAACGGTGGTGGTTGACGATGGTTATACACCATCAGGTTAACCGTGGTTTGGGTAAAGTCAACCAAGAATAGTAACCGTGCTTAGCAGTGGTGCCATTTGTTACAAATGTTAAACCTGAACCTTGGTTAACCACCGACAACCAGTGGTTGTGGTGTCGACCATCCCAGGTTTGTTACCATAATTTACCATGGTTACATGCCATTCTTTTAGCAAAACCATGGTTTCTAACCTCGGTTAACCATGGTTTAGCAAACCATGGTTAACCAAGGTTGCAAAACAAGCTTTTAGCAAAACCTGCATGATTAACCATGGTTAGAAACCATGCTTAACCGTGGTGCCTTTGGTCAAAAATGTTAAACCTCAACCATGGTTAACCACTGACAACCATGGTTGAAACCATGGTTGTAGAACTGTCTTTTATCTTTAAAATTATTGCACATGGTCAATTTTTTTAATGGTCTGGAGATACAGAGCCGGTTCACTCTATGCGACCGGCATGGTGCCACATTAAACTATGGTTTAAACATTGCAAGGTTAAAAGCATGGTCGATTATCATGGTCAACCATGGTTACTAACCATGGTCAACCATGGGTATTAACCATGGTCAACCATGGTTACTAACCTTGGTCAACCATGGTTACTAACCATGGTTTATTAACTTAGGTTAACCATGGTTTTAACCATGGTTTTGGGAAAACCATGGTTAACCATGGTTGTCAACCATGGTTAACCGTGGTGCCATTTGTCAAAAATGTTAAATCTGAACCATGGTTAACCATGGTTCACCATTGATAACCATGGTTAAAACCATGGTTGTGGAACCATGGTTGACGGTGGTTAACCATGGTTAACCATGGTTTTGTCCACATCATTTGGCAGGGGATAGATAGATAATTAAAATTTAAGGGCAAAAACACAAGTGTGTCATACTGCACTAAAAAATAAAATAATAAATACACTAATTAATATTTACAACAAACAAATATATACAAATACACAATAATTGGCAAAAAAACAAATCACAAGATTATTAAAGTTGACTAGAAGACAAAAAAGATAAGTATAAAACAAAAGTAAAAGAGAACATCAAATAAGATAAAACATAAAAATAATAATGGAGTTTAACTATTACAAAATAATTTTATAGAGAGACTAGAAAAACATAAACAAGAAAAGAATGAATAAAAAACCAAAATATAACTATCACAATATTATACAAGACTAGATTTTACAGAATAAATTAACATGAGGAACAGAGAACAAAATAAATTAATTAAAACTTTTTGAACAAAGCAACTTCTTTTAAATAATTGATAACATTAAAAATATTTTCATTAAATAAATTTTTCATTGAGTTTATATTTCTGTAATATTTAATTCTAGTGTCACGTAGGTCAATACAGTCTAATAATATATGCTTGACTGTATCGGGACAATGACATGGAATGCACCAGGGCATATCTTCACCTTTCAACAGATAACTATGGGTGAAATAAGTGTGTCCTATACGGGCTCGAGTTATGACTATTTCCTCCCTACGAGATAAACCCGTCCAAACATAAAAATCTCCTACTGTAGGGTTTATTTGGAATAGTTTATTATCAGGACACGCATTCCATTGAGCTTGCCACTTTTGTTTAAAAACACTATTTACATTTACTTTCAAGTCTGTATAGGGGACTTTCAAGTCTAAAACATTAAAATTCAAGGCCTGTTTGGCAAGCTCATCTGCTTTTTCATTGCCCTTTATGCCTACGTGACTTGGAACCCAAGCTAAAACAACTTTCTTATTCACTGACAAACAATCATTAAAAAGTTTTAAAATATCTTGAATGAAAGGATGATCACAGTTGTTGCTATCAAGAGCTTGGAGACTAGATAAAGAATCAGTGAATATGATAAAAAGATCCCCATCACAATTTTTCACAATATTAAAAGCCATTTTAAGAGCCTGTAATTCAGCTGTAAATATACTAGCATTGCCAGGAAGTCTGACTTGGGCACTGAGGTTATTACATGTAGCAGCTGCAGCAACCTTATTTTCTGTTTTTGATCCATCAGTATATATAGCCCTATGGTCAGGATAACAACCTTTCAACTCAGCAAATAGACTTTGAAAAAGACAATCATCACCAAGATGTTTCTTTTGATGGGTGAGATAGAAGTCTATGTGAGGTTTCTGTATAGTCCAGGGTGGGTCATCTGGCAATGACACAGTCTGAATTAAATCCAGCTGAGGACAGACAGCAGACAAATCTTCCTCTACACGATGCCCAAAAGATCTAATTGCAGATGGTTTGTCATAAAGATCATAAAATTGGGGGTTAAAAACAACATCGTAAGCTGGATTGTCAGGATTACATCTCAACTTCAAAGCATCATTTGGCAGGGGAATACTCAAATAAAAATGTAAGTAGTTACATGATGAGTGTGAGATTATAATCAGATTATATTTGTACTGATTTAGAATAACAGAATATTTAATAATTTGAGAAATTAAAGGCTTTTCTCTCTGCAAGTGGTTACACAAATGAGCTGTTTTAAACAGCTGTGAACCCTTAGATCCCTCATTTGTGTTCAAACAAGGATAGCCAACATCAGAAGTGTTGGAATTCCCTTATCATTGGGAAGTTAAACCAACCTATTGGAAATCATTGGCTGGGAATCTTTTAACGTGGTCACATTTAACCTTTGACTCCTCCTTTGAGGTCAAGTGAAGATAGCGAACCTTAAAAGTCACACAGATTTGGAATATGAGAAACCAACCTGCAGAAAGTCATTGACTGGGAATCTATTGACATCACACATGGTAAATTTTAGCTTTCACAAATTTTGTGCATGGGCTAAACCTTGACTTTTCCATTATTGTGCCTGTGCTTTCTGTATTCTGAAGCAAAAATACTGCTACTCAACCAATTATTAATAAAGTCCAGCATAAAGTGTGTTTTTTTTTTCTCATCCCAGTTTATAACTAAAACCTGTGACACATTACAATTCCACTGAATTCTTTTTAATATTTCTTCTGGTAGAGTCTGAGAAAACTGTTTATCTGCCTGACAAGTATCTGCCCCATAAATTTCAAAACTTCTTGTCAACCTCCACAAGGGTCAGTAATTAGAGCAATGCCAGTTTACACAGAGCCTCAGCATGCACAGGAAATTGTCAAGAGATGTCCAAACCATACACTACAACAAGGACAAGATCAGAATGATGCAACATTTCAGATTGTGAAACTTGAGCACACACTGGCAGAATATGTGGAAGATCCAGTTTCAGGTAAGATTGGCTGGTTAGTTGAGCAGTTTGTTTTAAATTTTTGAAACCACCCTGCTCAATATTCTAAAAATGATCAATACTGATCCATGCTGGTCAGATGAACAAATTTTCCAGTTTTTCAAAATTTATAGAGGGACAAGAATTTACACAAAACCTGAGCGTGTAAACTCACACTATCTTTGTCACATTTACTGTATTTTAAAGTTCTTGAATCTTCATTCCATATGTAGAATGTAATTGAAATTGAAAAACACTTGTCACTCTGACAACTTTTTCCTAATTCAAAATTTTAATTTTAGTCACCAATTTTATTTCTGGCAGAAATGAGCTTAAAATGACTTCTTTGGGATTAGCAGAAACAAGTCTGGCAAATCTAACATTTTTACAATAGACCAGTGGATATTTAAGCTGTTACAAGTATGACAGTAATCCTGAATAGGTAGGAAAATTCATTATCTCTGGGTTTGAATTTAACTTTTTCTCCCACATTTTGTTGCTGTTTATTTTTCTCACAAGCTGTTTTGAAATCCTACAAGAAAAACAAAAATCTGAAATTTCTTGTAAATACTTTTTTCCAGAAGCAGTTTTAAATTTTTAAGGGCTAGATAATAATAATAATAAAAGTATAACTAAAAAGATTCAAACTTATGTTAGATCTAATAACTTCTTCATTTTTTCAATTTTTCTAATGTATTTTATTCACTCTTTTTTCACAAGAAAGGAAAACTTGAGTGGATAAAGGAGTTGTGAGAGTGGCACACCTCTATTGACAACTTACAAAAGAAACATACACATTATGAATAAAAGTTTGCATTAATTTAGCTTATATATTATTGATAGTATAATTGTTGCATCAAAAACAAAGGTTTTCATATGTTTAACAAACATTGTAGAAATACACATTACACAAAGGTTGTTGCAGACAAAAATGAAAAAGAAATAAACAAAGTAGGCCACATAACAAAAGGACAATTAAAGATACAAAAAATAGAAGCTTTCACAAAAATGCTTAAGAAGGTTATTTTAGCTTCTAATTCGCCATTTTATAGGCTGTTACAAAATAAGTAAAATAGTGCAATACAGAAATCTATAGAAAATTAATTGATAATAGTTTGCTTGTTTTTGTCTGACAATACATACATAAACACTGTCAGTTAACTGGTAAATCAAACTATATTCACTGACAAATAATTCTTAATCTAACTTTTTCAAATCTTTAAAATCTGTTGTTTACGTATTGCAGCTATTTGGTCTGTTTGCCATTTTACATACCATGTATTATTTTTGTTTTTCCACTGGTCATTGCCTCTATCTACAAATCATTCTTTCATATGAAATAAGCAACCAACAAATGCAATCAAGAAACAAGGAAGTACTGTGAGTGTTCCATGTATGACATAATTATGTCTTTGTAATGTTATATTAGTTTTAAGAATCTGGGACATTATTGCATCAGGCCAATTTGCTTTTTGCAGCAGAACAGCAAATGTGATATCATAAAGTACATTACAAATTTCATTTTTCTCACAGGAGGCTACTATCCGTTTTTTGTATTTTTTCCACATGGCAACCTCAGTGTTTATTGTCAACAAGAATTAGATGCAATTGTGGGGGTTTACATACTTAGCAAGTGGTTACAATTTCTTTCTTGTTATACTCCCAGACAAAAGACGGGGATATACTGGTTTCACCTCTGTTGTGCATTTTGACTTGTGTGTGGGATAGCTCAAAAATGCTTGGTCAGATTTCATGCAAACTTGGCACACACATGTACTTGGAACAGGAGAGGAACCCTTTTTAAAGATGACCTTCAACTCTTAATAATAAATTATGGCCACATTAAGGTAAAAAAATTGACTTTTAGCCACTTAATGCCCTCTAGGTCAAAAACTATGTGGCGTATCAGTCTCAGATTTTACATGGGAACACATTAATACAACATTTCATCTTATACATTGCAAAAAGCAAAACTTTATGTTAAGGATAAAATTGTCTTTGAGGCCATTACACACCCTACTTAGACATTTTTTCAACATTTTTTACCCTGTGACTTAAAATTTTTTAAGTCTGACAAGTCTCAAGCTGTAGTAGATATAACTTTAATATGTAATCTTTATCTGTAAAATTTTAAATCTGTAGTTTTAATTTTAAGGTCACCTTAAGATCACTAAAATGCTTACAGAGACCCAATTTATGGACCTTTTGCCACTTTTAAGCTCTATAGCTGTCAAACTATTTGACTAATAGAGCTGATATCTCGTCTGAGAATTTATTATATGCTTTTTAACATGTGAAAAATCAAGGCTTTAAATATACATTTAACCTGTTTATGAGAACGATAAACACCCACCTGAGTGACCCTGTTTCAACATTTTTGTCGTTGTAATTCATGAATTGTAAGTCTGACAAGTCTAAAATTGTTTAAGATATACCTTTAATATGTAATAACTGTGAAAAATTTGAAGTCTGTAGCTTTAATTTTAAGGTCGCCTTAAGGTCTTGAAAATGCCCAGAGATCCAATTTATGGATTTTTCAATAATTTCAAGCCATATAGCTGTCATACTATGTGATCGAAAGAGCTGAAATCTAATATGGGACAAAGTCAAAGTCAAAGTTGGGGTTTAACGTCCCGTTCAACAGCCAGGGTCATATTGGGACAGGTCCTCAGCATTGCCACTTGTGGGACTCGAACCCACATAGGTGACAGCCTATGATTAGATGCCAAACTTGCTAACCACTAGGCCACCGAGGACCTTAATCTAATATGGGAATATATTGATATGTTCTTTTTACATGTGCCGAAAACCAAGGCTATAAATAGAGATTTAATCTGTGTATGAGGACCATATACACCCACCTGAGTGACCCTTTTTCGACATTTTTCATATATTTTGCCCTGTAACTTGGAAATGGAAAGTCTGACAAGTCTCAAACTGTATTAAGTAAAACTTCTATGTGTAATCTTTGTATAAAATATGAATTAGCTTTAATTCCAAGGCTAATTTAATGTCTCTAAAATGCCAACAGAGACCGAATTTATTGACTTTTTACCATTTTAAGCCCTAGAACTGTGAAACAGTAGAACCTCAATTTTCCGAACCTAATGGGAGACATATAATCGGGTCGGATAATCAAGGGGTTCGCATAGATGAAGGATACCAAAATTTACCGTCTATGGGTTACCAAGTGGGCAATAATAGAAGATATATTGTATGCGCTACCTTAAAATATTACTCGGACTGGAGCTGGAGGTGTTCGCTTGGTACATGCATTGTTGACATTTCATTTTTGATAAACGTCATCATGCACTTTGTCAATTGAAAAACTCCGGGGAAATTATTTATTGTAAAACCCCAAACGAACACGTCTTCAGTCGGTGGTTGGCAATATATGTTATATTATGTGACTGATACAGTTAAAATCTCATCTGGGAATATATTAATATGTTCTTTTTCATGTGCCAAAAACCCAGGCTTCAAGTAGACATTTTACGAAAATGCTACAAAAATACCCAGTGAATGGAGGTGGTATAAGAGATCACATGTCTGGGGATATGTTGGCATTGAGTCAGTACAATCTAGTTTAAAATAAGTTGTATGTATATTGTACTTTAGTTTAGAATACTGGTCATCTTTATCTTATGTAAAATGGATACAAAATAAATTGGTCCACAGAGTAAAAAAATGACAGAAGCAGGGGGAAAGAAAAACATTAGTAAACAATAGGTTTATCAGCAAGTAGAGCAAGAAAGATCAAAAAAGCATTTAAAATCAATGTATTTGTTATGAAAATAAGGCAGATATATTGTAAGGTAATGCTGAATATGGCTGCTGTACTCGACACTACATGAAAACATTAGTACCAAATGCTACAGTAGATTTAAAGACAATAAAGATTTGAAACCAAAACATTCATCAACTGTAAATCATTGGATATTTTCTAAAAAAATACTTTTACTTTTCTTTTTCATAATGACAAAATAACACACTTTTATATAATCCAAATGGTTTACACATTTATTACAAAAATTAGTTGGTTTTTTTTATTTAAATCTACATTTAAAGTTTAAAATATGTACTTTCCTTTAAAAGTCAATATTCAAACTGTGCAGTTACTATGACCTGTTACATTGTAGAATTTACTAAAATGGCCTTATATATCCCTTACTCTAGGTCCAGGTAGTTTGGAAAGTGAAAACAAACTACCGCCTGAGAATATTTTCAATTTGACCTTTACCCTTGTTTTGGCTCAAAATCTTTTATATGGTGGTCTTTGATCTTGGAGTGCTTTTTCAATTTTACAAAAGAATTGCCAAACTCTTCCTGTGGACACAAATTTCATTTGGCCACAAATATGTTCTTCGTCTAGTTGACCTAATAATTTCCAAGCTAAAATAATTGAGCTTTCCTATACATGGATAAGTCATTTGTGTACAATCAATGGTTATAAACATTCAATGCAGCATTCTCCAACCTCTGAAATTGTTTATGTTGAGTGCATATTTGGAGGTGGGGTGGATTATGTGATCGCCCCTGAAATCTTCAGGGGTACTTGTGTCTACTTCTTTAAAGAACTCCTTCTTTATCAGTGAAACAATTGATATAATTTCTTCTCATCAGATAAACAGTTTGGGGTTTAATATTTTAGATTTTAAAATTTACTGGGAAAAGAATTAAATTTATCCTTGCAAATACAAAAATGTAAGGTTTGTATAATAATTGTGGCACACTGATAATTGGCCCCCATAAAATAGCTATTAAATGACTTTGGCATTAGAGGTGGTCTGCCTGGGGAAATGTTGCATCTCGTTGGCAATATCTATTTACTGTTAAATGCTAAGTAAAGTGTTTGTTATCTACAGTGCTTTGCATTTATGATTGACACAAATATGCATAAGTTCTTGATTGCACTAGGTATAGTTTATGCTTGATCATGAAATTCTGTCTTCATTGTGGACATAAATTTCAGAGCATTCATTTATTTCAGAGCATTCATTAATTCCACATTCATTAAAATTTATTAATGTGTGTTTCACGTTATATTTACCCTTGAGCGACAGGGTAATATTCACAGACGACAGCCTGTTGAAGTAAGAATTTGTGCTTGCCCTGGTTGCAATCAAGCTATAGAGGAACAAAAGCTAATTCTCCAGAAACACTATTTCTTCAGAGCCAACAAAGACTTATAGAAATTTAAAGAGGAAGTTACCCGTTCAGGGGGCTGACAATTATGTCATGAAAATAAAAGGGAGAGAAAATTATGAAATTCTGGTAAAAATCAGAGACTCTTTGAAAGTTAGCTCTAGCATACTGCCTGTATGCAGCCATAGTTTAACAGATAAGTGATCATTAAAAGAAGGGCAGAGGAAACCAGTACATACAGTTCGTTAGGGTTCTGTACTGTAAACTGCCGACCAATGGCAAGCAACTACCAGCTTTCCCACTTGAGGCCATGCTGGGATCGAACCCCGGCCTCAGAGGTGGGAGGCGAGAGTGTTACCACTCTGCCACCGTGGCCCCAGGCAGTCATTCAAGGCAAGTTGTGAATGGTTGAGGTCATTCACAAAGAGACACAAATATCATTCAGGAAGGCAACCCATATTGCTCAAAAGAGTGAAGAACTATTAGGCCACAAGATGTATAGCCTTCTAACTTATGTGACCAGGCTAAGGAAAGTAAGACATTACAGTATGGCAGAGATCTGCAATATGGATGAGACTCCCATCTGGTTATACATGTCTGGAACCTACACTCTCCAAGAACAAGGCAGCAAAACTGTTTCACTGCAGACAACAGGACATGAAAAGTCTAGGGTAACAGTAATGCTTGCTGCATTGGCTGATGGCACCAAGTTACCACCAATGGTATTATTCAAAGGAGTCAGGCCTTGAAAGATGTCCCAGTTGGAATATTTGTCAAGATGACCCACAAGCCTGGGCCAATAAAGAGGTTATCAAAGAGTGGCTCTTCAAAGTGTGGAAGAGAAATAAACTGACCAAATTACTAATTGTATGGGATGCACTTTCAAGTCATATCACTAAGGCAGTAAAGGAAGAGGTCAAGGTCAAGTACAACACTGACATGGCAATCATTCCTCTAGGCTGTACTAGCAAGCTGCAGCCATGTGATGTTTCATGGAACTGACCATTCAAAGATACTTTCAGAGACCACTGTATGATGAATGGCTTGTCAATGGTGAAAAAGAAATGATGAAACAAGGAAACAGAAAGCTTGTTCCCAAATCTGCTGTACTTCAGTGGATAAAAAACAGCCTAGGCTTCTGTTACACCTGATGTAATCAGAAAGTCATTCACGAAGACAGGCATCAGCTGTAACATGGATGGTACAAAAGATGACTTGCTATTCTGTGACAGTGTAGATGAAGATCCATTTAAAGGTTTCTGTGAGAATGAAGTGCAGGAGTGTAGTATGTTGGCTGATAACCTTCCCACCCCAAATGCTCTCTTGTGCTTGATTCCAAAGAATACAGTGAGCCTGAAGGGGAGGAGGATCTGGAGGATAACACTTATGATGACCCAGGATCACCGGACCACTGACATTAATATAAAATAAACCCTGAACTGACTTTGTCAGTCTTAGAAGCATTTGTATGTATTCAGCATATTGCATGTGTTAACTTGTCACAATTGCATGAGCTTATTCAGGCTAGGTATTTTATATATAAGCTAGTACAAAGACAGTGGAGGATGTTAACCTGGAGAAACAGATCTACAGTTCACTGGTGCTTGTTATCTTTATTATTGGTGAAAAAAACTCTAGTAAATGCACTCAAACATGTGCTTCTTATACATTTTGCAAATTGTTAAATCATGGAAATGAGAGTCCTTGTGAACCTTCTTCACAGATTGTCATGTTAGTGCAAAATAATTGTCAAAAATTTATCTGTCAAAATTTGTATCTAATAGTCTAATAGATAGGGAAGTTAATTAACAAAAACATATTATATACTAAATCATTGAAACAATGAGCACAAATTGTGTATAATACAGTATGTTTTGCCACACAATACTTGACATGATGTTTGTATAATTTGCACTTCCCTTCCTTCAGAGCAGATACTATGTATATATGTGTGTACTTACAAACTGTTAAGATCTTTGCACTATATCCTTTTTAACAGTGTGCTGCATTTAAGCATTAGTTAAGTGTTGTATCCATCAAGTCACATAACGATGTGCAGTATATAACTGACAGTTTAAGTCTGTGTTAATGAATACGGATGCAGAGGCATGGGCCATAAATCACTTTTGTATGCACCACGTGGATAAACAAAGTTTGCAGTAACTTTTTATCTAAATTATCTAAAGCTTGACTGTAAAATTGGGCATGTTTCCTGTGAGTGCTGATAAATAAACAGATAAAAAACACTTGGAAACACCTTGCATGTCTTCTAAGTACTGTATATAAAATCTGAGTTTAGCCCGGCAAACGTGCATACTGAGGGTGGACTATTCAATATTCATGGGGTGTGCGCTAATTACAGCAAAAACTTACCACAACCTTTTTGATTTAACTAATTTTCTGAGCGCACTGTGCGCTAATTACGCCAAATACGGTATTTCAGTAAAGATATTATTACTTTAACTGTTTGTTATAGCTGATATAACCATTTTATAGGCTATGGATATTTTGATGTGTTATAATCACTAATTCCAAATAGTATCTCTTCAGAAGTCCTCTGTTTTGTGTATTTTAGTTAAACCATACATACAGATGTACACACAAATAAAAGCTCACACCAGTTGTACTGTAGGAGTAAAAAACTGAAGGGAATAATAAAACAAAAAAAACAAAATACACCTGGATCTGTTAATGTATATCTTACATTAAAAGTTTAACATGGATTAAAACCAAAGTAATTCCATCACCTTTAACAGAACAGAATTACCACACTGGGGACAAAAATGTCAACCAAAGAGACTGATAAGAATGTTTCAACGGATGTATTAAAAAAGGATAGAGGCCATGCAAAGGCAAATGTTACAAGAGTTGTGAACCAGGTGGAATCCTTGGTGGAGGGATCCGATGTACCTCAGGTTACCAAACTGATGACAGCTTTCAATCAAGCCCTAGATGTATTTGAGACAAAACATACAGAATACCACATCCACAAGTGCCACAAGTCCAGCAGAACAGGAAGAGTCATCAGAGTACTTCAGGAAATTTACGGCTGGAGCAAAATTGAAGTACATATTCTTCACAGACATCGGCGCTGAACAGTGCAAAAACTCCTATGACCACTAAGTCCAAATCCACAAAATTAGTCAACACCCAGCCTCCTAACATGGTTTACAGCTGTCCTTGCTGTCAAGAAAACCACAAAATAACCAGATGTGAAAGGTTCAGGGCTATGAGAGTGAAGACAGAGTGTCTTTTGTACAGTCAAAGGATTTGTGTTTCTTGTGCTTAAAGCCCAACCATAAAAGCCGAGAATGCACGAGGACTTGTGACATAAATGGTTGTGGCAAAAAACACAACCGCTTCCTGCACCTTCCAAAAGGTGGAGATGATTCACAAAAGCCTGCTGCCTTGAATGATGGAAACACTGAAGTTAAGACCACAACAGTAGTAAACTGCAATTATAGCAAGTTGAATCCAGGCAAAATTGTCCTGCCTATTATGGCTGTTCGAGTCAGAGGAAAAGGGAGAAGAAACTACATGGATAAATTCTTAGTTACTCTCTCTTTCAGTGAATGAGTAAATGACTTGAGACCTTATTAGAGCAAAGGTGATTAATACATTTGATCTTAAGTGTCAAAGTGATTTAGCTTCTTATTGAAAATGATGGTACCTGTTCTATCATTTAGTCAGTGAGAAAATCAATTGTAACCAGAAAGATCGCACTTGTTATGGGAAAAAGGCCCCAAGATCAAAACTGGAAAATTCCTAGGAGTAATTATCTGATGCATTCATGATGTTGCATGTGACTGCAGGGCTTTTGAAGTTACATTATTTCAGTGAGGTATTTTACTAGAATACTTTCTAATATTAGCTTGTCTTGGTTAACAGATGGGACCATAGCCCCAAAGCTAACTGTAAAATACTACCTGCTGATGTTCCGAGTTATGACATTTCTCAGAGATATAGCTTATCCATTGTCAGAGTGATCTGACACCTATATACTGCCATTTAATCAATTATTAATTAATTTTAACTTCAATACGATTGAAATGAATTGGTCTTTTATTCATCATGAAACAGCTGCTTGATTTTATGGTTTATCTGAATAACATTGTCAGTCATCACTTAAGTCAGTCAAGGTGTCTAACATTAAATTTAATTAATTGTTGTTTAGTGAATGACCAAGTCTATTGTAACTTGGTATAAAAGCGTATTGTTCTTTTATTCAAGGTGCATCAATTTATTGACGGTATGGGTTAGCTGAGCAACTTTGTCAGCAAACATTTAAGTAAACCTGTCAATGAGTTCGAATGGTGAGAATTACACCTACGTACTGCCATTTAATCAAATATAAATCGATCTTAACTTCAACACGATTGTAATGAGAGGCTGTTTATTTAACATGAGACAACTTCTTGATGCTATGATTCATCGGAGTAACTTTGTTAATTATCACATAAGCAAACCTGTCATCGAGTTCAGGTGTTCAGAACTACACCTAACAGCTGTCATTTAGTCAATGAGCAAATCAATGTAACTTCTATATGATCGAAATGAGAAGTTCTCTTATCAAACATGCAACAACTTCTTGATGCTATGGTTCAACTGTGTAACTGTATCAGTCATCATTTAAGTAAACCTGTCCTTGAGTTTAGGTGCTGAGAATTAATTCAATTAACTGTCATTTAGTTAGTGTGATCTATTTGTCTGGGCTAAATGTCACCTAAAAATAGACTAAAAGAAGAACAAAAATTGTGCATTTCCAAATATTTTGCTACAGTACTACCATTTCTGGTTTCTAAATTGAACACCTTGACTCTCAGTGTTAACGTTACATCTGGTCTGAAATCCACCGGAGTAAGCTCAACTGTAACTCTCAATGTTTTTACCTGTATATACCGCATTGTTGTCTTGTATGTTATATTTGTATTTTTAGGATGTATTGGTCCTTTTGTGTTTCTTTAGCTGCTCCGCCTACTCTTTTTCGACTGATTGTTTGACCCAGTTTCTCAAATTAAGATATTTTTTCCATCCTTTTTTCTCCAATAATATTTTCAACAATCTCTTTTCTCGAATATCTCATGTTTCTTTAAAAATGGTTACTGTTACTTCCTTTGATCAATGTTTTCTGCAACTCTAAAAATATTGTCAGTAAACTGTCAGGGGTTAAGAGATTTTAACAAATGTACAGATGTCTTAAACTATCTAACTCAACAGAATCCAGACATTCTTTGTCTCCAGGATACACATTGGGTTAACGAAGACTTAAAATCAATAAAAACGCTATGGGCTGGTGAATACTTCATACACGGCTCCGGAACAAACTCAATGGGGGTGGCAATCTTAATTGGCAAAAAATTTGACTATAAAATCTCAGCAATTGAGAAGGATGAAGTTGGGAATTTCATATCAATACTTTCAACAATGAGCGATTGTCAATATATATGCGCCAAATAACGATTCACCACAATTTTTTGAATTTGTGAAAGGCAACATAGAAGATTCTTCTTATGAATATTGTATTATTTGTGTGGATCTTAATCTTGTTTTGGACCCAGAGAAGGACACATACAACTATAGAAATATAAATAACTCCAATGCTAGGCGATATCTATTAGACATGATGAATATTCTTTGTTTAAAGGATACCTTCCGAATTTTTAACAAGAACACACGTCGATATACCTGGCACAGAAAAAATCCTAGAAGACATACAAGATAAAATTACTTTTTAATATCCGATACTCTCTTGGATCTAGTTAACAAATACCAGATAAAATCAGGATATAGATCTGATCACTCTATCTTGGAACTTGTTTTAACCTTCTGTAATTTCCAACGGGACAGAGGTTTATGGAAATTCAATTGCTCTTTGCTAAAAAATAAAGATTATCTGATTGCAATTAATAATGTTATAGACATGGAAAAGCTAAATTATGCCTTGCCCGTGTACCATCCGATGTTCCTCAGTAAACTAGATGATTCTACTATTAACTTTACAATTTCCGATAGTGCTTTTTTAGAGCGTCTATTCCTTCAAATCAGATAAGAAACCATAAAATATGCTTCAAAATTGAAAAGGCAGTGTTGTGAAAAAGAACAAAACCTAAAAAATGAAATTGAAAACATGGAGAAAAACCTTGAACAAATTGACCAATATAAATTAGATGCGAAAAAAAAGGAGCTTGAGAATATTCGTAATGAAAACATCAAGGGTGTTATGATCCGATCTAGAGCCCAATGGCTGAATGATGGGTAAAAACCATCTAAATACCTCAGTTCTTTGGAGAAACACTTCTACATTGAAAAAACAGTCAGAAAAATTGCAACTGAATCTGGGATGGTCCTGACAAGTCAGAAAGAAATTTTAGCAGAAATTAAAAGTTTTTATGCTCACCTGTTTGAGAATAACGATCACAATCTTTGTGATTATAACCTATCAAAGATGTCCTCTTTGATAGGTTCAAACACTCCAACTGAGCAAGAATCAAATAACTTAGAAGGAATTCTAACTTTAGATGAAATTAGTGCAGCATTAAATTCCATGAAAAATAAAAAATGCCCAGGTATAGATGGCTTTCCAGTCGCATTTTTCAAGGTCTTTTGGACAAAGTTAAAATATTTTGTTTTGAGGGCCTTAAACTTTGAATCCGGTGAGTTGTCTGTGTTCCTAAGACAATGTGTAATAACATGTTTACCTAAAGGTGATAAGGCAAGACATTTTTTGAAGAATTGGAGACCAATCTCTTTGCTATCTGTCATTTATAAAATTGCTTCATTGTCTTTGGCTTTGAGATTACGACCAGTCTTAAATAAACTAATATCAAACACTCAGTCATGACGGAATGGTGCACTGGCGAAAATACTCAATTGATATATGATCTAATGCAATACACATATACAAACAAAATTCCAGGCTTACTAATGCTTATTGATTTTCAAAAAGCTTTTGACTCTGTCTTCTGGGCATTTCTTCAAGCCACACTCAATTTTTTTGGCTTTAAAGAAAGTTTTTGTAAGTGGACAAAGGTCCTTAATTCAAATGTTAGGGCAGCTGTGCTCTAATGTGGAACACTTTCAGATTTCTTCACAATTGGCCGTGGTTGTAGGCAAGGATATCCAATAGCATCTTATCTATTCTTACTCTGTGCCCAAATAATGTATTTATTAATAAATAATGATTCATCGATAAAAAGTACTTTTATCAATAAAACAGAATATAAAATTTCCCAATATGCAGATGACACAACCCTAATCTTAAACGGAAGTCAGGAATCCATCTTGGCTGCTCTAAGTGTCTTAGAAACTTTTGGTTCAATGTCTGGATTGCAGATAAACACTGACAAAACTAAGCTTATATGGACTGGTAAAAAGCGTAACTCAAAAGACGTAATTGATGTTGGTAAACCATTAACATGGGGAGAACCACCTTCAATCTGTTAGGGGTTAACTTTTCAGTGAACCTGAATGAAATGATACATATTAATTTACGCCGATTATAAAAAAGCTTGAACATTTATTTCATGTGTGGAACCAAAGGTATTTGACTCCGTTAGGAAGGATAACTGTAAAAAAAACTTTTGCCTTATCAAAATTAAATCATTTATTTTTTTCTCTACCTTATCCTGGAATTGTTAACTTAAAAAACATTGAAGGTATGTTTTTTAAGTTCATCTGGAAAGGTAAACAGGACAAAATGATGCGGCAGACATTGACAAAAAAGTACTTAGATGGTGGACCGAATATGCTCAATTTACATAATTTTGTCTAGCTCTTAAAATAAGTTGGTTACGCTGCCTTTATCAAAATCCAGAGGCTCCATGGGCTAAGTTAGCAAGAACTTTCATTGGCCCCTATTGCAAGATAATTGTACTTGGATCAAATTACTAAAAAACAATAGCTACAAAAATAGACTATAAGTTTTGGAAAGAAAATTTAGAAAGTTGGAGTGCTCTTATAGAGGGACTAGGCAATCACAGAAAGGATTTCACATTACCCATCTGGTATAATACTGAACTATCAAACCATTATTTCTACTGCCCCAAATGGTATAAAGCTGGTATTATCTCAATAGCTGTTTTACTCACAAGTAATGGAGATATCTCAACCGAAACAGAATTGCACACTATTTATAATGTTAAAACTAACTTTCTCAAATACCACAGGGTTATTAGGTCTATAAAAGCTTTTTATAGTAATATATATGATCAAAATCATATGAAACCAATTTATCACAGTCAGACTGAAATACTACTGAGGTCCCAAAAGGGATCAAAAGACTTTTATAACAGGTTCAATAATACAAATATAAAAAACAGACTTCGTTATTACTCCTATTGGGAGCAAGCTTTAAAGACAAAAATAACAGAGAAAGAGTGGAAATCTATCTATCGAAACTGCTTAAAGACTGTTAAGGACAATGATCTGGTGTGGTTGCTATATAGACTTTTAAATAGAATCCTGGGGACAAACGAGTACCTTGTAAAGATAAAACAAAAAGTAAATGCAAATTGCAATTTCTGCAAAAAAGAAACTGAAAGCATTACTCATCTTTTCATTGAGTGTAATTTTGTTAAAAGTTTCTGGACAGATCTGAAAAGAAATCTCCAATGTAATTTAGGAGTAGATTTGAATATCAACCCATCTAATAATATTTTTGGAATCCTTGGCCCCAATAACAAAAAGAGTTTAATCAATCTTATATTTCTTGCTGCAAAAATTTTTATTTTCAAAGCTTCAAGATCAAATGGACAATTATCACAACAGGCTTTTGGGAACTATGTAAAGGAAATTTATTTAAACCATGAAAATGCCTCAAAATTGAAAGATAAACATACAGACTTTATCAGAAACTGGGGAAGCATTCAGTCTCTTTTTACATGAAAAATTAAATTAAATTTTTAGACCCTTTCTTTTTGGAGCTAAAAGTATTTATGTAATTGTCTTTTTTTGTGTATATATGTGTGTGTGCTTTTTTGTGTTTCCTTAGATGTATTTTCCTGATGTTTATCACATAACACTACATATATGCCTTTTTTTTCTGACAGTGAGTTGCATACCATCATTTGTTATATAACCTTCGATCCTTTTTCCTGTTCACTTGTATTGTTATCTATTATTGGATTGGTTCTATGTACAAAAAATATGAATAAAAAAATCAGACTTATGCATCAAGGCATTTGGCTGGTTCGCTTTGCTTATCAAGAAAGGCAATAGTGATTGATGAATCAACAATTAGTGTTACAGAGACAACTGAAGTGCAATTGTCAGACATTTTATTGTCAAACACAGATGATAACTGCACATTTGAAGCAAGTGATGTCATTATCAAACCGAGTTTAAATATCAGACTAATGAGTCGTGTGTCAAAAAAAGGAACTATCTAACTGGAAATTGAAGGATGTTCATATCCCTGATATACAAGCAGATGATGTGCACATACTGATAGGGCAAGAGTGTGCCGACTTGCAGAAGCCCTTGAAAATAAAGGCAGGAAGAGCAGGGGAATGTTATCCTGTTATAACTGTATTTGGATGATCAATAAATGGCATTGTAAATATTCAGATGTTAAGGACAAGACCCAGCTCAGCCAAATATTTTATCAGATTTGGAGTGCATCAGCTGTTAAAATAGACAACCATTACACTGTGGACATACCATTCAAGACAAAACCACCAAATCTGCGTGACAACTGAGATGTGGCAGAACACAGATTAAGACTATTAGCCAAGCAATTAGACAAGGATAAAGATTTAAAAGAAGCATACATCAAAAGAACAAATGTGCTGTTAGACAACGGCTATGCAGAGAAGGTTAGGCAAAGAGACATAGGAAAGCCTGGATGTGTATGGTGCTTCCCTCATCATCCAGTTATCCACCCAAAAAAACCTGGAAAGACATGTATTGTGTATGATTGTTCAGCCACATATCAAGGTGTGTCCCTGAATGACACAGTCGTGCAAGGCCCAGATTTATCAAACAAACTGAATGGTGTTCTGCCAAAGTTTAGACAAGATAATGTACCTTTCATGGCAGACACTGATGAAAATGTATCATCAGGTCCGTGTGCATCCTCCAGACAGAGATATCCTCTGATGTCGTCTGATGCTGATGACCATACTTGAAACCCTTCAGTTGTGTATACAATGACCACACATCTGTTTAGTGGTGTTTGGTCCCCCAGCTGTGCAAATTTCGCATTGAGAAAGTGTGCAGTTGATCAAGTTCACAATTTCAATGAAGAGACTATAAACACAATAGTGAAAAAACTTCTATGTTGATGACTGTCTTAAATCAGATCCAACGACTGAAGCTGAAACTCAGTAGAATTACTGTACAACTATTAGAGAGTTGTTAGCTTCAGATGACTCACCATGCATCTTTGAAGTGGTTAGTAAATTTTGGGAACCAGATGGAATGTTAGCCAGACGGTTATCAATACTGAGTTCCTATGATTTTGAAACATCATAAGGGTATGTTATGCTCTAATGCTGATGGTCTATCTATACAGCCACCAAGAAAGTTTAAGACAGGTGACTGTGTCAAAGTCAAATTGGTGTGAAATCCAATGTGTCAACTATTACTGTGACTAGTTGTAATGTCTCTGTTGGTAATGCTCCTAGATATGAAAAAGATAAAAATATTCCTTCAACTAGTAGTGGTCAGACTTTTGAAAACGATCCCACTAGCATTGTGACTAGTGAGAACTGTGATGAAACTTCACAGGGGTTAAGCAAAAGGTCAAAATGCAAGATAAAAAGTAACTGGACAGATAGTTAGTCAGATAAGCAGCTGAGAGAAGATTAAATGAATGACTCAAGCATAAAACAGGTCATAAAGTTCAAACAGGAGAATGAAAACCCTCCTGAAACATCAACTTTAAGGTCAGAATGTCCAGAGGACAAAATGCATTGTGCCCAGTGGCCAATGTTAGAAATACATGACAAAATACTGTATAGGAAATTGGTTCCAAATGAATCTAAGAGAATCCTATATTATATTTTGTAGTACTTAAAAATTAAAAATAATAAAAATTTGATAGAACTTCATAATCACAAGACTTCCGGTCACTTAGGTGTACAGAAAATGTTTATCAAACTGTAACAAAGATTTTGCTGGCCTTGGTATAAGCGTGACATTATTAGCTAGTGCAAAATGTGTCGGATATGTGACAGCCACAAATAAGGTCACATGCCAAAAAAGGCTCCACCGAAGCAGGACTTTGTCTCCGCACCTATGAAAAAAATCGCTTGTGAACATAATGGGTCCTTTACGTGAAAGAGAAAAGAATAACAATACTAGTTGTGTCAGACTATTACAAAAGATATGTAGAGGCATATGCCCTCCCAGATCAAACAGCTCAAACAGTAGCTCCCTCTTTTTTGTGACTGAATGGATTTGTAGAAATGGGGTACCTTTACAAATTTTGTCTGATCAGGGTAGGAAATTTGAGTCTGAATTACTCCAAGAAATATGTGAACTGTTGGACATGAAGAAAATTTGCACATCCCGATATAGACCTCAAACCGATGGTCTAGTGGAGCGATATAACCAGACGTTGAAATCAATGTTGAGATCATTTTGCAATTCCAAAAAATTGGATTGGAATAATCACCTTCTTTATGTCATGATTGCATATTGGGCCACAGTTCAGGCGAGTACCAGGTGTACTCCAAATCTGTTTAGGTTTGGCCAAGAAATAAAACTGCCCGTAGATATGTATGGTCTAGTAAATGAAAGTAATGTCCCAAATTGTCCCACAGAATATGTACAATGGATACACTATTCCATTACAAATGCCTTTGAAAATGTTAGAGAAACTCTTAAAGCAAGCACCTGTACAAATCTTGTGATTGCAATGCTGAATCTAATAATTTTATAGTTTTTAAAAGAGGTAACTGGGTATGAGTGTACTATATGCTTAGTGACAAACAGAAATTTGTACAAGGCTGGAAAAGTCCTTATTTAGTAGTAGACAAAATAGGAGATCTTAATTAAAGGGTTCAAGAGAATGAAGGGTCATGGATGGTTGATACTAGAAGTATGTGTATATACTGTATATAGCTAATCTTATATGGTTATGGGTACATTTTTTTAGTTTTTTTCTTTTTGTTTTTGGCTGCATCTGAGGTCAATATTTATGACGAGCTAATGAAGGCTATGCATGAAGTAGAGTGGTCCAACAGTGAGTTGGAAGAAGGTGAACTAGTGGACTTGATTCAATTTCCAGGAGAGACCCAGGGGAAGGAGAACAAACAGCCTTTGAGTTACAAAGTCAACCAATGTAAGGTCAAAACATTCTCAAAGATGTATGCTCTGAAGAGGCACTTGAAGAAGGTGCATCAAAAGTCCATGCAACTCGTGGAATGTACCCAGTGCATCAAGATATTCAGAAGGAACTCGGACTTGAAGAGACATATTGTTTCGAAGCACTATTCATTTCCCAGAAAATGAGGAAGTTGGTCAGAAGACCAAACAAGTTCTTTGTGGACCATGAGGGTGTAGAACCTCCTTGAGGGTTCCTAACCCAAAGGGATCCTCAATGAGTCATGCAAGTCACACATCTGCAAACCACCCACGCTGCATCCAGCCAGCTTGCCAGAATGCCAGATAAGGCTGCAGTCATCCCAGCCATGACTGTTGACAGAAGGATTTATTGGGAAGAGGGTGATGGAGGCAAAGGAAAAACAAAGATATTGGGCAGGAATATTTTTGAACTGGCCATACAATCTGACCAACAACCTGACCGAAAGGGCGCCACACTCTTTTACTGTGAAATTCAACTTTAGTTTAGTACAGATGACAAAATTTTTAGGAAAGTACAAAACTTGTAGATTTTCACTTTCCATCTAACCCTCACTAGTTATGAAATATTAAGATACGTGGGAGACTTATGTGTTTACATACTAAATGTCATGTCACTGCAAAAAACATAATAATTTTGCAACTGAAAAAAAATATATTGTATAGATACTGTACCAGACTGAAAGAAAAACCAAAAATAACCTACACAAATGAAAATGTAGAAGCTGCATTTTAAGCAAACCTACATGGAAATACACTGGAAGTCAATCTACCAATGATGGCCTATCTGACCATAAAACAAAAGATCAGAACCAGGATTCTCTGACCTGAGAAACTACCAGGCCTGTACTGAGGATGTGCTTATTTGGACTAATCACATTCGTGAATACCAACTACCTCAAGAAAGTTCAGATAATTTAAAACAATTGACCCTAAAATGGTCTAACAGGTGCCAACAAAATGAACCACTCCATAAACTATTAAAGATACTAATGAATGAGGAACATTTTGTAAAATGCTAAGTCAATGAAATAATACAATAACATATTGCATAAAGAAAACATCGGATTAATCTGACGTCACAACTGTGCAATCAAACTAAATTATAACTCAACATCCCAAGAACACAACAAGTCACAGAAACACAACTGCTTGACCAGCTTAACTGTTATGCCGCAGTGATGAGAACATGACACCAGCTCCAGTCAATAGCCATAAGCCTACCAGTCTCACTGGCACACATCTCTGGACTTCAAAACTACCAGCCTAACCATTTGTCTTGTGTGACATAGTTCAACTTCAGCCTCCATTCAGTGTTCATGGAGAAAGAAAACACAATGTCCAATGAATAAGTGTTTCTGTTCCCTGCTTGTGAGGAGTAACAAGGCAGACTAAGTTCTCATGAAGGAAATGGCAAAGCGGTTTGCATACACGTTTCCTCCACATTAATACTCATACTACATAAATTCCACCTTTTAAAATGCTTTGTACAGTTATTACTCTTCTATATTTGAAGAACAAAACTGTACATTTATTCAGAAATAAAAGAAATCCAAATTTCTAAAAATACAAGTCACTCTGTAAAAAACTAATATTTAAAATTGTACTACTTTAGACATCACTTTACAATCTACAGCACATATTTAAATACTTTAACAGAGTAACAAAGTAACGGCTTGTTCACACTGTTCCGTGTTGTCGTATCACCACAGATTTAAATTTTGCTTCACGACCTTGACCTTATTGCTCTGTAATGTAATACAAATGTGCATATTTAAAGACCAGCTGCCATGTACAGCCATTCCCCCCCAATCCCACTTCGCCACACAATAAATATAAGTTTTAGTTTAACATGTAAGGGCTTGTGACAGATTTTTTCAAACATTTCAAAAACGGTCAAATCCTGAAAACGCTGCCCAGGCTGTGGCAAATGCATCCCACCCAGAAACGAACTCCAACTTATTAACCTTGATGGTTACTAATAAAACATGAAGCATGTCCAGCCACAAATGAGCCAGGAGGAGTGAAATATTTAATATATAACTCATGAGGCTAGCACAGAACAGTGTGAACTAGGTATTAACATTTTAAGAATACTGAAAATTAAATAATGCAAAATGTAATGCATACAATTCTTCTTCCACTCAAATATGTATGAAATGTTTTTATATGTTATATAATATAGTGTGTTTTATTATTCTAAATCTTTCTGGAGGCTTTGTTTTTAAACACACATGACCTCTGACGAAGTCTATTATCTCCAGCCGATTTACAATTTATTTAATCATATAAAGAACAGTGGCATAATAAAGTCTAATCCACAGTATCCACCTGATGTCTCCTGTGGATTGAAAAATATATTTGTTATATATATTCTTATTCATATATTATTAGACAGAAGCCCTTTGTTAAGTATATAGGTTCAAGACTGGTAATTGAAAATCTTAAAGTATGGAATGTAATGTCAAAAATATAATTGTTAAATATATTGTTGCAATTCTTCTTTTGTTTAATATATAAGAAAAGAAACTACACCAAGGACTCATTTGGGGCCAGATGCAAGATGTACCCACCTGAAAAATACGGCCATGTTATAAGGACAATTCAATTTATGCTCAGGTGGGGGTTCAAACATCACACGAAAGTTGAAACTCAAACTGCTGTATGTCAAACGGTTATCAAGATGGATTACATTTTGGATTTCCTCAGTTGGAATTCGAAAACTTTACAATTTTTATAGAGACAATACAGAAACACAGCTTAATTCCAACTAGGTCCAAAACTTGCCCAAAATCACTGTAATTCTTTCAGTTTTCAAGATAATGACATTTTTCGATTTTTGGCGAAATAAAAGATGGCAACTGAAATTCAGAATATTCAAACTTTTTAAAAGATGACAATATAATCTTTTGTACCCCAAGAGTCCGAAATTCACTCAAAATCACTTATCTCTTGAGGTTTTCAATAAAAATGACATTTTGCGATTTCGGCCATAATTCAAGATGTCAGGTAAAATTTGGGAAGATTGAAACTTTTTCAGAGATGACAAACAAGTATCTTTACCTCTTGGGGGAGGGTCCAAAATTGACTCAAAATCACTATTTTTGAGAGTTTTTGAAGGAAATGGCATTTTTAATTTCCTCCAAAAGTCTAAGTGATTTACTCAGGAGTGAAAATGTTAAAGGTCTGCAACTTTGCTATGTTAGCTGACCCCAAAGTAGACAAATAATACAGCTGAAAGGAATGGGGTAAGTGCAATACTTTTGAAGATAGTAGCCATATACTCTTTCAGTAATTCTGCTAAAATTAAGGAAACAGTTGTAATACAGCTCCTAAGTACATGATAGGTTGTAAGTGGGGATAACAAAGGTGAACATCATCTTTCAACAAAATACTTCATAGGCAATAGTTTTTTCAAGTTTCAAGTGATTTCCTCAACAGTGACAATCTGAAGGTTGCTATTGCTCTGGTATGCAATGAGCTACAGGGCTGTAAATTTACTATGTTATAGATGATCCTGAAGTAGGTGAAAAAAGATATTTGTAAGGAATAGGCTCAGTGCAATACTTCACAAGACATTAAACATTTACTCTATTATTTTGCTAAAATTAAGGAAAAGTCATTTCTCCATTATATAGTGATATAGAGCTCCTAAAAATATGTCGCGTTGTAGGTACGGAAAAGTAGATGACCAGCATATTTCAACAAAATATTCTTAATGCAACTGATTTAAAGATAGAGGTCTTTTACTCGATGTAGCTTCAAGTGCTATTAGCCTATTACTCACTTAGCTTAGTCCATTAAATCCCAAAAGTACTGAAGAGCATAAAAATGCATTAGGACAAGTAATTCACAGGATGCATTTCATAATCTCCCTCTTGGGTCAACACCCATCGGGAAATAAAAAACTTACAAAAACACAACATTGTTTAGCTCAATATTCCTATAACATCTTCATCAAAATAAACAACAGAGCTTTAATAAAAAGAAGCTTGGCACAAACATAATACTGACACAATCAAATGTGTAAGCTCGAGTTTTAATATCCTGTCAATGACTAAAGTCATAGCAGGAAAAGGTCTTCAGTGCATCCAATGGATTCAAAAACAAGTTGGACCCAAGGACACAGAGCCAAGAGGTGAAAGGTCAGACCAAGGCATCTAACACAAACATACAGTACACTCATTAATTACACCTTAAGAACTAGATCTACGCATCGGAGAACCGATGCAAATTTGTATCCATCGGAAAGACAACTCACCAAAACCAGTGAACCATCAACTGACCTTGAAGGAGGACCCAAAAGTCAAATCTAACAACATCAGAAGATTCCCAGCACATGATTTCCCATGAGTTGCTGTCACATTGCAAACCTTTAGGACCAATAATAAGGGAGATATAGGCACTTTTAAAGTCCGCTGTGTGTGTTACTTTGGCACTCCATGGATGACCTTGCATTAAGAGCTTCAATGTCAAATGTCTGCAAGGTTGTAGAAGACATATATATCTGTCATACATATCATCTATGAAGAGATTCAACCTTCTACCTAGGAGTAACAGCCAATGGAAAAAATGTAGATAATTTTCAAAGAAATGAACGCCGGGGCCATCAAGTTTTTCAGAATGAGGCCAATTTCAGTTCCAGTGAAGCTTGCCCCCTGATGAAGATATCCTGCAAATTTGGTGAACGTAGCTGGTGTAGTTTTCCTCTTAGAGCATTAAGGCCAGAAATCTCTCTACACGCGGTGGCGGCATAGTGAACGCTAAACCAAAGTATCCACCGGAGGCATCCGGTGGATACAATTAAATACCTTTGTTCCAATTTGAAATCTGCTTTACTTGAATTTTAAAGTGTATATTTTGTACCTTGGCAAACTGTCAATATGAAACATTTATAAGCGCATTGCCACTTAACCTTTTAATCACACAAATTATCAATAACAACTGACTACTAACTATGGAACTCAAACAACAGTTATAGCAATAAAAACATACACATCAAAAATTATAGTCTTGTTTATTTGGCCCTTCATGATTTATTATGCATGAAAGTTTGGTCTCGTTTTTGCGCTTACAAATTTTTACTATTTACCACAACATACATTCAACCTAACTACAGATATATAGATCCATTAGTAATTTTTTTTCCATCAACAGCCCATACTATAAATATATTTGGCCTGTTTCGTGAAACAAAAGGACCTTTTTTGACAAATATTTCTAACATTAATGAACAAATAAATATGTGGTGTATATTATTTCAAAGATTTTGAAGGAAAACGATGAAAAAAAAATATTAAACAATACCAGTAACATATTTTTTTTAATTTAATCACTCGAGAAGACAAAAGAAGTTATAATCAATCCTTCTCCCAGTGATAGAATTTAAAATATAGCAACAAACCAGGAAAATAGCATCGTGCATCATGAGCTACAGAAGAGGTGGAACAGCATAAGTATCAAAAGACTTTCCAAATAGACAGTGTAAGTTATGTAAAGGTGCAGAAGTAATAAAATGTAAGAGAACAAATATGTAGGTAAAGACAAAGTATCAAAACAAGGCAATTCAATAGCATGATGACAGCATTACTTAGTAAACTTGCTGGTGCAAATAGATAACAAAAATTTGGTAAAATGACATATAATAATCAGTTGCAACAATCAACATATCTGAAGACAGAAATATGTCTCAAATATGGCAGTAGAAAACATTTCAGCAAAGCCAAAGTCAAACATTACAGCAAGATCCAACCATAACGTTATACATCTGCCCAAACCAGAAATTATTTTCCTTTTGGTTTCCTAGATAAATTCCGTACAAAATTTCCAAACTTAAAGTCACTACAGCAAGGTCAAATGAAGATAACACCATGATGTTGCACACCTACACCTCCAATCAATGTCCGTACATAGTATCAACTACCTACACCTGACGGTTTCTGTGATACAGTACGGACAAGATAATTGTTCTCCTGCCAAAAACCCACCCATCCTTACAGCCATAAGCCATGGGGAATAACAATTCCTGCACCGCCTTTAAAGGCTGTGGGTAAAAACATATGTCGATCGGGTAATTTTCCTCTTAACTGTTGGTTTCTTTCGAATCGCAGTCTTCTTTCACTAGCTTCATGAGAGTTCCTTCATTGCCATTGAGTAAAACAAAATCACCTGGAAATGAAGCACACAACGCTGTAAAGTCTGGACACTTTGTGCATGCCAGTTATTCAGTACAATGATGGTGGTCTTTGGGTCAAAAAGTCAATCACTTATGGTTTATTAAGGGCATATGTTTCATTATTTAGACTTGGTAAGTCTCTAACCTATATATTAGACTATCGGCATGTTGTTTATCAAGCTATATCAATTAATGGGGTCAGTAAGTCTTTTAGACCTGATATAGGTCTAATCTAGTCTACTGCTTCGCAGGTGCAATATCTTCCCCAGAAAGGGGGGGGGAGAGACTCAATGTGCTAAATTAACAAAGAATTGACAAAAGGGACAGTCAAGGGACAATATAGGTCAGTAAGATAGGGTTTTGGATGTGAATGGAAGGAAGTTTCTAAGTTACGGTTCGGCACCTGCTTGATAGCTTTCTACTAATAGTCACCAAACTGAAGTACACTAAAGGTCAAAACCAGATCAAACCCTTCACACAACATGCCTAACATTTCACCACATATTTTTCCCTGAGAACATTCTTAATAAATTTTAAATATTTAAATTTATGTGTTTTTTGATTATCAACAAAAAGGTTTTTTGTGTACCATTACGATTATTCTTGGCAATGTTTCTTACCAGATTTGAAAATTTTGGTGGCTTTAGGGCAGTTTACTATACATGGTAGACCATATTCCCGAGCCACAACAGCACCTACAAAATGTAAACATTTCACTGTAGGTTTAATTTATTGCACCCCAAAAACCTGCCTTTTATTTGGCTGAAGCCAAACTGTGATAAACTAGAATACTGTAACAAACAATCAATGCTTGAAAACATGACACAGATTACTGAAATGTGAAAGTATGGCCAAAGTCATCAATCTATAGACTATATCATCCTTAAGTCAACTTATGATATAAATTAATTAAACTATGGGGAAATAATATCACCTTAGCTGATTTCATGACAGATCCCAGGATTTGTATAAATACAAAGACAAGAGGGTCAGAGGTGCCCCAAAAGGCGGGTTGCGCACTAGAAACATAGATATTGACATTGAACATAGATAGCAACTGAGGAGGAATAACAGCAATAACTGACAGCAACATCTATAACAGGAAAACGTCATGAACGACATATATGAAAAAATATATCACGAGTGAAGATGACAATATAACACAATATGCAAAGTAAGTAGTAAGTAATGACAGAAGAACCCACGTACCAAAATAAAAGCACTACATGTAACATGCACCTATTGAATCAAGAATGAAAAAAATAGGAAATGTTATTACATAATGTAGGTTATACAGCAGCACATGGACCCACTAAATCAAGAATGAAAAATATGCATAATTAAAAACATACTAAGTGTAATCTGTACAGAAAAAGAGTTATAAATATTAATCAGTGATTAGCAGCTTTGCCATGAAAAGTGATAGCCAAACCACTACAAATTATGTACTAGTTACCACTACTATACATGCAGAAACAAACATTTTTGACAATGTAAGAACTGTACAATACCTAGTGCAAATGGAAAAATGTATCACTGTTCATGTTACCGGTACAACCACGAGGAGGTGCTGCTGACATGCATTGCAGAACCTCAAAAAGTGTTACCGAAATGGTATATTATTTGGAATTCAATACTAGTTGGTTAGTAACTATAATTATTTACTAATAAACTCATTTGGCTAAAAGTGTATATGATTAGGTGCCTTTTCTTATCTTTATAAGGGTCTGCAAAACAATGTAAGTATATGCTATAAAATAATAAAGTAAAGAGTAAAAACTATGAAACGGTAATAACAAAAAATTTGGTGAAATTATTTTAGTGAGAACTTGGGAAATTTGGCTATAGCATATACTTACAAAATGTACCATAATATTGCATGGCACCTAATCACAAAAGATAATTTATTAAAATAAATGTAAGTCATAGTATTATTTACCATATGTACAGGATAAATGTGGACGGACAGACAGATGGACAGACAAATGGACGAAAAACAGACAAACAAACAGACGCAATTTCACCAATTTCGAAAGGAACCTAGCTATGATGGAGATCTATCTCCCTATCAAGTTTGAATCCGATTGGTCAAACCATTTTCGAGTTAGAGTCCGGAAATGAAAATGTAGACAAACAGATGGATGGACAAACGGACGAAAAACAGACAAATGAACAGATGGAATTTCACCAATATCGAAAGGAACCTACCTATGATGGAGATCTATCTCCCTATCAAGTTTGAATTCGATTGGTCAAACTGTTTTCAAGTTAGAGTCCGGAAACGAAAATGTGGACAAACAGACGGATGGACAGACATACGGACGAAAAACGGACAAACGAACGGACAGAATTTCACCAATATCGAAAGGAACCTAGCTATCATGTTGATCTATGTCCCTGTCAAGTTTGAATTTGATTGGTCAAACCGTTTTCAAGTTAGAGTCCGGAAATGGAAAATGTGGACGGACAGACGTCGGACACATCAATCTAATAGGCGGGTTGGTTACACGCAACCCGCCTAAAAACGAACAAATGGACAGAAAAACAAGACAAATGAACGGACGGATTTACACCAATTTCGAAAGGAACCTAGCTATGATGGTGATGTATGTCCCTGTGAAGTTTGAATTAGATTGGAGTAACCGTTTTCGAGTTAGGGTCCGGAAACAAAAATGTGGACGGACAGATGGATGGACAGAAAAACGGACAAAAATGAAGAAACGGACGGAAAAACAAACAAACAGACGGAATTTCACCAATTTCGAAAGGAACCTAGCTATGATGGTGATCTATCTCCCTGTGAAGTTTGAATTTGATTGGTCAAACCGTTTTAAAGTTAGAGTCCGGAAACGAAAAATGTGGACGGACAGACAGACAGACGGACAGACGGACGTCGGACACATCAATCTAATAGGCGGGTTGGTTACACGCAACCCGCCTAAAAAACAATGAAAATGCCTTGTAAGTACATATAGCATTTAAATGTTAACAAATTGCAATTAAACGTGTTAAATCTCAATATTAAGTCATACTTAGCACATGATACCACATATCTCCCACTTTTAAATCTCTGTCACTGGGTCTTAGGTACTCAATATTACATATGACAAGATTACACTTTCATATTCCACAAAGGCCCCATTTCTTTCACTGGGCCTTTAGTACTGATTACCACAAGTATAATTTAGTAACACTTACCATAAGCCACCAAGACACTATCTCTGTCACTCTGTCTTGTATGCACAATTGCACTATAATACCAAGCTACTACATCTGTCACTGGGCCTTAAATGTGCACATTACCACAAGTACAACATGATCACACAACATGTGACAATAAGCCTCCTATCTCTGTCACTGGGTTCCTATATGTACCAATCAACACATATAACTAGCAATATTTACCATCTGACACCAAGCCCCCTATCTCAGTACTGTATATATATCGAGTTCACACTGATGCAAAGTCTCTATTCTGTATCCACACATACTAATTACCACATGCCTAACTAGATCACACTTACCATTTAACACCATGCTTACCATGTCTGTCGCTGGAACTTTGGTATAAATTAACACAAGTAAAACTAGGTCACACTTAAGTGATACAAAACTCCCTGAACCTGTTACTAGCCATTTGGTACTCAGTACCATGCATATAACCAGGTCATATTTACCATGCGATACCAAGCCTCCTATCTCTGTCACCAGACCTGAGATGAGTGGGAAGTAAGGGGTCCAGCCCACATCTGTGAAGTGAACAACCAGGATGTCACCCAGCTGGATGTTGGAGGCATCCTTTAATGAGGTCACAACCCGAACTGTTCCTTTGACCACTCCTCTACTCACAGGAAGACCTGTTAAGATTTTTTTAATAAGACACCACACACAAGCTGTCAAATTGAATTTTAAGGGGCAAGCAATGCATTTATACTTCACAAGAATTAAAAGATGACAAGCTAAATTCTAATGGAAGGCACTATGCAATGAACATTAATCTACATCCATTTAAAGGAAATCCATAATAATCAAGGCTCCAGTTAGGAGGGTAAGACTGTATCTTTATTGAATGAAATACATGTTAACTTTGGCAGAATAAACGTGGATGATACTTAATGGAACAAGAAATACAAAGCACTGTGAAAGAGTACCAGGAACAATGACAAGTAACAAGATGGCATATAGAAACAGATATTCTAATGTGTATAACTCATCCTGTGTGAATGGTGTGAAAGAGTCTGGTAATACGGGCTCTTAGCATGCCCAAATTTGCTCAGAAATCAATTTTTCTGTTGTATGAACCAAATTGAGGCCCAAAATGGAAAATTCAGCTACTTCCGAAAATTGCATAATAGGCTCAGAGGGTAAGTAGCTATTTGTTGGAACCAAAATAAATGCAAAAATAATATGTCCATTTCTGTGTCCCATTGTTTGGATATGGCAATCCACAACACATTCGAACTACCCTGTATTTACAGAGGTATCAACCCACTCAAAAATGACTTAGCAGACAACTGAGCATGCATCCCTTACCTTTGATTTGAGTGGATGCAGTCCAGTCTGTATCCTCATCATGATCCTCTTCAATAGGTTTAGGATGACCCACATTAATACGCTTAAATTTCAACAGCATTTGTTTTCCAAGTAGTTTTCTCCGTCTCTGAGCCCTGTACAATTGTAGTCCAAACACAGTAGTGTTACAGATGGCATCATGCCTGATTTATCTCTCAACATTGCATCATAAATTTCAACCAGTTTCATGTACTGGAGTTATACTACTGAGTATCTTGAAAATGAGGTTTTGTTCAAACAGTACAAGTTTCAGGAAACAAGTTATTTTATTGTGAAAGTACTCATAGAGCTCAGACCTCCACCGGGGGTGTTTCCTAAAATTTGGTTTGTTGGTTTGTTTGGTTTTTTTTGGTTTTTTTTTTTTGTATCCAGAATATCTTTTTGATCTTAATCAAAATGTAATCACTTGTATCTTCGGCCCGGTATTGTCCACAAAAAAAAATTTCATGTAGATCCACTTATTCCTTTTGGAGGAAATCAAAAAGCTAATATCATTGAAAATGCATTTAAAAGGGACCATTGAAAATTTGGGATTTTTTTTGTGTCCAGATTATAATCCGGATCTTTCCCAAAAGTAAATCTTTCTTTCTATGGTCACACCCTATCACCTTAAAAATTTTAGACAGATTAAAAAAGAATTTTTGAAAGTGAAGACTGATATTGTTTGATATTGTTCTACTTACTAGAGAAGTTTGTGGGGGCATCAGGATTTATGACCCAAAGGCAGATTTATTATGGTTAACAATTTGATGACCTGGTCTGCAAGCCATGTATATGCAGCTGTCCATGGCTCTGTTCTTCATTAGAGAAAGCGGTCACAATATCATATAGCTCTCACAAGTTATTATTGCATAGTACCCATTGGTCAAAGTTTCTGTTTATAAAAAGTCATGTGATCACATTTCAAGCAATCACATAACAGATTTATCATGGTGGTATGATAATGTATCTTTGTATATCACTCTACCTTGTGATCAGCCTTCCAGACCGTGACTTTAGAAGCTGCCCAATCTCTAAGTGAGTGAAAAAGAAGAGTAAATCCTTATCCGGCAACCGTCCTTCTAGCACCATTAATTCTGCCAACCGCCAGTAAGCCAATTTGAATGCCTCCACCATCTTTATGGAGATGGATTTACCCCATTCTCTGGAACCTTGAGAAAGATGTCCATTGTTACACAGTGCTCAACATTCTGACATTGCTCTGATTAAGTGTTGACATTTTAGTGCATATTGACACCATAGTATCAATATGAGCTTTTGTAATACACTATGTCATGTAGTTTCTTACCTACAGATTTCCTGTAAAGCCTTTTTTCCCAAAGAAAATTTATCGATATAAAAGCATTAAATATGAAACCTTAGTTTCCTTAAATGGAGTAAGTTGGTGAAATGACAACTATTATACTGACCACCAACTACAGCAGGAAACAATATAAACTGAAATATGGGAAAATGTAACAAATCTTACAAGCAAGAATAGGTTAAGTTTCAACTTAACATAGCATGAAAGATCACATCATAGATAAGTTATTCTTCACTGTTTTGTCTAGTTTTATCTCTCCCGAGTAATTTCTGTAATGAATACCCTGTCTCTAATTATTCTCCCTGCCATACCATGGCAAACAGATGTTGCCAGTTATGCCCATAAAACCAGATCAGGTCTTAATCCTCTTGGGATTAACACTTGAGATACATATTCTCAGAAGATTTGGCTAAATCCTGTTCTTGTCATTTGATCACAAACCATGAATTGAAATGATCCTCATACTCAGGAATTTGGAATATACCATCACGTGCTGAAAAAATGCCAAAAATTAAAAAATTTCTCCGTTTGAGTATACATTATAATAGTCTTGAGACCCCTAGAACCACGAAAAAAATATTAAAAATTAGTAACAAAAATTTCTCCGTTTGAGTATACATTATAATAGTCTTGAGACTCCTAGAACCACGAAAAAAATAGAGAAAAAAAAAAATTATTTCTTCAGCGATGATCACACTTATGTTCAATCACTACATTATGAGTATACAGCCTTACCCACTGCTCTCCTGGCTCTGGGGACAATCCTCCTGAGCATAAACTTGACCGTGCCTGTCACTGGCGTCTTCAGCTTGGCAATGGCTTCATCCACATCTGCTACTCGGTTATCTGTCATATGTCTCATTCCTGACACCTTAACAATGCTCTGTCAACAGAAAATGACAAACCAAACAAGTGTTGTGTCTTAAAACTTTAGTAAATGGGGGAAATAGCCCACCACTACACAAAAACTGAGGGAGAAGCTGGAAGTGTGTGGAATCATTGATGTTTTCTTGACTCCTGGTCTGAAATAATAATAATTCATCGTTCACCTCATTTTATTTATCTAGATGTGTCTTTTAGGCGTGACGCATGTTATTTATATCAAAATATTCCCCAATCACGAGAAACACTCCTCTCTTTTTCAACATCCTTCACTATTGATTCTCCCACACCCCTGAACTGAAATATGTTCTATTCTAGCCATGGACTTCAATGAAATCCGCAATTTTTGGCGAATGGCAATGGCATAAGAAAGGCATTCTATAAGCATTGCCATGAAATATCCAGCATTCTGTTATATCCACAGTAAAGATGTCTGCCACCAGACCAGATTGAAATACAATTCTACTGCAGACTATCCATTTACACGGAAGTTACGTTTACTCTTTGGGAGATGTGGTGTTGAGAAAAATCAACAGTCAAGTTGATCCATAGGACTCAATTTTTCATAGCCAAAAGAAGATATATACCATAATCATTTCCATACTGTTATTACAAAAGCAAATACATGAAGAAGTCCATAATATGATGGTGGCCTGAACAAAAATCAAATCAGTGTTCTTTTGTAAGGTATACTTAATAAACTCAGAAAATATGACATTGTCAAGTGACTAGCAGTGGGGCCATTACAAGTAATTAAAGTACATGCTTTATTTATAGTATTCCACAAAATTTATAATAAATGTTACTTACATGAAATTTGTTTATACAAAACCAAATCAAAAGTAGCATAAAGGAACTTCTGAACAGTGTATGTTTTAACCAGTAGATTTGTTACATAAAATTTATTTATTTATTTTGTACTGATCAAACATAGGGGAAAAGAAGGTAGAACATCATATACAATATTTTACTTTGTGTATCGGGTATGATTAGGGTACTCAGCATAGCTATGTTGCAGATTTATGCTCAGTGCAATATTACCTTGTACTACAGGACTGAAAGAGCCATTCTGACTCATCCCAACTCAGGGATTACAATTTATGAACGTCCCTGCAATTCTTTAGCCTGCCACTTGGAATAAGACCCAATGACAGAGGCGTGCCATTTCAAGTGGTCATTAGAACCACTGTTTCTCCCTGTATTTGAGATCAAACCCATGTCCTCTTTGATCATAGGCAATTATATTGAGTGGGAAACTTTTCAAAGGTCTTTTCCCTCTGGCAATTTTTTTCATAATTGTCACCTAGTGGGTACATTGTTTCTCAATATTGATGATAATTATTGTATTGGGTTGCTAACATCACTGTCTAAAGACATATATCAATTTTGCCATTTTAAGTAAAACTGTAAACAGGGTGTATTCACTAAATTTAAATATTTATTCCATGACTTCTCAATGACCAAAGCTTTAAAATCAAGGGCCTTTTACATGCTTCGTGAAAGAGACATGTACTAAGGCCACAAGCTCTTACCAGTTTGGCCTTTGAGAACCACACACAAGATTCCAGTCACAGTACATGAAGATGTGGAAGACAAAATTAATTTAATTAAATTTAATCTGATTACATAAACGCATCCTTGTATTGAAATGCCGGATGAAAGAAAGGAAAAAACTGATGAAAACTGTCATGATTTGTTTTGGTAAAGTTCACTTCCTGTTAGCAGCTGGGGATTTGCTAGAACAAAACATTTTTTGTATCCCAGATTCGAACTTTTTAGTAGAGAATATCACCACACACACACCCCCACCCCACCCCACCCCCAGGCAGACTTAATTTTCATGACAATAATTGGTGTACTAAGCCAAACTGGTGTACTTAACCTAATTGGTGTACTAAGCATGGTCACCCTAATATAATCCGTGTATTATACAATATAATTGTTCAGTGAAAAGAACAGAGAAAGGAAGCACTTACCTGCAAGGCTGTGACCAGTTTGGTGGGCTCACTCTGCCACGATTTTTCCCTGAATTCTGCCTCCCTGATACATCGGAAACCATGACGCCTGAGAAAGTCCTTGTACTGGGTGCCAACATCTCCACTATCAGCGGAATTCAACCATAGTACAGCATCCTGAAATATACAGATATTCCAGCTGTATACACACACTTCTACAATCTGATCTCTAGTGAATTGTATTATATATCTAGTTATTGTTTTTCTTTAATTTTTTGTTAATTATCTGTTTACTTGTATTAGTTAATGTAATTATTGATTTTAATGGTGCTATATAACACCAAGGTGTTCAAGAAACTGAAAATTTTAACTTTACTTCCAATTATACGAAAACATTGATGAATTCAATTGCAATTTTTAAACTTGTATTTCCTTTTATGTTTTATGTCAAAATGCCTGCTAAATGAGGCAACAAAGCCACGTGTAAGCATACATATTCAATGTTTAAACTTTAAGTAACATTATAATCTTAAAACTCAGCTTACCAGTGGTATTCGAGTCTCTGCAATTATTATATTTCAAAATTATACTGACTAGCTACATATTCTTTTATTAGTTTATAGTAAACTTGATGTGACTGCAACACCAATGTAGCCACGTTGAAATGTCAGTCAGCTTATCACACGAACAACTGAATAAATTGGGATTACATTTGGCATTTGTTTTTATTGTCATTAAAATACAGATCTTTAGAAAAGCAGCTACATCCCCTATATACACAGTGCAGTCCCATTTAGGTTGTGTAATAGAATAATGTCAACTGTTGTAGTACTGACTGCCTGGCAGACTGTGTGCCTCTTAGACAGGCTATTTTCAGGGACATCAACTAAATTTTGGTGTACAAATTTTAAGTATTTCATATTTTGGTTTTGTTAAGCAACGTAGCCATTTAACCCAATTTAACTAAAAACAAAAGGGCTGTTTAAAGAGCAACATTTTATTGTTCCTCCTGCCATGTTGGGTACACATAGAATTAAATTCAGCTTAATATTTATTTTAACCTAAGATAAAAATGTTCCATAGACAGATATATTTGGATTTAGTTTCACAGAAACATGTGTAAAAGCCGTTTCAGTTCGACTTTAGCACTACAAGAGTTAACTAGAACCAGTTATAAGGTCACAAGAAGAGAAAATGCAGTGTTTCTATATGTGTTATTCAAAATTGTACAGAAGTTTACTTGTGGAACCAAATCCTGAAGATACTTGAGTCCAGATACACAAAATATAAATTGTGTTTTACCTGAGGAGATAAGGCCACAAAGTGCTGAGCGTGTCCAGAAGCAGCAATAGCCTCCCCAAGAGCCTGCAACAAACCACACCAAGGAGGGTGAATATAATGAGTCTCAACATCGTAGGATTGAAATTAAGATGAAAATTAAAGTATATATCACCAGTGAGTGGGTAAATCGTTTGGCTGCGTGGATATGAATATCAAATGTAAAAATATTTCAATATCAGTCAACAGTGGGGTTGTGATGTTGTGTGCATGGCTGGACACAAAGATAAACGGACACGAAGATAAACGGTCCTCAGAATTTTTCAAATAAAAGTAGTCTAAGCAACCAACTTGCATGAACTAAGTAACAGAATATGCTTAAGTTAAGCTTATCAAAGACACTTGTTATTTATTTTGTGAAATTTAATTATTTAATCCACTGAGATAAGCCAAACTCTGAAGACCGTTTATCTTGGTGTCCGTTTATCTTGGTGTCCACCCATGTACCAAATAGACCAAATCCGAGATACTGAGAATATTTTTGTTAAGCATTTCCCCAACTGCCAACACGGAATAAAATTTTCCAAAACAATCCATGGCAGTTTTCATTCAAAAACACAGTGAAAACTACAAAACGCGACATAAAAGTGTACCATTTCTTCATATTTTGGCTTCATTTCAAATATTTGCAGAGTAAGTTGGTGGCTTTACTTAAAATGGCGATATTGATATCCATCTTTAGCCACTCATATCAGCAACCCGGTCCAGAAAAAAATAAATATTGCCAATATCAATAAACAATGTACTCACTACATTCACCACTGAAGTTATAATGACACTTATTAAAACTGTGAGTCTGTATAGAAGTACCAGCGATATTAAAATGATTGTTCCCTCGCTAATGATACTCAACAGTATGGCAGGAAAGGATTTGATTGGTGGAAAGATACTGACCTGCATAGCTGTGGGCACGTCAGCGCTGTACACATCCTCACACTTGGACAACAAGGTGGCCATATCCGAATAGTGTTCAGTCTTCCACTCTGTGGGATTGTATAGCAAAATTATCATATGGGAACCATGATGTGCTTCTTACTTCTCAATTATATATATTTACAGTTGGGGAATATTCACATATTTGGTATCTATGGTTATGTCACTTAGCGTTTTTCTTACCAAAAAACATATCTTTTCTTCTATTACACATATTAAACTAATAAATTTATCAAGAAACAGGAAATTACTTATACCTTTTAATAACTACATTCTATCTTTAAGTGCTAATTCAGTGTGAACACTAAAAGTAGAAAATTTTGGTTCCTAAGAAATTCACGAAATGAATACAAACCATGCACTTTCATATAAAAAATCTGAAGAAAGCACCTTGGATATATACATTTTATACATAATTAAATTTTGCCCAATATCTGTTGTTAAATGATATTAGAATAGCACTGTTGGCAAACGAAAATATAGTACTTACCCATCAGGTCTACAGTTGACGCCCATCGCTAATACAACCATTTTTCAAATTGAATAAAGAAAAGGATTTTATATGAGGCCTTAATCTAGGTGGGGGGGGATGATTTTCGTGGTGGGGGGGAATATATTCCAGAAAATATTGCCCCCGGGGGGATATTTAATGGGGAGAATATTTACCTTTACACCGGGTGCGAATTCAAGGAAACAATTTTTTTTCTCTAAGACATGTGTTTAAATTTTGTTTTTGGAGATTTATGTGCTAAGGCCTATTCTGGACTTATTTTTGGGGGGCTGACCTATGAACAGGAAACAAAGCAGACTTCTTAAGTGTTGCAAAATAATTCAAACATTTATGTATTGCATCCTATTTACTTGATTATTGGCTAAAAGTCTCCTAAGTATGCCTAAATCAAAACTCACAGTCTCTGTTATCCAAATAACTTTGGTAAGCCAAAATTTGTTTAAATAAAGATTTAGCAAATAAAAGCTGACAGGACTTAATTTCTTCAGTGAATTCCATCTAAGAAAATAGCTAATGCAAAATTACACATATTTTACACATATTTAGTCCATCTATTGGGTTTTGCACCTATTCTGCAGTTACTTATACTTTCAATCAACTCACATGGTGAGTAAAGGTTGAATAAGTATTGATTTTCATTCTATATCACAATTCCACTGACAACTATGCAGGTGTAATTAACATACAATAGATTAATAGTGTGCATGTCTCAGGTACTTTCCTGTACAATTTACTGCAAAACCATTTGGCAGCATGACAGACCATGACATGTGCAAATTACTACTCCAAATATGGCTGTGAATACAAATGAAAATTTGCCATGCAGCATACTTAAATCATGTAGCAAACACAATAAGATGTTCCCTTTGATGGTTCTTCCAACTAAATGTTTTCCCACCAATACCTGGATCTAGAATTATAGTTCCATCTCTACTCCTACTAACAGTACTGCTAAGGATGGAGCTCTAGACTTACCCAAGCTATTCCCCGTCAGTACAGACATGACTATCATGGACCAAACTGAAGAGGCAGAAGAATTGATGATGGTTTCCTCAAACACCTGCAGGTTATGGTACATAGCAGAAACCAAATCAACTTAGCACAGCAAGTGTATTTCAAAAACAAAAATCTGACCAATCTCAAGAATATGCTTCTCAATGATAATTCATTTCATTATGTCATTAAAGATAAAAAACATGCTAATGCACTAGACAAATCTGTGTCTTTAAACATTAGAGTAATAGTCTTGCAAAGTTACCAAATGAAAGATCCTGAATTTTGAAAGGTCCTATTTTCAATATATTTTCAAGGACTTTGGCATTTTCAAGTTGACGTAACTCCAAAAGTAATTGTGGATCTTCATAAATTTTTCATGTGGGCAGGGCCTGGTCAAAGGAAGAAGTGATTACTTTTCAGGAATTATCCAGATCAGATTCTGGACACACAAAAAACGTCTCGAATATCCTCTCAATTTGTTCATAGCTCATGAATGGTCACAAGAGGTTTTTCAAACATTTCAAAGAAGCGGTCCCAAACACATGCAGCACATCCTACCCACATGTGGATCTCACCAAATCGCGCCACTGACACAACAGTACACAAGCCGCTCAATTAGTAGCTTGTAGTGCTGTAAGTCATCAAGAAATAGTAGAGTCGACGAGTCGGAACTAATGGACGACGATGAACCGACGAAAGTCACACTAGTGTTGGTCCAGGACTTCAGAAGAAATATATTTTATTAATTAGCTGGTTTTAAATAAACAAGAGGAGAGTGCCCGTGAACAGGCACTGTGTCAGCTGACTGAGTGTTTTTGATTTGTGAAGGTAATAATGAGAGGAAAGCATAGTTATCAGGGAAAGTGCTGTACAGAAGTACAGTAAATGGTAATTGAACAGCATGTTCAAAAGAAATTCTGAACCTGACAGAAGAAAAGGACAAAAAAGTTGTTCTCTGCAAATGGTATTATGAAGGAAAGTAACAAGGTAGCTGTTTAAGTGTAAAGAGTAGGTTAAAACATATTTAAAGAAATACTGCAAATGCAGTATCCTCGTACGACCTTGAAGAACGGGTCCACAGTCAAATCCAACCACACCAAAAGATTACCAGCCCATGACTTCCTATAGGATGGTTTACCATCCCAAACCTCTAGAACCAATAATAAGCGATTTATAGGCACTTTTTAAGTTTTGCTATCTTTGTTTGACCTTGAAGGAGGGGTCCAAGGTCAAATCCGACCACACCAAATGATTCCCAGCCCATGATTTCCTGTAGGTTGGTTTACCATCCCAAACCTGTAGGACCAATAACAAGCGAGTTATAACCAATTTTAAGTTTCACTATCCTCAACTGACCTTGAAGGAGGGGTCCAAGGTCAAATCTGACCACACCAAAAGAATCCCAGCCCATGATTTCCTATATGTTGTTTTACCATCCCAAACCTCTAAGACCAACAATAAGCGAGTTATAAGCACTTTTAAGTTTGGCTATCCTCGTTTGACCTTGAAGAAGAGGTCCAAGGTCAAATCGGACCACATCAACAGATTCCCAGCCCATGATTTCCTTTATGTCTGTTTACCATTCCAAACCTCTAGGACCAATAATAAGTGAGTTATACGCAAAGTAGCTATTACTCAGCTATGCAATGAGCTACATGTCTGAATTTTTACTATATTATAGCTGACCCAAAAGTAGGTGAACAACATATTTAAGCAAAATACTGTAAATGCAATAGTTTTCAAGTTACAACTGATTTACTCAATAGTGAGAACCTGAAAATAGCTATTGCTCAGCTATGCCATGAGCTATAGGTCTGTAATTTCACTATGTTATAGCTGACCCAAAAGTAGGTGAACAACATATTTTAACAAAATACTCCAAATGCAATATTTTTCAAGTTACAATTGATTTACTCAACAGTCAGTACCTGAAAATAGCTATTGCTCGGTTGTGCCATCAGCTACAGGGCTGTAATTTCACTATATTATAGTTGACCCAAAAGTAGCTGAATAACATACTTACACAAATTTCTGTAAATGCAATAGTTTTCAAGTTATAAATGATTTACTCAACAGTGACAACCTCAAAGTAGCTATTACTCAGCTATGCCATGAGCTACAGGTCTGAAATTTTACTATGTTATAGCTGACCCAAAAGTAGCTGAATAACGTATTTACACAAATTTCTGTCAATGCAATAGTTTTCAAGTTATAAGTGATTTACTCAACAGTGATGACCTAAAAGTAGCTATTACTCAGCTATGCCATGAGCTACAGGTCTAAAATTTTATTATGTTATAGCTGACCCCAAAATAGGTGAATAACATATTGAAACAAAATACTCTAAATGCAATAGTTTTCAAGTTATAAGTGATTTACTCAACAGTGATAACCTAAAAGTAGCTATTACTCAGCTATGCCATGAGCTACATGTCTGAAATTTTACTATGTTATAGCTGACCCAAAAGTAGGTGAACAACATATTTAAGCAAAATACTGTAAATGCAATAGTTTTCAAGTTACAACTGATTTACTCAATAGTGAGAACCTGAAAATAGCTATTGCTCAGCTATGCCATGAGCTATAGGTCTGTAATTTCACTATGTTATAGCTGACCCAAAAGTAGGTGAACAACATATTTTAACAAAATACTCCAAATGCAATATTTTTCAAGTTACAATTGATTTACTCAACAGTCAGTACCTGAAAATAGCTATTGCTCGGTTGTGCCATCAGCTACAGGGCTGTAATTTCACTATATTATAGTTGACCCAAAAGTAGCTGAATAACATACTTACACAAATTTCTGTAAATGCAATAGTTTTCAAGTTATAAATGATTTACTCAACAGTGACAACCTCAAAGTAGCTATTACTCAGCTATGCCATGAGCTACAGGTCTGAAATTTTACTATGTTATAGCTGACCCAAAAGTAGCTGAATAACGTATTTACACAAATTTCTGTCAATGCAATAGTTTTCAAGTTATAAGTGATTTACTCAACAGTGATAACCTAAAAGTAGCTATTACTCAGCTATGCCATGAGCTACAGGTCTAAAATTTTATTATGCTATAGCTGACCCCAAAATAGGTGAATAACATATTGAAACAAAATACTCTAAATGCAATAGTTTTCAAGTTATAAGTGATTTACTCAACAGTGATAACCTAAAAGTAGCTATTACTCAGCTATGCCATGAGCTACATGTCTGAAATTTTACTATGTTATAGCTGACCCAAAAGTAGGTGAACAACATATTTAAGCAAAATACTGTAAATGCAATAGTTTTCAAGTTACAACTGATTTACTCAGTAGTGAGAACCTGAAAATAGCTATTGCTCAGCTATGCCATGAGCTACAGGTCTGTAATTTCACCATGTTATAGCTGACCCAAAAGCAGGTGAACAACATATTTTAACAAAATACTCCAAATGCAATATTTTTCAAGCTACAACTGATTTACTCAACATACAGTACCTGAAAATAGCTATTGCTCAGTTGTGCCATGAGCTACAGGTCTGTAATTTCACTATGTTATAGCTGACCCAAAAGTAGCTGAATAACATATTTACACAAATTTCTGTAAATGCAATAGTTTTCAAGTTATAAGTGATTTACTCAACAGTGATAACCTCAAAGTAGCTATTACTCAGCTATGCCATGAGCCACAGATCTGAAATTTTACTATGTTATAGCTGACCCAAAAGTAGCTGAATAACGTATTTACACAAATTTCTGTCAATGCAATAGTTTTCAAGTTATAAGTGATTTACTCAACAGTGATAACCTAAAAGTAGCTATTACTCAGCTATGCCATGAGCTACAGGTCTAAAATTTTATTATGCTATAGCTGACCCCAAAATAGGTGAATAACATATTGAAACAAAATACTCTAAATGCAATAGTTTTCAAGTTATAAGTGATTTACTCAACAGTGATAACCTAAAAGTAGCTATTACTCAGCTATGCCATGAGCTACATGTCTGAAATTTTACTATGTTATAGCTGACCCAAAAGTAGGTGAACAACATATTTAAGCAAAATACTGTAAATGCAATAGTTTTCAAGTTACAACTGATTTACTCAGTAGTGAGAACCTGAAAATAGCTATTGCTCAGCTATGCCATGAGCTACAGGTCTGTAATTTCACCATGTTATAGCTGACCCAAAAGCAGGTGAACAACATATTTTAACAAAATACTCCAAATGCAATATTTTTCAAGCTACAACTGATTTACTCAACATACAGTACCTGAAAATAGCTATTGCTCAGTTGTGCCATGAGCTACAGGTCTGTAATTTCACTATGTTATAGCTGACCCAAAAGTAGCTGAATAACATATTTACACAAATTTCTGTAAATGCAATAGTTTTCAAGTTATAAGTGATTTACTCAACAGTGATAACCTCAAAGTAGCTATTACTCAGCTATGCCATGAGCCACAGATCTGAAATTTTACTATGTTATAGCTGACCCCAAAATAGGTGAATAACATATTGAAACAAAATACTCCAAATGCAATAGTTTTCAAGTTATCAGTGATTTACTCAACAGTGATAACCTAAAAGTAGCTATTACTCAGCTATGCCATGAGCTACAGGTCTGACATTTGACTATGTTATAGCTGACCCAAAAGTAGCTGAATAACATATATATACGAAATTCTCTAAATGCAATAGTTTTCAAGTTACAAGTGATTTTACTCAAGATGGTAGTTACTGAAAAGCCCAAAAGTAGCTATTACTCACTTAGCTATTGAGACAGACACCCAAGTTACTCACCATGTTGTAGCTATGAAAAAAGTAGCTGAATAACATATTTTAACAAAATGCTCTAAATGCAACACTTTTCAAGTTATAAGTGATTTAGTGCATGACTGCATGAATTTTAATGCATTAAAAATTATTAAAAAAATTTATTAAAAAAACTAAGACAGATCCAGGTCTCATACTCACACAAGAGAATCTATCTCTGGCCTAGTACACATATGCAAGATATGAGAGAAATCCCTGCAATAGTCACTGAGAAAATTGTGATAAAGTGTTGAAATTTTCACACTTTTGGTGGGGGTACCTCCCTTGTAATGTCTCTAGCAAACAGACAAACAAACAGATTTGCATGCCTTGAACAATTATTCATCCTCGATAGATAAGGTATCTTTTAAAAAAAACGGCATGTCTCTAGGCCTTGTAGTTTTGGAGAAGAAGTTGTTCACGCGGACGCGTACGCCCACGCCGCAGAGTGACGACATAAAAATGAATTTTTGTAGTTTGATCTTTGACCCTATCCGATAAAGTACTGAATCTCGTGAGAATTTATATTTGCGGTGAAAAAATTGAGGGAAGCAGCCATTGTCGTTTCCACTTGATAGCTGTGACAACTTAAAAATGTGAGTTTTCTTTAAAAATGCTAATTATCATGAGATTTTACTAGGTAAGTAATATTTTGCAGTACTATAAAAGTTTTGATGAAAAAAAAATCTTTATAATGCATGAACCGACGAGTCGTAATTTCAACACTCACGAACGACTATGCACAAGTCGAGCCGCATCGTTACTGCACTAGTAGCTTGTGACCTTAGCACGGAAAGGGGAGTCCTGGGTATAAGAGTACTCCATTCTGGAACAAGTACTTGAGGTACTCCTTCACTCCTTCGCAGCCCTAACCACAAGCTAACCTCTTAATTCCACAGAAGTTAGATTGGACAGATTATTTTGGTGAAATACACCCACCATTATGTACACCAGGAAGTGAGAAAATTACCACATATACATGTTTGAGATGGTTTTGAGATGGTTTTCTGTGGCTCCTCTCCACAACTTCTCTTTTACAGTTACCACCGCAGGATTTTACAGTTCAATTTGTACATTTCTGACAAAGGAGAGTTTTTAAGTACTGACGAATGATGGATTTGACCACTACATCATTGGTTTTGGATTCAGAAAACTGAATAAAACATTCCAATAGCTTGTACATTCATCTAAAAACTTAAAAAGAGTCTCAATAAACAGAGTCTTAAAATACATTATTTCATGAACTTGACATTTTATTTACATTTAACGTACAATTCAAGTGTCCAAATCTACCAGCACCTGAATTCAATACCAGTGATGTAATGTTGTATTTCTGAATTTCATTAAAAACAATTAAAGTGACCAGTAAAGCAATAAAGGTTAAATAAGAATTTAAGCACAGTGCTTGACTGGGTAATTTGGTACAACTTCATCATAAAATCATAGCATACATCACTTTAGTGCACAAGACGTTTTCATGAAACCTTTGGAGTGATGTTTGTTTGTTAATTATACAGCTGGCCAAATTTTAGTTTTGTAACAGTGATAAGGATTGGTTAGTGTTTGCATTAGCTTTATTATACACTGCCTGTTTATGCAGATTTACGGCAGATGCATAATTGCGAAACAAAGCACCATTGTATTGCTATTTGTTAGTGTTATATATTTTTACTTTAACAAGAGATGGAAACTACTGAAGGTTGCCCCAGTACATACAGCAACAGGCATCTCTAATACTACTGTTCCACACTCACAACATAATGTTACAGATAGATACAGGGATATCTAGGTTGGGGGAGTTTTATCTAAAGGCATTATTCTTAAGAAAATAGCCCAAAACAGGCCCATTTCTCAGAAATAATTATCTGTTTCTTTGGTGGGGTGGGGAGGGAAGTGTGACATCAGGTCCACTGACATTTTTAATTGTGCGACAAATCATGAATTAAGAAAAACTGAACTGCAATTAAAACAATGATTCAAACGAACACACTTATAACAGCATCACCAATCATGAACTGTTTAACAATTTAATTGAGCTTTGTACAAGGATGCTGTGAAAAATACCTAGTTCAGCTTTAGTCAAGGTTACCATGACAACATTACTCCAAATGGCAGACATGGCACTTTGACATAATCCATCCATCCAACACTATGTAAAACACGATTTGAACACATTCACTCAGTTCACAGGATGACTTGCCCAGTGAGATAATAAAATTGAAAATCAGTGGAACATTCTATTATCCAACTTTCTTTCATCCAAATGTAAACTTATAAGTGGGTACAAACGATGTACATTGTTTGGCTGTGTGGACATCGATATTGATTGCAAAAATATTTCAATATTGTTTCACATCAGGGTGGTATTACTGTTTACTAAAGAGTCCCAATTTGGGAAACCAAAAAAAAATTGTTCTAGCAAATCCCAACCATTAACATGATGGGAAGTTTATCAAAACAAAACTTGGCAGTTCTGATCAAAAATAAACTAAAACTGCACAAATATCAGCTGAATGTTTTACAATTTTTTTCAGATTTAGGGTTTATTTCCAACATTTGCCGTGTTTGTTTAAAATGTCAATATCTATGCACATCTTTGCACAATGATATCGACAACCCTGTCCCAAAACAATTAACATCATCAATATGGATAAACAATGTGCCCACTAGAACTAAGTCCCACTCTCCCAAGTTCCGTGTCCCTACTGTTGGTGAGGCTGTCACTCAGTGACTAGGTAGTCAAACAAAAGCCCACCGTGTGTTGTGAACACTGAGTGTAAACTGGCAAACCAGGTGCTCTTAAAACTCTTAACACAGTGACTTTTTCCATAAACAGCATGGGTTAAAATGTGATTGTCCGGCAAATTTGTGTACTTGATATTCATTTATAACACAATTTTCTTTATTTTCATAGATTTTTAATATTTTAGTTTCAGTAATATTGACCCAGGGATTTGAGTTAGTTTTTACATTACAAATACCTAGCCCCCATTTTCAACATACAGAGTCAAAAAAGTACAATCACTATCATGGCTTAAACTAATAACTATCAGCTATCTGTGTGTACCTAACATTTATTCCAAACATCATTTTCTTTATATTCAGATTTTTATAACAATTTCTTTTTTGATGAATATTTTGGGGGATTTGGGTTGGCCCTCCTATTGTGGATAGTCGGCCCTCCACCCCAGGTTAAAACCCCCAGCCATTAATACTGCTAAGCTGGGGTTTAACATGGCTTCCCACAGCCAAGGCTATGTGAGTACAGTACGTCAGTGTATCTCACATCTTGCACTGAGCTGGACTCAAACCTAGAACTGAAGACATACATCATATGGCTGTTTGGTTTTTTTTTCAACCTTCTGGCAAGGATAAAGTTAAACTTTGTCACGGTATTTAATTGGTTGACTGTACACTCTAATAGATTAACCACAAAACAGTTATGTCCTAGTTTTCTAGGGCTTTAAAATGTTAGAAGAGAGATGAAACATTATGAAGTGCTGTGATTACATCTTAGAGAAGCCTAAATTGCAGAATCTGTGCACATTTAAAGTCGTGAATGCAAATCGTTAAATTTACGTCCAGTACTCTAACTGGGGGTTTTCTCATACGCTGATTCCAAGCAGGTTCTGTATACTAAGTACAAAAGTGGACAACAAGTTCTCAAAGAAATACCAAGCGGCTGTCATAAGTAATATAATTATGAATTTAGGCCTTCATTTTAATTAAGTACTTTTCACTTATTCATACATCCTGAAATTTTGCCCGGTCTATTAGTGGTGTTAACAGTAAACCAGTATACCGCATTTTGTTTAGGTAGAAATGGCGAAATCCACAAAGAATATTTAAGTACCGGTTATTGAAAACATCATCATATTAGGCTGTCTACTGGTTAATATTTCGTCAAAACAATAAAGAGCATATACTTTTGAGGAAAAACTTACATTTTCGCTTTATATTCATGGTAAATGAAGTTTATAAACTTCAAAATATCTCGCGAATGTATATTTCTTATTGATAACGTAGCTCATGTACGCTCGCGTAAAACTTTTTGTCATATCTCTGTAAACTTTCGAAATCCCGGACTTCGTTCGGTTTCAAAGCCTCGAAAACCGGTTTTTATTTTCAGAACCGGTCCGACCACTACAGTCTCTTATGCACAGTCTATTGTGAAAGGTTCATTGTTAGCTTCAGTTTTACTTCATTATTAGTGAATATTAAAGAATAACTGAGAGATATCACGTCACACTCAGCAATAACAGGAGAAAATTTCTGTCAAGACTCGGACAAATAACGTGGCAAAATGTCCCACTTCAGTATCTTTACAATTTGAATATTAGGCAAAAAAACTCTACTACACAAGCTTTTTGCCAGAGAAAATGACTTTTTGCCACAAAGACCTCCTGTCAGTTTGTATATTAAATTGAAACTTGATCCCCAGAAGACAGAAGACATTTCAGTGACAAAAAGTGAGAACTGTTAAATGGAAAATAGCAGGAATGATTATCGCAAAGTTACAACTTTACCTGACACAGTAAAACCCATTTAAGCTGAACTGCAAAAACATAAAAAAAATTCTATTTAAGCAGGATTTCCACATAACAGAACAAATTTCAAGATCAAAGGCCCTCAAATGGCACAGTTTCACTCGTGTTGCTTTGCATAAGAGACAGTTGATTCTGAATTTGGGGCCATGTTGCGACAGATTGTCACAAACAAGGTGGGAAAAATGAGATTCACCATTTATACTTTTCTTGTAAAATGACTAAAAAGGAAAGCCCTGAAACAGAACAGATAGGTCTTATGATCTCTTTCCAATGACCATGATTCAACAAAATAACTCTTAACACCTAGTTATGAACACCATGGGAAAACAGGGAGGATTAAACAGGGACTCATCAGACTTACCTGCTCATGGGACACAAACACTGGGCTTTACTTTTACAGGAAGTCTAATCGTATCATGAGAAAGAGTGGACACAGAGGATGTTTGACCAAAAACAGATAGGTCACATCACTGACAAGAGATGGGTCATATGACAGTTACGAATGACCAAATGGGGTGCTTGCATTCTGGCCAGAAATGCTCAAAGGCATCTACATCGCTATAACTACACTCCCGGCCTTCACATCAGTGTAATGATAGATGGCATGGCAGTGAGATTACACTCCAAAACGCATTATCGAGGTAGTCAGGAGGCAAACACTGTGGAATGGTGGTACAAGGACCTGACATTCACTTCTCAACTGCTTCTAGTTAAATGAGTTCTGCTTAAATGAGTTTCACTGAAAGATGGTTTACCAGAATTTCATTAGATATTAGCTTGAACCAGGTTAACTGGACTATCGTATACTAAGGGACTTGCAGGTGGACTGATACTCAAGGAAATCAGAGTCTCACCTTGGTATAGTTCGGAAGCTCAGTATTTATACACTTGTACAATTCTAGAGCACTGGAACACTTGGAGCCAACAGTGTAATGTTCCAACATGGCTGCCCACTTCTTCATTCGATTACCGGATTTGTACAAGTTCTGAAAAAATAAGGAAAATGATGTGGCAGAAAGGTAAATATCAGGAAAAGCATTCTAAATAACTCTAAATCTCTCACTCCAACACAAATATATCTATAAAACTTCACACCATATATTTGAGCTTGAACTCAAACTGAAATTTTACTTTCAGGATGAGCTTTGGGTGGGATGTAACTTACTACTAAATAAGCTTAATACTAAATTTAACTTAATACTTATGCATGGCAGAGTTTCCGTTTAAGACAAAAGAGAGGCTGAGTTTAAGTATAACAATTTTTATGCACACCAAATCTTTTATGAAACTCAAATTTTGCATTGTCAAGTGAGATCTTACACAAGTATATGCTGAAAGTAAAACATGAGCTTTAAACCATAATGACAGGTGTTTTGTTGAAGTCTGTGATTGAGATTTTTATGTAAATATTTAAAATATTATGCTTTGTGATGAATGTTATGATGTATATACAAGCTGTACAAAATTCTATCATGTCATTTGGTAAACACTCAAATATTTGGCATCTTTTTTTGAGGTGTAGTTACTTTGAGTTTTATTCGTAAAAACAAATCACTTTGACTTTGCTTGCAGCTAAAGAAGACCCATATAACCTTGGCCAGACCTAGGCCAATATGACTACCTGTGCAAAGTTACAGCACTCTAACTGTAACACAAGCTGTCTAGGTAGGTGTGTTTGACACTGACTTCAAGAAACTTAACCTATGGGGTTTAGGTCTCTCTTTTAACAGATCTGTTTTGGAAAATGGAATCTTCATACAACTTAAAGCGACAATACAGTGTACGGTTTTTGCCGATGACTACCAAGGTTAATTTTCTGGGTATGTTCATGTGTCTGTCTGTCTGTGTGTTCATGATTACTCAAAAGTAATGAACATATCTTTATGAAATTTCTGATGCGGGTAGAGGCCTAAATTTAGCAAAAGGTCTGGATCATCCTCTAGTGAGTGGAATCGCCTCGATTTTCATGGTCGATTATTCGTCCATTTTTCCGACCGATGATCGACCCATAATCGACTTTTTTACTCCACTGTAATGAAACACATTCCGGGATGAAGTGTAGGTCAATCCGGTAAGAATAACGGTGTTTCCGACAATTAGTATCCACCAAAAGCACCCACTTCCGGTAAATATGGCGGTAGTTATAAACAAACACAAAATTTGTGACAAATCTCTTGATTTATTAAAGGAAAGTTTAGGAAACTGCCTAAAATATAAAAAATACGTGGATATTGAGACACATAAAGAAGGGTAAGAATTAATCGATTTATAGAAGTTGTTAGTGACCGAACGCGATTGTACCATGACACCGACGATTGATCGAATGTTCGTCTAATCGTCCACCCACTATCATCCTCTGGATAAAAAAATCCAGAATTTTCAAAGGAATAACTGGCAATGTATCACTGGCTATTTTGTTGACTTTATTCCAAAAGTAATGACTGGATATTTATATTGGTTGGGCTTGGCCAAAATCATGATTTTCACTATAAAACAAAACAAAATTGTTTATTTGTACTACTTTATTATTAAAACATATTGATATGGGAGTGGAATGGCACGTTTTACAGCATTGTAGAAAGGAAGTTTTCCTTATAAACAAGTACATGTGTATTTTATATATATATATTCTAGACTACCCAACACAAATGTTTGACAATTAACAAAACATGTGACAGATAGTGTTCTCTTATTACACTTGTGATGCTTGCAGTACCCTCATGTTTTTCTCCTTTCTTCTACTATTTGACTGTTACCCTTCCCTTATATTGCTCTACACTTAGTTTTTCACCATTTTTCATGTCTTTTTCTTCTGTTTTTTATCAAAACTTTGAAAATATTTTAAAACTGTAAATATGAAACAAGAATACTCTTTTCTCAAATACTGTACTCAGAATATTCATTATACTTGAATACAAGTAACAGCACTACTTACTATAATATTCCTGATGGAGTTGACAAATCTCTGTACTGGTGACTTTACACCAAAGTAATTGCGTAAATCCTCCAGAGTGATGTCATCCAGCACTTCCCCCAGTATGGCCAGGTGGGCCATTTTGTAATTGGCAAGCATGGACCTCTCCTCATTCACGCCGGCCACAACCTGAAAAACAAACATATATATATCTATAAAGTAGAAATCTAAAGGAGTCCCCAGCATTCCATGCTTACAATTGGAAAATTTGGAATAAGCATTGATTGATATAAATTTTAAACCTTTTAGGTCGAATCACCAAGCCAAGGAAAAAATTGTAAAAATTTTATTGTAATTTAACTTTTTATAAGTTAAATACTTACCTTATTCCTCACTAGTGCTTACACGTTGGCGGGAGCAAACAATACAACCAAACGAGAATATTTTTAAAAAATATTCTTGTTGGTACCACTATGTATACGCATGACTGCACATGCTCCTCCACCGGAAGAACCTCGTTAAGTCTCACTTTAATTTGGGGAGTCAATGTAAAGTATTGAAAACCAAAAATTTTGAAAATGTGGGGTTGCATGTGTGGGAATCCGAATCTAGTGAGGATAAGGTAAGTATTTAACTTACAAAAAGTTAAATTACAATACCCATACCTTATCCTCACTAGTGCTTGATTACAACCATACTGGTGGTGGGATTTTCAATATTTTTGACACCAAAAAGTAGGGACAACCAAACAATAAGCCAAAGTACAAACATCTAGCAATCTTTAGAGCTGTTATCATTAGCGATTTCTGTAGATCGACGCCCGCCTGTTAGATGCGAGTTGAACTCGAGTTGAACTCGAGTAAATGACACAAATATAAATGAAATAACAATGTCCAAATATTGTCATCTAAGGATCCACCATTAACGTGTTTAGTACCATTGTATTGCAAGGAAATATATTTTGTTGCCGGTTAAATTGTGCAGATATGTACGAGCACTTTATGGGACAACCACGTAAATAAGGGAAATAAAAAAACGACCATTGCTCATTGATTATTTATGTCTTTAAGGTTAGGTAAATTGCAAAAGTGTTGGTTTTATAACAAGATTAGTATATTATAATTTATTTCTTAAATTCGAGTTTAAATTGCATAAATTGATGTGATCCCCAAATATTGCCCATCGAGTTACGACTCGAGTTTCGGTCAACTCGTTACAGCACTACAATCTTGTGAGGATAAAGTACTAGACTATTTTATGCAAACAAGTAACTTAAAAAAATAACATCTATAGTTATGTTATATTTGTAAGCACTAACCTGGCCCCTTTCCACCGGTGTCTTGGCCCTATATTCAGTTTGAGTTCTTGTACATATTAAAGGCTGTTTTTCATCTTGCTTAAAAGTTGTAGTTCCAACGACAACAAACTCCAACAATAACCAACTCTTATTTACAAACATCTTCCTGGATGACCTGTAACATATGGAAAAACAGAATGTACATACAACATCAGCAACATTCATACACAATTCAAAGCAAGATAGATTAGATGAATAGTGAATTATAGTTACATCTGTAGGAAATACATACTATAATTGTACTATACGCTGGGCAGAAACCATAGAGCCCAAGGAATATTCTGACCCTTCTTTTGACCTCCAAGCCACATCTTTCAAGTAAAAATTTGTAAAATTAATGTGGTATGAGATTTCCAAAAACATGCATCAAGTACCTGGTCCAGAGAGACTCCCCCCTTTGAATGCCAAGGAACCGCCATGGAGCGTACAGCATGAGCCTTGACCTTGGACAAATTCTGAGTTTCAAGGTCAGATCCTTGATACGCATGCATAACTGTCTGTTTTAACCAAGAAGATATGGTAGACCTTTGTATATCACCTGAAACCCCATTTTTTAAGGAGATAAACAAAAGGTACTTTCCTTTCCTAAGATCTTTACTCTTATCAATGTAATATCTCAAAGATCTGACTGGGCATAAGGTCATATCTTTAGTCAAATATTGATCCAAAGTTGGTTTGAGAGCAGGAATAGCCACCGGTTGCACAATACTAGGACCATCTGAAGCCAATTGGTTCTTTGCTAAAAAACTGATGAAGGAGCAACTGTGACCTCCTTTCAGGCAGATTTATGTTTAAAGGATTTGACGGTCCAGGCATGAAATTCACCCCTCCTTCTACCTGATGCCAAAGTCATAAGGAAAACCATTTTGAAAATCAGAATCTTCAAAGGAGCATCCTTGAGTGGCTCAAAAGGTGGTTTTGTCAAAGCCAAAAGTACTAAGGACAAGTCCCAAGAAGGTATACTCCTATCCTTCACTGGTCTATCCCTATGAAAACTTGAAATCAATCTGTTGAGTTCAAAACTATGACTGATCTCAATACCTGCAGCCTGCAATTGTAGTGAGTTTCAGATCCTTTTCATTGAACAGATACATAAAAAAATCTGCTATTGAGGAAAGAAATGTTGTTTGAAATCCACCTGATTCTCTTTGCACCATGATTCAAAAATGGTCAACCTTGATTCATAGACCCTTCTGGATGAAAATCTTTGAGGTGCCTTAATTCTTTCTGCCACTGACTTTGAGAATTTTTGAGGTGATTTTGTCTCGAATCCAGATGCCAAACATGGAGATTGAGATATTGAAGGTTTTCATTTTCTGAATTATTTTTGGAATGAGAGCTATTGGACAGTAGGCATCACCGTCTAGTGCCTCCCACGAGATATTCAATACATCTACTGTCATTGCATTTGGATCTGGCACTGGAGATACATTAATAGGTAGTTTGCTCATTTCGGTCACAAACATGTCTACCATTGGTCTGTACCATATTTGGCAAATCCTCTGAAAAATTGTGGGATGATCCGATGAAGAGACCATTCTGTTTGTATGATTTTGTCCCTGCGTGAAAGGCTGCCTGCTATCACATTCAGACAGCCCTGTATATGCCGAGTCCTTAGCAAAATTGCCCTGGGGTTGCAGAATGCCATCAGGCGCCATATCATAAGACACCTTTCCAGAGAATGGGTCCCCCCTTGCTTGTTGAGGTAGGACACTACTGTTGCATTGTCTGAGGCCACCAAGACCCTCTTGCTCATTAGATGGGTTTGAAAAGACCTTATTGCCAAAAACACTGCTTTCAATTCTAGAATGTTTATATGTATATTTGCTTCTGTGTCCGACCATATTCCACTGACTGTCAGGTTTCTCAAATGTGTACCCCAACCCTTGACAGATGCATCTGTGAACAACAGGAGATTGTGTTCCTCTGTACGGAGGGAACAACCTATCAACACATTATTTTGATTTTTCCACCAGATCAGCTGTCTTTTTAGTATCTCTGAACATGGTATCTTTTTGTCCAATGATTGGGGATACTTCCAGTGGGTTATCAGGTACCATTGGAAGGGTCTCGTATGCAACCTGCCCATTGGAACTGTTTTCTCCAGAGATGCCAGAATGCCTATAAACGACATCAGGATCCTGGGAGTTGTTGTCAAACTGTTGTTTAGAACTTCTATGGCTGTTGTCAAAATGAGCCATTTTTTTCTGTGGGTGATACTTCGCCTTTGGTCAAGTCGAACCTGTACTCTAGGAAGTCAAATTTTTTAGTTGGTGTTAACTCCAATTTTTTTAAGTTGATTACCCAACCGAGTTCCTGAACAAACGCCACCAGTTGTTTTGACCGCTCCAAGCAAATCTGTTGAGATTTAGCTTGAAGTAACCAGTCATCTAGATACTGGTGTATCCGAATGCCTTTGCTTTGCAGCATAAGCTTTACTTCTTTGGCTATGCGGGTGAATTCGTGTGGAGCCGTTGCAATACCAAAAGATAGGGCTCTGAATTGAAAAGAATGACCTCCCACATGAAAGCGAAACAGACTTTGTGATCTTTGATGAATGGGAATGTGGAAGTAGGCATCTGTGAGATCTACAGAAACTACCCACTCCCCTTCGCAAATGAAATTCCTTATCACTTCCGCCATTTCCATTTTGAATATTGGGACTGAAAGATGCCTGTTTAATACACTCAAATCTATTACTGGCCTCAATTTTTCCCTGGTTTTGGAACTAGAAACAACCTGCTGTAAAACCCCAGGCTTGCACTCGTTCGTACCGGAAAACTAGCCTTTTTCTGAAGCATTTCCTGTACACAGTCCAACAGAAACATTTGTTTTTGTGGATTTGTGTAGCCGCTGTTAACTTGTGGGAGTGTGTGACAATTTGATTGGTTGAGCCAAGATAATTCTGTAACCGTGTTTTAGAATGAGTGCAATGCTGGGATGACATTCTCTTTGTTCCCATACCTGGTAATAACACTGCAAACGGCCTCTAGGCGCTAAGTCCACTGGATAGTCATTTCCTTCTTGCCACCACGACCCCCTCTGGTGGGCTGTGATGATCTTTGTTGATTTTTGAAGTCTGCTTGCCCACGAAAAGAACCTCTAGCATTGTTTTGAGAAGAACTTTGTGGATAAAACGAGCCTCTTCTTGAAGAATATCCAGATCGGTCTCTCTCATACTTATTTTCCACACTATTCAGCACAGAAGGTGAAAATAAGTCCACTGACTTGAAGCCTGATCTATGAAGATGATTCCTGTCGTGTTCGTGACGAAGAAGAGCAGAACATTTGAGTATGGAATCTAACTCTAGATTACAGGCCATAGTGATAGACGCCTCTGTCACAGTTTCCAGAGCACGTTCTGTTGATGAAATCGTAGCTAGTTGTATGCGAACATAAGCCAGCAACTCCTCCAAGTCCTTCACCATGGCTTCATCCGCCGAACCTAAAGCTGCCTGCATAAGTTCTGCCATATTTGTTGGACATTTTTCAATAGTCCTTATGAAAAGACTAACAAATCCCAGAACTTGTACATGTTCCCTCTTTACAGATTCCATTGTTGTGAATTGCTTGGTAGGGACTGAAATAACAGGAGGCGAGGATGAAGACTTGGAGCATATGTTTCTAAATGAATCCTGGCATTTAGGCGCAGAAGTGGAGAACTCAGAAGATGTTGTACGGTAGAATTTCATCAAAGGTCTGGTGTAAGGCAGAAACGTGTCAGTATTATATGGTGCTGACAATAGTCTCTCCGCATTATCAGAAGGATTTCCAGCCACCTTCTTCTCAAGTTCTGACAATCTATTATTAATTTCCTCCACTGGAGGAAGAACCATTGGAAGTACAGCATTCTTCTTTTTCCTGTCCTTAAATCCAAAAATCTTGGATGGAGCCTCCGCAAACTCCTCTGGAGTAGGTAGATCTAAAAGATTTCTCACAGAGGCTAGCATCTGCCTGTAAGAAGGGTCGTCTTCAACCTCTTCTTCTCTTACCAAGGACTGTTTGTCTGACTGGTGAGGAGACAAAGAATGTGCTCTCTTTACAGTTCTATGCTCACCCAAGTCTTCTGTGGGATCCTCATCATCCATCACAGCAAAAGTGTTGTGAGAACTTCTGCGCCTATTGAACTCTTCTGTAACAGAGGTTGCCTCTGTCATATTTACCTCTTTTGAGGAGACAGAGGTACTTCCCTTCTCTAGTGCTACCAGCCGACCTTGCATACTGTCCAGTCTCCAATATTAATTGCAGAGGATCTACTGTAGATCTACTGTACAGATTTCTCTGTAGAGGGAGTGTTCGTAGCACTGGAAGCAGAAGTTGAAGAGGGAGGGTCATCAAATCCTAGAAAAGAATCTACTGAATCTTTTGAAATATCCTTTGCTTTCTTAAGTTGATAAGCTTTCTTAGCCTTCAATTTCTTCCTTTGTTCTCAAGAAAATTGGAGGCAAATATAGCAGTCTGCCTCCTTCGAGGTAACACAAACATCATCCCCCTTCTTCTTATCTCTGTATGACCAACAATAATGGTGGGAGTCCCAATCTGATGTAAACTGGTGACATCCTGAAGCAATTTTCTGTCCCTTGGACTTTATCTGGCTTTCAGCTATCTTTCTTCGATATTTCCAAACGAATTCGTCAATGTAAACAAACAAAGTTTGCTCCCTGACAACCAAAATTGAAGTGAGACTTAACAGGGTTCTTCCGGTGGAGGTCCATGCGCAGTCATGCGTATACATAGTGGTACGAACAAGAATATTTATTTTAAAAATATTCTCGTTTTGTCATATTGTTTGCTCCTGCCAACGCGTAAGCACTAGTGAGGATAAGGTAAGGGTATTTTACGCAATAAAAACCTTGTTTTAACCAGTATTTACACAGTAGATCCAACACAGGTGACACCAATTCTAAAAATACATAAGCATTAATTTTTTCTTAATTTACTGAACACTGTGGGGGTTTTTTTATAAATGCTGAAAATTTACTCTAAAACAGATACAAGGACACTAATATTTATGGATATTTATTTTTAAATATGGGTTGTTATTAGGTGCACTAGCCAAACCTTATAAACTGAGCTGAATTCTGACCAGATGTTTTTGTGCTACTTTTGACTAATCTTGTAATAGCAACATCTAGAAATGGAAAAAACTGAGCGATAATGGATTACTTATACCAGGTAATTCTGACAATTTATGAAGATGAATTTTTGTGAGACCAGTTCTAGTTTTGAGATTTATTATGACATCATCACACTGTAAATGTGAAGGATAAACGTAAAAATCTGCTTTGTCCCTTTACAATATAATGAACTCAACTCCAAGTTATATAAAGTAATATTTTATAGGTCAAGGTCACTTTATAGGCAAGGTCAAGGTCAAAGATCAAATCAAGGTCACACCATGACGTTGCACACCTACACCCCCTAACCAATGTCCCTACCAAGTATCAACTTCCTACACCTTACGGTTTCTGAGATATAGCCCGGACAAGATTTTATAGGTCAAGGTCACTACGGCAAGATCATAGTTCAAATCAAGGTCATACCATGACGTTGCACACCTACAACCCCTAACCAATGTCCCTACCAAGTATCTACTTCCTACATCTTACAGTTTCTGAGATATAGCCCGGACAAGATTTTTAAACTCAAGGTCACTGCAGCAAGGTCAAAGGTCAAATCAAGGTCACACCATGATGTTGCACACCTACACCCCCTAACCAATGTCCCTACCAAGTATCAACTTCCTACACCTTATGGTTTCTGAGATACAGCCCAGACAAACTTTTTCCCGCCGCCCGCCCAGACATCCGCCCGCCCGTCCGGACACCATGGGTGAAAACAATACCCCGACAGCCCTTAAGGGCTGTGGGGTAAAAATGATCAACAACCAATTCTAGATCCTGGATTTTTTAAAGTTTTTTTCCCATTGCAGTGATTGCACTCATAAGCAATATAGTACAAGTGTTGGACTTTGGTGAAGTAATGCACTCCATGAGTGGTCTTACAAAGGTTCATTTGAACATGTCTCATGTTTACCATATAACAGTGTTGCAGAGTGTTGCAGAAAATTACTAGAGCAAGGACTTGACCTTTATGTGCCAGTACCACACCTACTTACGTGCATATTGATGAATGCATGATTGCAGACAACGTTGATGCTCTTTGATATGTTCACACATTTCTCCATGCAGCCCTGTTGGACCTGAAACTGCTGCATACAGCTCTCAACGGCCTGTATGAAGACACTCTTTGTGAGAGGGGTCACAGCACCAGGCATCATCTCTCTGCACAAAACACTAAAACTTCATCAAAAGGTTTTTTCAGCAAGGAAAAATTTATTTTGACTCTTGTACAAGTTCACTCCTACATGATAGTGATTTGAATTACTGTTAGTATATCAAAACCTTGGTGACTCACGTCATTAAAAGATCCTCTGAGCACTTAAATTGAGAAGATTTGTGACTAATGAAGATGTAAAAAACTGTATTATGTCATCTTTGGTCTCAGTCCCCCCCATCCCAGGGTGAAACAAACTAGTGCGGAGCATGAATTTTATTAATATACATATAATTAACATGTAGCATATAATGCGTAAAAATATAATAGAATATAAAGTAATACTATAAATGAGACTACTAAGTTAATAACTGAAGCCAGTAATACAGATATAGTGTCCAGTCCATGCACTAAGCGGCCAGAGGCCACCAGAAGTTACTAATAGGCTTCATATGATTTAAGATACAAAGATGTTAAGTACAGTTCATAATCATACAATCATTACATATTGTTAATATATATAACTTTACATATGGGAGAAATGTGTTACTTTACATCACGATCATAAGTATAGATAAGAGCAGGGCCACCTCACCCTAGGTGATACAGGTGAGAAACAAAGGGTGCCAACCCAATTTAAGGTTACCTACAGAGAAGGTTAAGACTTCTACAAAAAGAACTTTAAGGCGACCCTAACCCAATTTAAGGTGATCTAAAGAGGGTGAGAGGACCCTGAAATTAATGACATACTTATACAAGAAACAGGACTGTACAATTACATATGTAAGAAAAAGCCATAAAAATAAATTAAAATCGCACATTGGAAAATAAAACTTTAAAAACAAAGGTCTTAAAAAACTATTGAAAATTATATCAGACATTCATATGGACTGGGAGGGTGGGCATTTTAATCACACATCTGTCCAGTTCACAGATATTTTTGAAAGTGACACTGGTCATACTTCTAGGAGGGCAGGCAATGAGAAACCATTCACTATTGGCTGCCCCCCAGGTTGCTAAGGACACAGAGGTCACCAGAACTAGGCAGGTTAACACAGGTGTGACCATGACTTATGTTACCTGCACACTGCTCCGAACATTCCCCCCCTGGAATGGGTGACTGACAACCGTGATGCCTGGACACCACTTATGACAGTATGACATCTAAGTGAACCCATCTGTCCTCTTTGTGATGTCACAGCATAGACTCTTTTGTTAAGTTAAGCACTATTTGACCCATTCAACTGTACAGGTACTGCCCAACTCTCAAGTTACTGACATTCCACTAACTGAAAGACAGAGGCTCAAGGATGAGCATTTATCAATGTTCTTAATATCAATGCCTTTAACCTGTCACTGGGGATAGGACCCAATGACAGAGTAGAGCCATTTTAAGTGGTCATCTGAGCCACTATATATCTACCTGTACCTGGGTTTGAACCCACGTCCTCGGTGTTCCTAGGCAAGTGTGTTACCCACTAGGCCACAGTGGCTCTATTGAATAGTTCTTACTATATGTTAGCTTTATTGCCTTCATATTATATATATTCTACTGTCTTGTTCTTACTGTTTATTGTGTCCATTATTCTTACTGAATGCTGTCTTTACTGAAATGTTCTTATTGTTTGCTGGCTCTAATAACTTTGTGCCAACTTTTTCAAACCTCAGTTATTTGGATGATGAAACAATACCCTGTCTACACTGTGAGCTATCCCTATGAACGAGTACTTACTGTATGTTGGCTGTGGTGATTATCTCAGTATTCATGGCCAGAGGAGTGTCGAATTCATGAAGCAGTTCCCACTCGGAAGCCTGGTCCAAGGTTGTGATGGGGCGAGCCTGAAACAAGAAAATAGATTGAAAAATTGCATCATTGAGGCTGAAATCTTGAATCAATATTAACATGAACTCCAGATGTCCATAAAATAGAAAAACTTCCCGAACGACATTTACAGAAAACATTTATCAAGAATGGAGATGACAATATTATACGGGTAGATAGCACAAGTATTATATTGTTAATCTTCATGAGTGATATATCTTTTGTGTATAGGTCTTAATTTTATAATCCACTATTTTGTGTGATTTATGAGTTAAATTAATCTATATAAAAATAGAATGTGAACAAAGTCTGGCATATATAAAAGGGCACCAATGAATATAAAAATAGCATCAGAGATGCCCGTACCCCACAGCCCGGGGAAATAATTTTCAACACCATGAGATATAGAAACAGCAAAACAGTACAAAAATCTGGATACTTTCAGAGCAGTGTAGGTTATATAAGCTCCAACTAATGTTTAAGTAGAGAAAATAATGTTTAAGAGAAAGAAAATGTATGTAAACATAAAGTATATCCCCCATAGCCTCTCCTGTCACCGTGTCTCCTTGGTATGACCTGGCTATGTCCTCGGATTAATGCTAACTGCCTTTTGCTTTATGTTCAGTTGCGCCTTAGAGTCCATCAGCGATGGAGATTAGGCGCTATAAAAGTCCACATTAGATTAGATTAGTATTAAAACACGACAATTCAATAGCAAGATGACAGCATTAATCAGTAAATCAAAAATTATGACGCTGAAAAATTTATTAATTGGAGAATAGCTGTCAATGGAGGAAGTACAATTATGTAAAAGTGCGTATAATAATCAGTTGCAGCAATCCATATATCTTTGTCCAAAGAAAAACATGTCTCAAATATGACAGGTGAACACCCTTTGGCAGAGCACACCATGATGCACGCCTACAGCCCTAACAGGGTTTCAAATTAACAAAAAATCTGCCAGTCCACGACCAACAGAAATACCTTTAGGTCAAAAAGTTTAAGAACCCACAAGTCCTCTTGTTCTGCAAGTTGTTTATATACACACATCTTGCACAGTTGAATTATGGCTGGGATGTTTTGAATATTGTCCAAACATACTAAAATGACCAAACACATTTGTGTTAAGATTTAAAACATCTCCCATCTTTATATATGTTTTGCATGATCAGATTAATGTTTTATTTTTTGGAATATTACCCATACATACAGGTGTGGCAATGCAATGTCCCTACCATGTATCAACTTCATATACCTTACGGTCTCCCAGATATAGCCCGGACAAGATTTTATTTGTCAAGGTCACTACAGCAAGGTCAAAGGTCAAATCAAGGTCACACCATGATGTTGCACACCTACACACCCTAACCACTGTCCCTACCAAGTATCAACTTTCTACACCTTACGGTTTCTGAGATATAGCCCGGACAAGATTTTATAGGTCAAGGTCACTACGGCAAGGTCAAAGGTCAAATCAAGGTCACACCATGATGTTACACACCTACACCCCCTACCCAATGTTCCTACCAAGTATCAACTTCCTACACCTTACAGTTTCCGAGATATGGCCTGGACAAGATTTTATAGGTCAAGGTCACTATGGCAAGGTCAAAGGTCAAATTAAGATCAGACCATGACATTGAATACCTACAACCCCTAACCAATGTGTCTTCCAAGTATCAACTTCCTACACCTTACAGTTTCCGAGATATAGCCCGGACAAGATTTTATTTGTCAAGTTTACTACAGCAAGGTCAAAGGTCAAATCAAGGTCACACCATGACGTTGAACACCTACACACCCTAACCACTGTCCCTACCAAGCATGAACTTCCTACACCTTACAGTTTCCGAGATATAGCCCAGACAAGATTTTATAGGTCAAGGTCACTACGTCAAGGTCGAAGGTCAAATCAAGGTCACACCATGACGTTGCACACCTACAACCCCTAACCAATGTCCCTTCCAAGTATCAACTTCCTACACCTTACGGTTTCTGAGATATAGCCCGGACAAGATTTGATAGGTCAAGGTCACTGCGGCAGGGTCAAAGGTCAAATCAAGGTCAAACCATGACGTTGAACACCTACACCCCCTAACCAATGTCCCTACCAAGTATCAACCTCCAACACCTTACGGTTACTGAGATACAGCCCAGACAAACTTTTTCCCGCCAACCATCCGCCCGACCACCCGCCGCCCGCCTATCCGGACACCATGGGTGAAAACAATACCCCAACAGCCCTTAAGGCCTTAAGGGCTGTTGTAACAATATGCTTTACCAGTGATTTACCACAGGAAGCTTCCAACTGGAGTAAAAGTTTAACTTATTACCCGTGAAATTCAGATAGACGGGGCTATCCGGAACACAGGTCAAAGGGAATGCTGGTGTTATAGTACCGGTGGTGGTAAATACGCACCTACTGGCTTGGCCATGTGACCTAGGGAACCTATCAGATTGCTCGCATAAGCTCTTCCTCATTTTTGTTGGAACCTAAACCCCTTGACCAGTGTAAATCTGGCACAAGCGGGGAGGACAAGGGAGGGCCTGTATTATTGTTACAATAGGTAGGTATTGTAGTTTATAAAAGGTACATTTAAAATAAAAGTTCCAATTTTATTGCGCTACAATAGTACTACTTATTGTAACAATATGCTGAATCCCAGCATTCTGGATGGCTGGGGAGACTGTACACTGGCTAAAAAATCATCATCAGGCAAAGACAGCAACCATTACAGGTGAGCATCCGGAGACCAGGGTGAAGGAGGAAGCCCCCAATGAGGTCATGAGGGAGGTTACATCAGGGACTGACGGGAATTCTCCAGCTCTCCCGAGATTGACAGCTGTCACCAAGGGGACGAGAGGCACCTTCTTGGGTCACACTGCCAGCGCAGGCACTCCAATGTAGAAAAATTCATGTCTAAAACATAAGGTACACAAAGTACGATGAAATGTGATGTCCGGGAACATTGATGTGACAGAAGAAAATTCTTAAGAAAGTAAGATTAAGGATACAGAAAAAGTAAGACTTAAAACACGTTCTCAAGAAAATTGTAAAGAAAAAACTCCTGGTAACTAAATAAGATGCAGGCTTTTTAGGGAACAGCAGGTAAAAGAGTAATTACAGAGAATTCAAAAGAAAGTTACCTTAAAGGGGTGAAGACCCCGCTCTATGGTGTCAGAGGTTCTGACACTCCCCGTCCAGGTGGTTTCCAGCGTCATGCCCCCCCCCCCTTTTTTTATTCCCTGGAACTTGGTCGGAAGGAGGCATCACCTGCTGTGCTGCAATGAAGGTGCCTAAGTAGAAGGGACCCTCTGTTTGGTCTTTTCCTACAAGATCTCTGATGTAGAACTTGGTAAAGGTGTGGTGTGATTTCCAATGGCAGGCTTGCATAATGCGATCCATGGAAATTCCCCCATAAAAGGCCTTGGAAGCTGCAAAAGCTCTGACCTCATGGGCATTTACCCCTATAAGGTCCATGTCTGCATTGTCTAACTTGGTGTAGCAAAATATTATAGTGTATCTTATCCAAAACGAGACAGTAGAACACTGAATATCCTTGGTATGGCCCATTTTGTAAGAGATAAACGATAACTGTCTACCCACTCTGGAATCCTTGGTTCGGTCCAGATAACACTGAAGAGCCCTGACAGGGCAAAGCAGGATATCTGTGTCCTGACAGTCTTGACTACACTTCAAGGCTGGTATAACCACTGGAGACATAGATTGCATTCCTTCCTTTGCTAATTGATTTTTGGCAATGAAAGAGGGAGAGGGGGATAACTGGATCTGATCCCAGTCGCCCAGGCATAAAAGTCCATCTAGAGTCCAGGCATGACTCTCACTGCGCCTCTTCCCTGAGGCTAAGGCTAGTAGAAATCTGTCTTCCATGTTAGGAACTTTAGACTGGACGCCAAGCAAAGAATCAAAGCTTGGTGTCCAGTCAGTCTAACATCCCAATTAGAGCTGCTTCCTCTTGTGGTTCAAAAGTGGGCTGGGTGAGTCTCTGCAGAACAAGGGACAGATTCCACTTAAGAATAGACCTGGAGCTCTATCCCTGTGAAAACTGGTGACAGAACAAGGGACAGATTCCACTTAAGAATAGACCTGGAGCTCTATCCCTGTGAAAACTGGCGATTAGTCTGGCAATCTCTGCTTTTGTACTAATACTTAGTCTGGTATTCCCAAGGGTATCTGCGATGGCCGTTCTATAACCTTCAATGGAAGAAGGGCATCTATTTAGATCATTAAACAAGTACAAGAAGTTGCAGATGTCCCTTATAGAGGGATTCCTGAAGTCCACCTGTTTTTCTGTGCATCAGTGTTGGGAAAACGGTCGAATTAAATGTGTAGATGGATCTTGTTGAGAGTCTCTGAGGAGCAGCAATTGTTCCTGCCACTTCTACAGTGAAACCATGTTATTGGAGTGCTGAACTCCTAGATACCTGACGTGGAGGTACAGGGATATTGGGAAATGGTTGTTCAATGGCTGTTTGAGCACATGTGCCTATGGGTGGCAGTTCTCTTGGAATGTCCAGAGACATTTCCACTAGGTACCAAAACCACGGTTATGTCGGCCAGCCTGGGATAATCAGAATGATCCTGCACATTTGAGATTGAAGTATTTGTACAATCTTGGGCAGCAGGGCGGTGGGAGGGAACACGTAAGCAACCAGGTTTTCCAATGGTATGTTGAGGGCATCTGCTGCGCCAGCCTGAGAGTCTGGAATCGGAGAGATGTAGAGAGGAAGTTTCTTGTTCAGGCTGGTTGCGAACAGGTCCACTTGGGGGACTATCCCAAAGTTTGGAAATTTGTTTGAAGATCTGTGAACAAAGGGACCACTCTGTTGATTGGATCTGGTTCCTCCTTGAGAGAATGTCCGTTATCACATTGAGTGAGCCTGGAACATGTCTTGCTCTGAGTGTAACGATGTTTTTGTGACACCAAGTGAGGATTCTCCACATTAGAGCAGAGACTTCTGCTGACTTTGTGCCGCCCTGTTTGTTGATATAGGCCACCTCTGAGGTGTTGTCTGAGGCGATGAGGACTTGATTGTACCTGCAATCTGTCTGGAAGAATTGCAGAGCCAGAAGAACCGCCTTCATCTCTCAAATAGTGATGTGAAGGTGCTTTTCTGAAAGAGACCAGAGCCCTCCTATTTTGATCTAAGTGAGCGCCCCAAAGTGCATTTGAGGCATCTGTAAAGATCAGTTTTTCGTGTTCCCTTGGGTGGAGATATTCTCCTTGTAGCACGTTTTGAGGGTCTAACCACAATTGCCTGTGTCGTATCATCTTCTGATTCCAGGGAATTGGTGTGTCCAGAGGCATCCAATATTTCCAATGAGTCTTGAGATACCATTCAAAAGGTCTCATATGCATCCTGCCCAATTTTACAGTCTTCTCCGTTGATGCAAGCAATCCAATGGTGGACATAAGAGTCCTTGCACTGATAACAGACTTAATGGAGAGGTGATGGAACGTTTTGAAGTTTTGTCCACCTCTCTTGCCAGGGCTTCACAAGAGTAAAATCTAGTAAAAATTGGTATCCCAGGAAGTCGAATCTCTTTGAGGGGCGGAGTTCGGACTTCTTGAGGTTTACGATAAAGCCCAAATCCTTTACCAGCTTTTTGCGTCTGTTCCATGCACTCCTGTTTTGAGGGGGGGTACAGATCAACCAATCTTCCAGGTATTGGTGAAGTCTGATTCCTGATTGTAAGGCAATCTGTTTTACTTCCTTGACTACACTGGTGAAAATTAGAGGGGCTATTGCTAGCCCAAACGGTAGGCTGGTTAACTGGTAAGTGACGCCTTTGAAATGAAATCTGAGGTATTTCTGAGACTGGGTGTGAATAGGTACATGGAGGTAAGAGTCGGTGAGATCTATGGATGTGACCCATTCCACTTTTCTGAGGGAAGCACATACAGATTCTGGGGTCTCCATCTTGAATTTTGGTATAGCCAGGAATTTGTTTAGTGAGCTTAAGTCTATAACTGGCCTCCAGCGGTTGCCTGGTTTTGGTACCAGGAAGAGACGGCTGTAGAACCCCAGACTGTCAAGGGTGTGCATATCTTTGATTGCGCCTTTCCCCAGCAGGTCTTGAATAGAGGTCCAATAGGCATTTTGTTTGTAGAAGCCTGCGTAACTGCTGATTATGCTGGGTACCCTGGATAGCTTTGTTTCGTTCCCTGAAGGACAATTTGTATCCATCCTTCATGAGCCCTATGATCAACCGGTGCGGCCCTTGTTTTTCCCACTCTGGAAGAAACTGCCTGAGCCTGCCACCCACAGGCAGATTTTTTACGTTTTCCTGAATATGTACATTTTGAAACTGAACTTGGTTATCAATCAATCAATCAATCAATCAGTTGTCCACGTGCTTAATCTCCGTATCAACGGATTCTAAGGCACACCATCCAATTCATAAGGCATAAGTCATAAGACATTAGACATGTTCCGAGTCGTTCCCAGAGAGGTCGTCCGGTGTTCGGTAGTAAGAAGCTATGGTGGGAATGATTTCTGAAATAGGTAGGTTTTGAGTCGACTTTTGAAACTGGAGAGATTTGGAGCACTGCGTATATCATATGGGAGATCATTCCATAACTTAGGGGCATCTTATGAAAAACTATTGTTAAAATGGACCTTAGATTTATGGATGGAAGCACAGTAAGAGGGAACCTGAAGGAACAAATTTTTGGGATTTGAACGTCTTGTATTCACAGCAGATTTGTACAAGGGGAGATATGGTGCAAAATACTTAGGCTGGCCAGTGGTGAGGTACTTATAAACCAAAACTAGGGTTTTGAAAATAATACGTTGTCTAATGGGTAGCCAATGAAGTGTCCTAATATATATATCCTGAGACTGTACACACAGAGTTTTCTCCCCCTGCGGTGGTGACTGTACACGAAGAGTCTTCCCCCACCCCACCCCCGGTGGGGACTGTACATATGAGTCTTTCCTCCCTCCGGTGGGGACTGTACACAAGCAGTCTTTTTCCTCTCCGTTAGGGTTAACACACTCAGAGCTTCTCCCCCTCTGGAGGGGCTAAAGGGAAAATACAGTCTAAGGGATCTCCTGAAGGCATTGTCTGTTCTAATCCATTGTTTTGTGAAGGTATTTATTTATTTATTTGGGGTTTTACATCACTTTCAACACTGTACAGGTCATATTACGACGGGTAGTTGGAAGGGCAGAGAAAACCAGTACATACAGTTTGTCAGGGTTCTGTACTGTAAACTGCTGAACAATGGCAAGCAAGTACCAGCTTTCCCACTTGAGGCCGTGCCAGGAACCGAACCCTGGTCTCAGAGGTGGGAGGCGAGAGTGTTACCACTGCCAATGTGGCCCCGGTTGTGTGAAGGCAGTACGTGGCTACTTGCCACTACCTGTGCTGCCTCCATGGCAAGGCTCTCTGCGACCTCCATGTCCTGTGTGGGACCACCTTGTGTTGGAGGTTCAAAAAAGGGCTGCTGTACCATATATTGTGGAGCCGGCATGGGTTGGTAGTATACCCCTTGTGTAACGTCCACCCCTGCCCTTCTTGCTTTTCTTGTATGGGTGGAAGCATTACTCCTATTTGGATCCAGGCTTTACTCCAAGGCCTATCAAATGTTTCTCATCTTCTTGCATGAGACTTTTCTCAAAGAAGTCACCACCTGAGATTGGGGCCGCGCAAAGATTGCGTAGCCTGAAAGCGTCCTGGTTGGGATGAGCATGGCATAAATAGGCACAACGTCTGATTAAAACCAGGTGTGTGAGTGTGAAGATACAGCTGAACACCAAGTCTGCGTAGGCCTTTGACATACTCCAGCATAAAATGCATCTGAGCAGATTCTTGTTGTGTCATGGTGAACAGTTGTAACATGATCTGCTCTCTGGTGGGCCCATCTGTGGTTTCAAGGAATTGATCGAACAACCTTTCTCTCTGGTCCCTTGATAGACAAAGGTTATTGAGGCATGACTCGCTAGCAATACCAAACGTGGAGAGAAACTTTGCACTACTAATGTTCTCCAGAGTCATGTATTCCAGCTAAATCCTTCTGTTGGACTGAAGCTTGGGTCCACACCTATACAGTGTTGATTCTAGGAATTTCAAAAAGTGGGGGCGATCCCCCACCACTACACAAAATGTGGGGGAGGGGCTAAAAATTCTGGGGGACGACTTTATGATAAGTTTAAACTAATAAAAAATACAATTTCAGTTTATTTAGACATTTTTAACAGCTAGTGGACTTCTATTAATTGGTGGTCAATTTTTATTGTCTTGTCCAATAAAAATAAACTTCAAGGCTAGTGATAGAATTTTAAAAAAATACTGAAAATGGTTATTTACATCAAAGTGGCTCGTGTCACGGCATTATGGTTTTAAGTTTTCATCTGAAGTCATGGCATCACAAATTCAGTCATTACACCATCAATTCATACAAATATGTTGGAAAACCCCACAGAATACCATGACCTCATGAATATTAATGAGTAGTCCACAAATTCTTCAAGTAAAATATTGCTAAAAAATCCAATGGAATCGTCAAATATTTTTTACGCATACATGAGCTCTGTAGTCCATCTAGTATTTGATCTTAAATCAGAAAATATTAAGAATTAAAACCACCATGAAAATCTGTGACCTCATTAATATTAATGAGTTGTCCATGAATTTTGATCCAGTAAAGTATTTTTCTAGGGAATTCCGACAGACACGTACGCCCATAGGGTCAGCACCGGCTTCACTGCCATGGCCTGTTGTGGTAACAATCCAGTCTACTGTCAGTTTCGTTTTTCTTGCAGCCATTTTTTATATAATCATCCACTTTCAGCTTAATTTTATATTTTTGGGTATAATCTGTCCAAATACTGTCCGTACCTCATAATATATTTGAGTTTGTAAACGATCACGAAACCACAATCGTCTACAGGCATTATTCGAAGAACGTTTCGACGGAAAAATCAAAACTTCGACAAACTCTCGATCCGTGCAGTGTTTCGATTTTCTAGATCTCTCGTCTTTTCGCTTCATATATTTCCCGCATCACCTTGTGTACTACGCGTTCTCATATAATTTGGTTACCGCAGCCTCCAAGAAAATCCGCGTCTGTAGGCGAATTAATGCGCGATCCCGTGGAAAACGCATCCTAGAAGCAACTCTGCTATAGCCAGGCTTTGCAATGTTTGAGAAAGTCTGTGGAACAACCTGTGGTATCTGAGAGAATTTATTGTCCACTACACTATACCAGCTTCCCTTGTGTGGTAGAATGCCAGGAAATTTGCCTATCTCAAGAGTGTTTGACGTCCTGGGCTTGACTGATTCATCCTGTGCCGTCTGTACTAGAGATAGGTCTGCCACCATAGGGATCTTGATAGATGGTGCTCTATCCAACTTTTCCTGTTGAAGGAGAAGGGGATCACGTCCCAGTGCTGAGCCCAGCTTATAATCCTCTTCTGCTGCTGGGTCAGGGATAGACCAAAACTCCGTAACCTTTTGGACCAATTCCCTGAAAGGGAGGTTAGGGGGTGCGGCCTGTTCTCCAACGTCTGTGGAGTCCTCCGTTTTTTGAAGTGGAAGAGAAGGAGGAGGCTGAAGCATCAGTCCCGTTTTCCTCTTGTTCCAAAGCTTGAAAAGGTGACGAGAGCCTTGGAGCAGAGACAGCCGCCAGTTGAGGAGTGGGCTGTGTAGAGGGGGTGGAAGTCGGCACTTTGACTTGATAGACACCGCTTCAATGGACTGTTTTGCAATAGCTGAGGAGAGCTTGACTTTAGAGAGACCCTTCTTTACCTCCGGAAGGGCAGGCTCAGATGGAGCCGCATCCATAGGTTCCTCTGACTTGGCAAGCGGTAAAGCAGACACCGGTGTAATAGAGACCATATGAGGTGGTGGTGGTATAGATGTAGTTGCTGGAGGTTGAGGATTAGGAGTTCGCAAAAATTTTGACAAAATCACTCTATCTCGCACCTTATGCGAGATATTTACACTTTTTTATTTTCCGCTAAAATCCAAGATGGCCGCCATAAGTTGCGAAAATTGAAATTTTTCTCTTTTCAATAAGACACCCTTGAACTACCCAGTGGGCCAAACATTCACTCAAAATTGTTCTATCTCTTACAGTTTTAGAAATATTTACACTTTTTTTATTTTCCTCTATAATCCAAGGTGGCCGCTAAAAGTTCCGAAAATTGAAATTTTTTGTTTACCCAGGATAATCTACTATTACCCTTTGGCTAAAAAATTTGCTCAAAATCGCTCTATCTGTGACGGTTTCTGATATGTAAGCAAATTATCAAAAGAAGTATTGCAAATAGCCATTAAAGTACCTACTGCTAGCTATTACTCACTTACTTACAGAGCTATCACTCCCAAATGCCAAGCGAGCTATAGACATAACATTCTAATATTCCCAATTTTACTAAAATAACTTGAATCATTTTCCCTTAAATGCACGGAAACCAACAGGTACTGAAAATAGCTATACTTGGGTATCACTTAGTAAGCAAAAGAGCTACAACAGCTGAAAGCAATCCCATGCAAGACACTGACGCAATAATCCTGCATACCAAATTTGGTGAAGATAGCTGTAATACTTTTCCTTGAAATGACCAAAAACGATGCGTGATGCTGGACGCCAGACGCTGGATGCCGGAAAAAGAAAAAATAATATGTCCACCCCCAACGGTGGCCAGGGGGTGCACATTATTCCAAAGCTGATTTCAAAGAACTTTATATATAAATAATAAAACTACCTGAAATAAAAATTGAAGTCATCTTGTTTGTAACAGTTTTTAAAAAAAGTTTTGTTGCTGCACCTATGATCAAGCTAGAATTAATGGCCTTTACTAAAACTCACATAGCAAGTTTTGGCACTATTTCTAAAAACACAGAATGAATGTTTGTCTTTGCTTTGAGTCCCAAACCTCTATACCTGTAGGAGGTAGATGTGGTTTCCAGCAATGGCCCACTCAATGTCCCGGGGATCTGAGAAATGTTGCTCCAACTACGATCAGATAAAAGACAATTAAGAATATGTTAATACAATACACGCATCAACTGTTTGAAATGACACAGTAAAGTTGCATATGCTGATTGACTGCTTGATGTTACTTTTAACACACAGTAGGAGTTACATCATGATGGTTAATGGAAAGGATGGAGGAAGGCGGTGCATACTAGTTGGGAAACCATCATATTACACCAGTAAACAACTACTAACTTTCCACTTCAGTTTAATGCTGGAAGCTACTCCCAAAGTGACATTTAAAGGGACAGAAATGATTCCAAGTTTCATGGTTGATTAATACCGCCAGAAACACCCTGGACAAAGTCTGGAAAAAGGCTTTCTTAACATCTATTTTTGTTGAATTGTATTTAAAATTTACTAAAATTTATTTTTACAGCTATTAGAACACATGCAATACAATGCACATTTTAATGTTAATATAATTTCAAAGACGGTAGGTTACCTTGACCCCAATATGTCCTAGTCTCAGAATAATGTCATCACTAAGACAACACTTTCCCCCTTCCTCTGATGTTACAGTTTGCTCTTCAGTTCCTCCCTCTTCTGTAAAAATATTCATCATTATATTGTTATAACTTATATTATTACCTTCGCAGGAGGTATTATTTTCATGACCATTTGTTTATTAACAGGATTTAAGCAGGAAATACTCTGTGGAACTTCCCAACAAAAATATCAGACTATGGGTCTAGGTCCAACTTAAATCCCATGAGAAGAATCTGCATCATCGTCCGGATACAAAAGAATAATCCAGATTTTTCCATTTACATATTATTAATTTCTTGGCAGTGGTATGCACTCTCTGAGTGCTCCTGTTATGATTTGTGAAACAAGTGTTCAGTGGCCGAATCAATTACTGCATCTAACACACTGAATACAGCTGATTCAGTAAGTAAACCCACTCCACCTACCTCTAACTTTGAGTCGTACAGCTTTGCTGCCTATCTCCATCTCCTCTATACTCAGTCTGTTGTCCCAGCTCCTGGACACATAAATATTGTCTGGCTCCGTCACCCCGGATACCACAGACTCACCCAGCCCATAACTTGCATTGATTGTCATACGGCCAGGGTTACCCGTCATAGGTTCCTGAGTGAACAACACACCTGAAAGACAGGTGCAGGACAGGTGTTAAATACATACTTACTAAATACATTCACTTGATACCAGAAACATCCAGAAATGTGTCATTTACAGGTGGGGAAACTTTGGTATAATAGTCAATTCTTTAAAATAATCAATTCTTTAATAATCAGCCACTATGGAGGCTTTGCCACCCTCACCCTCCCAGATTCTTTTAGCACTGATGTGAAAAAAGGGCAAATAAAAAGTATACTGAAGGAAAAAAAATATCAATAATAATCTGCCGTCATACTACACTGGCTAGGAATGGCTGACCAAGCACATATCAAATCATTTCTGCACCAACCTGCAGTTTCTGCAGGCACCATCTCCTGGATCACGACTCCCATGGCTGAGTGGATGGGCTGACCATGCTGCCTTCGGTACTCGACTGCAGGAAGTGCGAAATGCGAGGCCCAGCATCTCAGAATTGCTTCCTGTAGATTTGCCAGCCCTCGAATTCCAAGAACAGTTTCCATCTGACCGGCTGCAGAGAGCTCATCACTGTCCTCGCCTACAGAAAGCAAAACATAGACTGGAGAAATCTAAAACATGGAAAAATGTGGTCTTGCTTTGCTGCTTGCAAATGGCACCTTAAATATGTTACTTTTGTGTTTTATGGCTCAATCTTAAAATGACTGCTGAGGCTATATAGATATCTACTGGTCCATTTTCCCAATCACTGCAAACAAAACTAGAAATAGGACGCCCTGTTAAGAGTAGCTGCAACATATGAAAAGAAACAGAATAGCATAGAAGAACACACATTATCATGTGTAATGTCCACCCCATGCCTTTTTGCATTAAGTCAAAACTTGTACAAAATCACGATCTCTGAAGGTTTTTGAGATAACCAACATTTTTGATTTCCGACAAAACTGAAGACGGTGGGCGAAATTTTAGAAATTTGACATTTTTCAGAGGCAATATGCCAAAGATCTCTGATAACCAAATGGTCAAAAAATAGCTTGAAATTACTCTAACCCTTACGGTTTTCGAGATAAATGACTTTTTCAATTTCTGCCAAAATTCAAGATGGTCGCCAAAATTTAGGAAATTCAACATTTTTCAGAGGCACTACATGTAACTTCTCTAGTAGCCACAGGCTTCCAAATTTGCTCGTGGTGGGAAAATGATTTTTGGGAAAAGTCGCCAGTAGATGAATACGTATTTTTTTTTTTTTTTCATTTTTACACAGAAATTGTAACAAATTTTATTGTAATTTAACTTTTTACAAGTTAAATACTTACCTTATCCTCACAAGTGCTTGTTTGGTTTTGTGGAGCAAAACGTATCGACCGACAAGAATTTTTTAAGGAATATTCTTGTCACAAGAGGTGACCCCTTTGTCTGCGCATGTCCGCGCTTGCGCAGTAGTCGTTGTCGACAGACGATTGTCGAGAGCTCTTCATTGTATTTTTGGTCCCCAGAAAACAAATTATGCGGGGAGGTAGGGTGGGTTTATCCTTGTGAGGATAAGGTAAGTATTTAACTTGTAAAAAGTTAAATTACAATAAAATTTGTTACATTTTATTGCGTAAAATAGCCTTACCTTATCCTCACAAGTGCTTGAATACAACCATAACAGGTGGAGGGTATTTGTTTTGGCCACACTGTTAGATGATTGTGAGACAAGGGGTCACCAAATAAAGCACTGATAAGAGGATAAGATAAGCTTCCATACACCACATCTTAGGTTAAAAGTTACTTCTTCATCACAGATGAGTAATTTGCTACCCTCAACAAGAGATCCATGATGTGGTCGTCATTGTTGCTGCTGTTGCTGTTGTAGACAATTTTACAACAAATCATATAGCAGAATTAACCATCACCCAATATTGGGCGGAGATGTCTGCATGACTCCCCAAACAAGATGTCATCATCTGACAATGAGAATATCTCCAAGCAGGCAAAGTGAACTGCATAAACTGCAGATATGGGGCCATATGTAAGTTAAGAAAGACATATGTCAGTGACACAACACTTGTATAACTGGAGAGAACATAATATGCGAGTCATATGAATAACATGTATAAATACACAGAAAATTGACTACATGCTGAGGTGAATCCACAAGACCCAATTTGTTCATGGACTGGTCATGGGATTGCCAAGCTACATCTCCGAGTAGAATGTAGTAAAGAATTGTGGGTCTTCCAATAACAAGAGTTTGATATCTGTTCAGGTAAGACCCCACTCTTGAAAACTAAAGAGGCAGCCATGGATGTAATATGTGTCTCAATGTATAGACTCTGAGAACTAAAGGACTGACAATCTAATCATGCAGCCAGATTGATCCAGGAAGAGATAGCAGAACTCAAGATATCTCCATCAAGCCTTCCTTAAAAGACATGAGCAAGAGATTCTTCCCCTCCTTGAAGTACTTGTACTGTCTTGATAGTAACTAAGTACTGTAAGAGGGCAGAGCGTCACAACATCAGTCCAACGCCAGCTGAAGAAAGGTTTGTGAGCTGGAATGACTACTGGTTTGAGCCATCTGGGCCATCAGAAGCCAAGTGATTCTTGCTAAAAGGCAGGAGAAGGAGACTTTCCCTTTTCTCCAAGCAGTAGTCCTGTCCAAGAAGGATCCAAGTGCTGTAAGAGGACAACGAATCATGTGTCCAGGCAATATGAGTTCAGGAATGATGTAGAGCTGAAGGGACCACTGCAGCCAATCTAGACCAATTGAGGCTAATAGGTCCTTGCTGAAGAGGTAGGTAGGAGGGAGAAACTGTAACCTCCTTCCTATGAGGCTTGTGTCTGAAGGAGCCAAAGTCCCAGAATACACTTCCAATGGCATTGCAACAGTCTTGCAAGTCAAACTTTTTTAGACTGACCTCCTTTTAAAGGTTAATAAGGAGCCTTTTGTGAAAACCAACAGAAGCAAAGGCAAATCCCTTGATGCTGCACCTCTGTTAGCAGTGGGCTTCTCTCTGTAACACTTGCAATAGGCCTATAAAGATGCAGGCTTTGGTTCAATTCCTGCACAAAAAATGTAAATGATCAGCTATGGCTGCTGCAAAGCCAACAATAGTGACAGGTTTCAGATTTTTGCAAGTAAATGGATCAAAAAATCTGGTATATTTGAGACCGTAGGCTCTGAGATGGCCACCTTATTCTGTGGGTACCAGAGCTCCAAATGGCCCATCATGACTCATACATTCCAAGAGGAGGGTCCTTGAGATGCCCTAAATCTCTCTATCCCTTGCCCAGAGAATGATATAAGAGAGTCTGAGTGGTGTTAAGGTGCCAAGCATGAAGGTGCCAATGCAACAGATTTAGATGGTATTTCTGACTGAATGGCTGTTTTTGAGACCAGTGAAGTAGCTGTAATGGAGGTTTGGTTGAATGACTCACCAGACCCCAAAGCCAATGCATCATGGGCCACCAAGGGGCCACTACAATCATTTTGCACCTGGTGTTCACTTGTTCAATGACTTTTTGGAATAAGTGGTATAGGACAAAAGGCCTAGCAGTCCAGAACCTCCAACAAGATGTTTAATTCATCTATGTTCAGAGCATTTGCATCCAGGACTGGCACCATAGAATGGAAGTTTGTGACTCATATTGGTGGCAAACATCTCTACCATTGGTATTTGACAAACTATGTAAATCAAATAGAATATTAAAGATGAAGACTCTCCTGTCTGTATAATTTCGTTCTTTGTGGAGAGGCTGTCATGACATCTAGGCAACCCTGAATATATCTGGCTCATATGAGAATATTTCAAGGATTGCAGTAGGCCAAGATGCAGCATACCTGCATAAAACACCTATTGTTGATTTGTGCCACACTTGCACGTTGTCTAGAACCATAAAGGGAGTAAGAACCATTCTGTACATATTAATTTTGTCCCTTCTGTAGGGATCATTGAGTATGACATTTAAGTAACCCCAGAATATTTCTGTCTCTTAAAGAGTATATTTCAAGGATTGCAGTAGGCCAGGATACGCCAAACCTTTATCCCTTCTGGAGATGATGTTGGGTATGACCTTTAAGCAACCAAGAATAGGTCTGTTATGAGTATATTTCAAGGATTGCAGTAGGCCAAGCTGCGCCAAACTAGGAGGTATACGCTCCCCCCCCCCCCCCTGTTTGTTCAGATAACCGAACACAGTTGTGTTGTCTGATGCTATCAGAATTCTTTTGTGTAGAATTTGTCTTGAAGGCTTCTAAGGGTTGAACACACTGCCTTCAGTTGTAGGACCTTGAAATGTAATATATACATTTTTAACTGTCCAAAGCCACTGACTGTGATCCTTTAAGATGGGATCATCAACCCTTGTTTAATGCATCTACGAAAATAAGGGAATAGTGCACCTGTGTATGGAAAAGGCATCCTATTTCCCATTTTTTGGCATTTTCCACCACTGAATATGCTTTTTCAGAAGGATTTGAAACAGGAATTCTCACAACTAGTGACTAGAGATATTGCCAGTTTTTTCTTGATACCACTGAAAGGCACACATACATAACTGACCCATTGGTACAGTCTTTTCCAAAGATGCTAGTATCCCTACCTGGGATATAAGCAACCTTGGGGTTAATTGTGATAAGATCGCCATGTCTTGAATAGATTCTCAGGTATTTAATTTATTCGAGGTAGAAAGAAAATTCCTGGTACCAAATGCAGCGGTAACCTAGGAAATCGATATCACGAAGTCCAATTGATGAATAATTGGATGAGTTCTTTGGTTTGAACCCAATACTGGTGTCTTTTACGTACACTAAACAACCAGTAGTCTAGGTATATGGTGAAAGAAATTTCCTGATACCAAAATGCAGTGGTAACCTAGGAAATCGATATCACGAAGCCCAGTTGAAGAAAAATTGGATGAGTTCTTTGGTTTGAACCCAATACTGGTGTCTTTTACGTACACTAAACAACCAATAGTCTAGGTATATGGTGAAAGAAATTTCCTGGTACCAAAATGCAGTGGTAACCTAGGAAATCGATATCACGAAGCCCAGTTGTTGAATAATTGGATGAGTTCTTTGATTTGAACCCAATACTGGTGTCTTTTACGTAAACTTAACAACCAGTGGTCCAGGTATATGGTGAACTCCTATTCCGTGAGACTGAAGAATGAGATTTGCCTCTTTACTACTCGCATGATACTGTAGAGGGGTCGCTAACCCGAATTTCCTAATGCTTTGAAGTGATAGGTTTGCCAGTGTACATTAAACTGAAGTAGATGTTGAGAAACTTGTGAATCGGTACATAGAAGAACGCATCTTTTGTAACCGAATTTCTAATAATTTCTGCTGTCTCCAGTTTAAATGATGGGACAAGCAGGTATTTATTGACGTAGTAAACGAACTTCACTCGTGGTCAGTGATCGTTGAATTCGTAGTTAGAAATCAATTCAGGACACTGAGATCTATCAGATGTCGTCATTAGCCGAGTTTGTATACAAGAATAAACTGCCATAGAAACCTGGAGTTCTGCAATTGTAGAGTGGATGAATTGCTTTCTTTTGAAGGATTTCCAGCAATATTTCAGCGGTATATTTACTGTAGCCATGTTTTCCTGTCTGACGTCATCGCTTTGCATTGTGGGTAGTACAGGCATTGGCGAATTCGATTGGGGAGTAATTCGACAACTCCGTCTGAAGATTCGCACAACTCTGGGATGGCAATGAAAATCTCCCATCACTGCCAGTAACTCTGCAAGAAGAGCCTCCATGGTGACTTGCATTAATGTAGCCACGTTCTTCTGTATCCCTCTGACCTGGTAAACTAGGCAGAGTGGTACGACGATCTTCGTTGAGTTTGCAGAAAAATTAACTCAAAAGTCACAGTATTCTTTCCAATGGATACATGGCCATAGGAAGGTTTTATTATCTAGTAAATAGTTATTGCAATTCTTCAACAGGGCTGAACAGACAAGCAGTGCACATACTGCCCCAAAGATGTCTGTTGGATCCTCATCCAAATTTACAGCAAAGGAAGGTAATCTGTCCATATTTTCATGTCTTGAGAAGCAGGAAGTTCACTGTACCTGCTGGGAAGCAAAATAATAACTGCAAGGATCAGTGGATACGCTTCTGTAGTCGTTCTTTTGGAGGGAGACCTGTTACTGTACCAGAGTGGCGCTCCACCCACAGTAAAGAATCTACGACCTCCGCTGCCAAGACAACTGCATTCTTTCTTCTTTGTTTTCGAGCATAAGCTAATACTCACAATAAAGCAACATCTTCTGCATCCCTTCCTCGACAAGGAGGTAGTTCCAGTCGAATAATGGGCGAGTACAGCCGAAGATATACACGTCTTCCACTGAAGACTTTACAGCAACATCTTCTTGCACATCTTATTCTGACCCTTTTCAGGACAAGGGAGGCAGAATTAGTGGTAGTACCAGTCGAATAATGGATAAATACAGGTAGGTGCACGCTTGCACGCTTCAAAACTTCATAGATCTTCGTCTGTAAATGGACGATAATAAAAGAAAATACGTGTTGCTCCCATATCGACCAAAAATATAATGAAGAGCTCTCGACAATCGTCTGTCGACAACGACTACTGCGCAAGCGCGGACATGCGCAGACAAAGGGGTCACCTCTTGTGACAAGAATATTCCTTAAAAAATTCTTGTCGGTCGATACGTTTTGCTCCACAAAACCAAACAAGCACTTGTGAGGATAAGGTAAGGCTATTTTACGCAATAAAATAAAGATCTTGCACCGTTCCCGACATAAATGCGCATTTGCATTTTACACAGAAATTCAAGATGGCCGTCAAAAATGGCGGAAAAGCCATGTTTGTGAAATGTCGCCACTACACTCTACAGATACCCTGCGGGTCAAAACTTTCATCGAAATCGCTCTATCTTGCACCATTTCTAAGATAAATGCGTTTTTGCGTTTTACGCAGAAATTCAAGATGGCTGCCAAAAATGGTGGAAAAACGATTTTTGGGGAAAGTCGCCAGTAGACTCAGTATATACAGTACGGGTAAAAAAATTTGTCAAAATCGATCTATCTCGCACCATTTTCAACATAAATGCGCTTTCGCATTTTGAGAACAAAAGTCGCGAGTTGACTCTGCAGATACCCTGTGGGCCAAAAATTTCCTCGAAATCACTCTGTCTCGCACCGTTTCTGAGATAAGTGTTTTTGCGTTTTACGCAGAAATTCAAGATGGCCGCCATAAGTGGCCGGAAAGCGATTTTTGGGAAAAGTTGCCAGTAAGCTCTACAGACACCTTGGGGGTCAAAAATGTTGTCGAAATCGCTCTATCTCGCACCGTTTCCGAGATATTAAAGATTTTTCATTTTCAGCATTAAGAGAAATCAAGCCGTTTACTTAATCATTAATGAATCGGCCATTTTGTATTTGCTCGATCACTTCCAAAAGTTAACGATTTCCAAACATCCATATAACGAACCCACTTGCCAAATTTCATGTCAATAGGTGAAGCGCTTTTCAAGTTATCATCCGGACAGGCACACCCCTTTCAAAAACATGTTTTTGGTCATGTGACTTCTCTGATTGGTTGATATGTCATGACACCATATTCAAAAACATTTTCTCAGGGCTACTGCATACATGTGCTAAATTTGAACAGAATCCACCCAGTGGTTGCCGAGCTTTAAGCAACAGAAAATGTGGGAGCCAGTGGATCCACTCTCTCTTCCCCTGTCCCCTAAATACAAACAATAAACTAGAGGATCGCTCGCAAAAAAAAGATAATGTTTTTGCACAGGAAAAACAAGCAATCAGTGCCCATGAACGGGCTCTGTGTCAGCTGACTGTGTGTTTTGAGTTTCAGAGTAGAAGTGACAGAAGAAAAAAACACAAAAGTTGTGCCCTGGAAATGGTGTTTGGAAGAAAACTAAGAAGGTAACTGTTAAGGTGTAAAAAGTAAGTTAAAAACATATTTAAAGAAAATATTGCAAATGCAATAGTTTTAATTTTACTATGTTATAGCTGACCCCAAAATATGTGAATAACACACTGAAACTAGACCTATAGCATCGGAGAACTGATGCAAATTGTATCCACCAGAAAACTCACAAAAGCCATTAAAACATGCTTAACCTTGGAGCTCAAGGTGAAATCTGACCATGTCAAAAGATTCTTAGCCCATGATTCCTATGGGTTGGTGTGACATTGCAAACCTTTAGGAACACAAATAAGCGAGATATAAGCACTGTTAATTTTGGCTTTCCTCATTTGACCTTCAAAGAGGGGCCAAAGGTCAAATCTGATCACATCAAAAGATTCCTAGCCCATTATTTCCTATAGGTTGGTTTTCCATTCCAAACCTCTAGAACTAATAATAAGCGAGCTATAAGCAGTTTTAAGTTTAGCTATCCTTGTTTGACCTTGAAGGAGGGTTTCAAGGTGAAATCCGACCACACCAAAAGATTCTCAGCCCAGGATTTCCTAGAGGTTGGTTTTCCATCCCAAACCTCTAGGACCAATAATAAGCAAGTTATAAACACTTTTAAGTTTGGCTATTTTTGTTTGACCTTGAAGGAGGGGTCCAAGGTCAAATCCGACCACACCAAAAGAATCCAGGCCCATGATTTCCTATAGGTTGGTTTACCATCCCAAATCTCTAGGACCAATAATAAGCGAGCTATAAGCACTTTTAAGTTTGGCTACCCTCTTTTGACCTTGAAAGAGGGGTCCACGGTCAAATCCGACTACACCAAAAGAATCCAGGCCCATGATTTCCTATAGGTTGGTTTACCATCCCAAATCTCTAGGACAAATACTAAGCAAGTTATAACCACTTTTAAGTTTGGCTATTTTTGTTTGACCTTGAAAGAGAGGTCCAAGGTCAAATCCAACCACACCAAAAGAATCCAGGCCCATGATTTCCTATAGGTTGGTTCACCATCCCAAACCTCTAGAACCAATAATAAGCGACTTAAAAACACTTTTCAGTTTGGCTATCCTCGTTTGACCTTGAAGGAGGGGTCCAAGGTCAAATCCGACAATACCAAAAGATTCCCAGCCCATGATTTCCTTTAGGTTGGTTTACCATCCCAAACCTCTAGGACCAATAATAGGCGTGTTATAAGCACTTTTAAGTTTGGGTATCCTCATTTGACCTTGAAGGAGGAGTCCAAGGTCATATCTGACCACACCAAAAGATACCCAGCCCGTGATTTCCTATAGGTTGTTCTATCATCCCAACCCTCTAGAACCAATAATAAGTGAGCTATAAGCACATTTAAGTGTGGCTATCCTCGTTTGACCTTGAAAGAGGGGTCCAAGGTCAAATCCGACCACACCAAAAGAATCCAGGCCAATGATTTCCTATATGTTGGTTTACCATCCCAAACCTGTAGGACCAATAATAAGCGAGTTATAAGACTTTTTAAGTTTGGCTATCCTCGTTTGACCTTGAAGGAGGGGTCCAAGGTTAAATCCGACCACACCAAAAGATTCCCGGCCCATGATTTCCTATATGTTGGTTTACCATCCCAAACCTCTAGGACCGATAATAAGCGACCTATAACCACTTTTCATGACTGATAAAGAAACACCTGTGGCGGCCATGTTGTTTTGTTTTTTTTTCAAAATGAGGACCCAAATATTTGCAGTGAAGATTTTATAATGAGGAACATATCCTGCTGTCCGGTGGATACAACTAAATACTCTAAATGCAATACTTTTGAAGTTATAAGTGATTTACTCAACAGTGATAACCTGAAAGTAGCTATTACTCAGCTATGCCATGAGCTACAGGTCTAAAATTTTACTATGTTATAGCTGACCCAAAAGTAGCTGAATAACATATACAAACAAATTATTGTAAATGCAATAGTTTTCAAGTTATACATGATTTACTCAACAGTGATAACCTGAAAGTAGCTATTACTCAGCTATGCCATGAGCTACAGGTCTGAAATTTTACTATGTTATAGCTTACCCAAAAGTAGCTGAATAACATATACAAACAAATTACTGTAAATGCAATAGTTTTCAAGTTATAAGTGATTTACTCAACAGTGATAACCTGAAAGTAGCTATTACTCAGCTATGCCATGAGCTACATGTCTGAAATTTTACTATGTTATAGCTTACCCAAAAGTAGCTGAATAACATATGCAAACAAATTACTGTAAATGCAATAGTTTTCAAGTTATAAGTGATTTACTCAACAGTGATAACCTGAAAGTAGCTATTACTCAGCTATGCCATGAGCTACAGGTCTGAAATTTTACTATGTTATAGCTGACCCAAAAGTAGCTGAATAACATATTTACACAAAATGCTCTAAATACAATACTTTTCAAGTTATAGATGATTTAGTGTTGAGTAAAAACCTCAAAGTAGCCATTACTCAGCTATGCAATGAGCCACTGCTCTGGAATTTTACCATGTTATAGCTGACCCCAAAATAGGTGAATAACATATGAAAGTAAATACTCTAAATGCAATACTTTTCAAGTTATAAGTGATTTACTCAACAGTGATAACCTAAAAGTAGCTATTACTCAGTTATGCCATGAGCTACAGGTCTGAAATTTTACTATGTTATAGCTGACCCAAAAGTAGCTGAATAACATATTTACACAAAATTCTCTAAATGCAATAGTTTTCAAGTTACAAGTGATTTTACTCATGATGTAAGTTACTGAAAAGTCCAAAAGTAGCTATTACTCGCTTAGCTATTGAGATAGACACCCAAGTTACTCACCATGTTGTAGCTATGGAAAAAGTAGCTGAATAACATATTTAAATAAAATGCTCTAAATGCAATACTTTTCAAGTTATAAATGATTTAGTGTTGAGTAAGAACCTCAAAGCAGCTATTACTCAGCTAAGCAATGAGCCATTGGTCTGGAATTTTACCATGGTATAGCTTACCCCAAAATAGGTGAATAACATATGAAACTAAATTCTCTAAATACAATACTTTTCAAATTATAAGTGATTTACTCAACAGTGATAACCTAAAAGTAGCTATTACTCAGCTATGCCATGAGCTACAGGTCTGAAATTTTACTATGTTATAGCTGGCCCAAAAGTAGCTGAATAACATATACAAACAAATTACTGTGAATGCAATAGTTTTCAAGTTATAAGTGATTTACTCAACAGTGATAACCTGAAAGTAGCTATTACTCAGCTATGCCATGAGCTACAGGTCTGAAATTTTACTATGTTATAGCTGACCCAAAAGTAGCTGAATAACATATACAAACAAATTACTGTAAATGCAATAGTTTTCAAGTTATAAGTGATTTACTCAACAGTGATAACCTGAAAGTAGCTATTACTCAGCTATGCCATGAACTGCAGGTCTGAAATTTTACTATGTTATAGCTGGCCCAAAAGTAGCTGAATAACACATACAAACAAATTATTGTGAATGCAATAGTTTTCAAGTTATAAGTGATTTACTCAACAGTGATAACCTGAAAGTAGCTATTACTCAGCTATGCCATGAGCTACAGGTCTGAAATTTTACTATGTTATAGCTGACCCAAAAGTAGCTGAATAACATATACAAACAAATTACTGTAAATGCAATAGTTTTCAAGTTATAAGTAATTTACTCAACAGTGATAACCTAAAAGTAGCTATTACTCAGCTATGCCATGAGCTACAGGTCTGAAATTTTACTATGTTATAGCTGACCCAAAAGTAGCTGAATAACATACTTACACAAAATTCTCTAAATGCAATAGTTTTCAAATACAAGTGATTTTACTCATGATGGACGTTACTGAAAAGTCCAAAAGTAGCTATTACTCACTTAGCTATTGAGATAGACACCCAAGTTACTCACCATGTTGTAGCTATGGAAAAAGTAGCTGAATAACATATTTTAATAAAATGCTCTAAATGCAATACTTTTCAAGTTATAATTGATTTAGCGCATGATTTCATGAATTTTATTGCATTAAAAATTATTTTAAAAATTAATAAAAAAAAAATTAAGACAGATCCAGGTCTTATATTCACACAAGGTACTCTACTAGTGGCCTATTACATCTATGCAAGATATGAGAAAAATCCCCGCAATAGTGAATGAGAAAATTGTGATCAAGTGTTGAAATTTTCACACTTTGGGTGGGGGTACCTCACTTGTAATGGCTCTGGCAAACAGACGAACAGACAGATCTGCATGAATTTTACGATTTATCATCCTCGATAGTTAAGGTATCTTTTAAAAAAACAGCATGTCTCTGGGTCTTGTAGTTTTGGAGAAGAAGTTTGTCACGCGGACGCGTACACAGACGCGGACGCCGCAGAGTGATGCCATAATGTCAGCTGACTTGTCAGTCAGCTGACATAACAAATCGTCCCGAAAAGGATATAAAGGTGAGTGCTGGAGTATTAAGAAAATGCTCTGCTTCTAGCCTTATACTGTTGTGGCAACCAAAGTCAGCGTAGTCTGCTCTATCTAGCACGGTTTTCAAGATATAAGCATTTTTGTGTTTCGAAATTTTTACAAAAATTCGAAAATTCAAAATGGCCACCATTTCTGGCAAAACAAAATTCTTTTGAAAATTGGCTTGGGTACTCTGCAGAGATACCCTGTGGTTCAAAAATTTTGTCGAAATCGCTCTATCTAGCACGGTTGATAGAAGCATTTTTGTGAAAAATTGAAAATTGCTGCCATTTTGGAGACAAAATTGTTTTAAAAACTGGCACAGAAACTCTGCCGAGATACCCTGTGGGTCAAAAATTTCGTCAAAATCACTCTATCTAGCACGGTTTTCGAGATATAAGCATTTTTGTGTTTTGCAATTTTTGCAAAAAATTTCAAAATTCAAAATAGCCACCCAATTTGTTGAGACAAAAGTTTTTTCGAAAATTGGCATGGCTACTCTACAGGGGTACCCTGTGGGTCAAAAATTTCATTGAAATCGCTCTATCTAGCACGGTTTTTGAGATATAAGAATTTTTGTGTTTTGCAATTTTTGAGAAAACTTCAAAAACTCAAAATGGCCGCCATTTTCAACGAGACAAAAAAATTTTGAAAATTGGGATAGCTACTCTACAGAGATACCCCGTGGGTGAAAAATTTTGTCGAAATCACTGTATCTAGCACGGTTTTCGAGATATAAGCATTTTTGTGTTATGCAATTTTTGCGAAAAATTCGAAAATTCAAAATGGGCATCATTTTTGTCGTGACAAAATTTTTGGGGGGAAAAATTGGGATGATAATTTAAAAATGGCCGCCATATTTGGCGAAACAAAACTTTTTTGAAAATTGGCATGGCTACTCTTCAGAGTTAACCTACAGGTCAAAAATTTCGTCGAAATTGCTCTATCTAGCACGGTTTTCAATATATAAGCATTTTTGTGTTTTCCTTATTTGGACAATTTGTAATGATTAATTAATCATTCATTACTCGGCCATTTCTTAACCAATCAATGCCAAAATCTAATGATTTCCAGATTTTAATACAATGAATGTATTTGCCAAGTTTCAGGTGCATTGATAAAATCCCTTTCAAGTTATCATCCGGACAAGCTTACCCATCGAAAAAAGACATTTTTGGTCATGTGACCTCTCTCATTGGTCGAAATGTCACTGCAGCGTATTCAAAAAAATTCCCCAAGGCTACTGCATACACCTGCCAACTTTGAAAAGAATCCGCCCAGCGATGACAGAGTTATGAGGAAAATAAAATGCGGAGCCGGCGGAGCCGCAGGAGCCAGCAGAGCCAGATATCCTCCCATACACAAACAAGCGTCGGACGCTTAATAAATAGCTATTAAGAGCAAAGTTATGGAGCTGTAACACCCCAAAGCTATACCAGGCAAGTTATGAACCCTGTAATCCTCCCTACCAAAATTTGGCCAAGATATCTCCTTTAATTGAAGAGAAAACTAATAGTACTTGCAAAAGCTAACTACGTAGCTAAATGGCTCTTACTCACTTAGCTAAAGAGCATGACTCCCAAAAGCAATAGCAAGCAAGCTATTGACCCAATAATCTTCCATACCTAATTTTGTTCAAATATCTTGATTTTTTTTCCTTAACATGCACTGATACCAAATTTGGCCAAAATGGCTGCCATTTTTGGGAGAGGAAATTTTTTTGAAAAATGCCAAGAGTACATTTCTTAGATACCCAGTGGGTCGAAAATTTTCGTCGAAATCGCTCTATCTCGCACAGTTTAGGAGATAGACATATTTATGTTTTTGCTATGTAGCTATTACTCAGGAGGTTAAAGCTATTACCATCAACAACAATACCAAGCAAGCAATTGACCCTATAAGCCTTCACACCAAATTTTACAAAGATGAGTTAAATATGTTTCCTTTAAAAGAGTGAAAACAGAAATGCAATTCAGAGTAGGCTCAAAGTAGCAAAGCAGCTATTACTCAGATAGCTACAAAGCTATCAGCGACCAAAAGCTATCCTGGCCAAATTATTGACCCAATTATCCTTCATATAAATTTTTGTGAAGATAGAAAACATTGTTTCATTAAAATGTTTAGAAAAAAAAAGTCAACTCAAAATAGCATAATAGCTATATAGCATAGTAGCTATTACTCATTTAGCTATAAAGGTATTATCACCAAAAGCAATCTCAAGCAAGCTACTGATCCAATAATCCTCCATCCCAAATTTTGTGAACATAGGTGAAATACTTTTCCTTAAAATGCTTAAAATAAAAAAGCTACTCAAAGTAGCTAAGTAGCTATTACTCAGTCACTTGTATAGCTATTATCACTAAAAGCAATCCCAAGCAAGCTATTGACCTAACTATTGCTCATACCAAATTTGGTAAAGATATGTCAAATATTTTTCCTTAAAATGCCCGGAAACAAAAGAAGTACACAAAAGTAGCTAATTTTAATTCATGCCTGTAATCCAATCATTTTTTTTCTCAACAAAGCTTTATTTGAAAATCAGATCACTGGTAATCACTGCATGTTTCACAGCCAGAAGCCTTTACCTGCAGCAGATGATCTAACAGCAAACTTCAATGCAGTGACACTGTCACTAAAAACTTGATTTATTTGCTGTTCAATAACTTGTTGCACCTCACGACACACTTGGGAAGACCTGAAGGACTGGACAACATTAGCACAAACCTCAGCCAAATCTCCCTCCTGTTTCCCACTGCAAATAGTTTACAATAAATTTTAAGGGAATTATGTGCACTTTATGATCATTTGAGCAAAGCGATTATTCACAGAAAAGTTTATTGACTATACACATTTATTATTATCCACACATCCCAAGTTATTCATTCATATTTTGTGTCTGGAAGGAAGGCAACTTAAGACTAGGGATGAGTCGGTATGAAAAATATGTACATCGGGAGGTTGCCCAATGCAAAACCGTACCGATTCCGGGACTCCACGTTTTAGTACATCCCAAACATGGATGTTTCCTTTTCATGACATCTCAATAAAAGTGGCCAAATGCACAAAATATGAGATAAAAGCTTGTAATTTCTTCAAATTTTCTTGTTTGTTCCCTACATTTTAAGTTTTCCTTCAGTTATATGAGCTGACAAGTGAGACTGAGGTTACACATTGTCGTAACCACAACATGGCAGTTCTGCTCAACATTTCGCTATAAAAGTCTGCAAATGGGCAAAAATATGGGGATAAAAGCTTACAAATTCTCCAGATTTCGGGTTTGTTTCTAATATTTTACTCTTCTTCCATTTTATGTGCTGACAAGCAAAGTGGCGGTTGTCAAATCTCATCACAGTATTTCAGTAAAATGTTCTTGATACTGAGATACGGGGCCTGCCGACCCACTCCTACTTAAGACAATACTATCAATGCTCTCTGAAACTTGCCGTAAGTTGGCACTAAGAAATTGACAAGTATTGTGTACAAGCATAAGGTATTGATCGACTAGCTTTACTTTTTATTAAACTGTCTGCAAATATACAATCAAGTTAAAAAGTGGTCAACAGGTATCCAACATTAACAAATTACAATGTTGTAACTGTTATGCTACTTCTGAACCAGGGATTTTCATAGCACTTAATCTCCACCAATCAACAGACTCTAGGGCATAGCAAAACGTGAACAAATTGATCCAGTCGTGAGATCCCCATTGACAGAGCCAGTTAACACCAAAAAAGACACAGGGTTGCTTTGCAAATGGATCAGTTTTGAGCTTTTGCCTAAGGAGGCAATAGATGTAAATTGTACCTTTCCGGGAAGTCATGGTTCTCAATCATGTTAATGGTCATTCTACGTCTTCTTAAATGTAAAACTCCTTGGTAAATTTTGAAGTAGTTACTAAACTCACAGTTGGGATCTTACATCTTTCTTAATAGCTGAGGTCATATCAGGATAGAGCCTCTTGTTGACATAGATTGGGTTTGAACCACTGACCATAGAGGAGACAGCTAAGTCATTGTTTACAAGTAGGATATTGGTATTACTTTGTGACTGGTCACACACACAACCTAGTACGTATCGATAAAGCATGTGAAGCTTCTGACTGGAGCTTTAGGATGATGTCGCATTACCTGGCAATGTCCTCAATGGAAGAAATCCCGTTCACCAGTGATTCTGAGTAGGTTAGCTGCTTCTCAAATGCACCAATAGTGAGGCAAAAGCCTGAAAGTCAACAAAACACAAGTCAGTTTAAGAAGGTCCTTAACTCAAGTACACAATTTTATTGACTGGAAGGAAGAACACAATGGCCTCATATTTATAAATTTTCAGCACTGAAAATTTTTGAACCAGCAAATGTAAAGTAGTCAGAAGTCCAATTTTCATTTCCCACACCCACTATTCAACTGTGTTGGAATAGCATCATGGTAATTGGAGAACAGATGCTTCATATAACATGGGAGGCATAGAAGTATGAAATAATGATGAAATAACAATTTTGGAAAGTACAGATGCATTCACATAATACCTCATCACAATTAGTGGAGACATACTACAAGAAACATCAATATTTTTCCAAATCAAAATAGCTTTTCCGAATGGCCATTTTCCGTGGTCAATTAGATTAGAAGTAAATGTGGGTAACTCGGCATGACTGACATTTGTACAATAAGAGTATTTCATGTCCTGGCATCAAACTGAACACATCAGTCACATCTACTTGATTAGAAGAAAATCATCCTGAAATTTCTGTACACATTGTGTGGAGTAGTGTTATATTTCTTAACTACTGTTTTTTTTTCCACAAATACTTCATGGCACTTTAATGAGATATTAACTGATGTTTTAACTGCGATGAAATCATGATATGGTCCTGAAAAATTTGGGGATATCAGTATTATGACGATACTTCTGTAGCATGATAAAATCTCAGGCAACTATCATGTGGCTGAGACTCACCCTTTGGCACAATGAAATCCTTGGACTGTAACTGAGTGAGCATTGCCAACTGACAACCTTTTCCCCCGACCAGTACAGAGCTGCAACAGTCTGGTTCAGTGAATGGAAGAGCCAGGGCCCCTGCACTGGCATCTGAAAAGCTGACTGGCTCATGCAGCAATTCTACTGACTTTTGCCATGGTCTGGGATTTGTGCTGTTCTTATCCCTGAAGCCAGAGTAAAACAAAAGTAACAACCTTAAAACTGATAATTAAACTGGAAATTGTGTTATCTTGACACTCTAAGCCTCTAGGACCAATTATCTAATTAATCCCATTAAAATTATCAATTCACATCTACATGAAAAGCATTTAGGTTTAATTTGTGAAACAATGGCACCACGATATTGCTCACAGTCTTGTTCAATGTATCTCCACTGGAAGATCAATGGCAGCCTTCTAAAGGTCAAATTTAGGGTATTTTGTCACATTTTGGTCAAGTACTCACATACAGAATAACAGATCATCCTACTATGGCTTATATGTATAACCCATACATATCACCCTATAAGCATGCACTTTCTTTGTGGATCTGGCCTTTCACTAGAATACCAATGGTGGCCTTCTGAAGGCTAAATGTGGGATATTTCTTGACAATTTTTCCTATAACTCTCGTACAGAAAGATAAATCATCCTATGGCTGATATATATAACACATGTATGTCCGCTATACGCATGCACTTGCTTTGTGACCTGTGCCTTCCACTAGAATACAAATGACGGACTTAGAAAGGTTACATCTGAGGTATTTCTTCACATTTTTGGCTTTTCATATATGATAACTTTAAAATATTTTATGTAGACCTTCAAATTTTGGTCCTGAAAAATGAAATTGAAAAATGTTGATTATCTCTAGATACTGTAAATTCAAGCAAACTTTGGACCCTGGATAAAAATGCCTCTGCAAATTTTTAATTAGCGAATTCTAGCTGCCATCTTAGATTTTGGGAGAAATCGCTCTAAAACTGTTGGAGACAGAGCAATTCTCAGCAAATTTTGGACCCTTTGGACACTATATACAGTTCTGTTTGAAAAACTATAGAGTAGTGTTGTAATGTATTTCAACTTGACTGGCAAACCACATGTTCCTTAAAATTAGATGGACTTGAACACAAATTAGATGCTGTCTACCTACCTGTAGCAGAACTCTGCCATGCCATAAGTTTTCACCCCATTCACTGTTATGTGTGGTATGCACTCATAGATCACATTACCCCAGTCTTCACAGTGACGATATTCACTCACTGAGGTCAAGGTGACTTCTGCCTTGTAACTACGAATACCTGTATTATCAAAATAAACTTATACTAAGATATCAAGCCCCTTCTACAGGTAGGGAAAAAATAGCCTGCAATAACAGTCCCAGATAGTTTTATGAGGGATGCTGTTTGTTAAGTTAATTTCTGAATAATGTATTTTTTAGTTTTACTTTTGTGGACAGTGACAGTTTCAGACATATATCATCTACCTCACACTTTTGTATTAATCCTTCTATTCTATTACTATTACATCTACTTGGGTAATGATCTTTTACTACTAGTTGTGGGTCACGAACACGTGAAGTCAATCATCAGTGACATTGTAGCATTGAGGTCAATCACTGACATTTTCAAATGAATGATTATTCAAGATTGCTTTTGACATATTTTATGCAGTTTTTCTTCATTAAAGTGATACATTTGTTACAATGTTTTGTTTTCTTTGAGCTTTCTGCAATATTTATGAGAATTGGGTTTTTAGTAAGAAAAGTCAAAACTTTGAAACCACCAAAATACTTACCAAATTGATGTATTATCATATTGAATAATGACTAACAATCAAGGAAAAAATAGGAGATTAATTGATTCTGGCTTGATTACAGGTGGACAAAGTGGATGATAAATTAACCTTGATAACTGGAGTGGTTTTCCAGCACAAGTACCCATCATGCTCTTGAATTACCACCAAGGTATCAGTATCATGACATGCACATCAAGTCTCAATTGGGTGTCCTAGGTTCAATATTTGCCATGTTGCAAACGTTTACCTGCATGGAATGCAAAGCTGTACTTTTCTGGCAGTCTCATATCTTCTCCCAGTGAGGGCAGGTCTAGCTCTATGCAATGGATGGGCTGGATCTCTCCACAGGGAAAGGACACATAGCCACACTGTAGGCTGCACAGTTTTCACAGAGACAGATTAGCAACTTGCAACAATATACAAAAAAATATAAACAAACAGCTTGGTCTTTCAATTTATATAATCTATCTTACTTTGGAATTTTAGCTATATTACCAGTTTAGTTGGTCAAGACTCTACACTGTAACATTTCAAGTTTCAGCCAGCACCTACTAACTTTCCCAGTAAATGGTGGGGCCACAATTTAAACCAATGAGCCTCAGTATTGGAAGATGGACATGTCAAAATGCGATTAACAAATTCCCATTGAATATCAAAGGACCAAAACAAGCCTGACTAATAAGGTAAAATGGGAAAACTATCAATGGAAAATCTCATTAGAATTAGAAAAGTACTAAGCATGTATTCACTTGAAATTTTCACTGTGCATAAATCACCTTGACTTGCACTGGTTCTACTTGTAACAGTCTACTACATATGTTTTATCTTGATATCTACTGTACAAGAATCCCCATCAGCTATTACAGTTTCACCAAACACCCTTCACTTGAGCAACAGAGTAGTGTATCATTTAAAACTGAAACAATAACACTTTAAACCTTTAGCATATTTAAAAAGCCAATGGTCATAGAGCAGGGAATTGTCTTTAAAAAATTTGCTGTTAAATAAAATAAAATACATTAGTGACCTTCATAAGATCTTAAAGAAAGAAAAAAAAATCTTGTAAAACAAATTTGCAAACAGTTACACAAGGATAACCAATGAGACTAACACTTTACACAGAGGATCAGCATGACTATGAACTTACTAGGACAGTGAGCCAGGAATACTGATGGTGTTAACATGAAATGACGTTCCATCTTCCATCCAGCCAAAGTGAATGAGATATCTGAAATCAATATCAGACAAGTTGTATTCATCAGATATAAATGGTTATTCCTCTTGTGCTTGTCACCAAGACAAATTAGTAGTGCTGCGCCGATTAGTGGTCCATTCAATGCATTGATCGATGACGGCATCACTTTCAATGCATCGATCAAAAAAAACAAAATTTGGGATGCCGAAAAAGGGTTGACTTTTAGTATGTTTCCAATCAAATCAAACAAAAGAGGAAGTGATTTTCCGTAAAATAAACATGGAGCAGTTTCTGTCCCAAAGAAATCGCCTTAGAATTGTTGAAATGTACAAAAATATTACATGAAAGTTTGGATTAGTTATTTACTCTGTATATTTTGTATGATTTTAATGTCTGCCGATGCATCGAATGACGACATGTAAACCATATGAGGCATGGTGGACGGACGTTTCGGCCTAGGACGTTTCGGTCTAGGACGTTTCAGCCAGGCCATTTTTCAGGGGTGGACATTTCGGACAGATTAAAATTTTTAATACAATTTTAATGATTTTACCTTCAATTAATACAACTATGATGAAAACATGTATTGTGTCACATTTTCAACATTTATCACTACACTTTACAATATTCTTAAAGATACTTCAACATTTACATATAGCTATAATAAAAACATTTATTGTAGCTCATTTTCAACAGTTATTGCATACATTAATACATTTTTAATGATTTAACCTTCAAGTAATACAACTATGATGACAACATGTATTGTGTCACATTTCCAGTAATCAATCTAATGAGTCACAAACCTTGGACTTTGACAAACTGAACAACATGAAAATGTTTGATGTAAGTGATGTTACTATAGATTTCTTCCCTTCAACTTGGAGACCAAAGTGATTACTGAAGGTCCTCGACATGCTTGGGTTTACCGGTTTACATTCCTCCTTATCTGTGGAACATGTCCATATTTCAATGTAGGTAAATCAACCCTGAGTTTCAAAATTCACCAAATGGCAAATGCTAAACTAGATTGGGCCAACTCGGCGCCAACATATCCCCAGACAGGTCATCACTCACGCCACAGGTTTTGATCGGGAATTTTTTAAAACATAATTACCCATTATTATATGAACTTCAGCACATCAATCTACTCTGTTTATATCTTCCCAAGGAAGATGGTGTATCCCCAGACACCGAATACATAACTCAAATTATATTTTCAATCTTCCTGCAATGATAACTCTAAACCTATTTTCAAAGTATTTAAATGATTGATGATTGAATGTCCATTCTAAAATAATAATCCCAAAAGAGCATATCTGTTTCTATATTTGTTGACAAATAAAATATTATTTTAACTCAACTCATCATACTTTTCAATCTTCCTTCAAAGTATTTAAATGATTGATGATTCAATGTCCATTCTAAAATTCATAATCCCAAAAGCGCATATCTGTTTCTATATTTGTTCACAAATAAAATATTATTTAAAAAAAAATTATTTATATTATTATTTTATTATATTATTTTTAGAATTTGCAAATTGTTTTCAGTTATTCATTTCCTCTATACCTATATATGTGGTCCATATATATGCAACCTAAATATGTGACACAATCTCAGTTCTGACTCCCCTTTGTGTTATATGTAATGAAGCCCACTACCTCCCACCCCCACCCCTCTCCCCTTCTCCACACCTCTCTCACTATTACACAAGATCTGCAACCCCATTGAGTTCTTTGTTTCTCATCTGATATCATTAAATACCTTTGTTTATTTAGTGTCACTCAATATAGCTGGAGGTCCCAGAGGTGGGGATAAATGGTAAACAAACAATCTATATAAAAGGGGTACTCAAATACAAAAAGAATTGAGAATTTTAAGTATGTGATTATCAACTGAAATGAGTTCATAACTGTAGGAGCTGTGTCAAAATTAACTGAGGCAAGTTGAATAAAACTGGGCTAGTTGAGGGTTAAAAATCCCCTAGTTTTACTACATAAGGATATAATTTCATTAATATTGGGACTTAAAGCTCACTTAAAGTGTCCATTTTGTCTACTTGAATATGTTTAACCAGTTTCATTTTAAAAAGTTAAAAACTCAGCAAGCAGAGGTATAACACACAAAAATAAGTTCTTAAAAGACTAAGATAGCCATAACATTATTAATAATCAAAATTTAAATAGACAGGCATTTCCTTTGAAAAATTCAAAGATTTCAGCTCTATAACCCACATAGTTTGACAGTTACTGGGCTTTAAAGTGGCATAATGTCCATAAATTGGGTTTCTGTGGGCATTTTACAATTGTTAAAGAGACCTTAGCAATTAAACTACAGATCTGAAACTTTTTGGGGGACATACATAACAAACAAAAATTATATATAATACAGTTTAAGACTTGTCACACTAAGCATTTCCAAATAACAGGGCAAAATACGGAAAAAATGTCAAAAAAGGCACTTGGGCGAGTGTCTATGGCCCTCATACACAGGTTAAATGTCTACTAAAAACCTTGATTTTCGGCACATGTAAAAAGGACATAATAATGTATTCCCAGATGGGATTTCAGCTCCATCAATCACATAGTTTAACAGTCACAGGGCTTAAAGGTGGTAAAAAGTCCAAAGTCGATGTGGCTTTCAAATTAAAGCTTCAGACTTAAAATTTGTTACATACTAAGATTACACATAGAATATGTATCTAATAAAGTTTGAAACTTCTCAGACTTACCATTTCCAAGTTACAGAGCAAAATATGTGAAAAATGTCTTAAAAGTGTCACTCAGGTGGGTGTTTAAGGTCCTCATACACAGGTTAAATGTCTACTTGAAGCCTTGATTTTTGGCACATGTAAAAAGAACATAATAATGTATTCCCAGATGAGATTTCAGCTCTATCAGTCACATAGTTTAACAGTCACAGGCCTTAAAATTGGCAAAAAGTCCAAATACTGGGTCTTTATGGGGCCTTCTAGAGACCTAAATGTGGCCTTTAAATTAAAGCTTCAGACTTAAAATTTGTCACATACTAAGATTACACATAGAATATACATCTAATACAGTTTGAAACTTCTTAGACTTACCATTTCCAAGTTACAGGGAAAAATATGTGAAAAATGTCTAAAAATGGTCACTCGGGTGGGGATTTATGGTCTCATACACAGGTTAAATGTCTTCTTAAAGCCTTAATTTTTGGCACATATAAAAATAACATACTAATATCTTCCCAGATAGGATTTGAGCTCTATCAGTCACATAGTTTGACAGTCACAGGGCTTAAAAGTAGCAAAAAGTCCAAATATTGGGTCTTTGGGAGCCTTTTAGAGACCTCAATTTGACCTTCAAAATTAAAGCTTCAGACTTAAAATCTGTTACATACTAAGATTACACACAGAATATATATCTAATACAGTTTGAAACTTGTCAGACTTACCATTTCCAAGTTACAGGGAAAAAGATGTGAAAAATGTCTTATAAGGGTCACTCGGGTGGGTGTTTATGGTCCTGATACACAGGTTAACTGTCTATTAAAGGCCTAAATGTTGGGGCACATATAAGAAAACACATAGATATATTCCCAGATTATATTTAACTTAGATGAGAGACATAGTTTGAAAGCTACAGTGCTTGAAAGTGGCAAAAAGTGCATAAATTGGGTCTCTGTGGGCACTTTTGAGACCTTAAGTCGACCCCTTTGGGTAAACCTACAGCCCTAAAATTTTCTACAGACAAGGATTACATATCAAAGTTATACCTAGCGCAGTTTGAGACTCATCAGAATTACCACTTCCAAATTATAGGACAAAATATATGAAAAGTATAGCAAAAAATCCCTAAGTGGGGGTATTTATGGGCCTCAAACACAATTTTCTCCTCAACTTAAAGTCGTGATTTTCGGCACATGTACTAAGAACATATTAATGTGTTGTCAGGTAAAATTTCAGCCAGCTGAGCATCATAGTTTGTGACCTACAAGGCTCTAAGTGGCCAAAAGTCCAATTTCTGACCTTAAGGTGGCCATAAGTTCTTTTTTACTGGGAGTTTAAGGTCACCTTAAAATAGGGATCTTCCTTTGGGCACCCTTAACATGTGTACCAAGTTTGAAAAAAAAATATTAATTTGTTTTTGAGTTATCGCGTCCACAAGGAAATTTCTACGGCGGCGGCGGCGGCGGCGGCGGCGGCGGCGGCGGCGCGACGGACCTGAATCCAATATATCCCCGACTTTCGTCTGGGGATATAATAATATTTCTATACAGGCAAGAATGTAACCAAAAACTGGGGTTGTAGACCCCAAAAGGTGGGTTACGCAATCAGTATCAGGGTTGGTAACACATACTAGTACTTGCCATATCTATATGATGGATGTATGCCAGATGTATGCAACATGATAGCTGTAATACTTGTCCAGAACATATCAAAATAGTGCTGGGTTCTGGCCTTCCACTTTGTCAAATTTATCGATCAATTCAGTGTTGATTCTAGAAATTTTGAAATCTGGGGGCAGTTCCCCCCCATGTCCGAAAAATGTGGGGGCTTGGTCAATTAAAATGGGAACTTGTACCGCCACCAAAGAGGGATTAATTTTAGAAGCATTTGTTTGTCTGTATATTTGTTAGCAGGATTACACAAATGCTACTGACTGTATGGATCTTCGTGAAAAAAATAGAAGATGGAAACTGATCCAACTTAGATCACAAGTTATGTAACTTATCTGGATCAGTGCTTGGATAAAAAAAAAATCAAAGACCTGGGGCCATATTCTACAACAATACTTTTCTAGCAATATTTTAAAAATAGAGGCGCCTAGATGAAAGACCAAATGCTTTAAACTAGGGAACTCATTGCCATAGCACCCAAGTCATTAATATTCATGAGATGATATGAGGTCATAGATTTCCATTAAGGTTTTCTAGCAATATTTTATAAAATAGAACCCTCAACCAAGATCTAAGACTTTAAACTTGAGAACTCACCGCCATAGCTCCCAACTCATTAATATTCATGAGAAGATAAGAGGTAACACACATGCTGTATGAACTGGCTCAACAGTATTGTTGTTAGTATCTGACGTTTGCATCATCCACTTTCAAACTGTAGTATCCGTTTTGTTTTCATATGAAATAACATTTTTCACTGAAAAAACGACCAAATATAGCCTTCATGATGATAAAATTAAAGGATTCTCGCGAAACGATCGGTGCCCCTCCATTTTGTAAACATGCGGGATCGCGTCTTCTACCGAACGCGCCGAATATACCGAATTGCGGGCTAGTACTAAAACTCGCGAGATATCGCGTATCCCGCGCTCTAGAAGCATCACTGTCAATTAGCAGAAGCATCTTAAAGTTACAGTTCGCAAACAGAATTTCAAGATGGCGACCATCCTGTTTTTCCAAATGGCATCAATTTGGAAAGTAACCTAGCGGAGGTGTTGTCCTACCTCCCTGTTAAGTTTCAAATTGATCAACTGAAGCGTCTTTGAGTTAAGAAAACGGAATTTCAAGATAGGGGACATCTTGTGTTTCCAATTGGCCCCAACTTCAAAAGCAACATAGCCTAGGTGTTTCCCAACCAACATGTTAAGTTTCAAATCGGTCGGCTGAAGCATCTTCAAGTTAGAGTCAGGAAATGGAATTTCAAGATGGTGGTCATTTTGTTCTTTGAATTGGCATCAATTTCGAACGCAACCTAGCCTAGGTGATGCCCTACCACCCTGTTAAATTTCAATTTGATCAGAAGAAGCATCTTCAACATTAAGTCCGGAAACTCAAATAGCACCAATTTCGAAAGCAACCTAGCCTATGTGGTACCCTACCACCCTGTTAAGTTTCAAAACGATTGGAGCAAGCATGTTTAAGTTAGAATCAAGAAATCAAAATGTTGATGGACAGACAGACGGACGGACATCATAGATCAATCTAATAGGGAGGTTGATTGGACACACCCAGCCCAAAAAATTGTCAATTTTAGCAATAAAAAGATAAGAGTTTCTTCAGTGACAGGACATCTAGAAAGATACAGGTCAGCTAGAATTGTTATCAATTTGGACAGCAGGATAGGGGGTTAATTTCCATCACTTCATGGAACATGCACTTGTCTTATCTGTTGAATATGCACTTGTTTACAAGTGGAATGTGACCTTGTCCTGATGTCTTACCTGTTCAGCATGCTCTAGAACCAGTGGAAGACGCACTTTTTTTACACACAGAACACACAGTCATCTTACCTATGGAACATGCTCCAGTCCCGCACACCATAGGAGTGGTCCCTGAAACTTTTCAGTGTCATTCTCTGCACCTCCTCTCCATCCACTAACACTTCCCCCCTCAGCTCCCCAAACTGCTCATAGTGTGTCTGCCGTGTCCTGAATCAAAGACAGAAATGTCCTGTGACAATAATTCGTTTGTTTTTCCTTTGAGCAATAATGTACTCATCAGAAGCAAGATGAATCAATGAAAAAGATGATAAACATATTATCAGACAACACTCTTTCATAAAAACATAAGTACGCTTACAGGGTTTGAGAAGTTAAGGTCAATCTTAAAGCAGATCCTAAACTTTTCATATTTTTACAAATGGAGCAAATTACCTGTGGTTATTTATTGTCAGGCTCTATTATCGTCACAGATTAGTACAAAAGCTGACATTTGCATCACCGAATTACTCCAGCAAAAGTCTTTTAATAAGCACAAGACTTTCATAAGTTTACGTAAACATGCCATTTGTAGGTATCTGCGTAATCTGCTGATATTTTTACACTATACAGTTCATACTTTTTCAAATTTTTGAAAAATTCTGCAGTCCACTTCTCCCTGGCAACAGCCATGGCTATGGTGTCAGCATGAATGTCTGCATCAAAATCAAAGGGCAAGGTTACAGCTTCCCATCTGGAAATGGTACATTCAACTACAGCAGATTAGGGAAAGTCGGGTCAGGAACAAGGAAAACTATTTCTGAAGTCGCAACATCAAGACATCATATTTTTGTAGATACAAATTTAACTCTAGTAGAACTAGAACCTCTAATCTCCACAGGTTGATTTTGATTATGCCTTATACCTTCAGAACTATTGTATTTTCTGATTTTGGGACTTTAAAAGGGTTCCACTAAAAACCAAAATATGACTTATCACAGTTCCAATTTATGAAATAAACAAAGTACAATCTCAAAGTTTTGGTCGCAACAGTTTAAAACTAGAAATAGGATGCCCTGTTGATAGTAGATGCGAATAGAAACAGGATAGCATAGAAGAACACACATTATCATGTGTAATGTCCACCCCATGAACCTTGCCCAAATTGTACAGTAGTCTTACAAGACCCTATTTCATTTGTAAAATATATCAATGATGCTTAAATATTTATTAGTGTAGATGGAAATTATTTCAGCTTCATGCCTTTTTGCATTGGTTGGGTCGAAAATTTTGACGAAATCACTCTATCTTGCACGGTTAAGAAGATAGAAGCAAATTCCTGTTTTTCTATTTTTGGCAAAAATTTGAAAATTCAAAATGGCCGCCATTTTTGGGAAAAGGAAATTTTTTTGAAAATTGCCAAGAGTACATTTCTTAGATACCCTATGGGTCGAAAATTTCAACGAAATAACTCTATTTTGCACGGTTAAGGCCAGTTTGTGTTTTTCCATTTTGGGCAAAAATTCGAAAATTCAAAATGGCCGCCATTTTTGGGGAGGGGAAAATTTTTTGAAAATTGCATAGATTGCATTCCTTAGATACCCTGTGGGTCGAAAATTTCGACGAAATCGCTCTATCTCGCACGGTTAAGGAGATAGAAGCAAATTTGTGTTTTGCCATTTTTGGCAAAAATTCGAAAATTCAAAATTGCCGCCATTTTGGGGGAGGGGAAAATTTTTTGAAAATTGCAAAGATTGCATTCCTTAGATACCCTATGGGTCGAAAATTTCGACGAAATCACTCTATCTCGCACGGTTAAGGAGATAGAAGCAAATTTGTGTTTTGCCATTTTTGGCAAAAATTCTAAAATTCAAAATGGCCGCCATTTTTGAGGAGGGGAAAATTTTTGGAAAATTGCAAATATTACAGTGTTTAGATACCCTGTGGGTCGAAAATTTCGACGAAATCGCTCTATCTCGCACAGTTAAGGAGATAGAAGCAAATTTGTGTTTTGCCATTTTTGGCAAAAATTCGAAAATTCGAAATGGCCGCCATTTTTGGGGAGGGGAAAATTTTTGGAAAATTGCAAAGAGTACACTCCTTAGATACCCCGTGGGTTGAAAATTTCGACGAAATCGCTCTATCTCACACAGTTAAGGAGATAGAAGCAAATTTGTGTTTTGCCATTTTTGGCAAAAATTCTAAAATTCAAAATGGCCGCCATTTTTGGGGAGGGGAAATTTTTTTGAAAATTGCAAATATTACAGTCCTTAGATACCCTGTGGGTCGAAAATTTCGACGAAATCGCTCTATCTCGCACGGTTAAGGAGATAGAAGCAAATTTGTGTTTTGCCATTTTTGGCAAAAATTCGAAATGGCCGCCATTTTTGGGGAGGGGAAAATTTTTGGAAAATTGCAAAGATTGCATTCCTTAGATACCCTTTGGGTCGAAAAATTCGACGAAATCGCTCTATCTCTTACGGTTTCTGAGATATTAGCAAATTACTCAAAAGTAGTACTGAAAATACACAATGAAGTACCTAAATGGCTATTACTCATGAACTGACAAAGCTATCAGTCCCAAATGCAATACCAAGCAAGCTATGGACATAACAATCTTGTATTCAAAATTGTAGTAAAATATCTTTAATTATTTTGGCTTAAATGCACGGAAACCAATGGGTACTGAAAATAGCTGTACTTAAGTATTACTCAGTAAGCAAAAGAGGTACAACAGCCAAAAGGAATCCCAAGCAAGCTACTGACCCAATAAGCCTCCATACCAAATTTGGTGACAATAGCTCTAATACTTTTCCTTTAAATGAGCGGAAACCATGCGTGACGCCGGACATCGGACGCCGGACATCGGACGGCGCAAAAAGCAAAAATAATATATCCACCCCCCAGGGGGGTGGACATAATTATACATATTCAAGTGAAGATTGGTTGTAATTACACAATGAGATCCAATGATATTGGAAGTCTGACTTGTATGGTCTTAAGTAAATGATAACAAGATGCACTCAGAGAGAGCAAAACGCTCGACTCCATGTGACCAGTCTCTCAAGTGATATAAAATATTGTAAAGAAGACAATAAAATAAAACCAAACATGTAAATTAATTTTCATAGAAATATCAAGTAGAAAGCTAAAGTCATTAAAAATACATTGAAATGGGACCTCTGAAAAATCATGATTTTTTTGTATCTAAAACAAGATCCTGATCTTTCTTTTAGTAACTTCTTCCTTCAGTCAGGTCCTACTCACAAATTTTTAAATAAAGATCTGTTCATTAGTTTTGGAGTATTCTAAACACACACCCCCCCCCCCCCCCCACACACACACACACACACACAAAAAAATAAATAAATAAATAAAACAAACATAAACAATTAACACAAAAAAACATAAACTGCTGGTGGAGGTAAAACTTCTGCTTAAAGGTCACTTCTTCGTGAAAATCATGCATGGTAATTTTTTGTGATGGACTGTCAAGGAATTGAAAGAAAAAAGAGAAAATAAAACAGAAATAATAACTAGAAATCGGCCGCCCTGTTGATAGTAGATGCGAATAGAAACAGGATAGCATAGAAGAACACACATTATCATGTGTAATGTCCACCCATGAACCTTTTGCCCAAATTGTACAGTAGTCTTACAAGACCCTGTTTCATTTGTAAAATATATCAATGATGCTTAAATATTTGTTAGTGTAGATGTAAATTATTTCAGCTTCATGCCTTTTTGCATTGGTTGGGTTGAAAATTTTGACGAAATCACTCTATCTGGCACGGTTAAGAAGATAGAAGCAAATTCCTGTTTTTCTATTTTTGGCAAAAATTTGAAAATTCAAAATGGCCGCCATTTTTGGGAAAAGGAAATTTTTTTGAAAATTGCCAAGAGTACATTTTTTAGATACCCTATGGGTCGAAAATTTCAACGAAATAACTCTATTTTGCACGGTTAAGGCCAGTTTGTGTTTTTCCATTTTGGGCAAAAATTCGAAAATTCAAAATGGCTGCCATTTTTGGGGAGGGGAAAATTTTTTGAAAATTGCAAAGATTACATTCCTTAGATACCCTGTGGGTTGAAAATTTCGACGAAATCGCTCTATCTCGCATGGTTAAGGAGATAGAAGCAAATTTGTGTTTTGCCATTTTTGACAAAAATTTGAAAATTCAAAATGGCCGCCATTTTAGGGGACGGGAAATTTTTTTTTAAAATGCCAAGAATACAATGCTGAAATACCTGTGGGTCGAAAATTTTGACGAAATCGCTCTATCTCGCACGGTTAAGGAGATAGAAGCAAATTTGTGTTTTGCCATTTTTGGCAAAAATTCGAAAATTCAAAATGGCCGCCATTTTTGGGGAGGGGAAAATTTTTTGGAAAATTGCAAAGATTGCATTCCTTAGATACCCTGTGGGTCGAAAATTTCGACGAAATCGCTCTATCTCGCACGGTTAAGGAGATACAAGCAAATTTGTGTTTTGCCATTTTTGGCAAAAATTCGAAAATTCAAAATGGCCGCCATTTTTGGGGAGGGGAAAATTTTTTTTAAATTACCAAGAGTACAATGCTCAGATACCCTGTGGGTCGAAAATTTTGACGAAATCGCTCTATCTGGCACGGTTAAGGAGATAGGAGGAAATTTGTGTTTTGCCATTTTTGGCAAAAATTCGAAAATTCAAAATGGCCGCCATTTTTGGGGAGGGGAAAATTTTTTGAAAATTGCAAAGATTGCATTCCTTAGATACCCTGTGGGTCGAAAATTTCGACGAAATCACTCTATCTCGCACGGTTAAGGAGATAGAAGCAAATTAGTGTTTTGCCATTTTTGGCAAAAATTCGAAAATTCAAAATGGCCGCCATTTTTGGGGAGGGGAAAATTTTTTAAAAATTACCAAGAGTACAATGCTCAGATACCCTGTGGGTCGAAAATTTTGACGAAATCGCTCTATCTCGCACGGTTAAGGAGATAGAAGCAAATTTGTGTTTTGCCATTTTTGGCAAAAATTCGAAAATTCAAAATGGCCGCCATTTTTGGGGAGGGGAAAATTTTTGGAAAATTGCAAAGATTGCATTCCTTAGATACCCTGTGGGTCGAACATTTTGACGAAATCGCTCTATCTGGCACGGTTAAGGAGATAGAAGCAAATTTGTGTTTTGCCATTTTTGGCAAAAATTCGAAAATTCAAAATGGCCGCCATTTTTGGGGAGGGGAAAATTTTGTAAAAATTACCAAGAGCACAATGCTCAGATACCCTGTGGGTCGAAAATTTCGACGAAATCACTCTATCTCGCACGGTTAAGGAGATAGAAGCAAATTAGTGTTTTGCCATTTTTGGCAAAAATTCGAAAATTCAAAATGGCCGCCATTTTTGGGGAGGGGAAAATTTTTTAAAAATTACCAAGAGTACAATGCTCAGATACCCTGTGGGTCGAAAATTTTGACGAAATCACTCTATCTGACACGGTTAAGGAGATAGAAGGAAATTTGTGTTTTGCCATTTTTGGCAAAAATTCGAAAATTCAAAATGGCCGCCATTTTTGGGGAGGGGAAAATTTTTGGAAAATTGCAACGATTACATTCCTTAGATACCCTGTGGGTCGAAAATTTCGACGAAATCGCTCTATCTCGCACGGTTAAGGAGATAGAAGCAAATTAGTGTTTTGCCATTTTTGGCAAAAATTCGAAAATTCAAAATGGCCGCCATTTTTGGGGAGGGGAAAATTTTTTAAAAATTACCAAGAGTACAATGCTCAGATACCCTGTGGGTCGAAAATTTTGACGAAATCGCTCTATCTCGCACGGTTAAGGAGATAGAAGCAGATTGGTGTTTTGCCATTTTTGGCAAAAATTCGAAAATTCAAAATGGCCGCCATTTTTGGGGAGGGGAAAATTTTTGGAAAATTGCAAAGATTGCATTCCTTAGATACCCTGTGGGTCGAAAATTTCGACGAAATCGCTCTATCTCGCACGGTTAAGGAGATAGAAGCAGATTTGTGTTTTGCCATTTTTGGCAAAAATTCGAAAATTCAAAATGGCCGCCATTTTTGGGGAGGGGAAAATTTTTTGAAAATTGCAAATATTACATCCATTAGATACCCTGTGGGTCGAAAATTTCGACAAAATCGCTCTATCTCGCACGGTTAAGGAGATAGAAGGAAATTAGTGTTTTGCCATTTTTGGCAAAAATTCGAAAATTCAAAATGGCCGCCATTTTTGGGGAGGGGAAAATTTTTTTTAAATTACCAAGAGTACAATGCTCAGATACCCTGTGGGTCGAAAATTTTGACGAAATCGCTCTATCTGGCACAGTTAAGGAGATAGAAGCAAATTTGTGTTTTGCCATTTTTGGCAAAAATTCGAAAATTCAAAATGGCCGCCATTTTTGGGGAGGGGAAATTTTTTTTGAAAATTGCAAATATTACATCCCTTAGATACCCTGTGGGTCGAAAATTTCGACGAAATCGCTCTATCTCGCACGGTTAAGGAGATAGAAGCAAATTTGTGTTTTGCCATTTTTGGCAAAAATTCAAAAATTCAAAATGGCCGCCATTTTTGGGGAGGGGAAAATTTTTGGAAAAATTACCAAGAGCACAATGTTCAGATACCCTGTGGGTCAAAAATTTTGACGAAATCGCTCTATCTGGCACGGTTAAGGAGATAGAAGCAAATTTGTGTTTTGCCATTTTTGGCAAAAATTCGAAAATTCAAAATGGCCGCCATTTTTGGGGAGGGGAAAATTTTTTAAAAATTACCAAGAGTACAATGCTCAGATACCCTGTGGGTCGAAAATTTTGACGAAATCGCTCTATCTCGCATGGTTAAGGAGATAGAAGCAGATTGGTGTTTTGCCATTTTTGGCAAAAATTCGAAAATTCAAAATGGCCGCCATTTTTGGGGAGGGGAAAATTTTTTGAAAATTGCAAAGATTGCATTCCTTAGATACCCTGTGGGTCGAAAATTTCGACGAAATCGCTCTATCTCGCACGGTTAAGGAGATAGAAGCAAATTTGTGTTTTGCCATTTTTGGCAAAAATTCGAAAATTCAAAATGGCCGCCATTTTTGGGGAGGGGAAAATTTTTTGAAAATTACCAAGAGTACAATGCTCAGATACCCTGTGGGTCGAAAATTTTGACGAAATCGCTCTATCTGGCACGGTTAAGGAGATAGAAGGAAATTTGTGTTTTGCAATTTTTGGCAAAAATTCGAAAATTCAAAATGGCCGCCATTTTTGGGGAGGGGAAAATTTTTGGAAAATTGCAAAGATTGCATCCCTTAGATACCCTGTGGGTCGAAAATTTCGACGAAATCACTCTATCTCGCATGGTTAAGGAGATAGAAGCAAATTAGTGTTTTGCCATTTTTGGCAAAAATTCGAAAATTCAAAATGGCCGCCATTTTTGGGGAGGGGAAAATTTTTGGAAAATTGCAGATTGCATTCCTTAAATACCCTGTGGGTCGAAAATTTCGACGAAATCGCTCTATCTCACACGGTTAAGGAGATAGAAGCAAATTTGTGTTTTGCCATTTTTGGCAAAAATTCGAAAATTCAAAATGGCCGCCATTTTTGGGGAGGGGAAAATTTTTTGAAAATTGCAAATATTACATTCCTTAGATACCCTGTGGGTCGAAAATTTCGACGAAATCGCTCTATCTCTTATGGTTTCTGAGATATTAGCAAATTACTCAAAAGTAGTACTGAAAATACACAATGAAGTACCTAAATGGCTATTACTCATGTACTGACAAAGCTATCAGTCCCAAATGCAATACCAAGCGAGCTATGGACATAACAATCTTGTATTCAAAATTGTAGTAAAATATCTTTAATTATTTTGGCTTAAATGCACGGAAACCAATGGGTACTGAAAATAGCTGTACTTAAGTATTACTCAGTAAGCAAAAGAGGTACAACAGCCAAAAGCAATCCCAAGCAAGCTACTGACCCAATAAGCCTGCATACCAAATTTGGTGACAATAGCTCTAATACTTTTCCTTTAAATGAGCGGAAACCATGCGTGACGCCGGACATCGGACGCCGGACATCAGACGGCGAAAAAAGCAAAAATAATATATCCACCCCCCAGGGGGGTGGACATAATTAATAAAAATGATGAATATACCACCTCCCTCTTTATTATGTTTATGTCAATTTCAAGACATACAATGAGAAGAAATATTTTTACTTAAAGACATCAAGTATCACAAGCTAGGTTTGTGACCTCACAATGGCAGTTACATTGTGACATCACTTAGTAATGGCATCATCAGAAAGCAAAATATTGATTTTTACGTATGTGATGAAGAGAAGCAGTTTCACTGTGTATTCCCAATTAAAATAAGAAAAACTCTCTCCTGGCTTTAATGTTCAAACAAATTAGACTAAATTTGGAAGAATCCGTCTGTACCCCATGAAATACCTTCCCACCAAATTTGAGATTGATTGAAGTTATAGTTTTTGAGTTATAAGGGCAAAATGGTGCACAGACAGAGAAGCAGATTTCACTGTAAAAGCCCAATTAAAAATAAGAAAAACTCTCTCCTGGCTTTAGTTTTCACACAAATTACACCAAATTTGAAAGAATCCGTCTGTACCCGATAAAATACCTGCCCACCAAATTTGAGCGCAATTGGTGTTGTAGTTTTTGAGTTATAAGGGCGAAACGGTGCACAGACAGACAGACAGACATAAACAAACTGATTACAATAACCCTCTCCTATCGTCGAGTGTTAAATAGAGAATCTGACGATGTATATGAAATAATATAGATTTAGAAAGAATCGTAGTTTAAAATACACTATACACACAAACCCAGAGAACCCAGAGAAGTCTCATTTACCTAATGTCAGATAACACCAACAACTAAAACACTAGTATTACAGTATAATAACTTGGCACAATAACTTGACTCAATTAACACAACGTCTTTATTTGTACACTTGGTTCACATGTAACCATGTTGATTTCTTTCAAATAAACTATTCAGACACAAGCACAAGTAACAAATAGACTTTACATGAGAAACAACCAATTTATAAACCTTTTTGGAAAACTTTTGATTGGAGATGTTTACATGAAATCAGTGCCTCAAACTATATTATCTGGTACATGGCCAATCACCTTACAGCTTACAAAACTGTATTTTTATATCAGTGATTTGGATTGGCTTGATATAGAATGTATTTTTAAACATTATTTTTGTGTCAAATTGAGGTGTGTTTCATTTACCAAGCCAACCAGCAGCATACTTACATGAAAGAAAACTTTACATGCACACACTCAAACTCACTGGCCTCAGAATATTCGTTGCACAATCCTTGCCTGTTCGGAAAACAAAGACAAGACATTATATATTTATAACAAAAACTCCGAAACTGTAGAGCTCAACAAGAAAACTCCTTAAAATAACAACAGAGATGCCTGTACCCCTTCAACCTGGGGAAATAGTGTTGGACACCAGAAGATACTGATGAGGTGAAACAGTGCAAAGAACAGAAGAATTTCAGACCAGCAAATGTAGGTTATGTAAAGGTGAAGGAGAAAATATATGTAAAGTATCAAAAGTTTGTTGACGAAGTTGAATATTGAATCAACTGTTGAAAAGAAAGGCAGACAATTAAATACATAACTGTGTCTTATATATTCAAAGTATTGTGGAAAATATGAAGGACAACACAAGTTTTGTAGTAGAAATGCCAAACATGGAAAACTTGTTCACGGTCACCTATCCATTAACTAAAAATCTGGTGTCACCTTTCTGCCACATCTACCTACACTAGAAGAAAGAAATGAGAAGGCCCCTTTATTAAGCATAACATGATCCCATGCAAAAACTTGGGAACTTTAAGTCCCTTTCAACAGTCAAGGTTATATTGGGACAGATTGTCAGTGAATACCATATGTTGCCATGGTATGGAACCCACAACCACAGAAGTGAGAGTCCAGGGATTAAATACCATACCTGTTAACCTCTCAGTCACTTGGGGCTTCATGATCCCCTGCAATAAACTGACCTCATTAAACCACTGTAGGAGAGTTTCCACCTCTTCATTGGCTCCTCACACACACACTTCAGACCCGCTGCAGTAAAACTATCAGGATTGGCGTTATAAACATGTGTATCTGGGTGGAGAGGGCTCTGAAAATAACCTAAACAACACACAAAGTCTTATATTCCTCTAAAAAAATATTGAGATTTCATACTCTGACACAACTACTTCATTATTCTTCTAAGAAATTCTATTTTGTTATTTTCAAGTCCATAAAACAGCTACTTAAAATAAATTCAAAGAATTTAGGCCCAACTTTCCAACATTAGCAAGAAAGGGCAACAGAATGGTGTCAGGATAGTAAATGTACGGTCTTGAAACAAAAAACACCTTAAATTTTAATGAAAATAGCATCAGAGATGCCCGTACCCCACAGCCTAGGGAAATATTTTTAACACCATGAGATATAGAAGCACTGTATCAGTACAAAGTTCAGGACACTTTCAGAGAACTGTCAGTTATATAAGGTCCAAACAATGTTTAAATAGAGAAAATAATGTCTAAGAGAAAGATAATGCATGTACTCTTTATCTACATCTGTCATGGCCGAATTATGGTTTAGATGTTTTGAATATTACCATGCATACAGAAGTGGTAATACATTCAATGAATGCTCATGTGTGGTGTTGGAGCAAAATCTGTGGCTCACTTGATGAAATTCCATCTGTTACAATGGGAAGTTGTAAAAGTAAAATTCTTAATGAATTCTAATATGACTTTAACAGTGCTTAATCTGAATCAAAGGACAGACTCAAAGGTGCAACAAGATTTTAAAGGTCAAGGTAACTACGACAAGGTCAAAGGTCAAATCAAGATCACACCATGATGCTGCACACCTACAACCCCTAGCCAATGTCCCTACTAAGCATCAACCTCCTACACCTTACGGTTTGCGAGATATAGCCCGGACAAGATTTTCAAACTCAAGGTCACTACGGCAAAGTCAAAGGTCAAATCAAGGTCAGACCATGACGTTACACACCTACACATCCTAACCAATGTCCCTACCAAGTATCAACTTCCTACACCTTACGGTTTCTGAGATACAGCCCGGACAACATTTTTCCCGCCGCCCGCCCACCAGCCCATCCGGACACCATGGGCGAAAACAATACCCCGACAGCCCTTAAGGGCTGTGGGGTAAAAACAACTCTTAAAATTCCCTTTACACTTAAGTAGAAGGCCTTACTCATTGAAATTGGCAACCTACATGAATACCTGGCCAAATGAAAGTACTTTCTCTTTTTCTTTTAGATTTAGTACACAAGTTAATACACTATTTTTCTGATAAGAGGTGTTAATTTTGGTCCCACCTATCTCTGGAATATGCAGGGTTAACCATATCTCTGCTTCCCGGTTCATTCTTCTTGATATTCGAAAAATAAGAAATGTTCCATTTTCATCAAATCCATTGAAGTAGACTGTATCTATATCCTTGGAGAAAGAAAAAATAAACTTTGTTTAAATTATTGTTTACACTATTGACCAAATGTCACAGTGAAAGCCCTATTGTACACTCTACAGTTATTCAAATATTATATTTTTCGATTAAGATTTGGTTAAAAAGGTTTTGAATATTGCACATTTTACCAAATATTTTAATATTCAACATTAATTGATTTATTGTTATTCATTTTATGAAATACATCACTATTACGATGATCTTAACTTTATAAATATTTTAAATATCTTTCTGACCATGCCTGGTCACTCATATTTACTTTCTTCTGTTATCATATCCACTTATTATTTGAAAATATGGGGGCCACAGTGGCGAAATGGTAACACACTCGCCTCCCACCTCTAAGGTCAGCAGTTTAAACCCTGAAGCTTAAACACCAAATAAATAAATATTATTTGAAAATATTTGCATCCTGCCTTCACATTCAGAAAATTGGACAGGTTCTACTGCAACTTTACACAACATATAACTGTGAAGAATATTCTTTTTAAATTTTATAAATGTGCCATATTTATCTTTTCCAGAATCATGTTATATGTATCACGAAAACTTTTTTACCACAAATAACATTCTGTTTCAAACGTTTAAAGATTTCCTGTTATATTTCATATTTAAGCAAACTGAACCAATATGACAGTTTTTACCTTATTTTCTCCAAGTTAATACTTAATAGAAATGATAAAATCCCATGCCACTGATCTTTGTGTGAGAATTACATTTTTCTGTGAGAGTTTCTGAGGGTGTTCCATCTCCTCCGGCTTTATTGATGATTTCTTCCCATATCCGACATCATCTTCACCACTTATATCAGCCAGTTTGGTCTTGGTGACTTTCTGATGGCGCTGCCTCAGCAGGAACAGCAAGTTAAAAAGGAATCGCTTCAAGGCAAACCATTTGCCTGCAAAAAAAACTAGAGATTGCGTCTCGACGCAGTGTATCCCCGGACGGGACATAGATAAGGCGTGAATATGTCGGTCTTGAGCCTGTTTCCTGGAGCACCAGGTCAGGATTCTCCATAGTACCAGATTACTCCCAAAAGCTAATCACTAGTTCTTTCACTTATATCTATCTTTAAAAATTACATTTCATGGATCCAGAAGATCGATATAGTGATCCGGATCACTTCCAAAATTCAATCATTTCATCCTTTTACCTTTTCAGACATATTCTAAAAATTTCATCAAAATCCATTCATAAGTTTTTTAGTTATCTTGTACACAAACACATCTGGCAGCCTGGATCCACATGATCCAGACAGTGATCCAGATTACTCCCAAAAACTAATCACTTGTTCTTTGTCCCATTTAAGACATTTCCTGAAAATTTCATAAAAATCCATCCATGACTTTTTGAGCTATTTGTCTTTAAAAATTACATTTCTTGGATCCAGAAGATCCAGATAGTGGTCCAGATCACCTGCAAAATTGAATCATTTCTTCCTTTTACCACTTTTTCTCCCTTACCAAGTCCATCCCAAGATTATGTGGCAGCCTGGATCCAGATGATCCAGACAGTGATCCAGATCACTCCAAAAATTTAATCACTTGTTCCTTGTACCATTTAGGCCATTTGCCGAAACAATCCATCCATAACTTTTTGCGGTATCTGTATTTAAAAATTACATTTCATGGATCTTCTGGATCCATACAGTGATCCGGATCACTTCCAAAATTCAATCATTTCATCCTTTTACCTTTTCAGACATATCCTGAAAATTTCATCAAAATGCGTCCAAGTTTTTGATTTATCTTGTACATAAACACATCTGGCAGCCTGGATCCAGTTGATCCAGATCACTCCCAAAATCTAATCACTTGTTCCTTGTCCCATTTAGGACATTTCCTGAAAATTTCATCAAAATCCACCCATGACTTTTTGAGCTATTTGTCTTTAAAATTATATTTCATGGATCCAGAAGATCCAGATAGTGGTCCAGATCACTCGCAAAATTGAATCATTTCTTCCTTTTACCACTTCTTCCTTTTACCATTTGTAACATATCCTAAAAATATCATCAAAATTCATCCTAAAATTCTGTTACAGCCTGGATCCAGATGATCCAGATCACTCCAAAAATGTAATCACTTGTTCCTTGTACCATTTAGGTCATTTGTTGAAAATGTCTTCACAATCCATCCATAACTTTTTGAGATATCTGTCTTTAAAAATTACATTTCATGGATCCAGAAGATCCATATAGTGATCCGGATCACTTCCAAAATTCAACCATTTCATCCCTTTACCTTTTCAGACATATCCCGAAAATTTCATCAAAATCCGCCCATAAGTTTTTCAGCTACATTGTACACAAACACATCTGGCAGCCTGGATCCAGATGATCCAGACAGTGATCCAGATCACTCCCAAAATCTAATCACTGGTTCCTTGCACCATTTAGGTCATTTGCTGAAAATGTCATCACAATCCCTCCATAACTTTTTGAGGTATCTGTATTTAAATATTACATTTCATGGATCCAGAAGATCCATATAGTGATCCGGATCACTTCCAAAATTCAATCATGTCATCCTTTTACCTTTCCAGACATATCCTGAAAATTTCATCAAAATCTGTCCATAAGTTTTTTGATTTATCTTGTACACAAACACATCTGGCAGCCTGGATCCAGATGATCCAGATCACTCCCAAAATCTAATCACTTGTTCCTTGTCCCATATAGGACATTTCCTGAAATTTCATCAAAATCCACCCATGACTTTTTGAGCTATTTGTCTTTAAAAATTATATTTCATGGATCCAGAAGATCCAGATAGTGGTCCAGATCACTCACAAAATTGAACCATTTCTTCCTTTTACCACTTCTTCCTTTTACCATTTGTAACATATCCTAAAAATATCATCAAAATTCATCCTAAAATTATGTTGCAACCTGGATCCAGATGATCCACACAGTGATCCAGATCACTCCAAAAATGTAATCACTTGTTCCTTGTACCATTTAGGTCATTTGCTGAAAATGTCATCACAATCCATCCACAACTTTTTGAGGTATCTGTCTTTAAAAATTACATTTCATGGATCCAGAAGATCCATATAGTGATCCGGATCACTTCCAAAATTCAACCATTTCATCCTTTTACCTTTTCAGACATATCCTGCAAATTTCATCAAAATCCATCCATAAGTTTTTGAGCTATATTGTACACAAACACATCTGGCAGCCTGGATCCGGATGATCCAGACAGTGATCCAGATCACTCCCAAAATCTAATCACTTGTTCTTTGTCCCATTAAGGACATTTCCTGAAAATTTCACCAAAATGCACCCATAAGTTTTTGAGTTATCTGTCTTTAAAAATTAAATTTCATGGATCCAGAAGTTCCAGACAGTGATCCGGATCACTCCCGAAATTTAATCATATCTTCCTTTTACCATTTTGGACATATCCTGAAAATTTAATCAAAATCCATCTGTCAGTTTTTGAGTTATCTTGTTCACAAACAAACAAACAAATAGAGGGCCAAAAATGACCCTCGGTAAGGTACTTTGGCGGTCAGTGGATGACCTTAAATGAAGATCTGTAACCGTGTACTCAACCTCCAAAGCCATTTTCAATAGTTTCCATGCAATGTAGTCAGCATTAAGTGTGAAAATATCTCCAAATTTGCCAAAAATAACCCTTGGTCAGGTACTTTGGCGGTCAGTGGATGACCTTAAATGAAGATCTGTAACCAGTAAGCCTGGATGGTAGAAGTCCATCATGTACTCAACCTCCAAAGCCATTTTCAATAGTTTCCATGCAATATAGTCAGCATTAAGTGTGAAAATATCTCCAAAAAGGCCAAAAATGACCCTCGGTCAGGTACTTTGACGGTCAGTCGATGACCTTCAATGAAGAGCTTCAAGGTCAAATTTCTGCATGCTTACAGAGGACATATATATGTATTATATATACCAGCCATAGGATGATCCGACTTTCTGTATAGGAGAACTGGGCCAAAAAGTGAAAAATGGCCAAAATCTGACCTTTAAGAGGCCACCAGTGACCTTGAGATTGAAGGTCAAGGTCACAAAACAATAGCGTTCGTGGCATTGCCCATATATACCCACATACCAAATTTGAAAGTTCTAACTAAAATATTTTTTAAGTTATAGCGTCCAAAAGGAAATCTCTGCGGCGGCGGCGTGACCGTACTGAATCCTAAGTATCCCCGACTTTCGTCCGGGGATACAAAAACACTGTTCCATCCATTTCTAGCTGAATAGCTCACTTAGCAATATGGTAATTACTGCTCCCTTTGGTAAACTAGCACAGCTATAACACAAATTGATTTATAAATACATGTTTATTTCAGACATGTATGTGAACAAAGAACAATAACACTACAGATATTACAAAACAAGAGGGTCAAAGATGCCCCAAAAGGTGGGTTGCACAGGCAGCAATAAGGTTAGCAACTGCTGTAATTACATTTAGAAACAAGGAACGAAATGTTAGGTCACCCAGTTAAGATGAATGTGTTAGACGTGCTAAGAAATGTAAAACTTGTAATCTAGGTTACATAATTGTATCTATGCTATAAACAGACAAATGAAAGGACGGAATTACACCAATTTCGAAAGCAACTTAGCTATGATGGTGATGTATCTCCCTGTCAAGTTTGAATTCGATTGGACAAAGCATTTTCGAGTTAGAGTCCAGAAACGGAAATGTTGACGGACAAACGAACGGACCGAATTACACCATTTTCGAAAGGAACCTAGCTATGATGGTGATCTATCTGCCTGTCAAGTTTGAATTTGATTGGACAAACCGCTTTCGAGTTAGAGTCCGGAAACTGAAATTTTTGACAGACAAACGGACAAAAAACAGACAAACGAACAGACAGAACTACACCAATTTTGACAGGAACCTGTGATGGTGATCTATCTCCCTGTCAAGTTTGAATTTGATTGGACAAAGCGTTTTCGAGTTAGATTCCGGAAACAGAAATGTTGACGGACAAACGAACGGACAGAATTACACCAATTTTGAAAGGAACCTAGCTATGATGGTGATCTATCTCCCGGTCAAGTTTGAATTCGATTGGACACAGCATTTTCAAGTTACAGTCCGGAAACAGAAATGTTGACGGACAGACAAACGAACAGACAGAATTACACAAATTTCGAAAGGAACCTAGCTATGATGGTGCTCTATTTCTCTGTCAAGTTTGAATTTGATTGGACACAGCGTTTTCGAGTTACAGTCCGGAAACAGAAATGTTGACGGACAGACACACAGACAAAAAACGGAGAAACAAACAGACGGAATTACACCAATTTCGAAAGGAACCTAGCTGTGATGGTGATCTATGTCCCTGTCAAGTTTGAATTCGATTGGACAAAGCGTTTTCAAGTTAAGAGTCCGGAAACGAAAATGTGGATGGACAGACAGACGGACGTCGGACACATCAATCTAATAGGCGGGTTGGTTACACGCAACCCGCCTAAAAATAGTTTTTACATTAAATCTCAGTTTAAGTAACCATAACTTTCTTATTTCTGGTTCAATTTTTATAATTTTTTAGCATTGTGTTCAGAATAATGAGCTGCATTCTGTCACACATAGTTAATGTTATTTTGACAAATTTATAATAATAATCAAAATACACATCAATTATCATCTACAGAATAAACTGCAAGTTATGTCACTTTAGTGACAATTGAGTGACAGAATTAACATCCATATTAATTCCAAACTATGACCATTTTGTAATTTTAAATGTACTGAAATGCCATTGAACCACCAAAGAACATAAATATCATTACAATAATGGCAAAGACTGGCATATACTTAAGAGGCAATTATTCCTACCAGAAACTCAGTTGTAAATGACGGTAGCCCAGCCACTTTGATAGTTAAATTACCAATTTACAATTTATTGTGCATAAAGGAACATTTTACATAGGCTTGTTGAAAAGGAGGCAGCAGAAGCAGAGCTTATAGTTAATTTGTGTTTTGTTTTTTAGATTAACTTGTATTTCTATTGTTCATTTATTTCTTTGGGGTTTTAGGTCGCTTTCAAGACTGTACAGGTCTTATTATGATGGGTAGTTTTGTGGGAAGATGAAACCAGTACAAACAGTTGGTCAAGGTTCTGTAAACTGCTGACCATCGGGAAGCAACTACCAACTTTTCCACATAAGGTCCGGGGTTTGAAACGCCAACCTCAGTGGTGGGAGGTGAGTATGTTACCACTGCACAACCATGGCACCTGGATTTCTATTGATAGAAACATGTACTGACACAAGCACAATTTACACTCACATACTTTACAGATTAACCTTGTACAGTATAGGTTGTAGCTGATAGTGATAGCTCGACTTCCTTTCTACTTAAAAGCTTTCTAAATGTGTAACAATGCAAAGGCCTATACATTTCACACAGGACAATTACACTGCTTAAAACAAAACCATAAGTCTACACAATAATGCTGTTCACTACTATTTTATCAAAATGTGCTTCACAAAATGTACATAAGCATTATAATGGGTTGTTTGGAAGATCACTTTAGTTTCTTGAGTTTGGGTTCCATTTTGTCACTTATTTAAGAGACATTTATGGCAATCAAGGCTATCGACATGGCGGTATCTGGAATATACGCGGTCAGGAAGATACGCGGTCAATATTGGAAGATTCACGGTTAATATTTGGAATATTCACGGTAGATATTTGGAAGATTTGTGGTAAATATAGGACAGATTCGTGGTTAATAATAGATATGCTGGTTTAAGATGAAAACTACCAGTACCTGTCTCATTAATATTAATGGGCAAATATGTTATATTTTATAAATAGAATGGCCGGTTTAAGATCCAGTGCATTTCCTGTTCACGGACCAGCCTCATTAATATTAATGAGCTAGTGAACTCATCTGTGTCCGTTATTGGGAAGGAAAAAATTTGTTCTTCACAGACACGGACATCTTGTACACTGTTTTATACCAAAATATCTAGGGTATCACGGATACGGGCAATAACGGACACGGATACGGGTGAAGAAAAAAGGACAGGTGTAGTTTCTACTTTAAACCAGCCTTTCTATTTATAAAATATTGTTAGGAAATCACAAAGAAATTCTGTGATCTCACATATTTGCTCATTAATATTAATGAGGCAGGTCCGTGAACAGGAAATGCACTGGTATTTGATCTTAAACCAACCTTTTTATTTGTAAAATATTGTTTGGAAATGTTCCTAGATTGACCACGAATATTCCTAGATTGACCGCGTATGTTCCTAGATTGACCGCGTATATTCCAAAATTTGTAAGCGAAACTTCCTACTAGGGGTGTTGCGGTAGCAATTTTTTCCTTCCGGTTTCACGTCTGGTACTTCCCGGTCGGTTACCGGTTAACCGTCTCTTATTTAACAAAGCAAGACAACCAAATAGTTTTCCTTACTGTAAAACCTGGAACTCTAACAACACGTATGTGTCCTCGATTCTGATTGGCTAAACGACGAAATATATGGTGGCTATGAATTATCACTCATTATGGCTGTTGTTTCACAGTAAAATGCCAATAAAAGTGGATTATGACATTTATTTTGTATGTAAGTTTAGTAAAGTTGCTTTACATTGAAGTGTTAGCGGAAAACCGGTACCTGAACTTTATGACGGTTTGCAATAATTTATTTACCGTACCGACGATACCGGTACTACCGCAACACCCCTACTTCCTACCGCGAATATTCTTGACCGCGTATATAAGCCAATTCGTAGTTTCGAGTGCGCATGCTCGAGTCGCTTGTTTATGTTACGAAAGGCACATAAACAAGTACACGCGGTTGAATAAAATAGACTAAAAATTGGGGTTAAAATTCGTCAAATTGTCATTTCTTGCTTGATTTTGATAAATAATACATCATTTTAAAGCTTATAACACATAGGAAGCATCTACGATGACAATACCTTAACATTTTATCACAAACAACACAAAAATAAGTATAAAGGAATAATTACAAAAAAATAAAATAACTTAAATATTTTATTATTTCTTCTTTGCATAGACTGTAAGAGCATAAAGGAAATGGAAGCTCTGTTCAAATACGTTTGCAGTAATATATATAAATTTTTTTTAAAAAATAGGCTTTTGTTGAGACCCTCAATCTTGCTTGGATTCAGGTGAAAATTGTTTATATTGGTTTTATTATTTAAGTTATTTGAACCATTTGATGGGAACTGTAGTTTCTGATATTTTTAAGGGAATCTGTGGAGAATCAGTGAAGAACTTTTTAAAAGTGTTGGCTTCACCAGAAATAAGATGTTAAAAAAACGAATTTTTGACAATGAAAGTATATAGATTAAAAATGAATGTCTAAAATAAATAAATATTGAAGCTACAAAGATGACACTCATATCACTTTAAAAGGGTTTTTATTGTAGGTTAAACTGCATTTTATTCTAATATGTGTGGTTGTATATTTGCTTATAAGATATTGGAGGAACTGTTATGTACACCTGAGGTAAGGAAGTATTGATAATCCAAAATTTAACTTTGAATAATTTTTTCTCAAGCTTTTAATCAATAACAAGCTACACAAGCATTATTCAAATGCCTTTCTAATGATAATAATTATTATTTTTGTGTGTAAAGGTTTTTTTTAATATTTGTAAAAGATGAATACCTGGGGCCGTATTGTACAACAATACTTAGATAAGGTGACCTTAGATCTAAGTAAGGGGTTGTTTTTCACTTAAGTTTTTCATGCACTTTGTATTCAAAAAACAAAAGTTAGGAATGTCCAATTTCACCATTTCTTTCTTCAAATCTAAGAAATACTTGAAATCTAAGTTAGAAATAATCTAAGTTTTGTTGTAGAATACGACCCCTGATGAGATCTAAAATGTTAATTGCTCCAAGAGAATGAGAAATAGGTAATAATAGAAGTTATAAAGTTTAGTGTAAATATATATATATATATATGTTACAGTAAATATGTGTAATCAGGGAATAGGCATATTCACTGAAAACTTCAACATATATATATTGCGAATAGTGGATTAATTTTAATGCAATAAAATTGAGCAAAAACCTTGTTGAAAAATACCTTTGTCATGATGCTCGTGTGTATGTGTGGTTAAAATAGTTTCTATTATAAATTATTTATTTAGCTTATGCCTTCCCATCTTACAGGAATTTGGTTGAAGATTGATAAATATAAAACAAATATAAAATACGTACATAAAAATATAATATTCACATCGTTTCAAAGGCAAATTATTGCATTTTCTGGTGCTTTTTATTTCGTAAAAATCCATTAAGTATTTCCAGAGATACAGCCATTTTATTATGAAGATGAGGACAAAAATTCGCCGATTTTCGCCCACCATGTGCATTTGTTTATGTGCTCTCCGAGGTTTGTTTACACCGGAAGATCGGAACTACGAATAGGCTTATTCCTGTATTTGACATGGCTATATACCTCAATTTGGCTCCTACGTTGGGGTATAGCCATCTTAAGATAGGCTAGCTCCCACCTAAGGCTGACTCCAAAAAATACATGTTTTAATCAATTATACTAAACATCAATTAAGTAAGATTCTAATTTATATTTTATGATACACAATCACACCATTCGACAATTTCATCAATGTATCAATGAGATCAGCTGTGTATTGCATATACATAAACAATACGGATAAATCTGACAACTTATTTGCCCTGCCTGACTCCAGTACAGTACTGCAATTACCTGGTTGGGAGTAAACATCATGTAGTGCAGGTGGGTTACTTTTCAGGAGGTAAAAAAGAAACGCTGCAGCAATAACAGCTACTATAACCTCCAACATCTTATTGTATGTATTACATTTAGGATGACAGAACTATGTTTTATAATACTATATACTTTTTTACATTAGTTTTCCATTAAACACGTGAAATGTGCTCAAAAAGTTCAAAGCCCGAATATTTCAGGGCTACATCAACGCAATCATTAATTATAAGGTCATTCGATTACCACTGATTTACTGATAACTCTCATTCACTGGTTACTGTAATAAAACACAATTAAGGATGGTACATTTTTGATAGATGATCCTTGAACATAACAGTCAGTTTCCGTTTATCTATAAATAATTATTTAGCCTGAGACAGTGTCACAATAAAAACTGAAAGACTAAGTTTTGAAGTAATAATATTCAAATTGCTACTATATATGACATGTTAGGAAGTGACTATGTATCTGGGGCCGGATTTAGACCATTCCTAATGTAGATTTTAAGTATTACTTAGATTTTGAAGTAAAAAATTAAGAAACCTTATTCACAAACATTCCTAACTCTAAGGTGACCTTAGAACTCGTACTTAGATTTTAAGTTAGGTTGGAAGCTACCATGGCAGGACAGGATGATATCACACAATTTAGTTTGTAAATATGGGGCAATAATGGTGTTGTTTTGGAATGGGGAGGTTTATTTCTCCAAGTGGTTACTGTATAAATCCAAATTTAACATATTTATGATGACATTATCTAATGTTGTTTATCTGCTAGTTTATTGTCTATACCATGTAAACACTCTCGCCTCCCACCTCTGCGGCCGGGGATCGATCCCCGTCATGGCCGTAAGTGGGAAAGCTGGTAGTTGCTTACCGTTGGTCGGCAGTTTACAGTACACAACCCTAGCGAACTCTATGTACTGGTTTCCTCTGCCCTTCCAACTACCCGTCGTGATATGACCTGTACAGTGTTGAAAGCGACGTTAAACCCCAAATAAACAAATATACCATGTAAAAGGCTGTTTTACAAAAAGAAAGCAGTACCTGAATGGAAAGATTTTGTAGAACCATGTAGAGAACATTATTTGATGTCCATAAAATTTGGACAGAAAATAGCTGACCACAAAGTGGTTTTGTTCAATTCAATAGAAACAAAATCAGAACAGAGTATTGTTACTGTTTCAGATGCATTAAGCAAAATACTGATTTAATATTAACAGAGAAATTAGGTGATTACATGACAAATAATAAAGTGAGTAATTTCTGAACTGATATTATGAAAATGAAAGGTAAATCTCACAATGTACCACAATCAGTAAATGGTGTAAGTGGGGATCAGATATAGCTAATTTATTCTCTGACAAGAGCAAAAAATTGTTTTCAAGTGTATCTTATGATAAAAATCGATCAAATGTCACATTTAAAACAATTGGGTGCTGCAATGTACATATGGTAACTGTTATAAAATCACTGCATTACTGTCTGTGATGTTAGTGAAAGTAATATTTATTTATTTATTTATTTGGGGTTTTATGTCACTTTCAACACTGTACAGGTCATCTCACGACGGGTAGTTGGAACAGCAGAGGAAACCAGTACATACAGTTTGTCAGGGTTCTGTACTGTAAACTGCCAACAAACGGCAAGCAACTACCAGCTTTCCCACTTGAGGCTGTGCCGGGAACTGAAGCCTAGCCTTAGAGGTGGGAGGTGAGAGTGTTACCACTCTGCCACCGTGGCCCCTAATAAAGGAACTCAAACATGATAAAAGTGATAGAAATATAGGTTGTGGGTCATCTCATATTATTCATGACGCAAGAAAATTGCCTTTTTATCAGTGTTGCTTTTTAATTTTATAATGAAATTTAACTATATTCCTGGAGACTTGCTTTTGTCCACTGTAATCCTATTCCAAACAAAGCCAAAGGGGTTTTGACCTACAAGCACGACAGAACTATGATATCTGTACGCCTGTAAAGCTTGTGTGATATAAATAACCTTTCCAATCTGATCTTTTAAGACATTTAAGGTCCTTTAAATCAGTGAGATTTGGTGAAAAAAATTACCTAATTCTAACAAAAAGTGAATAACTCGCCACTAAGGAGTACTGCTCTAGGATCTAACTGGGGGCCATGGTGTTGTAGTGATAACACCCTCGCATCCCACCTCTGAGGTCTGCAGTTCAAACCCTGGATCTTATGTGGGAAAGTTGGTAGTTGTTTACCAATGGTCGGAAGTTTACAGTACAAACCTTGACCAATTGTATGTATTGGTTTCCTGTGGCCATAAAACTACCTGTCGTGATATAATCTATATAGTATTGAAAGTGACGTTAAAACCCAAATAAATAAATCTAGAACCTAACTCCGCTAACCGAGCAATAGCTATTTGCTATTTTTTCTAATGAGTAAATGACTTGTAGTTTCAAAACTATTAATATTTAGTGGTTTTTGGTGAAATATGTTGTTCATCTACTTTCTTATGTTCTGTATCATGGCAAATTTTGAGAGCTATAATGCTAACTGACTAACACCTACTTTGACATTTTGACAATGAGTAACTCATTTCTAGCTTTAAAAGTATTCAATTTAGACTTTTTTATCAAATATGTTGGTACTTTTTGATGTACTATGTCATGACAAATAGTAGTATAGGGGACTATTTGGTCACACAAATAGTCACACAATCTACGTGGTCCCCCCTCGGGGGTTGTATAGATTTTTGTGACCAGCCAACAGAGTTCAAATAATGGACCATCTGTGTGAGGGGGGATATGGGGAGGGGAGGTGGGGGGGGGTTACTTAATGCAGGGGGTTGTTAATTATCTGTGAAAATGAGGTTGAAATGAAATACATTTATTGGAAGGAAGTACATAAAATATTCATAGCATCACCAACAAATAAACAACATTTAAAGCTACATAAGGGCAAATAAAATCATGTAAACAGCTAAAGGTAAAATAAAACTAGCAAACAAGGACCTTTAAAAAAACTAGTAAACAACTGGAATATTTAAGCATCTACATATTTATAGCAACAAATAAGGGACATTTTACAGCTATATACAGATCTATGATAACACTAAAAAAATGAAACACACTTAGGACATACAAATTTGTAACAAAACATGCAAACAACAAGGATTATTTAATCATCTACACATTCATAGCAACAAATAAGGGACATTTAAAACTACAAATTCATCATAAATATGAAACATCCAAAATAGTTAAGACATTTAAACCCATAAAAATTTGTAAGGACATTTAAAAAAATGAAATAGTCATGAAAGGTAAAAGGATTATATAGTCCATTAACCGCTGAATGACTATAGTGTTTGCTACTTTTCATATTTTCAAAATAAAAGCATCATAAAAATTCCTGGATTTCCATTGGGGTGACTATAATTCCAGCAATCCGATTGGCGTGACTATAAATCAGCGTCAGGGGTCATTTAAACATCTACAAATTAAAGCTAACCAAAAAAGTACACACAAGTAATGGTCAAGCTTTTTTCCCACAATTTTTCCCCAGTTAAAGGGACCCAGTTTCACATTGGCACAGCAGCCTTTCATTAGACGCAACATATAATTCAAACCCAATCCCTTTAATTTAAACCAACCCCTGTACATTATTACCTTTATTTTTAAGTAATTACCTTATTTTAAAGTTTTCTCGGCGACTGTTATTCAATAGTACTGGAATAAGTAAGAATCCCTCTAATATACCAAAGTCCCAAAAATTTAAATATCATATACTAGAGTCCAATGGAAAGGCTATTATCCCCTATCATTTGAAAAGCATGTGACTATTCTCACAGATGGTCATTCCACAATACAAAATGGGTTTAATGATCTGGAAAAAAGTGTGGGGTAATAAATGTATAATTTTCAAATGCTCATAACTTTTTGAGGAATAGTCCGATTTTAAAAATTCAAAAAGGACCTCGATCCATATCTCCAGACAAAAATTTTGATACCTAATACTATAACCCCGAATAATAAATGCACAATATTTTGAAATCCAGCACATTAAAAAAAAGTCCCATTGTAAAAGCCTATTATCACCTATTGACAATGCCATTCGCACAGCTGGTGTCTTTAATCATTAAAAAGGTCTTTTTAAGGAATTATAATGTAGAATTTTCAAATACTCATAACTTTTTGAGGAATAGTCCGATTTTAAAAATTAAAAAAGCGTCTTAATCAGTGAGTCCAGACAAACATGTTGATATGAAACATGCTCCTGTTAAACCATTGATAAAAATTTGAAAAAAATATTCATTAATTATGTTAAGAGACACATAATTTGCATTTTTCAAACGGCCCCAACTCTGCGAGGGATAGTCGGATTTTAAAAATTCGAAAAGCATCTTAATCAGTGAGTCCCGGCGAACGTTTTGATATCAAACTTAACCTTATATGAGAAATAACGGGAAATTTTAACTATACCAAAGCGTTCATTATGATATAACACAATGTGCGCACATTTAACGCATGTGACCCTCACAATCCGCATATGTAACACATGTAACACAATGTGCACCGCACATGTAACACAATGTGCGCACATGTGACCCTCACAAACCACACATGTAACACAATGTGCACCGCACATGTAACACAATGTGCGCACATGTAATGCATGTGACCCTCACAAACCGCACATGTAACACAATGTGCACCGCACATGTAAGACAATGTGCACACATGTAACACATTGTGCGCACATGTGACCCTCACAAACCACACATGTAACACAATGTGCACCGCACATGTAACACGTGTGACCCACACAAACTGCACATGTAACACAATGTGCACCGCACAAACTGCACGTGTAACACAATGTGCGCACATGTAACGCATGTAACACAATCTGCACCGCACACGTAACATAATGTGCACCGCACATGAGGCTCATCAAACGTAATCCATCTCAGGGTTTCCTGGTCCCCCCTTCTTTTTGATAATCGGAAGGTATTATTTGCTCAAAGACGAGGGTATCGCCTCGGGACCCCAACCGAGGCTCATTGTTGCCAGGATTCTACGACTTTACCGTCTTTTAAGACTCTCACGTTTATTAGGTCGTTACCGAATCTGGGTTCCCCGTATTGTAAAGCCGCCATGGGGTACTCTGGTATTTGCGTAGTTCTTTTTGCTCGGCAGTTTTTCCAAGTATTCGATCCTATAAGTATACTTTGCAATACTGGGGTTATTTCTTACATGCTCCATTATTTTGTTTTTATTTATTTAATTTTTAAAATTTTTTTATATTTTTTATTCATTAAAAATTCGGATGTTCGATAAAATCGACGCAGGAACTGCCTTATTTTACTCCATCACGAAAATATATCCGTTCGCACCATCCTTCGACCTCTTGTAGACTTTTTAACTCTCCTGACTGATGTATTTTTACTCCCGGACTTTTTAGTTACGTAGTTATTACCGGTCTTCTTTTTCTTCACCATTTTTCTTATACTTTTCTTCTTTTTTTCCGTCGGTTTTCCTATTCCTTTTTTCTGAGCCTGTTTTTCTATGGCTCTCTTCCTTTTGACCAACATTTCAGCCATTTCGGTTTGCTGTTGTACGGGACTGATTAATTTAAACGGATAGTATCCTTTTGGTATCCACATATTTTTTCCTTAGTAAGGTTTAAAGTTTTTGATCGAGAATATTCAATCTTATACTACGCACCTTGGATTTATTTATTTCTACGGTCTTTTATAAACTTTTCAAATATTTTTGAGCCACCTAGCCACTTGCTTTCATTAAGGTACAAAAGTTGAGGCTATGGTTTGGCTAAGGCCTTTTACAAATCCAGGTATTTAGGTCAAATACATTGTTTGTTGGGTAATAAATTTAACTAAAAATCCTATGCATCGAGTGGGCAAAGTTATAAAAGATGGCAGTTACATTTAGATGAAGACGTTTTATTCCTAGACACTGAAGAGTCACCATGAATAAAACATGCGAAAAGTGCTCAAAGGGTTTTGCTACACCTTATTCATTCAGGAGACATATGTTTACACAGCACAAAAGGGGTGCAATGTCGGGTTGGAATGAGAAAAGAATTGTAAATCCATCGTCGGCTGATCTTGCACACGCAATGCCAAATGTTACACGCGTCTCAAATATAAACCCTAATGTGGCACACATAGCACCTGATGTCACACACGTGCCCATTGTAACACCCGAGACACCGCAAGAAAAGTTTTTATCATCCGAAGCATTACACGGATTGAGACAAATTTATCTTCCGCGTTTGAAAGTATCGTCAAAACAGGAGAATGCCTTTGTGTTTAGGCACCCATTTACAATGTTATTGGCAGGACCGACCTCTTGCGGAAAAACAACCTGGATGAAACATTTACTGCAACAGGCTGAATCAATGATAACACCTCCTCCTGAAAAGATCTTATGGTTTTACAAAAGATGGCAGCCTGCTTACACTGATTTACAAGACACTGTTCCTCATATAGAATTCGTGCAGGGTATCGAACAGCGGACTCCCGATGGTCAGCCTACCTTGTACATTTACGATGACCTTATGAAAGATACCACAAAAAATGTAGACGTATGCGAAATGTATACCGAAGGCTCTCACCATTGTAACTTGAGCGTCATTTGCTTGCTACAAAATTTGTACCACCATGGCAAAGAAAACAGAACCATAAACTTAAATACACAATATATTGTACTTTTTAAAAATCCGCGCGACCAGCAACAGGTGGCACATTTGGCAAGGCAGATGTACCCGAATAATTCTCAGTTGTTTTTAGATGCATTTCATTATGCTACCAAGGAGCCCTACGGCTATTTACTAGTCGACCTCAAACAAGATACAGCCGATGAAGACAGGCTTAGGACTAATATTATAAAAGGGGTTGGAAAGCGTAAGATGCATCACTTAACATCTGACAGTCAGCAGGGAAACAGTGTGAAAAAGAGAGTTGAAGATATATATAAAATGGATAAAAGCCAATGGTCTTGCATCGATTGCGGTATTATTTTTGCATCTACTATGGACCTACAGAAACACGTTAAAAGAGGGTGTCCCGAAAATGATGAGCCCCTATGAAAAGACTGTGCGATGAAAATACAGATGAACCCGATGAATCTGGATGGGATAACATAGTGCAAAGAGTGTATAGAAAGTACGATGACCAATACTCCGAAAAGGTTGAATCCTACGAGAAAGAGGGTTATTCCGAAGTAGAATCGAGACAAAAGGCCACAGAAGACTTATTTTGGAAGTATAGAAAGGGTATTATGAAAAGTTATGCCGATATTTTGACAACTGTGCATCATTTGAAAAGGAGTACGATACACCGGGAAGTGATGGAAGAGATCCAGACCTTAATGAATGAAAAACATTACAGATTCGTCCAGGCTTTGAAAATAGTTCTTCGTCGAAACTCATCTTTGTTCGATGAACTTATTGACAGCGAAGAAGAAAACGATGATGATAGTACAGATGATGAATCCGATTCGCATACAGAGGAAGAAAGCTCTGAAACGGATGGGGAATCCGATTCGCATACAGAGGAAGAAAGCTCTGAAACGGATGGGGAATCCGATCCGCATGCACAGGATGAAAGCTCTGTAGAAAGTTACAAGACCCCTTACAATTAGACAGTTACTGCGTCGATTTTATCGAACATCCGAATTTTTAATGAATAAAAAATATAAAAAAAATTTAAAAATTAAATAAATAAAAACAAAATAATGGAGCATGTAAGAAATAACCCCAGTATCGCAAAGTATACTTATAGGATCGAATATTTGGAAAAAACTGCCGAGCAAAAAGAACTACGCAAATACCAGAGTACCCCATGGCGGCTTTACAATACGGGGAACCCAGATTCGGTAACGACCTAATAAACGTGAGTCTTAAAAGACGGTAAAGTCGTAGAATCCTGGCAACAATGAGCCTCGGTTGGGGTCCCGAGGCGATACCCTTGTCTTTGAGCGAATAATACCTTCCGATTATCAAAAAGAAGGGGGGACCAGGAAACCCTGAGATGGATTACGTTTGATGAGCCTCATGTGCGGTGCACATTATGTTACGTGTGCGGTGCAGATTGTGTTACATGCGTTACATGTGCGCACATTGTGTTACACGTGCAGTTTGTGCGGTGCACATTGTGTTACATGTGCGGTTTGTGTGGGTCACACGTGTTACATGTGCGGTGCACATTGTGTTACATGTGCGGTTTGTGAGGGTCACATGTGCGCACATTGTGTTACATGTGTGCACATTGTGTTACATGTGCGGTGCACATTGTGTTACATGTGCGGTTTGTGAGGGTCACATGCGTTACATGTGTACACATTGTGTTACATGTGCAGTGCACATTGTGTTACATGTGTTACATATGCGGATTGTGAGGGTCACATGCGTTAAATGTGCGCACATTGTGTTATATCATAATGAACGCTTTGGTATAGTTAAAATTTCCCGTTATTTCTCATATAAGGTTAAGTTTGATATCAAAACGTTCGCCGGGACTCACTGATTAAGATGCTTTTCGAATTTTTAAAATCCGACTATCCCTCGCAGAGTTGGGGCCGTTTGAAAAATGCAAATTATGTGTCTCTTAACATAATTAATGAATATTTTTTTCAAATTTTTATCAATGGTTTAACAGGAGCGTGTTTCATATCAACACGTTTGTCTGGACTCACTGATTAAGACGCTTTTTTAATTTTTAAAATCGGACTATTCCTCAAAAAGTTATGAGTATTTGAAAATTCTACATTATAATTCCTTAAAAAGACCTTTTTAATGATTAAAGACACCAGCTGTGTGAATGGCATTGTCAATAGGTGATAATAGGCTTTTACAATGGGACTTTTTTTTAATGTGCTGGATTTCAAAATATTGTGCATTTATTATTCGGGGTTATAGTATTAGGTATCAAAATTTCCTTTTTGAATTTTTAAAATCGGACTATTCCTCAAAAAGTTATGAGCATTTGAAAATTATACATTTATTACCCCACACTTTTTTCCAGATCATTAAACCCATTTTGTATTGTGGAATGACCATCTGTGAGAATAGTCACATGCTTTTCAAATGATAGGGGATAATAGCCTTTCCATTGGACTCTAGTATATGATATTTAAATTTTTGGGACTTTGGTATATTAGAGGGATTCTTACTTATTCCAGTACTATTGAATAACAGTCGCCGAGAAAACTTTAAAATAAGGTAATTACTTAAAAATAAAGGTAATAATGTACAGGGGTTGGTTTAAATTAAAGGGATTGGGTTTGAATTATATGTTGCGTCTAATGAAAGGCTGCTGTGCCAATGTGAAACTGGGTCCCTTTAACTGGGGAAAAATTGTGGGAAAAAAGCTTGACCATTACTTGTGTGTACTTTTTTGGTTAGCTTTAATTTGTAGATGTTTAAATGACCCCTGACGCTGATTTATAGTCACGCCAATCGGATTGCTGGAATTATAGTCACCCCAATGGAAATCCAGGAATTTTTATGATGCTTTTATTTTGAAAATATGAAAAGTAGCAAACACTATAGTCATTCAGCGGTTAATGGACTATATAATCCTTTTACCTTTCATGACTATTTCATTTTTTTAAATGTCCTTACAAATTTTTATGGGTTTAAATGTCTTAACTATTTTGGATGTTTCATATTTATGATGAATTTGTAGTTTTAAATGTCCCTTATTTGTTGCTATGAATGTGTAGATGATTAAATAATCCTTGTTGTTTGCATGTTTTGTTACAAATTTGTATGTCCTAAGTGTGTTTCATTTCTTTAGTGTTATCATAGATCTGTATATAGCTGTAAAATGTCCCTTATTTGTTGCTATAAATATGTAGATGCTTAAATATTCCAGTTGTTTACTAGTTTTTTTAAAGGTCCTTGTGTGCTAGTTTTATTTTACCTTTAGCTGTTTACATGATTTTATTTGCCCTTATGTAGCTTTAAATGTTGTTTAATTGTTGGTGATGCTATGAATATTTTATGTACTTCCTTCCAATAAATGTATTTCATTTCAACCTCATTTTCACAGATAATTAACACACCCTGCATTAAGTAAACCCCCCCACCTCCCCCATATCCCCCCTCCTCACACAGATGGGCCGTGACTGCTGGTCACAAAAATCTATACAACCCCCAGGGGGACCACGTAGATTGTGTGACTATTTGTGTGACCAAATAGTCCCCTATATTACTACAAATTTTTAGAGCTCTAGCTATAATGCCAACTGAGTATTAGCTACCTTGACATTTGGCCAATGAGTAAGTCACTTTTAACTTCAAAAGTATTCAATTTACAGGTTATTTTATAAATTATGTTATCCTTACGATACTGAGGACTACTCCTCTAATGTAAAAAAATAATGTACAATTTTCTTAATTAATTCTTAATCAGGAAAAATATCATTTATCTTCAAAATCATGTTAGCTGTCCTTTTCCAGTGGATACATCTTGCCACAGATGCATCCTTAGTCTAGTTGTAGTAACTTCCCGTCTTGTCCTGTACTGTTACCGTCTTGTCTGTAGGCACTTGCCGGTCTGTCGTGGTCAAGTACACGGACATTAATCCACGACAGGCCATAGAACACAACTGACTGCATTTGAAATTTGACTGGCCTGTGGTAAACAAACCCGACCTGCATGACTTGGTCACTTCCTGTCAAGATGGGACATTTCCAAATCTTTGGTCACAGAGTTGGTAGTATCACAACAAGGCTAGCCAGAAACACAACAGGACAAGACAAAAAAGGAAACCAACAAGGCAGTTACAGCAAAACATAAGCCAGGAAATGTGTAGGACAGGCTGGCTTCACAGCTTGTCGGTTATGCAATCTGTGGCTATAAAAGAATGCAGAATACATCATTTCGATTTTCAACTCACACAGATTATAACTGGCAGTGTTGAGATAGGCTTTTCTCCTTTAACAGATAAACTTTAGATTTAGTGTAGAGATACAAGTTGTGCTGACTAGCTGATAGGCTTTTGTTTTTTTTTTAAATGCTGCTTTGATTTGATTTAAAAGATGGGTCCTAAACAGTCAAGAAAGAATGTGAGGAATTGAAGCAAAATACCCCATAGCCCACCCAGCCCCACCCCCTCAAAAAAAACCAACAAAAAACTGTTAATGCAAGTGTTGTAGTTACAAGTAATTTACTGGGTTGCCAAAAAGTGGATTTGGTGGGGCATTTTAGGGGTCCAGGACTAGGACTAATGTTCAAGGACAAACTTCAAGGTCAAATGTCTGTAGGCTATGGAGGACACATATATCTATTTAAAACGCCAATCATAAAGAGATTCAACTTTCTATTACTGAGAAAAAACCTTGAAAACTTCTTGATGACCTTTAAAGAAAAGCCATACCACCCGTGGCAGCCATCTTGTTTTGAAAATGAGTCAAGCTTCAAAGTCAAATATCTGTAGGCTGTAGAGAATATAATTATTTTTAAAAAAAATTTAAACCATGAAGGCATTTGACTTTCCATAGATGCAAAAAAAGCCTCAGAATGTATAAAACTCCTGGATGACCATCAAAAAATGCCCATGGTGGCCATCTTGTTTTACAAAATGAGGCCAAAAATTATCCCAGGCAAGCTTTTGTAATGATAAACATACACTGCATATTTGAGAACTCTGCCCATAATACCTTTTCTTCTAGACAAGATAACAGGAAAACCTCTACACACTGCTTCATGACTGACACAGAAACACCCGAGACAGCCATCTTGTTTTTCAAAATGAGGACCAAAATATTTCTGGACAAGATTTTGTAATGATGCACATATCCTGCGAATTTGAGATCTCTACCTGTAATACCTTTTACCCTGGAGGGGTCATAAAACTTTTTGTTCAAACCATTTTACTTTTTCAAAATGATGCCAAAAATATTCCCAGACACGATTTTGTAATGGTGAACATATCCTGAAAATTTGAGAAGTCTAGCTATATTTTTTCATTAGAGCCGTAATGATGAAATCTCTCTACACACTGCGGTGGCGACAGTTTAGGCATAATGAAACAAAATCCATAGTATCCACTTGATGCCCAGTGACAAACAAGACAGGACGGTTACAAGGTGGGCAGAGCCATGGTCAGGATTAAGATTCGGAGAGGGTCGGTGAAATATCAAATATGTTTGATAATTTGCTGAACCACCACAACAAGCCAGGAAAATACACATTGCTCCCCACCCTGCAAAAGATCCATAGTTATTGACAAGACGGCCCCAGTGGAACACCCCCATAAAAAATACCTAAGTACTTTATCTTGTCATATAGGATTAGATTTTTTCAGATCAGGTTCTTTGAAAACTGCTCAGTAAAAGATTTGTCTTTTTGTAAAAGAATAAAGGATAGTTTTAAGAAAAATTATAAGCATGCTATTTCCATTGCAGACTTTTTCAATGAAATTAGCCATAGTATTAGGCAGTCTGGTGACTCCAAATGAACGTAGTATTTTATAATTACAGAACATACATAATTGTCTTTGTGTTTAAATGCTGTAATTTTGTGTGGTATTAAAATTTAATTCAATGTAATACTATATATCCCACTAGAAAGGAATATACACAGTGTAATTAGTATTGTGGCTAGACCACCATTTTGTCCACCCTGTTCCCCAAATAGAGGTTGCCATTTTGTGTAAATCCATGAATCACTCATTTAAATAAAAAATACATGTCAAAGGTATTATCATATCAATTCTTCCAATAAAATATTGAATTAGAGAATTGATGGGTTGATGGGTCCACCAGATCAATTTACTTGATGGAAAGTTTTCCAAATGGAACTTTTTCTGGTGGGAATTACTAATGGGAACTTTTCCTGGTGGAAACTTTGTAATATTGGCTGGCATTTGTGCACCATTTTTTTGTTTTTTGTTTTGTTTTTTTTTGTCCAGGCACCAAAAACTATTGTAGTAATGCTACTGTATATAAAATAGAATGATGTGTCAGGACTTAAACCCATTTTATTCATGTATGAAATTTGGAGGTTGTATAGTTCATCAACAAGTTACTTATGAATAATAACCATTCCATAAATACTCCATGTCTGGGGAATGCATTTTCAATTAGCATTTGTAATACATCTCGATAAAACTAACAAACTTGGTCAAGTTTAATTTTTACCTAAATCTTTAACACCTTATAAAATGTCTATATTCAGTACATCTGCATATTCTTGCAATTGGTTTACCCACCAAAGGTTTAATATAATGTAAAATGAAGAGAAATATAGTGATAAAGCAATCTAATCTATCTAATACATATACACAGTCCTGGCAGTATACTAGTTCGGAGAGTTACTTGTACACAATCATGCAACTTTATCCAATTTCTCTCACTCTGCAGCAGCGAGGAAAGTTTATACATATAAAAGTGCTGATTATAAACAACTCATTCTATTTGCACATGGTTATTTATGCCAGTGGTATTACATGTCTTGTGTATTTCATGTAAAAAGAACTTGGTAAATTTGGTTGCAGTCGCCCTTCATATGTCTTTTGGACTTGTGAATTGAAGGTTTGTAAGACAGTACATTTAATAAGGTCTACTTAAGTTTATGGTGTCTGGTGTTTTTTTAACTTATGTAGGAACATATACTGAATAAGATTAGAATTAAAATATTGTGAGAAGTCTCATACCCTGCATTTGGTATGACTTTGAAAATGAAAATTGATGTAATCAAGATAGCTGTCAAATAAGGTATTTTCAATCATGGGGTCATGAAAAACTTTGAGATAGATAGGGCAAAACATCCTAAAGTCTCCCAACTGTACAATTTAGGCATAATATGATGCCTGGATTGATGTGTCATTGGATATGTGTCATGTTTTTCATGTGAGATGATCATACAGTCATGTATCATCTGTGAAAATGGTATTTTATGTTACAGTACATGCAAATCACTTTACTCATTGGGGATGCATAAAAGTAAGGAAACTAAAATAAGACACAAGACAGGACCCTGGTGAACACTAAAATCTAAATTACGCAAGTTAGGCATTGTAGAACCAATAACCAATCTTTACAGTGTGTTTGTACATGATCCGACATGCAGTTCTAATGACAATATGTAGCTAAAAGTGGCTCTTTTTAATTCATACATACCATACAGCAAGGTAAATAATCAAGATAACTACTGAAATCAATGGTGATAAAAGCAGTAATGAAATAAACAAAATGAATGTCATTGGCTCAGCTCTTGACAAGGGGATGTGAATTTCATTTTTGATTGGAAACAGGACTGATTCAATAAAACAACAAGATGCACTAGCTCAGAGAGAGCAAAATGCTTGACTCCATGTGAACAGTCCCTCAAGTGATATAAAGTATTGTAAGGAAGACAATGAATAAAACCAAACATGTAAATTAATCTTCATAGAAATAAGTAGAAAGCCAAAGTCATTAAAAATACACTGAAATGAGACCTCTGAAAAATCACATTTTTTTTGTATCCAAAATAAGATCCAGATCTTTCTTTTAGTAACTTCTTCCTTCAGTCAGGTCCTACCCACAAATTTTTAAATAAAGATCTGTTCATTAGTTCTGGAGTAATCTAAACACACACAAAAAACCCCAAAAACCAGACAAATACACAATTAAACAATTGGCACACAAAAACATAAACTGCTGGTGGAGGTAAAAATATTCCTTAAATGTCACTTCTTGGTGAAAGTCACACATGGTAATTTTTTGTGATGGACTGTGAAGTAATTGAAAGAAAAGAGAGAAAATAAAACAGAAATAATTAATAAAAATGATGAATATACCACCTACCTCTTTATTATGTTTATGTCAATTTCAAGACATAAAATGAGAAGAAATATTTTTACTTAAAGACAGCAAGTATCACAAGCTAGGATTGTGACCTCACAATGACAGTTTCATTGTGACATCACTGAGTAATGACATCATCAGAAAGCAAGATATTGATTTTTACATATGGGATGAAGAGAACCAGTTTCACTGTGTATTCCCAATTAAAAATAAGTAAAACTCTCTCCTGGCTTTAATTTTCAAACAAATTACACCAAATTTGGAAGAATCCGTCTGTACCCCATAAAATACCTTCCCACCAAATTTGAGATTGATTATTGTTATAGTTTTTGAGTTATAAGGGCAAAACGGTGCGCAGACAGAGAAGCAGATTTCACTGTAAAAGCCCAATTAAAAATAAGAAAAATTCTCTCCTGGCTTTAATTTTCAAACAAATTACACCAAATTTGAAAGAATCCGTCTGTACCCCATAAAATACCTGCCCACCAAATTTGAGCTCGATTGGTGTTATAGTTTTTGAGTTATAAGGGGGAAACGGTGCACAGACAGACAGACAGACAGACAGAAACATACTGATCACAGTAACCCTCTCCTATCGTCGAGCGTTAACAACTCTGCAAGTATACTGATTTCATCACATAGATATGAAACCTAAACCTGACACAGGACAGTAAGTTTTAGATACTGTTGATATTAAAGCTTTTTGAAAAGAGGGCTAACCACTACTCTTTGAAACATATTGGGAATTATATATCGTGAGTGAGAGTTTAATAATTGAAATATGCAACATTTTGTTAGAGAATTTCCACCAATTTTTGATAATCTGTCTTCCAAAATAATTAATAATAATAAATAATAATATACTCTTTTATTTCATCTTAGTAATGTACATAAAATGTAATAATAATGACACACACAAAAACTCAATGGATATGATTGAAGCATAGCTTGTACATTGTCATACCCCAACTTCTGAAAGTATACAAGCTAGGATAACATGATTTACGATATCAAGAGATTAAATTTTTAATTTTTATTTATCCAATTTAGTATGTATTTTACATCATGCCTATTACCTTATGCTTATTGTATCAGTTAGTTGGAGGGCAGACGAAATCAGTACATACAGCTGTTCAAGGTTCTGTGTTGTAAACTGCTGATCAGAACAGAACCTTATTGTACTTAAAGGCCTCAGATCCAATGTACATTTAAACATCAAGTTACAAAACAAAATCATCATGTACATTGAGGGAACAGGCTGACATTTGCTTTTTAATACACCACCCTTCTTGTAAGTTTGAATCTCTCATATTAAAACAATGATAAACATAACATGCCAAACTTTGTATTAAAGTTTCACTTTTTGGTGACATTATTTGTTGGAAAACTGAATAGCTACAATTTGATGCAAACGGGACATATTTGTTATGAATATCTGTATATAGACTACATACTGATATCAGATGATATTCATCTTCAACACATTTTATCTTCTGTTTCAGGCAGTATGCACAGAACCTTAGGTGCCTGGGAGTATTACATTGCCTACCAATCTCAACATTTAACTTGTGATGGACACAGTAAAATTTACTCAAGGCTACCCTGTACTTCCTTATATCAAGAATTTGAAGATATTTTTCATTTTAAAATATACTTTTATACTTTTAATAGTGGTCCAGCTTGGGTAGATTTTGAATTTCATTGTGCCGTATTGTAACAAAATGTCTTTAACCCTTGACACCCAATTTTTCTTTCCACATTCACACAAATTATATAGCATATTATAAGCACTTTTTGGAAGACTACCATTTTCCGTCATCAATAATTTAAGCTAATATTTAACACTTTGGCTATAACTGACAACAAATAATGGGTATCTACCACATTCATCTAATACTGCAACATTTAGTGTTCTTGGTCCTATACCTAAAATATATCTACAAAATTTAATTTACACATTTTCAATGTCATTAAAAATTTTATTTCCCCAAATTTCTGATGCATAGATAAGTATTGGAGTAACGGTTTTATCAAAAATCTCAAAAGCTGTATCTGGTGGTAGCCCATGACACCTATTTTATACAACTTTAATCATTGAAAGTGCTTTTTGAGCTTGAACACTTAGACTCCTAGCTGCAAATGACTAACTCAATCTAGATGAGAAGAATATACCTACATATTTGTAATATGACACAACTTCTATATGTTTGACTAAAAGAACCATTTTTCATTGCTTATTAGTAAACTGTTGATCAGATGCAAAGAACTTTATAGCAGCTTTCCCACATGATGCCATGCCCGGATTCAAACTCTGATCTCAGAGATTTATATTTATAAATTATATTATATATGTGTCATATAATCAGTTGAAACTATCATAATGTTTATCTGGATTAAAAGGTTTTGCAGGAATAATGATAAAAATACAATACATCATATATAATATTCTGAAAGAAGCTTGACAGAATCAGTTTTAACCAGCTGTATACAATTATGTGTAACATATATTGTGGTGTATTCCTCTTGCATTAATATGGTGACACACCAACATACAAATGACTAGAGTTTATTTGATGAACTAACTCAGTATTCCAAAAATGCACAAAAAATGTTTGTCATGCACCCTATCTGCATCTGAGGGGCCACGGTGGCAGAGTGGTAACACTCTTGCCTCCCACCTCTGCGGCCGGGGTTCGATCCCCGTCATGGCCGTAAGTGGGAAAGCTGGTAGTTGCTTGCCGTTGGTCGGCAGTTTACAGTACAGAACCCTAGCGAACTATATGTACTGGTTTCCTCTGCCCTTCCAACTACCTGTCGTGATATGACCTGTACAGTGTTGAAAGCGACGTAAAACCACAAATAAACAAATAAACCTATCTGCATCTGATGGTGAAACTCTTTCTGTGGGGTTTATTACTAAATATTTCAGAAAACGTTCGCAAATTGCATCATGTGAAATACTCTATGCTCTTATCAGTAAAAAATAAAAATATCAACACGTTATTTTACCGGTGCTAAGGTATATTTTTTTCATTAATTATGGTGTTGGACATAGAGCTATTCAGAGAAGATAAAGGGGGTGACCCTAAGAAAATTAAGGAAAATCAGGCGAAGCGTTTCAAAGATGTGACGCTTGTGGATCATGTTGTGGAAAAAGACACGAGATGGAGGAAATGTAAGTTCTGTCAGAAATTAAGTTATGACAGCTCGCCGTCAAGGCGGGCGCAGTGTCTTCTTAATGGAAGTAGACACCTCAAAACAAACACATGGTTACCTCCGCTGTACCTTTCTGCGTGTAGAGTTATATTACTAATTTTCATTTTAAGTCATAAAAATGGGGAAATGTAATTTATTTTGACTCCCAATTCTGTTTGTCAAAGGGCAGGGTTTCCAGAGGAGTCAAACCCATAACCTCTCAATATACTGCTTCTAGGCATAAGTTGGCCGCGGTCATAAGTTGGCCACCATCATCATATTTTGAAATTTCTATAAATCTAAAGGCCTGTATTATTATTGAATGGTCTATTATAATAAGATTTATGATAAAGAGTTTTAAAGACCACTTTTAAACCCTGTGCAACCACACATTTGTCTGTTTGACACATTTAAATGAGTGGTGGCCAACTTATGACTGCAGCCAACTTATGCCTAGAAGCAGTAGAGGGCCACACTCTAGAAGCACACAGGTGCCTTAAAGTCTGAAAACAGTGCATCAGTATTCAACAAACCATAAATGATAAATATTCATTAGGCTGCAGACCATTAACAAGTGTACTAAAGCATAAATAATGACCAATTCCATCCAAATTAAATGAAACCTTACCTACTGATGGAACATTTATGGTTGGATACATTTCTAAACAGAAAGGCACAATAATGTCATACCCCATGGCTACACAATTGAATGGTATATGTTTCAAGTAAATCTCCAGTTTTAATTAGGAATGTGCCATATGACTCTTTATGAAGTAAAGTAGGGCATAGCTAACAAAGTTTAGCCTCATCCGTGAATCACCCTACATCGGATTGATACGTAACTCACAACACTGTTGAGATTTCCATTATTCACTTAAGTTTTTCGAGGAAAAACACTTGAGACATACTAAAACTTTGCTGTGTTTAAGACCTTCTGTGCTCAATGTCTTGAGCAAAACTCAAAATTTATTTCTTTTAGTAATAATTTTTTGTTTTTCAAGCACAACCAATGTCTTCAAATGTCTTTGAAATTATTGCTTTCATAAATTCATATGTTTTTTTTTTTCAAAGCAACTAATATAAATCTTTGTTTTGTAATATTTTAGTGAGATACCAAGCAGACAAGTTCAACAAACTGAAGAATGATTGCAGCAAAACCATTGGTGATAAAATGTCTGTAAGTTGTAGCAAATGATACAATATTTATTAGGGGGATTTCAGCTAATATACACCCGTGGAAGGTGAATCAGACAGGACAGTGGCGTCGGACACCAATATAAATTGTACTAGATTTCTTTTTAAAAACATAAATACACATGTGAACACATTCATACTTCTTGTGTTTTATGTTGTTGTTGAATGTCTCTATTTCTTTTCAACACTGATATTCAATACAAATGTATCTGACACTATTTATATTGGTGTCCGACTCCACTGTCCTGTCCGATTCACCGTCCACGGGTGTATTTTGGACCTGTGTTGTAAATAATGTGAAGTAATCAGATATTACCTGGAACAGACACATATTTATTAAAATATGTAATATAGGGTTGTTAGTAGTGTGGTGAATGAAATGCAATTTCAATATCAATATCAAACTCTTTTTTGGCTTTGCATATCGATCAATATTGAACTATCGTTTCACGCCGTAAAATCTGTTATTTTGCACCTACTGATTTTTCAGTTATCATAAATCGTTTTGCTAACATATAAGATACACAAAACTGACCGTGAATTTAATACAAGCAGCCTATAAAAGCAATTAAATTTCATGAAAAATCTCACAATAAGTCTTTTTAATGCATAAATATTGATGATCAAACTACAGGGAACTGATAAATTACAGAACTATTTTGAAAATTCTTTCTGGTGGGTGATGGAAACGATATTGAAATTCTCACTTTTAGTATCGATATTGAAATTTAGAAAGACATATCGATCGATATTTCAATATCGATATATGATCCCTTCATTAGTTGTTAGAGAGTGTGTGAGTAACAATAAAACAATAGATAGAGTACATAGCACAGAGAGGGGGAGTGATAAATCAATATTTCAGTATTGATTTTTGTAGCTTCTTGGATTTTAACATCGATATCAAAAGCGTTAATCTTGGCATCATTTGAGCCATGAGGCAGTATCTTATAATTACTTTATATCTTGATCATCAAATATGCTAAGTTTGAAATAAGATCTATGAGAAACTTTATTACGTGTACAGTCATCTTGTCTTTTACTTATGATCTCTCTTAAATATCTGTTATTTATGTAGCAAAATTGGTATATTTTGTTGCTTGTATCACAAAAAAGTAAAGGTCAAAAATTGTTTCAGTGCAATATAGTACTTCTCATGCCAGCTGTAGTATAATAGTGTGATCAACGCGATAGACTTTTAATTAAGCGGCCCGTCAGGGACGCTTATTTGTTTTCACCGAAGTTCGACTGATCACCGCCGCCGCCGGATTATGGTCTCCCTTGAATAACTTCTTAGCCTTTCAAATTTTTCTTTCCTTCTTATCTTTCTTTAAAACTATAGGGGCGGGAAAATTTTTGAGATACTTTGCGCATACCTTAAGCTTTACTTAAGGTAACCTTAAGCATAACTCCAAAACACCTCGTCATCGCGTTTCGGAAAAAACCACACACACCTGTGCTATAAAATTTATCAGGTACAGTCTACACCAAATTTCCAAGGTCGGAAAGGATTTTCTCATCAATCGGACCATAGATGCCTGAATGGAAGGCGTTTTATTTTCGTAAATTTTTTAAAAATGGGTACTTGGTCTGTATCTCAAAAATGGTCAGGATTTCGGCGTTTTGTTGGAATAACTTATTCAGCTACTTTTGATAATCTTTCACATGCCGAAGTTTTAGCCCTGTATGGTCACCTTAATGTCAAAAAAGGGGGTTTTAGCCCTCCAGTTCACTTAGTTTTTCACTTTTTTTAACCAAACTTGGCACATATATTAAGATTTGCCAAAGGAATATCCTGACTTTATGGTGACCGTAAACTCAAAATGTTAATGGACATATGGCCTGCTTAAAGTCATCAAATTGGAATAAAATGCTCTGGCTCCTTTCTTTTTCCATTTTTTTATATTGAAATTATCACTGGTATTAAACTAGATAAAAATAATACTTATGGTCACCTTAAACTCTCAGTATGAATGGAGTTGTAGCCACCTTAAAGTGAAATAAGGAGGTTTTCAGCCTCCAAGTATCTTATTGTTCGACTGACCTCAGTTAAACTTTGCACACTTATAAAGGATGGCAAACCAAAGGGTTATCCTGACTTTAAGGTGGCCTTAAACTGTTAATATAATTTTGGCCCCCCTAAAGTCATAACATTTGAATAAAGCCATCTGACTCCTTTCTTTTTCCATATCTAACATGTATTGATATTGAAGGGACATTCTCATATTATGGTCACCTTACAGTCGCAATATGAATGAAGTTATGGTCACCTTACAGTGAAAAAGGAAGTTTCAGCCTCCAGCTATCTTATTGTTAGTGTTGTGGTTGAATGCAAATTTCAAAACAGGTTTCCGAAAGCGGAAATTCGGCGAAAAACCGGGTATATTTGATTTATCAAACGCAAAGAAATAAGTTTTCAAACGCGTACATGAGACGTAACTCGTATATAAATAAGAACAACTATGGGATTTGTGAAGACTTTCGAGGACAAAATGGGTGATATATTGATGGAATATTATAAAATACTGTGAAATATTTGTTGTAGTTTAATATTTTGGTAAACTTAAGTTCAAATAATGCCTACATGTGGCGAAACCGGTTTTGGTTACAAGAAAACGAAACGTAACCGGATCAGTGTCTTTCGGTCGGCAAATAGGTTTCCGGTTTACCGTCTTCAACACTACTTATTGTTCAACTGACCTGAGCTAAACTTTATGCACTTATAAAGGATGAGAAAAGGGACATTCTTATTATGTCCACCCCACTGGGGGGTGGACATATTATTTTTGCTTTTTCCGCCGTCCGGCGTCCCACTTGGTTTCCAGACATTTTAGGCAACACTTCTTATCCTATCTTTAGTGTAAAGATCAAATTTGGCATGCAGGTTTATTGGGTTAATAGCTTGTATGGGATTGCTTTTGGTGATGATAGCTCTATAGCTAACTGAGTAATAGCTACTTTGCTACTTTTGAGTAGCTCTTTGGTTTCCAGACATTTTAAGGAATGCTATTAAGCCTAGCTTTCTGAAATTTGGTATGGAGGTTCATTGGGTTAATAGCTTGTATGGGATTGCTTTTGGGGGGAATTGCTTCATAGATGAGTGAGTAATTAATTAAATAAATGAGTAATTAGCTATTTTGAATACTGAAAAAGGCAAATGTGCTCATATCTCCTAAACCGTGCGAGATAGAGCGATTTCGTCGAAATTTTCGACCCACGGGGTATCTAAGGAATGTACCGTACTCTTTGCAATTTTCAAAAAATTTTCCCCTCCCCAAAAATGGCGGCCATTTTGAATTTTCGAATTTTTGCCAAAAATGGCAAAACACAAATGTGCTTCTATCTCCTTAACCGTGCGAGATAGAGCGATTTCGTCGAAATTTTCGACCCACAGGGTATCTAAGGAATGTACTCTGTGCAATTTTCAAAAAATTTTGCCCTCCCCAAAAATGGCGGCCATTTTGAATTTTCGAATTTTTGCCAAAAATGGCAAAACACAAATTTGCTTCTATCTCCTTAACCGTGCGAGATAGAGCGATTTCGTCGAAATTTTCGACCCACAGGGTATCTAAGCATTGTACTGTTTGCAATTTTCAAAAAGTTTTCCCCTCCCCAAAAATGGCGGCCATTTTGAATTTTCGAATTTTTGCCAAAAATGGCAAAACACAAATTTGCTTCTATCTCCTTAACCGTGCGAGATAGAGCGATTTCGTCGAAATTTTCGACCCACAGGGTATCTAAGGAATGTACTCTTTGCAATTTTCAAAAAATTTTCCCCTTGCCAAAAATAGCGGCCATTTTGAATTTTCGCCAAAAATGGCAAAACACAAATGTGGTTCTATCTCCTTAACCGTGCGAGATAGAGCGATTTCGTCGAAATTTTCGACCCACAGGGCACAGGGTATCTAAGGAATGTACTCTGTGCAATTTTCAAAAAATTTTCCCCTCCCCAAAAATGGCGGCCATTTTGAATTTTCGAATTTTTGCCAAAAATGGCAAAACACAAATTTGCTTCTATCTCCTTAACCGTGCGAGATAGAGCGATTTCGTCGAAATTTTCGACCCACAGGGTATCTAAGCATTGTACTGTTTGCAATTTTCAAAAAATTTTCCCCTCCCCAGAAATGGCGGCCATTTTGAATTTTCGAATTTTTGCCAAAAATGGCAAAACACAAATTTGCTTCTATCTCCTTAACCGTGCGAGATAGAGCGATTTCGTCGAAATTTTCGACCCACAGGGTATCTAAGGAATGTACTCTGTGCAATTTTCAAAAAATTTTCCCCTCCCCAAAAGTGGCGGCCATTTTGAATTTTCGAATTTTTGCCAAAAATGGCAAAACACAAATTTGCTTCTATCTCCTTAACCGTGCGAGATAGAGCGATTTCGTAGAAATTTTCGACCCACAGGGTATCTAAGGAATGTACTCTTTGCAATTTTCAAAAAATTTTCCCCTTGCCAAAAATAGCGGCCATTTTGAATTTTCGCCAAAAATGGCAAAACACAAATGTGGTTCTATCTCCTTAACCGTGCGAGATAGAGCGATTTCGTCGAAATTTTCGACCCACAGGGTATCTAAGGAATGTACTCTGCAATTTTCAAAAAATTTTCCCCTCCCCAAAAATGGCGGCCATTTTGATTTTTCGAATTTTTGCCAAAAATAGAAAAACAGGAATTTGCTTCTATCTTAACCGTGCAAGATAGAGTGATTTCGTCAAAATTTTCGACCCAACCAATGCAAAAAGGCATGAAGCTGAAATAATTTACATCTACACTAATAAATATTTAAGCATCATTGATATATTTTACAAATGAAACAGGGTCTTGTAAGACTACTGTACAATTTTGGCAAAAGGTTCATGGGGTGGACATTACACATGATAATGTGTGTTCTTCTATGCTATCCTGTTTCTATTCGCATCTACTATCAACAGGGCGTCCTATTTCTAGTTTTATGGTCACCTTAAAGTCCCCATATGAATGAAGTTATGGCCATCTTGCAGCGAAATTATGGAGTTTTTAATCTCCAGCTATTGTATTGTTCAGCTGACCTCACTTTAATTGTGCGCACTCATTAAAGATGAAATAGGGACAAGTAACATACACAATGCAATAAAGTTCACAGTTTCTATTGCTTATGATGCATATGTTGACATCTTTTATGGGTGACTTCTTTTTCATCAGGGCCGCTTCGTTTTTGTCAGCAAAAACATTCTTCTAGTTTGTCATGCTTTTGAGATTATTATTTTCAGTGAGATACCATGTTTATATTTTATGACTGATACCCCAATAGTAATCAACCGTAATTGAAGCATTTACTGAGATGAACCATTTGATACTTGAGTAATGGCCTTATGAAGCTGGGGATGCAGTCAGGACGTCTAATGATACAGCTTAGCTTACGTCTGAGGTTTAACTTGCAGTGTAGTTACATATTTATGACATTTACAGAAGAAGGAGGCAGTTGGGGACAGTGATGAGTTGCCAGAAAATATTGTACAGGATTTGGAGCAGCTCACTGTGGACACGCTCAGTGTAAGTATGCCGGTACATGATATCACAGTGGGCGGTTATTGAATGACAGTATAGTATTTACCAATACAGGGCTCCAAATTTCAAGATTGGTATTAACTGTGTCAGAATCTATATTATTTCCAATCACTGACTTGGTAATATCTTTAAAACATTGTTATTTTCATTGAATTTTTCAATATCAAAGTCTTCTAATATTAAATGTATATATGTTTTTCCATAAGCAATGTACATGTTGATTTTGCTTACAAAAACAAAGCAGTATTTGTTTAAAGCCTTTCAAAGCCTGCTGCCTTTGTCTTTACAGCAGCTGACAGTGAAACAGCTGAAGCGTGTGTCCAAGCTTCTGGACCAGGCAATGAAGTCATGTAATGAGGAGCGACTCCAGTGTGAGGAGGAAAGGGCCAGCAAACTGAAAGAAGTGGCCAACTTACTACACGAATCTGTACCCGTCAGTAATAATGAGGTAAAGTAATAAGCAAACTGAAAGAAGTGGCCAACTTACTGCACGAATCTGTACCTGTCAGTAATAATGAATTTAAGTAGTAAGTAAACTGAAAGAAGTGGCTAACTTACTACACGAATCTGTACCCGTCAGTAATAATGAGGTAAAGTAATAAGCAAACTGAAAGAAGTGGCTAACTTACTGCACGAATCTGTACCTGTCAGTAATAATGAATTAAAGTAATAAGTAAACTGAAAGAAGTGGCTAACTTACTGCACAAATCTGTACCTGTCAGTAATAATGAATTAAAGTAATAAGTAAACTGAAAGAAGTGGCTAACTTACTGCACGAATCTGGACCTGTCACTAGTAATGAATTAAAGTAATAAGTAAACTGAAAGAAGTGGCTAACTTACTGCACGAATCTGTACCTGTCAGTAATAATGAATTAAAGTAATAAGTAAACTGAAAGAAGTGGCTAACTTACTGCACGAATCTGTACCTGTCCGTAATAATGAATTAAAGTAATAAGTAAACTGAAAGAGGTGGCTAACTTACTGCACGAATCTGTACCTGTCAGTAATAATGAATTAAAGTAATAAGTAAACTGAAAGAAGTGGCTAACTTACTGCACAAATTCATGCTCCTCAGTAATATTGAGATGAAGGGAAAGCTAAGTAGTAAACTAAAAAAAGTATCTAACTTACTGTACAGTCCTGCCTGTTTGAAATATAACAAAGTAAAGTTGTAACTTTATAGATATATATCACTTTTACTTCATGATCTGTTTATATTTCTTGTACTGCAGGATGAAAACCGGGTGGAGAGGACGTTTGGCACTCTGGACACAAGGAAGAAATACTCGCATGTAGATCTGATCACCATGATAGACGGGTATGATGGGGAACGTGGCACTCTGGTGGCTGGAGGCAGGGGCTACTTCCTCAAGGTGAGTCTTGTCATAACAGTTCTACCATTTGGGGTAAGTAGTTCCCACACGTTGTTTGTGTCAGGTGACACTTCTCAAGATGAGGGGCCGTCTGTCTGTATAAGAGTAGTGATTTTGTGGGTCATAACACGACCAGTAGTTCAGTTCTGGGGTTAAGCAAATGCCTATGTTTCTGTGGTGACAGGGGTCACTTCTTAAAGTGAGGGGTGCGTCTTTGTAACAGTTTTGACACGGCTCAATTCATTTGTGTTTCTTTTCATTTTCAACATGTTGCATGATGCTTGCATTGGTCACATCATCACAGTGAAGTGCTGTGATCACTCCATTTTCTAGAACCAGTATTATATCAATCATAAACCAGGGTTCTGTGTACTTAGAAATAATCACACAATTTTAAGTATGTTATTCCTCTGTTATCAGTTTTCTTTGTGTTAATTATTATTTCTGTCTACTACGTATCCACATATTAAAGGCAAACAGTTGCAGCTATTTTTGCAACCAGCCATTTAGTTACTTTGACAAATGTCCTCAGTAGCCTACTAAGCCTATTGGATTAGCAGGTTTGGCATCTAATCACAGGCTGTCACCTCTGTGTGGGTTTGTGACAATGCTGAGGACTTGTTCCAATATGACCCTGGCTGTTAAACATGATATAAAATCCCAACTTTGACCTTTAAAGTCTTTGACAAATGATGAAAGGTGATAATTGCAGGAAGATTAAAAATAAAGTTATGTTATAAAATAAGGCTGTATAGTTTTCCGTTTGTTACTGTAGAACAGGGAGCTACAGTGTTTTTAGAGCATGTGCTTGTTAACCTAGCATTCAGCTCAGGAAAACTTTGTGAATGATATATTTAAAAATATATATATCACAAATAAAGATAAGAATATTGTATGAGAGCCTGACATGAGAAGTATATTCTTAACCTTCATGTGTGATATATTTTTTTGGGGGGGGGGAATTTATCTAGTGAGGATTGTTTTACTTTAAATAACGTGCCATTTTGTACAATTAATAAGTAGAATAAATCAATATTTAAGGGTAGAATGTAAAGGACCCGTCATTTATATAGGGTTTAACTAAATATTAAAACTTCAATTTTTACCCCACAGCCCCCCATAGTCCTTAAGGGGTATTGTTTTCACCCATGGTGTCTGGATGGGCGGGCCTGTGGCAGGAAAACTTTGTATGGGCTGTATATCAGAAACCGTAAGGTGTAGGAAGTTGATACGTGGTAGGGACATTGGTTAGGGGGTGTAGGTGTGCATCGTCATGGTGTGACCTTGGTTCCTTGGTTTGACCTTGCTGCAGTGACCTTGAGTTTGAATATCTTGTCCGGGCTATATCTCAAAAACCGTAAGGTGTAGGAAGTTGATACTGGGTAGGGACATTGGTTAGGGGGTGTAGGTGTGCAATGTCATGGTGTGACCTTGATTTGACCTTGCTGTAGTGAGCTTGACCTATAAAATCATGTCTGGGCTATATTTCGGAGACCATAAGGTATATGAAGTTGATACTTGGTAGGGACATTGTATTGCCACATCTGTATGTATGGGTAATATTAAAAAAATTCAAACCATAATTCGACCATGCAAACATGTATAAAGATGGGAGAGGTTTATTTGTGTTAGGTCACTTTGGTATGTTTGGACAATATTCAAAACATCCCAACCATAATTCCAGACGTGTGTATATTAACAGCTTGCAGAACAAGCAGACTTGTGGGTTCTTAATCTTTTTGACCTGAAGGTATTTCTGTCCATCATGGACTGGCAGGTTTTTGTTAATTTCGAACCCTGTTAGGGGGTGTAGGTGTGCATCATGGTGTGATCTTTAGCTTTGGCTCTGCCAAAGTGTGTTCACCTGCCATATTTGAGACATGTTTCTCTTTTGACAAAGATACATGGATTGCTTCAACTGATTATTATATGTACTTTTACGTAATTGTGCTGTTTTCCATTGACATCTATTCTCCAGTTAATAAATTTTACAGCGTCATAATTTTTAGTTTACTGATTAATGTTGTCATCCTGCTATTGGATTGCCTTGTTTTAATACTTCATTTTTACCCCTCAGCCCTTAAGGGCTGTCGGCGTATTGTTTTCACCCATGGTGTCGGGATGGGCGGGCGGGAAATAGTTTGTCCGGGCTGTATCTCAGAAACCGTAAGGTGTAGGAAGTTCATACTTGGCAGGGACATTGGTTGGGGGGTGTAGGTGTGCAACGTCATGGTCTGACCTTGATTTGACCTTGCCGTAGTGACCTTGAGTTTGCAAATCTTGTCCGGGCTATATCTCGGCAACCATAAGGTGTAGGCAGTTAATACTTGGCAGGGACATTGGTTAGGGGGTGTAGGTGTGCAACGTCATGGTCTGACCTTGATTTGACCTTTGACCTTGCCGTAGTGACCTTGACCTATAAACCTTGTCCGGGCTATATCTCAGCATCTATAAGGTGTAGGAAGTTGATACTTGCTAGGGACATTGGTTAGGGGGTGTAGATGAGCAACGTCATAGTGGACCTTCCTTTGACCTTTGCCGTAGTGACCTTGACCTATAAAATCTTGTCTGGGTTATATTTTGGAAACTGTAAGGTATAGGAAGCTGATACTTGGTGAGGACATTGGTTGGGGGTAGTAGGTGTGCAACGTCATGGTGTGACCTTGATTTGACCTTTGACCTTGCTGTAGTGAACTTGACCTATAAAACCTGGTCCGGGCTATATCTTGGAAACCGTAAGGTGTAGGAAGTTGATACTTGGTAGGGACATTGGTTAGGGGGTGTAGGTGTGCTACGTCATAGTGTGACCTTGATTTGACCTTTGACCTTGCCGTAGTGAACTTGACCTATAAAACCCGGTTCGGGCTATATCTTGGAAACCGTAAGGGATGTAGGAAGTTGATACTTGGTAGGGACATTGGTTAGGGGGTGTAGTTGTGCTACGTCATGGTGTGACCTTGATTTGACCTTTGACCTTGCTGTAGTGACCTTGACCTATAAAATCTTGTCCAGGCTATATCTCAGGGACTGTAAGGTGTAGGAAGTTTATACGCAAGGCATTGGTTGAGGGTTTTAGGTGTGCCACGTCATGGTGTGACACTGATTGACCTTTAACTTTGCTGTATTGACCTTTAAAATCTTGTTGATGCAGATTAAGCACTGTTAAAGTCATATTAGAATTCATTAAGAATTTCCTTGTGCAAGTTCCCATTGTAACAGATGGAATTTCATCAAGTGAGCCACAGGCTTTTCTCTAACACCACACATAAGCATTCATTGAATGTATTGCCACTTCTGTATGCATGTGTAATATTCAAAACATCCAAACCATAATTCGGCCATTTTTGGTTTACTGATAAATGCTGTCATTTTATTATTGAATTCTCTTGTTTTAATATTTCATCTTTACATACATTTCTTTTCCTTAGATATTATTTTCTCTACTTAAGCATTATTTGGACCTTAATATAACTGACACTGCTCTTAAAGTATCCTGAACTTTGTACTGTTACACTACTTCTATATCTCGTGGTGTTGAAAAATATTTTCCCAGGCTGTGGGGTACAGGCATATCTGATGCTATTTTTAACTTATGATTCCTCCATTTCTGCCTTGATTTTAATGCAACAAAAATGGACCAAAGCTCTGTAATAATATCTTTTTAATGATGCTTTTAACATTTTTTAGGTTGCATAGTTTCAGAAATATTTTAAGATAATGGCGCTTGTTGATAAATTATAAAACTAAATATGCAAAGTAAGTGGCCCCAGGAAGTGCAAAAAAGCATATATTCTAGCCTGTATGTCCCCGTATTTAAAATAAAATACAGTATGTGGTGGTTAATAAAATGAACATGTGTCTCTATGTCAGGGAGCTGGCGTGTTTTTAGAGCAAGCACTGATTAACCTAGCGCTGAAGATGCTGACAGAGAAGGACTACACTCCACTCTATACACCATTCTTCATGAGAAAGGAAGTGATGCAAGAAGTTGCACAACTTAGTCAGTTTGATGAAGAACTCTACAAGGTGAGAAAACAATGCTTGCATCATTGATGTACAGACCAGGACATGTGTGAACCTGATTCATTTTCAATCTTTGGGTGATACATATTTAAGTTTCTCCTATAAAATACCAAAAGGTACAGCTTGGCGCCGTACCATGGCACGAACCTCATCTTGGCACAAATCGAAAGAAAGAATATTTATTGATCTATGATTGCCATTGGTAAAATTTGTGCACTTTTGCATACCAAATAAGGAAGTAGATATGACGACAGGAATAAATTATATATCTTTGGTACTTTCCATGTTCAAATTAGGCAGAGTTGGGGCCAACTTGGGGGTGATGATTTCTTGTAGAATTTATATTATTGAACATTAAAAATGATTCTAACAGGTTTATGGCTTTGACTTCTTGTCAGTAAAATATTTAATAACAGGCTCTTGTGTCAATGCATATTTTAATAAGAAAAAAATCCACAAAACTACACTTAAACAAGCAAAATAAGGTTTTTATGTCCAAGTTGTGCCAAGTTATGGTGACAAGCAGTAAAAGGTAAATACGCCAGATATTTTGAGAGAATTTTACCAATATGAAAAGCAATTTTCAAATTTTATAAATTTCAAGGAATTACGAGTCACAACCAAAAGAACTTGTACCAAAATATTTGCATATGTAGCTTGTACCCAAAAATAAGTACTGTACCTTGGAACTCATTCAGTGTCCCCAGTGAAGTGCCAAAGTACCCCCCACATAGGTGAGTTTGGCCAAATTTTTAAATGGCCTATACCTTGATTATTATCCATCAAGGAGGTTTGAGATGCCAAGGAAATCATGGTATGCAAGTGTATTTGATATACTCAGATTTGACCTTGGAGTCCCTTCTTCAAGGTCGGATGTTGACAAATGTAAAATTGCCTGTATCTCTCCCATTCGTAGGGTGGGGAGAGATGAAATTTAAAGGTCTGGATAAAATCTTAAATTTCCACCCTTGTCAGTACAGATACAAAGCTCATATCTTGGAAAATGCTGTGTACAAACCTCAAAATCTTTTATTGATCACTGTGCACTTGTGTAGTTTTGGCAGCCATCTTGGATCTTTGCGATTTCACAGTCTCCTTCAAAATAAAAATATCCCAGAAACACTGACCCAGGGATTTTGAGCTCATTTTTAGCTGTCAAGGGTGATAAGATAAAAGTTTTATTATGTCACTCTTGCCCAATGTCAACAGTATATAAATGTATATCTTACTTCAGTTGTGGAAAGGATTATATGTGTACAGTGTTAGGTTTAACAACAATGGTGGCAGATCAAGGAATTGGATTAAATAGATGTAATGGTTTTTTGTGATTTTTAGTTGAGGTTAAAGAAAAACTTCTAAATTCCCCTATAATTCATCACCCATTGGAATTGGGAGAGAATAAAACCGTAGTGTGGGAGAAACAAGAGATATAATATGGAGGAACTGAGGGAACTTTGGTTAATTCAGATTTTCAGATAATCCGGGGTTTCAATGTACTGGTTCAGTGTACACACTTTCTATATATATACTTGTTATTTCAGGTGATTGGTAAAGGCAGTGAGAATAAGGCTGACAACTCCCTGGAGGAGAAGTACCTGATCGCTACATCAGAGCAGCCACTAGCCGCATTCCACAGAGACGAGTGGATCCCAACACAGGACCTTCCCATACGCTATGCAGGCATGTCCAGCTGTTTCAGACAGGAAGTGGGCTCGCACGGCAGAGACACCCGTGGAATATTCAGAGTGCATCAATTTGAAAAGGTGAGAAGTGATTTGAGCTTTTTTCATGTCGATGGTTAAACAAGAGAGTTGTGGACCCAGGACCGTGTTCAAGTTAAGCTATTTAACATGTGACTTGAATATAAAAACATAAACTCCTTGAACACCAGTGAAGCAGTATTCAACTGCAACAAAGGATATTTAGGGTAGATGAGTTTGCAAACAGTTTAAGTTGCCAAAACACAAGTGTTCCTCCTCATAATGTCCTTTTACCAAATATTTCAAACAGCATTTCAACATTAGGGATTGACTGGTAGCCCCAGTTTCTTGGTACCGAGAACATTTTACTGCAATAATGTGATGCAATTTTACAACTGTCATCTCACTTGTCAACACATATTAATGGAAGGAATCTTAAAATAGTGGAAACATACCCCAAATCTGAAGAAATCACTAACTTTGATCACATATTTTTGTACATTTGGGGACTTTTATTGTGGTTTCATTGTGAGAGGAAACTGCCATATTTTGGTTGTATCAGTTTCTTTTGATCCTATTTGTTTTGGTGTGTACTTAAACACAGAACCCTGAAATCAGAATGCATTTGCATTGACCGCCACCTGATCACATTTTATACCAACTCATCCCTACTGAATATGCCAACTGTTGTAATTGCACAGTTCTGAAAGAAAGTAAAGTTAACCATACAGTGGTATTGACTGCTAGTTGACAGACATGGCACTGAGGAATACACTGACAGTTATCAAGAGGTTAACCTACAGTTTTGCAATTGGGGGTAAAGAGTTATGGTCCCCACTGTCCCCAAAATATGATTGAGTTTAATCCTGTATGTTGTATACACTAGGTAGAGCAGTTTGTTCTGACATCGCCACATGACAACAAATCATGGGAAATGTTTGACGAGATGATCAACAATGCCGAGGAGTTTTGTAAGGCATTGAATCTGCCCTACCAAGTGGTTGCCATTGTATCAGGTGAGCAGATTGAAAATGAATAGTGCAGACATAAAACAGTCTGTACTCTACCCATTTTCTAGAAAAACTTCACTTTCTCCCAATTCAACACAACAATATCTTACAATTCAAGGCTCTAAATTATAGTCACATCTTTACCTGTGTGCAACGGTAAATTGCATATAACCGAATCAAGTCAACATATTTTCCTTTTCTATTGTCGGTACCGACAGTTGGTTACCAGAGTTTACAGTTGTGGCACAATTCATACTTGTAGTCAGGTCACAGACAGTCATAATGTAGGGTCTTTCAGAAACAAACTTCTTTCTCCTTAGGATGGTCTTTTTGGAGTTCATCATTTGGTATTATGGGACCTTCTCGTCGTAGAAAATCAATGCCTTGAAGAATGTTCCCATCAATTTTGGTGCTATAAAAAATATGCAAATCAAATGTATAAGTTAGGCAAATCCAATTTTTAGACAGAGTTTGCTGTTCTAGTCAGTTGGTATAGTCTCCGGTGGGTCTATATATGTATAAGTAAGAGTTACTTAGAACATGTAATTAAGTATGACAAGCATCAATTTTGTGTAAGCTGTGGCAAAGAAAGATATCACATTCTCTATATGTAAATAGGTTTTCTGGCAGTTTAAATTTTACTGATACATACCTTTTATTTACTGTACAATGTTTGGGAAAATAAAGTAACATTCAGAACCCTTCAAAGTAGTTTACAGTATAAGCAAATTTGCTTGTCTAATAACCCAAGACAAACATCCAGAAATTATCTGCTGGAATTTAACAATTTTCATGATCTCACAAGAATGCACCCTGGTTGGGTAATGTAAATGTGTCCCCTGTATACAGAATGCTGTTTATATTTACCAGGTGAACTGAATAATGCAGCCTCTAAGAAACTAGACCTGGAGGCTTGGTTCCCAGGATCCGGGGCATTCCGAGAACTGGTGTCGTGTTCAAACTGCCTGGACTACCAGGCCCGCAACCTGAGAGTGAGGTATGGACAGGTGCGCAAGATGGGGCAAGAGGTGAGTCCGTGTGAAAAGTAGGGGTGTGCCGCAGGGGCGGAAAACGGGGCTTGATATATGTATTGAAAGGAAGAGATTCAGATACTAGGATTTTAGTGGTAACCACCTGCAAATACCAGTAAAGAAATATGGTGGACAATCTAAAAGTTTAATCCAAAATAAATACATGTGGAAATTTGTGAAAAAAATATGCTGGCTGCCATCTAGTTTTGTCTTTTGATAGTAATGTCTGTTTTTATTTGTTTATAACTGTGTGTTTTGATGTCACATTCAACACATTATTTTGTCCATTAGAGTGGAGAAAAAACCATAGCAAAATAGTTGATTCTAACCCACAACCTCTGGGATGGGAGGTACATGTATTGCCCCCCACACTAGCTCTCACATCTGATTTAGATTTAGATTTATTTGTTGTTTTACGTCGCGTTCAACAGCTAGGGTTATATTGCGACGGGTAGTTTACAGGTGGAGGAAACCAGTGTATACTGCACCGTAAACCACCGGGCAACGGCAAGTAACTACCAACTCTCCAACATGAAGCGCCCGGCCCGAGCTCACATCTGATGCCCTCCCACAATGTCCCAGTAATACCCTGGCTCATGTAAAACCCTAACTTGGAGTCACGCCTGATGTCCAACTCCTGACAATCTTAGGAAAATCCCAGTGTCTGTCCAAATTTGACAGTAGCTTTTACAAAGGACATTTAAGAACTATGGCCACTGAACTTACTCATTGTATATATTTGAACAGACAGAGTACGTCCACATGTTGAATGCCACAATGTGTGCCACAACGCGTGTGATCTGCTGTATTCTGGAGAATTACCAGGAAGAGGATGGGATTGTGGTACCTGAAATACTGAGACCATACATGCCTGCAAGTAAGGGATATGGATGGTTATTTCGTTTTATGAAATTGTCATAAAGACTTGAAAGTAAGCAATAGCTCATTAATTGTCGATGTTTCCTTGTAAAAAGGAGAGTGCACATATCTGCTGCCTCCAGTCAGTTCCACTGCTAAATAGATTACATACAATTTTGGAGTGTATGTAGTGTTTTAGTTGTTACTCAGTTTTCACTGGATCTTGTTCAGGAAATACTCTGTCAACATTTGTTAATGCCTGACAAAAAACGGAAAGTTTGATTACATATGGGCCGGTTGGTCTGGTTTTTACCCCATCAGCCCTTAAGGCTTAAGTTGATACTTTTTAGGAACATTAGTTAGGGGGTGTAGGTGTGCAACGTCATGGTGTGACCTTGATTTGACCTTGCTGTAGTGACCTTGACCTATAAAATCTTGTCCGGGCTATATCTCGGAAACCGTAAGGTGTAGGAAGTTGATGCTTAGTAGGGACATTGGTTAGGGGTTGTAGGTGTGCAACGTCATGGTGTGACCTTGATTTGACCTTGTCATAGTCACCTTGACCTATAAAATCTTATCTGGGCTATATCTCGGGAACCGTAAGGTGTAGGAAGTTGATGCTTGGTAGGGACATTGGTTAGGGGGTGTAGGCATGCAATGTCATGGCGTGACCTTAATTTGACCCTTGACCTTGCCGTAGTGACCTTGACATAAAAATTCTTGTCCGGGCTATATCTCAGAAACCGTAAGGTGTAGGAAGTTGATACTTGGTAGGGACATTGGTTAGGTGGTGTAGGTGTGCAACGTCATGGTGTGACCTTGATTTGATCTTTGACCTTGCCGAAGTGACCTTGACCTGTAAAATCTGGTCCTGGCTATATCTCGGAAACCGTAAGGTGTAGGAAATTGATACTTGGTAGGGATATTGGCTAAGTTGTGTAGATGTAAAACGTCATGGTGTGGCCTTGATTTGACCTTGCCATAGTGACCTATAATGCCTTGTCCCGGCTATATTTCGGAAACCGTAAGGTGTAAGAAGTTGATATTTGGTAGGGACATGAGTCGGGGGTTAGAGGTGTGCAGCGTCATGGTGTGACCTGGATTTGACCTTTGATCTTGCATATCTGATGCTATTTTCTCTCTCTACAGGGATATGTGATACTATTTTATCTCTCTTATATGTCTCATATCTATTTACTTGAATCTTGTTTGTTGCCTTGATGTCTTTTTATTTGTGTCTTTTGATGTAGATTAAGCACTGTTAAGGTCATATTAGAATTCATTAAGGGTTTTACTTTTGCAACTTCCCATTGTAAAAGATGGTATTGCATCAAGTGAGTCACAGGTTTTGCCCCAACTCCACATATAAGCATGTATTGCCACATCTGTATGTATGGGTAATATTCAAAACATTCAAACCATAATTTGACCATACATAATTGTGATATTTTCATTGACCACTATTCTCCAGTTAAGAAATTTTACATCTTCATAACTTTTAGTTTACTGAATTATCTTGTTTTGATACTTAATCTTTACATGCAGTGCTCTGAAAGTATGCCAATCTGTGTACTGTTTCACTATTTCTATATCTCATGGTGTTGAAAAATATTTCCCCAGGCTGTGGGGTACGGGCATCTCTGATGCTATTTTTGTATCTGCTGGCTTCAATTTTTTTGTTTCGAATCTTATATATTATTAACTTTATTTGTTTCAACAAATCTAACAAAATCAAATTAGTTCCATTCAGTGTTAGTGATCTTGCACAGGTAGAAGTAGGACCTCTCTAAAGTGTCGCATGAAAAAATGCCATTTAAAAGTTGGTAAAATTTGAAATTAACTTGTGTTCAGTGTAAGCAGTTACCCATGCTATTTTGGCTTCCATATTCAAAACAGTATTTCAGACACTGTAAAGCTGTATTCACCACCCCTGCCATTACTATGTATATTGGTATTGAAATGCCTTAATGTGTTTACAGCTTGCATCTATAAAAACATTAAGTAGAACCTTTGTTGTAGATTTGTGATAAAATAAAACATTATGAATTAACTTTTAAAGCCAACAAGTGGTGTAATGTTGGTTCATGCACTGGTAAAACAAACTGTTTGCAATGAAAAATTTAAAATACACACTATATTTTGGTTTATTTTGAATATGTTGTGTTCCTCAGAGTACAGAGAGAAGATCCCATTTGTTAAGGCGGCGCCCATTGAACAGGAAGAAACAGCAAAACAAAAGAAACAGAAAGGTCAAAAGAAAAAACAGAAAGGTCAAGGTGACCAGGTCAAGGACATGGCAGAACATGTGGAAAAGATGAATGTCAAGTCATAGCAGAATAGACTGTGTATATTTACTAGTGCTACTATTGTAGGAAATCATAAAGAATATTTATTATTGATTAAACCTTATTCCCACTGTCTTCATTATGCAAGATTAAAGAAAATAAAGATTTTACAGTCAGTGTCAGTCAGTGTTATTTCAGCAGTGAACTAAAATTTCAAGAATCAGTATATTTTACAGAGGTGTTAACATGTAAAGGGGTCAATAAACCTTCAAACTATTCCTGGAAATCTTTATTTCCCCTTTTCCGTAAATTTCCAAAGATGCAAATATAACTTGATGCAAATTAAACACACATAGCAAAAAAAAAAAATAAAGAAAACAAATTCTGGTTGAATTCTGTATGTACAAAAATATCCCTGGTCACAACGATAGATGAAGCATTGTAAATGAGTATTAAGTGCCTTGTACTCGTGCATTGTTTCCTCTCCTGGAAAGCAGAACACCAAAATTTTTAGAACAAGTTATGAAATGCTGATGAAAAGCAAGAAAACCTCCATTATCCGTCTCTCTTTGGGAGCAACAATTAGATCGGATAATAGAAAGCCAAAGATAACAGGTTTAAATGGAGTTGGGAGAGTAGGTTTGACGTTGGATATTTGAAAATTAGGACAATAAAGGGTTGCATAATAGAGGTTCAACTGTACTTATTTATCGAATCTTTGTTTGAAAAGTTACAACATGCATTATAAATTTGAACAAATTTCATTTCAATTTACATGGAGAAATGTGCTAAACTATGTAAATTTTGATGAGAAGGGGTGATAGCCTCAGCAGAACAAAAACTCTCAATATGCTGTTCCATGTGGTTTCCAGTTGTTTCCTACAGCAATGTAAACCTGATCAAAAATGTAAAAGAAGGTATTCAAAACAAATGTTGTTCACCAGTGGTGAAGAGTACAAACTTTGGGAAGAGCCAGCAGAGAGGATCTTGCTGTGAAGTTGTCATACACAGACTTGTTTCATTGTGAAAAATATGTAGTCAGAACCATTCATATAAAATGAAAAGACGATGGCATTCTTTGTGGCTTTAGAGATTAAGTCAAAATTACATCATTTTAACTCCTGCTAGTTTGTAGCATGAGTAGTAACGCATTCTAGCTGATGTGTATAGTTGTTCCGTGCTAGTTGGACAACTGGATGTATATATCAATTCAGCACAAATCACTGGATACAATATTTCACAGCTGTCGTCGACCAAATCGAGCCATGAAGTGAGTAATTTTATCAAAACCAAAGATGCTGGGATATGATGTATTTTTACACCAAAGTATGGTGGTTTCTTGACATATGGAATTAATGTTCCATCCCCATACTTTGTTACATCGTCCGTGATACTACACATCATGAGGTAACTTAAAGCATATGTTGAAGTTGTGGACTTGAATAGGGCCTAAGAGGGCCCCAGTGGCCTAATTCTAATAGTATTTTTATAGCACCTAATGTCCATCTAAAAACAGACTCTAGGTGCACCAAACAGAAAATCAGAAACTGATAATCATTAACCCGAGACATTGCAGGGGTCAGCGTCACGGAAAGAAGCCGGGAAAAGCATAAATTAGGGTTGATATGCTTGTGCAAAGAGATAGGTTTTGAGCTTCTTTCTGAATGAGTTGACAAAAGTGGCCGAACATAATTATCGTGCAAATCATTTCACTTTCAAACCACACACCAAGGTTCTTGACTGCCCCAGCAGGAGAGAGGAAATTACCAAGAATATCAACTGCGAAAGATTTATTAAGTTTTTCACATGTTTTTGAAGCAAAAATAATGAACTCGGTTTCATCTGTATTTAGCTTCAACTTATTTGCGGACAGCCACTTTCTGACCTCATGCAAGCAAGTTTTCAACCTGTCAAAGGCATGAGCCACATTCTTGTGTGTGAGATGGCCATTTAACTGTGTATCGTCTTCATAAAAATGGAAACCTATGCAAATGACTTTGCTGAAGGGGAGTAGTATAAGACAAGAGTATTGGACCAAGGATGGAGCCCTGAGGAACACCAAACAAAAGCTTCTTTACATCAGATCGGATAGGGGCAATCTTGACACTGTGAATGACCAGAGAGGTAAGACTTAAACCAGTTCAGAACTACACCACCAACACCAAACCAAGAACTCAGACAATCTAGGAGTGTGCCATGGTCAATTGTGTCAAACGCTGCGGATTGGTCAAGGAGCACAACAGCAGTGGCCTCACCTCTAACCAGAGTAAGACGGCCATCATTCTTAAACGACAGCCACGCGTTTTCTGTTGAGTGATCCAACTTCAAAGCAAATTGTCAGATATTTTGGAGTCCATTAGAACCGATAGTCATTTAGTTAGTTGGCTTATTTGTTTGTAAGTTGAGCTTTGCATACAGCCTGACCTAAGTGGGAAACTGAGGTTTGATTGCCATTGCTTGATGGTTTATAGGACAGAATTGATCAAATATTGTGCACTGCTTTCCTTTGTCCATTAAACTGATTATTACTATGATCTACATAAAATGTATTGCCAGCAGTGTTGCACGTAAATAATTTTTTCATTTAATTATAAAGACATTAAATCAAAGTAATTCCAAAATTATATTCACTGGTATCAGAAATTATGAGCCTGTAGCAGAACAATTTAGCAGCCATCAAGTCATACTTGTTTTCAAGCTGACCAGTTTTACTGCTCACTGATTTACACCAATTCATGCGAATTGAGCAAATTAAAATTTTGCAATCAACAGCAGATTTTTTATTTTAAGATTTGCTACAATGTTCAACAGTCTATATTTACAGGGGCTGTTACTTTGGGTTCAGAAACTTACTTGGGGCTTGCAAGTTCCATAGAATTTCTTACCTGAAATTATAGAATTTTTTTTGAGTACTTGTTAATCACGAAATCCATTGTATGGTTAACAAGCAGTGCCTGAGAATGCACAAAGAAATTCTTGTGGGCAGTGCTGAAAAAAATCACAACATGGACTCCCCACAAATGCATCTTTGGCTGAGTTGTTTGAAATTTAAAAATGAGGATCTTGTATCTTCTCATTTCTCCTCCTTTAATTGGTTTGCACTTAATGAACCTGCTACACACCTTCCTTGTCTTTTGTATATAGTTTTTATGTCCTGTCACTTTTTGTGTAACAATAAGTACATAATTTTGATGAAATATAATGAGGTTTAGTATCACACACCATGTGGAGACAATCTGGGTCTGAATCTGAATCATCTTTGAGAATGAACTGAGCCATGGATTAACTCCATCTTGGTGGGGAAATATGGCATAGGTTCCTGAAAATGGAAGCATTTGTAAAATAGCAAACTATTACTTAATGACAATTTTACCAAAGAATTCAGGTAATAAGTAAGGGCATTCTTTGAGTAGTCGTTACACTGTCAGTAGTTTTTACATTGTCCTTGAAGATTCCCATCAGATCCTAAATTTTACTTAAGTAAACTATGCTTAACTTTACAACACTACAAGTTCGTTTTATACAATATTGATAACTTTATATTTAGTAAGATGTAGAAAACTGCGGATTTACATTACTAATACATGTACTTAACATCAAGGTCTGAGTTATCTTTCAAATTGAGGGCTTTTTAATGATAATGATAGAAGCATTTGTATAGCGATGAACATGATCAAATGTATTGGAATCAATAAAGGGACAGTTGTTAACCATAGCAGTCCTAACTAAGCAAGTGCCCACCACAGAAGGGTGACTATGGAGGTGGGCAATCTAGTCTAAATAGGCAAGTCTTAAGTTGGCTTCTAAACCTTGAAATGGTCTGTTGTGATCTGACATTAAATGGGAACCTGTTTCATTCCACCGGTGCAGCAGTGGAAAAACTACATCTGCCTTTGGCCTTCCTGGGACAGACTGTCAAAACTGATAATCTGTTTCCATGTGTGAGACTACTAGACTTGATCAGAAATGATAAATGATGGAGTTAGGGAGAGGTTTATAGCTTTTGAAATGAGGAGGCTATATTTGAAAAGGATACAATATGAAATTGGAAGCCAGTGGAGTTTTTCTAGGTAGGGTTTGATATGACTCACTTTGTCCAATCTGAAAATCATATGGCAGACACATTTTAAACTTTCTGAGGTTTAGCAACACTACTTTTGCTGACCCCATACAGTAGCTAATTACAATAGTCTAATTGACTACTGACCATAGCATTTGCCAAAAAACTGCAGTATCAACAGTTAGGGATTTACGAATGAATTGCAAATCCCTTAGGTGATAATAGCAGGCACGGCAAACCTTACCTATATGGTTGTCAAAAGTGTCTTCTGAGTCAAAAGTAACACCTAGGTTTTTTACTTCCTCTTGAGGTGTTTTAGAGATTTGAAAGTTTTAATTTCACACTGTTGATCCATCCCTGAACAGAAACAAGACACTTAGTCAACTCTGTGATACTGGAGTCGAAATTCTGAGGGTCTATTGCCAAGTATATCTGGGTGTCATCGGCACACATATGGTGTGTGACCTTAAACCTTGAAATGACTTGACTAAGTGGAATACAATAAAGAGTAAAAAGGAGTGAACCTAGAACTGATTTAGCTATCTAGCTGTTGGTGATTGTTCAGGTAAGACTCTATCCATGTCAACACAGTACCCAGCAGGCACGCAACTTTGAAATCAGGTTGAATCCAACGGTGAAATCTGGTTGAAATACGTGTAGATTTTGCAAACCGTTTTTAGTTGGATCCAACCGGTGAAATCATGTTGAAACCAACTGTTGAAATCTGGTTGAATTCAATGGGTGAAATCAGGTTGAAATACATGTAGATTTTGCAAACCGTTTTTGGTTGGATCCAACCGGTGAAATCATGTTGAAACCAACTGTTGAAATCTGGTTGAATTCAATGGGTGAAATCAGGTTGAAATACATGTAGATTTTGCAAACCGTTTTTGGTTGGATCCAACCGGTGAAATCATGTTGAAACCAACTGTTGAAATCTGGTTGAATTCAGTGGGTGAAATCAGGTTGAAATACGTGTAGATTTTGCAAACCGTTTTTGGTTGGATCCAACCGGTGAAATCATGTTGAAACCAACTGTTGAAATCTGGTTGAATTCAGTGGGTGAAATCAGGTTGAAATACGTGTAGATTTTGCAAACCGTTTTTGGTTGGATCCAACCGGTGAAATCATGTTGAAACCAACTGTTGAAATCTGGTTGAATTCAATGGGTGAAATCAGGTTGAAATACGTGTAGATTTTGCAAACCGTTTTTGGTTGGATCCAACCAGTGAAATCATGTTGAAACCAACTGTTGAAATCTGGTTGTATTTATGTGTGAAATCTGGTTGAAATACATGTAGATTTTGCAAACAGGTTTTGGTTGGATCCAATGTATGAAATAGGGTTGAATTCAATGGGTAAAATCAGGTTATTTACATTGCCTTCTTTATTTGAATCATTGTAGCTTGTGTGTCATGATTTTGCTTCTTAATAATATTATACAATAACTATCCATATGCATATTTTACACTTTGGATACAACTCAAAGTAATTAATTCTTTCCAAGATGACATGTATTTATGAATCATTGTATATTCAATATTCTGTTTCTGATGAGATTGTAATAATACATAATTTTGCATCAAATATAATTATAATGGCTCAAGATATGTAAATCCATATTATCCAACTATAGATATCCATTTTTATGTTTTTAATAGGACCAGTATTATTCAATGTCTTCAACTGAAATTCTTTTTGTGAAATTTTAAAATATTTTTTTTTTTTGTAAAAAACAAACAATTATTTACATCTTCAGCATTTATCCAATCAGTTTCTGTTAAATGTTTTATTAAGTTGGCTATAATTATATTGTAATTATAAAGAAGCTATAATCATGTAGCAAAGCCATAATGCTCAGTTTAGATGCTTGTGTCTCATACAACTTTGGCATATAAACTGAGAAAAAAACACAAGAATAGCCACATTAGTAGAACTCCACCCATTACTCCCCACCTTAATTAGTTGTCAGTGCTGACCACAAAAAACAGACTTAAAGAAGTAAACACCATGCATGCACTTGAGCAAGGGTAAACCCCCACCTCCACCCCTGCTGTGTTATCTAATTACTTTAGTCACAGGTCCAGTGTTCTGTGTAGCAGGGTACAGATAAGAGAAACCAGGAACCCCCCAACCTCACTGTTGTGTGATAAAATGTTATAGCTTAGGTTCTCTGTATAGAGAAGTTTTCAGTGTAAACATCCAAACTGAAAACTAATTCTTTGTGTATGGGAGAATTTTGAGAAACAAATTCTAATTACTAAGTTTTGATGAATAAGTTTGAATTTATCTTTTTTTTATTTAAGATAAGTTTGACTTCAAAATGTTTTTTTTAATTATCGGGAATTGTATTAATCAAAATATAATTATAAATTATAAAAATTATATTTGGATGCATCAGTTAATTAATAAGGAGAATGGATAAAAATGTACAAGTACATGCACACATAATCCTTATCATCTTTAAAAATTAGTCTTTGCTTTACAAATACCTACAAATTCAAAAACAATTACAATAATAGTTCTTTCAAAAAGTTAGACTTAATCACTATATAACCCTCTAGAAAATGAATTTTCAATCAACTATCACCAGTCATTCATTTCCCAATATTCAACCTGTTTTCTGTTCAATAACATGACTAAGATTTCATGTCGAAAAACCTAACTTGATTTAGTGGTGATTTTTTATGAAGTATCACTACTTTTTCCAGTCAGAAATCCAGCTTTGAAATAGTGTTGAAATTGTGTCAGTGTCAGTTTTTCAACCAAAAATCACCATGATTTCTGGTCAAAATATCACTGCTTTTTCATGTCAGAAAACTAGCTTAGATTGAGTAGTTGGTAATGTGCATTTCAACGTCAGGACCTGTTTTCAACTCTAAATCAACGACATTTCAAGGCGTGTGCCTCCTGGGTACCATCACAGTCAGGCCTGGGGTCAAGTACATGGAGCCAAGTACAAGTACAATTACTTTGCCAAGTTGCAAGTACAAGTACAAGTACTGATCTCAAGAGTCAAGTACAAGTACAAGTACTTTGAAAAATTGCAAGTACAAGTACTTTTATAGCGTACAACCCCAAAACTATAATAACTAGATAATCACTATTTATTTAAAATTAATTATTTATTGAGACATACAATTTAAAGCAATCCTGCAACAAACACTGATGAGCTAAAATCTGCTCGATTACTTTTCTGGTTACACTTAATAAATACAGGTCTTTCAAAATTTTGCCTGTGAGACTCACAGTGTGAGTAAACACCTGAATGCATGGAAATCCTGTCTTGCAATGCTAAAAAATCTGATTTCAAAAGATCCACTTGGACATCAGTATGCTTGTGTTGACAGATAATGAATTAGTTACTTGGGGCACATAAAACGTTTTTAAAGGGTTTGTACCAGTCCTTTATGTAAAACTGATATTACATATGGTTGGAATACATTTAATAAATGAATGAATGAACATATGAAATAAAACTTTATATTTAAGGGCAATTGTATAGTGTAAAAAGCCAAAGCAGATATACTAAACATTGATAATTGTTTATAAAGGGGTGTATTGAAATGAATGAGTCAACAGTTTATTTGTGTAAGGGATTAGCTTGTTTGTCTTACATAAACAAGTAATTGGCCCTCCTGTCCACTAAGCTTGGCATCAACACTCAGGCTGAGTGGGTCTTTTGTGTGAAAATGAATAAGGGTAGGTATATGACAAAAGCAAAGCTATGCTGTGACTGAGTGGATCTTTTGTGTAAAAGTGAAAAAGGATAGATTAAATGCTGTACCTTTATGATTAAAACACAGCTATATTCTGAATGAGTGGGTATCTTGTTTAAAATGTGAAAAGGTGTTGATTAAATGCAGCCTTGTTATAATTAAAGAAAACCAAAGTTCTGGCTAACTAAACAGCCCTTTGTACTTTGACAAAACAACACAAACTATAATCTATCTACACTCTGCTGAAAGAAACAGTAAAAATTTACACCTAATAAGTCACTTAATTAAAGTTATAAAACTACAAAATCAATGTACTTGGAATGTACTTGAAAGTAATTGAAAAGTACTTGGATATTTTAGCCAAGTACAAGTACAAGTACTTTTAATTTTCAGCTGTCAAGTACAAGTACAAGTACTTGAAAAAGAGTAATTAAGTACAAGTACCAAGTACCCAGATAGCAAGACTCTGTAGGGCCGTTGGCGTGACCGGCTGATAGGCAGTGGTCCACCGTTGGTAGCCGACAATAAGATTTTCTGATGGTCCTTCAGTGGCCCACTGTCGGCAGCCAATGATAAGCTTTTCTATTGGCCCACCAGTGGCCCACCTTCAGTAGCCGACAAGGTTGACTGGTGGTCCACCAGTGGCCCACTGTTGGGTGCCATCAAAGGTGGTTCTCTGGTGGTGTGACCAGCTGATAGACAGTGGCCCACTGTTGGCAGCCAACAATAAGGTTTACTGGTGGCCCATCAGTGGCCCACTGTTGAGTGCCATCAGTGGTGGTTCTCTGGTGACATGACCAGCTGATAGACAGTGGTCCACTGTTGGCAGCCAACAATAAGGTTTACTAGTGGCCCATCAGTGGCCCACTGGCTTTTAGGCCGGTGGATGTGTCGGTCTGACATTGGCAAGCCACTGGTAAAATTTTACTACCACTATAATATAGCATCAGCCAATCAGATTGCAGCATGAAGTTATGTGGCCATTGTTTAACAGAAAGCAAATAATTGACAGATTGTGGGTGGATTTTAGTTAAGGGAATCCCTAATAAGTCACATGACCAAACATAAACAATGGTGGAACAGTATCTTAGGATGACATGTTCCATAGTCAAACAATAAAATTATAATGTTCAGAAACAACTTTTCTTACTGTGAATTTCTAATGAGAATGTTATTTTTATGTCTAAAATTGTTAAATAGTTAGTTAAAAATTGTGGGCTCACTGAAATATGATTTTTAGACATACCATAATAAATATTTTTTTACTAAGTGTCTCAATATCCCCTATTATTGCTCGCCGCCATCTTGAATAAAAAGCCACCATTGGCCCACCGTTGGCCCAACCTTGGCAGCCTGAATTTTGGTTGGCAAGCCTTCACTGGGCCAGCGTTGGCATGGGTAATTCGGCCACTGATTGGAATATATTTCATGGGTAATTATTCCTTTCAACTTAAGAAACTTAATATTTTATCGGACACATACATTAATAGGGTTTTGATTTAATATATTTTTCTCCTGTACATGTTTTATGGTTTGTTTACAGGGGAAACTTTCACTTCTGTTAACTTTTCTGTGTAATTATCAGATGATTTTATTGATTAGATCTAAAATCTGGGTGGAAATTAGAAAATTCCCATCAGTGGCCCATCAATCATAGCTTATATACCACTGATATAGTTGGTGGGCTGCCAGGGGTAAATCTTGGAAGAAATTTGTGGCCCAAGAATGGGAAGAAAAGAAATATATATTAAGGCAGAGATGTGACATCTGTTATTTAAAAATGTTGGTGTCTTGGTGATATACACACATACATAAAGTATCCAATTACTTTGCCATCTGTGGGCCACCGGTGGGCCAACAGTATGTGTACCATGCAGGCAGAAGGTGGACCACTGATGGACCACCAGTGGCAAATCTTACAATTTTTTCATGTAATAAAATTCAGAACAGCTACTTTTGGAAAGTAATTCACTTGAAACAAATGAATTTAAGCCAAGACAGCCTCTCTTCAAGATCTGTCAAAACAAATGCCGTTCAGCAGAGCTTGATTTGTAGCCACCAGAGGACCACCATTGGTCCACCAACTAAGTATAGCTCTTACAGATGATAGTTACATGTGTCAGACAAAAACAAATTCTGCGATAGTTTTAGGTTGCATCAAAAAACAAATTTATATCAAAAGGAAAAAAATGAAAATATCTTTTTTTAACCTTCACTAAAAATATATATATATATATGTGCCACCAGTGGCCCACTGGCTGCCCATCATGGGTCATGTACTACTTATGTAGTGGGTGGACCATTGATGGACCACCTGTGGCAAATATATAAGCAAGTAATATATAAAGTAATAAAGTGGAGAAAAGACTGACTGAGCAAAATGAAGGAATACAGAATAAGTTTGTTAAAAAATGACATTAACTTATGTTAAGTGAAAGAAAACACACATTTTATCTAATTTTTCCCAGGATTTTACACCAGTGGGTGTAGGCTGGTACCTGAGCTACAGCCACTGACTCTGGTAGTTGGTGGGCCAACAGTGGGCCACGCAATGTATTTATATTTTGAAATAATGTGTTTTTAACATTGAATATTGTTAAATAATATGTCAGAAAACAGTATTTGAGGTTGCTTTTGAAGTTGTTTATAATGCTTTAAAATTTTGAAAAAAAATGCAGTCAGTGGGCCACCAGTGGCTCAGTGGTGGCCCACAAGCTATATTTTGCCACCCATAGCCAACGGTGGCCCACTAGCGTCTTGCTATCTGGGTACAAGTACTTGTACTCGCCCCAGGCCTGATCACAGTACACCAAACCAGTGTTTTAGACAATCGTGTAAGATAAAGTGATCAATTGTGTCAAAAGCTGGGGGCAGATCTATCAATGTCAGAGCAATTTCCTTCCCTGAATCCACAGATGTAGATATATCACTTTGGATCTTGAGCAGTGCTGTCTCAGTTGAGTGAAAACTCCTATGAAAAAATTAACTCACAGTAAACTAAGGTTTTGATTTACACAAGAGTTTGGTAACGTAGGGTTAACTAAGAGCTAAAAAATTTGTAAGAAGAACAAAGGCTTTAATTTACAGGCCCTGGATTTGATGTATAAATTTTGAATAATACACACATGAGGAGACAGACACACAGGTAAGCAGACAGAGGACCCGATTGAAATACCCTTGGCCCTTCCCTTTTGGAGTAAGGGCAATAATTCAGTCGATTTTTTGTAAAATAAAAAAAAATCATCTCTTATCTACAAACCATGTAAGTGACACTGCTTGTGTAGAAATCGTACATGACACCATTTTTATGATTGGTTGTTCGGAAAATTCAGAAATAATTAATGATCACATGTAATTTATTTTATCGAATCCACTTTCTTCCTTGGTGGAAGGCATGGACTTAAATGTAAAGGTTCTACGTTATGAAACATTTTTGAATGAAGTCCTCAAAAGAGACTTGAAGTAATACTCATACTAAAACGATGTATTTGTCAACACTTTTGTTGGCGATCATTTCTTGAAATTTTTCTATTATCGCTCACTCTTACTGCTCCCCGCCTAAATTCACAGTCGTCAGGCGCAGTAAAACCGATATACTGCTCAGCCAGTGAATTTCGTCACCCCAGTGAAGTTCGTCACCTGCTATAAAAGCATTCCAATACCAATATCCACATTTTAAAAAGTGGAATACTTGCCTTGGAGAGCAAGGTATAATTGTTTGCAGGAAGATCACAGTAAAGAAGTTTATAAGTAGGAACTTCACCTGTCCTTTTTTCTTCACCCGTGTCCGTTATTGCCCGTATCCGTGATACCCTAGATCATTTGGTATAAAACAGTGAACTCATCCGTGTCCGTGATTAGGAAGGAAAAAATTCGTTCTTCACGGACACGGACAGTTAGTACACTGTTTTATACCAAAAGATCTAGGGTATCACTGATACGGGCAATAACGGACACGGATACGGGTGAAGAAAAAAGGACAGGTGAAGTTCCTACTTAATACTGTCATAAAATACGAGTGACGAACTTCACTGGGGTGACGAAATTTACTGGCTGAGCAGTACTGCTTGGCGCCATATAATGGCACAAACCTTAACTTGGCACAAAACGGAAGTTAAAATATTTAATAACACTTGTACTTTATCGGCCACACTCGCGCATTTCCGCATAACAAATAAGGAAGTCGAAGTGACGACAGAAATAATTTAAATATCATCGGCAATTTACGTATGCAAATTGGGGATACGATCTTCTTGTGACCACAGCAACTCGTGACCAACAACTCGTACCCAAGAAAATATTTTTCAAAGATAGTTGGACCCCTCATATATTGTAGTTTTGCATATTTTTATTTTAAAATATTGCTTTGAAACACCACCGACTTCTGTCACTTTTTCGGTGTACGTGCAACTCGCTCACATGGGAAGTCGCTAACACAACTGGCTGACAATAGGTGCACCCTGACAATATGCAAATTAGATACGGAAGTCCGTCCGTATAATGTTTTGGTTAAAATATACAAATAAGATAACATGTACATATACGCACTTTTATATTTCTTGTCAGCAAGTTATGTCAGTGAGTTTCCGTTAGCGACTTCCTATGACAGCGAGTTGCACGTAAATCACTTTTTCTGCATGATTTATTTTATAATAGTTTTAGGAAACCCCTGCAGAATTCCATGACCTCATATTTTCTAATTTGCATATTTTTATTTTATTTGTTAGTACGAGAATTTGAAGTATTTGATCTTTAAACAAACCGACGTTCTTACATAAAATACTCGCTCTTCAAATATAAACTACTGTTAGAAAACCCAATGTAATTGGGTACTCGCATATTTCTTCATTAATATTCTGAGCTGCGTGTACAAGTATTTGATATCCAAGCAGAAATTATGTTTATTCTGATAAAATATTTGTGTACGAGTTGTTGGTCACGAGATGCCGTGGTCACGAGTTGCATGTAAATCTGCAAATTGTGCCAAGTTGGGGCGTTGATTTCAAGCAGAAATTATATTATCGCCCCTTAAAAGTGATTCTAAACCGTTTATTTTGTGTATTTTATTTCAGTAAAGTATTTTTATGACGCGCTTGTGTCAATACATATTTTAATAAAAAGAAACCCACGGAACTTTACTTAAAACAAACAAAAATAAGGATTTTGTGCCCAAGGTGTGCCAAATTATGGCGCCAGGCAGTATACACATCCGGCGGCTGTCGAACATGTTTACGATATACATAACAAAAACAAATTAAATTCCATTATTATAAATGTACGTAGGATAATTTAGTAGCCTTACGTCTTGATGATTCGCGAGTTTTAATGTTTTACTTATGAGCTTATTTCACATCCAAATATATTATTTTGCAGCAATTTTGGATGTGTTTTATAAAACTATAAATACCAAAGCACCATTTTATGTTATAAAAAGTGAAAATAGATGCTTTTATATCCATAAAAAACGGCGATACTCGAATCAACAAGACCCTCGAATCAAGGATACTTGAATATACATCAAGGCCTGAAATATATGACAAATTAATGAAGCGACATCCTCACGTACAGTTTATTGGACGATCTAATGCCCAGGTCCCACAGTGACGAATTTTAAAGACGATTATCGGCAAATAGCAAATTCTCCAGTATTCTTGGTGGATTCCTCATTCTTCATTTGTCTTCAGTTTTCTTCATAATTCATCTTTTCATGGCGATAACAAGTTGATGTTCAAAACTATTGCTGGTATTCGCCGATTTTTGCCGGTTTTTAGTTCGCCATAAGCACTCAACACTAATGGTATCAGATTCTTTTATGTTGTAGCCCTGTGTTGGGACATTGGCCAGCAAATTATACTGCCTTCTTGTTCTCAGTAAATTCGCCAGATATTCTTCCTTGTTCTCAACTGGTTCTTCCTTTGTTATAGAAGATTGTATCATTCTCCCCTACTTGTAGCTAATTTGTGGGTAATTGTAGTCAAATTGCCAGATATCTTCACCAGTTCGTAGGGTATTCTTAGTACTTTCTTGCTTTGTCGAACAGTCGAAAAGTATCATAGAAGGGTCATAGAAGTATGAAGATCCTTTTTCACGTGACCACACTTTCCCGCCTTTTTTCGGCGAATTTTAACGAATTTGGAAGTTGCTTCTTGTTTTCTATATTCACTGAGATCATCGTAGCAACCTCTCCACTGTGATACCTTGGCATTAGATTTAAGACATATGTAATATTGTATATAATTTGCTCTATAAAATCATACAATTAGTAAGAAAAAGTCTATATTCAACCAATTCAGCTATAAAACTATGAATTTTACTGTATTTATAGGTATTTTATTCATTAAATCTCAATAAAGTTTTGTTTACATTTTGAAGGAAGTGTCTGGTGGGTTTGACCAGTCAGATTCATTGTTGCTATGATGATCATTGAGGTGTACTAAATTGAAAAAGAAGCTTTTAAGGTACAAAAATGCTAGCAAACAATTTTTAAAAGGTGTAACCCTTAAAGGAAAGTAAATAATATAAAATATTAGGCATATGTAAATAGCTATCACTTAGCATGTAAATTAGGGGTGGGTCAGTAGGCCCGGTATCTAGGTATCAAAAACATTTTACTGAAATACCGTGATGAGATTTTACAACCGCCACTTCGCTTGTCAGCACATCGAATGGCAGGAAGATTAAAATATCCGAAATACTAGTATACCCAAAATCTGAAGAAATTATAAGCTTTTATTCCCAATTATCCCGGAATCGGTACGGTTTTGCATTGACGACCTCCCGATTTACATATTTTTCATACCGACCCATCCCTAATGTAAATAATGAAAAAAATCAGATGGAAGATTTCAAGTGGCACTCATCTTTTGTAAATATTTTAGAAACTTCTTTATCCACAGTTATTTAAAATTTATACCATTGGAAAGGTTTCAAAGTGCATATGTTCCATTGCATTAAAATCTGCACATAAACAAACAAGAAGACATTATTGACAGTTAAGTACATTTTTACAAGTAATTTCATTTCCTGTGGTACGCATTCATAACATTTCTTCTGATATCTTGGACCAACCTTCCTCAAATTTAGGAAAAAAAACATTATTTTAGCTTAACTTGAGATGAATATCATGTGTGTAGCTTAGATGAAACATCACATAAGTGGATTTTTAACAAAATTTGAGTAAGATGGTGGATCTCAACAGGTGTACATCTTTTTAAAATATTTTTAAAAATTGCATTACCTAAACATACAAGCTATATATCATAAAAGCAATGGAACATTTCTCATTTTATTGCATTAAAATCCATCAAGAAACCAGAGAGAATGAAGTTATTGTATCCCCAGACGAAAGTCGGGGATATATTGGATTCAGGTCCGTCGCGCCGCCGCAGAAATTTCCTTGTGGACGCGATAACTCAAAAACAAATTAATATTTTTTTTTCAAACTTGGTACACATGTTAAGGGTGCCCAAAGGAAGATCCCTATTTTAAGGTGACCTTAAACTCCCAGTAAAAAAGAACTTATGGCCACCTTAAGGTCAGAAATTGGACTTTTGGCCACTTAGAGCCCTGTAGGTCACAAACTATGATGCTCAGCTGGCTGAAATTTTACCTGACAACACATTAATATGTTCTTAGTACATGTGCCGAAAATCACGACTTTAAGTTGAGGAGAAAGTTGTGTTTGAGGCCCATAAATACCCCCACTTAGGGATTTTTTGCTATACTTTTCACATATTTTGCCCTATAATTTGGAAGTGGTAATTCTGATGAGTCTCAAACTGCGCTAGGTATAACTTTGATATGTAATCCTTGTCTGTAGAAAATTTTAGGGCTGTAGGTTTACCCAAAGGGGTCGACTTAAGGTCTCAAAAGTGCCCACAGAGACCCAATTTATGCACTTTTTGCCACTTTCAAGCACTGTAGCTTTCAAACTATGTCTCTCATCTAAGTTAAATATCATCTGGGAATATATCTATGTGTTTTCTTGTATGTGCCCCAACATTTAGGCCTTTAATAGACAGTTAACCTGTGTATCAGGACCATAAACACCCACTCGAGTGACCCTTATAAGACATTTTTCACATCTTTTTCCCTGTAACTTGGAAATGGTAAGTCGGAGAAGTTTCAAACTGTATTAGATGTATATCCTGTGTGTAATCTTAGTATGTAACAGATTTTAAGTCTGAAGCTTTAATTTTGAAGGTCAAACTGAGGTCTCTAAAAGGCTCCCAAAGACCCAATATTTGGACTTTTTGCTACTTTTAAGCCCTGTGACTGTCAAACTATGTGACTGATAGAGCTCAAATCCTATCTGGGAAGATATTAGTATGTTATTTTTATATGTGCCAAAAATTAAGGCTTTAAGAAGACATTTAACCTGTGTATGAGGACCATAAATCCCCACCCGAGTGACCATTTTTAGACATTTTTCACATATTTTTCCCTGTAACTTGGAAATGGTAAGTCTAAGAAGTTTCAAACTGTATTAGATGCATATTCTATGTGTAATCTTAGTATTAGGGGTGTGACAGGGTGCCCGGTCACCGAAAGACGGTGACAATCTATGAAACTACCGGGTATATTTTAACGTTCGTGGAAACCGAAAATCTATACTTCCTTTACAGAAAAGGTACAAATTGTGTTGAATAAAATAAATATAACAATAAAAAGTGTTTTACTTACCCTAGAACTCCATTATCTATCATATTTTATCACAACTTGAGCTTCAGTACACCTTAAGTACCTGGACTTCCTGTTTGGGGATTTACCGAAATCAACTAAACTATAACAACAGGCTTGTGACAAAATTTTTCAACCGTGAATTATGTGATGTTTTTTAATTGCGTCCTTGAACTGTAAACCATTGCAAAAGATAAATCTACAATCTTTTGGATTGATTTTTTTTTCAAAAATGGATTCAAAGAGAAGTACAGTTTGGAAGTATTTTGTGCCAAATGATGATAAGTCAAAAACTATCTGTCAGCTATGTCAGACAAGCTTGGCATTCAAAGGTATGTTTTTTTCAGTTTGTTTTCGATTTTAATGATGGATTTATTTTATCAGATTAAACTTTGAAGCTCTTGGACCAAGTCACTAAACAATTTTTTTTTTTTTTTTTTAAGGTGGAAATACATCAAACATGAGAAGTCACCTGTCTTTCAAGCATCCTGGGATAAGTTTGACCAAAGATTCAAAACCAAGCAATTTCCTTGGATCTAAGCAGACCACTCTGACCTCTTTTACCAAAAGAGCTACCCCACTTGCTGAGGCCCACCAACAAGCTATCACAAAAAAATAGCTATTATGTGTGCTCTTGATCTGAAGCCCCTAAGTCTGGTTGAAGGCAATGGTTTTAAGAATTTTGTGCATGCTCTAAATCCACAGTACAGAGTTCCTTGTCGGAAAACTGTATCAAAATATTTGGATGTTATATATGAGGAAGAAAAATCAAAACTGATTGAAAAGATTGGTGGCCAATCAGTGTCCGTCACTTCAGATTTGTGGACGAGCAATGCTATGCAAGCATATATTACAGTCACTAGCCATTTCATCACTCCTGATTGGAAGTTAAACTCCTATGTGCTTGCAACTCGCATGACGGAGGAGCGCCATACAGGCTCAAATATTGCGACAGAGGTGGAGTCTATCCTGAGAGAGTTCAATGTGGCCAATGTTACATCTCTGGTGACCGTCAATGCGAGCAATATGGTCATAGCAGCAAAAGAGCTTAAACTTCCTCATATAAACTGTTTTGCTCACACCCTGCAATTAGCTATAGAGGATGGGCTCAAGATTGGACAAATCTCCAAAACTTTGGGGGCTGCTAGGAAATTAGTGTCCCATTTTAGCCATTCAGTTTTGTCTACAAATGCTCTCATTGCCAAACAAGATGGTAATCTGAAACTGAAGTTGGTACAAGACATACCAACTCGGTGGAATTCCTCATTTTTAATGATGCAACGGCTATTAAAGTTGCGTGTACCAATTTATGGTATCATTTTTGACGACAATTTGACCAAACCCTCTGACAGACTGAAATTAGATCTGAAAGATTCTTTCTGGAAAATAATTGAAGAGATTTGTCCAATCTTGGAGCCACTAGCTCAAGTAACTGAGGTCCTAGGTGCTGCAAATTCCCCTACAGGAAGTTCAGTGTTTGTACTCCTTAGTAATCTAGTTGGCAATATTTTGAAAGAAATACAGACTGATTCAAATGTGGTCAAAGAAATGAAATCAAAAATTCGTGCTGGCCTCCAAAAAAGATTTAAGATAGATGAGAATGGCCTCCCCAGAGAAGAGGTACTGAAGTCCCCCTTGATATTAGCTTGCATTTTTGATCCCAGATACAAGGCCCTCCTAGGTAGAGATATTCTGTCTCCAGATCAGCTGAGTGTTGTACACAAGGAGGTTCTCTCTCTCATGCAAAACATTACTCCTCAATCAAATGTTACTGTTAAGGAGGAAGCAGCAGATGAAGCTCCTTCTCCCAAAAAGCTCAAGATTTCTGATATAATCAAGGGAGATTGCTTAGATCTTCAAAAAGGGTATGTCATTCCAAAAGAAAAGGAGCTAAAGGAGTACTTAGAAGAGCCAATAAGGGTCGCTTGCCCATTGCAATGGTGGCAACAGTGTGAATCAAAATTCCCTAGAGTTTCAAAAGTTGCAAGGCAATTCTTACCTGTCCAAGCCACCTCCATCCCTTCTGAGAGAACCTTCTCAACTGCAGGCCAAACAGTCACCAAATTAAGATCTGCCCTTGAGCCAGATACTGTAGACAAAATTATTTTTTTGAATAGAAATTCTAAGTCTACCCTTTCAAATTTTCAGCCCACCCCTTCAAATTCAGATGCAAAGATGAGCTCAAAATCAGAGCATGAAAATCCAAAAGATTTAGATAAGGTGTTATCTAATGCAGTGGCCACAGAAGTTAAGCAAGAAAGTGATCCAGATATTCCATCAAGCTTGTTTGATTAGAATCAGTTGATTTAGAGACAATTAGAGACACACATAGAGACATGTATAATTAAGTGATTTTGTCAAGTTTATTTCAAATAAAGTTCACAGACAGTAACTGTTAACAGTGTTACAACTTACAGGAAACATTTTAATAAATTCAATAAAACAATTTGCATTCTAAATAGGTTATATTTTGGGGGTACCAGACTACTACTAGTCACGGGCAACATTTTATGACTTTACTGTATCTCCATAGCAACCATAGTTCATTTCCTGTCTGCAGGTAAGTACTCTCTTTTTTTGCTAGTATCCAGTTTAACTGTATTTTGTGTTGCTTTTTTTGACAAAAGGATCATTGTTGCCTTAAAAAACGAAGCAAACTGCAAGGAAATGGTCTAATATTAAGCTTTTGGATGTTCACGATCTCCGGTTACGGTCCGGTTATTTCCCGCGGATTAACCGGAGTCAAAATATTGTCCCCGTCTCACCCCTACTTAGTATGTGACAAATTTTAAGTCTGAAGCTTTAATTTGAAGGCCACATTTAGGTCTCTAGAAGGCCCCATAAAGACCCAGTATTTGGACTTTTTGCCAATTTTAAGGCCTGTGACTGTTAAACTATGTGACTGATAAAGCTGAAATCTCATCTGGGAATACATTATTATGTTCTTTTTACATGTGCGAAAAATCAAGGCTTCAAGTAGACATTTAACCTGTGTATGAGGACCTTAAACACCCACCTGAGTGACCCTTTTAAGACATTTTTCACATATTTTGCTCTGTAACTTGGAAATGGTAAGTCTGAGAAGTTTCAAACTTTATTAGATACATATTCTATGTGTCATCTTAGTATGTAACAAATTTTAAGTCTGAAGCTTTAATTTGAAAGGCACATCGAGATCTCTAAAAGGCCCACAGAGACCCAATATTTGGACTTTTTACCACCTTTAAGCCCTGTGACTGTTAAACTATGTCATTGATGGAGCTGAAATCCCATCTGGGAATGCATTATTATGTCCTTTTTACATATGCCGAAAATCAAGGTTTTTAGTAGACATTTAACCTGTGTATGAGGGCCATAGACAGAAACCCAATTTATGGACATTATGCCACTTTAAAGCCCAGTAACTGTCAAACTATGTGGGTTATAGAGCTGAAATCTTTGAATTTTTAAAAGGAAATGCCTGTCTATTTAAATTTTGAATATTAATAATGTTATGGCTCTCTTCGTCTTTTAAGAACTTATTTTTGTGTGTTATACCTCTGCTTGCTGAGTTTTTAACTTTTTAAAATGAAACTGGTTAAACATATTCAAGTAGACAAAATGGACACTTTAAGTGAGCTTTAAGTCCCAATATTAATGAAATTATATCCTTATGTAGTAAAACTAGGGGATTTTTAACCCTCAACTAGCCCAGTTTTATTCAACTTGCCTCAGTTAATTTTGACACAGCTCCTACAGTTATGAACTCATTTCAGTTGATAATCACATACTTAAAATTCTCAATTCTTTTTGTATTTGAGTACCTTTTTTATATAGATTGTTTGTTTACCATTTATGCTGTAGCACTCCATCTCTTTGTAGTCCCAACACACATCCCCCACCCGGATTCCCCCCACCCACCTCTGGGACCTCCAGCTATATTGAGTGACACTAAATAAACAAAGGTATTTAATGATATCAGATGAGAAACAAAGAACTCAATGGGGTTGCAGATCTTGTGTAATAGTGAGAGAGGTGTGGAGAAGGGGAGAGGGGTGGGGGTAGGAGGTGGTGGGCTTCATTACATATAACACAAAGGGGAGTCAGAACTGAGATTGTGTCACATATTTAGGTTGCATATATATGGACCACATATATAGGTATAGAGGAAATGAATAACTGAAAACAATTTGCAAATTCTAAAAATAATATAATAAAATAATAATATAAATAATTTTTTTTTAAATAATATTTTATTTGTGAACAAATATAGAAACAGATATGCGCTTTTGGGATTATGAATTTTAGAATGGACATTGAATCATCAATCATTTAAATACTTTGAAGGAAGATTGAAAAGTATGATGAGTTGAGTTAAAAATAATATTTTATTTGTCAACAAATATAGAAACAGATATGCTCTTTTGGGATTATTATTTTAGAATGGACATTCAATCATCAATCATTTAAATACTTTGAAAATAGGTTTAGAGTTATCATTGCAGGAAGATTGAAAATATAATTTGAGTTATGTATTCGGCGTCTGGGGATACACCATCTTCCTTGGGAAGATATAAACAGAGTAGATTGATGTGCTGAAGTTCATATAATAATGGGTAATTATGTTTTAAAAAATTCCCGATCAAAACCTGTGGCGTGAGTGATGACCTGTCTGGGGATATGTTGGCGCCGAGTTGGCCCAATCTAGTTGAAATGTGACTTGGGTTTTACAACTAATTACTGACCTATGGTGGACTTATTTACTTATCTATTGAATGAATGAAACAACTTATTTCACTGTTTTTGTTTTTTGTTTTCTTTTCTGTCAAAGCATAGGTTTTCTGCATTAATCTGCCTATTTTTGTACACAAATCGAAAGGGTATGGGGTACTCTGGGAGATACTGTGGTCATGATTGGTATTACCCACTGTTGACAACATTCATGTGCTTTTTACTTAATGAAATGGTATATCAAATTTGTTTAAAGCAGAAAGAATGCAGCATTACCCGTCCCCCCCCCCCCCCCCCCCCCCCCCCCGGCCTTTTGAAATATTAAAAATACATACAAACTTTGTTATCATATTGCAGTTATACTTATCATTTTTACCCCACAGCCCTTAAGGGCTGTTGGGGTATTGTTTTCACCCATGGTGTCCGGATGGGCGGGCGGGGGGGGAGTCCGGGCGGGCGGGCGGGTGGGTGGGCGGCGGGAAAAGAGTTTGTCCGGGCTGTATCTCAGAAACCGTAAGGTGTAGGAAGTTGATACTTGGTAGGGACATTGGTTAGGGGGTGTAGGTGTGCAACGTCATGGTCTGACCTTGATTTGACCTTTGACCTTGCCGTAGTGACCTTGAGTTTGAAAATCTTGTCCGGGCTATATCTTGGAAACCATAAGGTGTAGGAAGTTGATACTTGGTAGGGATATTGGTTAGGGGGTGTAGGTGTGCAACGTCATGGTGTGACCTTGATTTGTCCTTTGACCTTGCCGTAGTGACCTTGACCTATAAAATCTTGTCTGGGCTATATCTCAGAAACCGTAAGGTGTAGGAAGTTAATATTTGGTAGGGACATTGGTTAGGGGGTGTAGGTGTGCAACATCACGGTCTGACCTTGATTTGACCTTTGACCCTGCTGTAGTGACCTTGACCTATAAAATCTTGTCCGGGCTATATCTCGGAAACCGTAAGGTGTAGAAAGTTGATACTTGGTAGGAATATTGGTTAGGGGGTGTAGGTGTGCAGCGTCATGGTCTGACCTTGATTTGACCTTTGACCTTGCCGTAGTGACCTTGACCTATAAAATCTTGTCCGGGCTATATCTCAGAAACTGTAAGGTGTAGGAAGTTGATACTTGGTAGGGATATTGGTTAGGGGGTATAGGTGTGCAACGTCATGGTCTGACCTTGATTTGTCCTTTGACCTTGCCGTAGTGACCTTGACCTATAAAATCTTGTCCGGGCTATATCTCAGAAACCGTAAGGTGTAGGAAGTTGATACTTGGTAGGGATATTGGTTAGGGGGTGTAGGTGTGCAATGTCATGGTCTGACAAGGATTTGACCTTTGACCTTGCCGTAGTGACCTTGAGTTCGAAAATCTTGTCCGGGCTATATCTCGGAAACCGCAAGGTGTAGGAAGTTGATACTTGGTAGGGACATTGGTTAGGGGGTGTAGTTGTGCAACGTCATGATCTGACCTTGATTTGACCTTTGACCTTGCTGTAGTGACCTTGACCTATAAAATCTTGTTGCACCTTTGAATCTGTTTTTTTGATGCAGATTTAGCACTGTTAAAGTCATATTAGAATTTATTAAGAATTTTACTTTCATAACTTCCCATTGTAAGAGATAGAATTTCATCAAGTGAGCCACAGATTTTTCTCCAACACCACACATAAGCATTCATTAAATGTATTACCACTTCTGTATGCATGATAATATTCAAACCATCTAAACCATAATTGGGCCATGCGGGTGTAGATAAAGAGTGTTGAATTTTAGTTTGCTGATTAATGCTGTTATCTTGTTATTGAATTATCTTGTTTTAGTACTTCATCTTTATATGCATTATCTTTCTTTTAAACATTATTTCTCCATTTAAACATTGTTTGGACCTTTATATAACTGACAGTGCTCTGAAAGTATCCTGAAGTTTGTACTGGTACAGTACTTCTGTATCTGATGGTGTTGAAAATATTTCCCTAGGCTGTGGGGTACGGGCATCTCTGATGCTATTTTCTTTGTTTCAGGACAGTTTTGGAACAAAGAGACAAGTTGTATGAACAACAAGCTGAATATCTACAACTGAAGACTGTGATAGAACGCATTCAGGTCATCTCACGGCTTTCTTCCTAACTATAGTTCCCAGTCAATACCTGCTGCACCCCTGGTTTAAAACTGCTCAGGTCACCAAAAGCCACCCATTTCCTTTGTCAAAATAATGTGAAAATAACTAGAAAGCACTTGTAGAGTGCAGCCCTCCACCAACGAACGTTTCCAAAAAAGCAGGGTTTTTTTTTATATTCAGAATATGATCTGGGTCTTTTCCAGAATCTAATCACTCCTTCCTTTGGTCAGGCCCTACCCACATAAAAATGTTTTATTGTAATATGCTCATTACTTTTGAATAAGGCCAACCAGAAACCTAAAGCCATTGAAAATACATAGAAAATGGGACCTTTGAAAGTGTGGGATTTTTAGTATCCAGAATGTGAGCCGGATCTTTCCTAAAGTGTATTCATATCATTCTTTGGTCAGTCCCAACCCACGTTATAAAAATTCAGAAATGTCTGTTCATTACTTTTGTAGTTATCACTATATAGTGAAAACTATTGTCAAATTTTTCAGAACACACATTATTGTAAAGTTTTACATTTTATCTTTATGGCTAGCCCATAAAAATAATTATAATAAAAAAAAAATAAAAAAAATATGGTGAAATATTTCACTTTAATTCACTTTTCACACAATCCTGAGGTGTCTCACCAAGTGATAGTAAAACCCAAAAGAAATTTATACTAGGTCAGATTTAAACACAAATTTTTAAAACTGAATTCATGGTTTGTACATATGACAGAATTCACAGATGCTATTTATGTACTATTGAAAAAAATAACCAGAATGGAAGAAATGCCATTATTTACAAATGTTGTGACCATATGACTGCTATGCCTTGTATTTTGTTTTAACTATAAACTTATAACCATATAATGGTTTATGAACAGTGGTTTAAAATTGAATTGCTAAATTGCAGTGAGACACCATCAATTTGACTTTTGTTAAGTACAATACCTCCTTGTTGATGTTTACTTGGTAATGGCTGACGAGTGGCTAAATCTTTTATATGTAGTATTGTTTTCTGAGGTATTGGCTTTTGACAGTGGAAACATCTGTTGAAGATTCAAATTGTGTCACTTAGTAGCTTCAGGTAGAAGTGAGTCTGTTTGTGTGAGTTCTGCAAATGAATGTTGACAGACAGGTAGTGTGTAACTGAATATATTTTCATACATTTTCTACTTACAGGAGACAGACCAGAAGGAGCTCAAGACACGTGTTGACTTGGGGTCCAACTTCTACGTCCAGGCAAAAGTGTAAGATAAGCATAGTTGTTATTAATGTGTTATTACGTATTAGTAATTACACCCCAATATTTCTGGCATTTTATCCCCCATTCTGACAACCAATGGCTCAAGCCAGTGTTTATTATTTACCTTACTATTGTGGAAGTCATTATACCCTGAAACAACTTCTAGGGGTAGTACACAATCTGTGCTGCACATTAATCCAGAAAGAATCTGGGTTATAGTAAAGTTTTTGGTATTAGGTATCTACTGAAAATCTGTATTTCCTGTAAATATGATGGCCAACATAACAAAACTAATCTAGCAGTTTATTGCATGAAAATTGTTTGACATGATAAAAACCACCAGAACATGCCTGCATATTTGTCACAGATGATAAATCAAGCGTACCTTGAAATTTTTCCTCCAGTAATAATTAAGGAGACATTGCCACAAAATTGATAGTAAGATAAAGGAAATTTTAATTGTATCTCAGAACAAAAAGTTCTAAAGCCAGAGCAGGAGCCATCACTGTGGACTGTTGTTTGGCATTCCGGTTCTGTGATCACTTTCCTATTAGACCATAGCAACCTTTGGGAAAAATGCTGGAACAAACAAGTCATTTTCTTGAATCCAATGCATTGACAAATCCCGCTGCATTCCAAACAAGTCCAGCAGTATATTTCAACACAAACTAATAGGGTTATTGAATCATATGCAAGTTGTCACCCAGCATGTTTCCCCATTGTCCTAAAGTTTAATAGTTCTGCATCTTTTTTCAAGTAGGAAGTGGTTTTTCACATGGAGTGGTCATGTATTGTTTACCTGTATTCCTTTGTTTAATACAGGAATTCCATACATGTGTCTTATCTACTGATGGGAATCGCCTCCAAGTTGCATGGTCGATTAATCGTCCAGTTTTCTGAGCGATGATTGAGCCATAATCGATTCCATTGTTCGTTATATCAGGAAACACATTCCCGGATAAAGTATATGTCAATGCGGTAGGAATAATGGTATTTTGACGTTTAGAATCTACCAAAAAACACTCCCCTGTAAATATGGCGGTAGATATAAACAAACCCAAAATTTGTGACAACTCTGTCGATTTATTAAGGAAACTGCCCAAAATATTTTTTAAAAAACCGTGGATATTTAGATACATAAAGAAAGGTAATTAAGTATTACAAAATTTTCAGTGATAATCATGAATCGATGGACACTAGCTCCAGATCAATCATCGCTACTACAGTGAATTTCGACCGACCATTCGATGTCTGCAGACAATCGTTCTATCACAAGACTCTTATTGTAAGAGCTAGCTGATTCATAACTCGGGAGGCTACTTCCACTAGTCCTGTTGAAGAACGGTTTATCACATGATGTATCCCAAGTGGAGAAATAAGTCGTACAACTAAGAAGAGTGTCATTACACTCTTCTAAGATATGTTAGGTTTCATAAAAATTAGTTATAATATCAAGCAGTTGTTGTATTGAGACAGAAAGGTCACTCACAAAGTTTTTTTTTAACATGGTTAAATGGAACACGCATCTATGATTGTCGGAATTTGCACTTCCGAACTTTACGACCATTAAAGATAAGTGATATGATCATTATGGTTAATTGCAGTACTTTATTACCAGAAAGATTGGGTGGCAAACATGTCTAATTGAAGTTGGAGTATAAGCTGTAATTTTTGTATTTTTAACAGACAATCACACATCTTTATCTAAATGGTGTTTACTTATTACATTGAGTCTCTGTGTACTTTTTACATGTATTACTTTGTCTGTTTTATGTGTTTTTGTATTTTAAACAGACCAGACACCTCGCACATCTTTGTCCAAGTTGGCTTTGGTTTTTACGTTGAGTTTGAGCTTCCCGAGGCTCTGCGGTTCATTGAGAAGAAGACAGCACGGTTGACTGAACTCAGTGACGAGTTGACACGAGACTCAAATAAAATAAAAGCAAATATCAAGCTTGTGCTGGAGGTAAGGCGTGCTGTCATGGCAACTCCATTTACTTACTACTGAGCCAGTAAAGTTACCCGTTGAAAGTTGTTACCTCCAGTTCAAGGCAATCTTATCACCTCTTCATAGCTAACTTTTATCAATGCATTTTTTCCACACAAATATATTGTGAAACTGCACAACTTGTTTAGAATTGTCTGTCCTCCATTTGGCATATTTATAATACTTCCTCTCTCCAGATAGCTACATTCAACTCATAAATATCGATGAGCAAATCAAATATGTCTGTATTGTATTTGTGTGATAATCCAGTCCTGTATAACCAGAGACTGCTGAACTGAGTTCATGAATATTGATGAGCAAATGAAATGTACTTTATGTCTGCAGACTTTCACATGGATATAGTATTTTAAATTTTTACTAGGAAACAGCATTGAGAAATAGTGGAGAGTAGTTTTATAATTACCACCCACTTTGTTAGTTGATAACATGTTGAAAAAATTTTAAAATTATGCAGGATTGGTAAGTCTGACCTAACATAAATATTTCTTCCCGTGCTTGACCTTTTAATGCCAAGCGCTGAGCTTTACTGGTTGAGTGGTAACACTTGCACTTTTAGGGGATTCCCATCAGATTAACTTGTTGAAGTGTCAGACTGTGCTTTTCTAAGTATGTGCAGTAATTAGGAGAGATAGAAACTCAGCAGAGGTTGTCACTTCTGGTCTCAGCTGTGACTCTTGTATTACAATTCAGAATCTTTACTATCTAATACACTGCTGTCTCCCACCCTGACCTCTGCCTTTTGTAACAGGACCTTTAGAGTGTTTTGAAAAATGACATGAAATCGAATTAAATCACACAATTCCAGTGTGACTAGTCCTTGTAAAGTGAAACAGGATGTACACCAAGGTCTTGTATATTGTGCTGTTGTAGGGTCTGCGCGAACTCCAGGCTGATGACCTACCAGGTTTAAAAGAAGATTCTGTCAAGCCTGCGGTCAATATCTTTGACTGAAATTGGGACTTAGAAGCAATAAGTTGAGGCACTGACGTACACCATAAACGAATGTTGTCTGGCTAAAGTTGGAGGTGGTGTACCAGGCTGTTCATGTATTTCATAAAGAGCATTAGTTTGTACAACAGTCCCATAGTAGATAAATCCTTTATGTAAAAGTGTTGGTTGATATGCCAGCCAGTTCATGACTGAGTGTTCACTGGGGTAATTGCTTAATTTCACACTGATTGAGGAAGGAATTATTTGATCACAGTGGCAACAAAACAAACGACTATGTCATACTAATGTCTTTACAAGCTGCATATGTTCCTGTCTCTGATTAATCACTGGGCTTGTCACAGAAGGTAACTTAAAGCCACATTTTATTGCCCTACAATAGCTTATCATGTGGAACTGAATGCTATTGGATCTTTAAAATTAGCCAGTTTTTTTCATTGTCATAGATCATTCTGTACATTTTATTTTGTGACAGGATCAGTATTTTCCATATTTTTTACTGATCAAAGTTTCGGATCGGCTTTCTTCGGACAGCAAGCATGTCGTCCCACCAAAGTAACACCAACAAACCCCGAGCATTAAAATGCCGACATTTTTGTTTTTCTTTTGATCGACACAACTATTGCCCTACCTGCAGAGAGGCAGGGAAGGGAGACGACCCTTGTGTCACATATGATAAACCTTGCCAGTTGTGTTGTTCTTTCACAAAAGAACAAAACTGTAAAATTAAACACAGGAAACGGTATTCACGCAAACATCAGTCAGACTCTAAAGACGAGGTGGATCAGTTAGATGATCCAGATATAGAGGAGGTATTTTCAGGGTCAGACCTGGAACACACTGCCCAGCAGCTGTACTCTTCACCTGAAACCCAGCACCAAGGCTTGGAGGCATTGTCGAATAAAACACCTCAAACTGTCCCACCTACTCCAGATACAGCCCTCAAGCATAAAATAGAGAAAAATCTGGGTTCTAAACTTAACATCCAACTTCAACAACAAATGGGGGTTTTCCAGGCTTCTATCATGGAAACCCTACAGTCTTTGAGAGACGAGATTAAATCTGTCAAAAAACCAAATTCCAAAGTGGGGGTGAATCAGATCTCCGCTTCAAATCCAAAGCCTGGTTCGAGCCAACAACCTAACTTGCAAAAATCCCGGAGTACTAAACATCCGAGCACCAAACACTCGGATGACCTCATGGAGACCGACTTTGTTGGTCCTCCCTTACCACCACAGTTTGTCCAGCGGTTCGAGTCCGAGATCCCTTCGGATCCGAACTCCGAGCAATCCAAGTCTTTTGCTGTGGCAAAACCGAAGAAATACTCTGATAAAAGGAAACATAAGTCTCGGGCTAAATATGTCACTTCATCTTCCTCCTCAGAGGAATCTGAGTCCTCTGTGCAAGTCAAAAAGTCTTCTAAGCCCAAAGGGGCTTCTTCTGAACAAGAAAAACAAAATTTAGACCCAGACCCTGTACTTTATCGGGAAGTAGATATGTCTGGCTTGCCCTCACAATATACCAAGGACATAGAAACCTTTAGGCAGATTTTGAATCTCCCTGACCCAGGGGACAGTATGCCTAGGTCCTCTACCACAGTCTGGGCTCTGAATGATGTAGCAGGCCAACAGGAGCTTAGGCAAAGGGGCCCTTCAGCTATGCTCCCACTCAGTCCTCAACTAAAAGATGCTTTTGTTACATTTGAACAGGACTTTCAGTCTGCTAATTTACGTGAGGGTAAGTATATAAAACCCCCTGCTTCCACTTCCAAGTGGTACAAGTTGGGACAACCTTGTTTTGAGGACAAGTTACAAGAATTGAACACAGATATTGGCAAAATCTGTATCTCCCCTAAACCCTCTGGGGCCCCTATGGGCAAGGTCCCCCTACCGGTAATCAAAGAGTTTGAGCATCAGGCAAGGCAAAATCTCTGTACCCTTAATTTTTCGGTTGCCTTCACCAAGACTGCATCTGAATGCAACCTGATCATGGAAAAATGTCAAGACAAAATCAAGGCTACTGTCAAAAGAATTAAAAACCAAATTCAAAAGGGTGCCAATCCTGAAAAAACAGCCACACATGGTTATGAAAAATCCTGTGAATATCTAGATATCATGAATAACCGGATTCTCATTCAGCAGAGAGCCTTAGCCTGTCTAAGTAAGGCTTTAGCCCACATTCTCCAGAGGGAGTTGTACACCATGGGTAATTCAATCCTTCTCAGACGTGAGGCTGAAATGACCCATCTTCAACCTCATTTGGGGGATTCTAGACGTCAGGAACTTAGGAACTCCCCTTTTTGGTCCACTACCTTGTTCCGGCCTCAATTGATCAAGGACGGAGAAGAGTTCCTCCTTCAAAAAGGCACCCCTAAAAACACTCAGGGTTTTGTACCCTATCAAAACCAGCCCTATCATGGTCCCCACCACAATAAGAAAAGAGGCTCCTACAGGAAACGCCCCTATGGGGGACCGTCAACTCAAAGCAGTACCCAATCATTTTTCTCAGGCAGGGGGAAATTGAGTAACAGGGGCTCCAGAGGTCATTTACAACCTCACCCAAGGGGACGAGGGTGTGGAAACCCCTCCTACCAATGATTCCTAAGCCTCGCTCAGTCCATCAGTAGGAGAACATCTCCGTTCTTTCAGTATGTCATCCCACCAAACAACACTTCTCAAACAGTCCCACAACCAGGTGTTTTACAACAATCCACAGCATCTGAACATCCACGCCTGGTGTCTAGGAGTGGACAGCTCCAAGAACAAGGCTTCTCTGTGGAGTTGGCAGAGAGACTTGCTGCCCCTCAAAGGTCATCAACAAGGACCATCTAAAAGTCAAAGTGGGCCCTACCTGAAGAATGGTGCAGAGAAAATTTGGTGGATTTCTCCACTGCCTCTGTGAAACAAGTCTCAGACTTTTTCATGTACCAGTACCAAGATCTAAACAGGCGCTTGTCACTGGAAAGCTCACAACACATTTTCAAAGTTTTACCTAAAGTACCTTACTGGGTCAGATAATTACAACAATATGTACCTGGGTCCAGGAGTAACAGCTGAACAAGTCCTAGACCCTTCCCCTCCAACTAGTCATCCTCTGGAAGAAAAAATGGAGGGGCACGTCCCCTGTGACGAAGTCTTCAGGAGTCTATATCCCAGGATCTAGGTATTGGCTACCTCCTCAGGATGTCTTGATCTTTTATTTTTTAAAAACAGTATTTAACATGTATAATGTATTATATGTTTCTCGAGGTGACCCCATAATATCATTTTTCCCCACAGCCTTTCACCCATGGTATCCGGATGGGGGGGTGGGTGGGTGGGTGGGAAAAAGTTTGTCCGGGCTGTATCTCAGAAACCGTAAGGTGTAGGAAGTTGATACGTGGTAGGGACATTGGTTTCGGAGGTGTAGGTGTGCAACGTCATGGTCTGACCTTGATTTGACCTCTGACCTTGCCGTAGTGACCTTGACCTATAAAATCTTGTTGGGGCTGTATCTCGGAAACCGTAAGGTGTAGGAAGTTGATACTGAGTAGGGACATTGGTTAGGGGGTGTAGGTGTGCAGCGTCATCGTGTGACCTTGATTTGACCTTTGACCTTGCTGTAATGACCTTAACCTCTAAAATCTTGTCCGGGCTATATCTTGGAAACCGTTAGGTGTAGGAAGTTGATACTTGTTAGGGATATTGGTTAGGAAGTGTAGGTGTGCAACGTCATGGTCTGACCTTGATTTGACCTTTGACCTTGCCATAGTGACCTTGACCTATAAAATCATTTCCGGGCTATATCTCGGAAACCGTAAGGTGTATTAAGTTGATACTGGGTAGGGATATTGGTTAGGGGGTGTAGGTGTGCAGCGTCATGGTCTGACCTTGATTTGACCTTTGACCTTGCTGTAGTGACCTAGACCTATAAAATCTTGTCCGGGGTATATCTCGGAAACCGTAAGGTGTAGAAAGTTGATACTTGGTAGGAACATTGGTTAGGCGGTTTAGGTGTGCAAGGTCATGGCGTGACCTTGATTTGACCTTTGACCTTGCTGTAGTGACCGTGACCTATAAAATCTTGTCTGGGGTATATCTCGGAAACCGTAAGGTGTAGGAAGTTGATACTGAGTAGGGACATTGGCTAGGGTGTGTAAAACGTCATGTAAAACGTCATGGTGTGACCTTGATTTAACCTTTGACCTTGCCATAGTGACCTTGACCTATAATGCCTTGTCTGGGCTATCTTTTGGAAACCATAATATGTAGGCAGTTGATATTTGGTATGGACATTGGTCAAGGGTTATATGTGTGCAACGTCATGGTGTGACCTGGATTTGACCTTTGATCTTGCATATCTGATGCTATTTTATGTCTCTACGAGGATATCTGATACTATTTACCTCTTATATCTCTCATATCTTTTTACTGGAATCTTGGTTATTGCACCTTTAGGTGTCTTTTGGTGTAGATTAAGCACTGTTAAAGTCATATTAGAAGTCATTAGCTGTTTTACTTTTGCAACTTCCCATTGTAACAGATGGTATTGCATCAAGTGAGCCACAGGTTTTGCCCCAATTCCACATAAAAGCATGTATTGCTACATCTGTATGTATGGGTAATATTCAAAACATCCAAACCATAATTCGACCATACAAATGAAAATGAAAATGGTAGAAGTCTTAAAGCTTCATAAGTTTACTAAATTGTTTTGTTTTAATACTTAATCTTTACATGCAATTTCGTTCTCTTAGATGTTATTTTCTCTACTTAAACATTATTTGGACACTGACACTGCTCTGAAAGTATCCCAATCTGTGTACTGTTTCACTACTTCTATATCTCATGGTGTTGAAAACTATTTTCCCAGGCTGTGGGGTACAGGCATCTCTGATCCTATTTTTAATCTTTATCTTCCCATTAGTGGCAAAGTTGATGAGATTTTCAACTCAAAATTTCCAACTCAAAGAAGGAAGTCTTGTGGTATTTCACTTCGGGATTCATCCCAGTATTGAAGGCATCATGCCAGTATTATACGTCTATTTTTCGTGGAAGTTGGCCAGATGCTGCGGCCATCCAAGAAAGCATTCAGTCCCACATGGTAAGCTTGTCTCTTATAAAAGCTACATTTAAGTAATTCAAATTTTCAATTTTGTGTAGAATCACAGAATCAGCCGTGTGTATACTGGATCCATATCAGACATCAAGCCTATCCACTGCCTCACACCATGCGTCTCCAGTTGACCTTGGCTATAATCAAGCCTGACCTTTTGGCCAACCCTGTGGCAAGGTCAGAAGTCATGGACTTGATGTTACATCACAAGTTTTACCTAGTCCGATCATGTTCCTTACATTTGACTGTTGCTGAGGCAGAGCTTTTCTATGCTGCTCACAGGGGGCGCTTTTTCTATAATCGCCTAGTGAACCACATGAGCAGTGGTCCAATTAGTACACATATCTTAGCGAGGCCAGATGCCATTGCACACTGGCGCCAGTTGTTGGGACCCACTAAAGTGTTCAGAACCATTTACACCTCGCCCAACTCCATACGGGGACGTTATGGACTCACAGACACACGCAATGCTTGCCATGGTTCAGATGCAGATGAAACGGCAAGACAAGAAATCAGGTTTTTCTTCCCTGAGTTTGATGTGAACTTTTGGTACAAGACACAAGAGGAGAAATTCATCAAAGGACAAGTGAGGTATGATAAAGAGAAGGAAGAACACAGCCTGATATAAAAATGCAAGATTGACAGAGGGAAAATAAAAGCTGGTATAAAGAATAGGATACATTGAGGGAAGAACATTAACTGGTATGAGAACAGAATAAACTGAAGGTACAGGGTACAGGTAGATAGAAAGTACAGGATAGACAGATGGTAGAGAATGGGCTGACATAAAGAATAGGATAGACAGAGGGAAGAGAACAGTTCTGTGTAAGAACAATATACAAATTCCTTTTGTTCACAGTAACAATTGAGGCAGAATTAACTCACGAAAATCACTTGTTAGAATTAAAGTGATTGTGAAGGAAGACTTGTGTAGTTGGTCTAAGGTGTAATGTGGGCCACAACCGGAATGGTTATTGAGAGAGAAAGTTGACTTTTGAAGCGATATATGACAAAATACTGCTTTTGTTCATACACTGTATATGAGGACTTATTGATAAAGTTCTGGAAGAGTACATTGTGGAGAAAATCAATATTTATGTCTGTGTCTATCTCTGTGACTACTAAAACATCCATAGCATTAATCCACAAATGCAGCACCATCTGATGTCCTGTCACTTTATCATTTGTCAGTTGTGTTCGGGAATTTCCCATTGGGAACAATGTTTACAGAAAGTAATGTTGGTGAAGGCAAAATATTGCAGACTTTCAACAAAACTGTTTTAAACTCTTCATGATGTGGTATTAAAGATGTGTTTTCCTTTTTGTGCAGTTATACCACTGACCTGCTAGTGTTGGTGTTGAAATGAAATTTCAGTAGAGATATCAGACTTGTATTTAAAATATTGTTGGTTACCATAAAATGCATCACTTTTCAGATCAACTCGTGTTTAATTTACCAGTATATCATGATAGTTTGTGTAGTACATTAAAAGTGTGCATAGCTCTTGTATTTAGGTAAGTGATTGCATAAAAGCTTTAAAATGTCAAAGTATGTCTCAAAAAGACAATGCAAGTTATACATTAAGTGTTTTGTATGATTAGTAGCAATAAATTACAGAACTTTGGTGATATATTTTCTTAGAAGTTATATTGGAATTGACTCATTTAATGTCCATGTTGAAACCCAGAACGATTATCAATTGAAAATAAAAATATCAATACCTGATACTACCACTATTATTTGGACATAAAAATGTACACACAGGTGATGTGAGAAATCCCAGACTCTAGTGGTCATACCATTGGGATGGGAGTTGGTTTTATCAGGAAAATTCTCAGAGACATGCATTGTGCTGTATATGTAGTCTTTAACATTGCCAGTTGTCACTTAGAACTTGTACAGTATACTGTAAATATTACCTATGTAAGTTAAAATTAGGCAGAAGTGGAAATCGTTTTAAAGTTCAGAAAATGCTGTATTTGTGAAGCTGTTAGTGGAAATTACATATATCTGAACAATTTGTGTGATGCAGAGTGTATAGAGTGTACTGTGGTGGTGTACACATTACAAATGTACTGTGTTTTGTCAAAGGTCTTTTTATAACCAGTTAATCCTGTTAACGAATAAGCAAACGAATGGCCATGAAAATAAAACCTTAGTGGAGGGATTGATGAAAATTCCAGCACATTTTAAACTCCTTTGCAGAGAACCAGGAATACCAGGAATACCCCACTTTTATAAATTTTCTACAAACATTACTGCTTTGGTTATATAGTGATCATGTCATTTTGTTCATGTTTGTTGAGTATTGTATAAATAATATGCATATTATGGCAAGTGTTTCTTTTACTTAACAATAAACAAAAACTTCAATGACAAAGTTTCAAAACTGGTATTTTGAATAAGCAATGTTTAAACCCATGTTCTTTGTATATTTTTAACAAAATCTTTCACAGAAGTGAGCTGAGAATTCATTTAACTAGTTGTTTATTATTAATATTGCTAAATTAATATATTACATAAAAGTCTCAGTATAGTATTACTTTAAATAATTACATTGGTTTTTTTTTATAAAAGTATAATTGTTGTTATGTATATTTGGTATGTGAGTAATAGTTGTACAGTGGGTCATGAACACTATACTGTTTCTTGTAATATCTCTTGAAATATGTGTGTTAAACCAAGACGTACCAAACACAGCAACTGTTACTTGGAGATTTTACCAGCATATGTTAATATTATATTTATTGTATCCACCGGATAGTATCCGGTGGATACTACGGATTTGACTTCGTTACGCCTCCGCCGCCGCAGTGTGTAGAGAGATTTCACCGTTACCGCTCTAACGAAAAAAATATTATAGCTAGCCTTCTCAAATTTGCAGGATATATTCATAGCCATAAAATCTTGCCTGGGAATATTTTTGGCCTCATTTTGAAAAACAAGATGGCTGCCACGGGCATTTTTCGACTTTAAACAAGGACTTTTGGTGGCCCTCTAGAGCAAAGGGTATTATAGGTAGAGATCTCAAATTCGCAGGATGTGTTCCTCATTATAAAATCTTGACTGGGAATATTTTTGGCCTCATTTTGAAAAACAAGATGGCTGCCACGGGCATTTTTCGACTTTAAACAAGGACTTTTGGTGGCCCTCTAGAGCAAAGGGTATTATAGGTAGAGATCTCAAATTCGCAGGATGTGTTCCTCATTATAAAATCTTGACTGGGAATATTTTTGGCCTCATTTTGAAAAACAGGATGGCCGCCACGGGCGTTTCTTTGCAGTCATGAAAAGTGCTTATATCTCCCTTATTATTGGTCTTAGAGGTTTGGGATGGTTAACCAACCTATAGGAAATCATGGGCTGGGAATCTTTTGGTGTGGTCAGATGTGACCTTGGACCCCTCCTTCAAGGTCAAACGAGGATAGCCAAACTTAAAAGTGCTTATAACTCGCTTATTATTGGTCCTAGAGGTTTGGGATGGTAAACCAACCTATAGGAAATCATGGGCTGGGAATCTTTTGGTGTGGTCGGATTTGACCTTGGACCCCTCCTTCAAGGTGAAACTAGCATAGCCCAACTTAAAAGTGCTTATAACTCGCTTATTATTGGTCCTAGAGGTTTGGGATGGTAAACCAAACTATAGGAAATCATGGGCTGGGAATCTATTGCTGCGGTCGGATTTGACCTTGGACCCCTCCTTCAAGGTCAAATGAGGATGGCCCAACTTAAAAGTGCTTATAACTCGCTTATTATTGGTCCTAGAGGTTTGGGATGGTAAACCAACATATAGGAAATCATGGGCTGGGAATCTTTTGGTGTGGTCAGATTTGACCTTGGACCCCTCCTTCAAGGTCAAACGATGATAGCCAAACTTAAAAGTGCTTATAACTCGCTTATTATTGGTCCTAGAGGTTTGGGATGGTAAACCAATGTATTGGAAATCATGGGCTGGGAATCTTTTGGTGTAGTCGGATTTGACCTTGGACCCCTCCTTCAAGGTCAAACGAGCATAGCCAAACTTAAAAGTGCTTATAACTCGCTTATTATTGGTCCTAGAGGTTTAGGATGGTAAACCAAACTATAGGAAATAATGGCCTGGGAATCTATTGCTGCGGTCGGATTTGACCTTGGACCCCTCCTTCAAGGTCAAATGAGGATAGCCCAACTTAAAAGTGCTTAGAACTCGCTTATTATTGGTCGTAGAGGTTTAGGATGGTAAACCAACATATAGGAAATCATGGGCTGGGAATCTTTTGGTGTGGTCGGATTTGGCCTTGGACCCCTCCTTCAAGGTCAAACGAGGATAGCCAAACTTAAAAGTGCTTATAACTCGCTTATTATTAGTCCTAGGGGTTTGGGATGGTAAACCAACCTATAGGAAATCATGGGCTGGGAATCTTTTGGTGTGGTCGGATTTGGCCTTGGACCCCTCCTTCAAGGTCAAACGAGGATAGCCAAACTTAAAAGTGCTTATAACTCACTTATTATTGGTCCTAGAGGTTAGGGATGGTAAACCAACCTATAGGAAATCATGGGCTGGGAATCTTTTGGTGTGGTCGGATTTGGCCTTGGACCCCTCCTTCAAGGTCAAATGAGGATAGCCAAACTTAAAAGTGCTTATAACTCTCTTATTATTGGTCCTAGAGGTTTGGGATGGTAAACCAACATATAGGAAATCATGGGCTGGGAATCTATTGCTGTGGTCGGATTTGACCTTGGACCACTCCTTCAAGGTCAAACGAGGATCGTACACAAAATCATGTGCTGGGAATCTATTGCTGTGGTCGGATTTGACCTTGGACCCTCATTCAAGGTCAAACGAGGATAGCCAAACTTAAAAGTGCTTATAACTTGCTTATTATTGGTCCTAGAGCTTTGGAATGGTAAACCAAAATCTAGGAAATCATGGGCTGGGAATCTTTTGGTGTGATCGGATTTGACCTTTGGCCCCTCTTTCAAGGTCAAATGAGGATTGCCAAAATTAGTGTTTATATCTTGTTTATTTGTATTCCTAGAGGTTTGCAGTGTCACACCAACCTATAGGAAATCATGGGCTAAGAATCTTTTGATATGGTCAGATTTCACCTTGGGCTTCTCCTTCAAGGTTAAGCAATGTTAGAATGGCTTTGGTGAGTTTTCTTCTGGTGGATACAATTTGCATCGGTTCTCCGATGCGATAGGTCTAGTTATATTATTATATTTTTTACATAAAAAGAGGACAGTAATCTGGGGATTGTATCATGTTTGTTACTGAATCATTTTAAGTGTACTAGATCACCCCATCAAGAGTAAATCTTCACTTAATTATAGGAGTACCCTCCGACTGAAATTCTAGCTGAAATGTATTGATAAAATTCATGAAACTCCCCAAAAAACATCTCCCAACACATCAGTCAAAAATGTTTTTATAGTACAATAATAATAATAATAATAGGAAACACTTCTAAAGCACAAAATTGATGAGGCTCCTCTAATATACTGGAATCAAAAAGGGAACAGTCCAAAAACCAGGTGAGTCTGACTAACGACAGATACTTGGTCTGCATGAACGATCGTTACCAAGATTGGTTGTCCCTTCACTCCAACCCCTGTGGCAGTGGGTGCTGATTCTGCTTATGATATATTAGATTCACGGGTGCTCTCTCATATAACCCTGAACTGTCCAAAGGGAGGTAAAACCCCAACACTGTGGATGCATGTGAATATAGATGCTTTTAGGGATTTGAAAAGAGTAAATATTTGTTCAGCTACAAAAGATTTACTGCTAGAGGTAAGCTGTAAAAACAGGACATGAAGAAACATCCAGACTGATTTACAAAGGCCTATCAAAAAATGCGCAGCCATCAAGCTGTTTTCACATAAGGACTTAGCCTGGACGTAGACTTAGAGACAAGACTTTTGTTTTAATCTTAGGCTAAGTCTGTGGTCTTTGGCTTAACTGATTTCACTTGGCAGCTCACGCTAAGCTCTGCTTAAGTCTTGTGCTCAAAGTTAAGTCCACCTTGGGAGTTTGCTCAACCTTTTGTAAATTTAAACTTAAATATAGCCCCAATAAATTTCAACCACTTCAAAATTGAAATGGCTGCAAATAAAGTACAAAGAACACCTACCTAAAAAAGTCTTTGGGAAGTTTTATGTGGTTATAAGGTTTCACATTGCAAAACAGCAGATCTGTTCCCATTAGTATATTTTGAATAGAAATGAAACTGTAATGTGACACAAAAACCACTGTGGTTATTTGATAAGTTTGGACTAAGCTTAGTCACCCTTTGTGAAATCCATTTAAGTCACACACATAGCTAAGATCAAAGTCTTAGATACAAGTCCCCGACTTATCAAAAAGTTGGCTAAGTCTAAGACCCTTAGTGAAACTGGCCCCAGAGGTGAAAAGTATTCATCACAGTGATAGACAATACTTTGCAATGTGCTTGCCTTCCACCGGAAGTTGTGGGTTTGAATCCTTGTGGGGAGGTGTTGAAAGCAATCTTAACCTAAATCAATAAATCAATCTACCAGCTTGCTCTATCTTTCCATTTTAACATGACCTGAATATTAAGTTGGCACTTACTCTGAAAAGAGACATTCTTTAACTGATTTTATCTTTGAAAAAAAAATGCTGTTTTTCAATGGAAAGAATGGTAACCACATAAAAATATCAAAAGACTAATTAATCTAGATTTTTCGCTAAAGCTTTGACTTTGCAGCTTTGTGAAACCCTCTGAATCCAAGATCATAGACTTAGCCTCATTTTAAGACCTAAAATGACACTAAGTCCAGGTTAAGTCCTATTTGAAACCGACCCATGTAGTTTTTCAAAGAAATTCAAATTTAGGTTGATCATAAGAGCTAACAGTTTCATTAGTTTTATTGACTGGATTTAATATAGCTTGTAAGAATGATGCAAAAATAAAAGTTTTTACGCACACGGCAAGAAAACCTGAACGAGTCTTATTTACCAAAGAGGATATATATATATGTTTTTTTTTTCACGTGTCCTATTAAATGTTGCAGGAGGTAAGATGACTCTTTTCTATACATTAAAAACAACACCGCCACATTAAACTACTTCAAAAGAAAAAGCAACAGACACAACAAATGTGCATTTTTAAACAAATGCTTTTGATTTTCATCTGGTAGTACTTGCAAATAGAATAAAAAACCGGGGGCCTTATTCACTAAACCTCCTTTATTTTTAGGTCCCTTAAAGGAAAACGAAAAATCTCCTTTAGTAAGGTGACCGTTAAAATGCTATTCACTAAACCTCTTTTATGGGTTTCCTTACTAAAGGAGACTTTAAATAAAGGATCCTTTATTAAAAGATTGCATTCAGGCATCTGATTGGTTAAGAAAGTTTGTTAACAAGGGCTCCTTTATTTTTTCCTTTCTTTCACATTTTCTTCTTTCCATATTAATTATTCAGCATAAGGTCAGGGTTATAATGTCTTTTCTACTGCCATATAAGGTGACATTTTATATTTTAAGAAATGAATACCTTCCTTTTGTATTGCATACCACATTGTGGGAATGGCCATTATTCATACAGAAATTTTGACACATATCAAATATATTTTCATTGGCTTTCATTTTCAACTAAATATCCCATAAGTTTCAAATAAAGAAGTATGGTGAAATAAATGATATGATATGGAGAAAAAAAGGTGTAAGAACGTTTTTTTTAATATTAATTTTTGGCAAATATAATAAAAGTTCACCAGTTACCTCTATTTTTACTTAAAACATCAAACCACCGAAACTCCCCTTTATCATAAAGGTAGTCACACACTTACCTTGAAAGTTAAGGGGGAAAATGCAAGGATTCCGCAGTGAAGGAAGGTTACTGTATATATAAATTAAAGATTTCCATGAAAGTTAAGGATTTCCTAGATTTTTAAGGTTTCCTTGAAATTCAAGGAAAGAAAGTTAGGCTCCTTTGTTTGGGGGAAGTTTAATGATTACAAAAACAAAGAAAGGAGCAAGAAATAAATGAAATCCTTACTTTTTAAGGGTTCCATTGAATAAAGGAAGTTTACCGAATACGGGCCGGGGAATGGGAATGAATCTTTGGAGTTATTTCTGTGAAAATAAGTCCGACCTTCCTATTATTACTTACTTCATGCCCGTCCTATTGCTTGAGAGACTTTGGGTTGATTTTGACAAGTTTATTTCAGAGCCAACTTAATTACTGCCCTAAAACACCCCACAGCACAAAAACTTAGTCAACAAAAAAACCATACTGAGTACTGTAACCAGATTTTGGTGTGATATAATTTGGCTGAGATAATTTGAGAGATTAATAAATTGGTAATTTTATTGCACCACAATAGCTTACCATGCGGAACTGAATGCTTTCTCTCGAGGCGGCAGAGGCCGTCCAAGAAAAATAGACATCTAGTGTTGACCGAATTCCCCTGTTCTGAGGTTGTACCATAGCAGTGTAATCCCGCGAATCATCCTTCTTTTCTCGTTGGCCATGTGACTATCAAGCGTTTGAAATAAGCTTACTTTATTTCACTGTTTTCTCAGGATATATGTATTGTTGGATGTTTCTATTCAGCCATTTACTTTATTATTGATTATAGCTTATTGTTTTAAACTTTAAATTCTCCAGGATAAGTATTTCTTAACTTTTTTTATTGTGAGAGTTCCGGTTCGGACTGCTCGGATTTATTGCTTAAAAATGTCCTGCCACCAAACGAGTTCTAGCAATCCCAGATCATCTAAATGTTGTCACTTCTGCTTCCCTTTTGATACACATAACTATTGTCCATCTTGCAGTAAAGCTGGCAAAGGGGATGACCATTGTGTTACTAATGAAAAGTCGTGCAATACTTGCTCTGCTTTTACTGAAGATCAGCTTATCAAGATGATAAACACAGACATTGCTATGTTCGGAAGCAGAAAATGTCCGATACCTGTAATACTTCTAAAGATGAACTGGACTTATTGGGGGATGATGACATGGAGGTGTTTTCTGGATTTCAAGCAGACCTTGAGGGTGCTGCAGAAATTATTTTCATCTCCTCCACACCCCCAACCCTTGCATTTTGAGTCCTTGTCTTGAAGAACGCCACAAACTGTCCCTCCCACCCCCTTTACAACATAAGATAGAAAGCAAACTAGATCTGCAACATCCAACTGCAACAGCAAATGGGGGCTTTGAAAGAAGAGACTGGATACAAGAGGCCAGAGCTTGGTCTTTTTGAAGGGCCTTGTATCCTGAGTGAATCAGGAGAACTCTGGTTAAACTTGGTCTTGAGATGAATGATAGAAGGTAACCATTGCTGATAATGTTTACCATGTTGTTTGAAATTTTGTTTGTTAGCCAGTCTCTTCTGAAAGAACGGAGGCAACCACCTACTAGTGGACTGAGGGAGGCTTTTAAGGAGTCATTGAGGGAGGGGTTTCCATTCCATCGTCCCCTTGAATGGGGTCGAAAACAACCTCTGAAATATGTGTTGTTTGATTTCCCCCTACATGAGGAAAACGATTGGTTACTGCTTTGGGAGGAGTTGCCCCCATAGGGGTGTTTCCTGTAGGAGCCTCTTTTCTTATTGTGGTGGGGACCACGAAAGGGCTTATTTTGATAGGGTCCAAAACCCTGTGAATCTTTAGGCGTGCCTTTTTTTAAGGAGGAAGTCTTCTCCATCCTTGACTGATTGAGACCTGAACCAAATGGGCGAATTCCTGAGTTCCTGGCATCTCGAAACCCCTAGATGTGGTTGAAAGAGGGTCATCTCAGCCTTACGTCTTAGCAGGCCAGTGTTACCCATGGTATACAGCTCTCTCTGGAGAATATGGGCTAAGGATTTGCTTAAGCAGGCTAGAGCTCTCTGCTGAATAAGAATTCTCTTATTAAAAACCTCAAAGTAGTCACAGGTGTTTTCATAGCCACGTCTGGCTGCTTTTTTCATGATTGGCACCCTTCTGAATCTGGCTTTTAACCCTTTTGAAAGTAGAGATAAGACTGTAATGACACTTCTCCATAGTAGTGTTACAAGCAGAAGCAGTCTTTGCAAAGGTAGCTGAGAGATTCTGCCTAGCTTGGTGCACAAGTTCCTTAAGAACTTGAAGGGGAACCTTGCCAATAGGGGCCCTAGAGGGCTTTGGAGAGATACAGATCTTTGCAAAATCTGAATTCAGCTCTTGCAGTTTGTCCTCAAAACAAGGCTGTCCCACCTTCTACCATTTTGATGTAGAAGCAGGGGGTTTATATATTTATCCTCAGGTAATTTAGAGGCCAGGAAGTCCTGCTCAAACTTCTCAAAGGTGTCTTTGAGATAGGGACTTGGGGGGAGCATAGCTGAAGGGCCTCTTGGCCTAAGCTCCTGTTGGCCTTTTTCATCATCAAGGCCCAGAACAGTTGTAGAGAACCTAGGCCTAGTTTCCCTGGGGTCAGGGAGATCAAGTACATGCCTAAAAGTTTCAACTTCCTCTGCATACTGTGAGGGCAAGTCAGAAATGTCTACTTCCCTGTAAAAGAATGGGTCTGGATCATTTTGTTGTTGGTCTTGCTCAGAAGGAGCCCTTTGGGGCTTAGCAGACTTTTTAATAGGGACAGAGGACTGATCCTCCTCTGAAGATGAAGACTGTGAGAAGTATTTTGCCCAAACCTTGTGTTTCTTTTTGTCCGAATATTTTTTGGCTCTTGAAGAACACACCCGTTTGGGTTGTTCCATTGTTCAGAATGATGATCCGAATGAATCGGATCTGAGTCATGATTGAACTGAGCACTTTGTCCGAACCGTGGTGGAAGAGAGGGACCACAAAAGTCCATTTCCATATTCTGTTGATCATCCAAGTGACCGGATGCCCGAGGGTTTGGTTGAGTGTTCAGGTTTAACAATTCAACAGGCTGTTTGCTAGGTCCAGCCTTTAATGTTGAAGGAGAGATCTTATCCACCTCTGCTTCGGAGACTTTTTTAATTCTTTGAAATTCTTCTCTAAGAGATTTCATAGCCTCCAGCAGTCGCCTATTTCTAGTCCCCAAGCCTCACCAAAGGTGGAGGCCAGTAATAGACCTCAGCAATCTCTCTGATTCCAGGGGAATGGGTATCGTCCATAGACCTATCGTACGCGTACCTTCACATCCCCATCCACCCAAACTCAAGGAAATACCTAAGGTTTTATCACAACTCACAGGTGTTCCAGTTCACCTCCCTTCCTTTTGGCCTAGCGACGGCTGCACAGGTCTTTACAGTGATTGTAAAGGAAGTGAAGCTGATGGCCCTGACAAGGGGAATCAGACTTCGCCAATACCTGGCTAACTGGCTTATCAGGGCCCAGTCTCAGAAAGAAGCACAAGTGAACACTCAGAAAATGGTCCCGGAGGGACGCCTTCACATGAGGCCTTTTCAGTTTCACCTCAAGGAGCACTGGAGATATGTTGAACAGCCTCCTTCCTTGGACAGAAACCATTTCAGCACACCTAGAGTGGTGGCAGAATCCCACAAACGTGACAAAAGGTGCAGACCTTCATCCCAAAGACCACAGTATCCAACTCTTTACAGATGCCTCAAACGAAGGCTGGGGTGCTCTAACTAAGCCTCTAACAAAGGGTCTTTGGCCAGACAGGGAAAAAAGGTAACACATAAATGTTCTAGAGCTGGCGGTTTCTCTGGCCCTTCAAAGGTTCAAGGACCAGTGTCAAAACCAAACAGTGTTGGTTGCTACAGACAACTCAACAGTAGTAGTCTACATAAACAAGGAGGAACCCACTCGGTGGAGATGTGCGCTCTCCTGTGGAAGATCATAACCTGGTGAATGTGATGGCCGACCTGTCCAGGTCAAACCAAGTCCAGTCAACAGAATGGTCACTGCATTCGCAGGTGTTCAAACAAATCTGTCAAAAGTGGTTCACTCCTCATGTAGATCTATTTGCCACTCGCCTGAACCACAAAGTTCCACTGTATGTATCTCCAGTCCCAGACCAAAATGCTTGGGACATAGATGCTCTGAACATAAACTGGTCGTGTCTCACTGCATATGCTTACCCTCCCACAGCTGTCCTTCACAGGGTGATCCAAAAAAATCAGGCAATCCAGTTGTCTGATCATTGTAATAGCCCCAGGCTGGCCACAGATGCCCTGGTTTTGGGACTTAGTGCAGCTCTCAACAGAGATCCCAATTCAGTTACCAGTGTCAAGAACCCTTCTCAAACAGTCCCACAACTATGTGTTTCACAGCAATCCACAACACCTCAACCTCCACACCTGGTGTCTAGGAGTGTACAGCTCCAAGAACAAGGCTTCTCTGTGGAATTGGCAGAGAGACTTGCTGCCCCTCAAAGGTCATCAACAAGGACCATAAATCAAAGTGGGTCCTATTTGAGAAATGGTGGAGAAAATTCGGTGGATTTCGCCACTCCCTCTTTAAACAAGTCTCAGACTTTTTCATGTACCTGTACCAAGACCTAAACAGGCAGCCTTTAACGATTGATGGTTATAGGACAGCCATTGTTGACACCTTGGGCCTAACGGGGCTCCATATTTCCCAAAGCTCAGACCTTGACAGGTTACTCTCCAGTTTTCTCGGGGATCATCCCAAAAGTTCCAGGAACCTTCCAAAATGGAACCTTTCTGTTTTACTTAAAGAGCTCAAAAAACACCCTTTGAGCCTATAAAAGACACAGACCTCAAAAATCTTACCCTCAAAACTGCTTTTTTTGCTAGCTTTGGCCACCAGCAAGCACCACTGTGAGATTCATACCTGGGTTGCAAACAAAGTATCTAATCTAGGCCAATGTGAAAGGGTTGCCGTGTTCCCTTCCTCAGATTGCATAGCCAAAAACCAACTAGCAAGAGAAGGTTCTCAAAGTGTATCTCCAATGACTATTCCTGCTCTAACTACCATTGTAGATAGACAATTCAAAGAAGACAGGACCTTGTGTCCGGTACTGGCCCTTAGGTACAATTTGCATCAAACCGAAGACCTCGAGGGTCTCAATCCCTTCTCTTTATCTCCTTTAAGAAACGACATACCTCAGACATCAGACCCGCTACACTCTCTTCTTGGCTAAAACAAACTATCCTACTTTGTTACAAACAAGCAGATCAACAAGCCTAAGACTTTGACCAAGCCAAAGCGCATGACATTTGGGCCTCTAAGGCCTTTTACGGTGGGTATCGGTGGACCAAATCATGCAAGCGTGTCACTGGAAAGCTCACAACACATTTGCAAATTTTACCTAAAAGACCCTACTTGGTCAGACAACAACAACAATATGTATCTGGAACCAGTAGTAGTGGCTCAACAAGTCCTAGACCCTTCCCCTCAGACGACACATCCTCGGAAAGAAAAGAAGGGGGGCACATCCGTTGCAGCTGAGTCTTCAGGAGTCTAATCCCAGGGTCTAGGTATTTGGTTACCTACTCAGGATGTTATGGTAAGGTCTTTTATCCATTATTAACATATTTTAGGGTGGCAAATTAATGAGATCTCAAGCTTAGGGCTTGTTCATTTGCAGTGAAGGCCTTGGGGTCTATACTCCGCATAAATGAGCACGGCTGCACTTACTCCTTCTAGCAGAACATCCAGACATTATCAGTACTGTCATTCATTAATATTCTGGTTTTTGGCTTCCTACAAGTCCGGTTTCCAGAACTGGGGCTTTGTAAGCATGACTCAGATCCGTCTTTTTTTTCAAACATTCATTCTAATCTATTTAATTTAAAATCCAAGAAAAATTGAAAACACTCCCAGTCTCAGCTGTAATCCATCCACCAAGCCGTTCGATTCAGCATTCAGTTCCACATGGTAAGCTATTGTAGTGCATTATAATTGAAAATTTTAATTACTTAAATGTAGCTTTTATAAGCTACAAGCTTACCATGTGGAAGAGAGTCCCACCCTGCCTCCCCGCTGTATTACAGCTGAGGGGGTATGGTCTAAATTTACAACGAGAAAAGAAGGACAATTCGTGGGATTACACTGCTATGGTACAACCTCAGAACGGGAATTCAGTCAACACAAGACATCTATTTTTCTTGGATGTTGGCCGGATTCCTGCGGCCTCCCAAGATAGCATTCAATTCCACATGGTAAGCTTGTAGCTTATAAAAGCTACATTTAAGTAATCAAAATTTTCAATTTAAAATGTGTTTAAGATAGGATTTAGAACAGTTTAAAGATATTATCATATTATCACTTAATAACAGTGCTGCTGTTTGGGGGCATATGTATGTCAATCAAATAGAAAGTATTCAACGTAAAGCCAGAAAATTTTTCTTAAGAGTACATAAGGTTGCACCCACTGATGGAGATTGAAATCCGGTTAGTAGTTACAATAGAAGAAAACTATAAACTTAATAAAATATTGGAATAGATTTTAAACGTGTGATTATAGACTGTTGTATAAGGTGTTCTCTTGGGACTACAGAAACAGAACTCAGTTCTTATGGTGTAGTGGAGAATAAAATCTTGACATTACTTCCTTTAGATTCAAATGTTACAAACAGAACAAGCGTTTACCTTAAACAATATGAAACATACACATATCAAATATTTTCAAAATAGACCTAAACTCAGAACATATTGTACATTTAAAGATGCATCTCAATTTCACATAACACTGACAAAATCTTTGAAACCAATGGTGAAAACTTACAAAGTGGTGGCAATTTCCTTGTCATTCCAAAGTTCTACCCTTTTGTTCATAAATCTTTCAAACAGTTTGGTTATAGTTTTGCGTTTGATGCTCCCACTGTGTGGAATGCTCTTCCAGATGAGATTCGTGCCTCTCCATCCTTGGCCTCCTTCAGAAAGCAGTTTAAAACCTACCTGTACACCAAAGCATACCCACCTTAGTCTGGATCATCCCCTGGTGTTCTCTGTGGTGCTTTGACCCCTCTTCTGTCTCTGGATACTGAAATTTGGACTACTGCTCTTCTTTTGTTGCGCCTTAGAGTCCACTTGTATGGGAAGATTAAGGGCTATAAAAGTCCAATTAGAATTAGATTTAAATACTTGGTTGGGATGTGCATGTATTTGAAATTTGAATTACTCATGTTTAATAAACATTCTGATGTAAGATTGATGGCTTCTCAACTGTTAGATTGACCTAAGTTCCCAGGGAAATAAAAGTTTTAATCAACTTCATCAAGTTGATTAAAAAAGCAAGGCTGATTCAATAATTTTAAAAATGCTATTTTAAATTTTTTCCACTTTGATGTTGCATGAAAGGTATACACAAGTATGTTTTAATATGTGATACCCGTTTTATGTCTGACATGGACATGGGGACCCAGTATCTTCTTACATAATATTTTAAAAGAGCTTTACTAATCTACTCGAGACTTCTAGAGCGATATGCAGAGATTACTTTTTGCAGAGACAGACTCCCAAAATTTTGTGATCTATGGATACAGCAAGGCTGATTTCAAAATCAAGTTCTTCATCTGGTTTTTAGGGTCCACTGTGGTGTTGCGTTAAGCAAGTTCTAAATCTAATCACAGTCTGTCGCCTCTCTGTGTGGGTTCGACCCCCACAAGTGACAATGCTGAGGACCTGTCCAAATATGACCCTGGCTGTTGAACGGGACGTAAAATCCCAACTTTGAACTTTGTCATCTAGGTTCTTTATATTTGATACACCTGTGCCCATAAACCAAAGGCCAATGACTGCCCTATACGAGTAGCCACAGTCTGATTATGTAACTGGTCCTCCTGTGCTATTCCTTGGCCAGATTTACAAAAAGGATGTAGCCTGGACTTATATTTAAAGTTAAGACTTTGCCTTTAACTCAGGCTAAGTCTGTGGTCTCAGAGGGTTTCACAAAGCCGCAACATCTAAGTTTTGGCTAAGTCTATCCTTGAGTGGGCTTACATTTTGTAAACAAAGACTTAAGTGAAGAATAAATATAAAGGAACCTTCCCTAAATTAGTCTTTGGACAGTGTTTTGTATAAACAAGGATTTTCATTGAAGAACAGCATTTGCTAAAGATAAAATGTGTTAAAAAGGGATATTTGTCACCATTAAAATATTTTGACTAGAAGGTCAGATGACACAAAAAACCACTGTGGTTATTTGATAAGTTTAGACTGGCTAAGTCAGCCTGTGTGAAATCCATTTAAGTCCCAAACTTAACCAAGACGGTGTGTATTTTGACAAATTCCTCAACGTTTATCTGAACTGGAAGGCCTCATCAGCATATTGTTTACACCTGCACTAAAATTAACATTACCTTTTTATTTATTGACAGGTTTTGAAATTTTTAAATCAGTTTCTTTGGCTTGTACAGGCGGTATATATCTGAACTGATTGTATGGCATCAGTTTGCTGTGTGGGGTCCTGAACTGTAGAACTGTGTAGTGATAAACACCAAGCTATAATCCTCTCCATTAAGAATGTAAGGGCAGTATAGTTTGGCCATACACATGTGTCTTATTAAAAGTCAAGGAAATTATCAAGGAAGTGCCTTTGCGTAGAGAGAGGTTTTGAGCTTCTTTCTAAAATAGGCAATAGTGGGTGATGCACGAATGTCTTAAGGAAGTGAATTCCAAACAGTAGGAGTATCAAAGGCAAAACTGAAGCCAAACTGCTCAGTAGACTTGTGAATTTTAGGTTGAAATTTTGGTACATTGAGGAAATTGGCAACACTCTGACTATGTCTAGTATTGTAAGTAGTGCAGTATGTGGATAGATGTGGAGAAAAATATTTAGGGAAACCAAAATGAATAAACTTGTTCACCAGGGTAGCCAATTTGAACTCGGGAGCCAATGGAGTTTCCTGAGTACCGGAGTTACCCGAGTGTATTTACTCGAATTTGTAACAGTATGTGGATAGATGTGGAGAAAAATATTTAGGGAAACCAAAATGAATAAACTTGTTCACCAGGGTAGCCAATTTGAACTCGGGAGCCAATGGAGTTTCCTGAGTACCGGAGTTACCCGAGTGTATTTACTCGAATTTGTAACAATTCTAGCTGCACTATTTTGGATAGACTGTAATCTATGAAGATTGAATTTGGAGAGACTCCTGAAAAGTGAGTTACAGTAGTCCAACCGACTACTAACAAAAGCATTGGCAACCGACACAGATGCATCATGAGTCAAGAACTGCCTAATATTTCTAAAATCCCTCAGTTGAATGAAGCAGCCTTTACAAACATTCTTGACATGTTTAGAGAAGGAAAAATCAGAGTCAAACCACACACCCAGATTCCCGACTGACTCAGTGGGGTGAAGGGGGTTGCCCAAGATGTCAATTGGGAAACATGCATTTAACCTTTCTCTCTGTTTTTTGGAGCCAAAAAGTATGAACTCAGTTTTATCAAGATTAAGTTTGAGTTTGCTAGCCGACATCCGTTGTTTGACATCTTGCAGGCATCTGTTCAACTTATCAAAAGCAACTGAGGCATTCATGTGTGACAGATGGACATAAAGTTGGGTGTCGTCGGCATAGAATGGGTGTTTACGCCTTTGTGTTTACCAGTCAGTGTACTAAGGGGAGATGTGTACAGAGAGAAAAGCAGAGGACCTATTGCTATTGATGTTATTGCTACTGCTATTGATGATTTACTCACTCACTATTTTTTGTATTTGTGCTATTTAAGATGTTCTACCCTTTAGATTGGTAAATATTTAACTTGATGGATTTTTTGTTTATTCAACTGGGGAGGGGTGGTGGTCGGATGGTGTCTGAAAGAAGGTGGCATTTGTTTGGTTGTGGGCTTTGATCATCACATATTATACCGAGTAGAGTATCAATGTGGGAGCTTATGTCTGTGGGTACATCTTTTTTCCACAGGAATATGAATATGACTGACATACCCAGCAATCAGTTCTCTTTCTTATAGTCCCATTCAAATTTGGAGGATGAACTCCTGTATTGTCCCTGAATCAAGAAAATGAGAGAAATTGTTCAATTCTGGACAAACTTGAGACCTACATAAGTGATCCGAGAGCAATCTAGGTGAATCTTGGCCATTTCCTGCATGTCCAACAAAGTTCCCAGATATATTTGGTGTGACACGTAATTCCCGGGAGCAGTTTTAGAGCATAAAGATCCGTATCTGATCCAGGGCTGCCACTGGAGCAGAATGGGAGCAACGGTGAGGGGGGGTGGGGGTGGGGGTGGGTGGGGGGTGGGGGGGTGGGTGTTGGGTGGGTGGGTGCTGTCAGTCTGAGAGGAATTAATTATTCATTCCTTTGCAAAACACGAAGAAAGAAGATTCATCTGGTCTTATAGTAAATTTATAACATAAATCTTAATATTTATCAGAGATGCCACTTAAGAAGAAGAAGTAAGGTAACAGTTCTAAAAAGCCTGTGAGAGAGGACCTGTGTAGGACATCTGAACCAGAAGGGATGCATGAGGACAAAGGCCCAACCCAACCAAATTGGAGAGGGAGACTGAAGTCCTTCCTGAGACTCAGATGTCACAGACTTAAGTAAGAGAACCTGGGATTCCAAGAACAATTCACTTTTTGCAGTAATAAGTTTCAATCTAGCCTTCCGGACCCTATCTGTTATTAAAGAATAATTAATTTTAATACAAAACAAATAATATAATAAAATTCCGCTGAAATGTGTTCACTGGTAAAATACAAAAGTTTCTGCGTTGGCCAGAAGAATAAAGTGTTTGCACTTTTTATTAATTACTTAAAATGTGCTGTTAATAGGTATTATTTATCAAAGATTGTATGATTTATGGATTTTCATTGCCAAATATTGGAAAAAATTTCAGGGGCAGCCTGCAAGGAGTCCCAAGAAAGAAATAACACACCGATTGGGTTTAATATTCTAATTCTTTTGACATATACACAATTTTATTTACATAAATCTTTATTTCTGATCATAACTCAATCTGGGATTGGAAAGAGCTTAGTTTGACATGAACCAAGGTCACATCCACAGTGAAGGTCAAGACGTAATGACGACCTCGAGAAGTGACATTTGAAGAAACATGAAAATAACCAGGTTAGCATGAAATAAATCAAGGTCATGCTTGGAGTGACCTTGTAATGATCTCTACGAGAGACAAAGGTGAAAACAATACCCAACAAGGGAACCATCAGATAACCAATGGTGAGTTCATAGTTAAAGCCTGTTCAAATTCCAGAGTACCAACAGGTGTTACTGGCTAACAGCGAAGGAAGGGTGTGTTACACACACAATGAACAGTGATCAAATCCGAATATAAATAGTGTAATGCATAATAAATCCATAAACTGAAGTATTAACTGTTCAATTTGATTATTTTTAGATCAGAAGTTGACCCAAACCCTAAGTAGGACTATAGGCCTACGGCCGCTTGAAACGCAAGTGAAACAGGAGAAGTAGAAGAAGTGGTGGAGGAGAGATATGACCATGCAGCACCTTATTTCCAGGTACCATGTTTCATGATGTGTTCCACAGGAACACCTTGTTGTAAAGCCTACATGGCACCTACTTTCCTGAATGCATGAAATGTCAAAGGAATGGAAATACCCAGACTATTTGAAATTTTCTAAACCCTGTACAAAAATAAAGGGTTGAGCTGCTTCTTCTATTTTTGTATACTACATCCTCTTGTCTCGTGTTTTTAAAAGAACAAGAACCCTGGTTGTAGAAATTACTTGGCATTGACTTGTTGCACATCACTCTGGTATTTTTGTAGCAGAGACATGTGAGTTGGCAGTGTATTGAGTTTGAGTCTGATGTTTTGGGGGCATTTGCCTGTTTGATCCTGTCAAAGACTTACCTTGGTCCAAGTGTAACAGGCCAGATTGACCCTGTTCCAGAAAAACCCAGGCATAGTTTGGGCTGGTTTAGAGTAGTTGGGTATACTTACCCATTAACATCCGGGGCTTACACTGGGCTAAACCAAAGACCTTGTCTGGTATTATTTATTTATTTGCTTCATACTCAAAGTACAATAAAGTAAAGTGAACATATAATAATTAACTACACATACAGAAAAAAGTATTTAGAACAAACTACAATATTTACAATAATCAACATCATTTAAGAGTAATGACACTGTATACATGTGATATTGCATCATTCTGTACCTCAGTTTTAGAACTAGTATCACTAGTATCTCTAATTAACAACAGATCCTAGATATTTCCTATAGTGACTGTATCATCTTCATTTACTATTTTAATACATACTCATCTATCAAGTGATTAAAAACAGGTTGTAACAGTTATCACATTATATCTATCACATTTAAACTCTTGGGCTATACAAGTTATATTTCTACAGATATTAGAATTGCCGGAATTTCCAGCTAACTTTCCAGCAAGTATCACACCAGTATTTTCACTATTGAAATTTGTTAAACCTTTTTAAAAGTTGTATGTTCACTGGGAAATCTTTACAAATGAGATGTAAAAACCTAGAATATGTAGCGTACTGTAAATTAAGCAATCTCCTTATACCATCTCCATTCTGTATAAAATCTCTCCATACCTTTAGAACCAAAGTCCCAAAGAACACATCGGTAGATACACATAGGATACATTTTAAGTAGTTTCTATTTGACATCAACAAAATAAGACTGAAATGTATTCAAAATACTGTTACAGTTTATTATAAATTTGCCAATACTATCATTCCTGTCTGCATCAACACTAGTACAATCAATAATAAGACCCAAGTGTACTCTTTTATCAACAGCCTTTATGAAAGTACCATTATGGCAGACTCCTTGTATTTTAATTATTCTATCTGATGGGAAATAAACACATTGGTACCAATGTGTATCAACATTTTCTGATGAATAGTAATAACATGAATTGAACTTAAAATTACAAAACTGTGTATTTTATTAAAATCACAAAGAATGTTACAATAATTCAGTGATCATATGTTTTGATGATGTAGAAGTTCACCAGACATTTGATAAACCTAATCATTTCTCTAAGCAGTAATGACAGCAACTTAAAACATCTCTGACATGGTTGGGCTAAATTTCTAATGCTGGCATTTCATCAGTTAGAATTTAGTAAATATGAATATAAATACTACTGAAGTGTCCATTTAGTCAGCAACTCTTTTAGAATAAAGCTTATGCCCTGGGGCTTGTTCTGGTCTGGGTTTATTCTGACCCAGGGAATCAGACTAAAGCAACCTTAAGTATGTACAGCCCATTTTAAATCCGGTATTAATTTGAGCTAGGCTACTTCTACTTTAAAGGTTATTTTTGGCTGATTTTTGGGGATTATTTCTGTCTTGTTGGACTGCAGTTATACATTTGTCTTACTATCTGGGCTGGAATAAATGGTCATTTTAGGCTAGAATAAACCTTGAGGTTTGGCCAAAATAACACTGGGGGTAAAATAGCCCTATGCATAAAGTGCACATGCCTAAAGTATATGCAGAGAGAACCAATTCTTTAAATTGCTGTCATTACTGCGGAGAAGAATATCAAGGTTTATTATCTGCAGGATTTACTTATGCATAATCAAAACATCTAGTCATCTAATTACTATAACAGTGTTCTTATTGTTAACAAGTATATCATGTTGATCTCACTAAATTATTTCCTATCTTTAATTGTTTATTTAAAATGCAATATGTACTTTGTATATAAAGACAAATATATGTAAAGAGACTGTGGGAAAGCTGCACAAGCTGACTGAAAATCTGAAATCTCATCTGTAGCTCATTCAACCACAGGCACTCTTGATGTTTATTGAGGTCCTCAGTGGCCTAGTGGTTAGCACGTTTGGCATCTAATCACAGTTTGTCACCTCTGTGTGGGTTTGACTCTCACAAGTGACAATGCTGAGGACCTGTCCCAATATGACCCTGGCGGGACTTAAAACTCCAGGGGCGGTATTCACTAACAAGGATTAAGATCAGATCAAGATCAGATCAAATTTGAGAAAAAGTTTCAAGTGAGCCAGTGGATCAAATAGCTATTCACAAAGCATGGATCACTTGAGGTGAAAAGATCAAATATTTGATCTGTTTTTGTAATCATTACTACTCTCCCAATTTGTAGTTTTTTATTGTTTTAGGTTAAAATTCCTCTTAATTTATGAGCCTTCCATTATCTAAACAAAAATCTCAATCCCAACCTGTTCACATAATAGAGGCTCAAACTGTACTATACAGAAATCACTGCTCACAAATTATTTTGTCTCTTTAAACACTTTAGTGATGTATTTATCCATGGTTTTCAATAAATTCTGTTAGACCACATTACAAAGTACATATTAAATTTCAGATTTACCCATCAAAAGAAAAACAAAATAACAGTGCTATAAATAATATTAAGCACTGAAATATTGTTTCCCAAATCTTGGGCAACAGTTTCTCTTATGTTATTTTTTTCTGCGGATAACCATTGTAAAATATGTCCATTGTTTTGACAAATGTTTTAGAGCCATGTGTCTTTCTTTTTCTGCACACAAAAATATTAGAAATATATCCATATAGCTGTATTTTAGTGACATCTATTTTATTACTTTGCTGCATATATAACCATTAAGAAATATCCCCATTGTTCAAACAACTGTGTTTTAGAGCTATATATATTTTTCCCTGGCAAATTATCCACATTGTTTTGAAAACTATTGAAGAAACACATAATATGCAAACCTTGACATGCTGTCCTCTATTGGGTTTATGATTAAAGAAATCTGATTGGATACCATTGAATGTAAACATAAGTGTGCCTTTGGTTTGACCCTATATGTGCCAATATGACAAAAATCAATACATGCAAAGTGCACTGAGTAGGTGTGATCTGTAGCTGTGTCAAGGACAGTTAACATTTCTCCTTTTTGTAATTTGTGTCAGCAAAATGATGTGAACATTTTAGAGCAGTTTGTTTTTCAGTAGTTTGTTTTTCTGAAATACATGTGTTAGATTTATATAAACAAAAGAAGAACAAACTTAGGTTTAAGCTTGAGTTTAAGCATAAACTCAGAGGTTGATTTTTTGTCTCACATGAGATTACTTTTGAAAATACAAACTTCAACATAATCTCATGTGTGCAGAAAAAACTGAGATTATGTGTCTGAGTTTAAGTATGAGTTTAAGAATCTTTGTAAATCCAGGCAGTATCATTATTCATCTGCCAAAGTTTTATTTGTAGATCAATTTTTGGATTTGCCTAAAATTTATGGATATGTATATATTACAGTACCATCCAAATGCAGAAAAGTTATGATGAATAATATCTGGCCAGAGAGGGAACAAGTGATCATTGAAAAATGCACTGAAAATTCCAATGTTAGTCATGGAACCATTAGTTCCTCTGTCTCTGTAGTGCCTGATTAAAAGATCCACCTTGATCAGAAAGTTAATCCAACAAAGTACATAGATCAAATTTAATCCAAAATTTGATCAGAAAATCAGATCAAATGTTTCGTGAATACCATCATTGTTGATCCAAAAATCTGATCAAAAGTTGATCATTTTTGCTCAAATTTGATCTGATCTTTACTGATCCGTGTTCGTGAATACCGCCCCAGGTATTAAATAATACTGACCTTCCTGATAGGTTTATGAGCACAGCACTCAGGAGTCCATTGGGGACAGTGTGCGAGAATTTCACACTGTTTGAAATTGTTGCAAACCTTTCCCGATTCTTGTCATATTTTATAATATCGTAAACCAATCGTATTGTCATCTTTTTTATTGTCATCTTGTTACAGCAATCTTAAACCTATCTTACACTCGTACAACAATCTTTTTCATCTTATAGAGATTGTATACCTATATGTTTCATCTTAAATCCATTGAAAAATAATCGAATGGATTGGGAAACAATCGCAAACTTATCGGAAGATTTTCTGAGGCAATGGCAACGCCAGTCGGGTGGTTATCGGGAAAACATCTTGTGCATCAGGAACACATTATGAGATCAATAAGGTGGGTTGAAAGCAACATTAAATCCAACCAAACAATTAATTTATGTAAATAAACTATTTCCCCTGACAACTTTCCGTACCCGAGGTTTTAAAATAATTGGTGGAAATCTTCCTAGACTTATTACATTATCTGATGAGAAGTGGAGTTCAATCCATGGCAGGTTGTTTACCTGGGTAATGTTTTACATTGATTTGGCCCTACTGGTGCCGAGATTAAGAATCAAGGATTGATTCGATCAGGTACAATTAGTGTGTCTATAAATCATGTTGTCTGCTTATGTACAGGGAAAAGGGGCTACTGGGACACAGTCATTATTGCTTAGAAATTACGTTAAGTCTGACATGGTGTTCATATCATCAGAATCAAAGGATTAGACTGGAAGGTTGACAGTCTTATACCACGTTTACACTTAACTGATAAGGCACCGTGATGTACAAGGGGGCAGTGATTCACACAAATTTCCCAGAGATATACTAAATGTAAAACAAAAATAATTGATGTCATGGTTACTTGCAATGAAATTTATAATAATAATAATAATAATACTGGGCTCTTATATAGCGCTTTTTCTATCATTAGCTCAAAGCGCTTTACACAGTATTAGCCCAGAAAGGATAGCTAGTCTTGGTAACCTTACCCATTGCTGCCATGCAAGGCACAGAAGCCAGTATCCCTTAAAGCTGGGTACCCATATTTCCCCCTGGGTGGAGAGAGGCACAGACCAGGTTAACATCTTGCCCAAGGATGTTATCCCACATGAAACAGTTGGCATCACAGAGGATGGAACCCACAACCCCTGGATTATAAGTCCAACACCCTACCAACTGAGCCACATGAGACCCTAATTTAAGAGGATGTTCCCAGTGAATACAATCTAATCTAAATCTAATCTACTGCTTTAATACAAAATAGATAGACTGGTACCCTAAAAAATAACATACATAAGATAAAGACAACCTAGTTCAGATTAATTGGAAGGGAACAGTAATTCGACTTTTTCAAGTTACAGTTATTATAAAAGGTAAAAAAAAATTCTTTTTACTGAGCTAGATAAGAGAGATATACATTATTTAACACAATATACATGAAGTCACAAAAAACAGTGAATTACTGTTCCCCACGAGTCATTGCCCCCTTTATCCAAATTTATAAATAAGGGTATATAAAGTATAGCATTATGTTATCTTGTTTCATATACAGTTTATTACCATCTTGCCTTATGATCCGTGACATAGAGACGTAGCAGCTCTTTGTCTAATAAGGATTTATGCTTATAAATTTTCCTGGTTTTAGGGATCTGTTATAGTGCAACATTGTGACATGTTACTGATGTTACCACTAAGTTAACATGCCTTCTGTTATTGTGTTGTAATTATATTCGGCACAATATCTTCACAAGACTTCTTTGACCAATCATCACAGCACGAGAACAGACTAAATTCTAGGGCCTGCAGGGCCGGATCCAGCTTTTAAGTAAGGTGGGGATTCACATTAGACATCGGGGGGGGGGGGGGGGGGGGGGATGCCTTCCCCGGGGAAAATTTTTTGGGTAAAAATATAGTACATTTCCTGTAAATTGAACACCACTCTCAAGAAATAATTTTGCACTTTGGGTTGAACCCCTTTTACATTATTTTTCAGGGGGGGGGGGGGGGGGGGGGGGGGTCATTAGCCAGCCACTATGGATATGACCCAATGGCAAATGGACAGGTAGTTATCTGAGTCACTATGTATGAACCTGTACATGCTATCAAACCCAGGTTCTTTGTGTTTGTGGACTAGTTTGTTACACTGGGCATTATGATGCCATAACTTACAATTATAACCATATACAGGCATTTCAGACACTTTCATATCTTATTTGGGCTGGCTTACTTTGTCATGACCTCTGCCTCGTTTTGGATTGTCTCTTTTTAGATTCCAACGCATTTGAGGATCTTTATCAATTTAGGGCTGTATAAAGTTTCTATGTTATTATTATTTTTCAGTGCACAACCTTAGAAAGGATCTCTGTGACCAGACAAATGTGAACAGAACATTATGAAGACAGTTTTAAATTTAGCTTACAGCTGTAAACTTAAACTGATTTCTGGACTAAAAGATGCCACAAACCTGATGAGATTTGATGTATCATCCACACTACAGGCAGTATAAACCCGTGTTTATAGACACTGGGTGAAATGTCCATGTCCTTCATCTACCATCTGAGGTTCATATGCGACCTTATGACACAGTGGCAAAATGTTTACTTACCTCCACTCGCCTTATGTCACCTTTTTACACCGAAAGAAGACCGAGTGACAACCTTATATACACTGTGGACTAGGAATTCAGTTACCATAGCAAAAATTTGTCTGCGCATGCTCGCATTTGTCTGTGTATGTCAACAGTATGAAATTCAGAGGGGGAAATTTTGAACATTTTGAAACTTCTGTAGGATGCTTAAGGTAATGGATAGTTTGCCACTGTGTCAAAAGGTTGCATACAAACCTGGGATGGTTGTAGAAGGACAGGGGTATTTCGTCCAATGCCTATAACTGCGGGTTATACCATATGTAGTTGAATAGGGTATTAAATATCTCAGCCAAATTGGCATGTACTCTTATTGAGAGAAGAGCCTGCAAGGGGTTGCTTTTCAGCCAAATACAAGCATCCCTGTAGCCATTGGTAAGTCTGTTAGATACTTTGAGTTGGCATGGAGGCTTGGATATACCGGGTTAAACACTTACACAGTATTTACAGGATGGACCTTACACAAGGTGGTGTGTTTTTCTATGCTGTGCTGTTATATTTTCCTTGTTCCACAGCTGCTCTAAACATTCTGTAGTATTCAGCCTGTTGGGTTTTTTATTACAAGTATTTGTACATTAGATTATTTGTCTCAGAACTTGCAGATATATAAAGAGTAGCTAAAAGAATTGCTAGCCACATCAGCAGTAAATTGAATGCTCAATGGAGACCTATATCTGTAGATTAAGTACCAGTGTCTGACAAAATCCACCCAGGCAAGCTGTGATAGCAATTGATTTAAAATGAGCTTTGCTACAACCTAATGTGTGTTACTCACATCAGTTCAGCCGTATTAAGAGCCCTCAACCTCACATTATTATATCAAAGGCAATCCTCATGTCCCTCCCTCTGAGAAATAAGTTTGTCAACAAATGTTCAGGGAATCACAAGAGCTGTTTTTAGCAACAGTTAAAACAAGCAAGTCTTGCTAAATGAAGCCCATATAATGGGGTGGAAGGTAATTTACAATAAAGCACTGCTAAAACATGTTGACATATATTAAGTAACCACAGTAAAGCCATGTAACAGATACAGTTTCATGCCAATTATCTCACCATTCTTCCTGTATTTTGGAGAAACAAAAGTTAAGCAGCCAAAGAAGTGTAAAAATAAACCAATAAGTGACAGGGTGTGATTAAAATGTCACTCTTGCAATAAAATATTGATTGTTTTATCTTCTCCACCAGGGAGTCACAAATGCAATGGAAACACAGATTTGTCTACTCAAGTTACACAGACATTCCCACCCAAATAACACGGAGAATGAGTTTCTGCGGCTTGGGGCAAAATTTGATTCCTGATTAAAAATTGATGACAACCACATCTGCAAGTCGCATCCTCAAGTCATGCATATGGAAACACTCGCTCTATAACCATATCATTTGAATTTTTTGCACCAACTCACAGGCATCACCTCTGTATCTGGATGCCTACAATTAGACACTCTGGGGACTCTTCTATGACTGGCCATGTTGAAAAATAGGCAGGAACAGCAAACCATATGTTTTCTCCCAAGTAAAAGCATAAATTGTATGACCGAAAGGCACAGGGTGCTCTTGGCAGCTATTATATGAAGATGACTTACAAAAATAAAACTCAACAAATATTGTACAGTCATCAGAGTTGACTGGTTGATTGGTTTAAAGTTATGACTGGTACCTGGTTTTGTTTATACTGTGGCATCACTGCCATTTAAGTTATTATCCGAGTTACTAATGTATCTGCCCATACGCGGCAGGAAATTCAGATTGTCAGTCATTCGACTACTAACCAAGCCCAGTGCTGCTTAAGTTCAGTGATCGAACAGGAACCACAGTAAACAATTTTGTGTTTTGCAAACATTTGAAAGGAAACACTTGGACATGGTGGGTACGAAAAATATTTATAATAGAAGGTTTTCCAAATGTTTTATCCATACCCTTTATTAAAACGTTGAATGAGGAGGGTTTCCAAATGTTTTATCCATACCCTTTATCAAAACATTGAATGAGAAATGTCAGAAAAAAAGTTATAAATGAACATAATAATGTCTCAAAAATATTACTTTGGCATTGCTTAGGAATATTGTCTTTCACTTGGGTCACAGGACAAATTTATTATGTTTTCAGGTAGCTTACCAATGAAATATTCTTTGTTATGTTTAACATTGTAAGGTAGTGGCTTTAAAATTGTGCCCCATTGAATTCTTACTTTTAGGCATTTCACTTGGGATAACATTTGACAGTATTCTGGAAATATGGGTACAACAAATGTTGGTGATACAATGTTTTCAAAACATTTGATAGAAAACATTTAAAAAAAACATTTTAAAATGGTAGGTATGAAAACCCATTGCTAAACTTTTGTTAAGCTTTTTAGAGAAAACATTATCAATAAATGTTGTTTAAACATTTTATGTATGCTGTTTGTCGAACATTTCATAATGAATGTTTGAAAATATTTTCAGCATAACCTTCATTTCTTCAGCTATTGTATAAATATTTCAAAAGACGTTTGCAGTCAAACCTGTCTGTTGACAAAACCGTTTGTACAGAGAATGTTTATAAAATGTTTTTTTTAAACATTTCAAGGAGGGGGACCACAGTTGTGTAGTGGTAACACACTCACCTCCCACCTCTGAGGTCAGCGGTTCAAACCTTGTGTGGGAAAGTAGCTAGGTAGTTCCGATGGTCGACAGTTTACAGTACAGAACCTTGACCAACTGTATGTACTGGTTTCTTCTGACCATAAAACTACCCATCATGATATTACCAATACAGTGTTGAAAGCGACGTGAAAACCCAAATAAATAAATAAATAAAATTTATAAACGTTTACTTGGAAATGTTTAGTAATCCAAAAAAATAGGATTTAAATAGAGTTTAAAAACGTTTTATAAATGTTAAAACTGTTTTAACTGTTTTAATGTTTACTACCTGGGACACACTGCATGGGCATATGGGGACTCCTTCTGTTAATCTTCTTTTCCGACAATATCAATGGGGTTCCATATACATAAAGCTTGGAGTCTTCCATTTTAAGACAACTTGTATGTAGCTTTGTAATTATGTAATCAGGTTCATGCTGGTGTTGCAAAATACCTCGAATATTTATGGACACTTTTTGATGGAATTTTGAGGAAATATCGACAATGACAATGTGTAAGTAACCAATTATATTTAGGTGGTGATCCAGTTCAGCATGTGTATCTACTAATTTTTAATGGATTTTTTTCATTATTGTACTCATTGGCTATAGTGGAGGTATTGAACTTTGGAGGAGGTTTGCTTTCTACGAGTGCATTTCTAGTTTGCATATACATAAACATAGGAGTCTTTACGAGCTCTCCTATACTTCTATAATTATACGCAGAAGCGTACAAGTGTATATCTGAGGTTTTGTTTTTGTTGAAAAACAAACATTCCTTGTGTGGGTACCATTAGGGAAGCAGGCATGGGGAACGGTTGAACTGAGAGCACTGTCAACAAGTTTCTGTCACAGTTAAGGTCTTCCTCTAATTACCATGTGGCAGTCAACAATTAAAAGAGATACTCTGTGTTAATTACAGCTGCCAAGACACTTAACTCCAGGAATGCTGGGATGATAGTGAGTCTGGTCCAATTAACTGACCTGGAACACAACACGCCACAAATTTCTTGCACTTTTGAGAAATAGACTGGGAACCAGCTCAATGTGTAAATATAAACTGGTGCCCGGTGAATTAAGTTCCGTAAAACAGCCACTTTACCTGTTTTGATTGTGCTTGATTTACACCTGCCAGATACCAAATTAGGATCCACATAAAAATCTACCAAACTAATATATTGTACTCTAAGTTTACACAAAATTAAAAATCCATCTACATGAAGTGTAAAAATGTGAATTTACCTCAAACATTGGTTCAGTGTTTGCTTGTGTCCTGCTGTAATCTGCCTCAATAATCTGGCTGAAATTAGAAAATCAATTTGTGTAAATTTTATGATCTGATTGATGAATTAGCCGTTCTGTACATAGATAGAACATATTTTGTTTTGAAAACATAGATAGTACATATTTTGTTTTGAAAACTCAACATTTGACAATATTTTAGTTATCAACGTTTATCATTTGCTATTCTTAAGCAATTCACAAGAAAAAGCAACAGTAATAATTTTTCTCTGTGAACTAGTATCTCTTGTGAGAGATGTCAGTTTTTGAGGAACTTATTTAATGCTCTTCTGGTGACTATTGTCTCAAGATGTTAAATGAGTTCCTTATACCCATTTGTAAGCTTGCATGCATGCCCTGTGGACTGTAAGCCACTCAGTTCCTATCTTGATACCAAGCAAAATTTCCATAAAAATACCGACTTGGCTTTAAGTATATTCAGCGATGTAGACAGACAGAAAGTGTTTCCTATCTGACTGGTTGTATTGTACCCTGACTAAACTTGGTACCTGCTCAATTTCCTCCACAGTCGAGTTAACATTTCCAGTCCATTGAACTGAGCGTAGGCAAGATGGTTATCAACAAGCTGTATAGAATGGATTGGCAATATACAAATGGGTCATTCTGCACTTGACATTTCTTAGAGACTGATTTCACCTACATCTGTAGCATATAGCAAAGCTTTTGTATTTGTATACATATCAGATAGGTCTAGGGATACAAAACATTTCTTTCAGAAATTAGATGCCTCAAGGAGGGAAAGTTAAAAGAAAGAGGTCGGTCATGCAGCCTTCTCCAGAGTGTGATGAAAATAATTCATACAAAGGAGTTGGATTTCAAGGAATAATACAGAGAGACAAGGATGGTAGATGAGAGGAAAGGGTAAGCGGAAAGAACAGATGACGGAGAAGAATACCAATTAGCTGGCAGAGGACAGAAAAGACAAAATGACACAGGAAAGGGAGAGGACAAAGGGGAGGAAGAACATAGCCAAGAGGACATAGAGATCAACAAACATCATGAACAGTTCAAGAACACACTGTTAAAAAGAGTGTCTCAAGGCTGAGGTGACTAACAGCTGTAACATGAATGTTACAGATAGGCGACCATTGCAGTGGACTTACTATGGGAATGTAGCATCAAGAGAGTTTGAGTATTCCAAAAAATTCACTGGGAGGGGTATTGAATTAAGAAAATATTTAGCTTTCTGTGCTACCACAAAGTGGGACATGTAAAAAGCTATGGATTCAAATTCGGAGTCACAAAATCTCAAGGATCTTGCTGTTCATCCACCATAGTTGGGTCTGAGATGCTTGACAAGATAGCTACTTTCCTTGATAAAAAGATATCAAGAAAACCAGAATTCAGCAGAGTAGCTTATTTTTATTTTTTTTATTCTATTCTGTACTTTTATAGTGCTTAATCTCTGCCAGGCAGACTCTAAGGCACAGCACTAAAATCCAATTTAAAAATCATCTATCCATAGCCATTGCCAAGTCCAGTACCACTGAGATTGCGGACAGATTGTATGCTAAGTTGGGTATGCCTTTTTCAAGAGATACAATTTTAAGCTTTTCCTTAAACAGGCGAGTGTTGGGGCAGAACGGACCTCATCAGGCAAATCATTCCAAACCATGGGAGCATCAAAAGCAAAACTGTGGCCAAAGTGTACTTGGGATTTATGTACAGATGGACAGAATTGAGGAACTTCCAAGAACCTTTCATTTGGGCGGTTGTATCTTATACTATATCCAGCCAAGAAGAAGATCTAGTCATTTTTTATTTTGGCCAAATAAACCAAGAAACTTCACAAGCAGGACTTATAGGCCTCAGGAAATGAGATTCTGTTCTGCTTTGAGTAAGTTAGACAGCCATGCCCATCAAAGTATACAACTAGAGCTACTGCCACATAAAAGGGACATCACCCAGTCATTTATGGGCAGAACTGACAATAACTATCATTAAGTCCAAGCATGATCTTACTGGCCATACGACTTTTCTTTTCAGTTATGAAAATCAGGAGAATGATCTTGGTAATTGTTAATGCTCTTCCCAGTTTTTATGTATGTTTCTGAGTGTGGGTTTATGTCCCAATTACAGCCATAGCCAATATATTTACACGTCTGACAACCAAAGCTTATCTTCAGGGTGCTATGACTAGTTATCAGAGTTTTATAACTATTTTTGGATGATGTGATGTTTTCTACTCTTCTGCAAATACTAAACAGGAGTGCCAAGGCTTAGTGTTGTGAAAGATTTGTTGCAGTTAAAAGCAGGTCAACAGCATCTAACTGTAAAATTTACTAGATCTAACTGTAAAATTTACTAGATCTAACTGTAAAATTTACTAGATGTGACGATTTGTTGTTACAATGGAAGAGTAGTATTAATAATTCCCCATGCATTAAATACAAGTCTTGGTCTAAATGCATTTAATACAAAACTTCTCTCCGGCGTATTAAAAAAACTTGTACAGCATGACTTAAATACAAACTTTGGTAAATATTTATAAAATAAAAAACTTGTCTAACATGTATTAATAAAAAACTTGTTCAAAATGATCAAAATACAAAACTTGTCATATCATATTTTTAATACAATATTTGATCACTATGTATTAAATACAAAACTTGTTCACCATCTATTATATACAAAACTTATCCCCCACGTTTGAATTCACCTGTATTAAATACAAAGCTTGTTCAGTATAAATACAAACCTTGTTCAATATGTATAAAATATAACCTTGTTGAATATCTATAACATACAAACCTTGTTCACTGTGTATTAAATAGAAACTTGTTCAACATGTATTAAAAAAACCTTGTTCACAATGTTTTTTAATACAAACCTTGTTCAATATGTATTAAATACAAACCTTTTTACCTTGTATTAAATACAAACCTTGTTCAATATGTATTAAATACAAGCCTTGTTCAACATAAATTAAATACAAACCTTGTTCCCCATGTAATAAATACAAAACCTGCTCAATATATATTAAATAAAACCTTTTTTACCATGTATTAAATACAAACCTTGCTCAATATGTATTAAATACAAACCTTGTTCACCATGTACTAAATACAAGGTTCTAATTCAAATACGTATTGATATGACCAGATGAAAAAAATGTGAATGGACCATTAAATCTGAGTAATTGTATCAGATCGGTTTAATGTGTATGAACCTTAAGTTATTTTAAAGATAATGTCATACCAGGGCTGGCCATCCGTAAATCTCATACATTGTTATCAGCCATTGTGGCCTTACCACACTACACAAGCAAGTTTATTAAATTAATACAGATTAGATTACTTTAGATTCTATTTTATTATAATGACATATACTATATATTTAACAATTTCCCAAAACAACAATCAAACGCACATTTTATCCAGGGCTTAAATTTTCACTTCAAACATTAATACATTAACATTGTCACAAGTCTAATTACACAATTTTTTTAAAAAAATTATTAAATATGTAAAATAAGTGAAATTAATTCGCTATAGAATACTTGTAGAATATATACAGCTATTGTTTGTCATGGCCATTCATGTAATTGGTTTCAAAACATCAGTTTTGTGGATTGCAAAGAAACATATTATGCATCAGCTTATTTTGTACAGTCTTCTTTAATAGCTTTCCCTGTCACAGAATAAACTTCCCCCCCCATACTGACATCAGACGGACTATTACTGTTGCATAATTTGGATTAAGGCCTGAATTATTCTGTCAATAGACCATTTTCTTGTCAGAACATTAAATTAATGCTCATGTCATGGAAATCAACGATGTATTTTGTTACTATAAGTATTAACATCAAATGCTGAATTGTATACCTGAAAAACAACTAGTATTTCATTTTAATATCTGAAGTAATATTTGTGAAGGTCTCCAGTATTTATGGAAAAGAATAGTTTAACCATATTCGATCCAGGTTCATTTTTTTTCTTGTTTGGTAAAAACAGAAATTATTCATAAATCGTGTTGACATAGAACTACAAAGTACAACCCAAGAGTGGTGTACAGCTGACCGTATACTTGATATCTAAATTCAGAATAATAGTGATGCAGGGATTGTCGCAGGCATGACTTGGATGGTCTTGGTTCGTTCTGTTCATTTAGACATTTCTTACATATTAACTGTCCATTAATTTGGGACTCAGCTAGGCTAGTATGTGACTTTATGAAGTTAGTTAATTTATCACACATTACAACTACAATTAACCCGCCCCCCCCCCCCCCCCCCCATAACAGCACTTAATATGCTAGATCACCTGACATCGCATGACCATCACAATCAGTATCATAACAACGGAAATATGTAGGTACAATGTATTATGATCTGAAGGCTGCTTAGGCTAATTAGGATGTTGATTCTGTTTACAAAAAAGAGGTTTTTATGTCCAGTGTGTGGTCACTAATTATCCCAAAAGTGTACCATCTTAGAATTTGTTCACACTTTTCCGAAAAAAGACCCCCCCCCCCCCCCCCCCCCCGAAGACCCCAAGACAGTGCCACACGATTTGCTGAAATACGAAGATGATGTTTTCAACTGTTGACAACTGAATTATAGCAATAAATCTAGAATGTAACTTGGACTTGTGGCTACTACTACTCGCATATCACTCCTGTTAGAAAAAGTCTTCATTTGTTGTCTATCAAGCATCGCTCTGCTTTCAAGATAGCACTATAGGCGTACAAGTTTCCACATAGTGGTTATCCAAAATACTTTGAACCTTTCCTTAAACCCTAGACTTGCTCCAAGTCTTTGTATTTCTTATTCAACCAAATCTGACATACATCGAATCATTATGAATCCACAAATGGGTGGGGATATTACTGTCAGAGATGAAATACAAAGACCTTTTGTCAGCCCCACATTCTGGTAAAAAAGTCATACAGTCTTCATATAATACCTTAGACAAAAGGACTTGAAGAAAGTCTACTTAAACCCAGACACAGTGTTACAGAACTCGTAGAAGTCAATCTGATGGAATGCTGCTCGAGGTCCCACAATCTCAATCACTATATCAGTGTAAGAAGCATTTTGGCCTCAGCTTTGCACACAACACTCCTGGGATCCTAGGATTTGGATTGATCTGCCTGATGATGTACGCTCAGCCAAATCTCTTCATTCCGGAAGAAGTTGAAAAGCTGTCTCTTTGCAAAAGCTTACCCACTCTAGTCTTTTCTGGTCTTGTTTGGTCATTCTCTGTGGTTTTGGATGTGCTTATTTGTCTGTTAGTCCGTCTATGTCTGTCTATGTTTCCAAGTATTCCAAAGTTATTTGTTGCATCTTTATGAATTTTTTTATGTGGGGAGGACCCGGACAAAAGAAAAAAAAAGATTAAATTTTTTAAGCAAACCAGGAAAGTATAAAGGTAGCATAAACCATCATATGTATTATTTTAACTGATTATTTTTAAGCAAACCAGGAAACCAGGAAAGTATAAAGGTAGCATAAACCATCATATGTATTATTTTAACTGATTATTTTTAAGCAAACCAGGAAACCAGGAAAGTATAAAGGTAGCATAAACCAGCATATGTATTATTTTAACTGCTTTGTTGTCATGTTGCCTTATTATACCCATTTCACACTACAGGCGGTTCTGCAACCGAGTAAGGAGGGGGATGTACTTACAAGTCTGAGACTAATTTTGGAGAGCATGTTGGTAAATATTTTGTGGACTGAAAGCAACAATTAGGTTCATATTGGACAGGCCATGGACATTTCAAATGTCAGTAAATGATAAATAACAGCTAGGTGACACCTGCTTTGAGATTTCTGCAGAATGTTTAACCTCATAACAATATAGTGATTCCTTCCAGATAACACATACTTGCTATTTCATTTTTCATGGCTGAAAATGCACATTATTTTTAGGTGATGGGGGTTTTCCACTGGAACTGACCCTGACTAACTCTAGGGTTGAGTTGTGTTGTTTACAGTTTCTGCTAGGGTCAGCTAGGAGTTCGTAACTTTGCTGGGGGGGGGGGGGGTCGGTTAAATATAAAACATGTTTAATATTCCACATCTTTCCATCCCAACCCTGGCTCCACCCACAAAGAACCCATTTTGTCTTTATCATTTTATGTCTTATCCAGCCACTTCCAATCCAGTCCTGTTCACTTACCATATCATCTTTAATCATATGCCTGCCTGTCTTTTTTAAGCACCCCAGTCTCACTCCAGGACAGGTTCCAAAGCAATCCCCATCATACTTGAAAGGAAACTGGCCTGTCCTGATCAAAGCCAGTGTTCAAGATAGCTAGTTCTGTGTAGTTCTTTTCTTGGGAATTGTTATGTTTACATTTCTTTCTAGAGCCACTGGGTGATTGTGCTGTTTTCCTTTTTTCTAGAAACTTCTATGATCTCCAAGTACATAAGTCTAAGAAGACCTGATCCCAAAGTTGAGTTTTAAGTTGATAATATATAGACAGATGTCTTTGAAACTGCTATAATGTGTGTGCAGTGGATGAATACTGCTTGTTATATACATTTTATAGTGAACTCTTATTAGAGTGACCTGGATATAGTGCGTGGGTCTATCTTAGAGTGGATTTGCTGAATTTTGGAAATTGTTGACATCTTGGAGCAGACAGCATAGTTATTAAGACACTCTGAACATCTGGATATAGGTATTTTGTGTTAGTGGACTCTAAATAGATCCCAGGATTCAGACATTTTGTGTTAGTGGACGTCAAAATTATCAATGGATTGCTGGATAAAAGTGGACAAACTCAACTATTGATTACATGGACAGGACTGTGGTCAGTTCAGATTGGTTACATTATTGTGTTATTGTATAAACTATTAAGAGTTACAGTTGACTGTAAATTTTATAATTGCTAAATAAATTACTATGTCAAACTTTTTGTCTTTTCCTGTTACAACTTGAAAGCAACCGCTAATTGCTACCATTCTTGCTCCGTGGACCATAACATACAACAACATGTGATATGAAGCATTGACAAATGCTTTTGGTTTTTTTGAACATAAAGTTTGCTGGCTAGCTGATAGGCTTTGTTTGTTTTTTTAATGCTAGTGCAAAGTGCTTTATAATGGCTCCTAAGAAGGCAAGAAAGAACACAAGGAAGATAGAAGTTCCCACAGACACACAGAGTTTCAGTTGAAAGATACAGATGCTGATATCCAGAAGAGGAGAGGGGGGAGCAGAGGGAGAGGAGGGAAATTAGAATGCCACAGAAGGAGGAGACAAAGCTGGAAAAAAGGGGAAAGCCATAGACATGGTGAATTGGTTTGAGTCCCAAAGGATTAGACATGGGACATTAGGCCCTGAAGAAACTCCCAAACAGATATCACACCAAAGACAGAAGGACATCAGCAAGTCCTCAGGGTTACAAGTCAACATAGAGAGCACCCAGTGCAAGTGCAGGGTCTCCGCACAACATATCCGGATGCTCTACAGAAAACAGCATGGAGACCATCCTTCATACTGAGACACATCAGCCATCCATTGCCAGCACTGCCAGTGCCGGAGTAGTGTCCCAGCGATCATCAAGATCAGTTTGTGCTTGATTAGTTTTCACAGATAAAAAACAATGTTAACCTCTTTCTTGGGCCAAAGTCAGGAGAACAAGAGAACAGCATCCTGTAACTACGTGGACTCAGAGGTGGAGAATTTAGAAGAAAGAGACTTTCAGAAATAAGACTATTAAACTACTCAGTGGGATCCAGAGCAAGTCAGAGGAGAGAACCCACCATTTACAGCCAAGTTCATTGTCAAGGACAGTTTCTAGTGCCAATTCAACATATGTGGCACAGACACTCTTTACTCAGCAACAACCAAAGCAGGCGGCAGCTGCTCCTAGGGGGTACATACAAAGACACAACATCTCAGGCCTGGCAAACCTTTTAGGAAACATCCAGTCAATCATGGGTTACCAGCTGATGGACAAGCCACAACCACCACCACCCAGCAGCAAGAGCCATTAAAGCAGCAGCAGTAGAGTTTTACTGCAGGTCCTTCTCAGGACCACCAAAATATTTCCAAAATAATTAATTAGCATGTTGTCTTTATGGCAATATGTTTCCCATCTATTGGGGACATTCCACCTGTTGCAAAACTTCTCGATCTGTCTCCATTCTTCAGTACTGGTAGGACATGTCAAATACTCTTCCTGGAATTTCTAAAGGATGGCCCAACACACCTTAGAGATGCTTATGGCTAGCTTTTAGGCCCACTCCACTTTAGGCTTCTTCAAACGGTGTTCTATCCAAAAACTGCAGGGGGAACTTTCACAAAGTGCTGGTAGGCTGGGATGTCACTTTGTATTAACAGCTAAGAGGTACAAATATAACTGGATACACAAAAAATCACACCAAAGAAGGAAGAACATCAGCAAGTCCTCAGGGTTACAAGTCACCAGAGAGTACCCAGTGCCAGTGCCGACTCTCCACACGACATACACGGAGGCTCTACAGACACAGACAGCATACAGACCAGCCTTCATACCTAGACATACCAGCCACCCATTGCCAGCACTGCCAGTATCAGTGGATTGTCCCAGCCATCATCAGTAGATCAGAAGGTGTTTGATCAGTTCTCACAAGTGAAGACAATGTTGACCTCTTTCTTGTGCCAATGTCAGGAGAACACCAGAACAGCATTCTATAACTACATGGACTCAGAAGTGGAGAATTTAGAAGAAGGAGACTTTCAGAAATGAGACTATTAAACTAGTCAGTGGGATCCAGAGCCAGGCAAAGGAGAGAGCCCACCATTTACAGACAAGTTCATTGTCAATAACAGTTTCTAGTGCCAGTTCAGCATATGTGGCATATGACTCTCTTTACTCACCAGCAGCCACAGCAGCTGGCAACTGCTCCCAGGAAGTATATACTAAGAAACACACAACATCTCAGGCCTGTCAGTCAGTATTAAACTACTAGCAGATGGACATGCCATAATCACCATACTCACGAGCGGCAACACACCACCTCTCCTCCCACCACCCAGCATCAAGAGTCACCACAGCAACCATCACAGGCCCACAGAAGCAGCAGTAGAGTTTGGCTGTAAGTACCTAAAGGTCCTATTCAGGAACACTACTATATTAAAGGTCCTTCTCAGGACCACTACTATATTACAGGTCGTTCTCAAGACCACCAAAATATCTCCAAAACAATTTATCAGCATGTTTAAAAAAACAAACAAAAAACATTTCACCTTCATACATACAAGCACACAAATGTAAGACTTCTTTATGGCAATATGTTTCACATCTGTGGAACCAAGAGCATGTGGGAATTCCATCTGTTGCAAAACCTCTGCTCGATCTGTCTCCATTCTTCAGTACTGACAGGACATGACAAACACTCTTCCTGGAATTCCTCAAGGATGACCCAGCAGACATAAATGGCGAATGATACATATAGTGTTTATGGCCAGATTTAGGCCCACTCCTGAAGGCTTCTTCAGAGGGTGCTCTATCCACTCTTGAACGACGTAAAAAGTTGCAGGTGGCATCCTCTCGCAAAGTTCTGGTGGCCTGGAATGTGACTTTGTATTGACCCAGCCAAGAGGTTGTTGTAACATCCTTTATCTTTACATTTGATGTATCCATAGCAAAACCCTGGAGTTTGGGGGCTTTCTTCTTGGTCTTGGTTGTCTTGGGGCCTGTGGTACATGTAGTGGCTGTGTGGCAGGTGCTGTCGTGTGTTTACATCTTCCTGATGTGTCCTTTGTCTGCAAATAAGAGTGAAAATTAAAATATTCAACTCAATAAAAAACAAAGGGTGCTAATCTTTTTAAGGAAGTGACTCTGTAGAGCTGACATCTTTGCAATGAGAACTGATAACTAACTGCAGGAAGTAGGGGTTTATATAGTGGTGCCTAGATCCAGACTGGCAATCTGGACTACACAAACACATCAGTCCGGTCGTTGTGAGTCTGGACACTGTTCCAGTCGTATCAGATTGTCACTATTGCTTGTCGGCATTAGCTACGCCTTCTCTGTTATTCCTCTGGTGCTTGTCCTTATAGTTTCACATTGGATTGTGTAGAAAAACTAACCCAGCCTAAAGACACGTCAGACAAGCTGTGCTGTACTACATCTTGTGGTGGAGGTCCAACTGATCCTTCATTTTCCCACGCTAAAATTGCATCAATTCATATCCTACTTCCCCGAAGGAGGTCCTGAGTACGTTCTCAGAGCTGAATGCTTGTCCATCATTGTCAGTATTTGTAGTAGTAGTACATAAGTCCTAGCATGCCATTTCATTATGGCGGCCATATTTATTTCTATGCATTCAGGTGTAAACATCAAGCCCCATAGTATCTGTTGAACTGGCACACGACTGAATCAAACATTAGCAGAACTGAGTAGGTCTTCTCTTGCCAAATCATGAGACCCGTCTTAGTGTGATTGTATGTTGGTTGTATCATCAATGAGAATTATTATTTGGATAATGTGTGTTAAGTTAACCTTTTGTGATTTGGTCTCAAATTGCAAGACAACAACTTACTACTCAGTTTAACAGTTTAATCTGTTGTTATTTAAACATGAATCTGTATTGGGAGACAGTGACCAGCAACACTTCAAATGCAATTTTTATAGGGTAGACTTTTGTAGATGACAAATCTATCTGCAAAATGCTTACGCGAGCCATGTTGAGATTTTCAATTTTTCTGTTTTGTGAAATAAGTTGTGGCAAACTCTTAGGTAACTGGGACAACTCCGCCGCCCATGTACAGCTATATGTAGACATATTCAACATTTATAAATATTTTAAAGTATACATGTGATTCTGGTAATACGGAAGAGTAGAAGGCCCAACATGAGTTTATTGAGATAGTAAGTCGCTAAATGGAGTTAGTTATCTCGATTTATCAACTTAGTAACTCGATAAATCAACTTAATTATCTCGATTTATTGACTTAGCAAGTCGATAAATCAACTTAGGTATCTCGATTTATCAAGATACTAACTCGATAAATCGAGTTAGCTATCTTGATTTATCGACTTACTAACTCGATAAATCGACTTAACTATCGATAAATCGACCTAGGTATCTCAATTTATCGAGATACTAACTCGATAAATCGAGTTAGCTATCTCGATTTATCGACTTACTAAGTCAATAAATCGACTTATGTATTTAAATGTTACATAGATGTTTCACCTTGAATAACTTGTTAACAGAACATTGAATTTGACCTGAAATGTAATCTAATAAAACCTTTTTAGCACCTAATCTCCAACAAGGCACTTGCCTTTTTAAATGTAATTTACCCTGTTGCTAATTATCACTTAAGAATTAAACTAATATGAATAAGTATCTAAACAAGAGTCTTAATGACATGGGCTAAAGGAATTCATAACAACATCCAAATTTCTTTGATATGTGTCAGACACACTTTGTCACACTTTTGAAACAAACAAAACATGAACATAGAAATCATTCAACATTATCAGGGTAACAAGGTTACAATTAAGGGATGCTAGCCTGATACAGGCATACCCAAGGTACTTTTCATAAATAAATGCTAGCCCTAGAGTCTGTCATCTAATGGAGATTAAGCACCATAAAAGTATTCTTATTGCATCACTTTTTTTTTTTTTTTACTATGGGGAGTGTTTCCATGGGGCTGAGTCTTAGGTCAGCCATATTGCTGAGAACTGATTTGACAAAGGGACAATTTGTCCATCTCCCTGTTTATGCATTCTTATAATGCCCTGTATCTCCTTTGGGATCTGAAAACTTATTGGTAATCATGTGGCCTGAATCTTTTGGTGGGTTCACATTTTACCTTGGTCCCCTTCTTTAAGCCCTATTATGGTCCTTGATACTTATTATACTTATAATGCCTGTAGCTCCTTAAAATTGGTAATAGAGGTTTGTGATGTGAAAACAGCTTATATTAAACGACATTGTGTGAATGTTTTAGTGGTGTATGGTTTGACCTTGGACCCTACGTTCAAAGCCCAAGGTGGTCCTTCGTACATTTAATGCTCTGTACCTCCTTTGTAATTGGTCCCAGAGCTAAGTTGATTTATTGAGTTAGTAAGTCGATAAACCGAGATAACTATCTCGATTTATTGATATACTAAGTCGATAAATCGAGATAGCTAAGTCAATTTATTGATTTAGTAAGTCGATAAATCGAGATAGCTAAGTCGATTTATCGACTTAGTATCTAGATAAATCAAGATAAAAAAATTTGTCATGCTGGCCCTTCTACTCTTCCGTAAAACAGGTTACAAGAACAACTTTTTAACAAATATGAATTTTGTGTGTTTCCTACCAGTATATTACAAATAGAAATGCTGTTTTGAAGATCAAATATTTTGCATAGAAATATCCACTGAATATATTTCAAACTTTGTTTTTCCTCAAAAATAAAAATTAAATATAACAGGAAAACTTACCAAGAGACTGTGCTGTGTATTGGGGCATCAGTGAATATAAAAACTTCCATATTTTATTGTGATTTCTCTGCAATTTTTGCATGTACTTTAACGCAATATAATAAGGGCAGAAACGATGTTATTATACCTTTTCAATCTGAAAACAACATATTTGTAGGTTACATAGTTTATAAAATATTGACAACAAAAATCCTGAAAAAATCTTTATGTGAAAATGATTTACATGACAAACAGAAGCAGATTTATCTGTATAAACCCAATTGAAAATAAGAAAAACTATCTCCTGACTTTAATTTTCACTCAAATTTCACCATATTTAGAGGAATCCGTGTGTACTCCATAAAGTATCTGCCCACCAAATTTTTCAGCTGATTGATGTTACCACTTTCGAGTTACAACAGCAAAACGGTGTATAGACTGAAGGACAGACAGACAGAAAGTGATTACAACAACCCACTCCTATTGTCGAGCATTAAAATAAACAAAACAAACAGGACGGGCCTTGAGACCTAAAACCTATGCATAGTTCAAGTCATGGTCACAGATAAACGGATGTTGGTAAAAACCTATTACTTCCTATACATTATAGTTACTCCAGCATCATAGCTTAACCAATCAGTTCTAATCTGATAAAACAATTGTAAAATGTGGATCATGAAACATTCAGCCAATCAATTAAGCCATTGAACCAGTAAACTGATCTCTTCCAGTTACACCACCACAGAGATGATTCTGTGACGTCACATCCTCAGGCAGGTATGCTTTTACCCAAAATACCCCCAACAGAACCCCTGGAGAATTGTGATGTTAGACAAAGACCTATTTTAATTTTTTAAATTTTATTTATTTATTTATATATACCTTACTCTTTTTTACCTAGAAGTATGAGGAGGCTGGGGTTTTTACTTCTTATGATAAGAGGGTGAATTTCAATACACGGAATAAATGCTTGTAACAGAAAATTATAATACTACCCTGGAGATTTTGAGAAAAGGCTTGAATATTGTCATAAAATGCAACTGAGACCTTTAAAGATTGAGCAATAGAAGCTTGGAGAATATTTTTGTTGGCAGAGGTATACATGTTAAAGTTGCCTAGACATAGACTTATGCTGTTGTTTCTAATGGAGATAATCAAATTCAGGAACGATTTCTCATTCTGCAAGGCTCGTGATTATAAAATTTCCTGGTAAATCAGGGACCTCTTACCTTCACAGTGTGAACGTTTCACAGACATGAGTGATGTATTCTGTCATATTAGAACAACAGGCCACTGGTCGTGCTGAAAACATGCGCCAGAAACATTCTGGATTTGCGATCCGGATCCAGACCATGTGTGGGGAGGATTCCACTACAGAGAGAACCTGCAGACACAAACAACAGACAGACAGACAGACTCGATTACAGCATGTTCTTCCCTCCCTTTAGTTGGGGGAAATAATCTATTGTCATTGTGACAACATGAGACAAATGTGTACATAGTTTACCTTGGTCGTGTCTTCCCTATTCACCTGTCAGATATATTTGTTAAAATTAGGTCAATTTAATTGGCTAAAATCTTGTGACGTCACCCTTAATAATACAGATATAGCATCGCTCTTTTTTGGAAATAATATGTGAACTAACACATGCACCTGTGAAAATATAATTTGGACACTACAGCAATTCTGCAAATTTGTAATATCTATTCTAGTAAAATAAACAGAATATGAGATGCTTGAGAGGATTATAACCTAAAAACTGCATATATAGAACTAACCTGGGCCGTGAAAACAGCCCTCTCAAACATCTTATATTCTGTAATGCTTGAGGTGACAACATGACTCAAACTGAAAGATATGAAAGACAGATTGAATTCACAGAGAATAAACTAGTGAGAAATAAACTTTAAGAGGGACTTCAAATAGATGATAATGCAATATTTACCTGAACTTAGCACACAACCAAACAATACGAATTTTTAATAGTCTGGTTCTGTATCAGATATCTTTATTGGTTAGAAATTGTATTGTTTAGTTTTCTTTATATTTGTGGGAATATGGGGCAGTCCCAAAATCACCAAGCTGATCTGATCAGTGGGAACATTGCAAACGTTAAAACAAGGCCTGGATTTCACCGCTTAATAATTACCCAGGCATGTACAGCAAGAGAGAGAGGTGGTGGCTTTGCACTGGACATTTCTTTGACATTGCAAGGTGCAATATATTGAGGGTATTCCTGTAGCAGGTCTCAGTTACTGCTGTGTGCTCAGAATGTGAGGTGGAACTGGGATAAAGAAAAAATGGGATAAAAACATCCTCACCTAGGAATGTCACTCTGTAGTCAGAAAAGGTTTGATCTTTTTATAATTTCATACTTTTCGGCTTTAAAACAGGAAGTTTACTAGAAACCAACTCAAATTTTAATAAGTTGCATATCATTTAAAGACACACAACGTTTTATGTAATATAGAGGGTGCGAACAGCATTTATTTATAAAAATAGGAGCACAAAATGCAACATAAATTTAATTACAATTACACTTAAGTCCAAGAAAAATTCTATGTTAAGAATTTTCTTATTCTTAGAATAAAATCCTATTCACAAAACAATTCTTAGCTAAGAATAATTCTTAGAATAGAAGTAAAACGAAATGTAAGCAATTCTTAGAATTTTTCTTAGACTAAGTGTAATTCTAAGAAAAATTCTAAGAATACAGATCTTGGCAAAGTTAGTAACTTTGAAGCAATATAAAGAGGCTGCATTTCATTACAATACACAAATAGATAACTTAATATGTAACACTCTGTTTTGGATGTCGATTTGCAATCATTTGCTGCACTATAAACACGAAAACAACTACACATGTACTTTTCTTGAGTTAAGCATGCTATGTGCCAGTCTTAGATTTAAATCAATTCTTAGAATATTCTAAAAATAAGAATCTTTGTGAATACATACAGGCCCAGGGGTTATCAAATATTAACTGTTAATCACGTAATTTTTAAATAAAATAGATAGGGGTTAATGAAAGTAATACTCTATGTGTGAAATATAATGCAATGGTCTCCTAAAACATTCAAAAGCAAGTGATACACAAATTGTCAGGTGCTCCCAGTAAACATTGGAAGCTTTTTCAAAAGGCTTAAACGTTTACAGAACGTTTTTTAACCCCATCTTTGAGGTTACTTAACATTTCCAAGGGGTTGGCTTATATTGTAATGTTTAGAAAACATTTGATACATTTATAGGACGTTCACACAATAGCTCAAAAAACTGAGGTTTGAATGGAAACGTTTTTCAAACATTTATAAAATAACTCAGGAACTGAAGGTTATGCTGAAAATGTTTTTCAAGCATTCATCATTAAAAGTGTGATAAACAGTATATATAAAGCATTTAAATAACATGTGTTGACAATATTTTGTTAAATGTTTGCTCTGAAAGATTTTACTAAGATTCAATAGCAATTGGTTTTCAAAAAACATAAAACGTTTTGATAACCTATTATAAATGGATTTCATACCCAGCATGTTATAACCTTTATGAAACATTTCCAGGGTTTACGGTGGTGCCTTGGTAACACACTCGCCTCCCACCTCTGAGGTCAGCAGTTCAAACCCCATACCCTATGTGGGAAAGTTGGTAGTTGCTTACTTGATGGTCGGCAGTTTACGGTACAGAACCTTGACCAACTGTATTAACTGGTTTCCTCTGCCCATGAAACTAACAATCGTGATATGACCTACACAGTGTTGAAAGTAACGTTAAAACCCAAATAAATAATCTATGAATCATTTCCCTTCACACATAGACAAACATTAAAAAATATTTACTGGTCTAACTTGACTATGTTTAAGGTGAGAGATTTGTTGGCTGAAATGTACTACTAAATCTCCATACTCCAACCGGCAAAAATGGAATAGCTATTTCTGCATGTTTTAAAACTTTTGGGGTTTTCAGGCACTACCGGAAACGGAAGTGTAAGATTTAAAAAAACATGTAAAATGTGTGTCGGGGGAGGGGGTAGAATGGGGTTTATTTGTCTTGTATATGAGATAGGATTATAGTTATATAAACTCTCAACCATAATGTGTGTTGCTGTGTGTTGGCTGCTAACATCTTGATTTATTTTAATAAGCTACAATTCCCGTGTGTACAATAAATTGCATAAAAGGGTGACATAAACTCGTTTTGATTAATTTATGTCATGACGGTCAGTAAAATGGCTTTGTCACAACTATCCATATAAATGTAAAGGCAGTTTCACACATATGCGGAACCATGAATGGAAATCTATACTATATCAATTGACACTGAAAGCAATAGAATGACACAGATGTTATAAAATTGGATTTGTCTTTTAAATGAAAACTACTTGTACGATCACCCACTGATTGTATTTGTGGCTAACAACTTAATCCATTAGATAAATTAACTCAACAGCCTCTATGTGAACATTCTCCAATATGTATTGTGTAAACAAAAGAGAACACAAACCCGGCAAATTATTCCATTTGGGAAACAAATCAGACAGCATTATGTATTATTTTAATACTTTGCTGGACTAATAGAAAATAGTTTTTAAAATATTTTTTGATTAAAAAATCAATTTTTTTATGTAGTAGTAGATTATAGTTAACGCTCGACGATAGGAGAGGGTTATTGTGATCAGTTTGTTTCTGTCTGTCTGTCTGTCTGTCTGTCTGTCTGTCTGTGCACCGTTTCGCCCTTATAACTCAAAAACTATAACACCAATCAAGCTCAAATTTGGTGGGCAGATATTTCATGGGGTACAGACGGATTCTTGAAAATTTGGTGTAATTTGTGTGAAAATTAAAGCCAGGAGAGAGTTTTTCTTATTTGTAATTGGGCTTTTACAGTGAAATCTGCTTCCCTGTCTGTGCACCGTTTTTCCCTTATAACTCAAAAATTACAACATCAATCAATCTCAAATTTGGTGGGAAGGTATTTCATGGGGTACAGACAGATTCTGCCAAATTTGGTGTAATTTGCTTGAAAATTAAAGCCAGGAGAGAGTTTTTCTTATTTTTAATAGGGAATTCACAGTGAAACTGCTTCTCTTCATCACATACGTCAAAAATCAATATTTTACTTTCTGATGATGTCATCACTCAGTGATGTCACAATGCAACTGTCATTGTGAGGTCACAAACCTAGCTTGTGATACTTGCTGATTTTAGGTAAAAATATTTCTTCTCATTTTATGGCTTGAAATTGACATAAACATAATAAAGAGGGAGGTGATATATTCATTATTTTTATTAATTATTATTTCTGTTTTATTTTCTCTTTTTTCTTTCAATACCTTGACAGTCCATCACAAAAAATTACCATGCGTGATTTTCACCAAGAAGTGATCTTTAAGCAATATTTTTACCTCCACCAGCAGTTTATATTTTTGTGTGCTAATTGTTTAATTGTCTCTTTGTTTTTTGTTTTTTTTTTTTGTGTGTGTGTTTACATTACTCTAGAACTAATGAACAGATCTTTATTTAAAAATTTGTGGGTAGGACCTAACTGAAGGAAGAAGTTACTAAAAGAAAGATCTGAATCTTATTTTGGATACAAAAAAATCATGATTTTTCAGAGGTCCCATTTCAATGTATTTTTAATGACTTTAGCTTTCTACTTGATATTTCTATGAAGATTAATTTACATGTTTGGTTTTATTTTATGGTCTTCCGTACAATACTTTATATCACTTGAGAGACTGGTCACTAAGAGTCGAGCGTTTTGCTCTCTCTGAGTGCATCTTGTTATTTTATGTAGTAGTGAATTATAGTTATTGCTGAATAAATATGATAATTTATATGTAACAGTAAATTAAAAGTACATTAAGTTAAAACAGGAACAAATTTGTGTTGTACTCTCATAGCTTGATTTTTATTTGTTATTAAACCACTCACATTTATCTGTTTATAATGTATAAAGTGACATATAAGCCCAACAGAGGGTTGGGTACATTGCGAGAAATATTTGACTATGTACATTGTATAAATACATGTCACTCAAAATAAATAAAATAAAATAAAAAATAAAGACAACATTTTAGAATATTTTATGGAGTCAGTTTGCACACTACTGCTGTCATGCCTTTATTTGCTCTAATATCCCAGTCAAAATTTTGAGTTTTGCAAACATTTGGAGGGAAATGTTTGGTAAATGTTAAAAAGGAAGGGTACGAAACCCATTTACATTAGAAGGTTTTCAAAACGTTTTATGTATACCGTTTACTTATTATTTTATGACAAATGAACATTTTCATCCCTCAAAAATATTGCTTAGCAATATTAACCTCCATTGGGGTCAGAGGTCAAATTCAATATGTTTTAGGTTGCTTACCAAATATTATTTTTATGTCTAAAATTATAAGATAATGGCTTAAAAATTGGCCACCCCTTGAATTCTTACATTTGTGCATTGTATGTTAGGTAATTTTTGACAAAGCCTCAAAAATCCCCTATTATTTCTCACCGCCATCTTTGTTTGCAAAAGTTTGAAGGTAAACGTTTGATGACCATTCTGAAAATATACAAAAACCGTTTGTGAAATAATGTTGTCAAAACATTTGATAAAAAACATTTCAAAAATGTTTTAAAATGATGGGTATGAGAACCAGCTGCTATAAAACATTTTCAGAGCATTTACAAAACATTGTCAACAAATGATGTTTAAATGTTTTATATATACTATTTATCACAGATTTAATGACGAATGCTTGAAAAAAACATATCCAGTATAACCTTCATTTCTTGAGTTATTTGACAAATAGTTTTAAAACGTTTCCAGTCACACCAAAGGTTCTTGATTTACATTGTAAACATTTAATAAATGTTTTCAACAAAAATATATGTGCAGAGAATGTTTATTAAATACTTTTAACATTACAATGTAAACAAAAACCTTGGAAACATTTAGTAACCTGAAAGATAGGATTTAACGTTTTGTAACATTTAAACCTTAGTAAAATGTTTCTACTGTTCACTGGGCTGTTATATCTAAACATATTAAAATTATATTGAATCACTGTCTGCTATCACTGTTTGTAAACATATCTGTTAAAACAAAATTAAAAATATATATTGAAGTTTGGTTGCACTTGGAATTGGCCAGGATAGGTTTGTTGCTTGTTTAATCCAAAGGATTTAAATCCATTTGAAGTTTCTCTCCTGTTTTGACAAATCTTGGCACTTTTGTTCCTCATCCTTCTAGAATTACTGATGGGCCCCTTTCCTAACAATCCCTGAATAGTTCTTTAGGATTTGTACTGCAATGGCTTTGAACAGTTTATAACATCCAGGTGAATATCTGGATCTGAAAAGGAGCTGATCGCAAGTGATTTGGAAAACAATAGGACAATATGCCAGACGTTAAAGGCCCAAATCAGACCTATGTCTGGGCAGCCTGTCTGGGAAAATTGTGAACATAAGCCCAGTGGTAATATGTGTTTGTTGCACTTATAAGCTAATTTCATTGACTGTGTCTGCTAACAAATGAGTTTTCATGATAACAAATCCAAGCTTTAGCTGAATTAATTCTACGTGAATGGCCAACTTCGCTTAATTAGCCATTTGGATGGACATAATTAAAAAGCTAAGAACAGCTTATGGTAATTTAGTCCACATAACTATCCTAATTTACTGTTTAATGGTGCATTATTGTTGGCCTACTGTACAGTAAGCGAGCTGTTTCTACATTTTATAAAATTATGTTTCATTATGTTATACTTTGGAAATGTTAGCGCTCATTGTTGAGTACATCATGACTCTTATGGAAGTTTGTTATTTTCAAATAACCAGATTCATTTGAGCTTCATCTTATCACTTTAAAATATCAATTGAAAAAGAACATTAAATTTGATCGAAAATTAGTAATAATAACATGTTTAAAAGGACAAAAAATGAATCATAGCTTCTAATAATTTAAAAATTTATTATATGCATACATATGTCATGGTAGAAAGTCCAATCTGGTAGAATTTCAAATTCTACTGGTAGAAAGTCCAATTGGAGTTTCTACCGGTAGAAAGACCAATCAAGGAGATTTAGGTACTGCTCTGGGGTTCGAAATCTAATAAACTTGGTACTACTGGACTGGTAGAAGATTGAAAAGAACAATAAAACTATGTACAGATTGGTCATCACAGTAGGAATAATAAACATTCAGTTCAAAACTGAAATTTTCAGTCTATTGAAAGAATTTCAAAATCAACATCAAACACTACCATTTTCAAGGGAAATATGTAACATGGACATTACTAAGTGATGTAAGTGTGGAATGTCCTATAACAAGTGTTATATAAAATACAGTTTTAACCAATTAAATTTTGACAGCAGTCACTTCCTACATGGCATTTAGTTGAGCACTTTACACCTATGCTTCTACAGCAGCATATGTTTGTCACAACCGCCCAGTTCATCTCATTATATAAAGCTTGTAGTACTGTACACTAATCCAGAGTTTCAACATGTATGGTGAAACATTTGGAAAAATGCACATTTCTTTTTTTCAGCCAGGTCTTCACCCCTATAAAGAATGTTTATTATTCCTACTGTGATGACCAATCTGTACATAGTTTTATTGTTCTTTTCAATCTTCTACCAGTCCAGTAGTACCAAGTTTATTAGATTTCGGACCCCAGAGCAATACCTAAATCTCCTTGATTGGAGTTTCTACCAGTGGAAACTACAATTGGACTTTCTACCAAGTATAAAAATTGTAGAAACTCCAATTGGACTTTCTACCGGTAGAATTTGAAATTCTACCAGATTGGACTTTCTACCATGACACATACATGACCATAAATTAGTTTCTATCTGCTCCTGAAAGATTGATTGAATGATTTATTGATTGACTTTACATCAACACATGCTACATGTTATACCATGCAAGGTAGTTTAGGGGGTGGAGGAAAGCAATGTGTACCAGTTGGTCACCCTGAAAACCAGTGGGTCCCGCAAACAACCACTCACTTTCTCGCTTAACTTGGGCTGGGACTCGAGCTTAAGACCTAAGAGGTGTGTTATACACAACACAAAAACCAACTACTCTGCTCCTGGGGTTTTGGTCAGGTTATGTTACTGTAATGACATATACACACCATTTAATGGCTAACTGGTAATTACAGAGCTTATGGTGGGCTGATGAAGAAAAATAAATAAATAAAAAAAACTTATTTGAGTAACTGAATGCATTTTATCTTCAATTTGATCATCTGAACTTTGAGATTGTCAAGAATGCTGTGTTTCAGATGAATAAGAATTAATCAAATAAAATAAATACTGACCATTTTAAACCAGTCATTCAAAATATCCCTGAAACTTAAGACAGGGCTATGGTCAACCTTGTTGTATCTCTGTTGCCCTCCACCCGAAACCCACTAAAATTATGTTTTTCCCAATCTGTTGCATAACTCAAGTCACGGTCAACATGGTTTCTGTTCCTATACATGGTCAATGTTGCTCCACCAAAATACATGGTTTCTCTTCCTATACATGGTATGGTTCTGCTACAACAAAATACTGCTCTGCTTGAGAATTAAGCATATGTCTCACCTTACTAAAAATGAGGTTATAACACTTTAACACTGATCCATGCAGTCGTATCAACGGATATTTGAAATTTACTTAAATATACTTGTCCTCATTATTCCATTAATGGACCTCATATATATAGTATATGCTTAATAACGAGACAACCCTTATATCCATCCACCCCCACCCATGTGGCCATGTATATTTCAATGTATTGTGCAGGAGTCATGTGATTCGGGTATATTGTCATTGCTTTGCCTGATTGTCTTGAAACAAGAGAAAGGTTTAAAACATTTCTAATGACCATATAATTACCGTAAGTCCATACAATGAACTCACTGTAAGTCAGTCTTGTCAGTTCTGACAGACATTTATGTTGACATCCAGAATTTGGCAGTTGAGATGTCATTTGAAAGGAAGAGATTGTCAGGTAACAAATAACTATGGCTTCTTTCACAAACAAACTGAAGCTTCGCCTTTTCAATCCTACCTTCCCCATCATCATTAACTGCCTCGATAAGAATGTGTCCAATTTTGTGCCAAATTGAGGTGTGTGCAAAGTTACAATATGCTGGTTTTCCCATTCAAACTGAAACACCCCAATTCACTGGTAACCTGTGTCTTTTATACATTTCAGTTTGCACCATTTATTGGCACCAAGTACATAACAAGGGTGTTATTTGTAACAGAACCACAGCAACCTATTTTTCCCGGTATTTATCTCACCAGATGGGTTCATTGTTTATATGTATTCATAATTACTCCAAATGTAATGAATAAATCTTTTTTATGTGTTCAGAGCCTGACTAAATTAAGAAAAGATTAAATCATGGAACAAAAATGCTAAATTTTCAAAGGTCACATTTTCAATGTATATTCAATGACTTGGCTTTCTGGTAAACATTACTGCAAAAGTAATAAGCAGATCATCATGAAATGTTTTATGTGAGTATAAACTTGACCAAAGAAAAAGTGATTACATTACAGGAAAGGTCTGCATCATATTCTGAGGAGCCATGGTGGCAGAGTGGTAACACTCTCTCCTTCCACCCCTGAGACCAGGGTTAGGTTCCCGGCACAGCCTCAAGTGGGAAGGCTGGTAGTTGCTTGCCGTTTCTCGGCAGTTTACAGTACAGAACCCTAACGAACTCTATGTACTGGTTTCCTCTGCCCTTCCAACTACCCGTCGTGATATGACCTGTACAGTGTTGAAAGCGATGTAACCCCCCCCCCCCCCCCCCAAAAAAAAAAAATAAATGCATCATATTCTGGATTTAAAATATTAAATTATCAGAAACACCCCATTGGAGGTCTTCATTCTAATGCCACTTTCACACTACAGGTGGTATGTCCCACGGATACAGATGCTCCTTGGCTGAGGAACCATCTGCCAGCTCACTCCATTTTATCCCAGTTGTTGACACTACAGGTGGTGTAGTCTGAGTTTCTGTCCCGTCACCAAACTGATGGACACAATGTCAGGGATAGAGTTCACATTCACTTGTTTTCTGTGTAAATTTTCAACAGCATAACTCTCCTTATCATGTCCAATTTTACCTCCCCCTTTGAAAAATTGTGTGTGAAGCAAATTGTAATATAAATATATTCAGCAGCCATTTCAGACAGTGCAGTAAAATAATTTAACACAGCAGCAAAAGGAAAGTGAAGTTTTGTTTATATTTCTAAAGATGGTTCAAATGTATATATACCAGCTGGATAGGCATTAAATAATAGTGAATGGCACATATACATACCTTAAATGAAGTAAGTATCACTATATAATCTTAGTTGTTACTGTAGAAATATGCCGTTCAAGATTTACATAGAAAACGGATATATGTAAGCTCTGTGCCTAGCCATTGCTTACCATCAGAAATATCAACAGCAATGGGTGAGGGGACAGAAACTCAGTCTACAGGCAGTGTAATTTGGCATTGTTATAGGCATATGGCTTAATGCCCCTGTCCTTCAACTACCTTTTGAGATTTGCATGCGACATTGTGTCACAGTGGTAAAATGCCCATATACCTCCGCTCGTCTTTGGTCACCGTATTACACCGGTGTATCATAACCTTATGTACACTGTGAACCACACCTGCTGTTACCATACTAAAAAATCCATATGCGCATGCCTGGAATCGTCTGTGCATACCCATGCTACTGAATTTAAAGGTGTAAATTTTAAACATTTTAAAACTTCTGCGGGACGTGCAAAGGTCATGGATGGTTTGCAACTGACTCGCAAGTTTGCAAACAGATGTCAGATGTTGATCCAAGGACAGGAACATTTGACCAAAAGCAGCTTACCCCGGGTGATACAGCCAGCAGTCTGAAATTGATATTAATTGCTTTCCAGTTCAGTTGGACAGATTTCTGCAGTTTTTTCTTTACAATATTATACTTGATCCACAGTAACCTGTGTTTTTTCATATTTCCATATATTTAACCATTTAGCTGCTCGGGGATTTAATCATAAGTGCACACAAAGAATCCGACTAATTCCTGATAAATTGGTTGTATTAACTCACTGTCAACTTTGATGGAATAAAATAAATAAAACTACATTGAACATGAAATTCATTTCCAATAAACATACCAAATCGTAATAATAATTTGCATAATTATCTTTTGATGTAATCACTGCCTTCTTATTAATATTTGCTTAAGTACAAGCCCATATTCACGTATTGGATTTATCGTAATGTCACTTCGACTGAATGTAGCTCATTTCAATGAATGAACATTTCAACTCTATTAAGTAAATTACCTAAGTTCTGAGCTATGATTTTATATAAAAAGTTAAAATAACTTCACAAAGATAACAGTTTCAATTCATTTTATCCTTGTTATATAACACTACTAGGTTAATTGTATGACATAATTACTAATAATAGATATGAGCAATAGTCAATACAGAAATTCTTTTTTTATTCCACTATTCTGGTGTGTTTCTTAACGTTAAAGAAACAAACATTTTAACGTAATGCCCAAGTTTTAATGAACATCACAAAGCAGTAAAAAGGTTAAGGTTACCATATAACTAAGATCTAACACCTCACTTAATTAACTAAATCGTACTTATTTTTAGCATTTTTTTTCAGATAACACCAGCTGTAATGACCACTTCTCATCCAGCGACCAACTCTACCAATCTGACCTTTACGTCTTTGTTTAACCAATCAGATGACACGACAGTATTCACCCCTGTCCGCTGGAAACCCACAGAAGTGTTCATTGCCTATCAGATAAAACTCTACTACACTCCAGTACTGGTATGCTGTGGTGTCCTCAGTAATGTCACTTCCTTCCTGGTTCTGTCCCATCATGTGTTTGGGCGGCTGTCATTTAGTCACTACCTGCGAGCCATCCATTGCGTCAACATCCTCTTTCTTCTCATGTTATTTGGAAGTTGGATGACTCAAATAGGGTACAATGTATACGACAGACCATTTCTGTGTCAGCTGACCTCCCTGCTGCTGGACGCCTCTTCCTTTCTCATCACATGGTTTTCTGTGGCCTTTTGCGTGGACAGATACATCTGCATTTGCTGGCAGCCAGAGGCATCTAAGATGTGTACATCTGTCAGAGCCCGCCTTGTGATCATCTGTCTCTCCATCCTCACCATGTGCATCTACCTCAACACCAGTTTGACTGTAGGCGTGGTCTACACTGAAGCTGGGATCCCAATCTGTACATATCTCAACCTGCCTTTCAAAAATAAACAAAGCTTCACTACGGTGGATGAAGTGGTGAACCATATATTGCCTCTTCTCACCATCCTCATTCTGACCAGTCACATCTGGTACTGCCTTCGTAGGGAGGCCAGGAACATATACACATCCACCAGTGACCCTTCTGAGGTCAAGGTTCTGACCTTGACCTATCTTCTGTGTTTCATGATGCTAAACCTCCCCCAGGAGATCTGGTGTCTGGTGTCCACCCTCTTACATGATCAGATATCACTCAGTCCAACCTTATATTTGATGAAGACTGTCCTGCAGTACCTGAGTGATACCAACACAGCACTAAGTGTGGTGATCCTACTCGCAAGCTACCCTGTCTTTAGGCAATACCTCAAAAACTACCTGCAGAAACTGCTGAAAGCTAAACAGAAGATCAAGTGCAAGAGAATGGGAGTTCAGGAGGCATTTGGAGAGGAGGGAACTGAATTGAAAAATAGAGATTGTACCGTTTGATCTTTCAATTTCAGTTTCGAGGGATGGATAAAATATGCGCCAGTCAGAATGAAATCGTTGGATATATTACAGAGAAAAAGGAAAAAATATAGTGTTTGTGTAGCTGGAACCACATATATAGGTAGAAGGACTCAATGGCATTCAGAAGTATACATTTCTCAATCAAATTTGATGCCAAAGATAATATCCCAATGTATATGAGACAATATAATACACATATCAAAACTTTACTACTGTTGTGATTTAAATGTGGGTACCAATGAAAATAGGGGAGAGACAAAAGTGGATATTGTCGCGCATTCCCCCACCCCACAAGTTAACATAGCTGTAAGTCAACACAGGAATTCTTATACCAGTGGCATTAAATAGACAAAGCATATTAAAGCTGTTATTCACACAAAAGGTCAAAGAAATGTCAGAGGTGAAACCATAAGGTCAAATCTGAAATGCAGTTGCAATGCAATTTATAATCTTCCTTAGTGAATTCCCCTGAAGGTGTTAACCATACTAGGCAAGATTCAAACCAAAGACCATGGAAAGATGACTACCAACCAAAATAACCTTTAAGTAAGGTCAATTATGGCCATAGCAATTAGCACCATATAATCTCCTTGACACCGAGTCCCCAGGTTAAGCTAGGGGTAAGTAACAAGGTCAAGCTCAAGGTAATATATCATGCAAGGTCAAAGATCACATTCTATACAATCTCCCCCAAACACGAATGAATCACCCATATTGGGTTTTTAAACATTTATTAAATTACATTTATGTCACTCTACACATACTGTAACACTAAAAATTTCTTGTGAAGCAAAACATCAATGTGTTTATGTAACAATGGGCCCATATGGACCAGACTATAATGTACTCTTTAAAATTAACCATAGAAGGCGTGGGTTAACCCACCAGAATTAAGTGGTATGATATTTAAAATCATTTAACCATCAAACAAGCACTTTAAATATGATGCAAAAATACAACACTTTTATGATAGCTTATTACAACAGTTAGGGTCAAGTCCAATGAATTTTTAGTGTAAGACAATATACCTCCTGAAAGAAGGTTTAAATCCAACCGCATTACTGCATTGCAAAGCAGTAAGGGGTGAAACCCCCATTTTCTTACTTAACTTTCCAAAAATGAATAGAAATAAGTAATTTAAGAATTTTATAGAAGAAAGGCTCACCCAAAAACACCCATCAAGACTGCAGGTGTTGTTTGAAAGCGTGTAGTAAGGGGGAAGAGGAGAACTGGGTATCAGAAGAAATATATCTATATACACAGTCAGAAGACCAAGTTCCTTAATCAGGCTGTAACTGAGCTGTATTGACCATGTCCAAGATTATTCGTTTTTTGCCCATTGCGGTTTGCATGTCCATTGCACAGTGGGCATTGACTTTGCCATCCTGTGCGAAACATGAACTACAAATATGGTGATAAAACATCCTTTTGTTTCATGATTCTTGGTAAAATTACATGTGTTATCATTGTAATAGACACAGGGCACTGACTTGACCGATTTTTGAAGCACCTGATTTTTCTGAAATTTTTGTGATCCGGAATTGTTCTGAGTAGGAACAATATGTCTTTGGGCATTAGCCGATCTGAACCGATCGATCTTGTCAGTTTCTGACCAACTAGTAACTTCACCTTGCTCCATACGACATAATAACACAGCATGACTAGCTTTTGCTGCGTGCCACAAAAAGTCATTTGAATCATCTAACAAAGCGATCAGGTAATCTAACATATGATCTTTTGTGATCTGACAACTTTCTTCCTTCATAATTCGACAAAAAACCTGCCATCTACTGAGTTATATTCAACTGGTTGTAGGTGATTCTATCTTTTGTGTTACCACCTAGGACAAATTCATGAGGCCATTTAACCCTTTCTTTGGCATAAATATCCACAGACCCCCCCTCTCTGACTTTTGAATTTTTGATCCATACCTCTTTTATCAACACCAGATAACTTCCTGAGCCTATCTTGAATCTGATCCTGAATGGATCTATCATTTCGAAGAGTGCAAATTGTGCATATTGCTACCAACTTCCTCCACAGAGGAATGCTTGAGACTTGAACTAGCAGCACGCTTCGTTTTTGTCAATTTTTTGGCCTTAGGCTTGGCAGGAGAAGCCAATTTGTTTTCAATAACAGTTAACCTCTTACCAATTGCGTCCAGTTGAGACAAGGTTTTTTGGTTGATCAGTGCTTGATCCGGCAAATTTTTCTCCTTTGGATCCGACATTTTTTATGTACTAGCAGCCAGGTGTTGTGTGGAATTTTTAAAATGTTTCCTATGTTTTACAACGGGAGAGCCACCAGAATCTCTGATTCAGAATAAACAACATCAATATCTAACCCAATACTGCTATCACTATAAGTACTGTCAGTATCAGACCCAATTTTTGACCCGGAAGACTGACCCGGTATTGGCTGAGAGGCAAATTCATTCAAAAATGCACTGTCATCCTCCAACTGAATCTCTATCCGAATCTCACCCTTTTTACGCAAGTTGTAAGGGTTACCTGCTATTCTGTGCTTCTGTTTCGCAGCCATCAAAAGCTGTGTAGATCAGAACACCAGTAGTTGAAAAGAAATAATACACAACACATTTTGGAGTGAAAAATTAATACTTTTTCAGTTTTTCTTTATGTTGTAGAATTCACATTTTATATTCAGGGAAACAAAGTTGCTTTTCTGTTTTTCAAAAACTACCCTACAATTAATATGATGACACAAGAAGTATGCTTTAAAACAGAAATCTAGTACAATTTATATTGGTGTCCGACTCCACCCTCCGATTCACTGTCCACAGGTGTATTTTAATATATTGAAGAGATAGCCAACTGAAATTAGAAGAGTAAGTGTTGAGTGTCTTCTGTAATTATGGAATTCAGTTCCTTTGATATGAAATAAAAGACTGAGTAAATGGGTTGACACCAATCTAACCAATGAATCAAAGAATTATGTTAAAGTCTTTCGAATTCCAACTGATTAATCTCTGCAGTTAAGTTAGCCTTTTAGTTTTCATTATGGATTAATGTCATAAGTTTAGTTAGCCATTGAATTTCTAATATGAGTTAATATCAACTCTTTAGTTAACCTTGATATTATTGTATATTTATACTTAGTTCAATATTTGACTAAAACTACAGGACTGAAAGTGTTATTTGACCCACCCTAACTGTACAAGGTCATCCCAGGCTCTCTTGTGACTGACATTCCCCTAACTGAAAGACAGAGGCTCAAAAATGACCATTTATCAGTGTCCCTGGAGTTCTTTAGTCTCATTCTGAGAATAGGACCAACTAACAGACGTCTGCCACTCTAAGTGATCATCCAAGCCACTATGTGCCTGGATTTGAACCCGGGTGGTCTGTGTTCTTCTAACAAGAAGATAACACCTATTAAGGAATCTACCAAGAAGAAATTGTCCAAGTCATCCAGTTCTGCCTGCTCTCCTAGTGAAGATATCATTGAAAGTGGTTAGAAAGAATCAAGATACTTAGAGGCTATGCTTCTGGGGAAGACTTTGCAACCTACCAGTTAACCAGTTTTTCAACCAGTCACAATGCCAGTGTTATGGTTTGTAGGGACAAGGCCTCCAACTATTCACACTGAGCAGTAGTGCTGGTGCGACATTTGCTACTTCCGATACTATCGTTTACTAGGTCTATTATGAGCGATAATCGGAACTGTTTTTTCAAATCCGATTGAAAAGATATTAGCATATTTATATAATAATGATAGAATACCTTTTAAAATCGAAGGATAATCCAGCATTTTGAAATATATTTTTGGCTTTTTGACAACCTGGTCCATACAAGTGGAGTCACATGACCTATGAGGAAAGCATTAAACCATTGCTCGAATGTAATTTCGGAATTGCGTCTTTATTTTTTTTGCACTTGGTAAGTCAATTTAATTGACGTAAAGCCTTCAAATAATGTGTAAAAACAGGTCTAGTTTATTTGAGGTGTAGATGTTATAATATGGCCATTATACAGCATTTTATAAAGTCGGAATTAAATAATTATTTTAATATACTGACGGTTTTCAGTTTTCAGAGTGTTCCTGCATTTAACGATGCATAAACAACCAAAATAAATGGCAAATATGGCACTAAAATGGTGTAATCAGGCGAGAAAAACAATATTATTTTACATTTCAACTGAACAGTTTTGTTTTGAGGTGAGCTTATGAAGTCGACATATGTCGGTACTCGGTCGGCCAACGTGGGCGATATTCGATGTTTATTTGCACTGGCGAGTGACAGCACTAGTGAGCAGCCATATAAATGATAACTACTGTGTAACACCAGAGGGGTTCATTGGAGATGGTTGGAAGGATGGAGACATTTGTGGACAATTATCAGACTTAAGATGTAAATTATTTTGCTGTGAATCATGTACTTTTGTCACTGGGCAGCCACAAAAGAAAGGCATAAGTCCCATTGTAATAAAATATGTGAAAGGTGTTTCCTGTGTAAATCTGCCCAACTTTAGGTCAATGTCCACAATGTTGCTCCAAATCTACTTGTAAGGGCCAGATTGAGCCAGTATTGGGAAACTTGGGCCGCCCTAGTGGCCAGCTCCAAGGTCATAAGAATCCTCAAGGAAGACTACACCCTCCCCGTCCGGAGGGTCAAGGTCTCCAATAATAAAAAAATAATAAAAAGCAGCTATGTCCATCTCCTAAGGAACAGTTACTTAATGTAGGCATTACATGCAATTATTCAAAAGATTGCAGAAGAAACAGTCAAAACTCAGACATTTCTGGCTTTCTTCAACAGACTTCTCTTGGTTCCAAAGTCCAGCAAACGTGAATGATGTTAAAAATATTACGGTGCATGATAACATGTTGAAGAGGTTCACAACGTCAGTAATTGGTGGTAGAACTTTAGCACAAACAAAACCTCATTGTAGGACACATACTGGCTGTAAGTTAATCAGACATCATTTCACTACCAAAACAATTTGACATCCCAGAACATTTGTACTTAGACAAAGAACAAAGTCCAAAGTTTCATGCGAAGATACAAGAAAATTAAAAAAAAAATGAAAATAATAACAACATATAGGTACAGTGCAAACAAAAACAGTACCAAAAAGCAAAAGTCATGTACAGAATGGTAATGCAACACATGCAATAAACCACAAGACATACAGTACAAACAAAATGAGAAATAGTACAAAAATACTGGACCAAAAGTTTCCTGATAAAACAGAGTTCCCATCTATCTGACATGAGTTAACAGATTGTGCATTTAAAAAAGACAGACTTAAACTCAAAGCATCATTAGAAAGGTATGGTGATGTATTTTATCGTGAAGGTGAAGACCTACCAGCATGTACAAACTATTAAGATCACATGAATATGAGTCATGGTACAAAACCTTGGAAACATATTCAGTATAGATGCAATCTGCAGGGCGGATCCAGCTTTTAAGTAAGGTGGGGGTTCACATCAGACACATCATAACTATGGGGGCATGCATCTTGGGAAAAAAAATTTTGGTAAAAATATGGGTTGAACCCCTTTACATTATTTTTCAGGGGGGGGGGGGGGGGGGGGGTTCGAACCCCCTGATCCCCCCTGGATCCGCTAGTGTAATCCTGGGGTGGTATTCACTAACATGGATCAGTAAAGATCAGATCAAATTTGAGCAAAAATGATCACTTTTTGATCAGATTTTTGGATTAGCTCAGATTGGTATTCATGAAACATTTGATCTGATATTTTGATCAAATTTTGGATTAACTATGATCCATGCTCTTTGATGGACTAACTTTTGGATCAAGGCAGATCAAAAATAACTGATAGAAGATTTATTTCTCAGGCAAGATGAATGTTTTAATCAGTTATTACAGAGGCACACAGCATTTCACAACTGAATAAACCTTTTAAAATTGTGTGAAATTCATACAAAATCAGATCAAATATTTCATCTTTTCAGTTCAAGTGATCCATGGTTTCTGAATAGCTATTTGATCCCATGGCTCACTTGAAACTTTTTTCTCAAATTTTATCTGATCTTGATCTGATCTTAATCCTTGTTAGTGAATACTGCCCCAGTGCAATAAGAATCCATCGATAAAAAATCACTGAAATGAAAACTGCTGGAATAACAAAGAGAATAATTTTCTTCGAATCATATTAGTGCAAAGAAAAAACTCTCAGTCACCTAGATTTGTGTTAGGTCTTCAAAGAAGCACCAAAACATGTAATTTAATATCCTTTTACACCAGTTTCACTGCATGATGTTATCAATGGTTTACCAAAAGTCCCCAAAATACATCACTAGTTTACATATGAAATAGTCATTCTATCAAATGGAAGTAGTTCCAGAATACAGAAAATACTTAGCATTTAGGAGTAGAAATGACATTTAGCAACTTATGTGATGTCCCATGGGTCACAAAAATTTCAGCCCAGTCTCTATGCCATATGCTAACAAAAGTACTGAAAGGTCTGTTGTGGCGATTAGATGACATAATCCTTGTGTTCCACGCAGCCGACAAATACCACCGATTGTTAGACACTGTTTTAGAAAGGCTTAGCTAGCAGATTTAAATGCAGAAAAATTGGAATTTTGCTGTCTGTGATATTCCATTTCTTGCTTGTGAAAAGATTATGGTCGACCGTTTTATGTTGAGACTTACGTTTTTAGCCTGGGAGTGCTGTGGTGCTGTATTATTACAAAAAAATGACAAAGGTAAACTGTATCCAACACATTTTGCTTAATTTAGATTGGGCCAACGAGAACAAAAAAAAACCAGTCTGCAGCATTTCAAGAACTGTTAGGATGTGTTGTAGGTTATGTGTTATATATACTTTTACAAGTATATTTTTCAGTAACGTGATTTTAAAATCTGATACCAGACCACTCTCATTTGTTTATTCAAAAATGCCTACAGTGATTCACAAATATCTCGAAAGCTTCCAGTATTCAAAAGATACAATTTGGAATTGCAATTTACACCAGTCAAATAAAATCTAGTAGCTGATAACCTATCTAATGCACAGACAGTTGCATTTCAAGAACTTAATTTAGAGATACTGCAAGAATTTTCCCCACAAAAACCAGAGACTTTAGCAAGGCTACATCTACCACCTATGTTAGGAAAACTTTTTCAGTACACAAATTACCCCACAAAAACCAGAGACTTTAACAGGCTACATGTACCACTGATGTTAGAGAGTGAGTGAATAAAAAATCAAATATTGGCAACAGGGCCCTAAAATAAAATTGTGCCACATTCAATATCAGTTACAAAACAAAAACCTGCAAATACAGACTTAGAACAATTAAGAGAAGAGGAAATAAAGCAATGGAAAATAACTGATGAAACACCTCAATCGCTGAAACAATTTCATATTTCTTGTGAGACAGAAATTACCCCGCAACAATCAGTATCAATGAAAGATCGGCAAAATGATCCTTATTTCCAACCAATATATTGAAGTAATTTCACCCACCTTGCACTAGTGCTGCTGGTTCTGTTGCCAGGTCCTTGATGGGGTGTCTAACTACTGATACTATCTACACAGTTGTCTACCAACATCAGTACACCAACTCTCTTGTCACTGCTGGACTATACTACCACCCTAAATTCTATTACTGTCAGTGACTACACTGTTATATATATCAGACCATCTATAACTTTTAAGTGTCCGTATAATTCTCAATGATTCTCAGTAATATTGCATGTGCGTTTCCATTAAACACGTGTATACAGTTCTAAGTCTTACTCTGAAGTGTCACTTTAAACCCCAGTTCCTGTGCATCTCCCGCGCATGGGCGCTTACTAAACCTCGGAACTACCGAAATGTCTCCCGGAATATACTACATTCCTCTTTCTTCTGTTGAGACTTAGTCATACCCCTGAGGTTCCAATATTCACTACTTTAGCAGTGACGACTGCGTATCAATGTTCATCAATGGAACTGTAGTGTTTTCTGCAGTTACAACTCTGCATATTTCAATGTTCATCAATGAAACTAACATTTCCTGCAGTAACAAGTCTGCATATTTCAATATTCATCAACAGAACTTGCTGGCAATGACGTCCCTGCGTTCAGCACTGTTCCTGATGCAATGTCACACTTTATAATTCATTTCAGGAATGGTGAATGTTATGAATAATGTGAGGCAGTGGTTTTTTAAAGGAGAGAGAGTTATGTGGTTTTGCCCTGTTTAAAGATGACAGGATGTTTTATGTATTTGCACACAAGAAATATAATACTTGAGGAATAGAATGAAATCAGTTTCAGATTTGTGGACATAACAGTTTTTGAAATATAAGTGTTTGGAAAAATGGATATTCACTATTGAATATGAATTGAATTGGAACACAAAAGGGCAAACCAAGTGAACCTTTTAATTAGTATTGTGTTTGACACATTAAAAACAGTCTTACAAAGTGCAGAATACCTGGTCCACAAGGGGCTTGTCATTCAACAAGGGAAAGATATGTTTCCCTAGATTACCTTTTTGTACTGAAAAAGCCTAAACCAAGTGAATATTTTATTAGTATTGCTTTCATCAATCAATTAGGGAAAGACTTTACCCTCAGTTTACACTTTTGTATAGATATTTGTGCTGATTAACCTAAAACACTTTGAGTTATACACCTTGTGTTAAAAGTCATTGTTGGAACACTATTTAGACTTTTTTTGTTATTACTGTGTTTATAAACAATGCACCCAGTAATTTACTATCTAGTGACAGGAGACCAAAACAGTTATTCTGGTATAAGATACAGTGGAACAAATATTCTGCTATTATAGGACAGTTTTATGATTACAACATAGATATAATGAGTGTTCAAAGTGGAGTTGTGTGTAGCACACCAACAGGAAAAAGGCTTGCTGCTGAAATGAGTTTTTCCCCAGAAATGGCACACTTGGATTCCTTATCAGAGCTGCTGGATAAAAAGCTACAGCCCCGGCATGACAAAGTAGACAAGGTTATAGAGGCATCCAAAGAAGTGACTGAACTGCAAAATGAAATGAAATTATTGAAAGCTGAAAATAAAGAACTGAGAGATAAAGTTGACAAACTGGAAAATTATAGCCGAAGAAATAACATCAGACTTTATAATATCAAAGAAAGGAAGACTGAGAACTTAGATGAATTTCTTGTCCATATGATGAACAAATATCTCAGTTCATCTGATAGACAGTTTACAGACAGCAGCTTTGAAAATGTACATCGTGTGGGAAAATCCGAAAGAGATCAAACATGTGTAGTCATTGCTCGATTCAATAGCTTCAAAGAAAAACAGCACCTGTTAAAAAAAAGCAACAAATTTGGCAGTGTGAGGGGATAGGCATCAGTGATGACTTTTCTCCAACAGTTGAAGAAAAGCGAAAGCAGCTGTTCCCCATCTGCAAAGCCATCAGAATTCGAAAGAAAGAAGAAACTGGAAGTGTCAGTAATAGTGTCTACCTCAAAATGGATAAATTAATGCTGGATGGGAAATTGTACAAAAGAGAAGATCTTCATTTGTTACCTGAAAAATACAAACTTGAATCTCTGTTCACTCCCAGCTTCAAGGGAATCACAGCTTTTTTCACAAGGAACAGTCCGCTATCCAACCACTACACGTGTCAATTCAAGATAGAGGGTGAAAGGTACAACTGCATGGAGCAGTATCTCATGAGTGCAAAAGCAGCATTGTTCAATGATCAACAGAGTGTTGTCAATATTTGCAAAGCCCAGGACCCAGTTCAACAGAAGCATCTTGGTGGAAAGATAATGAACTTTAGACAAGATACATGGAGTGCTGAGGTTGAGAAGATCCTACTCAAAGGCTTGTGTGCAAAGTTTGAACAAAACCCCAGTCTGGCAAAGTTCTTGATCGACACAAAAGACAGTGTTATTGCAGAAGCCAACCCATATGACAGTGTGTTTGGTGTTGGACTCAGTCTAGGACACCCAGACCTATGGGAAAAAGACAGATGGCAGGGTTCCAACATTCAAGGGAAAGCTCTGGAAAAAGTATGCAGTATGTTACAAGGCAAAGAAGTGAGACATTAGTATTTACATATCTCTCTTTGCTAATACAGTTGACTTGAAACAGACTTAAACTTTTTCTAATGAATGAAATTAGAGTTTTTGTAATCTAGTGTGTTTTTTAAATCAACAGAGATATTGTTTGGATATTTACATCTAATAATGAAAATAGAATGTGTACTTTTTTTTGTTCAAATTCTGTGTTATTATCTCAGCCTAGCTTTTTTTATTGTTAAGATATAAGTTTTGTATTTGCTTGAAAGGGATGTGCTGTTGTTTTTAAAGGCTGTGCTGTTATCTAAGTTAAATTTTTCATTGTCAAGCAATAATTTTTGTATTGGCTAAAAGAGACGTGTGATAACTGCTTCTTGAATAGTTCACAGTGATCTACATAAGTAATGAGTTGATATTTGTAACAAAACTTTTAAAAATTACATTAAAAAATTCATGTTGGATAACAAATACAAATGTAAATAATACCTGTGCAAGTGCCTAATCAGACAGTTCATAGAAATTTACATCTGTAACAGATGAATTGGATACTTGGAATAACACTTTTAAATTTTACCAAAAGCTTATACTATATGAATGTAAATAGTACCTGTCAAAAAATATTACTTAAAAAGTTGATGTAACAACAAATTAAGTTAGCATAATAATTAAGTGAGATAAAGCTAATACATACTACTTAAAAAGTTGATGTAACAACAAATTAAGTTAGCATAATAATTAAGTGAGATAAAGCTAATACATACCTAAAAATTAGGGGCAAATCCCATGTAGTTCTTTTCTCCTAATGCCCTTACTGATTGCGCTTCTAGTGATCACCTTCCATAAAAGGGCAACCTTAATTCATGGTACTCACCGTGATCTTGTATATAGTTTATTTGTTTGGTTTTCGTCACATTATAGCAATTTGTAGTATTGAAAATCAAATGCTATGCCTTTTGTTATCTCAGTATATCAACTACTGTACATATTATTGTATAAAACATGAGTTCAGTGAATTAGTATATGTGCTTCTTGTAAAGAGTCTGTTGCATAAAATCATAGAAAACATGGTCATTTGCTTTATACCCTTAATGAAATCTACAAAGTTTCTCCGCATGCTAAGAATTAATGTCTTCAATACACAATTAGTTGGTTTTTTTGGCCATGAACAGCTATAATATAAGAATAAGTAGTTTTAATACAAATGGATTGGGAAGTAAAGTTAAAAGAGAAGCAATTTCAAAATGGTTAAAGTCTATTCATCAGAGTGTCATCTTTTTACAAGAGACTCACTCAAACCCTGATGTAGAAAATGAATGGAAGCATGATTTTGATAACAACAATTTACTTTTTTCTCATGGCTCGTCGTCTGCAAGAGGTGTCTGTACCATACTACCTAATAACTGTGATTTTGAAATTAAAGAAAAAATTTCAGATGATAAGGGCAGATTCCTACTAATACATTTGATCTTAAATGACACAGAACTGGTTCTTGTAAATATTTATGCTCCAACAAAGGATAGTAAACAAGAACAGCTATCTTTTTTGTCTTACATTCGCAATGTCTTAATAAATTTTATGGGTAAATCAATCATTTTAGGAGGTGACTTTAACACCTATTTAAATCCTTCTCTAGATAAAGCAGGAGGAACAAAAGAAGAAACATCTGAAACTGCAAAGTTCTTGTTAAATATCTGTGATGAATTTAGCCTCATTGATATATATAGGTCACAGAACCCAGAGGGTAGAAGATATACATGGCATAATAAAGGAAGATCAGGTTTAGTACAATCTCGACTTGACTTGTTCATTGTCTCAGAACAACTGCAATATTTAAATATAAAATTTAAAGTTTTGCCTGGTCTTCTCTCTGATCATAGCTTGATACAAATTGATTTTGACACAGAAAAACACTGGTCACGGGGCAAAGGTTTCTGGAAATTTAATGTGGAACTCCTCAAAGACATAGACTATATAAATCAAATTAATTTGCAACTGGACAAGTTCAATGAAACTGAAGAAACTTTTGAGAACAAGTCTCTACCATGGGACTTTATTAAGTGTAAACTTAGAGGAATAACAATATCCCATGCCACCCACAAAGCTAGAGAGAAAAAAAAGAAGGAAAAAGAATTACAGGATAAACTATTGCAATTAGACCTCAACCTTGGTATGACTCCCTCTCATGATTCTCTTGAAGCTTATAGTGAGGTAAAGCATGAACTGGAAAGTATTCACCTTGAGAGAGCTGAAGGTTCTGTTGTCCGTTGTAGAGCTGAAGACATTGTAAATAATGAAAAAAACACTAAAAATTTTTTAAACCTGGAAAAAAAACACTTTAACATTAAGTGTATAAAATGCTTTAATGTAGAAAATAAATTGATTACCAGTGAGGCAGAAATTCTTAATGAGGAAAAAAAATTCTATCAAAAACTATACAGTGAAACGGATAAAGTTCGTGAAACAAATGAACTTGAAAATAAGTTTTTACAGAATGATAAAATTCCAAAGTTGTCTGGAGAAGATAAACAACTTTGTGATGCTCCTATAACCATGAATGAATGTAGCGCTGCACTTTTAGAACTGAAAAACAATAAATCACCTGGCTGTGATGGATTTTCCGTTAAATTTTGTAAATACTTTTGGAATAAAATTCAAAATTTTGTTTACAATAGCTACCTTTGGTCAGGTCAAAATAATATGCTTTCTACAAGTCAAAAAAGAGGAATAATAACATTAGTTCCTAGAAAAGGGAAGGACCCATGTAAACTGAAGAATTGGCGACCCATCAGTTTGCTTAATGTAGACTACAAAATTCTTACAAAAGTTTTAGCAATGAGACTACAAAAAATTTTGAACAAAATTATCAGTCCCGATCAGGTAGGTTATATAAAAGGTCATTTCATCTGCGTTAATATTAGAACAACAGCAGACATTCTGACTTACTGTCGGCTTAATACAAAAGAAAAGGCCTTAATCTCACTAATAGATTTTGAAAAAGCCTTTGACTCCATAAACCGGTCTTTCTTGCTGAAAAGTTTACAAACATTTAACTTTGGGAATTCATTTATATCATGGGTGAAAACACTGTATACAGATATTGAGAGTTGCGTTACTAATAATGAAAAATCCTCAATTTTCTTTAAATTAGAAAGAGGTATAAGACAAGGCTGTTGTCTGAGTGCCCTACTTTTCATTATTGTAGCAGAACTGCTAGCAATAAGTATAAGAACAAATAAATTAATACACGGAGTAAAAATACAGCAGGATGAATTTAAAATTTGCCAACTTGCAGATGACACCACTCTATTTCTTAGGGATACGTGCTCATTAAAAATTGTTTTAAATTTATTGGATGAATTTTCAGTTATTTCAGGCCTTAAAATAAATAAAGACAAGATAGAAGTTTTTTCTGTAATCATGATTCAAACTTAGGTAACTCATTAGGTATTTCATGGAGGAAAAATACTTTTAAAGCTTTAGGGGTATGGTTCAGTTTAGATGAAAATGAAATGACCAAATTGAATTTAGAGAATAAGCTTGACAAAATTAAAAAAATCATAAACTCTTGGTCGTGTAGAAACTTGACACTATTCGGAAAGGTTGTTATTTTGAAGACATTGGTTCTTAGTAAAATTGTGAATATATTTAGTGTCATTTATGTTCCAGACAATTTTATAAAAGAAGTTGATGCATTGTTCTTTGAATTTCTATGGGGAAAAGGTAAAAGACCCAAAGTAAAAAAAGAAATAACCATTAATGATAAAGTAAGAGGTGGGATAAAAATGGTAGATATAAGAAAAATGTTGATTTCAATAAAGGCACTGTGGGTAAAGAGACTTCTAACAGATAATGTTGACAATCCATACAAAGAGAAATGGAAAAAATTTAGCCTTATTGATTGGAGGCATCTCTGACAAGAACCTTTTACTACATAAACTTAGTAAGGATCACTTTCCAAAAAGTCAGTCCAAGTTTTATGACAGTGTCTTGTTGTCCTGGTATAGTTTTTTTCGGTCAACCCAAGCACAGTACAAGAAATTATGAATGAGAAAATAGCTTACAATAAATATATCACCATTGGGGGAATGCCGCTGCTACCTAATTTTAATGTGATTGAAGAAACTGGAATCACTAAATTAAGTCAACTTTATCAAGGGTCCGAGATAAAATCCAAGAAAAATCTTGAACAACAATATGGAGGGAAAGTTTTAGACCTTGCTTATAATTCTCTTGTAAGTGCCATACCAAAGCACTGAAAAACCAAAATTATGCAAAAAATGCCGGCTGAAATTGAACTTACAGGTAGAAATTTTGATATCAGTCATCTAAAAATGAACATATCAAAATTGAAGAACAAGAATATTTATGAAAGTCTGACATCCAGTCATACTATTCCAACAGCTGAGAATAAATGGGTAGAATATTATCCCTTTCTGGAAACTTTAGATTGATCAGTGGTTTATAGCTTACCTTCAAAAATAACTAAAGATCTCAAACTACATAGTCTTCAATACAGTATAATACACAGGTATGCAGGCTGTAACTACAACTTGAGTAACTGGAAAGTTGTAGAGAGTCCTCTTTGCCCATACTGTGCAGAGGTAGATACCATTGAACACTGTTTTTATTACTGTAGTGAAGCCAGAATTATTTGGAAGGTTTTGAGAGAAATAAGCAAGGACGTCCTAAATTTAAATTGCAGTTTAACAGTGATAGAAATATTACTTGGAATCCTGTGTGCGAAAAACACACCCTGCCACATTTTAAATTTACTTGTTTTAGTTGGGAAACAATGCATTAACTCATCAAGACGAAAAGAACAGCAAGTATCATTAAAGTATTTTTACAGAATGACACAAAAAGTTATAGAAACTGAAATATACCTTATGAATATACAGCATAAAGATAACAGTGATTTCTAGATGTATGTAAACAGATTTTGAGGGTTTGCGAATAAAGTCATGTTATTCAAAAACCCCTGATGCTGATAAAGTGTTTACCTTTTTAATATCTTATGCATCCTCAATGCAGACTCATAAGGGTGATAATCCAGTTTTGTTTTTTTTTGTTTTTTCAGTACTGTAAAAACTGATTTAGATGTGGTAGATATTGTTTTTTTTTGTCTTTATATAACTGCTATTATAATTTTGTCACCAATGTTGCTATAATGTGAATAAAAAATATTACAAAAAAAAAAAAAAAAAATTATTTCAGTTTGTATAACTCCATAGCGTTGGTTGTGGTGATATCAAGTATTTCCTTTAAATTCTGATATCTCAGGTCTGCAATCCTGATTGCCACATTCACAATGCCATATGGGGTGTTGTATTCACATCTGTTATGTTCTGGTGGCAACAGATAGGGGGAATCTGTTTCGAGTAACAACTGGAGGGTTTTGTCATAGCAGTAGTCCTGTAAAGCCAAATTTTGTATGTCGGAACTCAGTTGTCCATCACTGCACTTCATCCCAATCATCAGTATAACAGTCGCCACCATATCCTTGTCAAAACTTGGAACTTCCTCTTTGAGTATCTCCAAACACAGATCAGATGCTTCTGTTGACAAGTGCTCATCACGACAATGGAAAACTAGGACCTTGTGCCACAGCACCTCTTTGGCATAAAACTTTTCTCTAAGTACTACTACTGCAAACTTCAGTTCAACAAGTTCACTTGGCATCGGTCCATGCTTCATGATCTCACACAAGCCTCGTCTCTTGCTGGCATTCTGCAATTTATCCAGATGCATGTGTGAATCTATAAACAGCAACCTTTCTGAACTCTTACTGTTGAACAACACATCTTGCCTGGTCTTCCAAATGTCATATGTGTACGGTCGTCCCACATCACTAGGTCTCTCCTCAAATCATGTTTGGTTGAGATAATCTCCACTGACTGCTGATGACTCTGTATCTTAGATATCCTATCATGCTCAGTGACAGTTCTTGACAAAGTTTCACAACTTCCACGCATACCCTTCACTGAACTCTCCAATCCATCAATAGCACAGTGTTTGTCGGCGCTAGTTTTCTCCAATACTTCTGTTTGTGATGTCAAATGCGAAACTTTGAACTCCAGTTCATCAATTTTCTCCAATGTCCCTTGCGTTTGTTCATTCAAATCATTTGCAAGTTCATGGAGCAGGTCATCTTTCATCTCAAGAAACTGATCTTGAACAGCTTTCTTCTGATGTCGTAATTTACCTTTACATTCATCACGCACTTCAGCAATTTCATCTCGAACTTCTCATCTGTGTATTCTCATTTCCTCCTTCATCTTCAAACTAAACTCTTTGCTAAGTAAAGCCGCGCTTGCATCCAACTTCCTACTGAAATCTTTCAAAACATCTTCCAGTTTCTTGTTGAACATTTTACCTTGAGCCTCAATGGTCTGTTTCAGTTCCACTTTTTGTGTGACCATAGCTGTTGTCAACTCTTCGGTCTGCATGGCAATCTTATTCACAGTTGCTAACAGGACTTTCATGTTTGAATCTTCTTGTGAGGATACCACTCCAGCTGCTTCATTGACGTCACTAGACGTAACCTTCAACTTTATATCTTCATCAATGTCACTAACAGCTGGTGTAAACTTCACTTTGCCATCAGTTAAAACATCTATATCCGACACGGACACACCTCCGCTATTGTCACTAAACACCAATTCTTGATGCTTGATGATCCTCTCCTTCACTGATGGTTTTGGCAATGGCAGACACATAAACTGCATTTTTGTCAAACTTCCATCATGTTCCGCTCTAGCAGTAATGATTATATCAGCTGCTTTCTCTCCAATATTCTTCAATGACAACAACTCCTCCTTTGTCACTTCCTCAATTTTCATCATTTTATTTGTGGCCATTTTGTTAGCAAAATTAAAATACCAACACCTCAAAGATTTGTCAGAACACTTAACTGAATGCAATCTTTGGAAGTTTCAGCAATTAACAACCAATATTTCGCAAAACTGCTACAAAATTCACAATGACAACCACAGTCATGAAGCTGTGTCTAACCCTAGGTACTGTCAAAGGATAGTTCAAAAAATAACTCAAAGTACCTTTCAGTTAACAGTCACAGAGCTGTATTTTAACCAAAAAATGAACTTAAGTTATGTATAAAGTCAGCTTTCAAAAATAATCAACAGTCACGAAGCTGATATGATTATGATTGTGAAAAACGGTTAACAGTCACGAAGCTGTAAAATAACCAATCACTTCACAGTCACAAAGCTGTATAATCAATCAATGAACAGTCACAAAGCTGTATAATCAATCAGTGAACAGTCACAAAGCTGTATAATCAATCAGTGAACAGTTACAAAGCTGTATAATCAATTAGTGAACAGTCACAAAGCTATATAATGAATTAGTGAACAGTCACAAAGCTGTATAATCAATCAGTGTACAGTCACAACACACTGAAGAATGAAATGATAATGTTGTTACACTTCAAGTGATAAGATATGAAATGTTCAAAATGAACTACAAAAATCCAAAATACTGTAAATGATACAAATTGATCAAACATTCAAAAGTACTTGATCAACTATGCATCCAATCATTAGATAAATTATATCAACTAATTTGATCAAACATTCAAGCAAGAATGACCAAATATTCGCAAAGGCAAAATACGATAAAGTTACCTCAGTAATTTACAAAGTCTAAGATCACCAAAAACTTAAAGTCAAATATTTAATTGTAATATATGAGATTAAACACAAATGCAAATATTCATATTCCAAGTGCAGATTGTTAATAAACACAATAATCAATCAAAACAACATGAAGATCAAGTATTTAAATTTTTTAAAATTTTCAAAAAATTAAAATGTAAAAAAGTATGTAATTTACTATTTTACTAATAATAAATATTACTATTGAAGCACTACTAAGACTGTGAAATCAAATTACAGCTAATATTTATTCAAATGTCAAAAACAATTTAATTTAAATTCAAAAATATTTTATTTTACATTACTTTTCTGAAATATTATTAGGTACTATAATACTAAAGTTATTACTAGTTACTATGACACTGAATCAAGTAATAAGCACTTGTTACTCCAGAAAAATATCAAAAATGTCGAATTTATTAAATATCAATAGTACATTACTATATTAGTAATTTTTGATTCATTTGCCTCAGTCAAAACTATTAAATATGTAATATTAGCAAAATTTAATCTCAAAATACCACAATCTATGTATTACTTACTTTCCACAAAATAAAAATTCATTTGCCAACTATGAAACAAAGATCGTGTCACTGGCACAACAATATATCATTAAATGTAAGACATAAACATGCAAACAAGTACCAACTAGTGCTAAATATCAAGTACTGGGCAGTAATATTATCAATAGAAGTACCGTGGCAAGCAAAAATTAAGACGTGAAAATACTACCACTTAAACAGATATTCTAGATAATGCTATTATCAAAGAAAAATGATTTTATATGCTTCTCATATGAACTTCCACATAAACGGGATTTCCAAATATCAGGGTTCTACTTATAGGTAATTTCTACTTAAAGGGGTTTTACTAATAAACACCATATAAATATGTATATGATGTGACTATGAAAAGTGGCAGATATTTATTCAATTTCCACTTAAATACGACCTCCACTAAAGCAGATTCAATTTTTAATTGGCAAAAATATTGACATTATGTCACAAAAATAATTTCAGGTAAAAGTACTAAGCCAAATAATAATATAGTACTTCTACTAAAGCAGGTTTAATTAAAAAAAAACAATATATATGCAATTATAGGTAACTGTTTAGATTATGACATACATTAAATTTAAACAATGAAATACAAACAACAAATAATGTACCGTATATATGTGTCAACCATGGGCGATAATATTAAATGAGTATAATACACATATATAATTGGACTAAAGTGGACTAAGTAAAAATAATATTTCCAGAATAAAATAAATATTGCAATATATTTATGATAATTTGGGACAAGAATATCAAAATAACATGCAATATTTTAAATACACATATATGGACCAAACTTCTTCAAAATTGCAAATAATCTTTTAAATGATCCAACTATTTGCAAATGACGCTCAATAAATACTTTAATTTACAGTTAATTCTACTGAAAGATTCGAATTACTGCCAAAACACTATATATAGAATGACAATTACAGAACTTTACTTAAAGATTCAAATTACTGTAAATATCAAACAAGTATATAAAAATGTCAAATGATAACCACAGTATTTTACTTAAAGATTCAAATTACTGTAAATACCATACGAAAAACACACGAGCAAAATTATAAATACAGAATCCTACTTAAAGCTTCAAATTACTGTATATATAATTAAAATTATTACACAGTTTAATATGGGAATACGGGGAAAACTATTTACGGTGAAAACCAGTATAACCCGTATCACAGCTACTGATATATTTATAAATCCACGAAAACTGACAGGAACTGGAAATAGCCAATAAATGTTAAAAAACAACAATTACAAATATCTATTTTCAGCCGGCGATGACAAAACTTAGCAAAACTACTCTGCTTCAATGTCTTAAACCGACCAGAATATAAATACTACAGAAATTAAATGGTACCATAAATGTAAGTAAAAGGTTAAATGGACTTTACACTTTTTAAAAACAAGTTACAGTATTTTACTGTCCAACATTCAACCAGAAATTAATATAATAAATTAATAAAATTTCCCACGAAAAATTGACGAGAAATATCCCCGTAACAGTACGGTTTCTGGAAATTTCACATACTCACAAGAATTCGAATATCAGTAACTGTTACATTCAACACTGTAATTTACTTTTCCTTTCAAAAAATACTAAACAACTCCATGGCCAGAAGCTAGTGCAAAGGGTGGAAAATAAAATCCAACCCCACTTCTGGTACCAATGAAGTAATTTCACCCAACTTGCACTAGTGCTGCTGGTTCTGTTGCCAGGTCCTTGATGGGGTGTCTAACTACTGATACTATCTACACAGTTGTCTACCAACATCAATACATCAACTCTCTTGTCACTGCTGGACTATACTACCACTCTAAATTCTATTACTGTCAGTGACTACACTGTTATATATATCAGACCATCTATAACTTCTAGGTGTCCATATAATTCTCAATGATTCTCAGTAATATCGCATGTGCATTTCCGTTAAACAGGTGTACACAGTTCTAAGTGTTACTCTGAAGTGTCACTTTAAACCCCAGTTCCTCTGCATCTCCTGCGCATGGGCGCTTACTAAACCTCGGAACTACCGAAACGTCTCCCGGAATATACTACAATATGACTATCTCTCATCAGGAAAGTTACCTGACAATAACCAGTTAGGTTTATAACTATATTTTACATAAATGGGCACTGTGCCAATGCATAATTTTAGATGAGAAAAGGGTTGTGTGTCTATGTTGCCATATTAGGTAATTAACTTGGGTTAGGGTTAGGGGTTGGGCTAGCCCCTAACCCTAACCCAACCCCTAACCCTAACAGAATTGGTCAATTTAACGCTGATGTTTGTTACACTCTGCTAGAGTGATCTATTTATAGATTTGGGTAAACCCCCTAAACTGGTTTCTAGAACTTTCTCAGTAATTCTTGTAACATTCTTTACTGTCAAGTTAGTTCTATAACCTTCTGGCCAGTTGACAAAGTGTATGTAAATGCTGTACACCTGACCACAGTATTATCATAGATTTTGCTTGCTATAAGAAATATTTTTAGTGAGAGGCTATGGTGACAAATTGCTTGTCTGCTATTTCCAGATGCAATCTGGGTTTGTCTTGTGGATCCAGATTTTCTTATGTACTTGCCTGTATGTCTGTTTCCACATGACATGTGCAGGCTTTAAGCGATCTAATGCCCCTGTTCCACCAAAAGATTAAGGCGCGATCCTGTCTGGGACCCTTAATCATGCACAGTCGGTGGAAAAAAGCAGAAATGGGCGGGAATACTGGGTCGGTACTGAAAACTGGGATTAAGAATAGATCGTCCCCAGGACGCCTCAGGACGGCTCAGGCGGCCCCAGACAGTCCCCGACTGGTCTGGGACTAAGAACCGACTAAGCCAGTTTTCAGGTCGGTTTCAACCACGATCCTGTCGTACACATACCGACTGGGTCCCAGGATGCCTCAGGCCTCCTGGGACTAAGAGCCGACTAACCCACGATTAACTACCAGCGTCCTCAGGCATCCTCAGGCCTCCTCAGTCTTCCCCAGACCAGGATCCCCGATTCTTGTTTTCCAAAGTTGCTGGATTTTCTGGGTATATATATATAAAATTCGCGATCTAATCACCATTGCTTTTCTAGGAACACAGCAGGATGCCACCTTTTAATGGGAGACAGATTCAACAACAACTTAGGGTTTTTTTGGTTTTTATTCAATTACAAATAATCATGTATTTCCATTTTTTACGTCGACCACAGCAACCACCACCAGCACCACCAGCACCCATACAGAGACCTAGAAGAAGGTACAACATGTGGGTCAGGCCATGGCTACTGCAGAGAGAGGAGAGGGGGGCCTACCACAACATTATGGCTGATCTGTATGCCACAGACATTCCAGGATTCACCAACTACATGAGGATGACCCCAGAATTTTTTGAAATGATAAAGACCAGACTGGAACCACACCTTGCCAGGCAGGCCACCAACTACAGAGCACCAATCAGTGTTGGGGAGAAGTTAGCCCTCACCATCAGATATCTGGCCACTGGAGAGTCCTACACATCATTATCCTGTCAGTTCAGGGTTAGAAGATCCACCATTTCCAAGTTTTTACCAGAGGTCTGCAGGGCCATCCAGGATGAGTTCACCAGAGAGTACCTCAAATGTCCTACTACCCCAGATGAGTGGAAAGAACTGGAGAGGGAATTCAGGATCAGGTGGAATGTTCCACATGCCCTGGGAGCCCTGGATGGCAGGCATGTGGCCCTGAAGAAACCCAAGAACACTGGAGCCCTCTACCACAATTACAAGGGGTTCTTTTCCATTGTGATGTTGGCCCTGGTAGATGGACAGTATAAGTTCAGATGGGTGGATGTGGGTACAGCTGGATCTTGCTCAGATGCCCAGATATTTAATGCCTCTCAGCTGAAGAGGAGGATTGAGGATGGCAGGATAGGCTTCCCTGACCCAGCTCCTATAACCCAGGGTGGTAGAGATGTCCCCTACTTCATTCTGGCAGACGATGCTTTTGCCCTGAAGACCTGGCTCATGAAACCCTATGGCAGAAGGCTGTTAACAAGGGAGGAAAGGATTGCCAACTATAGAATATCAAGGGGCAGGAGAGTTGTGGAGAACTCTTTTGGCATCCTGGTTTCAAGATTTAGAGTCATGAGGACCACCATTGAACTACCCCCAGAAACAGTTAGAGAAGTGGTCATGACCTGTGTGGTTCTGCACAACATACTGAGAAGCCAGTATCAAGGTCAACCTGCTGGTCAGCAGCCTGGGGAGGATGATGATGATGATGTGCCTGGTGATTGTGGATTGATTGGTGGTGCTGCTGGTGGTGGCCAAGACAGAAACCCTGCTAGAGAGGCCAAAAGACAGAGGGATTACCTGAAGGACTACTTCAATAATGAGGGAGCAGTGGCCTGGCAAGATGGCAGAATATAAGTCCTGTTGCAGTAAACAGTCCTTTTCAGGACTAACTCTAACAGTCCTTTTCAGGACTAACAAACAGTCCTTTTCAGGACTACCAAATATTCCAAAAACAATTAATCAGCTATGCTTGCTACAGACGGACAAACCCCATGCCAAACATAACTTGTACAGACGGACAAACAGACAAACCCCATGCCAAACATAACTTTTTCAGACGGACAAACAGACAAACCCCATGCCAAACATAACTTTTTCAGACGGACAAACAGACAAACCCCATGCCAAACATAACTTTTTCAGACGGACAAACAGACAAACTCCATGCCAAACATAACAAACTCAAGTTACTCACCCAACAATCATACAAACCCAGTGTTAAACAAAAGCCAAACACAAAGTCACACATAATATCCTAAATTGAATTATTTTTTTATATATTTGGAAATCCACCTCCTAATTTCACCAATTTTCTTTTGTTCATGGGTTGGAAATTTATTTGTAACAGAAATGTTTTTATAGAAATCTTAAATTTGAAATCCTCACTTCTAATCACAAAAATGTGGAAAATATAACCATGGAACTAGTTTTGTTTTCAATAATGGGGGATTGTGTTTGCAAAATAGTTTGTCAGTTCGTTGGCATGGGTTCTATTTAATTTTGGGTTTTTGTGTTTGTTGGTGTGTGGTTACTGGGGTTGGGTTTATTATTGGTAGTTGGATGTTGGGTTTCTTACTGGGTTTGTTATTTGGGGGTTATGTTTGGTATTGGTTTTGTCTGTTTGTGGGTTGGCAAGTATGTAATAATGCCTTTTAACTCTAGGGAAGGTGTAAGTGTTGGACTTTTCAATTACAGATTTTAAACTATCCCATGGATTTTATTCTAAAAATGGGCTGATTAATGGCCATATTGGGAGTTATTTTTAATTATTTTTATGTGGCCTTTTTTGTTATGTGTGGTACCATGGGTTATTTGTTTCATGTTTGGGGTTGTGTAAGTGTTGGACTTTAACTTTTTTTTTCCTGTGATAAGTATTTGTACTGAACTTTTTTGTTTTGGGAGAGGAATGGAATAACATGTAGCTGAATAATTGTTTTTGGAAGATTTGGTGGCCCTCAAAAGGGCCTGGCAGGTCAAAGACCTGCCCTGACTGGAGGGCTACTGAGGAGGCTGCTGCTGCTGTTGAGGCGGTGCTGAAGTGGTGATAGTAAAGAGCTGCTGCTGCGGTTGCTGCTGAGGCTGCTCGATGATCTGTGTTGATGTCAGATCTGGTAGCTGGCTTAAGATTCCACTCAGATTGTGTCTGCTCCCTTCGTCCTGTACAGTTAGGACAGATGTCGGGTTGCTGAAGCCAATGGGGCTTGGTGTATAGTACACAAAACTGCTGCTAGCTGCTGCTTGAGTGGAACTAGACGCCTGTGGAGTGGTTGTTGGCAGTAGGCCGACCCTCTGGGACTCCGTGGTAACAGTGGCTGATCTTCTGGGCAATGGCTGACGTCTGCGGTTACTCTTAATAGTTTCGATGTCTCTAAATATCTTGCCCTTTAATTCTTCAAATTCTTCTTGAGTCATCTTTTCGGCCTCTGATGCCACATAGTCAAAGAAGGGCTGCCTGTCTGACTTCTGATGCAGAAAACCTGAGATAAGTGTCCTCATTTGCTCAAAGTGTTCGAGAATCTTGGAGTCTGTAGTTGAAACGAGCGTTGATGTAATGATGGACTGATTCCTCTCCCTCAGGACACTGGACTCGAGGTGTTCTGTGTCAGTAGTTGACCCACGTGATTCGTCCTGCCTGCTGGTATTTGGACTGGCCTCAAAACCTGAACTTCTATTGGCCCCCTTTCTTCTGATGTGGGTTTTAAGAAAACCCATCTGTTGGTAGACCCAGGACTGTCTCTTGGTAATCTCCCTCGGGGCTTGGCCAGATTGGAGCTTGGACAGCTTCCCATAACGGGTTCGCTGGGACTCGAACCAACGTCTCACATCAAAGGGCTGGAGCTTGAGTTCTGCAGATATTTCTGCCCAGAGAGCCTCTCTTCTGGTCCTGTCATGGAAACGTGAATGTTCCTTGCCATACAGTTCAGGGTGCAGCTTTACAAATTCCACAATGGAAACTTCCTGGCTGTCTGTAAAAGTGGCACACACCCTGGCTCTCTTGGCTGAAGAATGGCACTCTGGATCTTCTTCACACCTCTCTTCTTCTTCTGCCACAGCTTCCCCAATAGCTGGACCTTCCCGAATCTCCTCCTCCTCTCTCCTCTCAGTTCCTTCTTCTGTAATAACTTCACTCCTCTCCTCTACTTGACTTTCCTTCTCCCTCTCATCCATCTTTTTCCTTCCTCTCTTCCCTCCTTTCTCTTTCCTCATAATCCAGTCGACAAAATAATAAAAAAATAGTAAAATGTGTCTCCTAACTGTGAAATTTGCCTTAAGCTCAAGTAAAATATATATAAAATAAAAATTGAAAACCCCTACAAATCAGTGACACACGTCTCTCAGTAGCCAAACAGTCAGTAACAACGAGAATGTGTGCGCGGTCGCTTATATAGTCCTAGACCCCCTCATTGCCTTGTTTTAATTTCTGACGCGTGGAAAAGAGTCGGTTCTTAATCGGTTGTTAGTCCCAGGCCTCCTGGGGCGTCCTCAGACCGTCGCAGACTAAATTTGTGCTGTCCCAGGCGTCCTGGGGAGGCCGGTTTGGATCGGTTAGGGTCGGTTACCCTTAGTCGGGGCTTAGTCCCAGACCTTGATTTTTGGGTCCCAGGACACCGCAGACGGTCTGAGGCTTCCGGGGACTAATGCAACCGACCCACTTTCACACGCATGAAATTCATACGCATCATATTTGAGTCTGGGATTAACAACCGGCCTCCTGGGACTAAGCTACGGAGGTCTGGGACTAAGGGTCGCAGGCGGCCTGGGACAACACACGACTGTGTAAATTTGGGTCTGAGGAGGCCTGAGGACGCCTGGGACTGGACATTTTGTTGATGGTGGGAAATATGAATCGGTTTGAGTCGTGAGAAATATCAAACATGTTTGATGTTTCACACGGCCCCAACCGACAACAACCAACCCTTACAGAAGGTCTGGGACTAAGCAAATATTTGAAACCGACCCCCCAAAACCCTTAATCGGGAGCCTTAGTCGTGTGGTGGAACACCCACATTAGTGAAACTTGGTTTTCAGAACTTCGCCTGTTAAAGCTTGTAAAAGTTTTGCAGCATGATTTCTTATTAAGTCTCTTCTAAATAATAGGCCCAACCAGTATTTTGTGAGTGCTTTACCATAGCCTTGAATGTAGGAAAATGCTTTGAGATAAACTAGTTGTAAGAGTTCCTATTTAACCAGTTCTGATTTTTTGTTATACATATGAGTGAGTTGTTTTATAATTGTTGTTTTTGATAAAAGAATATGCACACAAAAGGTTGCATCCAATATTTCAACCAATTTAATTTTGTCTGACACGAAGTAACTTGCTCTGTCTAATTTGATTAAATACTGTTTTCCAACATGAACTTTCACAGCATAAATGCATTCATAATGGTGTTTATTTATTTATTTTTTTTGTAATATCTTTTTGCACAATATGTCTTGGTAACCGGAGGGGCGAGAGTGGCAAACCCCCATCGGCACCTTACAATGAATTTCATACACAGTATGAAAAGTCAACTATTTGATAGACACAAATACATTATTTAGTAGATACATTAACAAGGGTAACTGTAGGAAATATATTGATTAACATGATATGTAATATTGAAATGAAACACTTAGGTTTTTGAGATAAATATTCACAGGGAATTGTACACTGGGTACAAACTTGTAAACAGAAAACTTTGGCATAAAATTTATAGAAGACAGTGTTTTACCAAAAAGAAAATTGTTGACATATCTGTTGAATATTGAAGTTATACTAAAATAAGCCAGACCAAACTTGATACTACAGTCGGACACTAGCATGCATGTGTTTCTGTCTAACAATTAATATTTAATATAGCAAGTTAAACCATATTTATTGACAATGATACTCAAAATTCTTTAGAATTGTACGTATGCTCTGCCATTGTTTACCTAATTGCTTATAAGTAAGAACTTTTGTGTGTGTTTGTGAGTACACAAATTGTAAAATATTTTTATTTACCCACTGGTCTTTGCCTCTGTTGATATACCAATCTTTGTAAATGAAAAACGCAATCACTGATATGAGGAGGCATGTCGTCTGGTCCATATTTGATATAATTATATCTTTTATTGTCAAATTAATGTTCAAGAAGGTAGACACTTTTCTCCAGAAACAATTTGCTTTTTTACAGAAAAATAATAAATGGGGAATATCATAAAGCACATTGCAAATTTCACATTTATCGCTAGAAGCAAAGCCCCACTTTTTCAAATTTTTTTCATAAGGCAAAATTAGATTTCTTATTTTATAATTAAATTCTGCTATTTGTTTGTCTTGAATATGTTTTATTTTCTTAGTGTACAGAGCTTTATAATTTATATTTGAATCATCAAATAGTCTGATCCAAAAATGTTCCTGAAAAGGAGGTATTTTTTTGTTATTACCTGATGTATACAGCTGCTTATTGTTCATCATTTTTAATTTACAATGATTTTCATTTACAAGTGGACCTGGCTCCCTGGATAGCCTGTCATGAGTTTCAACTTGAAATGTGTTTATTAATTGACTAAAAGGCCTCAAAGCCTCTTTTACATAAAATATCTCAGAATATATATTTCTTTTGTCCTTTATTTTACTATAGATGTATTCTACATCTATTTGACCTTCAGTAAATTTCAAAGAGTTAAAATATATTAACCCTGCATCTATCCAATTTTTGAAGTATAAAACTTCACGATTTTTAGTTTCCTTTGAGAAATATGTAAAATGCAAGTTACCCCATATTATTTCTTCAAGAAACATTTGTTTTGTTACAGGTTTATTCAAGTTTTTTGCTCTGTTAAATGCAATAAAAATGTTCTGATAAAATAATGGAATACTTTTTAATAGAGGAAATTGTTTAACATCTTTAAAATTAAATTCAACCAAAATATTGTTTGGTCCAAATTATGTAATTATGTACAAATATACTCCAATCACTTCGACTTTTGATTTTTTTTTGTACCCATGCACCTTTAATAGCATGTATCTGAGATTCAATGTCAACCATTTTTAAACCACCATATTCTGTTTCTGCTATTAATATTTTTCTTTTAATTATATCAGTTGAGTTCCATGTGAAAGAATACATCACATTTTCCAATTTTTTAATGAAGCCTTCTGGGGTTGCAAAAAGTGGGCTGGATACAGGACCTTGGGTACAATTAATGACTTTATTACAGTGATTTTGCCAAACAGAGTTAAATTACGCCTTTTCCAGGAATTTAAAGTTTTTTCAGCTTCTCTTAGCTTTGACCACCAGTTTAAATCAATGCATGCTTCTTTGTTTTCCCCTATATAGATGCCAAGGTACCTTACAGGATTGCTGGGCCATTTTATGGTCCCATCTTTACAGTTTTTGTACTTTGTTCTGTTTCCCAACCAAATCCCTTCAGTTTTATTTTTGTTAAGCATTGGACCAGCTAATGTACCAAATTCATTAACAATGTCCAACACCTTAGATAAATGCTCTTCATCTTTCAGGAATACTGCCATATCATCAGCATACTGACACAGTTTTAGTTCTTTTTTAGCATTAGCAGACATTATTCCTTCTATAGAACTTGTTTTGAGTTTATTGGCAAGGACCTCAACAACTAAAATAAATAGTAATGCTGAAACAGGACAACCCTGACATATCCCTCTATGTAGACTGATTTTACCCGATAGCCATCCATTATTTTTAAAGATTGCTGATGGATTTGAGTATAAAATCATGATCCATCGAATGAATTCTTCTCCAAAATTGTAATGATCAAGTGTTTTCAAATTAAAATCCCATTCTACGGTATCAAAAGCCTTTTCAAAATCAAGCAATAATAGCAGGCCAGATTTATTATGTTTCTCTAAATCAATAACATCAAGCGTTTTTCTTATATTAAATACAATAAATCTACCTTTGACATAGCCTGTCTGATCATGAGAAATAAGTTTTGAGAGAACATTTTGAAGCCTATTGGCTAAAACAAATGCAAGAATTTTATAATCTATATTCGCAAGACTGATTGGCCTATAATTTTTTATATCGGAATGGTCATTCTTTTTAAATATCAAGCTCATAATAACAATGTTCCTCCCGGAATGATCCATCCCAGAAGGCTTCATTGTAAGAGTCTATCAAGAGTTGTGAAAGAATATCCCAGAAAGTTCTATAAAACTCCACAGTTAGCCCATATAAGCCTGGTGATTTGTTAGTTTTCATGCTATTTAATGCATATTTGTATTCTTGGTTTGTTATGGAACCTGTTTACTTTTATCCAGTTTAACAATCTACTTCTTTTGACTTTATTTCGTAAACCACGGACATTTATAGTTGCAATTTTTAAATTTGCCATTTTTAAAAACTTGAAGTTCAGTCTATTTCTAACTGTACATATTAATGAAAATACTAATATTTATTTAACAGTTTGTCTGGCTCCTGACTTGTGCATGTTTTGGCCCTTTGTCCTTTTCTGGTGTTTTGGAAGGTTTTTGTTTTGCCTTGTCTTTGTAGCTGACAAACATTTGCTTAATTGTCCCAGCTTTCTTCACCTCTGCAATAGGTTCAGCCTGCTCTTGTGATTGGTTTTCTTGCAAACTTTCTGTGCTTTGACTCACTGTACATGTTTCATGCGATGCATCCTGTTTCTGTTTGCCATCAGTCTCTTTGCTATCACTAGGCATGCCCTGCTTTACAAGAGCGTCTAATGGTGTTTATTGTACAAATGATATGTGGACATAATTCAATGTATTCAGACACATGTTCAATAGCAACTAGAATATATTTAAAGTCGCAACCTGAGGCATTCAAATGACCCTGTAAGTTGATACTCCAACTTTCTAACATTTTAGGAAGCTTTGTTGGAGTGACGTATTGTCTGTCTGTTTGTCTTGGATTCTAAAACTGCTGAGATTTTGGACATTGTTGTATGTATGTTTCTATGCATTTTCTTATGGGTGGGAAATTCTGTTTATCTCTTATATGATAGAACATTTTTAGGTGTTGAATAATGGCCTGTCCTGTGATGTAACTGTAAGACAGTTTATGCATATTATTTTTGGTAAAGCAACACAGTGTTGCAGTTTGGTATTATTCTTTGTATATTGCGTCAATGAAAGTCTATATAAAATTCCATTTTTGATTTCATAGAATTGACTCTATGGTTATAAACCTAGCTTTCTGGTTGTTGTCGGGTAACTTTCCTGTTGAGAGATAATCATATATTGTTTGAAAATAAGGATCATTTTGCTGATCTTTCATTAATACTGCTTGTTGTTGGTAATTTCTGTTGCCAATGAATTATCAAATTGTTTCTGAGGTTGATGTGTTTCCTCAGTTGGATTATTTTCTACTGAGTTTATTTCTTCTTTGTTTTTCCGTTTTGAGTCTGTATTTGTATGCTGCTTTTGTTTTGTGGCTGATTTTGAATAGGGCACTATTTTATTGTCATGGAAGAAGTCTGCACCTAAATCCTCTCTTACATCCCGTCATACGTGTATAGACACATAAGGGTGTTGCAAATACTGTTGAAAAATATGAACGTAACCTGGTAGTAGGGTAGCTGAGATTTGCACTTGCAAACAATGTAAGATGTAAGATAGGCTTAAGTCATTAATAAGGCATTAGGGTTCTGTTGCCAATACTTGCTATTTATTCCTTCAATCTCTATAGGGGGTGTTCCACTGGAGCCGACTTGTCAGTAACTTGGTATTTTTGGAGGGTTGGAGCAATGTTTACAAAGTCAGTTAGGGTCGGTTGCAATTTCCCAGCTTGTCATGGTGGACTGGCAAAATATAAAATATGTTTGGTATTTCACCGACCCTGCATGACACTGTACCCAGACTGTGGCTCCACCCAGAGATACCACGGTTACTATTCCCATTTTGTCCTATACTCTTATCATCTTGTCTTGATAAACTTTCTGTCCTGTCTTGGGGAAGTTCCAGGACTCCACCTCCACCTTCAACTGTAACATCTCGGTAACATCTCAGCAGGACAAGCCTGGAACATATAGAGACTAGTTTTTAATATAAACCGACAAGGTGGTTACACACCAGACAAGCCTGGAACTATGTAGGACAAGCCGGATTCATTTTTATGACCCTCAGCTTGTCTGTTATGAAATCTCTGTCTATATAAGGTGAGTCAGTTTGCGCAATGCATCATTTGGAATCATGCATCTGACAGATTACATCTGGCAGCATTTCAAGAATAGGTGTTTGTTTTTTTACAATAATCTTATCTTAGCAAAGAAAAATGGGTCCTAAGAAGGGCAGAAGAGTGAGGAAGATAGAAGTTCCCACTGACAGTGTTCATAAATATAAGCTGGGGGACACAGCGGCAGATATTCAGTGGCGGAGGGAGGAGAGGGAAACAAGAGAAAGAGAAGGAGAGGCACAAAAACAGGGGGAGGAAAAGCCACTCGCAAGAGGAGGAAGTGGCAGAAAAGCGTGCAAGGACAGACAAAGTGACACTGAAACAGAGGCTGGAAGAGGCGAAACATCACAGTCAAGATACAAGAAGGGGCACATGACCAACATATATCTGACAGGCTCAGATGAGGAGGCTATTGTGGACTTTGTGAAGGACCATGAAGAGTTGTATGACAAGACTGATGAACAATTCAAGGACAAAGCAAGGAAGGAGGGTCTCTGGGAGAGGTTTGCCAACAGTCACAAACTGTCTGTCAAGATGTGCAAGACCTGACGGAATGTCAGAACTGGATACAGGATAAATTTGGATTCCTGAGGTCGCACATTTGATGCAAGGGACTCATCAAATCATCAGTCAGCTGACACTGACAGTATGGAGATCAGCATACAGTCAACAGACACCACGTTACAGCCTCAACAAGTCACAAGCCACACTGCAGCTTCAGGGCACTCTTTGGTTGAACAGCAGGTCATGACCAGTTCACACAGATGACAAACATGCTGCCATCATTCCTCAGGCAAAAGCAGGAGACAACATGTACAGCCTTCAGCAACTATGGAGAGATGGAGGGATTAGAAGAAATAGACTTTCAGACATTTAGAAACGAAGCTTCTTAGCAGCATTCAATACAGGGCAGAAGAATGCTGTTGTCATCCCCATCAACCACAGCAACAGACAAGAATTATTTCCTCAGGCTCGAGACCTGAAACTTCGGAACCCTGATTATTTCTTGGATATGGCTCTCAACACACTTGAGATTAAGAATGGTTGTGCCTCTATTCTATGTCTATTGCTTCATCTGGCATTATCCTAGCTTTGCCCATCGGATTATTCGTACAGTCTTTAGAGCCTACAAAAACAAGCGTTGGCCTATTTATATGACCTTGGAAAGACGACATTCTTGGGGAAAATTAGTTTATTCTATAAAAGTTTCAACTACATGAAATTTACAAACCCCAACACAGCTTTAAGGCCAACTTAAATCACAAATTACAGTTTTACCAGTACGAGGTGGCCTTAAACCACAATTTAAGACTATTAATATACTAAATGGTTATTACTAAAGTTCAGTTGAGATACATATTTACAGTTATACAAGAAGTACTAAAGTAATTACATTATATTTGCATAAAGTTACCAGTTTAAGGCTGGGACCTTATAAGGTCACAGCTACACATATTTACTAAATTTATTTTTGTATTTACAGAAACGATGTAATTTTACTGCTGATAAGTTGATGTGTTGCATAGGTATGTTTGATTTAAAAGCCAGAGTGTTACCTGAATGCCGGAAGGAGTGAAAAGTAATATTTTTCTTTTGCCATCCTAAAATTTTTGAAATTTTAGACAGAAACTTTCTTAATCTGGTATCCGTTAAGGGCACCCAGTTGCCAAAACATTTAGTCTGGAACAAAGGAGAGTTTTTACCACCTTGGTATAACTTCAACATTGCTTTCAGTGCAGCAACAGGACATAAGCTTGATGAACATAATGAAGGAATTGTCAAAACTTTCACTTTGTCTCTAAATTGTACAGTTTTTGACAATTTGACCACTAAATGAGCACCGCCTTAGCCAACTGTTTCATATGGTCAAAAGTTGCAATCGAGTGTGGTACTAAATTCGAGTTTCTCAAAAAGCTGAAGAAAGATGTTTAAAAACCACTTTGAAAATGGTTCCCATATACATCCTGTCACATTGGTGAACTAGCTGTGATAACATTTCAATGTCAATTATGGCTTTAATATGGGGGGGTGGGGGGTGAGAGGTGCATGCCTCATAATAGCTTGGTTAAACACTCTTATTTGCTGGTCATTGAAACATGTAACATCAAGGCCAAAGTTGGACAAAGTGGTTTTTATTGTAGACATATAATTTATCAAACCAGAGTGAGAAATTTTGTTGAAAGTAAGAAACTCCAGAAAAGCTAGGATAATGTCAACTGATAAATTTGAAAGAGACACTGAATCAAAGCAACAAAAAGCTACAAAAGTTTTTAATTTTTGTTGATAAGATCTATTAGTGGACTGTGAATAAGACTCCCCAAGTCTTGTTTTTGCTCTTGAAACAAGAACTTCTATCTGATGAGAGGAACCTGAAATTTGAAATTTATATTTTCCAGTTTATGCCTAAGGCATTGGGAGGTATTTGAACCCATACATGGTTAGGTAATAAATGAAAAAGCCTAGATTTAAAGCCATCCGCAATAAAACAAGGGGATCAGCTATCTGGTTATCTTTACCTCTTATATGAACTGTTCTCAAGCAAATGTCTTTCTCTGCAGTTTCCATTAAAATATTTAGAGCTATAGCAGCTAGTACGTGATCTTTCGTTTTGAAACACTAACAACCGCTTTGTTACCGAAGTGTATTCTAATTGTGGTCCCTGCCCATGTGAAACCCCAGGTTCTAATAGCAACTAGAATATTCAGCATCTCCAGATGCACGATCTTCATGTTTTTGTGACCCAGATGCAATGGAATTGAGTAAATTACCACATCTTGCTCCAAGACCTTGGAGGCAAGCATCAAGTTCTATTTCATAATTAACATTTTTATAAACAAAAAATGCTAAACCATTGAATTTAGAAACAAATTTGCAAAACCAATTCAAATTTCTATGAAAATCTTCAGTCAAAACTATGGAATAACATTTATTACTGTTTCTAAGCAATTCAAGCATCCCATTCAAGAAAAACCTGGAAGATTTTACTCATTTTGTTATGTATAATAATTTGCCTAATAGCAGTATCGTAGGAATCATGAAAAGAGTGGTGCAAAGTTAAATTCAGCGCTTCTGTTAACTTACGACACTGGTAGAAGTGATACCATTCTCAAGGAGTCAAGGGGATGTTAAGTGAAAATGTAAATGTTTTTGTAATTTTGTTGGGGTTTTGGAGTCCTAAAGACTCTTTCAAACTTTTGATATCATTTTTATGGAACAAAGGTATAGTGGGAGTAAACTGCAAAATAATTTGAAGAATTTGTCTTTAATCTTAAACGAATCTTCTATGGATATACAACAAACTTTTACACCAACAGAAGTTACTGTATCATTTATACCCCTGTTCCACCAAAGGATTAAGCCCCGATCCTGTTGGCGACCCTTAATCGTGGATAGCCGGTGAAAAAAGAGGGAAATGGGCGGGAATACTGAGTCGGTCTTGAAGTCTGGGATTAAGTACCGATCGGCCTGAGGAAGCCTCAGGATGCCTGAGGCAGCCGGAGACAGTCCCCGACTGGTCTGGGACTAAGAACCGACTAAGCCGCGTTTCTGGTCGGTTTCAACCAGGATCCTGTCATACACACCTCAGGCCTCCTGGGACTAAGCCCTAACTAGCACCCGATTAACTCCCGGCGTCCTCAGGCCTCCTCAGTCTTCCCCAGACCAGGATCGCCGATTCTTGTTTTACAAAGTTGCTGGATTTTCTGGGTATATATATATATAAAATCCACGATCTAATCACCATTGCTTTTCTAGGAACACAGCAGGATGCCACCTTATAATGGAAGACAGCTTCAACAACAACTTAGGGTTTTTTTTGGTTTTTATTCAGTTACAAATAATCATGTATTTCCAATTTTTACGTCGACCACAGCAACCACCACCACCACCAAAACCTTGGAATAACTTGCAGCTGAATAATTGTTTTAGGAAGATTTGGTGGCCCTCAAAAGGGCCTGGCAGGTCAAAGACCCGCCCTGACTGGATGGCTACTGAGGAGGCTGTTGCTGCTGTTGAGGCGGTGCTGAAGTGCTGATAGTAAAGAGCTGCTGCTGCGGTTGCTGCTACTGAAGCTGCTCTACGATCTGCGTTGATGTCAGATCAGGTAGCTGGCTTACGATTCCACTCAGATTGTGTCTGCTCCCTTCATCCTGTACAGTTAGGACAGATGTAGGGTTGCTGAAGCCAATGGGGCTTGGTGTATAGTACACAAAACTGCTGCCATCTGCTGCTTGAGTGGAACTAGACGCCTGTTGAGTGGTTGGTGGCAGCATCCCGACCCTCTGCGACTCCGTGGTAATAGTGGCCGATCTTCTGGGCAATTGGTGATGTCTACGGTTGCTCTTAATACTTTCAATGTCTCTAAATATCTTGTCCTTTAATTCTTCAAATTCTTCTTGAGTCATCGTTTCGGCCTCTGATGCCATGTAGTCAAAGAAGGGCTGCCTGTCAGACTTCTGCTGCAGAAAACCTGAGGTTAGTGTCCTCATCTTCTCAAAGTGTTCGAGTCTGTTGTTTAAACAGGTGTAGATGTAATGACGGACTGACTCCTCTCCCTCAGGACACTGGACTCAAGGTGTTCTGTGTCAGTAGTCGACCCACGTGATTCGTCCTGCTTGCTGGTATTTGGACTGGCCTCAAAACCTGGACTTCTGTTGGCCCCCTTTCTTCTGCTGTGGGTTTTGAGAAAACCCATCTGTTGGTAGACCCAGGACTGTCTCTTGGTCGTCTCCCTCGGGGCTTGGCCAGATTGGAGCTTAGACAGCTTGCCATAACGCGTTCGCTGGGACTCGAACCAACTTCTCACATCAAAGGGCTGGAGCTTGAGTTCTGCAGATATTTCTGCCCAGAGAGCCTCTTTTGTGGTCCTGTCATGGAAACATGGATGTTCCTTGTCATACAGTTCTGGGTGCTGCTTTACAAATTCCAAAATGGAAATTTCCTGACTGTCAGTAAAAGTTGCACACACCCTGGCTCTCTTGGCTGAAGAATGGCACTCTGGATCATCTTCACACCTCTCTTCTTCTTCCACAGCTTCCTCAATAGCTGGACGTTCCTCAATCACCTCCTCCTCTCTCCTCTCAATCCCTTCCTCTGTAACTTCAGTCCTTTCCTCTAATTCACTTTCCTTCTCTCTCTCATACATCTTTTTCCTTCCTCTCTTCCCTCCTTTCTCTTTCCTCATAATCCAGTCGACAAAATAATAAAAAAAATAGTAAAATGTGTCTCCTAACTGTATAATATATAAGACATAGACATTCTCTTCTATGTCTTATATGGCCATAAAACTCATCAGAGTTCAAATCAACTAAAAACACAAAAAGTTGAATAAATTAAAATTAACACTTAAACACGTTAATTAACGTTATTTAACGCACCCACTAAGTGAGTTATTAACGTAAGAAAATTTGTTCATTTGAATAAAGCAAATAATTCCACCCAGAGGCTTAAAAATTACATAAACCCATAAATATGAAAATAATTAATTATAAGTATTTCATACACTTTAGTTGTCATATTTGTGACATCACGCATAGTGTTACGTATAGCGCACAATATGCAATTACATCATATGCAAATTACGCATTAGCAACATTGTGACATCACAATTTATGTCACCAAGTTAGCTGTTTTGATGAATAGTGCATAAGAAAGCATTACTCTAAAATGGATAAGATAAAATATTCCTGTGAAATAGCTCATATGACTAAATTCCATTAGCCATTAATCTTGAAGCAGTCGTAATGCTACCTAGATTATAGTCCAGCTCCTGCGCATGCGCATAAGCAGCAGTCCACTAGTCAACATACCATTGAGGCTACAACTGAGGCCTTAACAGGAGAAACAGACTGGGAATCAATTCTGAGGAAGGATCTCGCCTTGAGCGATGACGAGGAGATTACAAGATCAAAAGTATCGATAGGTACCTCAACTAATGTTACCAAAAACCCAGACACCACCAAATAAGTCAATACCTCTCCTCTGGCCATCCTAGACCCAAGGTCACCTAAATTTTATCCATTATTTCAGAACATTATAAATAAAATGTCGGTAAAATAATTCAATATTAAATTTAATTATATATTTGAATTAATTTCATCCTTTACAAAATTAAGGATGACTACACAAATTAATTATAATAGAATAAAAGAATACACAGACCTGAATGTGAAATGTTTTATTCAATGTGCTTAGTTTATAACGCATAAAAAAGCATAAGCAACATTACTATAATCATTACCACAAATATTATAATTAATAGTTGGATCTGCCATATAATTTATATTTAATACTAAAATGGCCTATTTTAAAGGACACATTTGTAAAGGATATTATTTATAATACCTTGCAAATGAAATATAAATTATATAAAATACAAACAGATTCTTATATAGACTTTAATAGCTCTTATATATCTAATAAAAGACCTTAAATAGTCTTAATTTTATCTGGGCTTATATACAGGTTCAAAATAACCAATAACCTCTCTTTACAGGCTCTTCTATTTGAGAACCAGTTCCTCAACCTGTTCACAACAGGTTGAAACCGGGGGTTAAGCACAGGCTCCCAAAAAGTACTTCAGGGACCCTACCATGCCCTAGTAATACCATAGCCTCTGAAGAGACGGAAAATAATAGTAAACAGTCGAAATACAATTCAGCCTATGTGCTAAATTATATCAGGCATTTATAACTTTATTGTGCCCCAGTCTTACATATTGGCAGGAAGTATATTTCCTAGTATTTTCTTCACTATGAGTGCTCCTTCATCAACTGCCAGTCAGACTGAATTCTGTGATGCCATGTCTAAAGTCCATGTCTATTCAAAACCTCCTAGTGGCTGTGACACACCCGTCCCTATCAGCAAGATCTCAGCAGATACACTTGATACCCTCAATGCAGTTAGCTCAAAGTTAGAGGCTACCACCTCAAACCCTATGTCCACTCATCAAAAAAGTAGACAGAGTCAAATGTAACTTCACTAAAAAGTCATACCAAACTATAGACTTACCAAAACACATCACTTGTGAATTATCAAACATCATATATCTGATTTCCTGCACTAAATGCAATAAGCACTATGTTGGGGAAACATGCAGAGCATTTAGATCGAAAATGTATGAACATAAATCATCAGTCTCTAAGGATGGTAAAAAGCCAACTCCTGTCTCACGTCACTTCAGTAGTGATGGACACAGCCAGAAACATATGCAGTTCAGTGTGCTAGAGTGGTGCACACCAAAATTTGAATTGAGCACTTCCATAAGAAGACATATTGAGTTGTGTTGGATATTCGAATTGCACTCTCTGGCCCCCATTGGCATCAAGCAATTTGTTTGAGATTTTATGGCTATTATCCTAGCTGTAGTGCACTCAGCAGTCACCAATTTCTCTTCTATGCATCATATTTGAGTCTGGGATTAACAACCAGCCTCCTGGGACTAAGCTACGAAGGTCTGGGACTAAGGGTCACAAGCGGCCTGGGACAACACACGACTGTGTAAATTTGTGTCTGAGGAGGCCTGAGGATGCCTGGGACTGGACATTTTGTTGAGGGCGAGAAATATGAATCGGTTGTTGTCGTGAGAAATATCAAACATGTTTGATTTTTCACTAGGCCCCAACCGACCACAACTGACCCTAACAGAAGGTCTGGGACTAAGCAAATATTTCAAACCGACCCTCAAAAACCCTTAATCGGGAGCCTTAGTCCTGTGGTGGAACACCCACATGAGAAAATATAAAAATATTCAATGGTTAATTTTGCTTAAAAACACTTTCATGATTAAACAAAAAATGATCAAATTTCAACATGCAAGTTAACATAAGCAAACTTCAGGAAGCAGTTGGAGAGTGGGGGCATTCAGAAACTAGAAAATCACTCAAAGAAGACCTTCAGTACGCCATAGCGTCCTTAAACTCATATCCATTCTAGATCCACACTAATCTGCAAATAGACAAACCTAAACTGTATAAAAGTTTGTTATAGATGTATTCGGCATCTAATAGGCAGCCATTTCTGGGGTAATGAATTTGAATCCCACATGTGGCGATGCCAATAGTCTATCCCTGTATGACTCTGGCTATTGAATGAAACGTAAAACCCTATACTTTAACCTTTGTTGTATTACAAACTTACTATATATTTATGGGAATAAAGTGCTATAAAAATAAGTTGTCAACCTGGGTTTTAGGTCGAGCATTAATAGTGTCAATAGGTTATTGGGTTAAAACATATTAGGAGGTTTGGACAATGAAGTGCAATTAATGTGATTGGGCTACAGAATGACTGAATTTGGCATCCCATGAAAACAACCAGGCACAACATACCCAAACTCACTGAATCAATGACCATTTCCTCCTTGCAAAAAATGGATGCACTATGGATGTAGAAATGAATAACAAGCAATATGGATTTTGCCCAAAGCTGTCGAAAGAAACAAGAATAAAGCTGTATATAAATGCATTTATATTTTGATGACCTATATTTTGAACTTTTGCCAAATTTAAAAGTTCTAAGTAAAATATTAAAAGTTATTTCATGAAGAAACAAATCTATGTGGCAGCGATGGCGGCATGATTGGGCTTTATGAATCATATTCTTGTTTCCACCATTAAAATACTCAAAAATCCAATTATAATCATCTCCCAGAAATTGACACTGTATGTAGCCAAGGTATGCACACCTCAGTTTGGTTATAGATAATCCCCACCCATCTATAGCATCCCTTCAAAAACTCTTTCATGTAATTAAAATACTATTAACAACTTTCATTTAATGTATCCCTCTTTGCAAAAGAAAATGTAGATAGGAAACTGCTCAGGATACAAACCAAAACCACTCTAGTTGAAGTATAGTGCTGTCTGACAGGCCTTTCTGTCACAACTCAAATTTTTTTAAAAATTATATACTACTGTTGGGACACTATCACACTTTCAACACCACATGGTCTTATGGCTCAGTTACCTACTACATGCTATAATGACATTATACAGTCCTTAGCAAAATTCAAAGGTTGTGATATCACTCATAAATTTAGCAACATATTTAAAACATATAGTGGCCACCACATCAGTATCTCATTGTACTTTGAATTACATGGTTATGTTTCTAAATATTATATGGTTAAGGTTATATTTTTCTTATATTTAAGTTGGGTTTGATTCATCTGGTTAAAATAGTTTGAAAAGTTAATCTCAAAATTTAGTATTCAGTAGCCTGGCTACTGATTGAGTTCCCAATTATGTCATCTATGTAGTTCGTGACCTGACATCCTAAGTTAATCATTATATATCTTATTGCATTGCTCATTCTCTGCAAGATTACTGATCCATGTTTGAATCCAAATGGCAGACACGAATCATAATATAGTCCACCTGAAAATAAGCCTTATAAGTTGTAATCTTTGGGATCTAATTTAACATGTCAAAATGCCCTGCTTAAATCTATTTTATAAAGTAAGGAACCCTTACCATTTTGGTTAACTTTCTGTGTAATGTTATCTAAAGTAGGCAAAGTAAGTAAGAATGGAGTTTGATGATAGGTATCGGAGTCCATGCCTGCATTTAAGGAACAATCCCTCAGGGTAGCTTCAATCTACAATAACCCTTCTATGAGGGGGGGGGGGGGAGGGGGCTACAGGTTTATCTCTCATTAAAAAAGGTGAAAAATGCATATCATTTAGTGCTGCATGCTCATATGGTCCATATATGGCACCATATTCCCCCTCTTCTGTCAAATATGCTTAAACACAGTCTGTATGTAGATTGGCTGTACTATGATTTTTAATTCATGTTGAAGTGGAGACCCTTCCTTGAAATCAAGGGCAAAACCATATCTTATCAAAAAACATAATTGTTTGACCCAATAATCGGTTAAATACTCATCCCAGACATCAGGATTCAATTGTGATGGAAGTTGAATTTGTGTTTGCATAAAGTTAAACTAATTTGATTTTTTGACAGTTTCATGCAACAACTTGATATTTGAAATCATTTTATGTTTTTTTTTCATTTTCCCCAGTACAATCAAATCACCTAAAGGAATAAAACCATATTTGTCTTTGGTTTGCTTATCCCATAACTGGAAGGTTTGATTATTTTTAGTGTTGACTATGTGCTACCTATGCCTAGGTTTGAACTTGAGTTCTAGGTCACATTTATCATCATTTTCAACCAGAACGACTTTGTTTTGCCCAATATTTTTACATCCATTTCCGGGCATAATTTGTGTACAATTGTGCTTACTTTTCTAGTTGTTTTTGCCAGTTAAACTGTTTTGTACTACTGCACAACTATTTTCTGCAACAAAATATTATATTTATATGTTTTTATTTACCTGATCAGCAAAAATATCAGTGTTTTCGCTGTGACTTTTCATGTGCAAATCACAAGATAACCTACTATGCAATAGAATGGCATCATGATTACTTGGTGTAAACACGTTGCAAGAGTTTGCTCTGCATTCATTCTTTATTTTAAACTTACTTGCTACATCTGAGCTTTTTGTAAAAGGAGCAATGCTTGTGATGTTCGCTCTATTCTTGGCACTGATGTCAGAGGTTTGAGCCTCATTCGAATTGGTTTTTGGTTTCATTTTTGAGATTATAGCTTGATTTAGGCTTGTTGGTTTTTGCTGGGTTTTAACCTTAACCATGCTTGCATATGAAACTCCAGAGAACATTTTTCAATCAGTTCTCCAGTTTACACTTTCACATTTTTACCAGTAGTATTTACGAATAATTTATTATATACTCAATTCCATCTCTGTTTCGTCATGGGATCGTCTAGTAGTGGAGCTGGCTAATGGGGATCTCATGACATCTAAAGACTGTGCCTTTGTCTCTCCATTTCTGTCATTTCTCAAACTCAATGTTTTTAGTTCTTTCAAGATCAAAGCATTCGTGTCCATATCTTAGTCCTGTTCATTAACTTGCAGTTTCTTGCAATTCCTGTTAATAGGTTTTGGTTGATGTCCACCATTTAGCACAATCAAATGATTTCACCCTGGTATTTATATCATTAATAGTTAGCAATTAGTTAATGTTATATAAGCCCACCATGCTGAGACCTTGGATAGGCAGCCTGATGTCTGTTTCCCACAAACACGACCATTGGAAGGCTATTAGCACAAAGAAAATAGGTTAGACCGTCCCTTCAGAGTGTGGCCAACAAGCATTAGGTTGTCTAGAAGTCTCAACGCAGTGTAGTCACAGTAGAAATCTGATCCGTTAGCAATCAATACAGTTTGTAAGTTTATAGCCCAACACTTTTTAGCAGGCAAACGCAAATCTTTCAAACTAAAACAACAATTTGTAAAACATATAACATAAAATAAAATTTTCTTTTAAGTCCTAAAATGGTTGTCTTGCCCCTTCCGTTAACAAATTTAAGGTGATGTTTTACATGAAAAAGCAGGAAACTTAATTATAACTAGGTCAAAGGTGACCAATGACATTATGAACTAACATAGCATTTTAAATAGCCACTGAATAAGGTGGCATTCAAAATGTCACCTTCCCACTCATTAGTCATATTTTAGAAGGGGAGAGAGGATGAATTCCTATTCTCCTCAAGCTCAGGAAATAATACAGATTTTGATTAATAAGATGGTGGTAGGACAGAATCAGTGCAGATGTGTCATGAGAGGGATGTCTATGGAACTCACTGATTCAGAACCTGAGATGAAGAAAAAGTCACAGTGTGAATGTCTCATATTGATTAGACTTTATGAAAAACGATTTTTCCTGACAGTGGCAGTACACATATCAGAATATCCTCATCATGGCTTTTAGATGCTATCTCGACTCCTCTGATCTTCTCAATCAGAAGAATCTACTGAATCATCAGAGATATTGCTACAAATCTAAGAGTAATCTAAGAGATGTGGAAAATACATCTGTTGGAAATGTGATATACCATTTTTTAGCCCTGTGGTCCTCAACTATCATATAGAGGCCTTTCATCAGAAATCTACAGCTCCTAAATCTTTCAAATATAGGACTTTTAACTGTACATTAGAGGACCCCAAACAAATAAATAGAGGACAGGATAGCCCTCCAGAGGCATAGGATGAAGCAGCACGAAGGCAATAATGACATTATCCTTCCTGCATTTATCCTAGAAAATGATAACGAAAATTTTATGGAAGTTTTTGTTACTAACACCAAACATATACAGGCTGATAACCAAGAGGGCAAGCTGAAGAATGTTTATTATTTCCTTACTTATAATCTGCACACAGGTTACAGAGAGATATGAAGGCAATTAAGGAAATAAAAAACAGTCTCCATAATGCCTATACGATAAATCTCGCCTTCATTACCAATGTGCAACATTTGGTCTACAAGACAGACTTTCCTGTATGAAATGCTCAGGATCTGCCAGTTTTCATAAAGCAAAATATATTTTTAAAATCAATGTTTACTGACAAAAGAACTGGTAAACCCTATACAGATATTTTTGGACTTAGAGAGCATCTAAAAAATAATACCAAAAATTCAGCTAAATATCACTCAAAATTCAATTGTGTCACCATGGACGAGATGGTAGGAAAATGTTTTAATCTGAAAATTCTGATTTATTTTCCCCCCTCTGTTATAGTCTGCAACCTGTATAAATCTTTGAATGGCTATGAAAATAAAATTTATCTTAATCTTTATGAGAATCATCTCAGTTATATTAAAGATTTAAAAAATCTTGCTAGAAAATATCAATGAGGAAAAATGTGTCTTGAGTGATTTGCAAGGGAATGGAACAGGCAACGGCATTACAATGTCTGCTATAAACGCAATACTCTTTTTGATTAATCTGTCAGATGAGAGGGATAGATTTCTATAGAAATCTCCATTCCCAATTGAAATTAACAAGAAATTTCAACTCGAAGGTAAGTACTCTGTCCATCTCTACACCATAGAAATCTCCATTCCAAATTTAAAATTTTGAACCCAAAATTAGACCCTTCCATTTCAATGTTTGTTCATGACCAGAATCACAGGAGAGAGAAAACGTTATTGTAAATCTTAACATACTTTTATTTTCACACTAGCTTAATTTTACTTTTGCATAAAATTTTAAGATACAATTTGATCACCATATCCTCATTTCTTTTTTAATCTGCTGAAAAAGCAGACAAAATACATTGCATTTTCGACCGCTGCTACTGTGATAGCTATAATACAAACAAAAGAGTGCACATGTATTAGTAATCCTGTAATCCCTTATTATTGTAACTATATGTATTACTGAATAAAATAATAGTCCTTTGCTCCTGCCTCTCCTCCTTCCTATTTAATTCCTTCTTCTGTTGAGTCAGTAGGAGATTCTCTGCCATCTTTCATTTGCTTCTCTATACCTGTCTCTGGCAATCCTAGAGGTGGCGGCATATATCGGCTCTCTTTTGTCCCCCCCTCCTTCTTTCTAATCTAATGTAATCTAATCTACTGCTTTGTAAGCGCAATATCTTCCCCACAATGAGGAACTCAGTGCGCTAATTAAACAAAGTCATTATCATATGGAAGTCGAGGGGCGTTGGTAATCCAGGATTGTGGGTGTGACCTGGAGGGAAGGAAGACTAAGTTGGGAAGCTAGAGCTGAACAGGTGAGTTTTGAGGTGCTTCCTAAAAGATGCAACAGAGGGACTATTTCTTACATGGAGAGGGAAAGAGTTCCAAAGTACAGGGCCATAGTGAATGAAGGAATTAGAAAAGTGTTTAATTGATTTGTGAACTCTACGATCAAAAGTTGGGGTTTGAAGGAACTTGGGGGTACTTTGCCTTGTGTTTCTAAAAGAGGTGTAGGGGTGGATTAATCCTCTTAGGTAAACTGGTTGACCCTGGGTGAGAATTTTGTATGTAATAAGACCAATTTTAAATTGTACCCTGTATCTAAGTGGTAGCCAGTGGAGTTTTTTTTAGTTGAGGGGTAATGTGAGAGAATGTAGAGGAATGGGTGACAACCCTGCAGAGTGAGTTTTGGACTAGCTGCAATCTCCTTAACTCAAAATCAGTGAGTGATAAGAAGAGTGAATTGCAGTAGTCCAGCCTGCTGCTCACCAAAGCATTCGCTAACAGCACTGATGTATTCAGGTCTAGAAGGGGACGAATTCTGTAGAGGTCTCTCGCTTGTTCTCTATTGGACTTAATGACCTGTGACACGTGGTTTGAGAAAGTGAAATTAGAGTCGAACACCACTCCGAGGTTCCTGACACTTTGTGCTGGCGAGACCTGCTTTCCCAGAATATTGATAGGGAAGTGAGGGAGGAGTTCGCTACAATTTTTTTGGAGCCTATGAGGATGAACTCGGTTTTGTCTGGGTTAAGTTTTAATTTATTTGCGAACATGAAATTTTGAATGCCTTTCAAAGTCGCAATTCCTAGAAGAATTTGGCATGTTTCTCGAAGGTGCTGCTTTGTCAGGCTGTGAAAACATTCTCCTTGGTGATCTTAATTTTCATTTGGATCAACACGACACCTGGACATTGAAATTTTATGACCTCCTTGAGCAATTTAGTTTTACACAACTTGTCAATACACCCACACATATTCAGGGTCACATTTTGGATGCTCTATGTGTGAGGAATTCTTTCTCTTGAGCCATTAGCCCTAAAGTTATTGGAGGACTATCAGACCACCAGGCAATCATGTTTAGCCTTATTTTCCCCGTCAGAGAGTCCTGTAAGTTTCAATATATTTCCATCCGTAAAATTCACAAGATAAACATTCTAGACTTGAGAGCAGATATCCTGAAATCAGACCTCATTAGATGCCCGTATAAAACTGCCAGTCTTCTGAGTCATCAATACTTAATACCTTGAGAAGCCTCCTTGACAAACACGCCCCAATAATGAAGAAAAATATTCCAAGACATGCTGAGACTGGTTTCATGAACTGTGAGATCCTCAAGGCAAAATGACTCAAGAGGAAATATGAAAGGGCATGGCGCCATGAAAACTCAGCCAGTAATCGCAGCCGATACCGGGCTGCGATCAATCACTATAACTTCCTGCTTGAGAAGTCAAAATGTAACCATTATTCCAACGTTGTGGCTGAAAATCAAGGAAATCCTAAGGCTTTGTGGAACTGTTTCAAAAAGATATTACACAGGTCCTCTGTTGCTGTTCTTCGAGACTGTACAAATAAAACCGACCTTGCGAACACTTTCTGTAAGTTTTTCTTTGATAAAATCCATAAAATAAGATCCACACTGCAGTCATCAACACCATCTTCAGTCACTAGACCCAACTCCACTAAAAATACACTGTTCTCTTTCACACCTGTGTCCGAGGAAAGTCTACTCAAAATTCTAAAGTCCTCACCATCCAAATCTTGTGGTCTGGACCCAATCCCAACATCACTGGTCAAGGAGTGTGCTGATATTCTTATTACTCCCATCACTAAAATTGTAAATTATTCAATCAAAGAAGGTAGTTTTCCCAACTGTTTTAAGATGGCACATGTCACCCCCTCCATAAGAAGCCCAGTCTTGATAGAAATAGCCTCAAAAACTAGGTAACTGAATTGGAGAAAACTCAAGTGATCAAAATATTGAATTAAGATTGTTAGATTTCAACAGTATGGTAAACTACATAAACTTTGCTTTTAAGCATGTACAGTATGGTGTTAAATTAAAGTTATTCTCGTCGTATTGTATGTCTCTGTATGGTTCAAATCTGTGGGATTTTACAAGTGTAAAATTTGAATACTTCTGCACTCAGTGGCACAAGGCAATTAGAAAAACCCTAGGAGTCCCCTATGTGATGTCAAGTAATTTACTTCATGTAATATGTGATTCATGCCCAATTGATAGTCAGCTTATTCTTAGGTTCTTAAAATTCATGGATGTTAGCATAAATTCTGATAATTATAACACAAGCCTATGTTGCAAATTAGCACTACAAGGAAGTGGATCTAGTGTAAGCAATAATATTCTATTGGTGAAACACAAGTATAGCACTACAGATGCACACGACATATATAAAAAAGTAAAAACATTGATATATAGTGGTAAAAATGATTGGCATGACTACATCATTGGAAACTTGGTAAGAGAAACAATTCATGTGCGGGACTATGAAACAACTGAACTTTCAAGAGATCAGTTGGACTGTATTTTACAGTATATTGCCATCAATTACTAACCAGAAAAATATTAAATTATACTGCAATGTGTAATATAAACTTATACATGTATATATAAATGTAACAGTTTATTAGTTGCCACTGTGTTTATATAATTGTTTAAATGTCATGTTTATAATTATCTAAAATGTTTGTACTATGTGTACGAGAAATAAATTAATAATAGGCCAGTGTGAAACCTTAGTTTTATATCGAAGCTTATTGAGAAAGTTGTGGCAAAGCAGCTAAATGAATTCATTTCACACGAGGGTCTCTTAAATGTCAACCAGTCTGCTTATAAGAGTTCCCACTCCACTGAAACCGCGCTGTTGAAAATTCAAAACGATATAGCTTTCTCAGTGGACTCAGGAAAGGCAGTGGCCCTGACATTATTAGACCTGTCAGCGGCGTTTGACACGATTGATCATTCCCTTTTTTATGACTGCTTGCATGACTGGTTTGGTCTAGATGGTACTGTCTTGTTGTGGATCAAATCGTACCTTTCAAACTGAAAACAAAAAATTAAAATAGGTGATAGTTTCTCTGAGTCGGTAATTCTACCTTTCAGAGTCCCCCAAGGCTCCGTATTGGGTCCTCTCCTTTTTACCCTTTACACTAGTCCCCTCAGTCAAGTTATTTCTAAATTCAACGTTACTCATCACCTATATGCTGATGACACCCAGATCTACTTAGCAGTTGACTCCAGGAACTTTGATTCTAGCATGGAAGAGCTAACCGAGTGTCTCAAGTCAGTACAGGAGTGGATGGTTGGTGTTAAGCTAAAACTAAACCCAGAAAAAAACAAATTTATCATCATAGGTCAAAAAGCCACTAGAGAGTCGCTTGCACCAAATTTCCCTGTCCCACTCCTCCAAAACAATATCTCTCCATCGGTGGAAGTAAAGAATTTGGGTGTTACCTTTGACTCAGACAACTCTTTTGACAATCATGTTGCCAAGGTTTGCCGAGCATGTTACTATCATCGTCGTGATTTGCGATGAATTCGCAAATTCCTTAGTGACGAAACTGCAATACTTTTGGCAAATGCTATGGTCAGTAGTCGTCTGGACTACTGTAACTCTTTACTGTATGGGGTTAGCAAGTCCAACAAGGCTAAACTACAGAGAGTCCAGAATGCTCTTTGCCGCATAATCTTCAGACTTGACAAAATGAGTCATGTTACACCCTTTAAAAAAAACTCCACTGGCTTCCAATTCAACACCGTATCCTTTTTAAGTATAATCTCCTGGTATTCAAGGCTATCAATCTTTCACAGCCCCCATATCTCTCAGCTTTAATAAGATCGAGCAGTCTCACTCGCGGCAACAGGCTATCTGTCTCCTCAACCCGCCCTAAGAAGCACATAGGCAGGCGAGGCTTTGCAGTAGCTGCACCAGCTGAATGGAACAAGCTGCCACAAACTGTCAGATCTGAGCAAACAATAGATCATTTCAGAAGCCAGCTAAAGACTCACTTGTTTAGGCTGGCATACCCCCCCCACCTTAGTTATACCCTGGCGGGTGCTTTTTAGATGTCGACCCATGCCTGTCCCTGGACTGTCCCTTCTTGGACTTAAGCGCATTAGAGGATTTGCATCAATTTTGCGCTATATAAATCCTACTATTATTATTATGTTTGCCGCAATTACAGTGTACTTTGCCTTGGTATGTTTAGTGTGTAGTGGAGCATGTTTGTCGATAAGGGTTGACAAGGTGGAGTGATATTGTTTGTAGAGAGTATCAGGTTCTTTGGATGGATTATTGATCAGTTCTGAAGCAAAGAGATCTGCTTTCATTTTCTCTTTGTCAATTTTATGGTATTTTCGAAAGGAGACAGTAGCATTATTCTGAGATCTAAGGGTTAAAAACTTTAGAGTGAAACTAACTGAGAGATGGTCGGAAAAAGCGTCAGTGGTATGGACGTTGGAAATATTGTCATTGTTGGATTTAGTTAAAACCTGATCAAGGGTATGTCCGTGAATATGAGTAGGGAAATTAACTTTCTGAATTAAGTCAAATGAATTGATCAGTGAGTGAAAGGTTTTTGAATTTGAACATGTTGTTTCAAGCTGAAGATTGAAATCACCGATGATGGCCAGATTTTCTGTGGTGAGGTGAATGTCCTCCAAAAGTAATTGAAAATGTTCAAAAAAGGTAGAAGTGCTTTTAGGAAGGTGGTCTGTATATGTCCAAAAAGTAAAAGGATTCCTTGTTCAGGGATATCTTGATGAGGAAGTTTTCAAAGGTGGAGCAGGTCTTTGTAGAAACAACGGATGCATCCAATCCATCTTTAACAAACAAACCCAGTCCTCTGCCACCGTGGGCCACTTGAGGCTGTTGATACAGACTGTAACCTGGTGGGGTGATTTCCGACAAGTTGGCACTTGTGATGTCATGTCTTATCCAGGTCTCCGACATGGCACAGAGATCAGTATTTTGCAATGGCTGGGTATTTGTTGTTTATTGATCTGATGTTTGCATAGATAATATTCAGACACTTGGGTGGTCCTGGGTTTGGGTTAATATCACCGGCAGGGAGGAGTAGGATGAACAGACAGGAGGGTGACCGAGCTGGTGGTGTGGGGTTTGAAGGAGCAGAAACTGACAACATCAGGACATTGAATGGTTGAGTAAATGTGGTGCTCATATGCAGCAATGACTAGTTGGATTGCCAGTAGAATATGGAGAAAAATCATTTTTGAGAACTTGGGGGGCTTTAAGTTTAAAAACTGAACATAAACTTCGGCTTCATAAAATTATCCGGAAGTGACATGGTTAAATGCCGAACACAAACCGTGAGCATGAGTGGATTATTTCTATTCTAACATGACATCTTGCTTATTTAAAAGACATTTTTCTTTTTTTTTCATTTTTGCAAAGAATAAATTGTTTTACGGACTTTTGTTTACACTGTGGTGGCCTTAGCAACTGGCTGTTCCATCCATTGTACCTTACAACTGCAGGTTTGAACCACCACACAAAGAACGTGAAACAATTTATTTCTTGTAAAAATGAAAACAAATGAAAAATGTCTTTTAACTAAGCCTAGATGTCATGGTAGAATAGAAATAATCCACTCATACTTAAACCAAAAAATTTATATTTTATCCACAAGTTTTGAATGGAACAGCGTGCGATTGTTGTCTCAGATAAATGTGTGCACATAGAACTAAAACTCGTTTCTGCACAACTCGTCATGTTAGAATATCTAATATTACTTTCATAAAACATTTTGATCAAACAAGGTCAGATGATATACTCATTAGTAAACACTTTCTTTTCAGGTATTGATAGCTACTTATATAGTGTTAGATATTCGTCAGGAAAAATATGATTATGTGACCAATCAGCGCTATCTGTAGTAGGGATAAATCTATCACCAGATAACTATAGGTCACTTCAGTGGCATCTTCACAGGCCAGACGCACCTTATCACACATTCCTAACTGATTTCCTAAAATTTTTGTGGGAAGTGTCTGCTGTACTTTCCTGAGTGATAAACACTGAGATTCCTGTGCTGTGATTCTCTGCTGAATAGAATGGTATTGTACTGGGCTAATCAATGTTGTAATTTGTAAATCATCAAATGTAATAACGTTATGACTACTGTCAGTAATTTCTCTAATTCTTGCATCATTCGGTAGACCCTGTAAAGTTCTATATTATCATTTTTAGTCTTTTCAAAGTACTCCTACCAGATCCCATAAAGTAATACACCTTTTTGACTGTCTCTTTGAACATTTCATTTGAGTTTTCAAGAATTTTAAAGACAAAGTCAGTTTATCCTGAGCCTGGTGGTCTAGAAATCACAGCAGTGGTTATAATTTCTTAGTGCATCCATCTAGCTTTGATAATGCACTAATACAGTATGTTGTGCTGTAACCATATGTAGGTCTATGTGTATGAGAGAACTGTACATATACATGGCCCTGAGCCAGCTGCAAGTTCTGTACATATGTGTTAATAAACCATAGGGGTAGGAACTGGGGGGAAAATATATCTTTTCACCCCCAACTTTTTGCAATGTAACTAAACTCCAGTTTTAAAGGTAACTCAATAGTAATGAGGTCAAATTACACTTTGACCCTGTTCAGTGTTCATATGTACCATTTTGTATGCTACCATTTGAGCTATAATTTTTTTATGATTTGTAAAAGAAACATTTTCAGTTATGGGGTTTCTAAAATGCTGTGAAACATACCAACCAGACCAAAATCAAACATAAACTAATCTTCTACATTTAATTTACCTTGTTCTAATTATTTAGAACTTTGGTATGCAGTTCCAAATTCACATAGAGCAACGGTTTAGCAATTTCTCAGCTGATGAGATATTTCCCAAAAAAATCTTCTTTCTTTACTGAGTGTTTATTTGACCTAGTTTGTCCGATGATTACATCCACCCTTAATTTAGGGATTAACCTTGCTAAAAATAGATTTTGCATCAGTCTGGCATTTGCCTACATGCTAGGCTTAATAATTCATGGTCTGTAGTTCCTAATTTTAGTCGCAACTTTTCTTATGTGGATACTTTTATTCATATGTGTTTTAAAATATTTTTAACTGTCCAGTTGTCAGGTTATATAAATCCTTGTTTTATATTTTAATGGTTATTTAGTGCTATTGTGTATACGTAACTTACAAGCTGGGGTTAGATCAGATAGTTAGTGAATTCCTTACCGGTGACTTTGGATGTTGCCAGAGATGTGTTTTATGTATGTAATTGCTATGAAATGGTAAGGTGCGTCTATCAGGCATCTCATGGTCAGTTACTGTTTAAACGTGGAGATGCTAGTCATGGCTAACTTGTTGTTATGTTTTTATTTAGGATGTATTGCCAGCTCCAGGTTTTTTAATTTATGTACAGGGATGTTTGGGGTGTTTTTAACTACCTCGGTAGCCTCATAACTAATTAATTACAAATTTATTACTCAAAGTATCCACTAAGTTAAGTTAACACTGGCATAGGGTCACCTCACCTTCATCCACTTTATACATTTTCTTCAAAATCCTCTTGTTATTCAATTTGAATAACAACTTTAAGTTAAGTGTATCTTTTCTATTGCCCTCTAGTTAAGGTCACCCTATGCCAGTTTCAGCATTGACTTAAATTGTAATCTGGATTGTAAATACTATTAGTGATATTAAAAATATTTGAATAATAAAATTAATATTACCCGCAATGCTTATTTCAATATGCTCTCTTGCAAGTTACATATTTTGACCTATGCCCCCTTGTAGGTCAAATTGAATTTAACTGGTTGGTGTTGGGAACTGAGGATTAATCTCAGTCACACCGCTGTCAGAGCGATTTCCTTCAGTACATGATGACTTAAAAGTATTTTAAATAGACCTTTTGAATTTGTATATTTACTACATGCAACACATTCTGTAAAATTAACTAAAATAATAACAAAAATTCCTGACAAAAGACTTTACTAGCTGTCATAATATATGACTGATAGAACTGAAATCTCATATGGCAATATTTTAAGATGTTCTTTTGTGTTCTTTTTCCATGTGACAAAAACCAAGGCTTTAAGTAGACATTTAACCTGTATATGAGGCCCATCAACAATCTACCCAGAGGACTTTTTTAAAAATTGACCAAAAAATTAAAATATGGTTTGACTAAAAACAAAAAAAAATAAAAATAAATGAAAAATAGTTTATATCAACTGTGAACCACACAAAATGGGTGCTAGAAAAGTACCCAGTGAATGCCTGTGACTTGAGAGATGACCTGTCTGGGGATATGTTTGCACTGAGTTGGTGCAATTTTGTTCCTTTGGTCCTCAGCTCCCCCCCCCCCCCCCCACCACAAATTGCTTCCTACACCCCTGGTTTAGTAACAAATATTGACTAATTCGGACCAAAAAACAATACAGTGGTTGACGAAAAATATCTGGACATGGTATTCTACTTCTTTTTTATATGCACGAGTGTGTGACTAATCTAAATAGAGATGTCTCCCTTATCATTCATCAGTATTATATCATTTTAGATGCCAAGAAATATCGAGTCCCTTGCCAGATAACTAGGACCTGTGAACTTTTATCTTCAGCATGGACGTATAGTGATGTTGACTGTGTAGATAGTTTTCATGGGTAATGGAACATTAGCTGCTACTAAAGTGCAAAATGCAGATGTATGTGATTGTCATGATCTATATTTTACTAGGATTTGTATGCTCCAAGAAATATGCAAAGTTATTGATTAAAAGTGTCCCAAGAAAAAATACCAAATTTAGAACATACTAGTATTTCCAATATCTCCAAATACCCAGGTGGAATCAACCTCATTTATAAAAATATTTATTTATTTATTTGGGGTTTTACATCACTGTACAGGTCATATCACGACGGGTAGTTGGAAGGGCAGAGGAAACCAGTACATACAGTTCGTTAGGGTTCTGTACTGTAAACTGCTGACCAACAGCAAGCAACTACCAGCTTTCCCACTTGAGGCCCTACCGGGAACCGAACCCCAGCCTCAGAGGTGGGCGGCCACTATGCAGTAATTTGTGCTTAGACAAAACAGTGAAGTTGAGATATTATAAATCAATTGATTTTGCTTGTAAATATTTCATAAAATTATGCTCCCCAATATAATTAAATATATATATCTTAGAATACGTGCATTAAAGCTGCTGTGGAGGCATGTTGCATTTAGAAGCTTCCGTTCGGGTTCGAAATTTCCTGTAAATTTTCGTTGTGAATGGAGATTTCTGTGGTGGAGAGATGAAGTGGGTGTTTATCTTTGAGTTTGAAATTTCCAGTTGATTTCAAATGATAATGGATTTCTAATAGGGACAAGCCAATCAAACGCTCCACAATCATATCTTTATAGCTAGGAGGTGCCTACCTTCGGGTTCAAAATCTCTCAGTAGTTTTAGTTCGCAATGTGGATTTCTATTAAAAAATTAAAAATCGATCATATATTTTTTTTCAACAACAAGAACACCTCATGTACCAATGGTGACCAGGATAGTGTCTTCAGAATCGCCAGCCGAACAATCTCAGGCTTCGCCTTCAGGGTTTACAACCTCAAACCATGGCAAAATTCTGTGTATACCGTGGTTTGGTCAGAGGTTATTCCTATATTCACCCAAAGACTTTATTTCTACAGTAAATGAATATATCATTTATCTTGTGACATCACGAGCAAACAACTTTGTGACGTCAAACTAGGTGAGGAGTGGCATCTTTAAATGACATTTTATGACAATTTTGTGACGTCAAAGTAGATGAGGAGTGACATACAGAGGTGGGCTAAAAACTAGATTTGAACATGACACAGGTGTGGCAGTGAAATTGATTGGCGAAACGATGAAATACTTCAGGGGTAAAATACAGCATAACCCTGTTACTCCCTATTATCGCTCATTATGACTATCGTAACAATAAACCTTTTACCACAAAAATTGCAATAGTTATTCATCTAAATATAATTTGTTATGTTAGAATAGAAATAACCCCCTCCAAAACCATGGTATACACAAAATTTTACCAAGGTTTGAGGCAATAAACCGCTCAGAACCTCAAACATTTTAATATTTTGCATATACCATAGTTTGGTCAAAGGTTATTCCTTTATTATCCCTTTTAAGTCTTCCTTAGATTTATATCCTGTTTTTAATATTTCATGATTATTCAGGATGCTATTTTTTTTTTTTTTGGGGGGGGGGGGACTAATTCTAAATTTTATTGTTGCATTGATATATGGTAGCACGTACATTACAATTACAAATGGTACATTGGTACATGCGAACGTATTACAATTGCTACATTGATTTATCCCATATTACAATGGTACAATGGTACATCTATATAACAAATTACATAGTACTTTGGTATATGCTGCTTCTACATTTAAATTTATATCTAAAAATTTTGTTTTATAGATATACCTTTTACATATATTAATGAACTGATTGATCATTTCTTTGTTTATCCCAGTTGTCACACCTATTTGAACATTTTTCCTATTTAATATCATTTGGAAAATTTAGGTATTGTTTAAATTTTTGAGAAATCTGGTTCCAGAATTTCAGAACAATAGAACAATCCCACCAAAAAGGTGTTGTTTAATTTTGGATTCATTTTTGCAAAAGGAGCATTTATCGTCCAATTTTGTCATACAAGTACTAAGAACTATTTGTGATAATCTGTATTGTTAATTTTTTTAATCTAAACCACTTTCAAAATTTTGTGAAAATTTTTACGAAATAAGTCAGAGGTGACATTTTTTTAAACTAGATGTCCATTTCTGTTCAATATTTCTGTTTGTATTTTGTGAATTTATAAATGTCCATTATGTACCCTTACAGAGTTTTGGCATTCTCAAAACATCTGTCAGTACCTTTTGACTAATACTTTAATTTTGTAACCTGTTGTCACTTTAACTCATTTTCACTTTCCAATGTGTTGGAATTGAATGAATAAGAGAAAATAAATCCACAAAATTGCTTTTCGTTCCATATCTGTGCATAAAACTCAACTATCCTGGTGGGATGCCAGTAGTATCAATAAGATCATTAATGTAATTTATACCAACAACTTATTTTTTTCAATTGTGAAAATCAAGAGCGTAACCATTGCTGCTTGTTATTACTCATCCTGGTTTTCAAGCATGTTTAAAAACCGTTTGTGAATTTGCATTTATGTTGGAAAAATACATGCATTTCATGTCTTGGTAGTATTAATAAGGTTTTAAAATTTAGGGATCTTAAGTGGTGGGTCCATATTCCTGACTTAGGTTCCCAATATTCCCGATTGTGAGGTTGGGAAAGCTTATTTAGGAAATCATATATGTCGTGAAACAAAATCAGGAAGTCCAGGAAGGTCAGCAAGGATATTTAACAAAGTTAACATATTTTGAAAATTTGCGGACTTTGCTTCCTGACTCCCTGAGTATAAGATAAGGATGTATTGGAAATATGACAAATTGGATAAGTCGGAACCTACTCAAGGCACATCAAGCAGCGTGCCAAACAAAACATCTCAAAAATCCTGCATTTTCATCCAGACATGTTGGGTTGTCATGACAAAACGTGAAAGCTTCTCAACATGTCCGTGTTCTTCCCAAAACGACGGAGACAATGTCCCCATCCCCAACTAGTTGTTGTTGTTGAGCAGAGGAGAATTTGAAATAACAGACACAGCAGAAGATGTAGATAGGACGGAGAAGAGGAGAAAGAGTCGATCAGAGGAGTGAGATATTGGTCCAGATAAATGATCCCAGAGAGTGGTATCGACCACTTTTCTTCCACTCTTTGGTCCATGGATATTTGGTAATTTACAAATGTGCTCTTCATTGACGAGAGCTCTCCGGGAAAAAAACCTTCATGAACCAAGGTATGAGGGCAAAGGCATCATCCACAAGTAGGAATTAGTTTGTGTCTCTCCTACCTTCAGACAGTAGCTCGACTCTGGGCAGCCCCAAGTTTCCATCTTCCAGCTTCTCTGTCAGTTTGGAGGTTTGGAATGGTTAAAATAGTGATCTCAACGGGTATCCGAATATCCGGGTACCCGAACTACCCGAATCCGAAATCACATACCCGAGTACCCTCATCAAAGCATAAGTGCTTCCAATATCGCCCATGTTGGATGACCGAGTCCCGACATGTCTCGACTGCATAAAGTCACTTTAAGAGGAAACTATTCAGTTAATTTGTACAATAATATTGTTTTCTCACCTTTTTACACTATTTATAGTGTCATATTTATCTTTTATTTTGGTTGTTTAACTTGTTTATACATTGCCAAATACAGGAAATTCGTCAGCATATTAAAATAATCATCTAATTCCGACATCATAAATTGCTGTATATTGTCCATATAGTAGCATGTCTTACTTGAATAAATAAAAATTCAGTGTTTTCACACAGTATTGTATAACTTTTAATCATTAAAATTAACTTATCGATCTGTCGGATCTGAGAAAAAAAAACAAAAGTTGCAATTCCGAAACTACATTCGAGCTTTGTGTAAAGTTTGCCAAAAAAGGTCATGTGACCCCATTTTATGGAATAAACAACCGTGTTTTGAATCTACAAAAGTCTTTTTATAACATTTCTTCCATCTCCTGGTGTTTTGAATGTACCAACGAGTGAAACAAAAAACAATATTATATACACGATTATATTGTCATTTGTTAAATAAAAAGCTTGGCAGATAAGAAATAAAGCAAATGGTTGGATCCGTGCTTTATGTGAGTTTTAAGTCTGTAAATGTTGAGAATTTTGTATGAATACCTATTATCACCCATCGGTGCGAGTACCCGGGTACCCACCCGTTAAAATCACCACCCACCTGGTTCCACATAACCTGGAATATTGAGAACACTAGTTAAAAATCAGTGTGTTGGAGCAGGAGTCACTGCAGCCCATGCATACCCAAATGAATACATAGTCTCCATCTACCAGTGCTACAAACACAATGGCGTACAGCCTCTGTAACTGTAGTATTAGCTCCCTGCATTGGATGCTTTCTTGATGGCCTGATGCTTTCCATACATGGAGCTCACAGTGTGTAGGATGTTCCACTTGGTTCTACTAACGTGCTCCAGTTTCTTGGGGCCTCTCGGGTAATCAGGCAGCAGAGAACTTCGTCTTAAATTTTGGAAAAAATACAGATAGTATAAACTTGGTGATGCCGGATTTGCACACTCTGAAGAGGCAGGAGAGGGAGGAATAATTTTTTACCATTTTCAGGTGCCTCAAGGTGCAAGCTTGAGCCCAACATCTAAAGGTCTTCTGAGCCAAGCCATTCCTCTTTTAATGTGTGATTCTATTTTGTTCTATATCTCATTGTGAATTTCTGCATTCATCCGAGGACCTGCGGTCATCTGGAAGTAATGAATCCATGGGCATACCCAATGGATAGGTGACTTCCTTCTTGTCAGGTGACTTCCCTCTAAACTTCTGGGATGGAGAATGATGAGGGGACTGCTGCCTTTGGATTATTCTGCTATTCCTTCTCCTTTCTGTAGCCCTAGCTTGAGCCCGAACCTCATGGTTCACTGGCTTTGTCTGCTCTTGATGTAATAGTATCGAGAGACTCAATTCTGAATCAAAAGAAAAGGTAATACCCTAATTCTTCTGAAAAATTAAACCTCCATGTTAGCTGGATCTGAATAATTTAGAATAGGATAACAGAGTTGAACTTACATATGCTCAGGGATGCAAGAATAGTTTCCATAGCATTCGCAAACTGTTGTGTTCCCGAATTGTAGGTAGTTCTCACATCTGGATCTGTGGAATCCTATCACGGTTATGACCCATCAGATAGCATGAGGACTGACCCTTTGGCTGATTATGTTTTATCCTCTCAAGCACGGAAATTGGGTTTAACTACCAGAACAATCAGGCTACTTTAGAAAGACTTCACCGGCGAATCTTTTGATCCAAATGAAAGATAGGATATTATGGATGTATTTTTATTTTGCCATCTTTGTTATCCCTCCTATTTTCCTCCACCAACCTCTCTCCTGACAATCCATAAATATGTAACCAGGCCTTTATTTGGGTAACATACATTCAACACAACATGTGCAGTGTTTTCATGAAGTGATGGCTTTTACAAAATGTTTGAAAAACATGCCAAGACATCACAAGTGCTGAATTCAAATATGTGTGCCGGAGGGATAAAGGGGAGGCAGAATGATTATATGGGGGTGCAAATTTTTCAGTGTGTACTACCCACATAAAAAGTCTATTTATAGAACAATAAGCACAAGGTTGCAAAGCAAAATTCAAATATATGTTGATACAACCATGCGGAATAGTGTAAATGAGACATTATTTTTAAATTATTATGATCAGTTTAATGTGTATGAGCCTTAAGTTGTTTTTTTTAAAAAGATAAGGTCATAAGAGGAGTGGCCCTCAATAAATCCAACATACTGTGATCAGTCAACGAAGCCTCATCATATCTACACAAACAAGTTTGATGACGTAATTCATGTACAATGTACAGAGTTTCACTTGGGGTGTTCAGTGTCAGTCCTGCCCCACAGGCACTTTTTGTACTTGTGACCTTAAAGTAGAACTTAGGGTACCAGTCTAAAAGGCTTTGCACAAGGTGTGAATACCTCTATTTTCAAACAATGGGCATAACAGGTCGATTTCCAATTTGGCTTTGTTCCTCTAGGTGGTCAATTAATGCTAGAAAATCTCACACTTTGCAATTCACATGTCGACTCCCTGATTAAAATGCACACAATTGTCAAAAATACAGGAAAACCTAATTTTCTTCAAGCTCGTCTACCTGTGACGTCACAACTGAATGTGCATATGTGGAAAGACCTTTTAAAAGATTATTGGGACCAGCAGCTATTGCAGCTGCTGTCGTTTTGGGTTCCCGCTTGATTTCTGGTCATAGACCTAGTATGGGTCCCACTTGATATTAAACTGTTGCATATAGATCCTGAATTGCAATGGGTTGATCATTAGGGTCACATCCCCAGCAAGGGCCTAGTTTTTTATATGTATATATGCTCACAGTTACTATGCTTTGTTGTAGATAATGTGGCATTGAGGTCTCTGTTTCAAAGAGCGGCCTCCAGAACTCAGGAGGCTTTCACACCTAAGACAAGGCAAGTCTATACCAAGATGTTCAAGGTATTCTTGGCCTTCTGTATCTACATGCAAGTCTCCCTCGTGGAAATTGATGTCAATGTCATCTCGTCATTTTGTGAATGTTTATTTGTAAATAATTGCTCTGTCAGTATGATTGCCAATTATTTGTCGGCCATAAAGGCCAGTTTTGTGTTGTATAATATGTCGCATTCTTTGCTTGATCATCCTAGAACTAAGTATTTCCCAAAGGCAATGCGTATCAACAGGCCTCTGGCTGTGACCTCTCACAATGTTATTGACTTTGACATGCTGGGGCGAATTTCAAAAGCTTGTGACAACCTTAATTTCCCACAGGTCTTCAGGGCTATTTTTCTCACTGGCTTCTTCTGGTTTTTCAGGCTTTCTAACTTGGCACCTCATTTCATCTTGGCCTTTGACCCCTCTCGTCACTTTACTGGCCATGGCCTTTTCTGAACGAGAAAGTTGGTAAAGGTGTTGATCAAATGGTCCAAAACCACGCAAATCAGTGCAGATGCAATGCAGGTCATATCATTGCCTAAGGTAACTAATCGGGCCATATGTCCCTATAAAGCCCTTAAAGCCTTGAAAAAAATGTATCCAATGACATGCATTCTTTTTTCTCAAGTCAGAACACCTAGTGGTTGGCAACCTCTCACGGACACTAGGGTTAGAAAAGCCTTAAAGTCCATTAATATGACCTTGGGTCTGGATATACACTTTTTTACTGATCACTCCTGCCGTAGGTCAGGGGCAACATTTGCATACAATGCCCATGTTCCCATACAGCAGATTAAATGCCATGGCACATGGTCCTCTGAATGTGTATGGAGGTACATTCAGTCGGATTACGTGTCAGGGGAAGCATTAACCTTTTCATTAGCTGCTGTTATAAATGCATGATGTCACTACTCACTGCTGTTGGGGTTGAGGGATTACATATTGCTACCTTGTCTTAACTTTAACTTGTATTTTATTTTTTGTAAACCTTTAGGCCCACTTGACCTCCAGCTATTAGGGTGACCTTTAGTTGACCCCACGTGAATCAATATCTCTGATTAGGTCTTTCATGACAGTACTCACCTTTGATCTCTGAGGTCAACCCTATAACCTTTCAAGGTGAACCCTTTCTGCTGTGGCCCAGTCTGCTTTTAGGGTCTGTAACTGGTATTTTTAAACTACCTTGTAAAGCTTGTCAGAATGATTATATTCTATGGACAATGACTCTAACTTGTATTCTATCATGCTGAAGATTATATTTTAAAGATTTATACTTTTATCATGACCTGTAAATAATTCTTAGATTTAGATATATATATATTTACACATAACTTGTTAAATGTATTAAATTCAAGTGAACTCAACCCAGTGTTTTAATGTGTTGGGGTGGGGACTGATTGTCTGCCGTGGCCATTCATGTTATTAGTTTTCAAAAATCTGTTTTTTTTATGAAAGAAACAAATGGTTTTCAAAGAGCCATATTCGATCCCAGCTTGTTTTTTCTTTAAGTGAAAACAGAAATGAATTCAAATTTGCCTACAAAAACCAATGACAGATACAGTATTTTTAGAAAGAGGGGGGGGGGGGGGGGGGTTGTCGCGGGTATGGATATTTTATAATTGGACATTTCAGAGCAGGACATATCATGTGGTGCATGGACGAAAGGCCAGTGGACAAAACACTGGTCAAAATTGTAAGGCGGGACAAAATGCAGGCCATTTTTGGAACAGGGAGACAAAATGCCAATCTTATCAGATCATTTAGTATATCTTACTGATGGTCAAGTACACTGAAAAGGCCTCTTGCAGAAAATAGCCTCTGTAAAAAACTGCAGCAGGAAATACCTCCGTATAAAATCCCTCTAACTACATGACACATTTACACAAGCACTATCAAGTACTGTACATAATGTAACATAAATCTGGGTATTTTTCCAACACCCACAGGGGGTTTTCTACTATTATTTGTTAATTCCCTAGTTTTCTACTGTTTTTGTCTACTAGTGTTTTTCTACAATCAATTTTTAGATACATACAGCCGTTTATTGTCAAGAACAAAATAACACGAAACCATAAAATAAACTTTAACAGGGTTTCCCAAAATAAACAATTGTACAACTGTAAAAATTTTTGGAGAGGAACATACTTTAATGTTTCTTGTTTTCAACTTTTTCATTTTAAAATAAATTTTTATTTTCACCATTGTCCTTTAAAATAGATTTGAAAATTTTACAAAAGCTTTTCAGAATTTAACTTTTTTCAATTTAATCTCATTATAGCTACTGCAGCCAATTCTAATTAAAACATCGTACTGAAGTAATTAATTATGAACTGGGTAAGTGATTCCAGTTTTGTAAATTGTATATCTCATGTTTAAACATGCACTGGTAAACAAAAAAGGTCTACAAACAAAATTCACATATTAATTATCCACAAAATATGTAATCCTCAGTTTGTTTGAGGATGAGACCTAACTTAGTACACACACAAAAGAACCTAATCCGTTTGATATTGGGACAGTTTGACAATGACACAGGTATAATAACTATCACTTTAAGTAGGTATATAACCCTAATAGAGGCAGATCTAGAGAGGGGGATTTGAGGGGATGTGAACAGAGATAAAAAGACCCATACCAAAGGTTTCAAACTCTGCAAGGGGGGGGGGGGGGCGTACGCCATCGACTCCCCTCCCCCCCTAGATCTGCCTCTGCAAAGTTCAATCCCAAATCACCAGTATGACTTGCGTACCTTACAGTTGAAGTCTTGGGTGACTTTGATGGGTTCTGTTTCTTTGGATATTATCTACATATTAATTGTCCATTAATCTGGGCCTCAGAGCTAGGCTAGTATGTGACTGTTTCAAGGTGTTAATTTTTCACACACTACAAAAACTAGCAGGCAACCTTTTACACTTATTTCCGGAGCAGCTGGGCTTCAATGGCCATCAAAATACAAAATCATAGCAAAGGAACAACGTAGCTATTATGATCTGTTAAGCTTGCAATATGAGCTGTTAAGCTTGTATTATGAGCTGTTAAGAGCTATAAACTAATTAAGACGTTGTTAGCCCTTGTGTTCACCAAAGGACGCTTTTGTTTCAATGTATTTTAGCATGCTGATGGCAGTAATATGGTTTTAGTATCAATGTAATATTTCATTAATGGTTCAATATTATAATATCAAGACCTGAACGTAAAGAGCTATTTATTTCTACTTAGAAAAATGTCCTTTAAATGTCAAATGCAACCCACATGATGTTACCTGTTCTAGGTCCAACAGACTAACAAACACTATGTACAAATGATTTACTATGATTTCGCCACACATGATTTCGCCACACATGTTTTCGCCACAGTTTTTTCAGAGCCCTTGATTTCGTCACAGTAAAACAATGATCTCGCCACACTTTTTTTTTTTACATATTTTATTTACTATGTATATTTTTGCCATCATATGTTTTATTTTTCACATTGCCAGTAATGCATACAGAGACATACATAATAAAAAATTGTAGGGTAACAACAATTTACTTAGTATATGGTAGCACTAGTTACTTTAAAGTACATAAAACAAAACTCACATATAAGGTTTATTTATAGTAATGCTATAGTACAATGACAACATAACTATTCATTACAATGAAACACAACTATTCATTTACAGTTACTGAGTCTTATATAGTTTCAACAGTTGGACTGTAAGTTTTTCCCTACTCCTTGTAAGAAAGCAGGGATGTCTTTTTTGTTTTCAATGAAATCCTTCACTAATCTTTCAAGTCTTTTCTGTAGATTATCATAGACTTTCTGGTTCCTTTTCATTGGGGGATTACCAACTGCATCTTGAGCTATTGCTAGTGACACTGAGCTGTTTTCTTCTTGTAAGGCTGAAATCAGCCTCCATATACTGGGATGATGGTGACCAACGAGATGGAAAAATTTTGAATTCCAACCTTCACACAGATTGTTTGTTCTTGGGTTGGTAAACCTGAGCAGTTATCTAAAATGTTTTTTCCTTTTAAAGTTCTTTATTCTATTGTGATTGCTTTCACTAGATATATATTCCTGAGTAGTTATCAAAAGCAGAGAAGAGCTTAAATATTCTCTGAGGATCAATAATTATAAAAAGGTGTTAAGTGATTTTGGTGTTTTCCCTAATTAAAAGTCTAATCCTAGTTGCACTGATATGGCTTCTGTATTCATTGTCAATTGATGTGTCTCCATCAAAGCATCAAATTAGATTCCCCCTAATTAAGATTAATCCTAATTGCACTGGTGATGTGGCTTCTACATTTTAAAATTTTTCACTACCTTTTTTTTTCAATATAACATTGTATGACAAAAATCATCATAAAATTTACTGTTACTTATAAATAAATTCAATATACCATTCTATGAAGTGAAAATCTACCCATAAAAATCAAAATGTGACAAAACTCAAGATTCCCTTCCATTCTTTTGTGGGCAGATTTTATTCAAGGATTAGGAATGGGTTTTCTGCAAATGGGGTTATTCATGTGTCACATTTACATCTGTTTGACTTTGTGATTTTAATGTATGTGTTTAATTAGGGATTATAACTGCCAAGCTAAAACAATAGTTTGATAACCAAACAATCTGTTACAATGGCACATTTATAAATACAATGTGACAAAAATCATCATAAAAGCTGTGACTTATAAATAAAATGTATTATAACATTCTATGGAGTCAAAATACTGCAAAATGTTGCAAAAACCAACATAAAATATATATGAAATCAAAATTTAAAAGAAGGTGTGGCAAAAAAAAGTGTGGCGAGATTCATGTACCCCTGTGGCGAAATCAATGTCTCTGAAAAAAGTGTGGCGAAATCATGTGTGGCGAAATTAAGTGTGGTGAAATCAACGTACACCATGTACAAATATGTACAACCAAGTATAATTGGGGCTGACCACTTCTTCCCATTTGATCTCCTAAATCATGTTAAAGAATAATGGTTTAATTTATACCCATGAATATGCCTATCAATTTGCCCCCTTATCTACAACCCAAGTTTTACAAACAAACCTCAAACTTCATATGTAGATCTCGGCATCTCGGCAGTCGTTGGACTTGACAATTTCTTGCAATGTCTCCTTAGTGAGAAGTGAACCAGAAAGAAACACTCCAAAGTTGGCCCTTTTATAGGGAAAAATGGGTCAACAAGTGTCTAGCAGCAAAATGTATATCTGTGGATATAAAATCCCCAATTGACCTAATTTTGTAAATTACCTTATTGTACAAGAGCTTGAGATGTTTTGTGATGGCAAAGATGGCTGACTTCCTGTCCTCCCACTTCAAAACTTTAACAACAAATTAAATGAAGATATATAAGCATGTGAATGTAATAAAGCAGCAAACGTCATGTTATAAATGTACTCTTAATGTGATTTAACCATGTGAACATGAACACTCGGAGAGCGCAGACCTCCGCCAAGGGAGCAAATATCCTGAAAATTTCAACAAAATCTGTCCATAACTTTTTTAGTTATCTGTAAAATTACATTTTATAGATCCAGAAGATCCAGATAGTGATCCGGATCACTCCCAAAATTGAATCACTTCTTCCTTTTACCTTTTCAGACATATCCTGAAAATTTCATCAAAATCCGTCCATAAGTTTTTGAGTTATGTTGTTCACAAACAAACTCACAAACCAACAAACAAACCCAGGCAAAACATAACCTCCTTGGCGGAGGTAATTAACAGCAGTTGGCGATAGTTGAATTCTCTACATCAACGGCAATCGCAGATACACCACAGTATGTTCACTTATTGCCCAAAATTGTACCATCTTATAATTTGTTCGTACTTTTCCGATTAGATACACCGATGAAGCCTGGTTTGAAAATGTGTGTTTAAAGACAGAGACACTGTGACATGATATGCTGAAGATGACTGATGTTTTTAACTGTTGGAAACTGAATCATAGCGAAAACTCAGAAACCTGACTGTACCTTAGTAGATACTTCAGGGGCGCCATGGTGACCAAGTGGTAACACACTCGCCTCCTGCCTTTTGGATCAGGGTTCAAATCCCAGCCTGACGTCAAGTAGGAAAGCTGACAGGTTTTTGGTTTTTTTTTGACGTTGGTCAGCAGTTTACAGTGCAGAACATTGACCAGCTGTATGTACTGGTTTGATCTGCCCTTCCAACTACCCTACTCACAATATTACACATAAGGTACTCAGCATGACATAAACTCTAAATAAACAAGAGCACTCGGAGAGCGCAGACCTCCGCCAAAGGAGCACATATCTTGAAAATTTCATCAAAATCCGTCCATAACTTTTTGAGTTATATGTCTTTAAATATTACATTTTATGGATCCAGAAGATCCAGCTAGTGATCCGGATCACTCCCAAAATTGAATCATTTCTTCCTTTTACCTTTTCAGACATATCCTGAAAATTTCATCAAAATCCATCCCTAAGTTTTTGAGTTATCTTGTTCACAAACAAATGCACAAACTAACTCACAATCAAACAAACCCGGGCAAAAACATAACCTCCTTGCCAGAGGTAATAATAAATAATACAGGTACTTCAGTGATCCGTTACAACTACAATATCAAAATATTATCTATAGTAGTGACACATTTTCACCTCTGTTAGTAATGTTTTGTTTTGAGTGTGTTCATCTGTCCGTTGGTCTTTCTATGCTCTTAATCCAAAAGCAATGCATGCATCTTTCCTATTTGTATTATTTATTTATTTTTTTTCAGGGGGAGAGGGAAGGTCAAAGGAAGAATGGATCAATTTTCTGGGAAAGATCCACGTCATACTATGAATGCAAAGAAATCTTAAAACATTCCCATTAACATTCCCACTTTCAATGATTTGCGGTTTGTAGTTGGCATTACGGTTATGCCATACGATTATGAGGATTAAAATTCCAGTAAAAAGCTGTATTTTAGTGAAATTACATTCTGTGCACACTGGCCGGCCTTGGTGCATCTAAATGTTCTGAGAGTTCTTTCTAGATTAAGAATATGTCCCTCTCTTTTCAAAACATGTGCATCCAAGAGTATGATTTTCTTTTTGCCCTCCAATTCATCCGCTCTTTTAAACCTTGTCAAGATGATATCAGAGACACCAAACCGGAGAAGTGTAAACATGGCATTATACAGCATATTGTATAATTTTAAAGACGCACAGAGAAAAATAAGTGATTGAAGTAGGTTACCCGTTGTTTTCGTCAACCTGCTAATTGGTGAAGGACTTGTTCTTAAAAGCCTCAAAACTATTTTGGAGAGAATGTTAGTAAATATTTTGTCAAGCAGTGAAAACAACAACTCAGTGACACCTGCTTTGAGCAGTCTGAAAAGTAGTGTATATCCTCACACCAATATGTTGATTCCTGCCAATTAACGCATACTTGTTGTGCCATTTTATAGCTGAAAGTACACATTAATTTATTGGTAATTAACATTTTATGGAGCTAGTTAACAGATGAATGAAAAAGTCACACACCAACTTTTTACCTGAATTGCAAAAAAAAAAAAAAAAAAAAAAAAAAAGTAGATTTAACAAATTATTGTATATAGCTTATTTTAAAACCCCTAAATATGGTGAAATGGGGAAATTAGGACAAATAAACACAGCTTCAGTTGTCTACAGACCTTGGGTCACTCATCACCAATCACTTTGTTTTAGTCACAGAAGAATTATGCCACTATTACCTCCTACAAGGAGATTATGTTTGGGGTTGTTTGTTTGCCTGTTTGCGTTTGCAATTACTCCAAAACTGATGAACACATGTTTAAGAAATATTTTATGGAGGTAGGGCCCAACATACGGAATTGACTGTAGGGATAAAAAAACCCGCATTTTCAACAGTCTTCAATGATTTTGAATTAGTGTTTGAGATTACTCCAATATTAGACTAGACCCCAGTTAAATAAAGGGGATGGTATCGCCTGTGATGACCTTCACCTATTAATGCTGCATTCTTTTGCAGATCGTGAGGCGGTGTTAAATACCCATGAAACAGTTCTTTGCATTCATATGGGATGTGAAGTAGTTAGTACCAGTGCTGAATAGCCAAAAGAATGCATCAGTAATATCCGTCATGTACTGGGAAATCTAAGGCGTGATTTTAATTGTTTACATCAATTTTATATGCATTCAAATATTTTACTATATATTAAGGAATTTATACCATCAATATTGCTAATTAAATATAAAAATAATTTTGAGATGACAATAATCATTAAAAGTGAAGCATTGTTTTAGTCGGCTATAGAAGATTGACAATGCCTTAAATGATGCACACTTTTTATTTCTAAAAAATTTGCTTAATAATAACGCAATATCATTATACATAAAAAAAGGGGAATATATGTCAGAATGGGCACCAAATGAGTTGACAAGAAATTAATTATATTTAATTTCATCTTTATCATTTCTAGGTTTAGCTAAGAAAGTGTACAAAATGGTGGGTAATGACTGGCCCTTTATTGTAAAGTGGTCAAGGTCAACCAGACTACTCCAAAAGTTACACAAGCAATACTTGGGTGAAATAACAATATGGGGGTATACTCGGCATAGGAGGGCAAAATATTTAACTTATCGGCACTCGATGGGTTTTGTAATCTGTTTAGTTGTATCCACCAGGATTCATATGTTAAAATAATTCATATTTATATAGAACATCTTTGCTACAACATAGACAGCTTTTCCAGCTTGTAGCAGATTTTTTTTAAATGTTTTTAAAATGCCAAAAAATCTTGCCTGCTGCAGCGCTGAAGGAGGAGTAGAATTTCTATACGGGACAGCTTACTTTAAATGTGCACTCCCAAGATACAAGGTTTCTTCTCAGTGTCATTAAAACAAGGTCATGAAGCAAACTTAGCATATGAGGTGTTATAATCCAGCAGGCAGGTTTAAACAGACCTTTAGTGTCCATTAAGTAACCCAGAAATGTGTGCTTGTACAAAGTAATGAACACTTTCAGCTATAAAGATGGCAAAGTAACAAATGTGCTTTATGGTGCTGTAAGATTTACGTTAATTAATTTCTTGAAGACTTTTCAACAATACCTATGGAATTCTTAAGCACATGGATTGTGTAAGTCTCGCCTCCCACCTCTGAGGCCGGGGTTCGATCCCTGGCATGGCCTCAAGTGGGAAAGCTGGTAGTTGCTTGCCATTGGTCAGCAGTTTACAGTACAGAACCCTAACGAACTGTATGTACTGGTTTCCTCTGCCCTTCCAACTACCCGTCGTGATATGACCTGTACAGTGTTGAAAGCGACGTAAAACCCCAAATAAATAAATAAATAAAAGAAGGGTAGAGTTTGCTATTGCAAATTGTCCGTCAAATGGTGTGAGCATGCATAGACAATTCCTCGTATAAAATTCTTACTACGGTAAACAAAGGTGTGGTCCACAGTGTTACATAAGGTTGTGACTCGGTCGTCTTTCTGTGAAATACAGTGACATAAGGTGAGTTGAGGTATTGGTCATTTTGCCACTGTGACGCAAAGTCACGTACAAATCTTGGACGTTAGTTGAAGGACAGGGATGTTTCGCCAAATACCTATAACCCGAAATTACACTGCCTTCAGTGTAAACAACTCGGACAAAATGAGGCAACCTGGGAGGTGGTTGAGCCACTGAGTAAAACTTCTAACAACGGGTTGTATGGCCTGTAGTGTGAAAGAGGTATTCACTCAGGAACATTTTTTCATGAGAGAATGATTCTATCACTCTGGATAACATTACATCTTGGATGATTCTTAATAACCAGAGCAAAAACCCTAAATGTTCTGTCATGTTTGTTAAACTACAATGGACAGTGTCTCAAAACCCTTGCCCATGAGTAATGTTTACGAATCAGAATGATTTACCTGATGATGTCTGTTCTGCCCCAACCCTTGCCTGTTTCAGAAAAACAGCTAAAATGTTACCTCTTCTGAAAGGTTTTCCCACCTTAGCATATAAACTATCCAGTGCCTTGATGGTATGAACCTGGCTATGTCTATGGTATGTTCTGGTCTTGCCACTTAGAGTCTGTCTTAGCAGAAATTAAGCGCTATAAAAGTATAGAATAGAATGTTTACCTTGATAGTGTTTTCCCTCTTTACCTAGCAAAGATACTATTAAAACTCGGTAAATTTGATTGGCTAAAATCTGATGACATCACCCTTAATAAATACAGATATAGCAGGACCGTTACAGATCGGAGGGATGTATGCTCTGTGATGGCCCTCCCGTGTGAGCAAAATCTACCAATACTGTTCCCACTTAAAATAATGAAAGGTGGAAACATTTGAGTACAAAACATATAGCACAGATGTCATTTTCCAGGTCTCACTGGATAGAATATGTGTGACGTAACTCACCTTTAGCAAGTTAGATTTTTAATTGATGTTTTCTCACCATAGATTACTCTGTGTTAAAATGTTGCTTGGACATGGAACCAATTCTGCATATTTGAATCAGATACTTTAGTAAACCAAGGCTGAAAGGGGTTTCGGTCTATTAGTGCAAGCCGCAAAGCCATCAGAGATACGAGTAGTACATCGAAACAGTCACCCATCCCAGTACTTATGTAATCCATTGCTGCTTAACTTCAGTGAGCAGACAGATACTCATCATGCTGCTCCACAATCCATGAAAGTCTGGAGACAAAAAAAAGAGAAAAAAAAAGAAAAGTGGTCTCTTGAAGCGCGCTCCTTGCAAGTGCTCACACTTAAAGAACACAACATGGGATCCTTGAGAGGGCTATAACCCTCAAAATATGTCTACATCTGCCCTGGGCCATAAGTCGGACCTCTCAAATGCCTTATATTTTTGTAATACTTGAAGTAACAATAGAATTCAACTAATAAGATAAAATGACTTCAACATAGACCATGGGGCCACGGTGGCAGAGTGGTAACACTCTTGCCTCCCACCTCTGAGGCCGGGGTTCGATCCCCAGCACGGCCTCAAGTGGGAAAGCTGGTAGTTGCTTGCCATTGGTCGGCAGTTTACAGTACATAACCCTAACGAAATGTATGTACTGGTTTCCTCTGCCCTTCCAACTACCCGTCGTGATATGACCTGTACAGTGTTGAAAGCGACGTAAAACCCCAAATAAATAAATAAATAAATCAACATAGACAAGACTAGTGACATAAAACTTTAAGATAGACTTTTCATGGGTGATAATGCAATATTTGCCTGAAATTAACACACAACTAATCCACAGCTATTGGAGCTTTCAATGGTCTGTTTGTGTATGATTTATCTTGATTAGTTAGAAGGTACTTTATCTTATATATGTAAGAATTAGAGGCTGTTCCAAAGTCACCAAGGTGTTGCAAGTAGTTGATCTTACCAGTGGGAACCTTGCATATATTAAAACAAAGGCCTGGATTTCACCGCTTATTAATTACCCGGGCATATGTAGAGCAATTAAGTGATGATGCTTCTGCACTGAGCAATTCTTTGGCAATACAAATTAACAGGGTTAAATTAACTCTTAAGAAAGGTGTGAGCTGGGTGACGTGTATGTGTACAATATATTGGCAGGTGTTCCAGTTGGATGTTTCAGTTACCATCTTGTGCTCGGAAGAAAGACAAAAGAACAGGATCAAGCAAAGGTTTGACAATTTTATAATTATATATTTTTCGGCTTAAAATAGCAAATATACTGGAAAACAACTCAAATTTGTAATAAGTTGCATAGCATTTAAAAACAGGAAATCATTTAAACAAAATAATACGATTATGTAAAGGCTATTTCAAACAATGTGAGATTACATACTATCTTTGAAAGGCACTTAATGCTACATAATTTAGAGTTTGTTAACAGTTTTTCATTAAAATCATTACACATAAAAGCATCATAAATTAAGAAGTTTACGTGAAAAAGCCTTTCTCTGTGTAAAATCTGTACGACTGACATTGTTGACGTTATGAAAATGATGAAATATACAAAAGTTACTGACATGTATTTCAGTTACTGTCGTATGCTCCAATGATATCTCACTCTAAGTTCATGTATATCTGAGACTGTCACATGATGCAGATGAAGTGCTATAAAAGTCCTTATTAGATTAGATTAAATGTAATGTAGTGGAAAACAGATGTGGCCTTCAAAAATATTGTTGGCACCCACTTTAACACCCGTGACAGATATGTTATAGTTGAATCGGATGTGTTTTGTCATGTGTCCATCTCTCTCTGTTAAGAAGGAATTAAAAGGTAGTTCCTTTGATGTAGAAATGAATTATTTTGTTTGGACTTTATTGGTGATTCAATCACAAAAGTAACCTCAAATAAAGGACGAGGGCCGAAGTCCTTTATTTGAAGTAGTTTATTTCTATTATAAAACGATTATTGATGTATTATCTAATGTTCACTGATTTTGTTTGTTTTCAATTTATTTTTGAGAATTATGTTGCACAACCATGTTCGTAGATTGGAACAGCGTACATTAGTTTCTCTATTAAGTACTCTCAAGAAATGCGCAGACACGCATATTTGTCGACTGTGCAGGTGTCCATTTTATAATGTACTACAAAAACATGAATAAAATTAAAATTCTAGCATGTCACGGATGTGTCCTCGATTGGCTAAACGACAAAATACTTCACCAGTAAAATACAGCGTAACCCTGTGAGTCCCTATTATCACTCATTATGGCTGTCGTAACAATGAATGTTTTACAGTAAATTTGCAATAATTATTCATCTTAAAATAATTTGTCATGTTAGAATAGGAATAATCCCCTCCAAAACCACGGTATACATAGAATTTTACCATGGTTTGAGGCAATAAACCCCTCAGGCTTCCCCTTCGGGGTTTATAACCTCAAACCATGGTGAAATTCTGCATATACCGTAGTTTGGTCAGGGGTTATTGCTATATAACCTTGCATGTTTTGTGAACAGGCCTGTCATATTTCTATGCAATAGCAGAGTTAACTCAAAATTAGCAAAAAAAAAGTACTATGTGCATTTATGTACAGCTGGGGATATCTTATCTCTTCTGTTTTGTACTTTTACAGTGCTTAACTTTATTGAGGAGGACTAAGGGGCAACACCAAAAACTAATTCAGTAGTCATCATTCTATAGAGATTAGCCATGTCAATACCAAGGAGATGGTGGATAATTTATGTCTTAAGGTGGGAAAGATTTGAGATAGGTTTTTAGCTTTTTCCTGAAGCAGGCAAGAGCTGGGGAATATCGTATATTTGTTTTTATTGTGTAGTTTTTAAATATAAAATAGACATGGATTAGTGGTGGTCATATTGATATTATTTAATTTAATTTTTTTTCATTGATTTATTTTTTGTGTGTGTGTTTTTCAGTTACAATATATATGCATTGTTATTTTCCCTTTCTATTTAAAAACTCTTGATTCTCATTTAATATGTAGTTATATTATTATGTTTATGTGTTATGACCCAGACGTGAAATTGTCCATTTCATGAAACGAACAAGGAAATTAGATCTAAGGGTTAATTCAGTGCCTGTCATAAATCTTATGATAATGCGGACAAGTAAATAACAACAGTGATATCAACATTTGCAATTAGTAATGTAAATAAACTACTAATGTGGCTTAGTGCTAAAAGCTCTTAATGTTATATAACAGATGATGTAGTTTATTCTCACCTAGATGTTATCTCAAAGTCTTAAATTCTTAATATATGTAAATAGAAATATTAACAAATGCTTAACTAATATTGTAGTTTAATCATAGTAGGACCATGTTAGAGGTTATAAGAAAATGATAAAGGAATTATGATAACCTGCATATCACTAGTAGACTTTAGGTTAAAGTAGAACCATTGGTGTATTCTAGTACTGTGTTTCAATAAAAATGCAAAGAAATTTTTTTTTTCACTGTGAATGAGAGTAAAAATTTCGTACATTATGTTGTCCATTTCATGAAATGGTCAACAGATTTTTTATCAATTTCACGAAATGGACAAATACTTCAGTCCCCAACCAGCCCAAGACAAGCAAACAACAAGTGAGGAGCATTGGATTTATTAATATATATAACACATTTTATTTTACATGTAATGTATACACAATTTATCATCTACTAGTATGTACAGATTACAAATCCTCTAAATGCAGTTTACAGCTCATATACAGACATGTAGGTTAGTTAACCATGAAATATTACAGCTGATTAGAACATACACACTAACATCAGTATAAGATACACTTTCACAGAATACTTGTAAATAATGTATACTTCAGATTTAGGAAACAATACTTGAAAATAATGTACACTTGTAAACTATAAAATGATAATTACTGTTTAGCATTTAAATGTAATCTCAGCAATCAATGACCTCTGACCACCCCCGTCATCTGTTGACCCCTGAAGTGGCAAGATCCTGGGCAACTGAAGGCCCACCCCTGTATACAGGTCAAAGACGGACGGCAACCAGAGAGAGGTCAAAGGTCAAAGCCATGTACTACCACCTATGAAGTCTGACTGCATGAACATTATATAAAGCCTCAAACCCAAACAGGCATTTATGCATTTATCAAATTACTAAAAGAAGAAGCAATCTCTGAACTCCTAGCTTCATCTTGTTGAATATAAGTCCAGACGCATTCAGAGGCCCAGGAGCCATGTGACTTGATACTCTGTAGTGGCACATGAGCATTGTAAGCACAAGTGGCTCCTGAGCGCCTGAAGGCGTGGAAGGAGAAATGATGTGAATCCAACCCCAACTTAACATTTAACCGAGATAAAACCTTCCTCAGTCTGGATTCAGTTACTACTTGCAAACCATTACTTGTGAAAACTTGAAATAATGGGTCATTCTGACCAGGGGTATACACTGCTAAAGCCCTTTTCAATGCATTTACTGGGCATAAAATGGAGGAACCTAACTTTGGTAACACAATAGTGTGGACTCGATCTCGAGTCTGAATGGTTTTTGACCATTTCAAGGCCAATTGCTTTGTATGTATAGTGTGACTCCAAGCCGTCACAGGCCTTGATGAGTTCCATCAAGGTGTGCAAAGACATGATATTCCTACGGGTGGGGCACAAGGGGTGGTTGATCTTAACAGACTTTAAGAAATACTTTACCCGGGGATGATCCCAAACTTTAAATTCTAAGCCAAATTTCACAAAATTGGCTTTCAATGCAGAAATATTATTAGCCAACATGTGAGCTGATACATTGTTTTGCACCAAGAACTCTAGATATGCCATAACTTCTTGTAAAGAGATGAACTGAACGCCAATGTTACTACATAAACAGAAACCTATAAAATTTCTAAACAATAGTTCATAGCACCTCCTGGTTTTGGGTCTGAACGCTAATTCCACCCTCTGAGCAGCTTTGACTTGCAATTCTCTCAACCGACCAGCACCTGAAACAAAGTGTAGAATCTGTAATTATGCATTATAATATTTTTAAATCTCATCATCAATATGTAATATATTCTCAGGGATGTACATCCACACAGGATTTTCAATTCTACCATGTAAAAATTTTATTTGTGCCTCAGAATTGTTCCACCTTGATAACGTATCTGCAACCTGGTTTTTCCTCCCAGGTATATGTGAGTATTTGACTTGAATATCCCCATGGGCTACCACCATCCACACATTCCTGGCACACGCTGCCAAGAAAGGGTCTCTAGTTTTGCCCGATGTGAGCACTTGTACAGCTGCCAAATTGTCACACTTGACATGAACCTTTTTTCTATGCCAATAAGGTGCAAATAACCTCAAAGCCACCAAAATGTTAAGCTGAGTTATAGCCAAGTTCTTGTACCTCTTTTCAATTGGGACATGATAAATGCAGTTACCCCAGCAGCCACCAAAGCCAGTAAGACATGCATCCAACTCAATAGAGGCCTCAATTGGCTTGTGATCAAAGAATGAAGTTCCATTGTAAGATCTGACAAATTTCAAGAACCACCTAAGATCACGTCGAAATTCATGAGTCAAAGATATAGAATTTTTGTCATAATTTTCTCTAAGCAGTTGGAGCATACGGTTGACGAAGGTACGAGCCGGTTTGACGCACTTGTGAATATAAAGTAAGTTACCAAGCAAGGATTGAAGCTGCTGACAAGACGCAAAAGCCTTTGATTTCCACTCTTGTAACATAGCTTCAATACGACCCATCTTATCTTCAGGAATGGCAATGGTTTTTTTCTACAGTGTCAATGTCGATGCCCAGACATGTGACCTTTGTACAAGGGGCTACAAGCTTTTTGACGCTAACGTCAAGACCTAGGTCACTAAGTATTTCACACAAGCGGTCGTAAGAGCGTCGCGCAATGCTCGGGACGTCAATACCGACAAAATCATCTACATAATTGACGACGTCAAACCCCTCTCGACGCATCATGTGACGCATAGCATCAATCAAACGCTGAAAAATTTGCGTCCCGTGCCTACTCCCAAATGGGAGACACGTATCAAAGAACGTAACGTCACGCCACTTGAGGCCCAAAAGGTCATAATCGAAAGGATCTATTTTGACATGGCGAAACGCACGGCTTATATCAACTTTATACAAGCAAGCACCCCTGCCTACGTCATTGATGGCGTCAGTAATGTCATCAACCGTTGAGAAGGTTGCACCAAATTGCACCAAATTGTATCTCTTCTTTTAAGTAAGCCTCAACATCCTGAGGGAACTGAAGAGCAGAATTATGATTCTTGTCCTCCCATCTGAGAGGTGACTGCCTATTGAAATCCATAGGAAAACCATATTTGATGAGCTCTAATAGTTGGGTGTCCCAATATCCCTCAAGCTGTTTTTCCCATTGATCTACATTCAACTGACTCTGAAGTGGTATTTTTAAACCCAAAAAATTGTATGTACCACTAGCCTTCATGAGCTTATGTAATTCTAATTCTAATTCTAATAGCACTTTTATAGCGCTTAATCTCCGTCAAAAGACAGACTCTAAGGTGCATCACACAAAAACATTGTTCAATATTCAAAAACCAGAGACATTGCAGGGGTCAGCACCGCAGAGAAAGCAGAAAGGAAATTGGAAATTTAGGGTGGGTATGCTTTTCCAAAGAGGTATGACTTCAACTTTGACCTGAAAGAGGCAAGTGAGTTTGCAGAGCGGACCTCATCAGGAAGGTCATTCCAAATCATAGGTGCGTCATACGCAAAACTGAGTCCAAAATGTTTTCGAGACTTGAAAATTGAACCAAAGTGGGGAACCTCAAGAAATATGCCATCAGATTGACTTCGACGAGTGTTATATGCACTATGTCTGGGAATGAGGAAGGGTTCAAAGTATTTGGGGTTACCACTGTGTAGGAACTTATATACCAGCATGGCAGTCTTAGAACGGTACTTAATTGGCAACCAATGTAGTGCTTTTCTAACTGGAGTGATGTGTGAGTACTTGGTGGTGTTGGCAACAATTCTGGCAAGGCTATTCTGAACACATTGAAGTTTGCGCAGATCTAGAGCTGAGAGACCTCTGAACAGAGAGTTACAGTAATCTAGTCGACTTCCGACCAGAGTATTGGCAGCCATAAGAGTAGCTTCATGTGTCAGATGTCCTCGGAGTCACTTAAGATCCCGGACATGAGCAAAACAAGCCTTGCAGACCTTCCTAACATGGCAAGAGAATGAGAAATCAGAATCAAACCAGACACCAAGGTTCCTAACTGCATCTGTTGGTGATATGAGATTACCAAGTATGTTGACCGGGAAGGACTGATTAAGTTTTTCGCGCTGAGACTTTGAGCCAAACACAATGAATTCGGTCTTATCTGGATTTAGCTTGAGCTTATTTGTAGAGAGCCATCTCTTTACGTCTTCAAGGCAGTGTGACAGCTTATCAAGGGCAGAGGCAACATTTTTATGTGTGAGGTGTACATACAATTGTGTGTCATCAGCGTAGAACTGGAAACTAATACCAGGATGATTCTGTATGACTTTACTCAGTGGAGTAGTATAGAGTGAAAAAAGGATTGGCCCCAGGACAGAGCCTTGAGGCACACCATACAATAACTTTTTGGCATCAGATAAAATTGACCCAATCTTAATGCACTGAACACGGTCTGAGAGATAAGACTTAAACCAATCGAGGACAACCCCGCTCACACCAAACCAGGAGCTAAGAGAATTAAGTAGTGTATCATGATCAATAGTATCAAACGCTGCTGATTGATCCAAGAGAACGACAGCAGTAGCCTCACCTTTAGCAAAAGCCAAATGAACATCATTCTTAATTGAAAGCAATGCAGATTCAGTTGAGTGACCTAGTTTGTAGGCAGATTGCCTGACATTCTCAAGTCCGTTCAAACTAACATGGTCATTCAACTGAGAAGCAACAACACGTTCAACCAGTTTGGATATGAAGCCCAACCCAGAAACAGGTCTGTAGTTTTTTAAGTCATTGGGTGGTAGTGATGACTTTTTAATCAATGGGGTTACAATAGCCTTCTTGAACTCATCAGGTACAACACCTTCTGACAACGAGCAGTTAACAAGCCTGGTGATAGAGGGCAGTAAAATATCAATACATTCCTTAACAAGAAATGTAGGCCATGGGTCTAACAAACAAGATTTAGTGGGTGACTTCATGATAATTTTTCTAATTTCCTCTTGAGAAACTTGTTTAAAGCAGCTGAAATTGGGTACATCAGGTGGAGGAGGCAGAGTGAATGAGTCACTAGAGGAAAATGAGTTTCTGATTTTATCTATTTTGTCACTGAAGAAAGTGACAAACCGGTCAGCAAGACCTTTCTTAGATTCATGAGAAGGGAGTACTGCTTCAGAACTAGAGTGCAGTGCGGAACGCAAGACCTGCCATAGCTTCTTGGAGTCATTGGTATTTTCTCTGACCAGGTTTCTGAAGTAATTTGCCTTATCTTTGTTGACCAGTGAATTGCAGCGACCAATCTGTCTTCGAAGTCTAGCTCGATTATAGGCAGATTTATCTTTACGCCAGATTCGTTCCAGCTGTCGCCTGATGGTTTTTGCCAGCCTGTAGGTGTCAGATAGCCAACCAGTAGCTTGCTTAGTAAAAGTGCGAGTAACCAATGGTGCATGCTTGTCGAGCAATTTGCTCAAATCATCTAAGTATTGTTCACACAAACCACTGACTGTATCACCAGGGCATTTTACGAATGCGCTATTTCCCAAATCCTTACGGAAACTGTCCATGTCAATTTTATGATACCTCCTGAAGGTGACAACTTTTGCCTTATGTGAAGGAGGATTAACTGAGTCAAGCTGAGCAAGGACAAGAGCATGATCTGAAATAAATTCAGCAACTCGTACATTAGAGATGGCACTGGCATCAGTAGGAGTGAGAACAAGGTCTAGGATATGACCATGTAGATGGGTAGCCGTTTGAACATTTTGTGTTATATTGCATGATTCTAAACAGTTCTGGAATTTGATACTATCATTTGAAGAAGTATCCACATGAATATTGAAATCCCCACAAATTAGGAAAGAGGGAGAAACAGAGGATAAATATTCTAAAAGATTGAGAAATTGGTCCAGGAAACTTTCAGAGCATGAGCCAGGTGGACGATAAACACAAGTCAACACAAGCTGTTGAGCCGCCGACCCAATTGCAATGCTAACATTTTCAAAGGAACTGGAAGTAGGTGTATCCACAGATCTAAACTGTATAGCTTTGTTGATAAAAAATCCGACACCACCACCACGGCCATGAATACGGGGTTTGTGGCAGAATTTGAAGCCTGTCGGGGTGATGGAATGTAGAAGGCTGTCCGTTTCCTCCTGGCGAATATGTGTTTCAGTGACAGCAAGAATGTCGACAGAATGTACTGTTACAGCATCATCGATGCAGGGTCCCTTGTTTCTTACAGATCGGCAATTTACCACCCCAAACGAGATTGGTCCAGGATTAAGGGAGATGTCACCACAAAGTAACAATAAGGTCGCAAGGCCATGACGCTTAGCCACACAAGGGAAAAGATGTGTATTCAGGACATAGCTGTGGAGTCTGTAGGGGCGTGGTAATGAAGTAAGACCATGAGCAGACAACGGAATAAACACATTAGGATCACTGCTTACTGACTTTCTCCAAAACAACAGTAAGAGGAACAACCAGCGGGTGGTACTCATTGCACTCCGGTTCCCTAAACTAAGAACAGGACCGTGAGGAGTAACACCAGTATGCCCTAATTCTAAGTTAGTTACTATGTGACACAGTCTGTCCACTCTAAATTCCGTCCCGTGGGCGACTCACGGGCACCCTACACTCCTCACTGAGGAGTAATGTAATGCACTAGGGTCAGTAATATCTGTTTTCAAACCTTCATGGTTCGGTATTGGTACAAAATCAAAGTCGAATTTGCTTTGTTGTTTCCATACTCGATGGCTATGACAGTAAAGCTCAGCCTGACGCCTTGCCACTTCATTCAAACCTTTATTGAATAATGTATTGACAAATTTGTCTTCATCTAAGCCATTTGTGTCATATAACAATACTTTTTCTTTATTCATGTTACCACATTCACCAGGAGTGTCACTTTCCCCACTCTCAATATGAATGTCATTTGTTTTTACTTGGTCAATCACAGGAGGAATACAACCCCCACCCTCCTTACCTCTAATAGACTTGACACCTGGTGAAGTGTCACTAGCTTTAACAATGTCTTCAATGACACATTCCTTCACACCTTTTTCACTACCAAGGCTTTGTTTCGCCTCTGATGCTATTTTGTTTTTCACATGATTACACCCACCTTGAATCCAGTTCGAGCTTTCATAATATGTAGCCATTCTTTTCAAAGTTTTAACTTTATTACCTTTTGCCAATAGTGAATTGACGTTTTTGCTATTGTACAATGAATTTGTGAAGACTCTAGTCCTGACTGGAACTTTGACGTTCACCCCATTGTCAGTTTTAGCCCCCCCCCACAATCTGAGGCTAGACTCAAACCCATTTCTTCACTTTGACTGAAAACACTTTGTACTTGTGAACTTACTGCAGTCTCGACGCTACTCACCTCCCTTCCAGATGAGCAGCTCCTTGCACGTTTTTTGACACACCCTTTTTTGCAAAGTGACAGTCACGTTCTGGGTGACTAAGTTGCCTACCTTGTGACAAACAAGTAGCACAAATATGCCTATGTAGTTTTCCCCCAGTCTCATGGTCCCTATCAAATGTACATGAGCCACTCTGGTACTGTTTACAAAACCACGGTTTTTATCCCCAATTTTTTGACCCCAGTTCTGTCTGCCTGAACCTTGGTGTTTCTGTGCATAAGCCCTTCTTACCCTATCAATCCTGGTGGTGTCCTGCCATGTAACCTTACCCCTCTCCATCTCGCAAAGGAGAACCGCATGACTCGCCTTTGCGCTTTGCCACGAAAAATCGGATACATCCTCCATAATATCCCCTAAATATTGTAACATGTGTTCCCTGTTCTGCTCATTTTGCTCATACAAAATATTTTTTACAAAGCCTTGTACAAATTGCGGCATTGTGATTTGGTCATATGTTAACCTTTGCCTATTTTGACCACCTAAAATGTGTTCATGCGGCCACGACACTTTTTTCTGTACAATAACATCAACTGGGCCACTCCTTTTAGACTTTAATTTTTGAGAATTTTCATTACCTTCACACTGAGTCTTGGACAACTTCGCAATACTTCTGTCTATTTGCTTCTGTATACTTTTTGATGCCCTTATGTGCGCCAGATCCGGCAATACATTATCATCATCTGAACTATCAGAGCTTTCACTAGAATTTTTACTACAACATGACTTGTGACAATTACGTTTTTTACATTTTTGAACAGTACTTAACTTTTGTCCCTTGGTACTCTTCTTGCTGCTTCCTTGGTCTAACGCCATCTGTGACTCCACCACTTGCAACCTGGAGCTGACCTTCTGTAGTTCCGACAAGATCTTCTGCTGCATATCTAGCTGACCACCCTCTTCCATTGAGCTTTCTTCTTCAGTGTCGCTACGGCTAGCATGGTCAGAGGAATAACCCCTTCTAACTACAGAGTCCTTCTCTGATGCGACTACCTTCCTATTAACAACTTTGCTCGATGAAGAGTCCCGAGTGTCATTTTCTGACGGTATATCTACTACTGCCTGGTCTGTCTCCTGGTCCTTCTTTGCAAACACACAGTTCTTTCCAGTGGGCGGGTAGTGTTTCTGTGAGCATGCCCAGCATTTATTTTTATTTTTTCCCATATTAACACTACTGAAATAATGGCACAACAAACCTTAGGAACTGCCAATACAACCACAGTCTAAATTTTGGCTATGCAACTGCGAAAGGAATTAACAAGAATTAGGGTTGACCATCCCTTTTGCTTAGCCAGAATAAAGCCTGAGGTTGTCTCGATGACAGTTCACTGTAGATCAATGTATAGTTCAGCTTCCAAGTCCACCATCAATCTCTTGTATAACATACAGATAAAATGTCAATAATACACTAAATGACCGTCCATTTTGATACAACACACATAAAATTGATTAAAATCAGATAAAATAGATTCAATATAACGCCAAATAATAATAAAACACAGGACAGGTTCAACAAAATTGTCAACACGTCCTCTCTCCTGTCCTGAATTTATATAACTGAGGTCAAAGATGCTAGGTTTCCCACCACTTTATGAATCAGCCAATCAAGATCCTCCTTACATCACATCCCAATGCCCACCATGCATAGTCTGGTCCCCTCTTCAAGTCATACACAAAAATTTTGGGGGCTTGTCCTGGGCTGGGGGGACTGACAGCCGTGATGCCTTAACACCACTCTAGATTGTCATTTCACAAAATGCACAACTTGGCTGCCTATTTCATGAAATGGACAATGATCTTGTCAATTTCACGAAATGGATAGTTTCACACCTGGGTCATAACATATGCATGTATAATATATGTGTAACATAATGAATAAACATATATATACATATAATTGATGATGATGAAATCAAAGTGGTGATTTGACCGGGTTTCCAACTTGTTGATATAAGGTAAAATGGGTGATTCCATCTGCTCTAACTAAACCACATAAATAAAATCTAAGTGCTTGAATGCCTTATTTCTTAACCACTAGGCAAGATTATGAATATGTGGATATGCGTGTATTTGTGGGTGTATTCTCACACCATTTAAAACAAATTGTACAACATATATCATGCCAGATTCTAATAGAGGAAAGCAAAGACAAATTCCTCAATTTAGAAATTAAAAACTTCAAACCAGAGTGCATAGTACTTGATGAAAATTCCGCATGATACATCATTGAATATTGGCAGGTTATTAATTATATTTTTACTGAAAAAAACAAAGTTAAAGATCAAAAGATAGCCAGATCACTGATTCCTTTTTCTACAGTGATGCTAAATTGTAAACAATCCAATATGTGATATTAAGTCTTTAGGGCCGGGACCAGAGCCCAGATAGGAACCCACGACAACCTTTATCAGTGGCAAGTGACTCTGCCACCCCCCAAAAAAAGTTTTAGCAAATCATTTGATCGTAATACACAAGTTCCTTTGTAAAATAAATATAACAGTCTGCGCGAGCATAGTTAAATTTCTTATGGTAGAGTCACACTTCCCCAGACAATCAGTTCCAATCCCGCATCGTCTCTTATTGAACAGGTACACTCCAGACAAAGCAAGGAAGCTGTGAAATCTCCACATTTTACTTATTTGAAGTAGTGACATCAAATCCTTCAATTCATGCAATGATTTGGATTTAGTGCCACTTGTACCACATTCTATAAATACCAGGTGTGCTGTTGCCACAAGTAAATACTTAGATGTTCCCATCTTTAACCCTCATATTCAATAGTCCAAAACTCATTTTGGTAGATCCTTTGGATTAGGCTCCCCCTGGCTGTAGGATCAGCCGCCCATACTGGTATCTTTTAGGCGAGAGCTTAAGGCTCACCTGTTTCATGAAGCCTATCCTCCTTAGTACATTACGATATTTTCTTTACCCCCAGGATTTATTGCACCTTAGAATTTGCTTTAGACCAAAATTAAGTGCTTAAAAAAATTTCCCTAGTCAATGTAACCCCCAGCAAATTGTTGTATTCTCAAAGAGAATATGCTAAACAAAGGGCTTTATAGTCTTTAATCTCCATTAAATCAATTGCATAATTATAACACAAACAAGTGATTAAAACAGATAAAGGATAAAAAGTGTTGATTACAGTATCCAACATGTTTGATATATGTTTATTGCACTTTTATCTAAATGACACTAAAGTAGTTTTGAGTTTAGTACAGAATCCTATTTATATTTTAACTTGCCCAAGTGGAAAAGATCTATACTAGCACAATTTAGATTAGGGATATTACCACTCAATATTGAAACTGGTAGATACAAGCTTATAAGAGATAACCAAGGTAAATTTAGAAAAACTAAACCTGAAGAATGACTTAAGGTTCATAAATCACAGAAACATTTCTCAAACTTATTAAGTCATTATGCACTTTTGGACACTAGTTTAGTTGACCTAGATTTCAGAGTGATAGTGTGCCTGCAAAACAGTAGAATAGATTAGATTAGCTCAACTCATCACAGAGAGACAGAGAGAGAGAGAGAATTTTTTTATTATAGTGACAAGTACATGAACATATACAATGTATTAAATATTAAACATTTTGTACCCAGCCCAATTGGGCTTATTTGTCACTTCAAAGCAAGTATCTGCCAGTGTGTTGTAGCTTCAACAAATAAAAGCAGGACAATGTTACATAACACAAAAATTCAATAGGCAAAATGTAAAACATATACATATCATTATATATACCAATCTACATAATGACAGTGTTTGAGTAACGTAATACTTTCATAGTTTTATGCAGTAGCATATAGTAACTCTCTGCGTTTCTCCCATGAATTAAATAAGAAATCAGCAACTTGCTTTATACAATTATTCATTAAATATTTAAGCTTATTATCTTTCTCAAGAGACATAAAATTTTCATTTTTAATGGAGGCTATCTGAAAGAGTTTTTGTCACATCTGGTTGTAACAAGTACATTCAAGCAGAAAATGTGTTTTGTCTTCAGTAAGACCTGCATTACAAACTAAACAAAGGTCATAATGGGGTTTGGGCTAGTACGTATTTCAGGATGGTGTGTATGGGTGAATTATTTCACTTATGTTCGCTAGTTGACCATGTTTCTGAATATTTATACATGAGAAGGCCTATTTTAAATTGTATCCTGTATTTTACTGGAAGCCAATAAAGTTCATTTAATTGGGGTGTGATGTGGGAATACCTGGAAGAACGAGTGACAACCCTATAGAATGAGTTAGGATGCACTGCAATCTTCTACACTCAAAATCCGTGAGTGATGCAAACAAGGAATTGCAATAGTCCAATCTACTGCTCACTAAGCCATTTGCCCATATTGACTGATGTATTCAGGTCTAAGAGGTAACATATTCTACAGTGGGGACATACATAATCAGAGAGAGACAGGTTTGAGTCCAACACCTCACCAAGGTTCCTAATGTTTTGACTAGTAACACCTGATTTGCGAAAATGTTGATCGGAAAAAGACAAAAGAGTTCTTTACAATTGTTTTTAGATCCAATCAAAATAAATTCGATTTGATCATGATTTAGCTTTAATTTATTTGTCAGCATAAAATATTGAATATCATTAAGGGTATCACTGAGTGTTTACAAGGATTGAGAGAAAGTTGTGGGTGATAGTGTTATGTATAATTGGGTATCATTGGCATAGATACTTGGTGCAACTTTATCACTGAAAAATTGAGCTGACAGTATCATCATTTTGGGATAGGGAGAAGAACAGAAAAGTGTCCAGAAAAGGCATCACTGATGTGAACATAAGAAATATTGTCATTGTTGGGTTTGGTTAAATCAGATCAACTGTGTGTCCATGGATGTGACTTTTTGAATTCAGCCAGACCTGGGTTAAAAGGACTTGATGACAACATCCAAATATCTCTGATATATGTTAAATCACAATTTGCCAAATATCACTTTAGAAGTTGTCACGCTCATGTGAGCACAAAGAAGTGAATAAAAGAAATCCTTTTTAAAAATTAATTATATGATAAATTATATGATAAATTATTGACTTATCAAATTATCCCCCATTAGTTGTCATTATTAATAATCTAATACATGCTTACCAGATTTACTGAATATAAAAATTTCCAATATTTTTGGGGCCTTTGTGCCGAGGGCCAAATTATCCAACTCCCCAAGAAGGGATTTTGAGACAACTCACCCTAAAAGACAATTCGGCCCTGTTTTTTTTCTGTTTTTATGCTTTTTAAAGATGATTTGCCCCTTTTTATGGAAACTTATGTCCATTTTTTATTAATGTACTGTCAAATTTCATTCTGTAAACAATATGTTTGTGTGATTTGGAGGAAATGAACTTTATAACAGCATCAAATATTAAATTATATTGTGAGCTCATATTTAACATTTCGTTTATTTAATGCAGTTTAAAGAATATTTCCATAATTTAGCAAAGATTAATGCTGTATCGACCACCCTTCATGTTAATGTTATTTTGGAAACAGTACCAGGCAGATTAGTGTTAGTAATTTTATATGTTCAATTTTGAAGTCAATAATTTATCATATAATTAATTTTAAAAAGGATTTCTTTTATTCACTTGCTACTATTATGCAAATGACCAACAAATGCGAACTTTTGTCAATTGTCAAGCAAACTTTTTAAAATTGTATATAACAAGAAGTATAATTTGGAAGGCAGACAAAAAGGCTGGAGGAAATCAAACATGTCTGATATTTTTGTGAAAATTTTGTGACTTTGCATCAGGACCCTCAAAGTCCAAATCTTCAGTCTGACTAATATAAACAACTAACTCAAATAATAGAGGCCTCCCAGCAGGCATGCAACTTTAAAATCAGGTTGAATCCAACGGTAAAATCTTGTTGAAATACATGTAGATTTTGCAAACCATTTATAGTTGGATGCAACGGTTGAAATCATGTTGATATCAATGGGTGTAATCAGGTTAAATACAAGGGAGAAATCTAGTTGAAACACATATAGATTTTATAAACCATTTTTAGTTGGATCCAACATATGATATCATGTTAAAATGCATTAAATCAGGTCAGAATACATGTAGATTTTGAAAAATCGTTTTTGAATGTGCAAATGATTCTTAGTTAGATCCAATGTTTTAATCTAGGTTACTCCAACACACACTAATTTTTTAAAATCATGTTGATATCAATGGGTGTAATCAGGTTAAATACAAGGGAGAAATCTAGTTGAAACACATATAGATTTTGTAAACCATTTTTAGTTGGATCCAACATATGATATCATGTTAAAATGCATTAAATCAGGTCAGAATACATGTAGATTTTGAAAAGTCATTTTTGAATGTGCAAATGATTCTTAGTTAGATCCAATGTTTTAATCTAGGTTACTCCAACACACACTAATTTTTATGGAATCATGGGATTTATATTTTTATTTCTCATTTAATAGTTCAAATTATTGGTTCTCATGTGGCTTTCTGAATTCTCATAATAATATTGTTATTAACCTTGTTCACTTTTTAACTGAATGGTTAAACAAATGGTTGGGTCAAATGGTTGTATCCCGGATGAGCCCCAAAATATCTTTATCCAGATGTTCAGAGTGTCAGCACAGTTTGGCAGTTTACTGCATAAAGTAAACACCTTCTAAATTTCAGCAAATCAACTCTCTGGTAGAACCTCACCACTATATCCAGTTCACTCGAATAAGAGTATACAAAATGTATATAACAATCTGTTTATATCTACTAGACACAGAATGAAAGAACTCCTCAGTATAGCCGTATGTTTCTGGTTCTGCACAAGAGAGGTCACACTAACTAGACCAATTCTGTAAACTACACAAAAATCAATAATTCAATGTCCTTATATGGTAAAAGATTTCTGCACTCACTACACTTCCACACACACAACACGGTTAGAAGACACAGTGACAGAGTGCGCATGTATCTACCTGCCAAATCATTTCCCAACAGCAATTATATCCCTTTAATGGGCAAAACAGTGCATACCAGTGAGCAACTTTCAACTTTCCAGCTTCATGTTGGGCCAGGAATCAAACCCAGGGCCTGACAAAAATAGTATACTAGAAACCAGTAAAATCCTGTACTGCTCTCGAAGAAATCTTTATGACCTTGTTAGTATAATGACGTGTACACAAAATGACTAACTGGTTATTCCAGAGCCTATTGAGGATACAGAAAAATAAATTCTCAAGAATCTTAATACGCTAATTTTGAATTTGGTTATCCTAGCTTTGAGATTGTCAAACATGCTCTGTTTAAGATGAAAAGTTATAGCAATTTTAAACCAGTCATTCAAAATATGCCTGCACTTTCTCTGTTGCCCTCCATTTCAAACACACTTAAATGTGACCACCAATCTCTTGCATAGCTCAGGACCTGGTCAACCTGGTGTCTCTTACTACAAACTGAGTATCTCCAAAAATTACTGATCTGCTGGATAATATAAAATATGTCTCAAACTGACAAAAAAATGGGACAGTCTATTGAAAGCCCTAGCCAATTAGGAATACAGATATAAAAATAAATATTTCATAATCCACTTTCAATAAAAGATTAAAAATTGACAATACACCAGAGGCCACCTTTACTGCAGGGAATTTCCAATAACACTTCCAAAACAGTTACATTTATTGTTATCTGAAAGGCTTTTAGAAGCAGGTTTTTTTTATGTTAGCCCAGAATGAAGTAACACTATTGCAGTCATAGGAAAATGGTTCTATAGTGTCAATATCCAAACATTTATCACAGTTTTGTGATAGACGAATATCCCATAGATGAAGGTTATAATTACATGAAATACCCTATTTAAAAAGTTTTATAAACAGAGTTTTGAACATATAATATTAGGATTTTTAAAGAGAGCAGACCAATATAATTTTTCCATGAATGGATTATATTCTATCCAGTTATTTACAGCAGTAGGATATTTTGCTGTATAGGTCAAGAAAGCAAACATATCCTTAGCAGACACTTTCTTATTTCACTTTTCAGATTTTATAGTTCTTATTTTTTCATAAATAAGGAATGTCATATGTCTCACATTTGTCAAGTATCTTATTATTCAAAATTTGTTGTTTCCATTAGAAAGGCATTGAGCAAATCAATGAATTGTAGAACCGACCTGGAATGTAGCATTCAATTTTTTCATTTAAATACACCCAAGAGACAACATATTATTATCAACTTGGTCACTCAAGTTCATTATTCTATTTCTGTCAAAAAATCAAACTGTTTTTCTGAGATGCATCCCACCAACCAAGTTTTGTTACAAAGTTTCTCTTGAAGGATTTCTAAATATGAATTGGGAGTCATTGTGGATATCTGATGTCAACATTTGAGTATCTGGCTGTAGAAATTGCTTGAAGGACTCAAAAAGGTCTTTAAGGACATCTGGTTTTGTGACAAAATTTCCCTGTTGGTTACTTTAAACATTTTCTTTACAAGGTGACACCATTTATCTGCCGAATTTACTGAATCTGCCAATTGAACACACTCAATCCAGGTGGCCTTTAATGAAATAATTGTGCTTTCAAAGTTAACCATTGTTTAAACCCTCAATTTAAGATTATTCATTATTGCATCTTTGTTAACCTTTCGTCTATTATTTTGGTCCCACAAAAAGCTAAAAGGTATTTGATGGACCTTTTTAATGAAGTCTTGAGGAACATAAACCAAGCTACAAATATCTATGATTCAGCACATTATTAGGGTTTTAATGATCACAATCTTATCTGTCACACTAATTGAGAATCTAGACCATGTTTTCAAATTTCAAACGTCTCAGAAAACTGAACGCCAAAAGCTTAGAAAGACCTTTCTTAATTTTACTTGATACTTCCTTGTCCAAACTTATCTTGCCTCCAAGGGATATAATTTTTCTGTCTTTCTGTCTCACTCTCGATGGGCGTCGCTTGTTTCTTGGGGTCATTTACCGGCCCCCTGCCTCATCTGTAGTAAAATTTTTTGAAGATTTTCTGTCATATGTGGGTTTTTTGTCTTCCTTATCCTCCTCCTTTGTCATTTGTTGTGATTTTAATCTTCATGTCGACATTATGTCTCCAACAGTCTCTGAATTTAAATCAGTCATTGATTCTTGCTATCTGTCCCAATACATTGATTTTCCAACTCACCTTCATGGTCATACCTTAGATTTGTTGATGGCTCCATCCGAGTTCTCTGCAATTTCTGATGTGAAAGGTTCAGGCTTCATTAGTGATCACAAAATTATCTCTTGTGTGGTTGACTTTCCATCTTTGGATACACCAATTCAGAAAGTTGTTACCTTCCGTTAGAAGACTAAACAGCTCATCAAACAAGCCCAAAGCTGGATAACTGATGAGTATAGAACTGCCAAGTGCATGAGAAGGCAGTATGAACGTGCCTGGAGAAGAGACAAATCCTCTGAAAATTGTTCCCGTCTTCGACGGCAGATAAACAGATGTAACCACATTCTAAATAGAAACAAGGAGTGTTTCTACCATGATCTAGTTAGTGAAAATTGTGGTGATGGCATGCACTAAATAGAACATTGAGTTGGTCAAATTCTACTGTCCTCCCATCCTTTGATGATGAAAAATCTTTAGCAAACAGATTTGGTTCGTTTTTCATTGATAAAATTAAAAAGATTTGAGACACCTTTAAATACACCAGATCTCAGGTTGTTCACCCAGACAAGGAGCCGCCGACTTTCAGTTCCTTTCAAATTGTCACTGATACTGAAGTCCTTAAGTTTATCAAGGAATCCCCTTCAAAAACTTGCTCCCTTGATCCATGCCCCACTCACATTGTGAAACAATGTATTGACATTCTTCTCCCTTCATTGACTAAACTGGTTAACCTGTCCCTCAAAAATGGCATTTTCCCTAATCCTTTCAAACAGGCTATTGTCACACCCCTCCTCAAAAAGTCCACCCTTTCAAAAGAGGACTAGAAGCTATCGACCGGTGTCCGGTCTTAGTTTCTTGTCAAAATTGGTCGAGTAAATTGTGGTTGCCCAAATTAGATCTCACATGGATTCTCATGATCTTGGTAACACTTTCCAGTCCGCGGCGTTTGATACTATCGATCATGACACACTCCTATCCTGTTTGTCGTCTAGATTTGGTTTTGCTGGATCGGCACTAAAATGGTTTAGATCCTACTTCCAGGATCGTTTTCAGTCAGTCAAGATTGGTTCCAGTCTTTCGCATTTGTTCAAATTGAAGTTTGGAGTCCCCCAAGGTTCTGTCTTAGGTCCTCTTTTGTTTTCACTCTACACAACACCTATTGGTCAAGTCATCAGAAAATATACCGGAGCCCGTTATCACTTCTATGCGGACACTCAGCTGTTCATTCATTTATCCCCTGATGATAGTCTCAAGTCTTTTGAGCGTCTTAAATCGTGTTTGAATGATATTCAGGTCTGGATGTCTGAAAACAAACTCAAGCAAATCCTGATAAAACAGAATTCATAGTCTTCGGTGCCAAAGACAGACACAAATGGCTCAGTGACTCATTTCCTGTCAATATCCTGGGTAATTGCCTCTCTCCCACAGATGTTGTATGCAATCTGGGTGTTCTGGTTGATGCAAAGTTTTGTTTCACCAAACACGTAAATTCTGTTATCAAATCCTGTTTTATTAGCCTCAGGGACCTTCATCGCATCGGGAGGTTTCTTTCTGTGGATACATCAGTGGTGATTGCAAATGCTCTGGTCAGTAGTCGTTTGGATTATTGTAATTCTCTTTTTCGCAGTTTGTCATCCCGAAATGCTACAAGGCTCCAATATGTTCAAAATGCGCTTGCACAGTTTGTCACTGGTGCTTCAAAGTACACTCACATTACATCCAACCTTCGGACACTTCATTGGCTACCCATTAAACAATGTATTATCTTCAAAACCCTAGTTTTGGTTTATAAGTACCTCACCACTGGCCACCCTAAGTATTTTGCACCATATCTCCCCTTGTACAAATCTGCCATAAATACAAGACGTTCCAATCCCAAAAATTTGTTCCTTCAGATTCCCTCTTACTGTGCTTCCATCATAAATCAAAGGTCCATTTTAACAATAGTTTCTCATATGATGCCCCTAAGTTATGGAATGATCTTCCAAATCTTTCCAGCTTCAAAAGTCGCCTCAAAACCTACCTATTTCAGAAATCATTCCCACCATAGCTTCTTACTACCGAATATCGAACTCTCTGGGAACGACTCGGAACATGTCTAATGTCTTATGACTTATGCCTTACGAATTGGATGGTGTGCCTTAGAATCTGTTGATACGGAGATTAAGAACTTGGACAACTGATTGATTGATTGGTCTTATTTTTTATGAAGTTTCCAAACTGAACACTAACCAAATATTTTAAGTTTGTTAAACACTAACTAGAAATAAATATTGTACATGAGTGTTGAATTTGCCTCAAAATAATGCCTTATTATTAGAACATTATTTGAGACAATTTAACACCATTTGAAAGCTTTTAGACATTGGAAAGAAGAAAAGCCCAGCTTATCGAGTCAAAGGCTTTTTCAAAGTCTAACAAAGTTAATAGTCCTGGGAGATGTGAGTTGGAGGTAAAATCGATTAAGTCAATGATTATTCATACACCTGCATAAATAGACCTACCCTTAACACAGCCAACTTGATATGGTCTTACAAGTTTGGTCAAAATAGTCTGTAAGTGGGAAGTATTGGCAAGATGTTATAATCTGTATTCAAGACACTAATTGGTCGCCAATTTTTGAGCTGACACAAATTTAAATCTTTTTTAGAAACGAGTAATAAATCCTCGTTTCTGGTGAACAGATAATTTTCAGTTTTTCAAAGACCATTTATAGATATTAAAAACAAAGTGTTTGATCTTAGACCCAAAGAATTTGCACTGGCATAACATCACAATTAGAAGATTTGTTGTTAGAGAAACCTTGAAGTGCTTTCGAACATTCTTCAATTGCAATGGATTGACCACAAAATAATTTTTCAGAAAATGTTTGTATTTGAGTTTGACAGAAACTCTGATAATTAGAGTTTCAACAAAATTACCAGAGTATCTACTAGCCCTGTACAGATTCTGACAAAGGCCTTTTCTATGTTAATGATATCCTTTTCCTGTGTGATACATCCACTTGGGGTTTCTAGGCACCTTATTCATTTAGTACCATAATTTCCTTTTTCAATGACTCGGAAATACTTTGAACACTTTTAATGGGCAAAACACTCATTGAGTGCATACCAGTGAACAACTTTCAACATTCCAGCTTCATGTTGGGCCCTGAATCAAACCCAGGGCCTGACAAAAATAGTATACTAGAAACCAGTAAAATCCTGTACTGCTCTCGAAGAAATCTTTATGAGCTTGTTAGTACAATGACGTGTACACAAAATGACTAACTGGTTATTCCAGAGCCTATTGAGGACACAGAAAAATAAATTCTCAAGAACCTTAATACGCTAATTTTAAATTTGGTTATCCTAGCTTTGAGATTGTTAATCATGCTCTGTTTAAGATGAAAAGTTGTCTCAATTTTAAACCAGTCAATATGCCTGCACTTTCTCTGTTGCCCTCCATTTCAAACACACTTAAATGTGTCCACCAATCTCTTGCATAGCTCAGGACCTGGTCAACCTGGTGTCTCTTACTACAAACTGAGTATCTCCAAAAATTACTGATCTGCTGGGTAATATAAAATATGTCTCAAACTGACAAAAAAAAAACGGGACAGTCTATTGAAAGCCCTAGCCAATTAGGAATACAGATATAAAAATAAATATTTCATAATCCACTTTCAATAAAAGATTAAAAATTGACAATACACCAGAGGCCACCTTTACTGCAGGGAATTTCCAATAACACTTCCAAAACAGTTACATTTATTGTTATCTGAAAGGCTTTTAGAAGCAGGTTTTTTTTATTTTAGCCCAGCATGAAGTAACACTATTGCAGTCATAGGAAAATGGTTCTATAGTGTCAATATCCAAACATTTATCACAGTTTTGTGATAGACTAATATCCCATAGATGAAGGTTATAATTACATGAAAAACCCTATTTAAAAAGTTTTATAAACAGAGTTTTGAACATATAATATTAGGATTTTTAAAGAGAGCAGACCAATATAATTTTTCCATGAATGGATTATATTCTATCCAGTTATTTACAGCAGTAGGATATTTTGCTGTATAGGTCAAGAAAGCAAACATATCCTTAGCAGACACTTTCTTATTTCACTTTTCAGATTTTATAGTTCTTATTTTTTCATAAATAAGGAATGTCATATGTCTCAAATTTGTCAAGTTTCTTATTATTCAAAATTTGTTGTTTCCATTAGAAAGGCATTGAGCAAATCAATGAATTGTAGAACCGACCTGGAATGTAGCATTCAATTTTTTCATTTAAATACACCCAAGAGACAACATATTATTATCAACTTGGTCACTCAAGTTCATTATTCTATTTCTGTCAAAAAATCAAACTGTTTTTCTGAGATGCATCCCACCAACCAAGTATTGTTACAAAGTTTCTCTTGAAGGATTTCTAAATATAAATTGGGAGTCATTGTGGATATCTGATGTCAACATTTGAGTATCTGGCTGTAGAAATTGCTTGAAGGACTCAAAAAGGTCCTTAACCCTCAAGCGACCAAGCTATTTCGGCGACTAATATGACCAAGTGGGGTCATTTATGACCCCATTGATATTATATTGAAATATTTACATATACATGAGTGTTTCATTATTTTTTCTATTTGTTACACTTTCTAATATATTTGTACATCACATTATGCTAAAATGTATAGTTTTGACCTATTTTTTCACAAGAAAGCTGCCAAAGCACACAATGATAAACAATATTACATTTATTTAGACAACCCCTGCTAGCTGCATCTTGCAATATGTATGTTAAATTTAATTTCTTTTGTATTTTCTTTATTGTTAAAATCTCATGAAATCGTAATAAAAGCAAATAAAAATAAAGCTCCTTTGTATGAAATAGATATTTCAATATGGTACTATAACTATTTACATGCATCAATGTGTAGAATAAGCAGTGCTTTGCAAATATGCCAAGACATTTCCACAAACTCAAAAACAGATTAGTTACCTTTGTTCAAGCTTGTCCAAAACATCAAATTATTGTTTGCTAATGTATAATAACATATCTATTAAATGCTTGGACATAGTAATAAAGTAATAATTATATAGCCATTGAGATTTGTGTCTTGTTTGGCATGATGTCAACATTTGCCGGGCCTGCCTGCTTCCTTTGGTTGTTCGGTTATCAAAGTTTGGTACTTCAGAATGCATCTAAATGTTGTTCTTGGCATTGTAGCTGAGACAATGTATCTTTTATCTGAGACAATGTATCTTTCAAATTACACAAATTATTATGGGTCATGGTTGCTTCTTTACAAAACGTCCGATCATAACAGATTTATGTACTGTTAATTGGTTTCCACTGTTATTTTTTATTTTCATGATGAGTTTCATAGCTCTCTTTGTTTTCATTTAGCATCCTTGTTGGTTTCTAATGCAATGAGATCTATTTGTGATGTAATAAGCAAAGGGAATATTGATGCCTCATATAATGGTGTTGTTTTGTTATCCCTGGTGGTGTCTATATCATGCCCTTGTCATAATGGTGATATGCGGGAGGATTTTTCCCCAGTTTACAGTCTGGCCTGTGTCAGGTCTGTGTTGGTCATGCTGATGATTTCTTTTTTCATGCAAATACATTATTGCAAACCTTGGTTTGATTTTTAGAGGCGCTCCTTAAGCTCATCCCGTGCCTGCCAACTTGTTACAAGCATGGTTTTCCAGGAGTTCTAGCACCACTATGGGCCTGTGTCTGGCCTATTTGGTCTTTTCTTCTAGGCATACCTTGCCCTGCTTGTATGTATGGTATGCACATCATGTTTGCATTTTATATAGGTTGATTTGACATGTCAGAGATATGATCGTCACTGTCTGGTGCTGACCATCAACGGACAGGTGCAAGCATGCTTGTCCATGTGTTCTAGCACCACTATGGGCCTGTGTCTGGCCTATTTGGTCTTTTCTTCTAGGCATACCTTGCCCTGCTTGTATGTATGGTATGTACATCATGCTTGTATTTTATATAGTTTGATTTGACATGTCAGAGATATGATCATCACTGTCTGGTGCTGACCATCAATGGACAGGTGCTAGTTTTATCCTCATTTTGGGCATTCAGAATCTGTCTCAATGCTTGTCCAGCTGTAAATCTTTCTTTTCTAGCTTTGTTGGTCATGCTTTTACCCATAATAGTTGATTGTAATGCTCAGAGTTGACAAATTGCAATACCATCTTAAGTAATGTTGTCACAAATCTCATTGATCTTCCTGGGGTCATAAGTGACCCCGCAGAAGTTTTGCTTACCCTTGCCACACAGATTGGCCGATCCTTGCAAAACTCTATGAACAAATTTAAGAGAGATAGATTGACAAATTCACGGTAGAAGACATTATGGATATTAAAACGTAAAAAATGGTGCACAAATATATATGCCCGGGGTCATAAATGACCCCACTTGGTCACTTGAGGGTTAAGGACCAAAATTTCCCTGTTGGTTACTTTAAACATTTTCTGTATTTGCTGTATAGGTCAAGAAAGCAAACATATCCTTAGCAGACACTTTCTTATTTCACTTTTCAGATTTTATAGTTCTTATTTTTTCATAAATAAGGAATGTCATATGTCTCACATTTGTCAAGTTTCTTGTTATTCAAAATTTGTTGTTTCCATTAGAAAGGCATTGAGCAAATCAATGAATTGTAGAACTGACCTGGAATGTAGCATTCAATTTTTTCATTTAAATACACCCAAGAGACAACATATTATTATCAACTTGGTCACTCAAGTTCATTATTCTATTTCTGTCAAAAATCAAACTGTTTTTCTGAGATGCATCCCACCAACCAAGTATTGTTACAAAGTTTCTCTTGAAGGATTTCTAAATATAAATTGGGAGTCATTGTGGATATCTGATGTCAACATTTGAGTATCTGGCTGTAGAAATTGCTTGAAGGACTCAAAAAGGTCCTTAAGGACATCTGGTTTTGTGACAAAATTTCCCTGTTGGTTACTTTAAACATTTTCTTTACAAGGTGACACCATTTATCTGCCGAATTTACTGAATCTGCCAATTGAACACACTCAATCCAGGTGGCCTTTAATAAAATAATTGTCCTTTCAAAGTTAACCATTGCTTAAACCCTCAATTTAAGATTATTCATTATTGCATCTTTGGCTGGCTGTTGAACGGGATGTAAAACCCCAACTTTGACCTTATTGCATCTTTGTTAACTTTTCGTCTATTATTTTGGTCCCACGAAAAGCTAAAAGGTATTTGATGGACCTTTTTAATGAAGTCTTGAGGAACATAAACCAAGCTACAAATATCTATGATTCAGCACATTATTAGGGTTTTAATGATCACAATCTTATCTGTCACACTAATTGAGAATCTAGACCATGTTTTCAAATTTCAAACGTCTCAGAAAACTGAACGCCAAAAGCTTAGAAAGACCTTTCTTAATTTTACTTGATGCTTCCTTGTCCAAACTTATCTTGCCTCCAAGGGATATAATTTTTCTGTCTTTCTGTCTCACTCTCGATGGGCGTCGCTTGTTTCTTGGGGTCATTTACCGGCCCCCTGCCTCATCTGTAGTAAAATTTTTTGAAGATTTTCTGTCATATGTGGGTTTTTTGTCTTCCTTATCCTCCTCCTTTGTCATTTGTTGTGATTTTAATCTTCATGTCGACATTATGTCTCCAACAGTCTCTGAATTTAAATCAGTCATTGATTCTTGCTGTCTGTCCCAATACATTGATTTTCCAACTCACCTTCATGGTCATACCTTAGATTTGTTGATGGCTCCATCCGAGTTCTCTTCAATTTCTGATGTAAAAGGTTCAGGTTTCATTAGTGATCACAAAATTATCTCTTGTGTGGTTGACTTTTCATCTTTGGATACACCAATTCAGAAAGTTGTTACCTTCCATTAGTATCATAAATTGAATATTGATAAATTCAGAAGTGACCTCCTGACTATTCCGTTTGTTAGCTCACCATCTGATGACATAGATTTATTGCATGAACAGTACATGTCTGGTTTGTCTGGCCTTCTAGATATTCATGCACCAGTGAAGACTAAACAGCTCATCAAACCAGCCCCAAGCTGGATAACTGATGAGTATAGAACTGCCAAGTGCATGAGAAGGCAGTATGAATGTGCCTGGAGAAGAGACAAATCCTCTGAAAATTGTTCCCGTCTTCGATGACAGATAAACAGATGTAACCACATTCTAAATAGAAACAAGGGGTGTTTCTACCATGATCTAGTTAGTGAAAATTGCGGTGATAGTAAGAGGTTATGGCATGCACTAAATAGAATATTGAGTTAGTGAAATTCTACTGTCCTCCCATCCTTTGATGATGAAAAATCTTTAGCAAACAGATTTGGTTCGTTTTTCATTGATAAAATTAAAAAGATTTGAGACACCTTTAAATACACCCAATCTCAGGTTGTTCACCCAGACAAGGAGCCGCCGACTTTCAGTTCCTTTCAAATTGTTACTGATACTAAAGTCCTTAAGTTTATCAAGGAATCCCCTTCAAAAACTTGCTCCCTTGATCCATGCCCCACTCACATTGTGAAACAATGTATTGACATTCTTCTCCCTTCATTAACTAAACTAGTTAACCTGTCCCTCAAAAATGGCATTTTCCCTAATCCTTTCAAACAGGCTATTGTCACACCCCTCCTCAAAAAGTGCACTCTTTCAAATGAGGACTAGAAGCTATTGACCGGTGTCCGGTCTTAGCTTCTTGTCAAAATTGGTTGAGCAAATTGTGGCTGCCCAAATTAGATCTCACATGGATTCTCATGATCTTGGTAACACTTTCCAGTCAGCCTATAAGTTGGGGCACTCAACAGAAACTGCCTTGTTGTGCATCAAAAATGAGATTTAATTATCTCTGTCCAAGGGCATGCCTACAGCACTAGTGCTACTCGACCTGTCCACGGCTTTTGATATTATCGATCATGACACACTCCTATCCTGTTTGTCATCTAGATTTGGTTTTGCTGGATCGGCACTAAAATGGTTTAGATCCTACCTCCAAGATCATTTTCAGTCAGTCAAAATTGGTTCCAGTCTTTCGCATTTGTTCAAATTGAAGTTTGGAGTCCCCCAAGGTTCTGTCTTAGGTCCTCTTCTGTTTTCCCTCTACACAACACCTATTGGTCAAGTCATCAGAAAATATACCGGAGTCCGTTACCACTTCTATGCGGACGACACTCAGCTGTTCATTCACTTATACCCTGATGATAGTCTCAAGTCTTTTGACCGTCTTAAATCGTGTTTGAATGATATTCAGGTCTGGATGTCTGAAAACAAACTCAAGCAATCCTGATAAAACAGAATTCATAGTCTTCGGTGCCAAAGACAGACACAAATGGCTCAGTGACTCATTTCCTGTCAATATCCTGGGTAATTGCCTCTCTCCCACAGATGTTGTATGCAATCTGGGTGTTCTGGTTGATGCAAAGTTTTGTTTCACCAAACACGTAAATTCTGTTATCAAATCCTGTTTTATTAGCCTCAGGGACCTTCATCGCATCAGGAGGTTTCTTTCTGTAGATACATCAGTGGTGATTGCAAATGCTCTGGTCAGTAGTCGTTTGGATTATTGCAATTCTCTTTTTCGCAGTTTGTCATCCCGAAATGCTACAAGGCTCCAATATGTTCAAAATGCACTTGCACGGTTTGTCACTGGTGCTTCAAAGTACACTCACATTACATCCAACCTTAGGACACTTCATTGGCTACCCATTAAACAATGTATTATCTTCAAAACCCTAGTTTTGGTTTATAAGTACCTCACCACTGGCCACCCTAAGTATTTTGCACCATATCTCCCCTTGTACAAATCTGCCATAAATACAAGACGTTCCAATCCCAAAAATTTGTTCCTTCAGATTCCCTCTTACTGTGCTTCCATCCATAAATCAAAGGTCCATTTTAACAATAGTGTTTCATATGATGCCCCTAAGTTATGGAATGATCTTCCAAATCTCTCCAGCTTCAAAAGTCGACTCAAAACCTATCTATTTCAGAAATCATTCCCACCATAGCTTCTTACTACCGAATACCGAACTCTCTGGGAACAACTCGGAACATGTCTAGTGCCTTATGACTTATGCCTTACGAATTGGATGGTGTGCCTTAGAATCCGTTGATACGGAGATTAAGAGCTTGGACAACTGATTGATTGATTGATTGATTGATTGATTGATTGGTCTTATTTTTTATGAAGTTTCCAAACTGAACACTAACCAAATATTTTAAGTTTGTTAAACACTAACTAGAAATAAATATTGTACATGAGTGTTGAATTTGCCTCAAAATAATGCCTTATTATTAGAACATTATTTGAGACAATTTAACACCATTTGAAAGCTTTTAGACATTGGAAAGAAGAAAAACCCAGCTTATCGAGTCAAAGCCTTTTTCAAAGTCTAACAAAGTTAATAATCCTGGGAGATGTGAGTTGGAGTTAAAATCGATTAAGTCAATGATTATTCATACACCTGCATAAATAGACCTACCCTTAACACAGCCAACTTGATATGGTCTTACAATTTTGGTCAAAATAGTCTGTAAGTGGGAAGTATTGGCAAGATGTTATAATCTGTATTCAAGACACTAATTGGTCGCCAATTTTTGAGCTGACACAAATTTAAATCTTTTTTAGAAACGAGTAATAAATCCTCGTTTATGGTGAACAGATAATTTTCAGTTTTTCAAAGACCATTTATAGATATTAAAAACAAAGTGTTTGATCTTAGACCCAAAGAATTTGTACTGGCATACCATCACAATTAGGAGATTTGTTGTTAGAGAAACCTTGAAGTGCTTTCGAACATTCTTCAATTGCAATAGATTGACCACAAAATAATTTATCAGAAAATGTTTGTATTTGAGTTTGACAGAAACTCTGATAATTAGAGTTTCAACAAAATTACCAGATTATCTACTAGCCCTGTACAGATTCTGACAAAGGCCTTTTCTATGTTAATGATATCCTTTTCCTGTGTGATACATCCACTTGGGGTTTCTAGGCACCTTATACATTTAGTACCATAATTTCCTTTTTCAATGGCTTGGAAATACTTTGAACACTTTTAATGGGCAAAACACTCATTGAGTGCATACCAGTGAGCAACTTTCAACTTTCCAGCTTCATGTTGGGCCAGGAATCAAACCCAGGGCCTGACAAAAATAGTATACTAGAAACCAGTAAAATCCTGTACTGCTCTCAAAGAAATCTTTATGAGCTTGTTAGTATAATGACGTGTACACAAAATGACTAACTGGTTATTACAGAGGCTATTGAGGACACAGAAAAATAAATTCTCAAGAATCTTAATACGCTAATTTTGAATTTGGTTATCCTAGCTTTGAGATTGTCAAACATGCACTGTTTAAGATGAAAAGTTATCTCAATTTTAAACCAGTCATTCAAAATATGCCTGCACTTTCTCTGTTGCCCTCCATTTCAAACACACTTAAATGTGACCACCAATCTCTTGCATAGCTCAGGACCTGGTCAACCTGGTGTCTCTTACTACAAACTGAGTATCTCAAAAAATTACTGATCTGCTGGGTAATATAAAATATGTCTCAAACTGACAAAAAATGGGACAGTCTATGAAAGCCCTAGCCAATTAGGAATACAGATATAAAAATAAATATTTCATAATCCACTTTCAATAAAAGATTAAAAATTGACAATACACCAGAGGCCACCTTTACTGCAGGGAATTTCCAATAACACTTCCAAAACAGTTACATTTATTGTTATCTGAAAGGCTTTTAGAAGCAGGTTTTTTTTATTTAAGCCCAGCATGAAGTAAAACTATTGCAGTCATAGGAAAATGGTTCTATAGTGTCAATATCCAAACATTTATCACAGTTTTGTGATAGACTAATATCCCATAGATGAAGGTTATAATTACATGAAAACCCCTATTTAAAAAGTTTTATAAACAGAGTTTTGAACATATAATATTAGGATTTTTAAAGAGAGCAGACCAATATAATTTTTCCATGAATGGATTATATTCTATCCAGTTATTTACAGCAGTAGGATATTTTGCTGTATAGGTCAAGAAAGCAAACATATCCTTAGCAGACACTTTCTTATTTCACTTTTCAGATTTTATAGTTCTTATTTTTTCATAAATAAGGAATGTCATATGTCTCACATTTGTCAAGTTTCTTATTATTCAAAATTTGTTGTTTCCATTAGAAAGGCATTGAGCAAATCAATGAAATGTAGAACCGACCTGGAATGTAGCATTCAATTTTTTCATTTAAATACACCCAAGAGACAACATATTATTATCAACTTGGTCACTCAAGTTCATTATTCTATTTCTGTCAAAAAATCAAACTGTTTTTCTGAGATGCATCCCACCAACCAAGTATTGTTACAAAGTTTCTCTTGAAGGATTTCTAAATATGAATTGGGAGTCATTGTGGATATCTGATGTCAACATTTGAGTATCTGGCTGTAGAAATTGCTTGAAGGACTCAAAAAGGTCCTTAACCCTCAAGCAACCAAGCTATTTCGTTGACTAATATGACCAAGTGGGGTCATTTATGACCCCATTGATATTATATTGAAATATTTACATATACATGAGTGTTTCATTATTTTTTCTATTTGTTACACTTTCTAATATATTTGTACATCACATTATGCTAAAATGTATAGTTTTGACCTATTTTTTCACAAGAAAGCTGCCAAAGCACACAATGATAAACAATATTACATTTATTTAGACAACCCCTGCTTGCTGCATCTTGCAATATGTATGTTAAATTTAATTTCTTTTGTATTTTCTTTATTGTTAAAATCTCATGAAATCGTAATAAAAGCAAATAAAAATAAAGCTCCTTTGTATGAAATAGATATTTCAATATGGTACTATAACTATTTACATGCATCAATGTGTAGAATAAGCAGTGCATTGCAAATATGCCAAGACATTTCCATAAACTCAAAAACAGATTAGTTACTTTTGTTCAAGCTTGTCCAAAACATCAAATTATTGTTTGCTAATGTATAATAACATATCTATAAAATGCTTGGACATAGTAATAAAGTAATAATTATATAGCCATTGAGATTTGTGTCTTGTTTGGCATGATAATGTCAACATTTGCCGGGCCTGCCTGCTTCCTTTGGTTGTTCGGTTATCAAAGTTTGGTACTTCAGAATGCATCTAAATGTTGTTCTTGGCATTGTAGCTGAGACAATGTATCTTTTATCTGAGACAATGTATCTTTCAAATTACACAAATTATTATGGGTCATGGTTGCTTCTTTACAAAAGGTCCGATCATAACAGATTTATGTACTGTCAATTGGTTTCCACTGTTATTTTTTATTTTCATGATGAGTTTCATAGCTCTCTTTGTTTTCATTTAGCATCCTTGTTGGTTTCTAATGCAATGAGATCTATGTGTGATGTAATAAGCAAAGGAAATATTGATGCCTCATATAATGGTGTTGTTTTGTTATCCCTGGTGGTGTCTATATCATGCCCTTGTCATAATGGTGATATGCGGGAGGATTTTTCCCCAGTTTACAGTCTGGCCTGTGTCAGGTCTGTGTTGGTCATGCTGATGATTTCTTTTTTCATGTAAATACATTATTGCAAACCTTGGTTTGATTTTTAGAGGGGCTCCTTGAGCTCATCCCGTGCCTGCCAACTTGTTACAAGCATGGTTGTCCAGGAGTTCTAGCACCACTATGGGCCTGTGTCTGGCCTATTTGGTCTTTTCTTCTAGGCATACCTTGCCCTGCTTGTATGTATGGTATGCACATCATGTTTGCATTTTATATAGGTTGATTTGACATGTCAGAGATATGATCGTCACTGTCTGGTGCTGACCATCAATGGACAGGTGCAAGCATGCTTGTCCATGTGTTCTAGCACCACTATGGGCCTGTGTCTGGCCTATTTGGTCTTTTCTTCTAGGCATACCTTGCCCTGCTTGTATGTATAGTATGTACATCATGCTTGTATTTTATATAGGTTGATTTGACATGTCAGAGATATGATCGTCACTGTCTGGTGCTGACCATCAATGGACAGGTGCTAGTTTTATCCTCATTTTGGGCATTCAGAATCTGTCTCAATGCTTGTCCAGCTGTAAATCTTTCTTTTCTAGCTTTGTTGGTCATGCTTTTACCCAAAATAGTTGATTGTAATGCTCAGAGTTGACAAATTGCAATACTATCTTAAGTAATGTTGTCACAAATCTCATTGATCTTCCTGGGGTCATAAGTGACCCTGCAGAAGTTTTGCTTACCCTTGCCACACAGATTGGCCGATCCTTGCAAAACTCTATGAACAAATTTAAGAGAGATAGATTGACAAATTCACGGTAGAAGACATTATGGATATTAAAACGTAAAAACTGGTGCACAAATATATATGCCCGGGGTCATAAATGACCCCACTTGGTCACTTGAGGGTGAAAAGAATATACACCTACCTTTAATATTAGCCACCCAGTAAACATTAGAAACGTTTTAAATGGTTTAAACATTTATAAAATGTTTTTAAAACCTAATTAAACCCTATCTTTGGTTTTCTTAACATTTCTAAGTAAACATTTATGCTGTAATGTTTAAAAAATGTTTTATACATATTCTCTATACAAATGTTTTTACTGAAAACATTTATTAAACGTTTATAAAATAACTCAAGAAGCTAGGTTTGACTGGAAACATTTTTAAAACATTTATAAAATAGCTGGAGAAATTAAGGTTTTGCTGTTAATGTTTTTCAAACATTCCTCATGAAATATTCGAACATTCTATCAAAAACATTTTTTAAACCTATAATTTTAAACCTTCACCTTCTAACATGTCCAAACAAAGATGGTGGTGAGCAATAATAGGAGTTTAGAGGACTTTGTCAAAAATTGCCTCACATGCAATCCCTAAAAGTAAGAATTTAATGGGGGCACAATTTCTAAGCCACTTTCTTACAATTTTAGACATCAAAATAATAATTTCAAGAGTGAGCAACCATACAAAGATATTGAATTTGATCTCTGATCCCATTATTATTCAGACATTATTATGTTCATTTATAATAAACGGTTTTCATAAAATGTTTTAAAAACATTCCATTACAAATGGTTTTCGTACCCATCATTTTTAGCCTTTGCCAAACATGTCAAACATTTGCAAAACCCAAAAATTTTTACTGGGCAATAGATATTGTCATGTAATTGCTTTTGTTTTTCTTGTTTTACTTAATTGGAAGAAGAAATCTGTCTTATGGATGGTTACAATAATATAAGATTATGCAAACAATAATAAACATTCATTGAGCTATTTAAATGTACATGTATGTAAAATGACGTTGATTTACAGCAACACACATTAATAAACCTATACAGGTAGTTATTGCTTTTAAAGCGCCACTGCACATGTTCTTTCATTACACCCAATTATAATCTGCACCCGAAAACATATTACTCTTTAAACAAGACCCTTAAAACCGTGGAATAAACAAATAAAGTACAATAACAATGACAGTGTGTTAGTTAATTTGCCTGCAAGCATATCTGAGCTTAAAAGAATAGAGACATTCCTTTAATATTGGCCCATAGATACTGCTATGTAATTGCACTTGTGTTTCTTGTTTTACTTTATTGAACGAAAAAGATTGTAATGTCTTATGGACTGTCAAAATCATATAAAATTATGCAAGCAATAATAAACATTCATAGAGCAATTTAAATGTTCATGTACATAAAGTGATGTAGCTTTACAGCAACAAGCATTAATCAACCTTATGATCACAATTGTTTTCACAACAAGTATACAGCTAGGAATTTAAAAAATGTGATTGATTGTGACAATTCAAGATGCATAACTTTATTAATTATTCAAAATGTGTAAAATGTTAACTGGGTACATTCATACAAATTTTAATTTATCAACATACAAAAAGGTTTATATTATAAACCTCAATAAACATTGTATTTTAACCAGTAACATTTATAAATATTGATATATGTTTCCAAAAGAAATGTTGATAAACGTATTGAATCTAAATGTTTATGCCTGTTTTCATTTTTAAACCATATATTAACATTTGAATAGGTATGTTCATAAACATTTATAAACATATGAAATGTTGACTTAGAAAATGATTAACTTACAAGTTTTTATATAACTTTTCATAAATGTATGAGGCCCACTACTTTCACTTTGTGATTAATACTGTCAAAATGTTTGTTTAAATAAAATTAATTTTCTACATACTGCCATTAATTGCCTTAAAGATAATATAAAATTGAAATGTAAAGCAACATTTGGCTGTATAAATGCATTTATTAATGTATTTGACTGTTTAAATACATTTATTAATGTTGATGTACATTTACTGACATTGATGAACCTTGTCATATATTAACTAATGTCAATCAAAATGTCTGGTGTTGATGTGTTGATTTATATATTTTAAGATACGCTCCTATTAAATGTAAAACACAAGACCAAAATCATTAGGTTTCTAACCAGAGTGGTTAATTTGAAACCTTCCAAATAAATATACAAATATGTATGCACATCAACATTGAAATGTTTATTTACATTAATTATCATCAATTTAAATTATTAGCCATGAAATTTGATAAATATTGATTTTAATGTAAACTTAAACTTATCCCACATTTTAACGGTTGAAGTATTACCATTAGTAGCTTCTTGCATACATCAAACTGATGTTTAGGAACATTAGAAAAATTTCCAATATTCATTTAAATTCACGTTTATAAATGTTTAGGTGTCATCAAAGATGGTGGTGAGCAATAATAGGGGATTTTAAGGAACTTATAAAATGATTATTTAACATATAACACCCAATAATGGTGATATTCTCATGCTTTGAGAGCCCTTCTTTGTGATGTTATTTGTACTTTATAAATGAGAATTGTTGGTTTTTAACATTTATAAGTTTAACTTTAATAATCCAATCTTAAGGTTTAAAAACATTGATAAACATCTTTTCACTCTTCAACCAAATGTTAATCTGTCAGAATAAAATGTTTATAAGTGTGCTACTATTTAACATACTTACTCAAGTTTAAGTATTGGGTACTTTAAGAAAACATTAATAAACATTTTTAAACTTATGCTGCATTGATGATATTTGTATAAAGACACATTAATAAACATTGAAATTTTTTTAATTCCTCAACGTTTATATACATTGCAAATACTAACATTGATATACATTTACAAAATAAACGTTTATAAATGTTTTAAATCTAAACGTTTAAGCCTGTTTTCATTTTTAAACCTAATATCAACCTTTCATTGTGTATGACTATAAACATTTATAAACATGTGAAATGCTCACTGGGATAAAACCCAAAATAAAATAAATTTAGATGTCTAATATAAATAAATTATAGCAAAATGTTTCATTTAGAGTGCACCATTTTCAAACTCATGCATGCTTGTTTGCAAAATTTAACAAGTATATAATGGGACACAGTTTTAGGGGCAGTTTTAAGTCTTTATGCAAATCATTAGATATGTCATATAAACATTTTTTCATATTTAACTTTGCTATATCTGAAATTAGATTTAATGGGTGATAGTATGAGGTCCATGCCAGCGTTCACTTTGGTGACATGGATTGCATGTAGTAGTATACTGGGGCTAAGTCCCTGCTATTTTACGCACATTTTTAAATACACAATAATAGGTTACTTCAAAATTTTTTAAAACCTACAATGAATTGATATCTGACAATTTAATCTTATTGTTTAGCCTTCAACATATCGCCCATATAGTTTTACATTTATACCTCTTAAATTAACAAGATTGGTCACCTGACATGACCATTGTCATTGAAAAGGAAGTAAAGCTCCATCTGTGAATTGGCTTGTTCTTAATATGCCAAAGTCTCACAGGATCTTTGCAATTAGTCAAGTTAACTATACTCTTTCCCACTTTTACAATATAGGCTTTGCAAAAATACCAAAATTTACAATAAGTTTACTAATATTATTAAATACAAGTATTAACAGATAATATGCAGTTTATATAAAGGCTGCAGTTGCATGTTGCAAAAGTAAAGAAAATATGACCTGTGATCCCTGATTATTTTCAAGATATTTTTCTTTCCAGTTGATTTCTTTCACAAAATTATATCTAGAATTTACTATTCAGCTTTTTGATTTCCAATGAATTAAAGTCTACAGTTAACCTTTCATTTTCTATTCTTGATTGATATCAGCAGTTTAGTTAGCCTTAAATTTATATTCCATACTGATATAAACAGTTTACTTAACCTTTTCACTTCTTTTTTTGTATATTTATTAATAACTATCCATTAATACACAATAATATAAATAAAAGAATAATCAATAACAACATTTAAACAGTGCTTCTTATTAAACTCCATGAACAAACCAGTGAACTATTTTCAAACTCCTTCATGCTTATTTACAAACTCTTACAAAAATGATCTGTGATGGCTGATTATTCCAAAATATTTTCTCTTTCCAATTGATTTCTTTCACAAAAATATATCTACAGTTTACTTTTCAGTCTTATGATTTCCAATGAATTAATGTATACAGTTAATCTTTCAATCTCTATTCTTGATTAATGTCAGAAGTTTAGTTAGCCTTTTAATTCTAATTTTGGTTAATGTCAACAATTTAGTTAGCCTTGAATATATATTCCAACCTGATATCAACAGTTTACTGGGCTTTTCCACTTTTTTCTTTTGTATATATTTTAATAACTACCCATTAATACACAATAATATGAAGAATACAATAATCAATAATGACATTTAAACAGTGCTTCTTGTTTGTTGTATTAAACTCCATGAACAAACCAGTGACAAATTGTTTCAAAAGTTTAACTTTACATCTATGTCCAAGATATCATGGGCAATGTACAACTAAAATTTCTCAAGTAAAACATTTTGCAAATATTTAAAGACTATTTGACCCATTCATATACAATAAATATATTAAAGTGCTATTTATACAAGTTTTGTGCTCATTTTTATTGCATTAAAATCCATCCAGAATTCACATAGCATTAGATATATAAATTTAACTTTCCTTTTTTACCATTTCTCACAACACTTCTACAGATGTAAAATATAAATTAATTGTAAGAAAATGTTTCATTTAGTTTGCACCATTTCAAACACCTGCAATATAAATTAATTGTAGGAAAGTGTGTCATTTTGTTTGCATAATTTAAAATACCTGCATACTCATTTGCAAAATTTTACAAAAATGACCTGTGATGGCCGATTATTTGCAAGAGATTTTTTTCTTTCCAGTTGATTTCTTTCACAAAAATATAACTACAGTTTACTTTTCAGCCTTATGATTTACAATGAACTAATGTATACAGTTAATCTTTGAATCTCTATTCTTGATTAATGTCAGAAGTTTAGTTAGCCTTTTAATTCTAATTTTGGTTAATGTCAACAATTTAGTTAGCCTTGAATTTATATTCCAACCTGATATCAACAGTTTACTGGGCCTTTCCACTTTTTTCCTTTGTATATATTTTAATAACTACCCATTAATACACAATAATATAAAGAATACAATAATCAATAATGACATTTAAACAGTGCTTCTTGTTTATTGTGTTAAACTCCATGAACAAACCAGTGACAAATTGTTTCAAAAGTTTAACTTTACACATATGTCCAAGATATCATGGGCAATGTACAACTAAACTTTCTCAAGTAAAACATTTTGCAAATGTTTAAAGACTATTTGACCCATTCATATACAATAAATATATTAAAGTGCTATTTATACAAGTTTTGTGCTCATTTTAGTTGCATTAAAGTCCATCCAGAACTCACATAGCATTAGATGTATAAATTTCTCTTTCTCTTTTTTATCGTTTCTCACAATACTTCTACAAAAGTCAAATATAAATTAATTGTAGGAAAATGTGTCATTTAGTTTGCACCATTTCAAACACCTGCATGCTTATTTGCAAAATTTTACAAAAATGACCTGTGATGGCTGATTATTTGTAAGATATTTTTTTCTTTCCAGTTGATTTCTTTCACAAAAATATAACTACAGTTTACTTTTCAGCCTTATGATTTCCAATGAACTAATGTATACAGTTAATCTTTCAATTTCCATTCTTGAATTAATGCCAGAAGTTTAGTTAGCCTTTTAATTCTAATTTTGGTTAATGTCAACAATTTAGTTAGCCTTGAATTTATATTCCAACCTGATATAAACAGTTTACTGGGCCTTTCCACTTTTTTCTTTTGTATATATTTTAATAACTACCCATTAATACACAATAATATAAAGAATACAATAATCAATAATGACATTTAAACAGTGCTTCTTGTTTATTGTGTTAAACTCCATGAACAAACCAGTGACAAATTGTTTCAAAAGTTTAACTTTACACATATGTCCAAGATATCATGGGCAATGTACAACTAAACTTTCTCAAGTAAAACATTTTGCAAATGTTTAAAGACTATTTGACCCATTCATATACAATAAATATATTAAAGTGCTATTTATACAAGTTTTGTGCTCATTTTAGTTGCATTAAAGTCCATCCAGAACTCACATAGCATTAGATGTATAAATTTCTCTTTCTCTTTTTTATCGTTTCTCACAATACTTCTACAAAAGTCAAATATAAATTAATTGTAGGAAAATGTGTCATTTAGTTTGCACCATTTCAAACACCTGCATGCTTATTTGCAAAATTTTACAAAAATGACCTGTGATGGCTGATTATTTGTAAGATATTTTTTTCTTTCCAGTTGATTTCTTTCACAAAAATATAACTACAGTTTACTTTTCAGCCTTATGATTTCCAATGAACTAATGTATACAGTTAATCTTTCAATTTCCATTCTTGAATTAATGCCAGAAGTTTAGTTAGCCTTTTAATTCTAATTTTGGTTAATGTCAACAATTTAGTTAGCCTTGAATTTATATTCCAACCTGATATAAACAGTTTACTGGGCCTTTCCACTTTTTTCTTTTGTATATATTTTAATAACTACCCATTAATACACAATAATATAAAGAATACAATAATCAATAATGACATTTAAACAGTGCTTCTTGTTTATTGTGTTAAACTCCATGAACAAACCAGTGACAAATTGTTTCAAAAGTTTAACTTTACATCTATGTCCAAGATAGGGACAATGTACAACCATATTTTCTCAAGTAAAACATTTTGCAAATATTTAAAGACTATTTGACCCATTCATATACAATAAATATATTAAAGTGCTATTTATACAAGTTTTGTGCTCATTTTTATTGCATTAAAATCCATCCAGAATTCACATAGCATTAGATATATAAATTTAACTTTCCTTTTTTACCATTTCTCACAACACTTCTACAGATGTAAAATATAAATTAATTGTAAGAAAATGTTTCATTTAGTTTGCACCATTTCAAACACCTGCAATATAAATTAATTGTAGGAAAGTGTGTCATTTTGTTTGCATAATTTAAAATACCTGCATACTCATTTGCAAAATTTTACAAAAATGACCTGTGATGGCCGATTATTTGCAAGAGTTTTTTCTTTCAAGTTATTTCTTTCACAAAAATATAACTACAGTTTACTTTTCAGCCTTATGATTTCCAATGAACTAATGTATACAGTTAATCTTTGAATCTCTATTCTTGATTAATGTCAGAAGTTTAGTTAGCCTTTTAATTCTAATTTTGGTTAATGTCAACAATTTAGTTAGCCTTGAATTTATATTCCAACCTGATATCAACAGTTTACTGGGCCTTTCCATTTTTTTCCTTTGTATATATTTTAATAACTACCCATTAATACACAATAATATAAAGAATACAAGAATCAATAATGACATTTAAACAGTGCTTCTTGTTTATTGTGTTAAACTCCATGAACAAACCAGTGACAAATTGTTTCAAAAGTTTAACTTTACACATATGTCCAAGATATCATGGGCAATGTACAACTAAACTTTCTCAAGTAAAACATTTTGCAAATATTTAAAGACTATTTGACCCATTCATATACAATAAATATATTAAAGTGCTATTTATACAAGTTTTGTGCTCATTTTAGTTGCATTAAAGTCCATCCAGAACTCACATAGCATTAGATGTATAAATTTCTCTTTCTCTTTTTTATCGTTTCTCACAATACTTCTACAAAAGTCAAATATAAATTAATTGTAGGAAAATGTGTCATTTAGTTTTCACCATTTCAAACGCCTGCATGCTCATTTGCAAAACTTTACAAAAATGACCTGTGATGGCTGATTATTTGCAAGATATTTTTTCTCTCCAGTTGATTTCTTTCACAAAAATATAACTACAGTTTACTTTTCAGCCTTATGATTTCCAATGAACTAATGTATACAGTTAATCTTTGAATCTCTATTCTTGATTAATGTCAGAAGTTTAGTTAGCCTTTTAATTCTAATTTTGGTTAATGTCAACAATTTAGTTAGCCTTGAATTTATATTCCAACCTGATATCAACAGTTTACTGGGCCTTTCCATTTTTTTCCTTTGTATATATTTTAATAACTACCCATTAATACACAATAATATAAAGAATACAATAATCAATAATGACATTTAAACAGTGCTTCTTGTTTATTGTGTTAAACTCCATGAACAAACCAGTGACAAATTGTTTCAAAAGTTTAACTTTACACATATGTCCAAGATATCATGGGCAATGTACAACTAAACTTTCTCAAGTAAAACATTTTGCAAATATTTAAAGACTATTTGATCCATTCATATACAATAAATATATTAAAGTGCTATTTATACAAGTTTTGTGCTCATTTTAGTTGCATTAAAGTCCATCCAGAACTCACATAGCACTAGATGTATAAATTTATCTTTCTCTTTTTTATCGTTTCTCACAATACTTCTACAAAAGTCAAATATAAATTAATTGTAGGAAAATGTGTCATTTAGTTTGCACCATTTCAAACACCTGCATGCTTATTTGCAAAATTTTACAAAAATGATCTGTGATGGCTGATTATTCGAAAATATTTTCTCTTTCCAATTGATTTCTTTCACAAAAATATATCTACAGTTTACTTTTCAGTCTTATGATTTCCAATGAATTAATGTATACAGTTAATCTTTCAACCTCTATTCTTGATTAATGTCAGAAGTTTAGTTAGCCTTTTAATTCTAATTTTGGTTAATGTCAACAATTTAGTTAGCCTTGAATATATATTCCAACCTGATATCAACAGTTTACTGGACCTTTCCACTTTTTTCTTTTGTATACATTTTAATAACTACCCACTAATACACAATAATATGAAGAATACAATAATCAATAATGACATTTAAACAGTGCTTCTTGTTTGTTGTATTAAACTCCATGAACAAACCAGTGACAAATTGTTTCAAAAGTTTAACTTTACACCTATGTCCAAGATATCATGGGCAATGTACAACTAAAGTTTCTCAAGTAAAACATTTTGCAAATATTTAAAGACTATTTGACCCATTCATATACAATAAATATATTAAAGTGCTATTTATACAAGTTTTGTGCTCATTTTTATTGCATTAAAATCCATCCAGAATTCACATAGCATTAGATATATAAATTTAACTTTCCTTTTTTACCATTTCTCACAACACTTCTACAGATGTAAAATATAAATTAATTGTAAGAAAATGTTTCATTTAGTTTGCACCATTTCAAACACCTGCAATATAAATTAATTGTAGGAAAGTGTGTCATTTTGTTTGCATAATTTAAAATACCTGCATACTCATTTGCAAAATTTTACAAAAATGACCTGTGATGGCCGATTATTTGCAAGAGTTTTTTCTTTCCAGTTGATTTCTTTCACAAAAATATAACTACAGTTTACTTTTCAGCCTTATGATTTCCAATGAACTAATGTATACAGTTAATCTTTGAATCTCTATTCTTGATTAATGTCAGAAGTTTAGTTAGCCTTTTAATTCTAATTTTGGTTAATGTCAACAATTTAGTTAGCCTTGAATTTATATTCCAACCTGATATCAACAGTTTACTGGGCCTTTCCACTTTTTTCCTTTGTATATATTTTAGTAACTACCCATTAATACACAATAATATAAAGAATACAATAATCAATAATGACATTTAAACAGTGCTTCCTGTTTATTGTGTTAAACTCCATGAACAAACCAGTGACAAATTGTTTCAAAAGTTTAACTTTACACATATGTCCAAGATATCATGGGCAATGTACAACTAAACTTTCTCAAGTAAAACATTTTGCAAATGTTTAAAGACTATTTGACCCATTCATATACAATAAATATATTAAAGTGCTATTTATACAAGTTTTGTGCTCATTTTAGTTGCATTAAAGTCCATCCAGAACTCACATAGCATTAGATGTATAAATTTATCTTTCTCTTTTTTATCGTTTTTCACAATACTTCTACAAAAGTCAAATATAAATTAATTGTAGGAAAATGTGTCATTTAGTTTGCACCATTTCAAACACCTGCATGCTTATTTGCAAAATTTTACAAAAATAACCTGTGATGGCTGATTATTTGTAAGATGTTTTCTCTTTCCAATTGATTTCTTTCACAAAAATATATCTACAGTTTACTTTTCAGTCTTATGATTTCCAATGAATTAATGTATACAGTTAATCTTTCAACCTCTATTCTTGATTAATGTCAGAAGTTTAGTTAGCCTTTTAATTCTAATTTTGGTTAATGTCAACAATTTAGTTAGCCTTGAATTTATATTCCAACCTGATATCAACAGTTTACTGGCCCTTTCCTCTTTTTTCCTTTGTATATATTTTAGTAACTACCCATTAATACACAATAATATAAAGAATACAATAATCAATAATGACATTTAAACAGTGCTTCTTGTTTATTGTGTTAAACTCCATGAACAAACCAGTGACAAATTGTTTCAAAAGTTTAACTTTACACATATGTCCAAGATATCATGGGCAATGTACAACTAAACTTTCTCAAGTAAAACATTTTGCAAATGTTTAAAGACTATTTGACCCATTCATATACAATAAATATATTAAAGTGCTATTTATACAAGTTTTGTGCTCATTTTAGTTGCATTAAAGTCCATCCAGAACTCACATAGCATTAGATGTATAAATTTATCTTTCTCTTTTTTATCGTTTTTCACAATACTTCTACAAAAGTCAAATATAAATTAATTGTAGGAAAATGTGTCATTTAGTTTGCACCATTTCAAACACCTGCATGCTTATTTGCAAAATTTTACAAAAATAACCTGTGATGGCTGATTATTTGTAAGATGTTTTCTCTTTCCAATTGATTTCTTTCACAAAAATATATCTACAGTTTACTTTTCAGTCTTATGATTTCCAATGAATTAATGTATACAGTTAATCTTTCAACCTCTATTCTTGATTAATGTCAGAAGTTTAGTTAGCCTTTTAATTCTAATTTTGGTTAATGTCAACAATTTAGTTAGCCTTGAATTTATATTCCAACCTGATATCAACAGTTTACTGGGCCTTTCCACTTTTTTCTTTTGTATATATTTTAATAACTACCCATTAATACACAATAATATAAAGAATACAATAATCAATAATGACATTTAAACAGTGCTTCTTGTTTATTGTATTAAACTCCATGAACAAACCAGTGACAAATTGTTTCAAAAGTTTAACTTTACATCTATGTCCAAGATATGGACAATGTACAACCACATTTTCTCAAGTAAAACATTTTGCAAATATTTAAAGACTATTTGACCCATTCATATACAATAAATATATTAAAGTGCTATTTATACAAGTTTTGTGCTCATTTTAGTTGCATTAAAGTCCATCCAGAACTCACATAGCATTAGATGTATAAATTTATCTTTCTCTTTTTTATCGTTTTTCACAATACTTCTACAGATGTAAAATATAAATTAATTGTAAGAAAATGTTTCATTTAGTTTGCACCATTTCAAACACCTGCAATATAAATTAATTGTAGGAAAGTGTGTCATTTTGTTTGCATAATTTAAAATACCTGCATACTCATTTGCAAAATTTTACAAAAATGACCTGTGATGGCCGATTATTTGCAAGAGTTTTTTCTTTCAAGTTATTTCTTTCACAAAAATATAACTACAGTTTACTTTTCAGCCTTATGATTTCCAATGAACTAATGTATACAGTTAATCTTTGAATCTCTATTCTTGATTAATGTCAGAAGTTTAGTTAGCCTTTTAATTCTAATTTTGGTTAATGTCAACAATTTAGTTAGCCTTGAATTTATATTCCAACCTGATATCAACAGTTTACTGGGCCTTTCCATTTTTTTCCTTTGTATATATTTTAATAACTACCCATTAATACACAATAATATAAAGAATACAAGAATCAATAATGACATTTAAACAGTGCTTCTTGTTTATTGTGTTAAACTCCATGAACAAACCAGTGACAAATTGTTTCAAAAGTTTAACTTTACACATATGTCCAAGATATCATGGGCAATGTACAACTAAACTTTCTCAAGTAAAACATTTTGCAAATATTTAAAGACTATTTGATCCATTCATATACAATAAATATATTAAAGTGCTATTTATACAAGTTTTGTGCTCATTTTAGTTGCATTAAAGTCCATCCAGAACTCACATAGCATTAGATGTATAAATTTCTCTTTCTCTTTTTTATCGTTTCTCACAATACTTCTACAAAAGTCAAATATAAATTAATTGTAGGAAAATGTGTCATTTAGTTTTCACCATTTCAAACGCCTGCATGCTCATTTGCAAAACTTTACAAAAATGACCTGTGATGGCTGATTATTTGCAAGATATTTTTTCTCTCCAGTTGATTTCTTTCACAAAAATATAACTACAGTTTACTTTTCAGCCTTATGATTTCCAATGAACTAATGTATACAGTTAATCTTTGAATCTCTATTCTTGATTAATGTCAGAAGTTTAGTTAGCCTTTTAATTCTAATTTTGGTTAATGTCAACAATTTAGTTAGCCTTGAATTTATATTCCAACCTGATATCAACAGTTTACTGGGCCTTTCCACTTTTTTCCTTTGTATATATTTTAGTAACTACCCATTAATACACAATAATATAAAGAATACAATAATCAATAATGACATTTAAACAGTGCTTCTTGTTTATTGTGTTAAACTCCATGAACAAACCAGTGACAAATTGTTTCAAAAGTTTAACTTTACACATATGTCCAAGATATCATGGGCAATGTACAACTAAACTTTCTCAAGTAAAACATTTTGCAAATGTTTAAAGACTATTTGACCCATTCATATACAATAAATATATTAAAGTGCTATTTATACAAGTTTTGTGCTCATTTTAGTTGCATTAAAGTCCATCCAGAACTCACATAGCATTAGATGTATAAATTTATCTTTCTCTTTTTTATCGTTTTTCACAATACTTCTACAAAAGTCAAATATAAATTAATTGTAGGAAAATGTGTCATTTAGTTTGCACCATTTCAAACACCTGCATGCTTATTTGCAAAATTTTACAAAAATGACCTGTGATGGCTGATTATTTGTAAGATATTTTTTTCTTTCCAGTTGATTTCTTTCACAAAAATATAACTACAGTTTACTTTTCAGCCTTATGATTTCAAATGAACTAATGTATACAGTTAATCTTTCAATTTCCATTCTTGAATTAATGCCAGAAGTTTAGTTAGCCTTTTAATTCTAATTTTGGTTAATGTCAACAATTTAGTTAGCCTTGAATTTATATTCCAACCTGATATCAACAGTTTACTGGGCCTTTCCACTTTTTTCTTTTGTATATATTTTAATAACTACCCATTAATACACAATAATATAAAGAATACAATAATCAATAATGACATTTAAACAGTGCTTCTTGTTTATTGTATTAAACTCCATGAACAAACCAGTGACAAATTGTTTCAAAAGTTTAACTTTACATCTATGTCCAAGATATGGACAATGTACAACCACATTTTCTCAAGTAAAACATTTTGCAAATATTTAAAGACTATTTGACCCATTCATATACAATAAATATATTAAAGTGCTATTTATACAAGTTTTGTGCTCATTTTAGTTGCATTAAAGTCCATCCAGAACTCACATAGCATTAGATGTATAAATTTATCTTTCTCTTTTTTATCGTTTTTCACAATACTTCTACAGATGTAAAATATAAATTAATTGTAAGAAAATGTTTCATTTAGTTTGCACCATTTCAAACACCTGCAATATAAATTAATTGTAGGAAAGTGTGTCATTTTGTTTGCATAATTTAAAATACCTGCATACTCATTTGCAAAATTTTACAAAAATGACCTGTGATGGCCGATTATTTGCAAGAGTTTTTTCTTTCAAGTTATTTCTTTCACAAAAATATAACTACAGTTTACTTTTCAGCCTTATGATTTCCAATGAACTAATGTATACAGTTAATCTTTGAATCTCTATTCTTGATTAATGTCAGAAGTTTAGTTAGCCTTTTAATTCTAATTTTGGTTAATGTCAACAATTTAGTTAGCCTTGAATTTATATTCCAACCTGATATCAACAGTTTACTGGGCCTTTCCATTTTTTTCCTTTGTATATATTTTAATAACTACCCATTAATACACAATAATATAAAGAATACAATAATCAATAATGACATTTAAACAGTGCTTCTTGTTTATTGTGTTAAACTCCATGAACAAACCAGTGACAAATTGTTTCAAAAGTTTAACTTTACACATATGTCCAAGATATCATGGGCAATGTACAACTAAACTTTCTCAAGTAAAACATTTTGCAAATATTTAAAGACTATTTGATCCATTCATATACAATAAATATATTAAAGTGCTATTTATACAAGTTTTGTGCTCATTTTAGTTGCATTAAAGTCCATCCAGAACTCACATAGCATTAGATGTATAAATTTATCTTTCTCTTTTTTATCGTTTCTCACAATACTTCTACAAAAGTCAAATATAAATTAATTGTAGGAAAATGTGTCATTTAGTTTGCACCATTTCAAACACCTGCATGCTTATTTGCAAAATTTTACAAAAATGATCTGTGATGGCTGATTATTCGAAAATATTTTCTCTTTCCAATTGATTTCTTTCACAAAAATATATCTACAGTTTACTTTTCAGTCTTATGATTTCCAATGAATTAATGTATACAGTTAATCTTTCAACCTCTATTCTTGATTAATGTCAGAAGTTTAGTTAGCCTTTTAATTCTAATTTTGGTTAATGTCAACAATTTAGTTAGCCTTGAATATATATTCCAACCTGATATCAACAGTTTACTGGACCTTTCCACTTTTTTCTTTTGTATACATTTTAATAACTACCCACTAATACACAATAATATGAAGAATACAATAATCAATAATGACATTTAAACAGTGCTTCTTGTTTGTTGTATTAAACTCCATGAACAAACCAGTGACAAATTGTTTCAAAAGTTTAACTTTACACCTATGTCCAAGATATCATGGGCAATGTACAACTAAAGTTTCTCAAGTAAAACATTTTGCAAATATTTAAAGACTATTTGACCCATTCATATACAATAAATATATTAAAGTGCTATTTATACAAGTTTTGTGCTCATTTTTATTGCATTAAAATCCATCCAGAATTCACATAGCATTAGATATATAAATTTAACTTTCCTTTTTTACCATTTCTCACAACACTTCTACAGATGTAAAATATAAATTAATTGTAAGAAAATGTTTCATTTAGTTTGCACCATTTCAAACACCTGCAATATAAATTAATTGTAGGAAAGTGTGTCATTTTGTTTGCATAATTTAAAATACCTGCATACTCATTTGCAAAATTTTACAAAAATGACCTGTGATGGCCGATTATTTGCAAGAGTTTTTTCTTTCCAGTTGATTTCTTTCACAAAAATATAACTACAGTTTACTTTTCAGCCTTATGATTTCCAATGAACTAATGTATACAGTTAATCTTTGAATCTCTATTCTTGATTAATGTCAGAAGTTTAGTTAGCCTTTTAATTCTAATTTTGGTTAATGTCAACAATTTAGTTAGCCTTGAATTTATATTCCAACCTGATATCAACAGTTTACTGGGCCTTTCCACTTTTTTCCTTTGTATATATTTTAGTAACTACCCATTAATACACAATAATATAAAGAATACAATAATCAATAATGACATTTAAACAGTGCTTCCTGTTTATTGTGTTAAACTCCATGAACAAACCAGTGACAAATTGTTTCAAAAGTTTAACTTTACACATATGTCCAAGATATCATGGGCAATGTACAACTAAACTTTCTCAAGTAAAACATTTTGCAAATGTTTAAAGACTATTTGACCCATTCATATACAATAAATATATTAAAGTGCTATTTATACAAGTTTTGTGCTCATTTTAGTTGCATTAAAGTCCATCCAGAACTCACATAGCATTAGATGTATAAATTTATCTTTCTCTTTTTTATCGTTTTTCACAATACTTCTACAAAAGTCAAATATAAATTAATTGTAGGAAAATGTGTCATTTAGTTTGCACCATTTCAAACACCTGCATGCTTATTTGCAAAATTTTACAAAAATAACCTGTGATGGCTGATTATTTGTAAGATGTTTTCTCTTTCCAATTGATTTCTTTCACAAAAATATATCTACAGTTTACTTTTCAGTCTTATGATTTCCAATGAATTAATGTATACAGTTAATCTTTCAACCTCTATTCTTGATTAATGTCAGAAGTTTAGTTAGCCTTTTAATTCTAATTTTGGTTAATGTCAACAATTTAGTTAGCCTTGAATTTATATTCCAACCTGATATCAACAGTTTACTGGCCCTTTCCTCTTTTTTCCTTTGTATATATTTTAGTAACTACCCATTAATACACAATAATATAAAGAATACAATAATCAATAATGACATTTAAACAGTGCTTCTTGTTTATTGTGTTAAACTCCATGAACAAACCAGTGACAAATTGTTTCAAAAGTTTAACTTTACACATATGTCCAAGATATCATGGGCAATGTACAACTAAACTTTCTCAAGTAAAACATTTTGCAAATGTTTAAAGACTATTTGACCCATTCATATACAATAAATATATTAAAGTGCTATTTATACAAGTTTTGTGCTCATTTTAGTTGCATTAAAGTCCATCCAGAACTCACATAGCATTAGATGTATAAATTTATCTTTCTCTTTTTTATCGTTTTTCACAATACTTCTACAAAAGTCAAATATAAATTAATTGTAGGAAAATGTGTCATTTAGTTTGCACCATTTCAAACACCTGCATGCTTATTTGCAAAATTTTACAAAAATGACCTGTGATGGCTGATTATTTGTAAGATATTTTCTCTTTCCAATTGATTTCTTTCACAAAAATATATCTACAGTTTACTTTTCAGTCTTATGATTTCCAATGAATTAATGTATACAGTTAATCTTTCAACCTCTATTCTTGATTAATGTCAGAAGTTTAGTTAGCCTTTTAATTCTAATTTTGGTTAATGTCAACAATTTAGTTAGCCTTGAATTTATATTCCAACCTGATATCAACAGTTTACTGGGTCTTTCCACTTTTTTCTTTTGTATATATTTTAATAACTACCCATTAATACACAATAATATAAAGAATACAATAATCAATAATGACATTTAAACAGTGCTTCTTGTTTATTGTATTAAACTCCATGAACAAACCAGTGACAAATTGTTTCAAAAGTTTAACTTTACATCTATGTCCAAGATATGGACAATGTACAACCACATTTTCTCAAGTAAAACATTTTGCAAATATTTAAAGACTATTTGACCCATTCATATACAATAAATATATTAAAGTGCTATTTATACAAGTTTTGTGCTCATTTTAGTTGCATTAAAGTCCATCCAGAACTCACATAGCATTAGATGTATAAATTTATCTTTCTCTTTTTTATCGTTTTTCACAATACTTCTACAGATGTAAAATATAAATTAATTGTAAGAAAATGTTTCATTTAGTTTGCACCATTTCAAACACCTGCAATATAAATTAATTGTAGGAAAGTGTGTCATTTTGTTTGCATAATTTAAAATACCTGCATACTCATTTGCAAAATTTTACAAAAATGACCTGTGATGGCCGATTATTTGCAAGAGTTTTTTCTTTCAAGTTATTTCTTTCACAAAAATATAACTACAGTTTACTTTTCAGCCTTATGATTTCCAATGAACTAATGTATACAGTTAATCTTTGAATCTCTATTCTTGATTAATGTCAGAAGTTTAGTTAGCCTTTTAATTCTAATTTTGGTTAATGTCAACAATTTAGTTAGCCTTGAATTTATATTCCAACCTGATATCAACAGTTTACTGGGCCTTTCCATTTTTTTCCTTTGTATATATTTTAATAACTACCCATTAATACACAATAATATAAAGAATACAAGAATCAATAATGACATTTAAACAGTGCTTCTTGTTTATTGTGTTAAACTCCATGAACAAACCAGTGACAAATTGTTTCAAAAGTTTAACTTTACACATATGTCCAAGATATCATGGGCAATGTACAACTAAACTTTCTCAAGTAAAACATTTTGCAAATATTTAAAGACTATTTGACCCATTCATATACAATAAATATATTAAAGTGCTATTTATACAAGTTTTGTGCTCATTTTAGTTGCATTAAAGTCCATCCAGAACTCACATAGCATTAGATGTATAAATTTCTCTTTCTCTTTTTTATCGTTTCTCACAATACTTCTACAAAAGTCAAATATAAATTAATTGTAGGAAAATGTGTCATTTAGTTTTCACCATTTCAAACGCCTGCATGCTCATTTGCAAAACTTTACAAAAATGACCTGTGATGGCTGATTATTTGCAAGATATTTTTTCTCTCCAGTTGATTTCTTTCACAAAAATATAACTACAGTTTACTTTTCAGCCTTATGATTTCCAATGAACTAATGTATACAGTTAATCTTTGAATCTCTATTCTTGATTAATGTCAGAAGTTTAGTTAGCCTTTTAATTCTAATTTTGGTTAATGTCAACAATTTAGTTAGCCTTGAATTTATATTCCAACCTGATATCAACAGTTTACTGGGCCTTTCCACTTTTTTCCTTTGTATATATTTTAGTAACTACCCATTAATACACAATAATATAAAGAATACAATAATCAATAATGACATTTAAACAGTGCTTCTTGTTTATTGTGTTAAACTCCATGAACAAACCAGTGACAAATTGTTTCAAAAGTTTAACTTTACACATATGTCCAAGATATCATGGGCAATGTACAACTAAACTTTCTCAAGTAAAACATTTTGCAAATGTTTAAAGACTATTTGACCCATTCATATACAATAAATATATTAAAGTGCTATTTATACAAGTTTTGTGCTCATTTTAGTTGCATTAAAGTCCATCCAGAACTCACATAGCATTAGATGTATAAATTTATCTTTCTCTTTTTTATCGTTTTTCACAATACTTCTACAAAAGTCAAATATAAATTAATTGTAGGAAAATGTGTCATTTAGTTTGCACCATTTCAAACACCTGCATGCTTATTTGCAAAATTTTACAAAAATGACCTGTGATGGCTGATTATTTGTAAGATATTTTTTTCTTTCCAGTTGATTTCTTTCACAAAAATATAACTACAGTTTACTTTTCAGCCTTATGATTTCAAATGAACTAATGTATACAGTTAATCTTTCAATTTCCATTCTTGAATTAATGCCAGAAGTTTAGTTAGCCTTTTAATTCTAATTTTGGTTAATGTCAACAATTTAGTTAGCCTTGAATTTATATTCCAACCTGATATCAACAGTTTACTGGGCCTTTCCACTTTTTTCTTTTGTATATATTTTAATAACTACCCATTAATACACAATAATATAAAGAATACAATAATCAATAATGACATTTAAACAGTGCTTCTTGTTTATTGTATTAAACTCCATGAACAAACCAGTGACAAATTGTTTCAAAAGTTTAACTTTACACCTATGTCCAAGATATCATGGGCAATGTACAACTAAACTTTCTCAAGTAAAACATTTTGCAAATATTTAAAGACTATTTGACCCATTCATATACAATAAATATATTAAAGTGCTATTTATACAAGTTTTGTGCTCATTTTTATTGCATTAAAATCCATCCAGAATTCACATAGCATTAGATATATAAATTTAACTTTCCTTTTTTACCATTTCTCACAACACTTCTACAGATGTAAAATATAAATTAATTGTAAGAAAATGTTTCATTTAGTTTGCACCATTTCAAACACCTGCAATATAAATTAATTGTAGGAAAGTGTGTCATTTTGTTTGCATAATTTAAAATACCTGCATACTCATTTGCAAAATTTTACAAAAATGACCTGTGATGGCCGATTATTTGCAAGAGAATTTTTTCTTTCCAGTTGATTTCTTTCACAAAAATATAACTACAGTTTACTTTTCAGCCTTATGATTTCAAATGAACTAATGTATACAGTTAATCTTTGAATCTCTATTCTTGATTAATGTCAGAAGTTTAGTTAGCCTTTTAATTCTAATTTTGGTTAATGTCAACAATTTAGTTAGCCTTGAATTTATATTCCAACCTGATATCAACAGTTTACTGGGCCTTTCCACTTTTTTCCTTTGTATATATTTTAATAACTACCCATTAATACACAATAATATAAAGAATACAATAATCAATAATGACATTTAAACAGTGCTTCTTGTTTATTGTATTAAACTCCATGAACAAACCAGTGACAAATTGTTTCAAAAGTTTAACTTTACACATATGTCCAAGATATCATGGGCAATGTACAACTAAACTTTCTCAAGTAAAACATTTTGCAAATATTTAAAGACTATTTGACCCATTCATATACAATAAATATATTAAAGTGCTATTTATACAAGTTTCGTGCTCATTTTAGTTGCATTAAAGTCCATCCAGAACTCACATAGCATTAGATGTATCAATTTCTCTTTTTTATCGTTTCTCACAATATTTCTACAAAAGTCAAATATAAATTAATTATAGGAAAATGTGTCATTTAGTTTGCACCATTTCAAACACCTGAAATATAAATTAATTGTAGGAAAATGTGTCATTTAGTTTGCACCATTTCAAATACCTGCATGCTCATTTGCAAAATTTTACAAAAATGACCTGTGATGGCTGATTCTTTGCAAGATATTTTTTCTTTCCAGTTGATTTCTTTCACAAAAATATAACTACAGTTTACTTTTCAGCCTTATGATTTCCAATGAACTAGTGTATACAGTTAATCTTTCAATCTCTATTCTTGATTAATGTCAGAAGTTTAGTTAGCCGTTTAATTCTAACTTTGGTTAATGTCAACAATTAAGTTAGCCTTGCATTTATATTCCAACCTGATATCAACAGTTTACTGGACCTTTCCACTTTTTTCTTTTGTATATATTTTAATAACTACCCATTAATACACAATAATATAAAGAATACAATAATCAATAATGACATTTAAACAGTGCTTCTTGTTTATTGTATTAAACTCCATGAACAAACCAGTGACAAATTGTTTCAAAAGTTTAACTTTACATCTATGTCCAAGATATCATGGGCAATGTACAACTAAACTTTCTCAAGTAAAACATTTTGCAAATATTTAAAGACTATTTGACCCATTCATATACAATAAATATATCAAAGTGCTATTTATACAAGTTTTGTGCTCATTTTAGTTGCATTAAAGTCCATCCAGAACTCACATAGCATTAGATGTATAAATTTCTCTTTTTTATCGTTTCTCACAATACTTCTACAAAAGTCAAATTTAAATTAATTGTAGGAAAATGTGTCATTTAGTTTGCACCATTTCAAACACCTGCATGCTCATTCGCAAAACTTTACAAAAATGACCTGTGATGGCGGATTATTTGCAAGCTATTTTTTTCTTTCCTGTTGATTTCTTTCACAAAAATATAACTACAGTTTAGTTTTCAGCGTTGTGATTTCCAATGAACTAATGTATAGAGTTAATCTTTCAATCTCTATTCTTGATTAATGTCAGAAGTTTAGTTAGCCTTTTAATTCTAATTTTGGTTAATGTCAACAATTTAGTTAGCCTTGAATTTATATTCCAACCTGATATCAACAATTTACTGGGCCTTTCCACTTTTTTCTTTTGTATATATTTTAATAACTACCCATTAATACACAATAATATAAAGAATACAATAATCAATAATGACATTTAAACAGTGCTTCTTGTTTATTGTATTAAACTCCATGAACAAACCAGTAACAAATTGTTTCAAAAGTTTAACTTTACACCTATATCATGGGCAATGTGCAACTAAACTTTCTCAAGTAACACATTTTGCAAATATTTAAAGACTATTTGACCCATTCATATACAATAAATATATCAAAGTGCTATTTATACAAGTTTTGTGCTCATTTTAGTTGCATTAAAGTCCATCCAGAACTCACATAGCATTAGATGTATAAATTTCTCTTTCTCTTTTTTATCGTTTCTCACAATATAAATTAATTGTAGGAAAATGTGTCATTTAGTTTTCACCATTTCAAACACCTGCATGCTCATTTGGAAAACTTTACAAAAATGACCTGTGATGGCTGATTATTTGCAAGATATTTTTTTCTTTCCAGTTGATTTCTTTCACAAAAATATAACTACAGTTTACTTTTCAGCTTTATGATTTTCAATGAATTAATGTCTACAGTTAACCTTTCAATTTTTAGTCTTGATTAATATCAGCAGTTTAGTTAGCCTTGTAATTTCTAATTTGGTTAATGTCAACAATTTAGTTAGCTTTGAATTTATATTCCAGACTAATATCAACAGTTTACTTAGCCTTTCAATTTCTATTTTGGATTAATGTCAATAGCTTAGTTAGCCTTTTGATTCCTAATGTGGGTTAATATCAACACTTGAGTTAGCCTTGGAATTTATATATTGCAGACTGATGTCAACAGATTACTAATACCCCTTTCACACTACAGGCAGTATAACCTTTGGTAATAGGCATTAGGCAAAACACCCCTATCCTTCAAATACTGTCTGATGGCCGTATTAAAACTTGTGATACAGTGGCCCGCCTTACCAAGAGAAGATTTGGCAGTGTTTTAAAGTCCACCTCTTACTGTTGTGTGGTTCCCTTATCACTAAGGTCCTGGGTTTGATTCTTATTCTGATCAGATGTGGAAAAGTTGGCAGTTGTGTGCCCAATAGTTTTCAGGACAGAATCTGGACCAACTTGTATGTTATGTTTTCTTCAAAGTTTCTTAATTGAGGGGGTCATTTTTTAAATACATCTACATAACATAGTTTTATAAAGCATTTTTAAATTGCCAAATTGATGAAGGCATCCTCTAAGGCACTGATATCCGAGAAGGGTTTTGTCCATCCAAGATTATCCATGTGCAATGCCCAAAATGGGAGGACTATGGTGGTGGTTTGGCTAACCTAAATAACTAGTATTTCAACTGTTTTCTAAATCAATTTTACTATTCTGCAATCTGATGGCCTGAAGGAGTTTGTTCCATTCAGTGGGAGCAGCTACTGCGAAACTGCATATCCCCATGCGTTTGTTTGGTCTGTTAGAGAAAGGTCACTATAAAAGATTAAAGAGGTCAGATATCGGGATTGGTTACTGAATAGGGAGCCAGTGTAGTTTGTGTAAGAAAGGTGTCACATTGCTCAATTTGTTTAGTTTGCACTCAATGTGGTGTAGAGTGTTTTGAATTCTTTGAAGTTTACTAACATATGTCATTTTTGTGTGATAGAGCAGGGAGTTGCAGTAGTCAAGAAGGCTGCTTACCATGGCATTTGCCACCTTTATAGCCATTTCATGGGTTAGATACCTACGAACCCTTTGTCGCTACCCAGAGATGATAGTAGCATACACGGCATAAATTAACCACAAGGTTTTTCACTGATTGAAGCTTCCTCATTTAATTCCAGATTTAGAAGTTGTCCATTTTTATGCTTATTCAATTTCGTCAATCAAAAAACAAGCTTCTGTTATATTAATTAGGAACTGTGGGAGACAGCAATGATTTATTGGGTTGAAATTATTTACCTGAGATTAATATCCTGATAATAAATTATTTCATCATATGTAGATGTAAAAGGTATGATTTGATTATACAATGGTTCCTCCTTAAAGCATATTTTTTGTCACATTGTTTCTGGATAAAATTACCTTTTCATTTGTCCTTAATATGTAAAACAGAACAATTTTTAAATATTTTCATATCAGTATTTTACAGTATCAAATGAAAATTGTTAAGAGAGATAAACAGACTGTATTCTTTTCTGAAAAAAAAATATAAAATTTGCACTCAGAAGATTTTCTATTTCGTTTTTGCCTTCTTTAAAACAGGGGGTTTAATAGCTTAATTTCAAGGCCCAAGAAAGGCTTTTGCCAGTTTCATTTACCCTGTTATGTTGACCACCACAAACCAGATTTGTCCTAAATAGGGGCACATACATGTTTTAACATTCCTAGCACCACTTGCTAAGCATAATAAGCATTACAAATTTGTCAATAGGTGCCAATTTTTTGTTAACATTTTAAAACTATCTGACCTACATATTTGACATGTACATAGCTAGAAAGACATTTTCATGGAACTTCTCATTTTGTTGCAATCAAATCTATGCAGAAATGGCGGAGAAATCACAAGTTAAAATGAACTTTTTATATTCAGTAAAATATGGACTTATTTAATAGTGAATCAAAATGATGGATTATAAGAAAAAGAGCAAACATCCCTATTAAACATACAAAAAAAATTCACTCATGAAGCAAACATTTCAGATAACAAACAATGTTCTTTGCGAGTTATCTAATCATTGCCTTAAGTGAATTCTCTCCAACTGTAGTTATTTTTTATCACAACACAAAATGGAATATCGAAGGTCCTCTTTGGCCTAGTGGTTAGTAAGTTTGGTATCTAATCACAGGCTGACAATGCTGAGGACCTGCCTCAATATGACCGTGGCTGTTGAACAGGACAACCTCAACTTTTACCTTTGACCAAATGGGATATGTTGATGTTCACATTGTAATCGTCACTGTGTGAAGTAGAAATAAACACTTAAGTTTGATTCATACGATCACTTGAGCGTGATTCATAAGGTCACTTGAGTGATGAAAAAGGTCACTTGAAACATGTAGAATACCAAAACAACTTCCTAATCCCTCTCAGTGTTTTCGATATATATTGATTTGTTGTATTGTTTACTGAAACCATTCATTTCCATTCAATAATTACTTTACTACCTGGATGTTATGTTTTGGGGCCTGTTTGTCTGTCTGTGTATCTAAAAAAATAATGATTAAATCTTTCTGAAATTTTTTATATCGGTAGTGCTTGACCAAAGGAAGAAGTGATTAAGTTTTTTTTAAAAGATCCAGACCATGTTCAGGATATAAGAAAAAAATCTGAGTTTTCAGAGGTCCTATATTCAATGAATTTTCATTTCTGGTCAACATTACCCAAATTGTGACAAACAGATCTTCATAAAATAGAACCTGGCCAAAGGATTTAGCATTTACATGTTTGAGAAAGATCCGGGACTTACTGAAATAAAATAAGAGTATATTACCTGTTTAGAAAAAAAAACTATCACGACTGTCTTGCATGTGGTAATGCCCTGGTCCCACATACAGGACTTTTAAGAAAGACCTTTTAGATCAGCAATTAACAAGAACTGTCCACAATTGGCAAGTCCTTGTTAATTGCCAAACTTTGATGGAAAAAATGAGATCACGTGGTCTGTCCTGGAGGTGTGTCACCATTCTTCGGCAGTCCTGTCACGCTAATGCTGCCATTTAGGGAGATCTTTGTACGATTATACAACTATTCCAACACGGGAAGAATAAGACTCATGAATCAACCTCTGCCAGAGTCGATTGTGATGACTGATACAAAGACAGATCACTACAGGTGCCTTACAGGCTTGACTGGTATACTATCAGGAGTCAGGAGACAATACAATAAAGTGACAACTGACGACTAAATTTTTTCAAACAGTTTAAAAAAAATTCATTACAGTATAAAGCCAAGATGGCATTTTTCACATCTGAAAAACTAATTTACACTTTTATGTCTCCCATTTCAGTGGTATCCACTTGAAAAGGCCCCTTATTATTCACAGCAGTCATACATTGATATGTATATTTTGTTTCAGTTGTCATGTGTACTTTAGGATGTTTCCTTTGGCATCACATTTGACAGGATTATGTGAATCTAAAAGCCATTTAACCTTTCAGTTTATATACATGATACCAATAACAGTATACATTTTTTTCTTTGTAATATAGCCTGGTAGTCAACTGTGGCTGAGGCATAAGTAGTTTTTTGCTCATCTCTGGATTTAGCAATAAGAAGTTGTTCTGTCTGCTTTTTAATGCTATGAAAGTTGATTAATTCTGTCTTGAAATGTTACAAATTTCCACCATTTCATTCAGTTCCCCCTCTTCAGATCTCTCCTGGTCTCTTGTTCTCTTGCACTTGATTTTCCAGTTAGCATTCACAAATTTCTGCAGGCTGAATTTGAGTTTATATCTGAACAGAGGGTAGCTTATGAGCAAGATGAGCACACTCAGTGCTATACTGGTACAGGCCAGGTACTGTAGGACAGTCTTCATCAGATATAGAGTAGGGCTGGGCAAGATCCGGGCATGGTGTAGGGTGGACACGAGATGCATGATCTCCTGGGGAAGGTTCATCACCATGAAATGATGTGAATCCAACCCCAACTTAACATTTAACCGAGATAAAACCTTCCTCAGTCTGGATTCAGTTACTACTTGCAAACCATTACTTGTGAAAACTTGAAATAATGGGTCATTCTGACCAGGGTTATACACTGCTAAAGCCCTTTTCAACGCATTTACTGGGCATAAAATGGAGGAACCTAACTTTGGTAACACAATAGTGTGGACTCGATCTCGAGTCTGAATGGTTTTTGACCATTTCAAGGCCACTGTCATGGTGGATTGCTTAAAAACTATATCAGCTGGGGTCAAATGCCTCGAGGGGTCAAACTGCGACAGAGAATGAGGTGCCAAATTTGAGATTCTGAGAAAACCGAAAAATGCCCTAAGGAAAATTGCTTTGTATGTATAGTGTGACTCCAAGCCGTCACAGGCCTTGATGAGTTCCATCAAGGTGTGCAAAGACATGATATTCCTATGGGTGGGGCACAAGGGGCGGTTGATCTTAACAGAATTTAAGAAATACTTTACCCGGGGATGATCCCAAACAGTTTAAAAAAAATTCATTACAGTATAAAGCCAAGATGGCATTTTTCACATCTGAAAAACTAATTTACACTTTTATGTCTCCCATTTCAGTGGTATCCACTTGAAAAGGCCCCTTATTATTCACAGCAGTCATACATTGATATGTATATTTTGTTTCAGTTGTCATGTGTACTTTAGGATGTTTCCTTTGGCATCACATTTGACAGGATTATGTGAATCCAAAAGCCATTTAACCTTTCAGTTTATATACATGATACCAATAACAGTATACATTTTTTTCTTTGTAATATAGCCTGGTAGTCAACTGTGGCTGAGGCATAAGTAGTTTTTTGCTCATCTCTGGATTTAGCAATAAGAAATTGTTCTGTCTGCTTTTTAATGCTATGAAAGTTGATTAATTCTGTCTTGAAATGTTACAAATTTCCACCATTTCATTCAGTTCCCCCTCTTCAGATCTCTCCTGGTCTCTTGTTCTCTTGCACTTGATTTTCCAGTTAGCATTCACAAATTTCTGCAGGCTGAATTTGAGTTTATATCTGAACAGAGGGTAGCTTATGAGCAAGGTGAGCACACTCAGTGCTATATTGGTACAGGCCAGGTACTGCAGGACAGTCTTCATCAGATATAGAGTAGGGCTGGGCAAGATCCGGGCATGGTGTAGGGTGGACACGAGATGCATGATCTCCTGGGGAAGGTTCATCACCATGAAATGATGTGAATCCAACCCCAACTTAACTTTTAACCGAGATAAAACCTTCCTCAGTCTGGATTCAGTTACTACTTGCAAACCATTACTTGTGAAAACTTGAAATAATGGGTCATTCTGACCAGGGTTATACACTGCTAAAGCCCTTTTCAACGCATTTACTGGGCATAAAATGGAGGAACCTAACTTTGGTAACACAATAGTGTGGACTCGATCTCGAGTCTGAATGGTTTTTGACCATTTCAAGGCCACTGTCATGGTGGATTGCTTAAAAACTATATCAGCTGGGGTCAAATGCCTCGAGGGGTCAAACTGCGACAGAGAATGAGGTGCCAAATTTGAGATTCTGAGAAAACCGAAAAATGCCCTAAGGAAAATTGCTTTGTATGTATAGTGTGACTCCAAGCCGTCACAGGCCTTGATGAGTTCCATCAAGGTGTGCAAAGACATGATATTCCTATGGGTGGGGCACAAGGGGCGGTTGATCTTAACAGAATTTAAGAAATACTTTACCCGGGGATGATCCCAAACAGTTTAAAAAAAATTCATTACAGTATAAAGCCAAGATGGCATTTTTCACATCTGAAAAACTAATTTACACTTTTATGTCTCCCATTTCAGTGGTATCCACTTGAAAAGGCCCCTTATTATTCACAGCAGTCATACATTGATATGTATATTTTGTTTCAGTTGTCATGTGTACTTTAGGATGTTTCCTTTGGCATCACATTTGACAGGATTATGTGAATCCAAAAGCCATTTAACCTTTCAGTTTATATACATGATACCAATAACAGTATACATTTTTTTCTTTGTAATATAGCCTGGTAGTCAACTGTGGCTGAGGCATAAGTAGTTTTTTGCTCATCTCTGGATTTAGCAATAAGAAATTGTTCTGTCTGCTTTTTAATGCTATGAAAGTTGATTAATTCTGTCTTGAAATGTTACAAATTTCCACCATTTCATTCAGTTCCCCCTCTTCAGATCTCTCCTGGTCTCTTGTTCTCTTGCACTTGATTTTCCAGTTAGCATTCACAAATTTCTGCAGGCTGAATTTGAGTTTATATCTGAACAGAGGGTAGCTTATGAGCAAGATGAGCACACTCAGTGCTATATTGGTACAGGCCAGGTACTGCAGGACAGTCTTCATCAGATATAGAGTAGGGCTGGGCAAGATCCGGGCATGGTGTAGGGTGGACACGAGATGCATGATCTCCTGGGGAAGGTTCATCACCATGAAATGATGTGAATCCAACCCCAACTTAACATTTAACCGAGATAAAACCTTCCTCAGTCTGGATTCAGTTACTACTTGCAAACCATTACTTGTGAAAACTTGAAATAATGGGTCATTCTGACCAGGGTTATACACTGCTAAAGCCCTTTTCAACGCATTTACTGGGCATAAAATGGAGGAACCTAACTTTGGTAACACAATAGTGTGGACTCGATCTCGAGTCTGAATGGTTTTTGACCATTTCAAGGCCACTGTCATGGTGGATTGCTTAAAAACTATATCAGCTGGGATCAAATGCCTCGAGGGGTCAAACTGCGACAGAGAATGAGGTGCCAAATTTGAGATTCTGAGAAAACCAAAAAATGCCCTAAGGAAAATTGCTTTGTATGTATAGTGTGACTCCAAGCCGTCACAGGCCTTGATGAGTTCCATCAAGGTGTGCAAAGACATGATATTCCTACGGGTGGGGCACAAGGGGCGGTTGATCTTAACAGAATTTAAGAAATACTTTACCCGGGGATGATCCCAAACAGTTTAAAAAAAATTCATTACAGTATAAAGCCAAGATGGCATTTTTCACATCTGAAAAACTAATTTACACTTTTATGTCTCCCATTTCAGTGGTATCCACTTGAAAAGGCCCCTTATTATTCACAGCAGTCATACATTGATATGTATATTTTGTTTCAGTTGTCATGTGTACTTTAGGATGTTTCCTTTGGCATCACATTTGACAGGATTATGTGAATCCAAAAGCCATTTAACCTTTCAGTTTATATACATGATACCAATAACAGTATACATTTTTTTCTTTGTAATATAGCCTGGTAGTCAACTGTGGCTGAGGCATAAGTAGTTTTTTGCTCATCTCTGGATTTAGCAATAAGAAGTTGTTCTGTCTGCTTTTTAATGCTATGAAAGTTGATTAATTCTGTCTTGAAATGTTACAAATTTCCACCATTTCATTCAGTTCCCCCTCTTCAGATCTCTCCTGGTCTCTTGTTCTCTTGCACTTGATTTTCCAGTTAGCATTCACAAATTTCTGCAGGCTGAATTTGAGTTTATATCTGAACAGAGGGTAGCTTATGAGCAAGATGAGCACACTCAGTGCTATATTGGTACAGGCCAGGTACTGCAGGACAGTCTTCATCAGATATAGAGTAGGGCTGGGCAAGATCCGGGCATGGTGTAGGGTGGACACGAGATGCATGATCTCCTGGGGAAGGTTCATCACCATGAAATGATGTGAATCCAACCCCAACTTAACATTTAACCGAGATAAAACCTTCCTCAGTCTGGATTCAGTTACTACTTGCAAACCATTACTTGTGAAAACTTGAAATAATGGGTCATTCTGACCAGGGTTATACACTGCTAAAGCCCTTTTCAACGCATTTACTGGGCATAAAATGGAGGAACCTAACTTTGGTAACACAATAGTGTGGACTCGATCTCGAGTCTGAATGGTTTTTGACCATTTCAAGGCCACTGTCATGGTGGATTGCTTAAAACTATATCAGCTGGGATCAAATGCCTCGAGGGGTCAAACTGCGACAGAGAATGAGGTGCCAAATTTGAGATTCTGAGAAAACTGAAAAATGCCCTAAGGAAAATTGCTTTATATGTATAGTGTGACTCCAAGCCGTCACAGGCCTTGATGAGTTCCATCAAGGTGTGCAAAGACATGATATTCCTACGGGTGGGGCACAAGGGGCGGTTGATCTTAACAGAATTTAAGAAATACTTTACCCGGGGATGATCCCAAACAGTTTAAAAAAAATTCATTACAGTATAAAGCCAAGATGGCATTTTTCACATCTGAAAAACTAATTTACACTTTTATGTCTCCCATTTCAGTGGTATCCACTTGAAAAGGCCCCTTATTATTCACAGCAGTCATACATTGATATGTATATTTTGTTTCAGTTGTCATGTGTACTTTAGGATGTTTCCTTTGGCATCACATTTGACAGGATTATGTGAATCTAAAAGTCATTTAACCTTTCAGTTTATATACATGATACCAATAACAGTATACATTTTTTTCTTTGTAATATAGCCTGGTAGTCAACTGTGGCTGAGGCATAAGTAGTTTTTTGCTCATCTCTGGATTTAGCAATAAGAAGTTGTTCTGTCTGCTTTTTAATGCTATGAAAGTTGATTAATTCTGTCTTGAAATGTTACAAATTTCCACCATTTCATTCAGTTCCCCCTCTTCAGATCTCTCCTGGTCTCTTGTTCTCTTGCACTTGATTTTCCAGTTAGCATTCACAAATTTCTGCAGGCTGAATTTGAGTTTATATCTGAACAGAGGGTAGCTTATGAGCAAGATGAGCACACTCAGTGCTATATTGGTACAGGCCAGGTACTGCAGGACAGTCTTCATCAGATATAGAGTAGGGCTGGGCAAGATCCGGGCATGGTGTAGGGTGGACACGAGATGCATGATCTCCTGGGGAAGGTTCATCACCATGAAATGATGTGAATCCAACCCCAACTTAACATTTAACCGAGATAAAACCTTCCTCAGTCTGGATTCAGTTACTACTTGCAAACCATTACTTGTGAAAACTTGAAATAATGGGTCATTCTGACCAGGGTTATACACTGCTAAAGCCCTTTTCAACGCATTTACTGGGCATAAAATGGAGGAACCTAACTTTGGTAACACAATAGTGTGGACTCGATCTCGAGTCTGAATGGTTTTTGACCATTTCAAGGCCACTGTCATGGTGGATTGCTTAAAAACTATATCAGCTGGGATCAAATGCCTCGAGGGGTCAAACTGCGACAGAGAATGAGGTGCCAAATTTGAGATTCTGAGAAAACCAAAAAATGCCCTAAGGAAAATTGCTTTGTATGTATAGTGTGACTCCAAGCCGTCACAGGCCTTGATGAGTTCCATCAAGGTGTGCAAAGACATGATATTCCTACGGGTGGGGCACAAGGGGCGGTTGATCTTAACAGAATTTAAGAAATACTTTACCCGGGGATGATCCCAAACAGTTTAAAAAAAATTCATTACAGTATAAAGCCAAGATGGCATTTTTCACATCTGAAAAACTAATTTACACTTTTATGTCTCCCATTTCAGTGGTATCCACTTGAAAAGGCCCCTTATTATTCACAGCAGTCATACATTGATATGTATATTTTGTTTCAGTTGTCATGTGTACTTTAGGATGTTTCCTTTGGCATCACATTTGACAGGATTATGTGAATCTAAAAGCCATTTAACCTTTCAGTTTATATACATGATACCAATAACAGTATACATTTTTTTCTTTGTAATATAGCCTGGTAGTCAACTGTGGCTGAGGCATAAGTAGTTTTTTGCTCATCTCTGGATTTAGCAATAAGAAGTTGTTCTGTCTGCTTTTTAATGCTATGAAAGTTGATTAATTCTGTCTTGAAATGTTACAAATTTCCACCATTTCATTCAGTTCCCCCTCTTCAGATCTCTCCTGGTCTCTTGTTCTCTTGCACTTGATTTTCCAGTTAGCATTCACAAATTTCTGCAGGCTGAATTTGAGTTTATATCTGAACAGAGGGTAGCTTATGAGCAAGATGAGCACACTCAGTGCTATATTGGTACAGGCCAGGTACTGCAGGACAGTCTTCATCAGATATAGAGTAGGGCTGGGCAAGATCCGGGCATGGTGTAGGGTGGACACGAGATGCATGATCTCCTGGGGAAGGTTCATCACCATGAAATGATGTGAATCCAACCCCAACTTAACATTTAACCGAGATAAAACCTTCCTCAGTCTGGATCCAGTTACTACTTGCAAACCATTACTTGTGAAAACTTGAAATAATGGGTCATTCTGACCAGGGTTATACACTGCTAAAGCCCTTTTCAACGCATTTACTGGGCATAAAATGGAGGAACCTAACTTTGGTAACACAATAGTGTGGACTCGATCTCGAGTCTGAATGGTTTTTGACCATTTCAAGGCCACTGTCATGGTGGATTGCTTAAAAACTATATCAGCTGGGATCAAATGCCTCGAGGGGTCAAACTGCGACAGAGAATGAGGTGCCAAATTTGAGATTCTGAGAAAACCAAAAAATGCCCTAAGGAAAATTGCTTTGTATGTATAGTGTGACTCCAAGCCGTCACAGGCCTTGATGAGTTCCATCAAGGTGTGCAAAGACATGATATTCCTACGGGTGGGGCACAAGGGGCGGTTGATCTTAACAGAATTTAAGAAATACTTTACCCGGGGATGATCCCAAACAGTTTAAAAAAAATTCATTACAGTATAAAGCCAAGATGGCATTTTTCACATCTGAAAAACTAATTTACACTTTTATGTCTCCCATTTCAGTGGTATCCACTTGAAAAGGCCCCTTATTATTCACAGTAGTCATACATTGATATGTATATTTTGTTTCAGTTGTCATGTGTACTTTAGGATGTTTCCTTTGGCATCACATTTGACAGGATTATGTGAATCTAAAAGTCATTTAACCTTTCAGTTTATATACATGATACCAATAACAGTATACATTTTTTTCTTTGTAATATAGCCTGGTAGTCAACTGTGGCTGAGGCATAAGTAGTTTTTTGCTCATCTCTGGATTTAGCAATAAGAAGTTGTTCTGTCTGCTTTTTAATGCTATGAAAGTTGATTAATTCTGTCTTGAAATGTTACAAATTTCCACCATTTCATTCAGTTCCCCCTCTTCAGATCTCTCCTGGTCTCTTGTTCTCTTGCACTTGATTTTCCAGTTAGCATTCACAAATTTCTGCAGGCTGAATTTGAGTTTATATCTGAACAGAGGGTAGCTTATGAGCAAGATGAGCACACTCAGTGCTATATTGGTACAGGCCAGGTACTGCAGGACAGTCTTCATCAGATATAGAGTAGGGCTGGGCAAGATCCGGGCATGGTGTAGGGTGGACACGAGATGCATGATCTCCTGGGGAAGGTTCATCACCATGAAATGATGTGAATCCAACCCCAACTTAACATTTAACCGAGATAAAACCTTCCTCAGTCTGGATTCAGTTACTACTTGCAAACCATTACTTGTGAAAACTTGAAATAATGGGTCATTCTGACCAGGGGTATACACTGCTAAAGCCCTTTTCAACGCATTTACTGGGCATAAATGGAGGAACCTAACTTTGGTAACACAATAGTGTGGACTCGATCTCGAGTCTGAATGGTTTTTGACCATTTCAAGGCCACTGTCATGGTGGATTGCTTAAAAACTATATCAGCTGGGATCAAATGCCTCGAGGGGTCAAACTGCAACAGAGAATGAGGTGCCAAATTTGAGATTCTGAGAAAACTGAAAAATGCCCTAAGGAAAATTGCTTTATATGTATAGTGTGACTCCAAGCCGTCACAGGCCTTGATGAGTTCCATCAAGGTGTGCAAAGACATGATATTCCTACGGGTGGGGCACAAGGGGCGGTTGATCTTAACAGAATTTAAGAAATACTTTACCCGGGGATGATCCCAAACAGTTTAAAAAAAATTCATTACAGTATAAAGCCAAGATGGCATTTTTCACATCTGAAAAACTAATTTACACTTTTATGTCTCCCATTTCAGTGGTATCCACTTGAAAAGGCCCCTTATTATTCACAGCAGTCATACATTGATATGTATATTTTGTTTCAGTTGTCATGTGTACTTTAGGATGTTTCCTTTGGCATCACATTTGACAGGATTATGTGAATCTAAAAGCCATTTAACCTTTCAGTTTATATACATGATACCAATAACAGTATACATTTTTTTCTTTGTAATATAGCCTGGTAGTCAACTGTGGCTGAGGCATAAGTAGTTTTTTGCTCATCTCTGGATTTAGCAATAAGAAATTGTTCCGTCTGCTTTTTAATGCTATGAAAGTTGATTAATTGTGTCTTGAAATGTTACAAATTTCCACCATTTCATTCAGTTCCCCCTCTTCAGATCTCTCCTGGTCTCTTGTTCTCTTGCACTTGACTTTCCAGTTAGCATTCACAAATTTCTGCAGGCTGAATTTGAGTTTATATCTGAACAGAGGGTAGCTTATGAGCAAGATGAGCACACTCAGTGCTATATTGGTACAGGCCAGGTACTGCAGGACAGTCTTCATCAGATATAGAGTAGGGCTGGGCAAGATCCGGGCATGGTGTAGGGTGGACACGAGATGCATGATCTCCTGGGGAAGGTTCATCACCATGAAATGATGTGAATCCAACCCCAACTTAACATTTAACTGAGATAAAACCTTCCTCAGTCTGGATTCAGTTACTACTTGCAAACCATTACTTGTGAAAACTTGAAATAATGGGTCATTCTGACCAGGGTTATACACTGCTAAAGCCCTTTTCAACGCATTTACTGGGCATAAAATGGAGGAACCTAACTTTGGTAACACAATAGTGTGGACTCGATCTCGAGTCTGAATGGTTTTTGACCATTTCAAGGCCACTGTCATGGTGGATTGCTTAAAAACTATATCAGCTGGGATCAAATGCCTCGAGGGGTCAAACTGCGACAGAGAATGAGGTGCCAAATTTGAGATTCTGAGAAAACCAAAAAATGCCCTAAGGAAAATTGCTTTGTATGTATAGTGTGACTCCAAGCCGTCACAGGCCTTGATGAGTTCCATCAAGGTGTGCAAAGACATGATATTCCTACGGGTGGGGCACAAGGGGCGGTTGATCTTAACAGAATTTAAGAAATACTTTACCCGGGGATGATCCCAAACAGTTTAAAAAAAATTCATTACAGTATAAAGCCAAGATGGCATTTTTCACATCTGAAAAACTAATTTACACTTTAATGTCTCCCATTTCAGTGGTATCCACTTGAAAAGGCCCCTTATTATTCACAGTAGTCATACATTGATATGTATATTTTGTTTCAGTTGTCATGTGTACTTTAGGATGTTTCCTTTGGCATCACATTTGACAGGATTATGTGAATCTAAAAGTCATTTAACCTTTCAGTTTATATACATGATACCAATAACAGTATACATTTTTTTCTTTGTAATATAGCCTGGTAGTCAACTGTGGCTGAGGCATAAGTAGTTTTTTGCTCATCTCTGGATTTAGCAATAAGAAGTTGTTCTGTCTGCTTTTTAATGCTATGAAAGTTGATTAATTCTGTCTTGAAATGTTACAAATTTCCACCATTTCATTCAGTTCCCCCTCTTCAGATCTCTCCTGGTCTCTTGTTCTCTTGCACTTGATTTTCCAGTTAGCATTCACAAATTTCTGCAGGCTGAATTTGAGTTTATATCTGAACAGAGGGTAGCTTATGAGCAAGATGAGCACACTCAGTGCTATATTGGTACAGGCCAGGTACTGCAGGACAGTCTTCATCAGATATAGAGTAGGGCTAGGCAAGATCCGGGCATGGTGTAGGGTGGACACGAGATGCATGATCTCCTGGGGAAGGTTCATCACCATGAAATGATGTGAATCCAACCCCAACTTAACATTTAACCGAGATAAAACCTTCCTCAGTCTGGATTCAGTTACTACTTGCAAACCATTACTTGTGAAAACTTGAAATAATGGGTCATTCTGACCAGGGTTATACACTGCTAAAGCCCTTTTCAACGCATTTACTGGGCATAAAATGGAGGAACCTAACTTTGGTAACACAATAGTGTGGACTCGATCTCGAGTCTGAATGGTTTTTGACCATTTCAAGGCCACTGTCATGGTGGATTGCTTAAAAACTATATCAGCTGGGATCAAATGCCTCGAGGGGTCAAACTGCGACAGAGAATGAGGTGCCAAATTTGAGATTCTGAGAAAACCAAAAAATGCCCTAAGGAAAATTGCTTTGTATGTATAGTGTGACTCCAAGCCGTCACAGGCCTTGATGAGTTCCATCAAGGTGTGCAAAGACATGATATTCCTACGGGTGGGGCACAAGGGGCGGTTGATCTTAACAGAATTTAAGAAATACTTTACCCGGGGATGATCCCAAACAGTTTAAAAAAAATTCATTACAGTATAAAGCCAAGATGGCATTTTTCACATCTGAAAAACTAATTTACACTTTTATGTCTCCCATTTCAGTGGTATCCACTTGAAAAGGCCCCTTATTATTCACAGTAGTCATACATTGATATGTATATTTTGTTTCAGTTGTCATGTGTACTTTAGGATGTTTCCTTTGGCATCACATTTGACAGGATTATGTGAATCTAAAAGTCATTTAACCTTTCAGTTTATATACATGATACCAATAACAGTATACATTTTTTTCTTTGTAATATAGCCTGGTAGTCAACTGTGGCTGAGGCATAAGTAGTTTTTTGCTCATCTCTGGATTTAGCAATAAGAAGTTGTTCTGTCTGCTTTTTAATGCTATGAAAGTTGATTAATTCTGTCTTGAAATGTTACAAATTTCCACCATTTCATTCAGTTCCCCCTCTTCAGATCTCTCCTGGTCTCTTGTTCTCTTGCACTTGATTTTCCAGTTAGCATTCACAAATTTCTGCAGGCTGAATTTGAGTTTATATCTGAACAGAGGGTAGCTTATGAGCAAGATGAGCACACTCAGTGCTATATTGGTACAGGCCAGGTACTGCAGGACAGTCTTCATCAGATATAGAGTAGGGCTGGGCAAGATCCGGGCATGGTGTAGGGTGGACACGAGATGCATGATCTCCTGGGGAAGGTTCATCACCATGAAATGATGTGAATCCAACCCCAACTTAACATTTAACCGAGATAAAACCTTCCTCAGTCTGGATCCAGTTACTACTTGCAAACCATTACTTGTGAAAACTTGAAATAATGGGTCATTCTGACCAGGGTTATACACTGCTAAAGCCCTTTTCAACACATTTACTGGGCATAAAATGGAGGAACCTAACTTTGGTAACACAATAGTGTGGACTCGATCTCGAGTCTGAATGGTTTTTGACCATTTCAAGGCCACTGTCATGGTGGATTGCTTAAAAACTATATCAGCTGGGATCAAATGCCTCGAGGGGTCAAACTGCGACAGAGAATGAGGTGCCAAATTTGAGATTCTGAGAAAACCAAAAAATGCCCTAAGGAAAATTGCTTTGTATGTATAGTGTGACTCCAAGCCGTCACAGGCCTTGATGAGTTCCATCAAGGTGTGCAAAGACATGATATTCCTACGGGTGGGGCACAAGGGGCGGTTGATCTTAACAGAATTTAAGAAATACTTTACCCGGGGATGATCCCAAACAGTTTAAAAAAAATTCATTACAGTATAAAGCCAAGATGGCATTTTTCACATCTGAAAAACTAATTTACACTTTTATGTCTCCCATTTCAGTGGTATCTACTTGAAAAGGCCCCTTATTATTCACAGTAGTCATACATTGATATGTATATTTTGTTTCAGTTGTCATGTGTACTTTAGGATGTTTCCTTTGGCATCACATTTGACAGGATTATGTGAATCTAAAAGCCATTTAACCTTTCAGTTTATATACATGATACCAACAACAGTATACATTTTTTTCTTTGTAATATAGCCTGGTAGTCAACTGTGGCTGAGGCATAAGTAGTTTTTTGCTCATCTCTGGATATAGCAATAAGAAGTTGTTCTGTCTGCTTTTTAATGCTATGAAAGTTGATTAATTCTGTCTTGAAATGTTACAAATTTCCACCATTTCATTCAGTTCCCCCTCTTCAGATCGCTCCTGGTCTCTTGTTCTCTTGCACTTGATTTTCCAGTTAGCATTCACAAATTTCTGCAGGCTGAATTTGAGTTTATATCTGAACAGAGGGTAGCTTATGAGCAAGATGAGCACACTCAGTGCTATATTGGTACAGGCCAGGTACTGCAGGACAGTCTTCATCAGATATAGAGTACAGCTGGGCAAGATCCGGGCATGGTGTAGGGTGGACACGAGATGCATGATCTCCTGGGGAAGGTTCATCACCATGAAATGATGTGAATCCAACCCCAACTTAACATTTAACCGAGATAAAACCTTCCTCAGTCTGGATTCAGTTACTACTTGCAAACCATTACTTGTGAAAACTTGAAATAATGGGTCATTCTGACCAGGGGTATACACTGCTAAAGCCCTTTTCAACGCATTTACTGGGCATAAAATGGAGGAACCTAACTTTGGTAACACAATAGTGTGGACTCGATCTCGAGTCTGAATGGTTTTTGACCATTTCAAGGCCACTGTCATGGTGGATTGCTTAAAAACTATATCAGCTGGGGTCAAATGCCTCGAGGGGTCAAACTGCGACAGAGAATGAGGTGCCAAATTTGAGATTCTGAGAAAACCGAAAAATGCCCTAAGGAAAATTGCTTTGTATGTATAGTGTGACTCCAAGCCGTCACAGGCCTTGATGAGTTCCATCAAGGTGTGCAAAGACATGATATTCCTACGGGTGGGGCACAAGGGGCGGTTGATCTTAACAGACTTTAAGAAATACTTTACCCGGGGTGATCCCAAACTTTAAATTCTAAGCCAAATTTCACAAAATTGGCTTTCAATGCAGAAATATTATTAGCCAACATGTGAGCTGATACATTGTTTTGCACCAAGAACTCTAGATATGCCATAACTTCTTGTAAAGAGATGAACTGAACGACAATGTTACTACATAAACAGAAACCTATAAAATTTCTAAACAATAGTTCATAGCACCTCCTGGTTTTGGGTCTGAACGCTAATTCCACCCTCTGAGCAGCTTTGACTTGCAATTCTCTCAACTGACCAGCACCTGAAACAAAGTGTAGAATCTGTAATTATGCATTATAATATTTTTAAATCTCATCATCAATATGTAATATATTCTCAGGGATGTACATCCACACAGGATTTTCAATTCTACCATTTAAAAATTTTACTTGTGCCTCAGAATTGTTCCACCTTGATAACCTATCTGCAACCTGGTTTTTCCTCCCAGGTATATGTGAGTATTTGACTTGAATATCCCCATGGGCTACCACCATCCACACATTCCTGGCACACGCTGCCAAGAAAGGGTCTCTAGTTTTGCCCGATGTGAGCACTTGTACAGCTGCCAAATTGTCACACTTGACATGAACCTTTTTTCTATGCCAATAAGGTGCAAATAACCTCAAAGCCACCAAAATGTTAAGAGTTTCAAGCTGAGTTATAGCCAATTTCTTGTACCTCTTTTCAATTGGGACATGATAAACGCAGTTACCCCAGCAGCCACCAAAGCCAGTAAGACATGCATCCAACTCAATAGAGGCCTCAATTGGCTTGTGATCAATGAATGAAGTCCCACTGTAAGATCTGACAAATTTCAAGAACCACCTAAGATCACGTCGAAATTCATGAGTCAAAGATATAGAATTTTTGTCATAATTTTCTCTAAGCAGTTGGAGCATACAGTTGATGAAGGTACGAGCCGGTTTGACGCACTTGTGAATATAAAGTAAGTTACCAAGCAAGGATTGAAGCTGCTGACGAGATGCAAAAGCCTTTGATTTCCACTCTTGTAACATAGCTTCAATACGACGCATCTTATCTTCAGGAATGGCAATGGTTTTTTCTACAGTGTCAATGTCGACGCCCAGACATGTGACCTTTGTACAAGAGGCTACAAGCTTTTTGACGCTAACGTCAAGACCTAGGTCACTAAGTATTTCACACAAGCGGTCGTAAGAGCCCCGCGCGACACTCGGGACGTCAATACCGACAAAATCATCTACGTAATTGACGACGTCAAACCCCTCTCGATGCATCATGTGACGCACAGTGTCACTCAAACGCTGAAAAATTTGCGTCCCGTGCCTACTCCCAAATGGGAGACACGTATCAAAGAACGTAACGTCACGCCACTTGAGGCCCAAAAGGTCATAATCGAAAGGATCTATTTTGACATGGCGAAACGCATGGCTTATATCAACTTTATACAAGCAAGTACCCCTGCGTACGTCATTGATGGCACCAGTAATGTCATCAACCGTTGGGAAGGTGAGTTGGAAATCTGACGCTAGATACGAATTTTTATCAACAACTAGATTGACTGAGGCATCCTTAGGCTAAGACAAATCTATAATGACGCGTCTGCGTCACGCATTACTCTTCTCTCGAGTTAAAAAAGGTGAAAAATGGCAATTTTCAATTGGACTTTTTGTAAAGGGGCCTTGTATTGCACCAAATTGTATCTCTTCTTTTAAGTAAGCCTCAACATCCTGAGGGAACTGAAGAGCAGAATTATGATTTTTGTCCTCCCATCTGAGAGGTGACTGCCTATTGAAATCCATAGGAAAACCATATTTGATGAGCTCTAATAGTTGGGTGTCCCAATATCCCTCAAGCTGTTTTTCCCATTGATCTACATTCAACTGACTCTGAAGTGGTATTTTTAAACCCAAAAAATTGTATGTACCACTAGCCTTCATGAGCTTATGTAATGCACTAGGGTCAGTAATATCTGTTTTCAAACCTTCATGGTTCGGTATTGGTATAAAATCTGACAGAGGTACAAAACCAAAGTCGAATTTGCTTTGTTGTTTCCATACTCGATGGCTATGACAGTACAGCTCAGCCTGACGCCTTGCCACTTCATTCAAACCTTTATTGAATAATGTATTGACAAATTTGTCTTCATCTAAGCCATTTGTGTCATATAACAATACTTTTTCTTTATTCATGTTACCACATTCACCAGGAGTGTCACTTTCCCCACTCTCAATATGAATGTCATTTGTTTTTACTTGGTCAATCACAGGAGGAATACAACCCCCACCCTCCTTACCTCTAATAGACTTGACACCTGGTGAAGTGTCACTAGCTTTAACAATGTCTTCAATGACACATTCCTTCACACCTTTTTCACTACCAAGGCTTTGTTTCGCCTCTGATGCTATTTTGTTTTTCACATGATTACACCCACCTTGAATCCAGTTCGAGCTTTCATAACATGTAGCCATTCTTTTCAAAGTTTTAACTTTATTACCTTTTGCCAATAGTGAATTGACGTTTTTGCTATTGTACAATGAATTTGTGAAGACTCTAGTCCTGACTGGAACTTTGACGTTCACCCCATTGTCAGTTTTAGCACCCCCCACAATCTGAGGCTAGACTCAAACCCATTTCTTCACTTTGACTGAAAACACTTTGTACTTGTGAACTTACTGCAGTCTTGACGCTACTCACCTCCCTTCCAGATGAGCAGCCCCTAGCACGTTTTTTGACACACCCTTTTTTGCAAAGTGACAGTCACGTTATGGGTGACTAAGTTGCTTACCTTGTGACAAACAAGTAGCACAAATATGCCTATGTAGTTTTCCCCCAGTCTCATGGTCCCTATCAAATGTACATGAGCCACTCTGGTACTGTTTACAAAACCACGGTTTTTTATCCCCAATTTTTTTACCCCAGTTCTGTCTGCCTGAACCTTGGTGTTTCTGTGCATAAGCCCTTCTTACCCTATCAATCCTGGTGGTGTCCTGCCATGTAACCTTACCCCTCTCCATCTCGCAAAGGAGAACCGCATGACTCGCCTTTGCGCTTTGCCACGAAAAATCGGATGCATCCTCCATAATATCCCCTAAATATTGTAACATGTGTTCCCTGTTCTGCTCATTTTGCTCATCCAAAATATTTTTTACAAAGCCTTGTACAAACTGCGGCATTGTGATTTGGTCATATGTTAACCTTTGCCTATTTTGACCACCTAAAATATGTTCATGCGGCCATGACACTTTTTTCTGTACAATAACATCAACTGGGCCACTCCTTTTAGACTTTAATTTTTGAGAATTTTCATTACCTTCACACTGAGTCTTGGACAACTTCGCAATACTTCTGTCTATTTGCTTCTGTATACTTTTTGATGCCCTTATGTGCACCAGATCCGGCAATACATTATCATCATCTGAACTATCAGAGCTTTCACTAGAAGTTTTACTACAACATGACTTGTGACAATTACGTTTTTTACATTTTTGAACAGTACTTAACTTTTGTCCCTTGGTACTCTTCTTGCTGCTTCTAACGCCATCTGTGACTCCACCACTTGCAACCTGGAGCTGACCTTCTGTAGTTCCGACAAGATCTTCTGCTGCATATTTAGCTGACCACCCTCTTCCATCGAGCTTTCTTCTTCAGTGTCGCTACGGCTAGCATGGCCAGAGGAATAACCCCTTCTAACTACAGAGTCCTTCTCTGATGCGACTACCTTCCTATCAACAACTTTGCTCGATGAAGAGTCCCGAGCGTCATTTTCTGACGGTATATCTACTACTGCCTGGTCTGTCTCCTGGTCCTTCTTTGCAAACACACAGTTCTTTTCAGTGGGCGGGTAATGTTTCTGTGAGCATGCCCAGCATTTATTTTTATTTTTTCCCATGTTAACACTACTGAAATAATGGCACAACAAACCTTAGGAACTGCCAATACAACCACAGTCTAAATTTTGGCTATGCAACTGCGAAAGGAATTAACAAGAATTAGGGTTGACCATCCCTTTTGCTTAGCCAGAATAAAGCCTGAGGTTATCTCGATGACAGTTCACTGTAGATCAATGTATAGTTCAGCTTCCAAGTCCACCATCAATCTCTTGTATAACATACAGATAAAATGTCAATAATACACTAAATGACCGTCCATTTTGATACAACACACATAAAATTGATTAAAATCAGATAAAATAGATTCAATATAATGCCAAATAATAATAAAACACAGGACAGGTTCAACAAAATTGTCAACACGTCCTCTCTCCTGTCCTGAATTTATATAACTGAGGTCAAAGATGCTAGGTTTCCCACCACTTTATGAATCAGCCAATCAAGATCCTCCTTACATCACATCCCAATGCCCACCATGCATAGTCTGGTCCCCTCTTCAAGTCATACACAAAAATTTTGGGGGCATGTCCTGGGCGGGGGGGACTGACAGCCGTGATGCCTTAACACCACTCTAGATTGTCATTTCACAAAATGCACAACTTGGCTGCCTATTTCATGAAATGGACAATGATCTTGTCAATTTCACGAAATGGATAGTTTCACACCTGGGTCATAACATATGCATGTATAATATATGTGTACCATGATGAATAAACATATATATACATATAATTGATGATGATGAAATCAAAGTGGTGATTTGACCGGGTTTCCAACTTGTTGATATAAGGTAAAATGGGTGATTCCATCTGCTCTAACTAAACCACATAAATAAAATCTAAGTGCTTGAATGCCTTATTTCTTAACCACTAGGCAAGATTATGAATATGTGGATATGCGTGTATTTGTGGGTGTATTCTCACATCATTTAAAACAAATTGTACAACATATATCATGCCAGATTCTAATAGAGGAAAGCAAAGACAAATTCCTCAATTTAGAAATTAAAAACTTCAAACCAGAGTGCATAGTACTTGATGAAAATTCCGCATGATACATCATTGAATATTGGCAGGTTATTAATTATATTTTTACTGAAAAAAACAAAGTTAAAGATCAAAAGATAGCCAGATCACTGATTCCTTTTTCTACAGTGATGCTAAATAGTAAACAATCCAATATGTGATATTAAGTCTTTAGGGCCGGGACCAGAGCCCAGTTAGGAACCCACGACAACCTTTATCAGTGGCAAGTGACTCTGCGACCCCCACAAAAAAAGTTTTAGCAAATCATTTGATCGTAATACACAAGTTCCTTTGTAAAATAAATATAACAGTCTGCGCGAGCATAGTTAAATTTCTTATGGTAGAGTCACACTTCCCCAGACAATCAGTTCCAATCCCGCATCATCTCTTATTGAACAGGTACACTCCAGACAAAGCAAGGAAGCTGTGAAATCTCCACATTTTACTTATTTGAAGTAGTGACATCAAATCCTTCAATTCATGCAATGATTTGGATTTAGTGCCACTTGTATCACATTCTATAAATACCAGGTGTGCTGTTGCCACAAGTAAATACTTAGATGTTCCCATCTTTAACCCTCATATTCAATAGTCCAAAACTCATTTTGGTAGATCCTTTGGATTAGGCTCCCCCTGGCTGTAGGATCAGCCCCCCCATACTGGTATCTTTTAGGCGAGAGCTTAAGGCTCACCTGTTTCATGAAGCCTATCCTCCTTAGTACATTACGATATTTTCTTTACCCCCAGGATTTATTGCACCTTAGAATTTGCTTTAGACCAAAATTAAGTGCTTAAAAAAATTTCCCTAGTCAATGTAACCCCCAGCAAATTGTTGTATTCTCAAAGAGAATATGCTAAGCAAAGGGTTTATAGTCTTTAATCTCCGTTAAATCAATTGCATAATTATAACACAAACAAGTGATTAAAACAGATAAAGGATAAAAAGTGTTGATTACAGTATCCAACATGTTTGATATATGTTTATTGCACTTTTATCTAAATGACACTAAAGTAGTTTTGATTTTAGTACAGAATCCTATTTATATTTTAACTTGCCCAAGTGGAAAAGATCTATACTAGCACAATTTAGATTAGGGATATTACCACTCAATATTGAAACTGGTAGATACAAGCTTATAAGAGATAACCAAGGTAAATTTAGAAAAACTAAACCTGAAGAATGACTTAAGGTTCATAAATCACAGAAACATTTCTCAAACTCATTAAGTCATTATGCCTGGCCCATCTTGAACTCTCTTCCCTACCACATAAGAAATAATCCCTCTGTTGTATCCTTTAGGAAACATCTTAAGACTTACCTTTTTCAATTGAAGCTTTCCTGCTTAGCACGTTTTCCTCTGGGCACACCCACTGTTCTGGATTACTGACTCAGATCGTCCCCCACTACACTTTTGGACACTAGTTTAGTTGACCTAGATTTCTGAGTGGAGAAGATAGTGTGCCTGCAAAACAGTAGAATAGATTAGATTAGCTCAACTCATCACAGAGAGACAGAGAGAGAGAGAGAATTTTTTTATTATAGTGACAAGTACATGAACATATACAATGTATTAAATATTAAACATTTTGTACCCAGCCCAATTGGGCTTATTTGTCACTTCAAAGCAAGTATCTGCCAGTGTGTTGTAGCTTCAACAAATAAAAGCAGGACAATGTTACATTGTTACGCAAAATGTTACACAAAAATTCAATAGGCAAAATGTAAAATATATATATATCATTATATATACCAATCTACATAATGACAGTGTTTGAGTAACGTAATACTTTCATAGTTTTATGCAGTAGCATATAGTAACTCTGCGTTTCTCCCATGAATTAAATAAGAAATCAGCAACTTGCTTTATACAATTATTCATTAAATATTTAAGCTTATTATCTTTCTCAAGAGACATAAAATTTTCATTTTTAATGGAGGCTATCTGAAAGAGTTTTTGTCACATCTGGTTGTAACAAGTACATTCAAGCAGAAAATGTGTTTTGTCTTCAGTAAGACCTGCATTACAAACTAAACAAAGGTCATAATGGGGTTTGGGCTAGTACGTATTTCAGGATGGTATGTATGGGTGAATTATTTCACTTATGTCCGCTAGTTGACCATGTTTCTGAATATTTATACATGAGAAGGCCTATTTTAAATTGTATCCTGTATTTTACTGGAAGCCAATAAAGTTGATTTAATTGGGGTGTGATGTGGGAATACCTGGAAGAACGAGTGACAACCCTGCAGAATGAGTTAGGATGCACTGCAATCTTCTACACTCAAAATCCGTGAGTGATGCAAACAAGGAATTGCAATAGTCCAATCTACTGCTCACTAAGCCATTTGCCCATATTGACTGATGTATTCCGGTCTAAGAGGTAACATATTCTACAGTGGGGACATACATAATCAGAGAGAGACAGGTTTGAGTCCAACACCTCACCAAGGTTCCTAATGTTTTGACTAGTAACACCTGATTTGCGAAAATGTTGATCGGAAAAAGACAAAGAGTTCTTTACAATTGTTTTTAGATCCAATCAAAATAAATTCAATTTGATCATGATTTAGCTTTAATTTATTTGTCAGCATAAAATATTGAATATCATTAAGGGTATTACTGAGTGTTTACAAGGATTGAGAGAAAGTTGTGGGTGATAGTGTTATGTATAATTGGGTATCATTGGCATAGAAATGATACTTGGTGCAACTTTATCACTGAAAAATTGAGCTGACAGTATCATCAGTTTGGGATAGGGAGAAGAACAGAAAAGTGTTCAGAAAAGGCATCACTGATGTGAACATAAGAAATATTGTCATTGTTGGGTTTGGTTAAATCAGATCAACTGTGTGTCCATGGATGTGACTTTTTGAATTCAGCCAGACCTGGGTTAAAAGGACTTGATGATAACATCCAAATATCTCTGATATATGTTAAATCACAATTTACCAAATATCACTTTAGAAGTTGTCACGCTCATGTGAGCAGAAAGAAGTGAATAAAAGAAATCATTTTTAAAATTAATTATATGATAAATTATATGATAAATTATTGACTTATCAAATTATCCCCCATTAGTTGTCATTATTAATAATCTAATACATGCTTACCAGATTTACTGAATATAAAAATTTCCAATATTTTTGTGGCCTTTGTGCCGAGGGCCAAATTATCCAACTCCCCAAGAAGGGATTTTGAGACAACTCACCCTAAAAGACAATTCAGCCCTGTTTTTTTTCAGACGACTTGCCCCCTGTTTTTATGCTTTTTAAAGATGATTTGCCCCTTTTTATGGAAACTTATGTCCATTTTTGATTAATGTACTGTCAAATTTCATTCTGTAAACAATATGTTTGTGTGATTTGGAGGAAATGAACTTTATAACAGCATCAAATATTAAATTATATTGTGAGCTCATATTTAACATTTTGTTTATTTAATGCAGTTTAAAGAATATTTCTGTAATTTAGCAAAGATTAATGCTGTATCGACCACCCTTCATGTTAATGTTATTTTGGAAACAGTACCAGGCAGATTAGTGTTAGTAATTTTATATGTTCAATTTTGAAGTCAATAATTTATCATATAATTAATTTTAAAAAGGATTTCTTTTATTCACTTGCTACTATTATGCAGATGACCAACAAATGCGAACTTTTGTCAATTGTCAAGCAAACTTTTTAAAATTGTATATAACAAGAAGTATAATTGGGAAGGCAGACAAAAATGCTGGAGGAAATCAAACATGTCTGATATTTTTGTGAAAATTTTGTGACTTTGCATCAGGACCCTCAAAGTCCAAATCTTCAGTCTGACTAATATAAACAACTAACTCAAATAATAGAGGCCTCCCAGCAGGCATGCAACTTTAAAATCAGGTTGAATCCAACGGTAAAATCTTGTTGAAATGCATGTAGATTTTGCAAACCATTTATAGTTGGATGCAACGGTTGAAATCATGTTGATATCAATGGGTGTAATCAGGTTAAATACAAGGGAGAAATCTAGTTGAAACACATATAGATTTTGTAAACCATTTCTGGTTGGATCCAACATATGATATCATGTTAAAATGCATTAAATCAGGTCAGAATACATGTAGATTTTGAAAAATCATTTTTGAATGTGCAAATGATTCTTAGTTAGATCCAATGTTTTAATCTAGGTTACTCCAACACACACTAATTTTTATAGAATCATGGGATTTGTATTTTTATTTCTCATTTAATAGTTCAAATTATTGGTTCTCATGTGGCTTTCTGAATTCTCATAATAATATTGTTATTAACCTTGTTCACTTTTTAACTGAATGGTTAAACAAATGGTTGGGTCAAATGGTTGTATCCCGGATGAGCACCAAAATATCTTTATCCAGATGTTCAGAGTGTCAGCACAGTTTGGCAGTTTACTGCATAAAGTAAACACCTTCTAAATTTCAGCAAATCAACTCTCTGGTAGAACCTCACCACTATATCCAGTTCACTCGAATAAGAGTATAGAAAATGTATATAACAATCTGTTTATATCTACTAGACACAGAATGAAAGAACTCCTCAGTATAGCCGTATGTTTCTGGTTCTGCACAAGAGAGGCCACACTAACTAGACCAATTCTGTAAACTACACGAAAATCAATAATTCAATGTCCTTATATGGTAAAAGATTTCTGCACTCACTACACTTCCACACACACAACACGGTTAGAAGACACAGTGACAGAGTGCGCATGTATCTACCTGCCAAATCATTTCCCAACAGCAATTATATCCCTTTAATGGGCAAATCACTCATTGAGTGCATACCAGTGAGCAACTTTCAACTTTCCAGCTTCATGTTGGGCCAGGAATCAAACCCAGGGTCTGACAAAAATAGTATACTAGAAACCAGTAAAATCCTGTACTGCTCTCGAAGAAATCGTTATGACCTTGTTAGTATAATGACGTGTACACAAAATGACTAACTGGTTATTCCAGAGCCTATTGAGGACACAGAAAAATAAATTATCAAGAATCTTAATACGCTAATTTTGAATTTGGTTATCCTAGCTTTGAGATTGTCAAACATGCTCTGTTTAAGATGAAAAGTTGTCTCAATTTTAAACCAGTCATTCAAAATATGTCTGCACTTTCTCTGTTGCCCTCCATTTCAAACACACTTAAATGTGACCACCAATCTCTTGCATAGCTCAGGACCTGGTCAACCTGGTGTCTCTTACTACAAACTGAGTATCTCCAAAAATTACTGATCTGCTGGATAATATAAAATATGTCTCAAACTGACAAAAAAATGGGACAGTCTATTGAAAGCCCTAGCCAATTAGGAATACAGATATAAAAATAAATATTTCATAATCCACTTTCAATAAAAGATTAAAAATTGACAATACACCAGAGGCCACCTTTACTGCAGGGAATTTCCAATAACACTTCCAAAACAGTTACATTTATTGTTATCTGAAAGGCTTTTAGAAGCAGGTTTTTTTAATGATAGCCCAGAATGAAGTAACACTATTGCAGTCATAGGAAATGGTTCTACAGTGTCAATATCCAAAAATTTATCACAGTTTTGTTATAGACTAATATCCCATAGATGAAGGTTATAATTACATGAAAAACCCTATTTAAAAAGTTTTATAAACAGAGTTTTGAACATATAATATTAGGATTTTTAAAGAGAGCAGACCAATATAATTTTTCCATGAATGGATTATATTCTATCCAGTTATTTACAGCAGTAGGATATTTTGCTGTATAGGTCAAGAAAGCAAACATATCCTTAGCAGACACTTTCTTATTTCACTTTTCAGATTTTATAGTTCTTATTTTTTCATAAATAAGGAATGTCATATGTCTCACATTTGTCAAGTATCTTATTATTCAAAATTTGTTGTTTCCATTAGAAAGGCATTGAGCAAATCAATGAATTGTAGAACCGACCTGGAATGTAGCATTCAATTTTTTCATTTAAATACACCCAAGAGACAACATATTATTATCAACTTGGTCACTCAAGTTCATTATTCTATTTCTGTCAAAAAATCAAACTGTTTTTCTGAGATGCATCCCACCAACCAAGTTTTGTTACAAAGTTTCTCTTGAAGGATTTCTAAATATGAATTGGGAGTCATTGTGGATATCTGATGTCAACATTTGAGTATCTGCTGTAGAAATTGCTTGAAGGACTCAAAAAGGTCTTTTAGGACATCTGGTTTTGTGACAAAATTTCCCTGTTGGTTACTTTAAACATTTTCTTTACAAGGTGACACCATTTATCTGCCGAATTTACTGAATCTGCCAATTGAACACACTCAATCCAGGTGGCCTTTAATGAAATAATTGTGCTTTCAAAGTTAACCATTGTTTAAACCCTCAATTTAAGATTATTCATTATTGTATCTTTGTTAACCTTTCGTCTATTATTTTGGTCCCACAAAAAGCTAAAAGGTATTTGATGGACCTTTTTAATGAAGTCTTGAGGAACATAAACCAAGCTACAAATATCTATGATTCAGCACATTATTAGGGTTTTAATGATCACAATCTTATCTGTCACACTAATTGAGAATCTAGACCATGTTTTCAAATTTCAAACGTCTCAGAAAACTGAACGCCAAAAGCTTAGAAAGACCTTTCTTAATTTTACTTGATACTTCCTTGTCCAAACTTATCTTGCCTCCAAGGGATATAATTTTTCTGTCTTTCTGTCTCACTCTCGATGGGCGTCGCTTGTTTCTTGGGGTCATTTACCGGCCCCCTGCCTCATCTGTAGTAAAATTTTTTGAAGATTTTCTGTCATATGTGGGTTTTCTGTCTTCCTTATCCTCCTCCTTTGTCATTTGTGGTGATTTTAATCTTCATGTCGACATTATGTCTCCAACAGTCTCTGAATTTAAATCAGTCATTGATTCTTGCTGTCTGTCCCGATACATTGATTTTCCAACTCACCTTCATGGTCATACCTTAGATTTGTTGATGGCTCCATCCGAGTTCTCTGCAATTTCTGATGTGAAAGGTTCAGGCTTCATTAGTGATCACAAAATTATCTCTTGTGTGGTTGACTTTCCATCTTTGGATACACCAATTCAGAAAGTTGTTACCTTCCGTTAGAAGACTAAACAGCTCATCAAACAAGCCCAAAGATGGATAACTGATGAGTATAGAACTGCCAAGTGCATGAGAAGGCAGTATGAACATGCCTGGAGAAGAGACAAATCCTCTGAAAATTGTTCCCGTCTTCGACGGCAGATAAACAGATGTAACCACATTCTAAATAGAAACAAGGGGTGTTTCTACCATGATCTAGTTAGTGAAAATTGCGGTGATGGCATGCACTAAATAGAACATTGAGTTGGTCAAATTCTACTGTCCTCCCATCCTTTGATGATGAAAAATCTTTAGCGAACAGATTTGGTTCGTTTTTCATTGATAAAAATAAAAAGATTTGAGACACCTTTAAATACACCCGATCTCAGGTTGTTCACCCAGACAAGGAGCCGCCGACTTTCAGTTCCTTTCAAATTGTCACTGATACTAAAGTCCTTAAGTTTATTAAGGAATCTCCTTCAAAAACTTGCTCCCTTGATCCATGCCCCACTCACATTGTGAAACAATGTATTGACATTCTTCTCCCTTCATTGACTAAACTGGTTAACCTGTCCCTCAAAAATGGCATTTTCCCTAATCCTTTCAAACAGGCTATTGTCACACCCCTCCTCAAAAAGTCCACCCTTTCAAAAGAGGACTAGACGCTATCGACCGGTATCCGGTCTTAGCTTCTTGTCAAAATTGGTCGAGCAAATTGTGGTTGCCCAAATTAGATCTCACATGGATTCTCATGATCTTGGTAACACTTTCCAGTCCGTGGCTTTTGATACTATCGATCATGACACACTCCTATCCTGTTTGTCGTCTAGATTTGGTTTTGCTGGATCGGCACTAAAATGGTTTAGATCCTACCTCCAGGATCGTTTTCAGTCAGTCAAAATTGGTTCCAGTCTTTCGCATTTGTTCAAATTGAAGTTTGGAGTCCCCCAAGGTTCTGTCTTAGGTCCTCTTTTGTTTTCCCTCTACACGACACCTATTGGTCAAGTCATCAGAAAATATACCGGAGCCCGTTATCACTTCTATGCGGACGACACTCAGCTGTTCATTCACTTATCCCCTGATGATAGTCTCAAGTCTTTTGACCGTCTTAAATCGTGTTTGAATGATATTCAGGTCTGGATGTCTGAAAACAAACTCAAGCAAATCCTGATAAAATAGAATTCATAGTCTTCGGTGCCAAAGACAGACACAAATGGCTCAGTGACTCATTTCTTGTCAATATCCTGGGTAATTGCCTCTCTCCCACAGATGTTGTATGCAATCTGGGTGTTCTGGTTGATGCAAAGTTTTGTTTCACCAAACACGTAAATTCTGTTATCAAATCCTGTTTTATTAGCCTCAGAGACCTTCATCGCATCAGGAGGTTTCTTTCTGTGGATACATCAGTGGTGATTGCAAATGCTCTGGTCAGTAGTCGTTTGGATTATTGCAATTCTCTTTTTCGAAGTTTGTCATCCCGAAATGCTACAAGGCTCCAATATGTTCAAAATGCGCTTGCACAGTTTGTCACTGGTGCTTCAAAGTACACTCACATTACATCCAACCTTAGGACACTTCATTGGCTATCCATTAAACAATGTATTATCTTCAAAACCCTAGTTTTGGTTTATAAGTACCTCACCACTGGCCACCCTAAGTATTTTGCACCATATCTCCCCTGGTACAAATCTGCCATAAATACAAGATGTTCCAATCCCAAAAATTTGTTCCTTCAGATTCCCTCTTACTGTGCTTCCATCATAAATCAAAGGTCCATTTTAACAATAGTTTCTCATATGATGCCCCTAAGTTATGGAATGATCTTCCAAATCTTTCCAGCTTCAAAAGTCGACTCAAAACCTACCTATTTCAGAAATCATTCCCACCATAGCTTCTTACTACCGAATATCGAACTCTCTGGGAACGACTCGGAACATGTCTAATGTCTTATGACTTATGCCTTACGAATTGGATGGTGTGCCTTAGAATCTGTTGATACGGAGATTAAGAACTTGGACAACTGATTGATTGATTGATTGATTGACTGGTCTTATTTTTTATGAAGTTTCCAAACTGAACACTAACCAAATATTTTAAGTTTGTTAAACACTAACTAGAAATAAATATTGTACATGAGTGTTGAATTTGCCTCAAAATAATGCCTTATTATTAGAACATTATTTGAGACAAATTAACACCATTTGAAAGCTTTTAGACATTGGAAAGAAGAAAAACCCAGCTTATCAAGTCAAAGGCTTTTTCAAAGTCTAACAAAGTTAATAGTCCTGGGAGATGTGAGTTGGAGGTAAAATTGATTAAGTCAATGATTATTCATACACCTGCATAAATAGACCTACCCTTAACACAGCCAACTTGATATGGTCTTACAATTTTGGTCAAAATAGTCTGTAAGTGGGAAGTATTGGTAAGATGTTATAATCTGTATTCAAGACACTAATTGGTCGCCAATTTTTGAGCTGACACAAATTTACATCTTTTTTAGAAACGAGTAATAAATCCTCGTTTCTGGTGAACAGATAATTTTCAGTTTTTCAAAGACCATTTATAGATATTAAAAACAAAGTGTTTGATCTTAGACCCAAAGAATTTGTACTGGCATACCATCACAATTAGGAGATTTGTTGTTAGAGAAACCTTGAAGTGCTTTCGAACATTCTTCAATTGCAATAGATTGACCACAAAATAATTTATCAGAAAATGTTTGTATTTGAGTTTGACAGAAACTCCGATAATTAGAGTTTCAACAAATTTACCAGAGTATCTACTAGCCCTGTACAGATTCTGACAAAGGCCTTTTCTATGTTAATGATATCCTTTTCCTGTGTGATACATCCACTTGGGGTTTCTAGGCACCTTATTCATTTAGTACCATAATTTCCTTTTTCAATGGCTCGGAAATACTTTGAACACTTTTAATGGGCAAAACACTCATTGAGTGCATACCAGTGAGCAACTTTCAACTTTCCAGCTTCATGTTGGGCCAGGAATCAAACCCAGGGCCTGACAAAAATAGTATACTAGAAACCAGTAAAATCCTGTACTGCTCTCGAAGAAATCATTATGACCTTGTTAGTATAATGACGTGTACACAAAATGACTAACTGGTTATTCCAGAGCCTATTGAGGACACAGAAAAATAAATTATCAAGAATCTTAATACACTAATTTTGAATTTGGTTATCCTAGCTTTGAGATTGTCAAACATGCTCTGTTTAAGATGAAAAGTTGTCTCAATTTTAAACCAGTCATTCAAAATATGCCTGCACTTTCTCTGTTGCCCTCCATTTCAAACACACTTAAATGTGTCCACCAATCTCTTGCATAGCTCAGGACCTGGTCAACCTGGTGTCTCTTACTACAAACTGAGTATCTCCAAAAATTACTGATCTGCTGGGTAATATAAAATATGTTTCAAACTGACAAAAAAATGGGACAGTCTATTGAAAGCCCTAGCCAATTAGGAATACGTACATAAAAATAAATATTTCATAATCCACTTTCAATAAAAGATTAAAAATTGACAATACACCAGAGGCCACCTTTACTGCAGGGAATTTCCAATAACACTTCCAAAACAGTTACATTTATTGTTATCTGAAAGGCTTTTAGAAGCAGGTTTTTTTTTATTTTAGCCCAGAATGAAGTAACACTATTGCAGTCATAGGAAAATGGTTCTATAGTGTCAATATCCAAACATTTATCACAGTTTTGTGATAGACTAATATCCCATAGATGAAGGTTATAATTACATGAAAACCCTATTTAAAAAGTTTTATAAACAGAGTTTTGAACATATAATATTAGGATTTTTAAAGAGAGCAGACCAATATAATTTTTCCATGAATGGATTATATTCTATCCAGTTATTTACAGCAGTAGGATATTTTGCTGTATAGGTCAAGAAAGCAAATATATCCTTAGCAGACACTTTCTTATTTCACTTTTCAGATTTTATAGTTCTTATTTTTTCATAAATAAGGAATGTCATATGTCTCACATTTGTCAAGTTTCTTGTTATTCAAAATTTGTTGTTTCCATTAGAAAGGCATTGAGCAAATCAATGAATTGTAGAACCGACCTGGAATGTAGCATTCAATTTTTTCATTTAAATACACCCAAGAGACAACATATTATTATCAACTTGGTCACTCAAGTTCATTATTCTATTTCTGTCAAAAAATCAAACTGTTTTTCTGAGATGCATCCCACCAACCAAGTATTGTTACAAAGTTTCTCTTGAAGGATTTCTAAATATGAATTGGGAGTCATTGTGGATATCTGATGTCAACATTTGAGTATCTGGCTGTAGAAATTGCTTGAAGGACTCAAAAAGGTCCTTAAGGACATCTGGTTTTGTGACAAAATTTCCCTGTTGGTTACTTTAAACATTTTCTTTACAAGGTGACACCATTTATCTGCCGAATTTACTGAATCTGCCAATTGAACACACTCAATCCAGGTGGCCTTTAATGAAATAATTGTGCTTTCAAAGTTAACCATTGTTTAAACCCTCAATTTAAGATTATTCATTATTGCATCTTTGTTAACTTTTCGTCTATTATTTTGGTCCCACAAAAAGCTAAAAGGTATTTGATGGACCTTTTTAATGAAGTCTTGAGGAACATAAACCAAGCTACAAATATCTATGATTCAGCACATTATTAGGGTTTTAATGATCACAATCTTATCTGTCACACTAATTGAGAATCTAGACCATGTTTTCAAATTTCAAATGTCTCAGAAAACTGAACGCCAAAAGCTTAGAAAGACCTTTCTTAATTTTACTTGATGCTTCCTTGTCCAAACGTATCTTGCCTCCAAGGGATATAATTTTTCTGTCTTTCTGTCTCACTCTCAATGGGCGTCGCTTGTTTCTTGGGGTCATTTACCGGCCCCCTGCCTCATCTGTAGTAAAATTTTTTGAAGATTTTCTGTCATATGTGGGTTTTTTGTCTTCCTTATCCTCCTCCTTTGTCATTCGTTGTGGTTTTAGTCTTCATGTCGACATTATGTCTCCAACAGTCTCTGAATTTAAATCAGTCATTGATTCTTGCTGTCTGTCCCAATACATTGATTTTCCAACTCACCTTCATGGTCATACCTTAGATTTGTTGATGGCTCCATCCGAGTTCTCTGCAATTTCTGATGTGAAAGGTTCAGGCTTCATTAGTGATCACAAAATTATCTCTTGTGTGGTTGACTTTTCATCTTTGGATACACCAATTCAGAAAGTTGTTACCTTCCGTTAGTATCATAAATTGAATATTGATAAATTCAGAAGTGACCTCCTGACTATTCCGTTTGTTAGCTCACCATCTGATGACATAGATTTATTGCATGAACAGTACATGTCTGGTTTGTCTGGCCTTCTAGATATTCATGCACCAGTGAAGACTAAACAGCTCATCAAACCAGCCCCAAGCTGGATAACTGATGAGTATAGAACTGCCAAGTGCATGAGAAGGCAGTATGAACGTGCCTGGAGAAGAGACAAATCCTCTGAAAATTGTTCCCGTCTTCGATGACAGATAAACAGATGTAACCACATTCTAAATAGAAACAAGGGGTGTTTCTACCATGATCTAGTTAGTGAAAAGTGCTGTGATAGTAAGAGGTTATGGCATGCACTAAATAGAACATTGAGTTGGTCAAATTCTACTGTCCTCCCATCCTTTGATGATGAAAAATCTTTAGCAAACAGATTTGGTTCGTTTTTCATTGATAAAATTAAAAAGATTTGAGACACCTTTAAATACACCCGATCTCAGGTTGTTCACCCAGACAAGGAGCCGCCCACTTTCAGTTCCTTTCAAATTGTTACTGATACTAAAGTCCTTAAGTTTATCAAGGAATCCCCTTCAAAAACTTGCTCCCTTGATCCATGCCCCACTCACATTGTGAAACAATGTATTGACATTCTTCTCCCTTCATTAACTAAACTAGTTAACCTGTCCCTCAAAAATGGCATTTTCCCTAATCCTTTCAAACAGACTATTGTCACACCCCTCCTCAAAAAGTCCACCCTTTCAAAAGAGGACTAGAAGCTATCGACCGGTGTCCGGTCTTAGCTTCTTGTCAAAATTGGTTGAGCAAATTGTGGCTGCCCAAATTAGATCTCACATAAATTCTCATGATCTTGGTAACACTTTCCAGTCAGCCTATAAGTTGGGGCACTCAACAGAAACTGCCTTGTTGTGCATCAAAAATGAGATTTAATTATCTCTGTCCAAGGGCATGCCTACAACACTAGTGCTACTCGACCTGTCCACGGCTTTTGATACTATCGATCATGACACACTCCTATCCTGTTTGTCATCTAGATTTGATTTTGCTGGATTGGCACTAAAATGGTTTAGATCCTACCTCCAGGATCGTTTTCAGTCAGTCAAAATTGGTTCCAGTCTTTCGCATTTGTTCAAATTGAAGTTTGGAGTCCCCCAAGGTTCTGTCTTAGGTCCTCTTCTGTTTTCCCTCTACACAACACCTATTGGTCAAGTCATCAGAAAATATACCGGAGTCTGTTACCACTTCTATGCGGATGACACTCAGCTGTTCATTCACTTATACCCTGATGATAGTCTCAAGTCTTTTGACCGTCTTAAATCGTGTTTGAATGATATTCAGGTCTGGATGTCTGAAAACAAACTCAAGCAATCCTGATAAAACAGAATTCATAGTCTTCGGTGCCAAAGACAGACACAAATGGCTCAGTGACTCATTTCCTGTCAATATCCTGGGTAATTGCCTCTCTCCCACAGATGTTGTATGCAATCTGGGTGTTCTGGTTGATGCAAAGTTTTGTTTCACCAAACACGTAAATTCTGTTATCAAATCCTGTTTTATTAGCCTCAGGGACCTTCATCACATCAGGAGGTTTCTTTCTGTAGATACATCAGTGGTGATTGCAAATGCTCTGGTCAGTAGTCGTTTGGATTATTGCAATTCTCTTTTTCGCAGTTTGTCATCCCGAAATGCTACAAGGCTGCAATATGTTCAAAATGCACTTGCACGGTTTGTCACTGGTGCTTCAAAGTACACTCACATTACATCCAACCTTAGGACACTTCATTGGCTACCCATTAGACAATGTATTGTCTTCAAACCCCTAGTTTTGGTTGATAAGTACCTCACCACTGGCCACCCTAAGTATTTTGCACCATATCTCCCCTTGTACAAATCTGCCATGAATACAAGACGTTCCAATCCCAAAAATTTGTTCCTTCAGATTCCCTCTTACTGTACTTCCATCCATAAATCAAAGGTCCATTTTAACAATAGTTTTTCATATGATGCCCCTAAGTTATGGAATGATCTTCCAAATCTCTCCAGCTTCAAAAGTCGACTCAAAACCTACCTATTTCAGAAATCATTCCCACCATAGCTTCTTACTACCGAATACCGAACTCTCTGGGAACGACTCGGAACATGTCTAGTGCCTGACTTATGCCTTACGAATTGGATGGTGTGCCTTAGAATCCGTTGATACGGAGATTAAGAGCTTGGACAACTGATTGATTGATTGATTGATTGGTCTTATTTTTTATGAAGTTTCCAAACTGAACACTAACCAAATATTTTAAGTTTGTTAAACACTAACTAGAAATAAATATTGTACATGAGTGTTGAATTTGCCTCAAATTAATGCCTTATTATTAGAACATTATTTGAGACAATTTAACACCATTTGAAAGCTTTTAGACATTGGAAAGAAGAAAAACCCAGCTTATCGAGTCAAAGGCTTTTTCAAAGTCTAACAAAGTTAATAATCCTGGGAGATGTGAGTTGGAGTTAAAATTGATTAAGTCAATGATTATTCATACACCTGCATAAATAGACCTACCCTTAACACAGCCAACTTGATATGGTCTTACAATTTTGGTCAAAATAGTCTGTAAGTGGGAAGTATTGGCAAGATGTTATAATCTGTATTCAAGACACTAATTGGTCGCCAATTTTTGAGCTGACACAAATTTAAATCTTTTTTAGAAACGAGTAATAAATCTTCGTTTCTGGTGAACAGATAATTTTCAGTTTTTCAAAGACCATTTATAGATATTAAAAACAAAGTGTTTGATCTTAGACCCAAATAATTTGTACTGGCATACCATCACAATTAGGAGATTTGTTGTTAGAGAAACCTTGAAGTGCTTTCGAACATTCTTCAATTGCAATAGATTGACCACAAAATAATTTATCAGAAAATGTTTGTATTTGAGTTTGACAGAAACTCCGATAATTAGAGTTTCAACAAATTTACCAGAGTATCTACTAGCCCTGTACAGATTCTGACAAAGGCCTTTTCTATGTTAATGATATCCTTTTCCTGTGTGATACATCCACTTGGGGTTTCTAGGCACCTTATTCATTTAGTACCATAATTTCCTTTTTCAATGGCTCGGAAATACTTTGAACACTTTTAATGGGCAAAACACTCATTGAGTGCATACCAGTGAGCAACTTTCAACTTTCCAGCTTCATGTTGAGCCAGGAATCAAACCCAGGGCCTGACAAAAATAGTATACTAGAAACCAGTAAAATCCTGTACTGCTCTCGAAGAAATCTTCATGACTTTGTTAGTATAATGACGTGTACACAAAATGACTAACTGGTTATTCCAGAGCCTATTGAGGACACAGAAAAATAAATTCTCAAGAATACACTAATTTTGAATTTGGTTATCCTAGCTTTGAGATTGTTAATCATGCTCTGTTTAAGATGAAAAGTTGTCTCAATTTTAAACCAGTCATTCAAAATATGCCTGCACTTTCTCTGTTGCCCTCCATTTCAAACACACTTAAATGTGTCCACCAATCTCTTGCATAGCTCAGGACCTGGTCAACCTGGTGTCTCTTACTACAAACTGAGTATCTCCAAAAATTACTGATCTGCTGGGTAATATAAAATATGTCTCAAACTGACAAAAAAATGGGACAGTCTATTGAAAGCCCTAGCCAATTAGGAATACGTACATAAAAATAAATATTTCATAATCCACTTTCAATAAAAGATTAAAAATTGACAATACACCAGAGGCCACCTTTACTGCAGGGAATTTCCAATAACACTTCCAAAACAGTTACATTTATTGTTATCTGAAAGGCTTTTAGAAGCAGGTTTTTTTATTTTAGCCCAGCATGAAGTAACACTATTGCAGTCATAGGAAAATGGTTCTATAGTGTCAATATCCAAACATTTATCACAGTTTTGTGATAGACTAATATCCCATAGATGAAGGTTATAATTACATGAAAAACCCTATTTAAAAAGTTTTATAAACAGAGTTTTGAACATATAATATTAGGATTTTTAAAGAGAGCAGACCAATATAATTTTTCCATGAATGGATTATATTCTATCCAGTTATTTACAGCAGTAGGATATTTTGCTGTATAGGTCAAGAAAGCAAACATATCCTTAGCAGACACTTTCTTATTTCACTTTTCAGATTTTATAGTTCTTATTTTTTCATAAATAAGGAATGTCATATGTCTCAAATTTGTCAAGTTTCTTATTATTCAAAATTTGTTGTTTCCATTAGAAAGGCATTGAGCAAATCAATGAATTGTAGAACCGACCTGGAATGTAGCATTCAATTTTTTCATTTAAATACACCCAAGAGACAACATATTATTATCAACTTGGTCACTCAAGTTCATTATTCTATTTCTGTCAAAAAATCAAACTGTTTTTCTGAGATGCATCCCACCAACCAAGTATTGTTACAAAGTTTCTCTTGAAGGATTTCTAAATATGAATTGGGAGTCATTGTGGATATCTGATGTCAACATTTGAGTATCTGGCTGTAGAAATTGCTTGAAGGACTCAAAAAGGTCCTTAACCCTCAAGCAACCAAGCTATTTCGGCGACTAATATGACCAAGTGGGGTCATTTATGAGCCCATTGATATTATATTGAAATATTTACATATACATGAGTGTTTCATTATTTTTTCTATTTGTTGCATTTTCTAATATATTTGTACATCACATTATGCTAAAATGTATAGTTTTGACCTATTTTTTCACAAGAAAGCTGCCAAAGCACACAATGATAAACAATATTACATTTATTTAGACAACCCCTGCTTGCTGCATCTTGCAATATGTATGTTAAATTTAATTTCTTTTGTATTTTCTTTATTGTTAAAATCTCATGAAATCGTAATAAAAGCAAATAAAAATAAAGCTCCTTTGTATGAAATAGATATTTCAATATGGTACTATAACTATTTACATGCATCAATGTGTAGAATAAGCAGTGCTTTGCAAATATGCCAAGACATTTCCACAAACTCAAAAACAGATTAGTTACTTTTGTTCAAGCTTGTCCAAAACATCAAATTATTGTTTGCTAATGTATAATAACATATCTATTAAATGCTTGGACATAGTAATAAAGTAATAATTATATAGCCATTGAGATTTGTGTCTTGTTTGGCATGATAATGTCAACATTTGCCGGGCCTGCCTGCTTCCTTTGGTTGTTCGGTTATCAAAGTTTGGTACTTCAGAATGCATCTAAATGTTGTTCTTGGCATTGTAGCTGAGACAATGTATCTTTTATCTGAGACAATGTATCGTTCAAATTACACAAATTATTATGGGTCATGGTTGCTTCTTTACAAAAGGTCCGATCATAACAGATTTATGTACTGTCAATTGGTTTCCACTGTTATTTTTTATTTTCATAATGAGTTTCATAGCTCTCTTTGTTTTCATTTAGCATCCTTGTTGGTTTCTAATGCAATGAGATCTATTTGTGATGTAATAAGCAAAGGAAATATTGATGCCTCATATAATGGTGTTGTTTTGTTATCCCTGGTGGTGTCTATATCATGCCCTTGTCATAATGGTGATATACGGGAGGATTTTTCCCCAGTTTACAGTCTGGCCTGTGTCAGCTCTGTGTTGGTCATGCTGATGATTTCTTTTTTCATGTAAATACATTATTGCAAACCTTGGTTTGATTTTTAGAGGGGCTCCTTGAGCTCATCCCGTGCCTGCCAACTTGTTACAAGCATGGTTGTCCAGGAGTTCTAGCACCACTATGGGCCTGTGTCTGGCCTATTTGGTCTTTTCTTCTAGGCATACCTTGCCCTGCTTGTATGTATGGTATGCACATCATGTTTGCATTTTATATAGGTTGATTTGACATGTCAGAGATATGATCGTCACTGTCTGGTGCTGACCATCAACGGACAGGTGCAAGCATGCTTGTCCATGTGTTCTAGCACCACTATGGGCCTGTGTCTGGCCTATTTGGTCTTTTCTTCTAGGCATACCTTGCCCTGCTTGTATGTATGGTATGTAGGATAGGATAGGATATTTAAAATTTTAAGTGCAACAACACTAATGTGTTATACTGCACTATAAAAACATTAACTACTATAAATACTTTAACTAATATTCACAAACATATATATATACAAATAATTAAAAACTGGCAAAAATACCAAACAAAAACACAAGATTATACGAAATGACTAGAATAAACAATGTAAAAAATCAATCAACAATACATAAACAACAAACAAAATAAAGTGTAAAAATACAAAGTATAGATCAATATCACAGAACAACACGTCTAAAGACTACATATTACAGAATAAATTAACATGAAGAACAAAACACAAAATAAATTAATTAAAACTTTTTAAACAGGCCACATTCTTTTAAATAATTAATGATATTAAAAACATTTTCACAAAATAATTTTTGCATTGTATTAACATTTCTATAATATTTAATTCTGGTGTCACGTAGGTCGATACAGTCTAATAATATATGCTTGACTGTATCGGGACAATGACATGGAATGCACCAGGGCATATCTTCACCTTCAACAGATAACTATGGGTAAAATAAGTGTGTCCTATACGGGCTCGAGTTATAACTATTTCCTCCCTACGAGATAAACCCGTCCAAACATAAAAATCTCCTACTGTAGGGTTTATTTGGAATAGTTTATTATCAGGACATGCATTCCACTGAGCTTGCCACTTTTGTTTAAAAACACTATTTACATTCACTTTCAAGTCTGTATAGGGGACTTTCAAGTCTAAAACATTAAAATTCAAGGCCTGTTTTGCAAGCTCATCTGCTTTTTCATTGCCCTTTATGCCTACGTGACTTGGAACCCAAGCTAAAACAAGTTTCTTATTCACTGACAAACAATCATTATAAAGTTTTAAAATATCTTGAATAAAAGGATGATCACAGGTGTTGCTATCAAGAGCTTGAAGACTAGATAAAGAATCGGTGAATATGATAAAACGATTCCCATCACAATTTTTAACAATATTGAAAGCCATTTTAAGAGCCTGTAATTCAGCTGTGAATATACTAGCATTGCCAGGAAGCCTGACTTGGGCACTGAGGTTATTAGATGTAGCACCTGCAGCAACCCTATTTTCTGCCTTCGATCCATCAGTATATATAGCCCTATGGTCAGGATAACAACCTTTCAACTCAGCAAATAGACTTTGAAAAAGACAATCATCACCAAGGTGTTTCTTTTGATGGGTTAGATACAAGTCTATGTGAGGCTTCTGTATAGTCCAGGGTGGGTCATCTGGCAATGACACAGTCTGAATTAAATCCAGCTGAGGACAGACCACAGACAAATCTTCCTCTACACGATGCCCAAAAGATCTTATTGCAGATGGTTTCTTATCATACAGATCATAATACTGGGGGTTAAAAACAACATCATAAGCTGGATTGTCAGGATTACTTCTCAATTTCAAAGCATATTGAACACATAACTTATCAAACCTTAAATACAAGGGTGGTTCATTTGCCTCTACATACAAGCTTTGCATTGGAGAAGTCCTGAAGGCTCCCAGGCATATTCTTAGGCCCTGGTTTTGAATGGGTTCCAATTTCTTAAGATAAGACTTACGAGCAGAACTAAAAACAGCACAACCATATTCCAATCTGGAACGAACAAATGAACGATAAAGTCTCATTAAAACACTTCTATCTGCTCCCCAATCCATTTTGGCAACTACTTTCAGTAGATTCATAGCTTTTTCACATTTCTGGCGAACATAATCTATATGTGCCTTAAAATTAAGTTTTCTGTCAAAGATAACACCAAGGAACTTAGTTTGTGAAACAACAGGGATTTGTGAATTATATATTGTCAATGTTGGGTCTGGATGAAGTTTTCTTTTATTACAGAAATGCATGCAAACAGTTTTGGTTTTAGAAAATCTAAAACCATTTTCATCAGCCCATTTCTCTACTTTATTCAAACACAATTGAAGTTGCCTTTCTATTGAAGCCATATTTCTAGAAGAACAAGTGATTGAGAAATCATCAACAAAAAGAGACTTTTCAAAGCTAGCTGGAATCACATCAGCAATACTGTTAATCTTTAAAATAAACAACGTAACAGAGAGGATGCTGCCCTGGGGAACACCCATCTCTTGCCCATGTATATCGGAATAAACAGATCCTAAACGAACTCTAAAAACTCTGTTTGATAAAAAATTCTGAATAAACATGGGCATTCGCCCCCTTAGGCCTACTTTATGTAGATCTCTTATAACGCCATACTTCCATACTGTATCGTAGGCTTTTTCTAAATCAAAAAATACAGAGACTACATGGTTGCCTTTTAAAAAGGAATCTCTAATAAAAGATTCAAGTCTTATTAATTGGTCTGTTGTAGTTCGACCTTTTCTAAAACCACTTTGATATTTTGTTAAAATATTATTTTTCTCAAGGAACCAAACTAATCTAGTATTAATCATTCTTTCCATGGTTTTGCATAAACAGCTCGTCAGGGAAATGGGGCGATAATTGGACGGGTTTTTTGGGTCTTTGCCTGGTTTAGGAATAGGTATTACAGTGGCCTCTTTCCAGCATTCAGGAATTTCACCTGAAGCCCATATATCATTAAATATATCAAGTAACACCATAAGTGAGTCTCTTGGTAAATGTTTTAGCAGCTGATAATGGATCTCATCTGGACCAGTGGCTGTGTCATGAGACTTATTCATAGCATCACATAGTTTTCTAATGGTAAATGGTACATTGTAGTTTTCAGAGTTGTCTGTGTCAAAATCCAAGTGTTCTTTTTCAGATTTCTCTTTATATTTTTGAAACTCTGTACGGTAATTGTTGCTGCTAGAATTCTTGCGGATTTCTTCGGCCAACCTATTTGCTATATCAACTCTTTCTGTTATTTTTGTCCCATCATTATTTTCCAGATGGTGTATTGTGGTGTTACTTTGTTTGCCACTTATTTTCCTAATCATTTCCCATACCTTCTTTGCTGGTGTCTTTACATTTAGTTTTGATACATATTCATGCCACGATTTCCTTTTACTTTCTTTAATTATTTTACGAGCATTAGCTTGACAGGTTTTATATTCATTTATGTTATCCGATGTAGGATTTATACGGCATTTATCCATTGCATTTTGACGAGCCTTAACAGCTTTTTTGCATTCACTGTTGAACCATGGTTTGTAGCTACCAGTGGACTGTCCAGTTGACTTTGGCACACATTTTGTTGCTATGTCATTTAACTTATTTAAAAATGCAGGAAATTTTTCTGTAGAGTCAGTAAAATTATGTCTATTAATATCCAGAGAACACTGAAGTTTGAATTTTGGTATGGTATGTACATCATGCTTGTATTTTATATAGGTTGATTTGACATGTCAGAGATATGATCGTCACTTTCTGGTGCTGACCATCAATGGACAGGTGCTAGTTTTATCCTCATTTTGGGCATTCAGAATCTGTCTCAATGCTTGTCCAGCTGTAAATCTTTCTATTCTAGCTTTGTTGGTCATGCTTTTACCCATAATAGTTGATTGTAATGCTCAGAGTTGACAAATTGCAATACTATCTTAAGTAATGTTGTCACAAATCTCATTGATCTTCCTGGGGTCATAAGTGACCCCACAGAAGTTTTGCTTACCCTTGCCACACAGATTGGCTGATCCTTGCAAAACTCTATGAACAAATTTAAGAGAGATAGATTGACAAATTCACGGTAGAAGACATTATGGACATTAAAACGTAAAAAATGGTACACACATATATATGTGCCCGGAGTCATAAATGACCCCACTTGGTCACTTGAGGGTTAAGGACCAAAATTTCCCTCTTGGTTACTTTAAACATTTTCTGTATTTGCTGTATAGGTCAAGAAAGCAAACATATCCTTAGCAGACACTTTCTTATTTCACTTTTCAGATTTTATAGTTCTTATTTTTTCATAAATAAGGAATGTCATATGTCTCACATTTGTCAAGTTTCTTGTTATTCAAAATTTTTTCTTTCCATTAGAAAGGCATTGAGCAAATCAATGAATTGTAGAACCGACCTGGAATGTAGCATTCAATTTTTTCATTTAAATACACCCAAGAGACAACATATTATTATCAACTTGGTCACTCAAGTTCATTATTCTATTTCTGTCAAAAAATCAAACTGTTTTTCTTTAATGAAATAATTGTGCTTTCAAAGTTAACCATTGTTTAAACCCTCAATTTAAGATTATTCATTATTGCATCTTTGTTAACTTTTCATCTATTATTTTGGTCCCACAAAAAGCTAAAAGGTATTTGATGGACCTTTTTAATGAAGTCTTGAGGAACATAAACCAAGCTACAAATATCTATGATTCAGCACATTATTAGGGTTTTAATGATCACAATCTTATCTGTCACACTAATTGAGAATCTAGACCATGTTTTCAAATTTCAAACGTCTCAGAAAACTGAACGCCAAAAGCTTAGAAAGACCTTTCTTAATTTTACTTGATGCTTCCTTGTCCAAACTTATCTTGCCTCCAAGGGATATAATTTTTCTATCTTTCTGTCTCACTCTCAATGGGCGTCACTTGTTTCTTGGGGTCATTTACCGGCCCCCTGCCTCATCTGTAGTAAAATTTTTTGAAGATTTTCTGTCATATGTGGGTTTTTTGTCTTCCTTATCCTCCTCCTTTGTCATTCGTTGTGATTTTAATCTTCATGTCGACATTATGTCTCCAACAGTCTCTGAATTTAAATCAGTCATTGATTCTTGCTGTCTGTCCCAATACATTGATTTTCCAACTCACCTTCATGGTCATACCTTAGATTTGTTGATGGCTCCATCCGAGTTCTCTGCAATTTCTGATGTGAAAGGTTCAGGCTTCATTAGTGATCACAAAATTATCTCTTGTGTGGTTGACTTTTCATCTTTGGATATACCAATTCAGAAAGTTGTTACCTTCCGTTAGTATCATAAATTGAATATTGATAAATTCAGAAGTGACCTCCTGACTATTCCGTTTGTTAGCTCACCATCTGATGACATAGATTTATTGCATGAACTGGTTTGTCTGGCCTTCTAGATATTCATGCACCAGTGAAGACTAAACAGCTCATCAAACCAGCCCCAAGATGGATAACTGATGAGTATAGAACTGCCAAGTGCATGAGAAGGCAGTATGAACGTGCCTGGAGAAGAGACAAATCCTCTGAAAATTGTTCCCGTCTTCGATGACAGATAAACAGATGTAACCACATTCTAAATAGAAACAAGGGGTGTTTCTACCATGATCTAGTTAGTGAAAATTGCGGTGATAGTAAGAGGTTATGGCATGCACTAAATAGAATATTGAGTTGGTCAAATTCTACTGTCCTCCCATCCTTTGATGATGAAAAATCTTTAGCAAATAGATTTGGTTCGTTTTTCATTGATAAAATTAAAAAGATTTGAGACACCTTTAAATACACCCGATCTCAGGTTGTTCACCCAGACAAGGAGCCGCCGACTTTCAGTTCCTTTCAAATTGTTACTGATACTGAAGTCCTTAAGTTTATCAAGGAATCCCCTTCAAAAACTTGCTCCCTTGATCCATGCCCCACTCACATTGTGAAACAATGTATTGACATTCTTCTCCCTTCATTAACTAAACTAGTTAACCTGTCCCTCAAAAATGGCATTTTCCCTAATCCTTTCAAACAGGCTATTGTCACACCCCTCCTCAAAAAGTCCACCCTTTCAAAAGAGGACTAGAAGCTATCGACCAGTGTCCGGTCTTAGCTTCTTGTCAAAATTGGTCGAGCAAATTGTGGCTGCCCAAATTAGATCTCACATGGATTCTCATGATCTTGGTAACACATTGCAGTCAGCCTATAAGTTGGGGCACCTAACAGAAATCTGTTAAAATCGATTAAGTCAATGATTATTCATACACCTGCATAAATAGACCTACCCTTAACACAGCCAACTTGATATGGTCTTACAATTTTGGTCAAAATAGTCTGTAAGTGGGAAGTATTGGCAAGATGTTATAATCTGTATTCAAGACACTAATTGGTCGCCAATTTTTGAGCTGACACAAATTTAAATCTTTTTTAGAAACGAGAAATAAATCCTCGTTTATGGTGAACAGATAATTTTCAGTTTTTCAAAGACCATTTATAGATATTAAAAACAAAGTGTTTGATCTTAGACCCAAAGAATTTGTACTGGCATACCATCACAATTAGGAGATTTGTTGTTAGAGAAACCTTGAAGTGCTTTCGAACATTCTTCAATTGCAATAGATTGACCACAAAATAATTTATCAGAAAATGTTTGTATTTGAGTTTGACAGAAACTCCGATAATTAGAGTTTCAACAAAATTACCAGATTATCTACTAGCCCTGTACAGATTCTGACAAAGGCCTTTTCTATGTTAATGATATCCTTTTCCTGTGTGATACATCCACTTGGGGTTTCTAGGCACCTTATACATTTTGTACCATAATTTCCTTTTTCAATGGCTTGGAAATACTTTGAACACTTTTAATGGGCAAAACACTCATTGAGTGCATACAGTGAGCAACTTTCAACTTTCCAGCTTCATGTTGGGCCAGGAATCAAACCCAGGGCCTGATAAAAATAGTATACTAGAAACCAGTAAAATCCTGTACTTCTCTCAAAGAAATCTTTATGAGCTTGTTAGTATAATGACGTGTACACAAAATAACTAACTGGTTATTACAGAGGCTTTTGAGGACACAGAAAAGTAAATTATCAAGAATCTTAATACGCTAATTTTGAATTTGGTTATCCTAGCTTTGAGATTGTCAAACATGTCAAGATTGTCAAACATTGCAATTTTAAACCAGTCATTCAAAATATGCCTGCACTTTCTCTGTTGCCCTCCATTTCAAACACACTTAAATGTGACCACCAATCTCTTGCATAGCTCAGAACTTGGTCAACCTGGTGTCTCTTACTACAAACTGAGTATCTCCAAAAATTACTGATCTGCTGGGTAATATAAAATATGTCTCAAACTGACAAAAAATGGGACAGTCTATGAAAGCCCTAGCCAATTAGGAATACGGATATAAAAATAAATATTTCATAATCCACTTTCAATAAAAGATTAAAAATTGACAATACACCAGAGGCCACCTTTACTGCAGGGAATTTCCAATAACACTTCCAAAACAGTTACATTTATTGTTATCTGAAAGGCTTTTAGAAGCAGGTTTTTTTATTTTAGCCCAGAATGAAGTAACACTATTGCAGTCATAGGAAAATGGTTCTATAGTGTCAATATCCAAACATTTATCACAGTTTTGTGATAGACTAATATCCCATAGATGAAGGTTATAATTACATGAAAAACCCTATTTAAAAAGTTTTATAAACAGAGTTTTGAACATATAATATTAGGATTTTTAAAGAGAGCAGACCAATATAATTTTTCCATGAATGGATTATATTCTATCCAGTTATTTACAGCAGTAGGATATTTTGCTGTATAGGTCAAGAAAGCAAACATATCCTTAGCAGACACTTTCTTATTTCACTTTTCAGATTTTATAGTTCTTATTTTTTCATAAATAAGGAATCTCATATGTCTCACACTTGTCAAGTTTCTTATTATTCAAAATTTGTTGTTTCCATTAGAAAGGCATTGAGCAAATCAATGAAATGTAGAACCGACCTGGAATGTAGCATTCAATTTTTTCATTTAAATACACCCAAGAGACAACATATTATTGTCAACTTGGTCACTCAAGTTCATTATTCTATTTCTGTCAAAAAATCAAACTGTTTTTCTGAGATGCATCCCACCAACCAAGTATTGTTACAAAGTTTCTCTTGAAGGATTTCTAAATATGAATTGGGAGTCATTGTGGATATCTGATGTCAACATTTGAGTATCTGGCTGTAGAAATTGCTTGAAGGACTCAAAAAGGTCCTTAACCCTCAAGTGACCAAGCTATTTTGGCGACTAATATTGATATTATATTGAAATATTTACATATACATGAGTGTTTCATTATTTTTTCTATTTGTTACACTTTCTAATATATTTGTACATCACATTATGCTAAAATGTATAGTTTTGACCTATTTTTTCACAAGAAAGCTGCCAAAGCACACAATGATAAACAATATTACATTTATTTAGACAACCCCTGCTTGCTGCATCTTGCAATATGTATGTTAAATTTAATTTCTTTTGTATTTTCTTTATTATTAAAATCTCATGAAATCGTAATAAAAGCAAATAAAAATAAAGCTCCTTTGTATGAAATAGATATTTCAATATGGTACTATAACTATTTACATGCATCAATGTGTAGAATAAGCAGTGCTTTGCAAATATGCCAAGACATTTCCACAAACTCAAAAACAGATTAGTTACTTTTGTTCAAGCTTGTCCAAAACATCAAATTATTGTTTGCTAATGTATAATAACATATCTATTAAATGCTTGGACATAGTAATAAAGTAATAATTATATAGCCATTGAGATTTGTGTCTTGTTTGGCATGATAATGTCAACATTTGCCGGGCCTGCCTGCTTCCTTTGGTTGTTCGGTTATCAAAGTTTGGTACTTCAGAATGCATCTAAATGTTGTTCTTGGCATTGTAGCTGAGACAATGTATCTTTTATCTGAGACAATGTATCTTTCAAATTACACAAATTATTATGGGTCATGGTTGCTTCTTTACAAAAGGTCCGATCATAACAGATTTATGTACTGTCAATTGGTTTCCACTGTTATTTTTTATTTTCATGATGAGTTTCATCGCTCTCTTTGTTTTCATTTAGCATTCTTGTTGGTTTCTAATGCAATGAGATCTATTTGTGATGTAATAAGCAAAGGAAATATTGATGCCTCATATAATGGTGTTGTTTTGTTATCCCTGGTTGTGTCTATATCATGCCCTTGTCATAATGGTGATATGCGGGAGGATTTTTCCCCAGTTTACAGTCTGGCCTGTGTCAGGTCTGTGTTGGTCATGCTGATGATTTCTTTTTTCATGTAAATACATTATTGCAAACCTTGGTTTGATTTTTAGAGGGGCTCCTTGAGCTCATCCCGTGCCTGCCAACTTGTTACAAGCATGGTTGTCCAGGAGTTCTAGCACCACTATGGGACTGTGTCTGGCCTATTTGGTCTTTTCTTCTAGGCATACCTTGCCCTGCTTGTATGTATGGTATGCACATCATGTTTGCATTTTATATAGGTTGATTTGACATGTCAGAGATATGATCGTCACTGGTGCTGACCATCAACGGACAGGTGCAAGCATGCTTGTCCATGTGTTCTAGTACCACTATGGGCCTGTGTCTGGCCTATTTGGTATTTTCTTCTAGGCATACCTTGCCCTGCTTGTATGTATGGTATGTACATCATGCTTGTATTTTATATAGGTTGATTTGACATGTCAGAGATATGATCGTCACTGTCTGGTGCTGACCATCAATGGACAGGTGCTAGTTTTATCCTCATTTTGGGCATTCAGAATCTGTCTCAATGCTTGTCCAGCTGTAAATCTTTCTATTCTAGCTTTGTTGGTCATGCTTTTGCCCAAAATAGTTGATTGTAATGCTCAGAGTTGACAAATTGCAATACTATCTTAAGTAATGTTGTCACAAATCTCATTGATCTTCCTGGGGTCATAAGTGACCCCGCAGAAGTTTTGCTTACCCTTGCCACACAGATTGGCCGATCCTTGCAAAACTCTATGAACAAATTTAAGAGAGATAGATTGACAAATTCACGGTAGAAGACATTATGGATATTAAAACGTAAAAAATGGTGCACAAATATATATGCCCGGGGTCATAAATGACCCCACTTGGTCACTTGAGGGTTAAAAGAATATACACCTACCTTTAATATTAGCCACCCAGTAAACATTAGAAACGTTTTAAATGGTTTAAACATTTACAAAATGTTTTTAAAACCTAATTAAACCCTATCTTTGGTTTTCTTAACATTTCTAAGTAAACGTTTATGCTGTAATGTTTAAAAAATGTTTTATACATATTCTCTATACAAATGTTTTTACTGAAAACGTTTATTAAACATTTATAAAATAACTCAAGAAGCTAGGTTTGACTGGAAACATTTTTAAAACATTTATAAAATAGCTGGAGAAATTAATGTTTTGCTGTTAATGTTTTTCAAACATTCATCATGAAATATTCGAACATTCTATCAAAAACATTTTTTAAACCTATAATTTGAAACCTTCACCTTCTAACATGCCCAAACAAAGATGGTGGTGAGCAATAATAGGGGATTTTAGAGGACTTTGTCAAAAATTGCCTCACATGCAATCCCTAAAAGTAAGAATTTAATGGGGGCACAATTTCTAAGCCACTTTCTTACAATTTTAGACACAAAAATAATAATTTCAATAGTGAGCAACCATACAAAGATATTGAATTTGATCTCTGATCCCATTATTATTCAGATATTATTATGTTCATTTATAATAAACGGTTTTCATAAAATGTTTTAAAAACATTCCATTACAAATGGTTTTCGTACCCATCATTTTTTAACCTTTGCCAAACATTTCAAATATTTGCAAAACCCAAAAATTTTTACTGGGCAATAGATATTGTCATGTAATTGCTTTTGTTTTTCTTGTTTTACTTAATTGGAAGAAGAAATCTGTCTTATGGATGGTTACAATAATATAAGATTATGTAAACAATAATAAACATTCATTGAGCTATTTAAATGTACATGTATGTAAAATGACGTTGATTTACAGCAACACACATTAATAAACCTATACAGGTAATTATTGCTTTTAAAGCGCCACTGCACATGTTCTTTCATTACACCCAATTATAATCTGCACCCGAAAACATATTACTCTTTAAACAAGACCCTTAAAACCATGGAATAAACAAATAAAGTACAATAACAATGACAGTGTGTTAGTTAATTTGCCTGCAAGCATCTCTGAGCTTAAAAGAATAGAGACATTCCTTTAATATTGGCCCATAGATACTGCTATGTAATTGCACTTGTGTTTCTTGTTTTAATTAATTGAACGAAAAAGATTGTAATGTCTTATGGACTGTCAAAATCATATAAAATTATGCAAGCAATAATAAACATTCATAGAGCAATTTAAATGTTCATGTACATAAAGTGATGTAGCTTTACAGCAACAAGCATTAATCAACCTTATGATCACAATTGTTTTCACAACAAGTATACAGCTAGGAATTTAAAAAATGTGATTGATTGTGACAATTCAAGATGCATAACTATATTAATTATTCAAAATGTGTAAAATGTTAACTGGGTACATTCATACAAATTTTAATTTATCAACATAGAAAAAGGTTTATATTATAAACCTCAATAAACATTGTATTTTAACCAGTAACATTTATAAATATTGATATATGTTTCCAAAAGAAATGTTGATAAACGTATTGAATCTAAATGTTTATGCCTGTTTTCATTTTTAAACCAAATATTAACCTTTGAATAGGTATGTTCATAAACATTTATAAACATATGAAATATTGACTTAGAAAATGATTAACTTACAAGTTTTTATATAACTTTTCATAAATGTATGAGGCCCACTACTTTCACTTTGTGATTAATACTGTCAAAATGTTTGTTTAAATAAAATTAATTTTCTAGATACTGCCTTTAATTGCCTTAAAGATAATATAAAATTGAAATGTAAAGCAACATTTGGCTGTGTAAATGCATTTATTAATGTATTTGCCTGTTTAAATACATTTATTAATGTTGATGTACATTTACTGACATTGATGAACCTTGTCATATATTAACTAATGTCAATCAAAATGTCTGGTGTTGATGTGTTGATTTACATATTTTAAGATACGCTCCTATTAAATGTAAAACACAAGACCAAAATCATTAGGTTTCTAACCAGAGTGGTTAATTTGAAACCTTCCAAATAAATATACAAATATGTATGCACATCAACATTGAAATGTTTATTTACATTAATTATCATCAATTTAAATTATTAGCCATGAAATTTGATAAATATTGATTTTAATGTAAACGTAAACTTATCCCACATTTTAATGGTTGAAGTATTACCATTAGTAGCTTCTTGCATACATCAAACTGATGTTTAGGAACATATTTGGAAAAATTTCCAATATTCATTTAAATTCACGTTTATAAATGTTTAGGTGTCATCAAAGATGGTGGTGAGCAATAATAGGGGATTTTAAGGAACTTATAAAATGATTATTCAACATATAACACCCAATAATGGAATTGAATGAGCGCTCAATTTTTAAACCACTATCTCAAGTTTAGACATAAAAATGATATTCTCATGCTTTGAGAGCCCTTCTTTGTGATGTTATTTGTACTTTATAAATGAGAATTGTTGGTTTTTTAACATTTATAAGTTTAACTTTAATAATCCAATCTTAAGGTTTAAAAACATTGACAAACATCTTTTCACTCTTCAACCAAATGTTAATCTGTCAGAATAAAATGTTTATAAGTGTGCTACTATTTAACATACTTACTCAAGTTTAAGTATTGGGTACTTTAAGAAAACATTAATAAACATTTTTAAACTTATGCTGCATTGATGATATTTGTATAAAGACACATTAATAAACATTGAAATTTTTTTAATTCCTCAACGTTTATATACATTGCAAATACTAACATTGATATACATTTACAAAATAAACGTTTATAAATGTTTTAAATCTAAATGTTTAAGCCTGTTTTCATTTTTAAACCTAATATCAACCTTTCATTGTGTATGACTATAAACATTTATAAACATGTGAAATGCTCACTGGGATAAAACCCAAAATAAAATAAATTTAGATGTCTAATATAAATAAATTATAGCAAAATGTTTCATTTAGAGTGCACCATTTTCAAACTCATGCATGCTTGTTTGCAAAATTTAACAAGTATATAATGGGACACAGTTTTAGGGGCAGTTTTAAGTCTTTATGCAAACCATTAGATATGTCATATAAACATTTTTTTCATATTTAACTTTGCTATATCTGAAATTAGATTTAATGGGTGATAGTATGAGGTCCATGCCAGCGTTCACTTTGGTGACATGGATTGCATGTAGTAGTATACTGGGGCTAAGTCCCTGCTATTTTACGCACATTTTTAAATACACAATAATAGGTTACTTAAAAATTTTCTAAAACCTACAATGAATTGATATCTGACAATTTAATCTTATTGTTTAGCCTTCAACATATCGCCCATATAGTTTTACATTTATACCTCTTAAATTAACAAGATTGGTCACCTGACATGACCATTGTCATTGAAAAGGGAGTAAAGCTCCGTCTGTGAATTGGCTTGTTCTTAATATGCCAAAGTCTCACAGGATCTTTGCAATTAGTCAAGTTAACTATACTCTTTCCCACTTTTACAACATAGGCTTTGCAAAAATACCATAATTTACAATAAGTTTACTAATATTATTAAATACAAGTATTAACAGATAATATGCAGTTTCTATAAAGGCTGCAGTTGCATGTTGCAAAAGTAAAGAAAATATGACCTGTGATCCCTGATTATTTTCAAGATATTTTTCTTTCCAGTTGATTTCTTTCACAAAATTATATCTACAATTTACTTTTCAGCTTTTTGATTTCCAATGAATTAAAGTCTACAGTTAACCTTTCATTTCCTATTCTTGATTGATATCAGCAGTTTAGTTAGCCTTAAATTTATATTCCATACTGATATAAACAGTTTACTTAACCTTTTCACTTCTTTTTTTGTATATTTATTAATAACTATCCATTAATACACAATAATATAAACAAAAGAATAATCAATAACAACATTTAAACAGTGCTTCTTATTAAACTCCATGAACAAACGAGTGAACTATTTTCAAACTCCTTCATGCTTATTTGCAAACTCTTACAAAAATGATCTGTGATGGTTGATTATTCCAAAATATTTTCTCTTTCCAATTGATTTCTTTCACAAAAATATATCTACAGTTTACTTTTCAGTCTTATGATTTCCAATGAATTAATGTATACAGTTAATCTTTCAACCTCTATTCTTGATTAATGTCAGAAGTTTAGTTAGCCTTTTAATTCTAATTTTGGTTAATGTCAACAATTTAGTTAGCCTTGAATTTATATTCCAACCTGATATCAACAGTTTACTGGACCTTTCCACTTTTTTCTTTTGTATATATTTTAATAACTACCCACTAATACACAATAATATAAAGAATACAATAATCAATAATGACATTTAAACAGTGCTTCTTGTTTATTGTATTAAACTCCATGAACAAACCAGTGACAAATTGTTTCAAAAGTTTAACTTTACACCTATGTCCAAGATATCATGGGCAATGTACAACTAAAGTTTCTCAAGTAAAACATTTTGCAAATATTTAAAGACTATTTGACCCATTCATATACAATAAATATATTAAAGTGCTATTTATACAAGTTTTGTGCTCATTTTAGTTGCATTAAAGTCCATCCAGAACTCACATAGCATTAGATGTATAAATTTCTCTTTCTCTTTTTTATCGTTTCTCACAATACTTCTACAAAAGTCAAATATAAACTAATTGTAGGAAAATGTGTCATTTAGTTTGCACCATTTCAAACACCTGCATGCTCATTTGCAAAACTTTACAAAAATGACCTGTGATGGCTGATTATTTGCAAGATATTTTTTTCTTTCCAGTTGATTTCTTTCACAAAAATATAACTACAGTTTACTTTTCAGTGTTATGATTTCCAATGAACTAATGTATACAGTTAATCTTTCAATCTCTATTCTTGAGAAATGTCAGAATACAATAATCAATAATGACATTTAAACAGTGCTTCTTGTTTATTGTATTAAACTCCATGAACAAACCAGTGACAAATTGTTTCAAAAGTTTAACTTTACACCTATGTCCAAGATATCATGGGCAATGTACAACTAAAATTTCTCAAGTAAAACATTTTGCAAATATTTAAAGACTATTTGACCCATTCATATACAATAAATATATTAAAGTGCTATTTATACAAGTTTTGTGCTCATTTTAGTTGCATTAAAGTCCATCCAGAACTCACATAGCATTAGATGTATAAATTTCTCTTTCTCTTTTTTATCGTTTCTCACAATACTTCTACAAAAGTCAAATATAAACTAATTGTAGGAAAATGTGTCATTTAGTTTGCACCATTTCAAACACCTGCATGCTCATTTGCAAAACTTTACAAAAATGACCTGTGATGGCGGATTATTTGCAAGATATTTTTTTCTTTCCAGTTGATTTCTTTCACAAAAATATAACTACAGTTTACTTTTCAGTGTTATGATTTCCAATGAACTAATGTATACAGTTAATCTTTCAATCTCTATTCTTGATTAATGTCAGAATACAATAATCAATAATGACATTTAAACAGTGCTTCTTGTTTATTGTATTAAACTCCATGAACAAACCAGTGACAAATTGTTTCAAAAGTTTAACTTTACACTATGTCCAAGATATCATGGGCAATGTACAACTAAGCTTTCTCAAGTAAAACATTTTGCAAATATTTAAAGACTATTTGACCCATTCATATACAATAAATATATTAAAGTGCTATTTATACAAGTTTTGTGCTCATTTTAGTTGCATTAAAGTCCATCCAGAACTCACATAGCATTAGATGTATAAATTTCTCTTTCTCTTTTTTATCGTTTCTCACAATACTTCTACAAAAGTCAAGTATAAATTAATTGTAGGAAAATGTGTCATTTAGTTTGCACCATTTCAAACACCTGCATGCTCATTTGCAAAACTTTACAAAAATGACCTGTGATGGCTGATTATTTGCAAGATATTTTTTTCTTTCCAGTTGATTTCTTTCACAAAAATATAACTACAGTTTACTTTTCAGTGTTATGATTTCCAATGAACTAATGTATACAGTTAATCTTTCAATCTCTATTCTTGAGAAATGTCAGAATACAATAATCAATAATGACATTTAAACAGTGCTTCTTGTTTATTGTATTAAACTCCATGAACAAACCAGTGATAAATTGTTTCAAAAGTTTAACTTTACACCTATGTCCAAGATATCATGGGCAATGTACAACTAAACTTTCTCAAGTAAAACATTTTGCAAATATTTAAAGACTATTTGACCCATTCATATACAATAAATATATTAAAGTGCTATTTATACAAGTTTTGTGCTCATTTTAGTTGCATTAAAGTCCATCCAGAACTCACATAGCATTAGATGTATAAATTTCTCTTTCTCTTTTTTATCGTTTCTCACAATACTTCTACAAAAGTCAAATATAAACTAATTGTAGGAAAATGTGTCATTTAGTTTGCACCATTTCAAACACCTGCATGCTCATTTGCAAAACTTTACAAAAATGACCTGTGATGGCGGATTATTTGCAAGATATTTTTTTCTTTCACAAAAATATAACTACAGTTTACTTTTCAGTGTTATGATTTCCAATGAACTAATGTATACAGTTAATCTTTCAATCTCTATTCTTGATTAATGTCAGAATACAATAATCAATAATGACATTTAAACAGTGCTTCTTGTTTATTGTATTAAACTCCATGAACAAACCAGTGACAAATTGTTTCAAAAGTTTAACTTTACACTATGTCCAAGATATCATGGGCAATGTACAACTAAGCTTTCTCAAGTAAAACATTTTGCAAATATTTAAAGACTATTTGACCCATTCATATACAATAAATATATTAAAGTGCTATTTATACAAGTTTTGTGCTCATTTTAGTTGCATTAAAGTCCATCCAGAACTCACATAGTATTAGATGTATAAATTTCTCTTTCTCTTTTTTATCGTTTCTCACAATACTTCTACAAAAGTCAAATATAAACTAATTGTAGGAAAATGTGTCATTTAGTTTGCACCATTTCAAACACCTGCATGCTCATTTGCAAAACTTTACAAAAATGACCTGTGATGGCGGATTATTTGCAAGATATTTTTTTCTTTCCAGTTGATTTCTTTCACAAAAATATAACTACAGTTTACTTTTCAGTGTTATGATTTCCAATGAACTAATGTATACAGTTAATCTTTCAATCTCTATTCTTGATTAATGTCAGAATACAATAATCAATAATGACATTTAAACAGTGCTTCTTGTTTATTGTATTAAACTCCATGAACAAACCAGTGACAAATTGTTTCAAAAGTTTAACTTTACACCTATGTCCAAGATATCATGGGCAATGTACAACTAAGCTTTCTCAAGTAAAACATTTTGCAAATATTTAAAGACTATTTGACCCATTCATATACAATAAATATATTAAAGTGCTATTTATACAAGTTTTGTGCTCATTTTAGTTGCATTAAAGTCCATCCAGAACTCACATAGCATTAGATGTATAAATTTCTCTTTCTCTTTTTTATCGTTTCTCACAATACTTCTACAAAAGTCAAATATAAATTAATTGTAGGAAAATGTGTCATTTAGTTTGCACCATTTCAAACACCTGCATGCTCATTTGCAAAACTTGACAAAAATGACCTGTGATGGCGGATTATTTGCAAGATATTTTTTTCTTTCCAGTTAATTTCTTTCACAAAAATATAACTACAGTTTACTTTTCAGCGTTATGATTTCCAATGAACTAATGTATACAGTTAATCTTTCAATCTCTATTCTTGATTAATGTCAGAATACAATAATCAATAATGACATTTAAAACAGTGCTTCTTGTTTATTGTATTAAACTCCATGAACAAACCAGTGACAAATTGTTTCAAAAGTTTAACTTTACACCTATGTCCAAGATATCATGGGCAATGTACAACTAAAGTTTCTCAAGTAAAACATTTTGCAAATATTTAAAGACTATTTGACCCATTCATATACAATAAATATATTAAAGTGCTATTTATACAAGTTTTGTGCTCATTTTAGTTGCATTAAAGTCCATCCAGAACTCACATAGCATTAGATGTATAAATTTCTCTTTCTCTTTTTTATCGTTTCTCACAATACTTCTACAAAAGTCAAATATAAATTAATTGTAGGAAAATGTGTCATTTAGTTTGCACCATTTCAAACACCTGCATGCTCATTTGCAAAACTTTACAAAAATGACCTGTGATGGCGGATTATTTGCAAGATATTTTTTTCTTTCCAGTTGATTTCTTTCACAAAAATATAACTACAGTTTACTTTTCAGCGTTATGATTTCCAATGAACTAATGTATACAGTTAATCTTTAAATCTCTATTCTTGATTAATGTCAGAAGTTTAGCTAGCCTTTTAATTCTAATTTTGGTTAATGTCAACAATTTAGTTAGCCTTGAATTTATATTCCAACCTGATATCAACAGTTTACTGGGCCTTTCCACTTTTTTCTTTTGTATATATTTTAATAACTACCCATTAATACACAATAATATAAAGAATACAATAATCAATAATGACATTTAAACAGTGCTTGTTTATTGTATTAAACTCCATGAACAAACCAGTGACAAATTGTTGGATTACAATTTATATGGAATTATCATTGAAATCACCATTTTTAACTCACAAATGGGCTTGTAGAATGTATAACAGCCTTTTGTGCATTCTTTCTTTAAATATAAACTTATTTTATTTACTATTCATGCAAAATTCAATACAAAAGTAAAAAAATTCCTCATGAGAAACATTTAAAAATATCACTAATGAAGATTGATAATACTTATTGTGCTCCACACTTGTATAAATTGTCATCTTCATTTGTGATATATCTTTGCATAGCATACCAAGAAGGTATTACATTCACAACCATTTGTTTGTCTGATTGTTAGAAGGATTACATTAAAAACACTTGCTTGATCTTTACGAAAAAATTAGATGACATGTTTTGGTCCAGCTTAGATCCCATTAAATTTTGAAAGTGATCTGGGTCAAAATATTACAGATCTGGATTTTTCCATTTACTTATTATTATTATTGAGCCGTTTTGCTTCAGAAAGAAGTTCGGATACATGTTCTGATACACATGCCATGGAGAAGGTATCGAGTACTCTTGTTTATATCTGTTATTCAGAAAGTTTTCATATTTTATCAATAAACATTGATGGGTACTTGTGATAACTCGAATATATGATCGTTGTTAGTGTTTGTAACATTTTAATAATTGATGGCTGTAATTTGAGTCTTCGTCGTTTTTTTCATCTACAATTGTACATTCCAGCAAATTCCAGTCATGCCAGCAGATTGTCGGTTTCTAGTTTATATATTGACAAACAATTAAGTTGACATTCAAAGTTTTGCAGTTAGAGTATTATCTGAATGGAAAAGATTACCACTTGCAGACAGGTCAGAAATAACTATGGCATAACTTTGCACACTTATCACATAATTGGTTCACACTACACTTACTTTGCACATATTTGCAATATTTAACACTTTTATTGCTTGGGCTTTTATGTGCAAAACAGATTCCCACTAATTCTCGATAAAATGGTTTAACTACTGTTATGTCAACCCTGATGAAATAAATTAAGTAAAACTTCATTATAAAATAAAATTTATTTCTAATGATCACATTTGGAGATAAGCACTTTTCTCATCAATATTTACTTATACAAGCCCATATTCAAATATTCATCCTTAAAATATCTGTGATTGAACAAATTAACTAAATTAAGTAAATTATCCAACTCCTGTTTTCCGTGCTTTAAATAACACAGTTTAAACCAGCTTTTATCATTGTTATGTGATATCATTAGGTTAAATGTACAAGTCAATGGTATAACTGGCTATCAAATATATTAGCATTATAAATATAGAAACTCATATTTGTTTTTCTGTGAAACTGTGGTGCATAAAAGACTCTTTCTGTAGAAACAGTGAAAGAGTTAATAATCAGTTACTTGTGAAGATTCTATTACCTCAATTTATCAAAATTAAAACTATTCTTATTTTTGATATTTTTCAGAAAACACCAGCTGTGATGTCGACTCCTTATCAAGTGACCAACTCTACTAATTTCACCTTTGTGTCTTTATTCAACCAATCAGATGACACAACAGTACTCACATCACTCCGTTGGAGACCCATGGAAATGTTCATTGCCTATCAGATTAAACTCTACTACACACCAGTATTAGTATGCTGCGGTGTCCTCAGTAACATCACCTCTTTCCTTGTCCTGTCCCATCAAGTCTTTTGGCGTCTGTCATCCAGTCACTACCTGCGGGCCATCTCTTGTGTCAATGTGCTCTTTCTTTTCTTATTGTTTGGGACTTGGCTGACACAGATAGGATACAATATTTATGACAGGCCGTATTGTTGTCAGCTGATGTTCCTGCTACTGGATTCCTCTTCCTTTCTCATCATGTGGTTCTCTGTGGCCTTTTGCGTGGACAGATACATCTGTATCTGTTGGAGGACAGATGCGCTTCAGATGTGTACATCCACCAGAGCACGCATTGTGATCATCTGTCTCTCTGTCCTTGCCTTCTGCATCTACTTCAACACCAGTTTGACTGTAGGCGTGGTCTACACTAAAGCTGGAGTCCCATTCTGTACATATCTCGATCTGCCTTTCCGAAACTATCCTAGCCTGATCACACTGGATGGGGTGGTGAACCATATATTGCCTCTTCTCACCATACTCATCCTGACTAGTCACATTTGGTGCAACCTTCATAGGGAGGCCAACAATGTGTATGCAATCAGCAGTAATCCCTCAGAGGCCAAGAACCTGACCTTGACCTATCTCCTGTGTTTCATGGTGATGAACCTTCCCCAGGAGATCATGCATCTCATGTCCACCCTACACCATGCCCAGATCTTGCCCAGCCCTACTCTATATCTGATGAAGACTGTCCTGCAGTACCTGGCCTGTACCAATATAGCACTGAGTGTGCTCATCTTGCTCATAAGCTACCCTCTGTTCAGATATAAACTCAAATTCAGCCTACAGAAATTTGTGAATGCTAACTGGAAAATCAAGTGCAAGAGAACAAGAGACCAGGAGAGATCTGAAGAGGGGGAACTGAATGAAATGGTGGAAATTTGTAACATTTCAAGACAGAATTAATCAACTTTCATAGCATTAAAAAGCAGACAGAACAACTTCTTATTGCTAAATCCAGAGATGAGCAAAAAACTACTTATGCCTCAGCCACAGTTGACTACCAGGCTATATTACAGAGAAAAAAATGTATACTGTTATTGGTATCATGTATATAAACTGAAAGGTTAAATGGCTTTTAGATTCACATAATCCTGTCAAATGTGATGCCAAAGGAAACATCCTAAAGTACACATGACAACTGAAACAAAATATACATATCAATGTATGACTGCTGTGAATAATAAGGGGCCTTTTAAAGTGGATACCACTGAAATGGGAGACATAAAAGTGTAAATTATTTTTTTCAGATGTGAAAAATGCCATCTTGGCTTTATACTGTAATGAATTTTTCTTAAACTGTTTGAAAAAATTTAGTCGTCAGTTGTCACTTTATTGTATTGTCTCCTGATTCTATAGTATACCAGTTAAGCCTGTAAGGCACCTGTAGTGATCTGTCTTTGTATCAGTCATCACAATCGACTCTGGCAGAGGTTGATTCATGAGTGTTGGAATAGTTGTATAATCGTACAAAGATCTCCCTAAATGGCAGCATTAGCATGACAGGACTGCCGAAGAATGGTGACACACCTCCAGGACAGACCACGTGATCTCATTTTTTCCATCCAAGTTTGGCAATTAACAAGGGACTTGCCAATTGTGGACAGTTCTTGTTAATTGCTGATCTAAAAGGTCTTTCTTAAAAGTCCTGTATGTGGGACATGGGCATTACCACATGCAAGACAGTCGTGATAGTTTTTTTTTCTAAACAGGTAATATACTCTTATTTTATTTCAGTAAGTCCCGGATCTTTCTCAAACATGTAAATGCTAAATCCTTTGGCCAGGTTCTATTTTATGAAGATCTGTTTGTCACAATTTGGGTAATGTTGACCAGAAATGAAAATTCATTGAATATAGGACCTCTGAAAACTCAGATTTTTTTCTTATATCCTGAACATGGTCTGGATCTTTTAAAAAAACTTAATCACTTCTTCCTTTGGTCAAGCACTACCGATATAAAAAATTTCAGAAAGATTTAATCATTATTTTTTTGGATACACAGACAGACAAATAGGCCCCAAAATATAACATCCAGGTAGTAAAGTAATTATTGAATGGAAATGAATGGTTTCAGTAAACAATACAACAAATCAATATATATCGAAAACACTGAGAGGGATTAGGAAGTTGTTTTGGTATTCTACATGTTTCAAGTGACCTTTTTCATCACTCAAGTGACCTTATGAATCACGCTCAAGTGATCGTACGAATCAAACTTAAGTGTTTATTTCTACTTCACATAGTGACGATTACAATGTGAACATCAACATATCCCATTTGGTCAAAGGTAAAAGTTGAGGTTGTCCTGTTCAACAGCCACGGTCATATTGAGGCAGGTCCTCAGCATTGTCAGCCTGTGATTAGATACCAAACTTACTAACCACTAGGCCAAAGAGGACCTTCGATATTCCATTTTGTGTTGTGATAAAAAATAACTACAGTTGGAGAGAATTCACTTAAGGCAATGATTAGATAACTCGCAAAGAACATTGTTTGTTATCTGAAATGTTTGCTTCATGAGTGAATTTTTTTTGTATGTTTAATAGGGATGTTTGCTCTTTTTCTTATAATCCATCATTTTGATTCACTATTAAATAAGTCCATATTTTACTGAATATAAAAACTTCATTTTAACTTGTGATTTCTCCGCCATTTCTGCATAGATTTGATTGCAACAAAATGAGAAGTTCCATGAAAATGTCTTTCTAGCTATGTACATATCAAATTTGTAGGTCAGATAGTTTTAAAATGTTAACAAAAAATTGGCACCTATTGACAAATTTGTAATGCTTATTATGCTTAGCAAGTGGTGCTAGGAATGTTAAAACATGTATGTGCCCCTATTTAGGACAAATCTGGTTTGTGGTGGTCAACATAACAGGGTAAATGAAACTGGCAAAAGCCTTTCTTGGGCCTTGAAATGAAGCTATTAAACCCCCTGTTTTAAAGAAGGCAAAAATGAAATAGAAAATCTTCTGAGTGCAAATTTTATATTTTTTTTCAGAAAAGAATACAGTCTGTTTATCTCTCTTAAGAATTCTCATTTCATACTGTAAAATACTGATATGAAAATATAAAAAAATTGTTCTGTTTTACATATTAAGGACAAATGAAACGGTAATTTTATCCAGAAACAATGTGACAAAAAATATGCTTTAAGGAGGAACCATTGTATAATCAAATCATACCTTTTACATCTACATATGATGAAATAATTTATTATCAGGATATTAATCTCAGGTAAATAATTTCAACCCAATAAATCATTGCTGTCTCCCACAGTTCCTAATTAATATAACAGAAGCTTGTTTTTTGATTGACGAAATTGAATAAGCATAAAAATGGACAACTTCTAAATCTGGAATTAAATGAGGAAACTTCAATCAGTGAAAAACCTTGTGGTTAATTTATGCCGTGTATGCTACTATCATCTCTGGTAACGACAAAGGGTTCGTAGGTATCTAACCCATGAAATGGCTATAAAGGTGGCAAATGCCATGGTAAGCAGCCTTCTGGACTACTGCAACTCCCTGCTCTATCACACAAAAATGACATATGTTAGTAAACTTCAAAGAATTCAAAACACTCTACACCACATTGAGTGCAAACTAAACAAACTGAGCAATGTGACACCTTTCTTACACAAACTACACTGGCTCCCTATTCAGTAGCCAATCCCGATATCTGACCTCTTTAATCAATTATAGTGACCTTTCTCTAACAGACCAAACAAACGCATGGGGATATGCAGTTTCGCAGTAGCTGCTCCCACTGAATGGAACAAACTCCTTCAGGCCATCAGAATGCAGAATAGTAAAATGGATTTAGAAAACAGTTGAAATGCTAGTTATTTAGGTTAGCCAAACCACCACCATAGTCCTCCCATTTTGGGCATTGCACATGGACAATCTTGGATGGACAAAACCCTTCTCGGATATCAGTGCCTTAGAGGATGCCTTCATCAATTTGGCAATTTAAAAATGCTTTATAAAACTATGTTATGTAGATGTATTTAAAAATGACCCCCCTCAATTAAGAAACTTTGAAGAAAACAGAACTTACAAGTTGGTCCAGATTCTGTCCTGAAAACTATTGGGCACACAACTGCCAACTTTTCCACATATGATCAGAATAAGAATCAAACCCAGGACCTTAGTGATAAGGGAACCACACAACAGTAAGAGGTGGACTTTAAAACACTGCCAAATCTTTTCTTGGTAAGGCGGGCCACTGTATCACAAGTTTGAATATGGCCATCAGACAGTATTTGAAGGACAGGGGTGTTTTGCCTAATGCCTATTACCAAAGGTTATACTGCCTGTAGTGTGAAAGAGGTATTAGTAATCTGTTGACATCAGTCTGCAATATATAAATTCCAAGGCTAACTCAAGTGTTGATATTAACCCACATTAGGAATCAAAAGGCTAACTAAGCTATTGACATTAATCCAAAATAGAAATTGAAAGGTTAAGTAAACTGTTGATATTAGTCTGGAATATAAATTCAAAGCTAACTAAATTGTTGACATTAACCAAATTAGAAATTACAAGGCTAACTAAACTGCTGATATTAATCAAGACTAAAAATTGAAAGGTTAACTGTAGACATTAATTCATTGAAAATCATAAGGCTGAAAAGTAAACTGTAGTTATATTTTTGTGAAAGAAATCAACTGGAAAGAAAAAAATATCTTGCAAATAATCAGCCATCACAGGTCATTTTTGTAAAGTTTTGCAAATGAGCATGCAGGTGTTTGAAATGGTGAAAACTAAATGACACATTTTCCTACAATTAATTTATATTTGACTTTTGTAGAAGTATTGTGAGAAACGATAAAAAAGAGAAAAAGAAATTTATACATCTAATGCTATGTGAGTTCTGGATGGACTTTAATGCAACTAAAATGAGCACAAAACTTGTATAAATAGCACTTTAATATATTTATTGTATATGAATGGGTCAAATAGTCTTTAAATATTTGCAAAATGTTTTACTTGAGAAAGTTTAGTTGTACATTGCCCATGATATGGATGTAAAGTTAAACTTTTGAAACAATTTGTCACTGGTTTGTTCATGGAGTTTAATACAATAAACAAGAAGAACTGTTTAAATGTCATTATTGATTATTGTATTCTTTATATTATTGTGTATTAATGGGTAGTTATTAAAATATATACAAAAGAAAAAAGTGGAAAGGCCCAGTAAACTGTTGATATCAGGTTGGAATATAAATTCAAGGCTAACTAAATTGTTGACATTAACCAAAATTAGAATTAAAAGGCTAACTAAACTTTTGACATTAATCAAGAATAGAGATTGAAAGATTAACTGTATACATTAGTTCATTGGAAATCATAATGCTGAAAAGTAAACTGTAGTTAAATTTTTGTGAAAGAAATCAACTGGAAAGAAAAAATATCTTGCAAATAATCCGCCATCACAGGTCATTTTTGTAAAGTTTTGCAAATGAGCATGCATGTGTTTGAAATGGTGCAAGCTAAATGACACATTTTCCTACAATTAATTTATATTTGACTTTTGTAGAAGTATTGTGAGAAACGATAAAAAAGAGAAAGAGAAATTTATACATCTAATGCTATGTGAGTTCTGGATGGACTTTAATGCAACTAAAATGAGCACAAAACTTGTATAAATAGCACTTTAACATATTTATTGTATATGAATGGGTCAAATAGTCTTTAAATATTTGCAAAATGTTTTACTTGAGAAAGTTTAGTTGTACATTGCCCATGATATCTTGGACATAGGTGTAAAGTTAAACTTTTGAAACAATTTGTCACTGGTTTGTTCATGGAGTTTAATACAATAAACAAGAAGCACTGTTTAAATGTCATTATTGATTGTTGTATTCTTTATATTATTGTGTATTAATGGGTAGTTATTAAAATATATACAAAAGAAAAAAGTGGAAAGGTCCAGTAAACTGTTGATATCAGGTTGGAATATAAATTCAAGGCTAACTAAATTGTTGACATTAACCAAAATTAGAATTAAAAGGCTAACTAAACTTCTGACATTAATCAAGAATAGAGATTGAAAGATTAACTCTATACATTAGTTCATTGGAAATCATAAGGCTGAAAAGTAAACTGTAGTTATATTTTTGTGAAAGAAATCAACTGGAAAGAAAAAAATATCTTGCAAATAATCAGCCATCACAGGTCATTTTTGTAAAGTTTTGCAAATGAGCATGCAGGTGTTTGAAATGGTGCAAACTAAATGACACATTTTCCTACAATTAATTTATATTTGACTTTTGTAGAAGTATTGTGAGAAACAATAAAAAAGAGAAAGAGAAATTTATACATCTAATGCTATGTGAGTTCTGGATGGACTTTAATGCAACTAAAATGAGCACAAAACTTGTATAAATAGCACTTTAATATATTTACTGTATATGAATGGGTCAAATAGTCTTTAAACATTTGCAAAATGTTTTACTTGAGAAAGTTTAGTTGTACATTGCCCATGATATCTTGGACATAGGTGTAAAGTTAAACTTTTGAAACAATTTGTCACTGGTTTGTTCATGGAGTTTAATACAATAAACAAGAAGCACTGTTTAAATGTCATTATTGATTGTTGTATTCTTTATATTATTGTGTATTAATGGGTAGTTATTAAAATATATACAAAAGAAAAAAGTGGAAAGGTCCAGTAAACTGTTGATATCAGGTTGGAATATAAATTCAAGGCTAACTAAATTGTTGACATTAACCAAAATTAGAATTAAAAGGCTAACTAAACTTCTGACATTAATCAAGAATAGAGATTGAAAGATTAACTCTATACATTAGTTCATTGGAAATCATAAGGCTGAAAAGTAAACTGTAGTTATATTTTTGTGAAAGAAATCAACTGGAAAGAAAAAAATATCTTGCAAATAATCAGCCATCACAGGTCATTTTTGTAAAGTTTTGCAAATGAGCATGCAGGTGTTTGAAATGGTGCAAACTAAATGACACATTTTCCTACAATTAATTTATATTTGACTTTTGTAGAAGTATTGTGAGAAACGATAAAAAAGAGAAAGAGAAATTTATACATCTAATGCTATGTGAGTTCTGGATGGACTTTAATGCAACTAAAATGAGCACAAAACTTGTATAAATAGCACTTTAATATATTTATTGTATATGAATGGGTCAAATAGTCTTTAAATATTTGCAAAATGTTTTACTTGAGAAAGTTTAGTTGTACATTGCCCATGATATCTTGGACATAGGTGTAAAGTTAAACTTTTGAAACAATTTGTCACTGGTTTGTTCATGGCGTTTAATACAATAAACAAGAAGCACTGTTTAAATGTCATTATTGATTGTTGTATTCTTTATATTATTGTGTATTAATGGGTAGTTATTAAAATATATACAAAAGAAAAAAGTGGAAAGGTCCAGTAAACTGTTGATATCAGGTTGGAATATAAATTCAAGGCTAACTAAATTGTTGACATTAACCAAAATTAGAATTAAAAGGCTAACTAAACTTCTGACATTAATCAAGAATAGAGATTGAAAGATTAACTCTATACATTAGTTCATTGGAAATCATAAGGCTGAAAAGTAAACTGTAGTTATATTTTTGTGAAAGAAATCAACTGGAAAGAAAAAAATATCTTGCAAATAATCAGCCATCACAGGTCATTTTTGTAAAGTTTTGCAAATGAGCATGCAGGTGTTTGAAATGGTGCAAACTAAATGACACATTTTCCTACAATTAATTTATATTTGACTTTTGTAGAAGTATTGTGAGAAACAATAAAAAAGAGAAAGAGAAATTTATACATCTAATGCTATGTGAGTTCTGGATGGACTTTAATGCAACTAAAATGAGCACAAAACTTGTATAAATAGCACTTTAATATATTTATTGTATATGAATGGGTCAAATAGTCTTTAAATATTTGCAAAATGTTTTACTTGAGAAAGTTTAGTTCTACATTGCCCATGATATCTTGGACATAGGTGTAAAGTTAAACTTTTGAAACAATTTATCACTGGTTTGTTCATGGAGTTTAATACAATAAACAAGAAGCACTGTTTAAATGTCATTATTGATTGTTGTATTCTTTATATTATTGTGTATTAATGGGTAGTTATTAAAATATATACAAAAGAAAAAAGTGGAAAGGTCCAGTAAACTGTTGATATCAGGTTGGAATATAAATTCAAGGCTAACTAAATTGTTGACATTAACCAAAATTAGAATTAAAAGGCTAACTAAACTTCTGACATTAATCAAGAATAGAGATTGAAAGATTAACTCTATACATTAGTTCATTGGAAATCATAAGGCTGAAAAGTAAACTGTAGTTATATTTTTGTGAAAGAAATCAACTGGAAAGAAAAAAATATCTTGCAAATAATCAGCCATCACAGGTCATTTTTGTAAAGTTTTGCAAATGAGCATGCAGGTGTTTGAAACAATAATATAAAGAATACAATAATCAATAATGACATTGAAACAGTGCTTCTTGTTTATTGTATTAAACTCCATGAACAAACCAGTGACAAATTGTTTCAAAAGTTTAACTTTACACCTATGTCCAAGATATCATGGGCAATGTACAACTAAACTTTCTCAAGTAAAACATTTTGCAAATATTTAAAGACTATTTGACCCATTCATATACAATAAATATATTAAAGTGCTATTTATACAAGTTTTGTGCTCATTTTAGTTGCATTAAAGTCCATCCAGAACTCACATAGCATTAGATGTATAAATTTCTCTTTCTCTTTTTTATTGTTTCTCACAATACTTCTACAAAAGTCAAATATAAATTAATTGTAGGAAAATGTGTCATTTAGTTTGCACCATTTCAAACACCTGCATGCTCATTTGCAAAACTTTACAAAAATGACCTGTGATGGTTGATTATTTGTAAGATATTTTTTTCTTTCCAGTTGATTTCTTTCACAAAAATATAACTACAGTTTACTTTTCAGCCTTATGATTTCCAATGAACGAATGTATACAGTTAATCTTTCAATCTCTATTCTTGATTAATGTCAGAAGTTTAGTTAGCCTTTTAATTCTAATTTTGGTTAATGTTAACAATTTAGTTAGCCTTGAATTTATATTCATCCTGATATCAACAGTTTACTGGACCTTTCCACTTTTTTCTTTTGTATATATTTTAATAACTACCCACTAATACACAATATTATAAAGAATACAATAATCAATAATGACATTTAAACAGTGCTTCTTGTTTATTGTATTAAACTCCATGAACAAACCAGTGACAAATTGTTTCAAAAGTTTAACTTTACACCTATGTCCAAGATATCATGGGCAATGTACAACTAAACTTTCTCAAGTAAAACATTTTGCAAATATTTAAAGACTATTTGACCCATTCATATACAATAAATATATTAAAGTGCTATTTATACAAGTTTTGTGCTCATTTTAGTTGCATTAAAGTCCATCCAGAACTCACATAGCATTAGATGTATAAATTTCTCTTTCTCTTTTTTATCGTTTCTCACAATATTTCTACAAAAGTCAAATATAAATTAATTGTAGGAAAATGTGTCATTTAGTTTGCACCATTTCAAACACCTGCATGCTCATTTGCAAAACTTTACAAAAATGACCTGTGATGGCGGATTATTTGCAAGATATTTTTTTCTTTCCAGTTGATTTCTTTCACAAAAATATAACTACAGTTTACTTTTCAGCATTATGATTTCCAATGAACTAATGTATACAGTTAATCTTTCAATCTCTATTCTTGATTAATGTCAGAAGTTTAGCTAGCCTTTTAATTCTAATTTTGGTTAATGTCAACAATTTAGTTAGCCTTGAATTCATATTCCAACCTGATATCAACAGTTTACTGGGCCTTTCCACTTTTTTCTTTTGTACATATTTTAATAACTACCCATTAATACACAATAATATAAAGAATACAATAATCAATAATGACATTTAAACAGTGCTTGTTTATTGTATTAAACTCCATGAACAAACCAGTGACAAATTGTTTCAAAAGTTTAACTTTACACCTATATCATGGGCAATGTACAACTAAACTTTCTCACGTAACACATTTTGCAAATATTTAAAGACTATTTGACCCATTCATATACAATAAATATATTAAAGTGCTATTTATACAAGTTTTGTGCTCATTTTAGTTGCATTAAAGTCCATCCAGAACTCACATAGCATTAGATGTATAAATTTCTCTTTCTCTTTTTTATTGTTTCTCACAATACTTCTACAAAAGTCAAATATAAATTAATTGTAGGAAAATGTGTCATTTAGTTTGCACCATTTCAAACACCTGCATGCTCATTTGCAAAACTTTACAAAAATGACCTGTGATGGCTGATTATTTGCAAGATATTTTTTTCTTTCCAGTTGATTTCTTTCACAAAAATATAACTACAGTTTACTTTTCAGCCTTATGATTTTCAATGAATTAATGTCTACAGTTAACCTTTCAATTTTTAGTCTTGATTAATATCAGCAGTTTAGTTAGCCTTGTAATTTCTAATTTGGTTAATGTCAACAATTTAGTTAGCTTTGAATTTATATTCCAGACTAATATCAACAGTTTACTTAGCTTTTCAATTTCTATTTTGGATTAATGTCAATAGCTTAGTTAGCCTTTTGATTCCTAATGTGGGTTAATATCAACACTTGAGTTAGCCTTGGAATTTATATATTGCAGACTGATGTCAACAGATTACTAATACCCCTTTTACACTACAGGCAGTATAACCTTTGGTAATAGGCATTAGGCAAATCACCCCTGTCCTTCAAATACTGTCTGATGGCCGTATCCAAATTGTGATACAGTGGCCCGCCTTACCAAGAAAAGATTTGGCAGTGTTTTAAAGTCCACCTCTTACTGTTGTGTGGTTCCCTTATCACGAAGGTCCTGGGATTGATTCTTATTCTGATCATATGTGGAAAAGTTGGCAGTTGTGTGCCCAATAGTTTTCAGGACAGAATCTGGACCAACTTGTATGTTCTGTTTTCTTCAAAGTTTCTTAATTGAGGGAGTCATTTTTTAAATACATCTACATAACATAGTTTTATAAAGCATTTTTAAATTGCCAAATTGATGAAGGCATCCTCTAAGCCACTGATATCTGAGAAAGGATTGATTGATTGATTGACTGGTCTTATTTTTTATGAAGTTTCCAAACTGAACACTAACCAAATATTTTAAGTTTGTTAAACACTAACTAGAAATAAATATTGTGCATGAGTGTTGAATTTGCCTCAAAATAATGCCTTATTATTAGAAAATTATTTGAGACAATTTAACACCATTTGAAAGCTTTTAGACATTGGAAAGAAGAAAAGCCCAGCTTATTGAGTCAAAGGCTTTTTCAAAGTCTAACAAAGTTAATAGTCCTGGGAGATGTGAGTTGGAGGTAAAATCGATTAAGTCAATGATTATTCATACACCTGCATAAATAGACCTACCCTTAACACAGCCAACTTGATATGGTCTTACAATTTTGGTCAAAATAGTCTGTAAGTGGGAAGTATTGGCAAGATGTTATAATCTGTATTCAAGACACTAATTGGTCGCCAATTTTTGAGCTGACGCAAATTTAAATCTTTTTTAGAAACGAAAAATAAGTCCTCGTTTCTGGTGAACAGATAATTTTCAGTTTTTCAAAGACCATTTATAGATATTAAAAACAAAGTGTTTGATCTTAGACCCAAAGAATTTGTACTGGCATACCATCACAATTAGGAGATTTATTGTTAGAGAAACCTTGAAGTGCTTTCGAACATTCTTCAATTGCAATAGATTGACCACAAAATAATTTATCAGAAAATGTTTGTATTTGAGTTTGACAGAAACTCCGATAATTAGAGTTTCAACAAAATTACCAGATAATCTACTAGCCCTGTACAGATTCTGACAAAGGCCTTTTCTATGTTAATGATATCCTTTTCCTGTGTGATACATCCACTTGGGGTTTCTAGGCACCTTATACATTTAGTACCATAATTTCCCTTTTCAATGGCTCGGAAATACTTTGAACACTTTTAATGGGCAAAACACTCATTGAGTGCATACCAGTGAGCAACTTTCAACTTTCCAGCTTCATATTGGGCCAGGAATCAAACCCAGGGCCTGACAAAAATAGTATACTAGAAACCAGTAAAATCCTGTACTGCTCTCAAAGAAATGTTCATGAGCTTGTTAGTATAATGACGTGTACACAAAATGACTAACTGGTTATTACAGAGGCTATTGAGGACACAGAAAAATAAATTATCAAGAATCTTAATGCGCTAATTTTGAATTTGGTTATCCTAGCTTTGAGATTGTCAAACATGCTCTGTTTAAGATGAAAAGTTATCGCAATTTTAAACCAGTCATTCAAAATATGCCTGCACTTTCTCTGTTGCCCTCCATTTCAAACACACTTAAATGTGACCACCAATCTCTTGCATAGCTCAGGACCTGGTCAACCTGGTGTCTCTTACTACAAACTGAGTATCTCAAAAAATTACTGATCTGCTGGGTAATATAAAATATGTCTCAAACTGACAAAAAATGGGACAGTCTATTGAAAGCCCTAGCCAATTAGGAATACGGATATAAAAATAAATATTTCATAACCCACTTTCAATAAAAGATTAAAAATTGACAATACACCAGAGGCCACCTTTACTGCAGGGAATTTCCAATAACACTTCCAAAACAGTTACATTTATTGTTATCTGAAAGGTTTTAGAAGCAGGTTTTTTTATTTTAGCCCAGAATGAAGTAACACTATTGCAGTCATAGGAAAATGGTTCTATAGTGTCAATATCCAAACATTTATCACAGTTTTGTGATAGACTAATATCCCATAGATGAAGGTTATAATTACATGAAAAACCCTATTTAAAAAGTTTTATAAACAGAGTTTTGAACATATAATATTAGGATTTTTAAAGAGAGCAGACCAATATAATTTTTCCATGAACGGATTATATTCTATCCAGTTATTTACAGCAGTAGGATATTTTGCTGTATAGGTCAAGAAAGCAAACATATCCTTAGCAGACACTTATTTCACTTTTCAGATTTTATAGTTCTTATTTTTTCATAAATAAGGAATGTCATATGTCTCACATTTGTCAAGTTTCTTATTATTCAAAATTTGTTGTTTCCATTAGAAAGGCATTGAGCAAATCAATGAATTGTAGAACCGACCTGGAATGTAGCATTCAATTTTTTCATTTAAATACACCCAAGAGACAACATATTATTATCAACTTGGTCACTCAAGTTCATTATTCTATTTCTGTCAAAAAATCAAACTGTTTTTCTGAGATGCATCCCACCAACCAAGTATTGTTACAAAGTTTCTCTTGAAGGATTTCTAAATATGAATTGGGAGTCATTGTGGATATCTGATGTCAACATTTGAGTATCTGGCTGTAGAAATTGCTTGAAGGACTCAAAAAGGTCCTTAAGGACATCTGGTTTTGTGACAAAATTTCCCTGTTGGTTACTTTAAACATTTTCTTTACAAGGTGACACCATTTATCTGCCGAATTTACTGAATCTGCCAATTGAACACACTCAATCCAGGTGGCCTATAATGAAATAATTGTGCTTTCAAAGTTAACCATTGTTTAAACCCTCAATTTAAGATTATTCATTATTGCATCTTTGTTAACCTTTCGTCTATTATTTTGGTCCCACAAAAAGCTAAAAGGTATTTGATGGACCTTTTTAATGAAGTCTTGCAGAACATAAACCAAGCTACAAATATCTATGATTCAGCACATTATTAGGGTTTTAATGATCACAATCTTATCTGTCACACTAATTGAGAATCTAGACCATGTTTTCAAATTTCTAACGTCTCAGAAAACTGAACGCCAAAAGCTTAGAAAGACCTTTCTTAATTTTACTTGATACTTCCTTGTCCAAACTTATCTTACCTCCAAGGGATATAATTTTTCTGTCTTTCTGTCTCACTCTCAATGGGCGTCGCTTGTTTCTTGGGGTCATTTACCGGCCCCCTGCCTCATCTGTAGTAAAATTTTTTGAAGATTTTCTGTCATATGTGGATTTTTTGTTTTCCTTATCCTCCTCCTTTGTCATTTGTGGTGATTTTAATCTTCATGTCGACATTATGTCTCCAACAGTCTCTGAATTTAAATCAGTCATTGATTCTTGCTGTCTGTCCCAATACATTGATTTTCCAACTCACTTTCATGCTCATACCTTAGATTTGTTGATGGTTCCATCCGAGTTCTCTGCAATTTCTGATGTGAAAGGTTCAGGCTTCATTAGTGATCACAAAATTATCTCTTGTGTGGTTGACTTTCCATCTTTGGATACACCAATTCAGAAAGTTGTTACCTTCCGTTAGTATCATAAATTGAATATTGATAAATTCAGAAGTGACCTCCTGACTATTTCGTTTGTTAGCTCACCATCTGATGACATAGATTTATTGCATGAACAGTACATGTCTGGTTTGTCTGGTTTTCTAGATATTCATGCACCAGTGAAGACTAAACAGCTCATCAAACCAGCCCCAAGCTGGATAACTGATGAGTATAGAACTGCCAAGTGCATGAGAAGGCAGTATGAACGTCCCTGGAGAAGAAACAAATCCTCTGAAAATCGTTCCCGTCTTCGACGGCAGATAAACAGATGTAACCACATTCTAAATAGAAACAAGGGGTGTTTCTACCATGATCTAGTTAGTGAAAATTGTGGTGATAGTAAGAGGTTATGGCATGCACTAAATAGAACATTGAGTTGGTCAAATTCTACTGTCCTCCCATCCTTTGATGATGAAAAATCTTTAGCAAACAGATTTGGTTCGTTTTTCATTGATAAAATTAAAAAGATTTGAGACACCTTTAAATACACCCGATCTCAGGTTGTTCACCCAGACAAGGAGCCGCCGACTTTCAGTTCCTTTCAAATTGTCACTGATACTGAAGTCCTTAAGTTTATCAAGGAATCCCCTTCAAAAACTTGCTCCCTTGATCCATGCCCCACTCACATTGTGAAACAGTGTATTGACATTCTTCTCCCTTCATTGACTAAACTGGTTAACCTGTCCCTCAAAAATGGCTTTTTCCCTAATCCTTTCAAACAGGCTATTGTCACACCCCTCCTCAAAAAGTCCACCCTTTCAAAAGAGGACTAGAAGCTATTGACCGGTGTCCGGTCTTAGCTTCTTGTCAAAATTGGTCAAGCAAATTGTGGCTGCCCAAATTAGATCTCACATGGATTCTCATGATCTTGGTAACACTTTCCAGTCAGCCTATACGTTGGGGCACTCAACAGAAACTGCCTTGTTGTGCATCAAAAATGAGATTTACTTATCTCTGTCCAAGGGCATGCCTACAGCACTAGTGCTACTCGACCTGTCCACGGCTTTTGATACTATCGATCATGACACACTCCTATCCTGTTTGTCGTCTAGATTTGATTTTGCTGGATCGGCACTAAAATGGTTTAGATCCTACCTCCAGGATCATTTTTAGTCAGTCAAGATTGGTTCCAGTCTTTCGCATTTGTTCAAATTGAAGTTTGGAGTCCCCCAAGGTTCTGTCTTAGGTCCTCATCTGTTTTCCCTCTACACAACACCTATTGGTCAAGTCATCAGAAAATATACCGGAGTCTGTTACCACTTCTATGCGGACAACACTCAGCTGTTCATTCACTTATCCCCTGATGATAGTCTCAAGTCTTTTGACCGTCTTAAATCGTGTTTGAATGATATTCTCTGGATGTCTGAAAACAAACTCAAGCAAATCCTGATAAAACAGAATTCATAGTCTTCGGTGCCAAAGACAGACACAAATGGCTCAGTGACTCATTTCCTGTCAATATCCTGGGTAATTGCCTCTCTCCCACAGATGTTGTATGCAATCTGGGTGTTCTGGTTGATGCAAAGTTTTGTTTCATCAAACACGTAAATTCTGTTATCAAATCCTGTTTTATTAGCCTCAGGGACCTTCATCGCATCAGGAGGTTTCTTTCTGTAGATATATCAGTGGTGATTGCAAATGCTCTGGTCAGTAGTCGTTTGGATTATTGCAATTCTCTTTTTCGCAGTTTGTCATCCCGAAATGCTACAAGGCTCCAATATGTTCAAAATGCACTTGCACGGTTTGTCACTGGTGCTTCAAAGTACACTCACATTACATCCAACCTTAGGACACTTCATTGGCTACCCATTAGACAACGTATTATCTTCAAAACCCTAGTTTTGGTTTATAGGTACCTCACCACTGGCCACCCTAAGTATTTTGCACCATATCTCCCCTTGTACAAATCTGCCATGAATACAAGACGTTCCAATCCCAAAAATTTGTTCGTTCAGGTTCCCTCTTACTGTGCTTCCATCATAAATCAAAGGTCCATTTTAACAATAGTTTCTCATATGATGCCCCTAAGTTATGGAATGATCTTCCAAATCTCTCCAGCTTCAAAAGTCGACTCAAAACCTACCTATTTCAGAAATCATTCCCACCATAGCTTCTTACTACCGAATACCGAACTCTCTGGGAACAACTTGGAACATGTCTAATGTCTTATGCCTTACGAATTGGATGCTGTGCCTTAGAATCCGTTGATACGGAGATTAAGAACTTGGACAACTGATTGATTGATTGATTGACTGGTCTTATTTTTTTATGAAGTTTCCAAACTGAACACTAACCAAACATTTTAAGTTTGTTAAACACTAACTAGAAATAAATATTGTGCATGAGTGTTAAATTTGCCTCAAAATAATGCCTTATTATTAGAACATTATTTGAGACAATTTAACACCATTTGAAAGCTTTTAGACATTGGAAAGAAGAAAAGCCCAGCTTATCGAGTCAAAGGCTTTTTCAAAGTCTAACAAAGTTAATAGTCCTGGGAGATGTGAGTTGGAGGTAAAATCGATTAAGTCGAAATCGATTGGTCAAAATAGTCTGTAAGTGGGAAGTATTGGCAAGATGTTATAATCGGTATTCAAGACACTAATTGGTCGCCAATTTTTGAGCTGACACAAATTTAAATCTTTTTTAGAAACGAGTAATAAATCCTCGTTTCTGGTGAACAGATAATTTTCAGTTTTTCAAAGACCATTTATAGATATTAAAAACAAAGTGTTTGATCTTAGACCCAAAGAATTTGTACTGGCATACCATCACAATTAGGAGATTTGTTGTTGGAGAAACCTTGAAGTGCTTTCGAACATTCTTCAATTGCAATAGATTGACCACAAAATAATTTATCAGACAATGTTTGTATTTGAGTTTGACAGAAACTCCGATAATTAGAGTTTCAACAAAATTACCAGATTATCTACTAGCCCTGTACAGATTTTGACAAAGGTCTTTTCTATGTTAATGATATCCTTTTCCTGTGTGATACATTCACTTGGGGTTTCTAGGCACCTTATACATTTAGTACCATAATTTTTTTCAATGTCTCGGAAATACTTTGAACACTTTTTATTTTCTTCAATATGTTGAGCTCAACCTTTTGCCCATGCAAGGTGGATCTCATTTAACAAAACTTGTGATCCATGATGCTCCTTCAGCAGGTCTGGTGTGGGAGCTTCAGCTACGTTTTTTTTTCAAGGTTGTCAAGGTCAGTCATTAATTGTGAGATACTAAGAACATATCCAGTCCAAAATGTACTCAACCATTTCCCCCTTTATTTTGCAAGTGTACCTGCAAGTGTGTTAGGATGCTGAAGATGATATATAATTTAAATTCACAGAGTAGGTCTTGTAGTATTACAGAAAATTCTGAATTTCGTCTTTTTTCATCTAATATTGCATTCATATAAGTGTTGAAATCATCCCTAATGATTATTTTTCACGTTAATTTATTTATTTGGGGTTTTACGTCGCTTTCAACACTGTACAGGTCATATCACGACGGGTAGTTGGAAGGGCAGAGGAAACCAGTACATATAGTTCGCTAGGGTTCTGTACTGTAAACTGCCGACCAACGGCAAGCAACTACCAGCTTTCCCACTTACGGCCATGACGGGGATCGAACCCCGGCCGCAGAGGTGGGAGGATTTTTCACGTTAAAAAAGTATTATAAGTTTTCTTTAACAAAGCATGTCTGTTCTTCATGGTAGTCTTTTGTTGGTGCATTTAAAAGTCAGAGTGGTCAATCAAAATATGAAATAGGAGAAATCTTTTATCCTGATCAGAGATTTTGTCGACCGTCATTTGTGTGTATGGGAGAGTAAAAGGGCCAACATGACAAATTTTTAATCTTAATTTATCGACCTAGTAACTCGATAAATCGACTTAGTCATCACGATTTATCGAGTTAGTAAGTCGATAAATCTACTTAGTTATCTCAATTTATTAAGTTAGTTAGTTGATAAACTGAGTTAGTTATCTGTTATTTAAGTTATCAGTTATTTACTAACTCGATAAATCAACTTAGGTATCTCGATTTATCGAGATACTAACTCAATAAATCGAGTTAGCTATCTCAATTTATCGACTGACTAACTAGATAAATCAACTTAAGTCAACTTCTTGATTTATTGACTTCGTATCTCGATAAATTGACTTAACTATCTTGATTAATCGATTTACTAACTCAATAAATTGATTGATTTATCAAAATACTAATTCGATAAATCGGCTTATGTATTTCAATGTTACATAGATGTTTCACCTTGAATCACTAGTGAACAGAAGTCATGACTTTGATCTAAAATGTAATCTAATATAACCTTTATAGCACCTAATCTCCAACAAGGCAACTACCTTTTTAAATATAATCTACCCTGTTGCTAATTATCACTTAAGAAGTAAACTAATATGAATAAGTATCTAAACAAGTGTCTTTATGACATGGGTTAAAGGAATTCATAACAACATCCAAATTTTTTTGATATGTGTCAGTCACACTTTGTCACACTTTTGAAACAAACAAAACATGATCATAGAAATCATTCACCATTATTTGCAAATCAGGGGAACAAGGTTACAATTAAAGGATGCTAACCTTATACTGGCTTACCCAATCTACTTTTCATAAATAAATGATAGCCCTAGAGTCTGTCATCTGATGGAGATTAAGCACTATAAAAATATTCTTATTTTATCACATTTTTCTTGCAGATGCCAAGTTTTAAGTCGGCCATATTGCTAAGAGCTGATTTGACAAAGAGCCATATTGTTGTGTTCTTTGTTATGTGTTCTTATAATACCCTGTGTCTCCTTTGGGATCTGAAAACTTATTGGTAATCATGTAGCCTGAATCTTTTGGTGGGTTCACATTTGACCTTGGTCCCCTTCTTCAAGCCCTATTATGGTCCTTGATACTTATAATACTTATACTTATAATACCTATGACTCCTTAAAATTGGTATTAGAGGTTTGTGATGTGAAAACAGCTTATATTAAACCACATTGTATAAATGTTTCAGTGGAGTAATCTTTGACCTTGGACTCTATGTTCAATGTCTAATGTGGTCCTTTATACTTTTAATGCACTGTACCTCCTTTGTAATTGGTCCTAGAGCTAAGCCGATTTATCGAGTTAGTAAGTCAATTTATCAAGTTTTATTTTTTTTATTTTTATAGAGATAACATATATATAATACAACTTTTCACATGTTACATAAATTTTAGTTATCTTCTGTAATTACATGATTACATCACCATACCAACAAGCGAAGTTTCAACATCTTTACTTCCTAGAAACATGTACAATGTATACAAATAAGGAACTAATACTAAAGGAAAATAGGAAGGAGAGGATGCAAAGTCATAATTTCTGCTGTAAGTATTTTTGTAAAATTGTAAACACTAAAAATATTTAGAGTTCAATTTCTGAAAAAATATCTACCCATTGTCCCCATCTTGTTTGAAATAAATTTGTACCAGTATCTGTTTCTGCCAAATATTTTTGCTCTAAACATTTTTTTTTAATTCTTTCTGCAGATAAAATATGTTAAGATGTTTGCTTTTTCTTGACGTTTAAAAAATATAATTCCTTGATATGAGAAGTATGAAATGTATGGGCCAAAAGAACTGATCATTTATTAGATATCCAAGTATCTTCATTTTGGTAGTGAACACAAGTGGTATCACTGTTTCATAACCAAGTTTTTATATTGTTCCACAACTCTTCAGCTTTAATACAATCGCTAAACAGGTGGATACATGTTTCTGTGTATTCATTGCACATATTACAACTCTTGTTTTGTTTAACTTTCACCTTATGGAGGCAGTCATTTGTATTTAATATATTATAAAGAAGCCTGTACTGGAGCCACACAAGAGCATTATCAGAAATACTTTTAAAGCAGATTTTATAGACAGTTGGCCAAATGTCCTCATTGTAGATGCTTAAAGCTTGTGACCATTTTATTTCACAGTTTGTTCTTTTTTATCTTTTTCATTTATGATTAAATATATGTCCTTACAGCCTTTTTTGTAATGCATTAACAAATGTAGGTGTGGGGGAAAACAGGATTTTGGTGAGGAAAAAAGTTATCCTTTTTATTTTTCTAAATGAAATTTTGTATTTCCATTCTCAATTTAAAATAGTGTAAGAAGTTAACATTTAAGTTAAATTTTGCATTTATTTCTGCCAAACCTAATACTTTGCCGGATGAATCTTTTATGTCACCAACTGTAAAGATACCCTTCTTGAACCACAGAGGCAGCAACATTTGGTTTATGTGCTTATTATACCATAAACAAGATTGCTTAAAATCGAATGAATTTATTCTCAATTCTTTACCAACATAAGCCCAGCATTCGAAAACTTCTGACCAAAATTTATTTGAAACTTTATGTTTTAAAATCTTACACCACTCTGGGCAGTAACAAAAATTTGCTCAAATTCACTTATAGTTTCCTGCAGTAGAATGCGCCATTGCGACCGGCTTTGTATCCAGCTAACTTTTAAGGATTTTTCAAAATTATAAATGTTAACCATATTTAGCCCACCATTTTGATACTTAGTACAAATAGTAGTACGTTTTATTTTATCTGGTTTCTTGTTCCATAGGAACTGAAATAGAAGGAAACACTTTGTTATTGGAATTGACAAGAATAAGTGAATAAATTTGGAGAGGATTTTTGTTTTTATAATTGTTATTTTACCCATTGGAGTGATATTTCTAGATTGTCATTTCAAGACTTCAGCTTCGGCTGTTTTTATTGTTTTACAAAAATTAATTTTACACATGTCATCAAGATTCACTGAGAAGTGGAGACCTAGAAAGGTCAAATTACTACAGCCCCAATGGAGTTTTTGCGATACATTTAATTTAAACTTTGAAAATGTTTCCTTCTAATCCAGATTATCTTGGTCTTTTCCCTGTTCATTTGTAATCCTGAGAAATTACAAAAAATTTCCAGTGTATTTAATGCCGCCTGCAAAGAGTGTTGTGTGCCATGTAAAAAAGTATGGTGTCATCTGCAAATTGCATTAACTTAAATTCCTTTGTATTGATTTTTCTTCCAATTATTTCTGGGTTAATTTTAATAAGTAGGGCAAGAATTTCTGCTGTAGTTAAAAACAAATATGATAAAATAGGGTCTCCCTCTTTGCAACCCCTTTCAATCTTTATTTTTTCAGATAATATACCACATTGTACCACAAATGCCGTTATGTCTGAGTCAAAGAACTGTATCCATTTTAAGAAGTTCTTACTGAAACCAAAATGTTGGAGTATAATATACAGGAATTTCCACAAAATTGAATTGAATGCTTTTTCGAAGTCAATGAGCATAATAGCCCCTGGAATATTATATTGCTCAGTGATATGCATAAGATCGTAAGTCAGTCGAGTACTGTCACTTATTTGCCTTCCAGCAAGAAAGCCTGTTTGTGTTTTCCTATTATATTGTCCAGTGTTTTTTTTTTTTTTTTATTAATTTTTATTTTTCCACTTACATTAATTTGCACAACATACAAACACAAAAAACAAGGTAGTATACAGGAGAGAAAAATAACAATACTTTTAATGTCTTGCATTTTTTGATAACATATATACATAAAGAGATAAACAAAGAACACGAAACTACAGTTCAGAGTAACAGGTTTCACATTACAGTTTTACAGGTTCATTATATTTCAGAAAATAGCTGTTCCCATCCACACCATCTTTTATGGAAAACATTTTCAGAAGATCTCACTCTAAATAGATTTTGCTGTTCCAGGAATATTTCTTTTATTCTGGTTTGAAGATAGTATATGTTAAGCTTTTGATTATTTTTTGAACATCGAAAAATATATTCTCTTGTAACAGTTAATATCAAGTTTATTGGCCACCAAAACTGATCTTTTACATAATACCCCAGAACCTTTGATTCGTCATTGAGATTCACTTTTAGCTTCAGCTTTTGCTCAATCCATGTGATTATGTTTTGCCATAGCTCATCAACTTGTCCACATGTTACAAACAAATGAATAATAGTTTCAGTTTCCTCAGTACATATCCCACAAACAGATGATTTTTTAATATTTAGTTTTTTTAAATAGCCATTTGCTCCAAGAATTCTGTAAATGGTTCGATATTGGAACCATATAAAAAAGTTATCACTAATTGCTTTAAAACAGGATTTATATATGTTTCTCCAAATGTTCTCACTCAATCTATTTTTGAAAACAAAAGACCATTTGACTTCATGTTTGTCCTTCATTTGGTCAAGACTAGGGCTTGTCAAGATAGTGTAGAAAGCTTTGCTGCCTCTTTCAGCATTAATCAAAGGACTTATGTGAAAGGGTATGTGGGGCCTTTTTACTGTTGAATATACAGGTTGGTTTGCCTTAGGTATGAATTTTGTCAGTAACCTCCTGATAGTATAATAATTCAGAATATTTGCATTCAGATTGTATTTAACTTTTAAATTTTCAAAGCTTAAAATTTTGTAATTTTCATCTACCAAATCACCTACAATATGGATTCCTCTTTTATACCACCAATAGGTTTTCTGTTGCCATCTCTTTATTATACCAAATGCTACTCTGAAGAATATCTTCGAATGAGTATGCATGATTGTTTCTGCAAAATTCCACCCAGTATTTGAATATTGTTTGCCAGAAAGGTTTTTTGTTGTCACTATTTAATTGCTTAAGCCAGCTTAGTTTCAGTGATTTCTCAAAATTAAATATATCAACCATTCTCATACCACCGTGTAGGTAGTCTTGACAGACCCTTTTCCGGTTAATTTTTTCAGGCTTTCCATCCCACAAGTATCTGAAAACCATTTTATTTAATTCATTCAAAAAATTTTGAGGACTTATTATGGAGGCAAAAAGGTGATTAAATTTTGATAATACAAGTGTTTTGAGAACGGTTATTTTGCCAAAAGGAGTTAAACTTCTGTATTTCCAAGAACTTAGAACTTGATTTGCACTAGTCATTGCTTTACTGTAATTTATATTGGGATGTCTTGCATATTTGTAGAAAATTCAATGCCAAGCAAGGTGAAGTTTGAGTTACCCCATTTTAGTTTAGCTGAAACATTTAGCTGGTCTTTACTGAATCTTTTACTCCCAATCCAAACCATTTTTGTTTTTTCTGCATTCACTATCAATCCTGATAATGAACCAAATACTTCTAAAATATTCAGAGCTGCCTTTAGGGAACTGGTATTTCCATCAAGCAAAATTGTAGTGTCATCTGCGAATTGTGTTAGTTTATAAGTATGAGATCCAATAGTAATTCCTTTAATGCTAGTATCTTTTTCAATAATCAAGCTAAGAATTTCTTCAACCAATAAGAACAGATATGGTGATAATGGATCGCCTTGCCTGCATCCTCTTTTTATATTTATCTGACTTGAAAGGACACCACACTGTAGAATGTAAGAACTTATATCACTATTGAATAGTTTAATCCAGTTAATAAAATTTTGATCAAAGCCAAATGATTCTAAGCAAAAATATAGAAATTTCCACGAAACTGAATCAAAGGCTTTCTCAAAATCAATGAGCATTATAAGGCCTGGAATTTTTTATTTTTCTGTATAATACATCAAGTCATAAATCAAATGAGTATTTTCTGCCATATTTCGACCTTTTATATATCCACTTTGACTCTGTGAAATAATTTGGTCAAGATAGGGTTTAATTCTTTCTGCTATAACACCAGAAATAATTTTATATGGAACACAAAGAAGCGAAATAGGCCTCCAGTTTTTCAAAAAAGTCCTATCTTTTGTCCCTTTTGGTAAACAAGTTATAATACTTTGTCGCCAGGAAAGGGGCATTTGACCTTTTGCATAACAAAAATTAATAGCGTTCATTACAAAAAACTTTAATTTTTTCCAAAAGACTTTGAAAAATTGTGCTGTAAAACCATCTATCCCTGGTGATTTGTCATTTTTCATTTTATTTAAGCTATTTCCTAACTCAGTAGCTGTAATTTTCTTACCTAAGTCTGATACTGAAATCTTTCTAATATTCTCTAGGTTCAGTAATTTTTCAAATTTTTGCCCTTCAAAATTTTGATCCTTATTCTCAAATAAATTGTGGTAAAAATCTTTTACCGCAGTCAAATTTTACTTTGTTCTGTTATTTCAGAACCATCATCCAATTTAAATTTCCTTATTGTTTTATCTACAAAGTTTTTACTTTCTAACATGCAAAAGAATTTAGATGGTTTTTCGCCATTGTTTAACCATTGTGCCTTTGCCCTAAGGGTTTGTCCACTTATTTTATTTTTGCGCAGATCTTGAAGCTCTTGTTTCTTTGACTCTAGCAGATTTGTATTGTTCCGACCACTTTCTTCCATTGATTCCAAATTCTCAATATCTTTTATCAAAGAAATTTCTTTTTTGTTATTTGACTTTTTCAAAACAGATGCATATTTAATTGTTTCTCCTCTTATTCTCATTAATAAGGTTTCAAAAAATAAATCTGGGCTGATCATAAATTGTATATCTTCATCATTACTCTCTAAGTATTTCATGTCATAGACAGGAATGCTATATTTAACTTTTTCTTCATTAATAATTCTATTTATCAATTTTAGATAATCATTTTGTTTTAAAAGACTATTGTTAAATTTCCAAATGCCTCTTCCCTTCTGGAAATTGTTAAATGCAAATTGGATTTCTATAATCGAGTGGTCTGATCTATAGCTAGGATTAATTGAACATTTCGTTATAATATCTCTCATTGAATTTGAAATTAAAAAATAGTCTAATCTTGCCTGTTTCAACGGGTTTTTTCATCTCCAAGTATAGCATCTAGAATTAGGAAAAGTTACACGAAATATATCAGCAAGTTCTAGATCGCTAATTAGTTGAGATACCCTGTCTCTGGCTTTTGAATTATTTATATTTACATAGTTGCGACAATCCTTTCCAGAGTTTAAAACCAAATTAAAGTCTCCACACAAAATTACATAGTCTGATTCCTCTTCATTTACTAATTTATCAATTTCATTAAAAAAGTTTGGATCATCTTGATTGGGTGCATATAGAGTAATAAGATTTATCTTTAATGAGTTAACCATAATAATTAGTTGGAGGTAGTTTCCAATGTTATCAGATTTGCAGCAAAGTACTTTGTATTCAAAATTATCATTTAGGAGAATGGCTACACCACATGAATTAGAAGTGGTACCATGTACATAACAATCAGGCCAAATCTGTCGTACAGAAGCAGTGTCATTTTGAGTCAAGTGAGTGTCCTGAAGGCAGACTATGGAAGCACCAGATTCTTTGAAATATGAAAGAACATCAGTTCTTTTTTCTTGATTACGTAAACCTTGACAGTTCGCAGACAACACTTTAATGCTAGACACTAAATTGGACATTATATTTTGGTTTGAGTTCCCAAAGACAGCCACACTGTATTTTTTCAGAAGTGTTCCGTATTAAAACAACATACTTCAGAATACCTCTAGGTTGATCAGTACATAATGAACAGGACAGCGATTCTCGAAATACAATGTAAGTGGTTTTAAGGTTGAAGAAACAAAACAACAAAATATATACAAACATTTAAAAAGTCAGTTGAGAAAAAAAAACACTAGCTAGAAACTGTGAAGTCTGTTTTTATGTATTTTAAAACAAAAGGGTTTTCCTTGGCGCAATTGAAAGGTGGTGTCACAAGCTCTAAAGGAACTTTATCATTATTTAAACCTGCCATATAGACAAAAAAAAATTTTTTTTAAAGTAAATTTTACCCTGGGGTGGTTGCTATGAAAAAAAATTGTAAAATAGACACTCTGTAACTTATAGTTCTCTGCAAGTGGAGCAAGACACAATTTGGTTTTTCATCACTAATTTTTGCAAGAAAAGGTCCGTTAAATTTGAAACAAAAGCATAACCAAATACTGTTATGAATTTTAAATCTGAGTCTATCAGTTTTAACTAAAGCAAAGTTATATATCTTTAAATCAGTGCAAATTTAAAAAGAAAAACACCTGAACTTTAATCATAATATTTAGATGAAAATAGTCATCTGAAACAAAAGTACTTTTTCAAATCTGTGCAGTATTGAACAAAAAACACATTATAAATCTTTGGTGCATATGTAGAGATGAAAAGGTAATGTGAAACACAACTCCACCAAATTGTATTACAATAATAAGTTTGAGAATGCCACTTTAAAAATTAAAGGCAAAAATAAATCAAGTGCAGAAGTATTCAATTCTCTAACTTTTATAGCACCCAACTTTTTGGGGGCATAGGCCCTGTATGGTGCAACATCAAAAGCAAATTTCATACTTATTAGTCTATAGTACCCTGTGGGCTAATACATACAGGTACCAAGTCATACTTTGGATAACTATTATGAAAATATCTGATTTTTAATTGAAAGTACTGCTACATAACTCATTACAATATGCAGATTGCAGCACAAGTTTACTGGTAAAAGGTGTAGATAAGTGACACTGATTTAGACGACATAGAAAAAAGAAAATAACAATATATATATATAACTCATTACAATATAGGTGTTTATAACTGAAAGCACAAATACTGCTACATAACTCATTACAATATTGGAGTAGATTGCAGCACAAGTTTGCTGGTAAAACGGTGTGGATAATTGACACAGTATATACCCTATATGGTACAACTCCAAAAAACAAAATTTAATTACTTATTAGTCTGTAGTAACCTGTGGTCCAATATATACAAATACCAAGTTCCACTTTAGGTAACTAATCTGAAAATATCCGATTTTTATTGAAAGCACAAGTACTGCTACACAACTTATTTCAATATAGAAGCAGATTGCAGCACAAGTTTACCGATAAGAGGTGCAGGTAATGAACACAGATTTAGATGACATAAATACAATATACATAACTCATTACAATATAAACGCATATTGCAGCACAATCTTACTAGTAAAAAGTAAGATAATTGACACAGATTTATGTAATGCCAAATACAACAGTGTGTGCAAATGATCAGAATCTGATTTTAATTGAAAGCACAAGTATTGCTACATAAACTCATTATGATAATTACAATATAGAAGCAGATTTGCAGCGCTAGTTTACTGGTAGAAGGTGTAGATAATTGACACAGATTTAGGAAACATAAAATGCAATAGTATGTTCAAATAATCAGTATGCAATTTAAATTAAGAGCACATATATTGCTACATAACTCCTTACAATATAGAAGATAGGTTGCAACACAGGTTTACTGGTAAAATTGTAGATGATTGACACAGATTCTAGGTAAAAAGAAGATACAACAGTATACTCAACTAATCAGTACTAGGTAGACAGAAAATTATATTTTGAGTTTTTAGAGGATTTAGTCACACAATATGTGATAGATCTGATTATTATGAAAGATTGTTACTCTATTCTGATACCATTGTGAGGGCTTTATTTGCACAGGTTTCCACTAATTGGAACCTTTTTTGCCAATGTTCGGACCTTTATGAAGTCTGGAGACTGCAATAAAAGTATTTTCAGTTTTTGTCAGAACATCCAATAATATCTTACTTGCACCAAACTCTCCATCATCATCATGGCCTGTTAATGTTATAGCTGTTGCATCTTTTGATTTTCTATGAACTGTGTATGCATAACTTATATGATGGGCTGTAGCTACTTCATTATTTTGAAGAAGAGCTAAGTATGCTGCCTTTGCTTCCTGAACAGTGGTCACTTTAATGGCATGTCCTTGAAAAATGCTGCCAGAGTATTCAATAACTTCTGAATGTATGAGGGATGAATAGTCAACAGGCATATCTCTCTTGAGTGTGACATCTGATAAGGGATTTATCTTGAACTGATCAGGAACAGCTGAGTTGTTTATTAAAAGTTTATCTCTTGATAGAATTATCCTTGTTGAGCGATCCTCTTTGTGTTGTTCTCTGAGATATTTCATTTTACGGTAAAGTAGAGCTCTTTTCTCCCTAATTGCTGCAGGAAACTGCTCACTAACAATTATTCCCAAGCCTTTTAAATGCTTTGTATGGTTGAATATGATTTCCTTGCCCCTTTTTAATACAAGTTTCACAACTATCGGTCTTACTTTATTGATATATCTGCCTAGTCTGTGAGCTATATCCACCTGAACTGGCCCGGCTGGGTGTCTGTCTGAGTGTATAAGGTTCTCTGGGATCCTAAGTTTGTTCACTAACACATCATGCACAACTTGGTAGATGTTTTCCCCAGTGTTTTCTGCAATATTGTGAATTATAATGTTATTACTCATTGATCTTAGCTGTAAAGCTTCATAGGTTACTTTCAGACTGTCAATCTCCCTTTGCATTCTTGTTGCTCTGCCTTCACTTTCTTTCAATTTTAGTTCTAACTTGCGATTTTGTTCCTGTAAAGATTTGATATCAGTGTCAGTTGTTTCTTTATTGCTCTTTTGTTCAGTCCTCATTGACTGTAATAGATGTATGACAGTGTCCATTTTATCATGGAGGGACATGTCCGACATATTCGATGGATCTGATATAAGAGATAAAACATTATCACCCTCTTCTGCCATTGAGGAGTTGTCTGACACACCTTCCTCTGTGATATCTTTACATGCAGCAACTTCACCAAGACTTTGTGGTTTTGACATCTTTGAGACAGGACTTGGAGATGAACTACTTTTTGATACTTCACTTAAATGTCTTTTTTTCTTTTGTTCTACAGTTTCTTTTAACTCTTTCTGATCCATTAAAGTAATTGAAACATGATTGTCACACTTCTTTAATTAAACTTTACCACATAAAATAATCCTTTAGAAAACGTAACTTTTTATTTTTATTTTATATTTGAAGTCTATGTGGGTACTTAATAACAAAAAGGTTTCTTATTTCCAATTGTGAGTATATAGTAGAATATTTATTTTTTTTATTTTAGTCTTCATGTGTAGAAAAGCACAGGAACTTGAAATGTTCTGGCACTGAAGAAAACTTTCTAAACTTTCCCACATATAAATTTAATTCATATTGTTTAATTCAAATTATTTACCAGCCACATGTTCAATGTACGGTTTCATATATACCCCCTCAGTTTAATTGATGTGATTCACCCGCCACATGTTTCAATAGTTCCACAAGCCTGATGACTTTTGTTGTTTCAAACACTTTTCTGTTGTTCCTTCTTTATTTAATACACCTTTCCAAATTGATTGCCTTGCCTTATATGGTCAAACACATAGCATATTCCAGTATTATTAAAGTTTACAGTGTTCCAAAATGTTCATTTTTTGGCTTTAATTAAATATCTTTTTTCATCTAATATTCACATTTTTAGGCTATGCATCTTCAAAATTCATATCATTAATTTATTCAACAGACTAACACAGTTTAGCACAGATATTTATGAAAACATTATCTCTCCAAAAATATCCACCCTGTCATCTCTCTGCATGGTGAAGGCCACATATTGTCCAGTGTTCCTTTTAGCCTATTGGCAATTACCCCAGATGCTAGTTTGTAAACAACAAATAACAGAGATATAGGTCTCCAGCTTTTGACAAGTGTTCAATATTTAGTGCCTTTTGGAATGCAGGTAATGATACACTGACGTAGAGTTGTTGACAGTTTGCCCTTCTTAAAACAATTGTTCTATCCATTGGTGATAAAATATTTCAACTTAATCCAAAAAACTTTTAAAAATTCTGAACTAATGCCATCAATTCCTGGCGATTTGTCATTCTTCTGTTTTTCTAATACAGAAGCTAATTTGAAAGTTGTAATTGGATCACCAAGGTTATTATCTTTAGCTGTATTTGTTGGTAAATTTTCTAATGCTTTGTGAATATTATCAAAGTCTAAAGTATCGTCTTTTTTGGTCACGCTACGGAGTTTACGTTTTGTTGTCAGTACTATAATTGTTGTCACACTCTGAAGCAATAAACCTGCTAGATACAATTGACTAATTCTTTCCTTTTAATACATGACAGTTTGCAAAAAGATGAACATAGAAATTTCTCCCTCTTAAAGCCATTGATGTCTGGATCTAATTTGCTCACCATCAACCTTTATCTTCTTAAATTTTCAAGTTCTAGTTGCTTATCCATAAGCATTTGGTAGTTATGGCTACTACTGTTTATTAAAGTCGATAAATCGAGGTAAAAAAATTGTTGTGTTGGCCCTTCTATTCTTGCATAAGTGTGTTAAGGAATAATCATATAAACATAATCTTCATGTAGAATTTTTGATTTAATAGATTGTAAAAATCATTGAGGATCATAGAATATAACAGACCTATTAAGTACAAAGGATTTGACACAAAACTGTAGTGTGTTTAGCAATAATGATGCAAAAGTAATGCTCTTGTAGAATTACTTATGGATTGTAATAATCATTGAGGATCATAGAATATATCGGAACTATTATTTAACCAGAAAACTAACTTTTAAAATATTCCTGGCTCAGCTTGAAATTGATATACTTACAGGTTATTATTCTTGGACACCAGAGTATCACACAAAATATATTAGAATTACATATCAGTATGATACAATTTAGATGGTATTATTCAGACTGTAAAATTACTACAGTAACAAAGAATACTATTATTTTAAAATTAACCTATACATAAGTAACAAATATCTAAAAGTTTGGTATATATCCAGTATGCCCTGTATATTTAAAAAACTTCTACTTCAAAGACTACATAAACCTTCATCAAACTTGGTACTAACCTATTTTATCTTTACCATGATTCTACTCACCAGTATTTTATGTCTAAAATTCGACTACTTTTTCATGTCAGAAAACTAACTTAGATTTAGTGTTGAAAAAGCAGATATCAACGTCAGGATCAATTTTCAACACTAAATCAACGTGTTTTCTAAGGTCTGTGCCTGCTGAGTTAATTGTATTCGGGGAGAATATCTGATTGGCGAATTTCAAATTTTCAAGGTTTGCGATGTTTGAAAAAGGTTTGTGAATGAAAAGTTCCTGGTTTTCAACCAAAAAAAAATATGGATTTTGAAACAACATATGATCAAAAAGAAGGACTTACATTGTATACGATGGGTTTAAGATAGGATTTACGAATACAAGATATGATAACAATCTGGCAAATTTACAATAAATTCAAACCATTTAAAATTATCCAGATGGCACGTGTTAACTATCCAAGAGGATTACAAGTGGTCCTAATGTCTCGATGCAGGTTTACAATGAAAAAGATCAAGTCCCCGAATGGAAAATTTCCTGGATCATAAATCAATTGGGGACAATGTTCATCTTACTGGAACAGCCCTATACTGAAATGAATGGATGCAGACCTGGGAATACATCATACAAGTAGTATTTGCCTTGTTAGTGGGCTACCACTTACTATTCATAATTAGCGTGTAAATTTGTCAACAAGTGTTGATTTTTTTGTTAAAAATATTTCATTAAGTATATATATGCTACAAATATGTTGTTATATATAATTTGGAAATGTATTTTACAGATCACACTACTGCTCATTTTGTTGGCTTACAATTTATATGGAATTACTGTATAAGTGTTTTTTTTTTGGCGAGGAATTAATTTTCGCTATATTCGCGAGTGACTGATAAACGCGAAAATAAATTCTCGCTAATATTTAGGTACACATAAGGCTACCATATACACCTGTAAGGATACAGAAACACTTATTTTTATCCGTGGTATTGGGAAATACTGACAAATAACCACATCCTTTTATATTAGAGGAAGAAAAATATCTCACATGAAACACCAGTACACAGTTACTTCACACACTATCACTATGTACAACTCTTTATTTGTCTTCTGATATCCTAACAATAGGCCTGTTTTCTCCCAGCCAAGCTTTATTGTGTAGGCCTTGTCACACATATGCACTAGTATACCAGGCCAGTTTAAAAGAAGTGTAATCACCCCCTCCCCTGTTCTGTGGTGCTTGGTGAACAGGTAGCCTTAGGTAGCCTTTTTAAAGTCTCTATTAAAGGACACATTCATAGTTTAATCAATGTTCAAAGTCGTTAAAAATGCAGAACCAATGACTTTTATTAGGCTTAGTAAAAAACCTTACTTCTGTAAACTGAGAAGTTTTAGTTTCAAAGCAATGGCTCTTTAAAATTTACTGTTGGATTGAATCCACTCAGAGTTAGAATTTTGGCTACTTCACAGACAGTAATTATGCGGCTGAGAAAGATTAACAATAAAACCGGGAAGTTTTTTATCCTCACTCCCTCACTTTACACACTTCCAATTGCAAGGCCGGGAGCCAATATATTTTCTTTTGTGTGATGAAAACATGGAATTTCGTGGGTATTTGTGTACTTAGAAATATATAGCAGTCAGTTGTGGGTGTATAATTTTGATGTTATTATTGGCGATAATAGAGGATCTTTCACCGCGAAAATTAATTCTCGCCAAACTGACCTTCTGTACTGATTCGCGAACTTAAGTTCCCGCGAAAATAACCACTTATACAGTATCATTGAAATCACCATTTTTAACTCACAAATGGGCTTGTAAAATGTATAACAGCCTTTTGTGCATTCTTTCTTTAAATATAAACTTATTTTATTTACTATTCACGCAAAATTCAATACAAAAGTAAAAAAATTCCTCATGAGAAACATTTAAAAATATCACTAATGAAGATTGATAATACTTATTGTGCTCCACACTTGTATAATATTGTCATCTTCATTTGTGATATATCTTTGCATAGCATACCAAGAAGGTATTACATTCACAACCATTTGTTTGTCTGATTGTTAGAAGGATTACATTAAAAACACTTGCTTGATCTTTACGAAAAAAATTAGATGACGTGTTTTGGTCCAGCTTAGATCCCATTAAATTTTGAAAGTGATCTGGGTCAAAATATTACAGATCCGGATTTTTCCATTTACTTATTATTATTATTGAGCCGTTTTGCTTCAGAAAGAAGTTCGGATACATGTTCTGATACACATGCCATGGAGAAGGTATCGAGTACTCTTGTTTATATCTGTTATTCAGAAAGTTTTCATATTTTATCAATAAACATTGATGGGTACTTGTGATAACTTGAATATATGATCGCTGTTAGTGTTTGTAACATTTTAATAATTTATGGCTGTAATTTGAGTCTACCTCGTTTTTTTCATCTACAATCGTACATTCCAGCAAATTCCAGTCATGCCAGCAGATTGTCGGTTTCTAGTTTATATATTGACAAACAATTAAGTTGACATTCAAAGTTTTGCAGTTAGAGTATTATCTGAATGGAAAAGATTACCACTTGCAGTCAGGTCAGAAATAACTATGGCATAACTTTGCACACTTATCACATAATTGGTTCACACTACACTTACTTTGCACATATTTGCAATATTTAACACTTTTATTGCTTGGGCTTTTATGTGCAAAACAGATTCCCACTAATTCTCGATAAAATGGTTTAACTACTGTTATGTCAACCCTGATGAAATAAATTAAGTAAAACTTCATTATAAAATAAAATTTATTTCTAATGATCACATTTGGAGATAAGCACTTTTCTCATCAATATTTACTTATACAAGCCCATATTCAAATATTCATCCTTAAAATATCTGTGATTGAACAAATTAACTAAATTAAGTAAATTATCCAACTCCTGTTTTCCGTGCTTTTAAATAACACAGTTTAAACCAGCTTTTATCATTGTTATGTGATATCATTAGGTTAAATGTACAAGTCAATGGTATAACTGGCTATCAAATATATTAGCATTATAAATATAGAAACTCATATTTGTTTTTCTGTAAAACTGTGGTGCATAAAAGACTCTTTCTGTAGAAACAGTGAAAGAGTAAATAATCAGTTACTTGTGAAGATTCTATTACCTCAATTTATCAAAATTAAAACTATTCTTATTTTTGATATTTTTCAGAAAACACCAGCTGTGATGTCGACTCCTTATCAAGTGACCAACTCTACTAATCTCACCTTTGTGTCTTTATTCAACCAATCAGATGACACAACAGTACTCACATCTCTCCGTTGGAGACCCATGGAAATGTTCATTGCCTATCAGATTAAACTCTACTACACACCAGTATTAGTATGCTGCGGTGTCCTCAGTAACATCACCTCTTTCCTTGTCCTGTCCCATCAAGTCTTTCGGCGTCTGTCATCCAGTCACTACCTGCGGGCCATCTCTTGTGTCAATGTGCTCTTTCTTTTCTTATTGTTTGGGACTTGGCTGACACAGATAGGATACAATATTTATGACAGGCCGTATTGTTGTCAGCTGATGTTCCTGCTACTGGATTCCTCTTCCTTTCTCATCGTGTAGTTCTCTGTGGCCTTTTGCGTGGACAGATACATCTGTATCTGTTGGAGGACAGATGCGCTTCAGATGTGTACATCCACCAGAGCACGCATTGTGATCATCTGTCTCTCTGTCCTTGCCTTCTGCATCTACTTCAACACCAGTTTGACTGTAGGCGTGGTCTACACTAAAGCTGGAGTCCCATTCTGTACATATCTTGATCTGCCTTTCCGAAACTATCCTAGCCTGATCACACTGGATGGGGTGGTGAACCATATATTGCCTCTTCTCACCATACTCATCCTGACTAGTCACATTTGGTGCAACCTTCATAGGGAGGCCAACAGTGTGTATGCAATCAGCAGTAATCCCTCAGAGGCCAAGAACCTGACCTTGACCTATCTCCTGTGTTTCATGGTGATGAACCTTCCCCAGGAGATCATGCATCTCGTGTCCACCCTACACCATGCCCGGATCTTGCCCAGCCCTACTCTATATCTGATGAAGACTGTCCTGCAGTACCTGGCCTGTACCAATATAGCACTGAGTGTGCTCATCTTGCTCATAAGCTACCCTCTGTTCAGATATAAACTCAAATTCAGCCTACAGAAATTTGTGAATGCTAACTGGAAAATCAAGTGCAAGAGAACAAGAGACCAGGAGAGATCTGAAGAGGGGGAACTGAATGAAATGGTGGAAATTTGTAACATTTCAAGACAGAATTAATCAACTTTCATAGCGTTAAAAAGCAGACAGAACAACTTCTTATTGCTAAATCCAGAGATGAGCAAAAAACTACTTATGCCTCAGCCACAGTTGACTACCAGGCTATATTACAGAGAAAAAAGACAGTCATGATAGTTTTTTTTTTCTAAACAGGTAATATACTCTTATTTTATTTCAGTAAGTCCCAGATCTTTCTCAAACATGTAAATGCTAAATCCTTTGGCCAGGTTCTATTTTATGAAGATCTGTTTGTCACAATTTGGGTAATGTTGACCAGAAATGAAAATTCATTGAATATAGGACCTCTGAAAACTCAGATTTTTTTCTTATATCCTGAACATGGTCTGGATCTTTTAAAAAAACTTAATCACTTCTTCCTTTGGTCAAGCACTACCGATATAAAAAATTTCAGAAAGATTTAATCATTATTTTTTAGATACACCGACAGACAAATAGGCCCCAAAACATAACATCCAGGTAGTAAAGTAATTATTGAATGGAAATGAATGGTTTCAGTAAACAATACAACAAATCAATATATATCGAAAACACTGAGAGGGATTAGGAAGTTGTTTTGGTATTCTACATGTTTCAAGTGACCTTTTTCATCACTCAAGTGACCTTATGAATCACGCTCAAGTGATCGTATGAATCAAACTTAAGTGTTTATTTCTACTTCACATAGTGACGATTACAATGTGAACATCAACATATCCCATTTGGTCAAAGGTAAAAGTTGAGGTTGTCCTGTTCAACAGCCACGGTCATATTGAGGCAGGTCCTCAGCATTGTCAGCCTGTGATTAGATACCAAACTTACTAACCACTAGGCCAAAGAGGACCTTCGATATTCCATTTTGTGTTGTGATAAAAAATAACTACAGTTGGAGAGAATTCACTTAAGGCAATGATTAGATAACTCGCAAAGAACATTGTTTGTTATCTGAAATGTTTGCTTCATGAGTGAATTTTTTTTGTATGTTTAATAGGGATGTTTGCTCTTTTTCTTATAATCCATCATTTTGATTCACTATTAAATAAGTCCATATTTTACTGAATATAAAAACTTCATTTTAACTTGTGATTTCTCCGCCATTTCTGCATAGATTTGATTGCAACAAAATGAGAAGTTCCATGAAAATGTCTTTCTAGCTATGTACATATCAAATTTGTAGGTCAGATAGTTTTAAAATGTTAACAAAAAATTGGCACCTATTGACAAATTTGTAATGCTTATTATGCTTAGCAAGTGGTGCTAGGAATGTTAAAACATGTATGTGCCCCTATTTAGGACAAATCTGGTTTGTGGTGGTCAACATAACAGGGTAAATGAAACTGGCAAAAGCCTTTCTTGGGCCTTGAAATGAAGCTATTAAACCCCCTGTTTTAAAGAAGGCAAAAATGAAATAGAAAATCTTCTGAGTGCAAATTTTATATTTTTTTTTCAGAAAAGAATACAGTCTGTTTATCTCTCTTAAGAATTCTCATTTTATACTGTAAAATACTGATATGAAAATACAAAAAAATTGTTCTGTTTTACATATTAAGGACAAATGAAAAGGTAATTTTATCCAGAAACAATGTGACAAAAAATATGCTTTAAGGAGGAACCATTGTATAATCAAATCATACCTTTTACATCTACATATGATGAAATAATTTATTATCAGGATATTAATCTCAGGTAAATAATTTCAACCCAATAAATCATTGCTGTCTCCCACAGTTCCTAATTAATATAACAGAAGCTTGTTTTTTGATTGACGAAATTGAATAAGCATAAAAATGGACAACTTCTAAATCGAGAATTAAATGAGGAAGCTTCAATCAGTGAAAAACCTTGTGGTTAATTTATGCCGTGTATGCTACTATCATCTCTGGGTAGCGACAAAGGGTTCGTAGGTATCTAACCCATGAAATGGCTATAAAGGTGGACTACTGCAACTCCCTGCTCTATCACACAAAAATGACATATGTTAGTAAACTTCAAAGAATTCAAAACACTCTACACCACATTGAGTGCAAACTAAACAAACTGAGCAATGTGACACCTTTCTTACACAAACTACACTGGCTCCCTATTCAGTAACCAATCCCGATATCTGACCTCTTTAATCAATTATAGTGACCTTTCTCTAACAGACCAAACAAACGCATGGGGATATGCAGTTTCGCAGTAGCTGCTCCCACTGAATGGAACAAACTCCTTCAGGCCATCAGAATGCAGAATAGTAAAATGGATTTAGAAAACAGTTGAAATACTAGTTATTTAGGTTAGCCAAACCACCACCATAGTCCTCCCATTTTGGGCATTGCACATGGACAATCTTGGATGGACAGAACCCTTCTCGGATATCAATGCCTTAGAGGATGCCTTCATCAATTTGGCAATTTAAAAATGCTTTATAAAACTATGTTATGTAGATGTATTTAAAAATGACCCCCATCAATTAAGAAACTTTGAAGAAAACAGAACATACAAGTTGGTCCAGATTCTGTCCTGAAAACTATTGGGCACACAACTGCCAACTTTTCCACATATGATCAGAATAAGAATCAAACCCAGGACCTTAGTGATAAGGGAACCACACAACAGTAAGAGGTGGACTTTAAAACACTGCCAAATCTTTTCTTGGTAAGGCAGGCCACTGTATCACAAGTTTGAATATGGCCATCAGACAGTATTTGAAGGACAGGGGTGTTTTGCCTAATGCCTATTACCAAAGGTTATACTGCCTGTAGTGTGAAAGGGGTATTAGTAATCTGTTGACATCAGTCTGCAATATATAAATTCCAAGGCTAACTCAAGTGTTGATATTAACCCACATTAGAAATCAAAAGGCTAACTAAGCTATTGACATTAATCCAAAATAGAAATTGAAAGGCTAAGTAAACTGTTGATATTAGTCTGGAATATAAATTCAAAGCTAACTAAATTGTTGACATTAACCAAATTAGAAATTACAAGGCTAACTAAACTGCTGATATTAATCAAGACTAAAAATTGAAAGGTTAACTGTAGACATTAATTCATTGAAAATCATAAGGCTGAAAAGTAAACTGTAGTTATATTTTTGTGAAAGAAATCAACTGGAAAGAAAAAAATATCTTGCAAATAATCAGCCATCACAGGTCATTTTTGTAAAGTTTTGCAAATGAGCATGCAGGTGTTTGAAATGGTGAAAACTAAATGACACATTTTCCTACAATTAATTTATATTTGACTTTTGTAGAAGTATTGTGAGAAACAATAATAAAGAGAAAGAGAAATTTATACATCTAATGCTATGTGAGTTCTGGATGGACTTTAATGCAACTAAAATGAGCACAAAACTTGTATAAATAGCACTTTAATATATTTATTGTATATGAATGGGTCAAATCGTCTTTAAATATTTGCAAAATGTTTTACTTGAGAAAGTTTAGTTGTACATTGCCCATGATATGGGTGTAAAGTTAAACTTTTGAAACAATTTGTCACTGGTTTGTTCATGGAGTTTAATACAATAAACAAGAAGCACTGTTTAAATGTCATTATTGGTTATTGTATTCTTTATATTATTGTGTATTAATGAGTAGTTATTAAAATATATACAAAAGAAAAAAGTGGAAAGGCCCAGTAAACTGTTGATATCAGGTTGGAATATAAATTCAAGGCTAACTAAATTGTTGACATTAACCAAAATTAGAATTAAAAGGCTAACTAAACTTCTGACATTAATCAAGAAAAGAGATTGAAAGATTAACTCTATACATTAGTTCATTGGAAATCATAAGGCTGAAAAGTAAACTGTAGTTATATTTTTGTGAAAGAAATCAACTGGAAAGAAAAAATATCTTGCAAATAATCAGCCATCACAGGTCATTTTTGTAAAGTTTTGCAAATGAGCATGCAGGTGTTTGAAATGGTGCAAACTAAATGACACATTTTCCTACAATTAATTTATATTTGACTTTTGTAGAAGTATTGTGAGAAACGATAAAAAAGAGAAAGAGAAATTTATACATCTAATGCTATGTGAGTTCTGGATGGACTTTAATGCAACTAAAATGAGCACAAAACTTGTATAAATAGCACTTTATTATATTTATTGTATATGAATGGGTCAAATAGTCTTTAAATATTTGCAAAATGTTTTACTTGAGAAAGTTTAGTTGTACATTGCCCATGATATCTTGGACATAGGTGTAAAGTTAAACTTTTGAAACAATTTGTCACTGGTTTGTTCATGGAGTTTAATACAATAAACAAGAAGCACTGTTTAAATGTCATTATTGATTATTGTATTCTTTATATTATTGTGTATTAGTGGGTAGTTATTAAAATATATACAAAAGAAAAAAGTGGAAAGGTCCAGTAAACTGTTGATATCAGGTTGGAATATAAATTCAAGGCTAACTAAATTGTTGACATTAACCAAAATTAGAATTAATGGGCTAACTAAACTTCTGACATTAATCAAGAATAGAGATTGAAAGATTAACTCTATACATTAGTTCATTGGAAATCATAAGGCTGAAAAGTAAACTGTAGTTATATTTTTGTGAAAGAAATCAACTGGAAAGAAAAAAATATCTTGCAAATAATCAGCCATCACAGGTCATTTTTGTAAAGTTTTGCAAATGAGCATGCAGGTGTTTGAAATGGTGCAAACTAAATGACACATTTTCCTACAATTAATTTATATTTGACTTTTGTAGAAGTATTGTGAGAAACAATAAAAAAGAGAAAGAGAAATTTATACATCTAATGCTATGTGAGTTCTGGATGGACTTTAATGCAACTAAAATGAGCACAAAACTTGTGTAAATAGCACTTTAATATATTTATTGTATATGAATGGGTCAAATAGTTTTTAAATATTTGCAAAATGTTTTATTTGAGAAAGTTTAGTTGTACATTGCCCATGATATCTTGGACACAGGTGTAAAGTTAAACTTTTGAAACAATTTATCACTGGTTTGTTCATGGAGTTTAATACAATAAACAAGAAGCACTGTTTAAATGTCATTATTGATTATTGTATTCTTTATAATATTGTGTGTTAGTGGGTAGTTATTAAAATATATACAAAAGAAAAAAGTGGAAAGGTCCAGTAAACTGTTGATATCAGGTTGGAATATAAATTCAAGGCTAACTAAATTGTTGACATTAACCAAAATTAGAATTAATGGGCTAACTAAACTTCTGACATTAATCAAGAATAGAGATTGAAAGATTAACTGTATACATTAGTTCATTGGAAATCATAAGGCTGAAAAGTAAACTGTAGTTATATTTTTGTGAAAGAAATCAACAGGAAAGAAAAAATATCTTGCAAACAATCAGCCATCACAGGTCATTTTTGTAAAATTTTGCAAATAAGCATGCAGGTGTTTGAAATGGTGCAAACTAAATGACACATTTTCCTACAATTAATTTATATTTGACTTTTGTAGAAGTATTGTGAGAAACGATAAAAAAGAGAAAGAGAAATTTATACATCTAATGCTATGTGAGTTCTGGATGGACTTTAATGCAACTAAAATGAGCACAGAGCTTGTATAAATAGCACTTTAATATATTTATTGTATATGAATGGATCAAATAGTCTTTAAATATTTGCAAAATGTTTTACTTGAGAAAGTTTAGTTGTACATTGCCCATGATATCTTGGACATAGGTGTAAAGTTAAACTTTTGAAACAATTTGTCACTGGTTTGTTCATGGAGTTTAATACAATAAACAAGAAGCACTGTTTAAATGTCATTATTGATTATTGTATTCTTTATATTATTGTGTGTTCGTGGGTAGTTATTAAAATATATACAAAAGAAAAAAGTGGAAAGGTCCAGTAAACTGTTGATATCAGGTTGGAATATAAATTCAAGGCTAACTAAATTGTTGACATTAACCAAAATTAGAATTAAAGGGCTAACTAAACTTCTGACATTAATCAAGAATAGAGATTGAAAGATTAACTGTATACATTAGTTCATTGGAAATCATAAGGCTGAAAAGTAAACTGTAGTTATATTTTTGTGAAAGAAATCAACTGGACAGAAAAAATATCTTGCAAATAATCAGCCATCACAGGTCATTTTTGTAAAGTTTTGCAAATGAGCATGCAGGTGTTTGAAATGGTGCAAACTAAATGACACATTTTCCTACAATTAATTTATATTTGACTTTTGTAGAAGTATTGTGAGAAACAATAAAAAAGAGAAAGAGAAATTTATACATCTAATGCTATGTGAGTTCTGGATGGACTTTAATGCAACTAAAATGAGCACAAAACTTGTGTAAATAGCACTTTAATATATTTATTGTATATGAATGGGTCAAATAGTTTTTAAATATTTGCAAAATGTTTTATTTGAGAAAGTTTAGTTGTACATTGCCCATGATATCTTGGACACAGGTGTAAAGTTAAACTTTTGAAACAATTTATCACTGGTTTGTTCATGGAGTTTAATACAATAAACAAGAAGCACTGTTTAAATGTCATTATTGATTATTGTATTCTTTATAATATTGTGTGTTAGTGGGTAGTTATTAAAATATATACAAAAGAAAAAAGTGGAAAGGTCCAGTAAACTGTTGATATCAGGTTGGAATATAAATTCAAGGCTAACTAAATTGTTGACATTAACCAAAATTAGAATTAATGGGCTAACTAAACTTCTGACATTAATCAAGAATAGAGATTGAAAGATTAACTGTATACATTAGTTCATTGGAAATCATAAGGCTGAAAAGTAAACTGTAGTTATATTTTTGTGAAAGAAATCAACTGGAAAGAAAAAATATCTTGCAAACAATCAGCCATCACAGGTCATTTTTGTAAAATTTTGCAAATAAGCATGCAGGTGTTTGAAATGGTGCAAACTAAATGACACATTTTCCTACAATTAATTTATATTTGACTTTTGTAGAAGTATTGTGAGAAACGATAAAAAAGAGAAAGAGAAATTTATACATCTAATGCTATGTGAGTTCTGGATGGACTTTAATGCAACTAAAATGAGCACAGAGCTTGTATAAATAGCACTTTAATATATTTATTGTATATGAATGGATCAAATAGTCTTTAAATATTTGCAAAATGTTTTACTTGAGAAAGTTTAGTTGTACATTGCCCATGATATCTTGGACATAGGTGTAAAGTTAAACTTTTGAAACAATTTGTCACTGGTTTGTTCATGGAGTTTAATACAATAAACAAGAAGCACTGTTTAAATGTCATTATTGATTATTGTATTCTTTATATTATTGTGTATTAGTGGGTAGTTATTAAAATATATACAAAAGAAAAAAGTGGAAAGGTCCAGTAAACTGTTGATATCAGGTTGGAATATAAATTCAAGGCTAACTAAATTGTTGACATTAACCAAAATTAGAATTAATGGGCTAACTAAACTTCTGACATTAATCAAGAATAGAGATTGAAAGATTAACTCTATACATTAGTTCATTGGAAATCATAAGGCTGAAAAGTAAACTGTAGTTATATTTTTGTGAAAGAAATCAACTGGAAAGAAAAAAATATCTTGCAAATAATCAGCCATCACAGGTCATTTTTGTAAAGTTTTGCAAATGAGCATGCAGGTGTTTGAAATGGTGCAAACTAAATGACACATTTTCCTACAATTAATTTATATTTGACTTTTGTAGAAGTATTGTGAGAAACAATAAAAAAGAGAAAGAGAAATTTATACATCTAATGCTATGTGAGTTCTGGATGGACTTTAATGCAACTAAAATGAGCACAAAACTTGTGTAAATAGCACTTTAATATATTTATTGTATATGAATGGGTCAAATAGTTTTTAAATATTTGCAAAATGTTTTATTTGAGAAAGTTTAGTTGTACATTGCCCATGATATCTTGGACACAGGTGTAAAGTTAAACTTTTGAAACAATTTATCACTGGTTTGTTCATGGAGTTTAATACAATAAACAAGAAGCACTGTTTAAATGTCATTATTGATTATTGTATTCTTTATAATATTGTGTGTTAGTGGGTAGTTATTAAAATATATACAAAAGAAAAAAGTGGAAAGGTCCAGTAAACTGTTGATATCAGGTTGGAATATAAATTCAAGGCTAACTAAATTGTTGACATTAACCAAAATTAGAATTAATGGGCTAACTAAACTTCTGACATTAATCAAGAATAGAGATTGAAAGATTAACTGTATACATTAGTTCATTGGAAATCATAAGGCTGAAAAGTAAACTGTAGTTATATTTTTGTGAAAGAAATCAACAGGAAAGAAAAAATATCTTGCAAACAATCAGCCATCACAGGTCATTTTTGTAAAATTTTGCAAATAAGCATGCAGGTGTTTGAAATGGTGCAAACTAAATGACACATTTTCCTACAATTAATTTATATTTGACTTTTGTAGAAGTATTGTGAGAAACGATAAAAAAGAGAAAGAGAAATTTATACATCTAATGCTATGTGAGTTCTGGATGGACTTTAATGCAACTAAAATGAGCACAGAGCTTGTATAAATAGCACTTTAATATATTTATTGTATATGAATGGATCAAATAGTCTTTAAATATTTGCAAAATGTTTTACTTGAGAAAGTTTAGTTGTACATTGCCCATGATATCTTGGACATAGGTGTAAAGTTAAACTTTTGAAACAATTTGTCACTGGTTTGTTCATGGAGTTTAATACAATAAACAAGAAGCACTGTTTAAATGTCATTATTGGTTATTGTATTCTTTATATTATTGTGTATTAATGAGTAGTTATTAAAATATATACAAAAGAAAAAAGTGGAAAGGCCCAGTAAACTGTTGATATCAGGTTGGAATATAAATTCAAGGCTAACTAAATTGTTGACATTAACCAAAATTAGAATTAAAAGGCTAACTAAACTTCTGACATTAATCAAGAAAAGAGATTGAAAGATTAACTCTATACATTAGTTCATTGGAAATCATAAGGCTGAAAAGTAAACTGTAGTTATATTTTTGTGAAAGAAATCAACTGGAAAGAAAAAATATCTTGCAAATAATCAGCCATCACAGGTCATTTTTGTAAAGTTTTGCAAATGAGCATGCAGGTGTTTGAAATGGTGCAAACTAAATGACACATTTTCCTACAATTAATTTATATTTGACTTTTGTAGAAGTATTGTGAGAAACGATAAAAAAGAGAAAGAGAAATTTATACATCTAATGCTATGTGAGTTCTGGATGGACTTTAATGCAACTAAAATGAGCACAAAACTTGTATAAATAGCACTTTATTATATTTATTGTATATGAATGGGTCAAATAGTCTTTAAATATTTGCAAAATGTTTTACTTGAGAAAGTTTAGTTGTACATTGCCCATGATATCTTGGACATAGGTGTAAAGTTAAACTTTTGAAACAATTTGTCACTGGTTTGTTCATGGAGTTTAATACAATAAACAAGAAGCACTGTTTAAATGTCATTATTGATTATTGTATTCTTTATATTATTGTGTATTAGTGGGTAGTTATTAAAATATATACAAAAGAAAAAAGTGGAAAGGTCCAGTAAACTGTTGATATCAGGTTGGAATATAAATTCAAGGCTAACTAAATTGTTGACATTAACCAAAATTAGAATTAATGGGCTAACTAAACTTCTGACATTAATCAAGAATAGAGATTGAAAGATTAACTCTATACATTAGTTCATTGGAAATCATAAGGCTGAAAAGTAAACTGTAGTTATATTTTTGTGAAAGAAATCAACTGGAAAGAAAAAAATATCTTGCAAATAATCAGCCATCACAGGTCATTTTTGTAAAGTTTTGCAAATGAGCATGCAGGTGTTTGAAATGGTGCAAACTAAATGACACATTTTCCTACAATTAATTTATATTTGACTTTTGTAGAAGTATTGTGAGAAACAATAAAAAAGAGAAAGAGAAATTTATACATCTAATGCTATGTGAGTTCTGGATGGACTTTAATGCAACTAAAATGAGCACAAAACTTGTGTAAATAGCACTTTAATATATTTATTGTATATGAATGGGTCAAATAGTTTTTAAATATTTGCAAAATGTTTTATTTGAGAAAGTTTAGTTGTACATTGCCCATGATATCTTGGACACAGGTGTAAAGTTAAACTTTTGAAACAATTTATCACTGGTTTGTTCATGGAGTTTAATACAATAAACAAGAAGCACTGTTTAAATGTCATTATTGATTATTGTATTCTTTATAATATTGTGTGTTAGTGGGTAGTTATTAAAATATATACAAAAGAAAAAAGTGGAAAGGTCCAGTAAACTGTTGATATCAGGTTGGAATATAAATTCAAGGCTAACTAAATTGTTGACATTAACCAAAATTAGAATTAATGGGCTAACTAAACTTCTGACATTAATCAAGAATAGAGATTGAAAGATTAACTGTATACATTAGTTCATTGGAAATCATAAGGCTGAAAAGTAAACTGTAGTTATATTTTTGTGAAAGAAATCAACAGGAAAGAAAAAATATCTTGCAAACAATCAGCCATCACAGGTCATTTTTGTAAAATTTTGCAAATAAGCATGCAGGTGTTTGAAATGGTGCAAACTAAATGACACATTTTCCTACAATTAATTTATATTTGACTTTTGTAGAAGTATTGTGAGAAACGATAAAAAAGAGAAAGAGAAATTTATACATCTAATGCTATGTGAGTTCTGGATGGACTTTAATGCAACTAAAATGAGCACAGAGCTTGTATAAATAGCACTTTAATATATTTATTGTATATGAATGGATCAAATAGTCTTTAAATATTTGCAAAATGTTTTACTTGAGAAAGTTTAGTTGTACATTGCCCATGATATCTTGGACATAGGTGTAAAGTTAAACTTTTGAAACAATTTGTCACTGGTTTGTTCATGGAGTTTAATACAATAAACAAGAAGCACTGTTTAAATGTCATTATTGATTATTGTATTCTTTATATTATTGTGTGTTCGTGGGTAGTTATTAAAATATATACAAAAGAAAAAAGTGGAAAGGTCCAGTAAACTGTTGATATCAGGTTGGAATATAAATTCAAGGCTAACTAAATTGTTGACATTAACCAAAATTAGAATTAAAGGGCTAACTAAACTTCTGACATTAATCAAGAATAGAGATTGAAAGATTAACTGTATACATTAGTTCATTGGAAATCATAAGGCTGAAAAGTAAACTGTAGTTATATTTTTGTGAAAGAAATCAACTGGACAGAAAAAATATCTTGCAAATAATCAGCCATCACAGGTCATTTTTGTAAAGTTTTGCAAATGAGCATGCAGGTGTTTGAAATGGTGCAAACTAAATGACACATTTTCCTACAATTAATTTATATTTGACTTTTGTAGAAGTATTGTGAGAAACAATAAAAAAGAGAAAGAGAAATTTATACATCTAATGCTATGTGAGTTCTGGATGGACTTTAATGCAACTAAAATGAGCACAAAACTTGTGTAAATAGCACTTTAATATATTTATTGTATATGAATGGGTCAAATAGTTTTTAAATATTTGCAAAATGTTTTATTTGAGAAAGTTTAGTTGTACATTGCCCATGATATCTTGGACACAGGTGTAAAGTTAAACTTTTGAAACAATTTATCACTGGTTTGTTCATGGAGTTTAATACAATAAACAAGAAGCACTGTTTAAATGTCATTATTGATTATTGTATTCTTTATAATATTGTGTGTTAGTGGGTAGTTATTAAAATATATACAAAAGAAAAAAGTGGAAAGGTCCAGTAAACTGTTGATATCAGGTTGGAATATAAATTCAAGGCTAACTAAATTGTTGACATTAACCAAAATTAGAATTAATGGGCTAACTAAACTTCTGACATTAATCAAGAATAGAGATTGAAAGATTAACTGTATACATTAGTTCATTGGAAATCATAAGGCTGAAAAGTAAACTGTAGTTATATTTTTGTGAAAGAAATCAACTGGAAAGAAAAAATATCTTGCAAACAATCAGCCATCACAGGTCATTTTTGTAAAATTTTGCAAATAAGCATGCAGGTGTTTGAAATGGTGCAAACTAAATGACACATTTTCCTACAATTAATTTATATTTGACTTTTGTAGAAGTATTGTGAGAAACGATAAAAAAGAGAAAGAGAAATTTATACATCTAATGCTATGTGAGTTCTGGATGGACTTTAATGCAACTAAAATGAGCACAGAGCTTGTATAAATAGCACTTTAATATATTTATTGTATATGAATGGATCAAATAGTCTTTAAATATTTGCAAAATGTTTTACTTGAGAAAGTTTAGTTGTACATTGCCCATGATATCTTGGACATAGGTGTAAAGTTAAACTTTTGAAACAATTTGTCACTGGTTTGTTCATGGAGTTTAATACAATAAACAAGAAGCACTGTTTAAATGTCATTATTGATTATTGTATTCTTTATATTATTGTGTATTAGTGGGTAGTTATTAAAATATATACAAAAGAAAAAAGTGGAAAGGTCCAGTAAACTGTTGATATCAGGTTGGAATATAAATTCAAGGCTAACTAAATTGTTGACATTAACCAAAATTAGAATTAATGGGCTAACTAAACTTCTGACATTAATCAAGAATAGAGATTGAAAGATTAACTCTATACATTAGTTCATTGGAAATCATAAGGCTGAAAAGTAAACTGTAGTTATATTTTTGTGAAAGAAATCAACTGGAAAGAAAAAAATATCTTGCAAATAATCAGCCATCACAGGTCATTTTTGTAAAGTTTTGCAAATGAGCATGCAGGTGTTTGAAATGGTGCAAACTAAATGACACATTTTCCTACAATTAATTTATATTTGACTTTTGTAGAAGTATTGTGAGAAACAATAAAAAAGAGAAAGAGAAATTTATACATCTAATGCTATGTGAGTTCTGGATGGACTTTAATGCAACTAAAATGAGCACAAAACTTGTGTAAATAGCACTTTAATATATTTATTGTATATGAATGGGTCAAATAGTTTTTAAATATTTGCAAAATGTTTTATTTGAGAAAGTTTAGTTGTACATTGCCCATGATATCTTGGACACAGGTGTAAAGTTAAACTTTTGAAACAATTTATCACTGGTTTGTTCATGGAGTTTAATACAATAAACAAGAAGCACTGTTTAAATGTCATTATTGATTATTGTATTCTTTATAATATTGTGTGTTAGTGGGTAGTTATTAAAATATATACAAAAGAAAAAAGTGGAAAGGTCCAGTAAACTGTTGATATCAGGTTGGAATATAAATTCAAGGCTAACTAAATTGTTGACATTAACCAAAATTAGAATTAATGGGCTAACTAAACTTCTGACATTAATCAAGAATAGAGATTGAAAGATTAACTGTATACATTAGTTCATTGGAAATCATAAGGCTGAAAAGTAAACTGTAGTTATATTTTTGTGAAAGAAATCAACAGGAAAGAAAAAATATCTTGCAAACAATCAGCCATCACAGGTCATTTTTGTAAAATTTTGCAAATAAGCATGCAGGTGTTTGAAATGGTGCAAACTAAATGACACATTTTCCTACAATTAATTTATATTTGACTTTTGTAGAAGTATTGTGAGAAACGATAAAAAAGAGAAAGAGAAATTTATACATCTAATGCTATGTGAGTTCTGGATGGACTTTAATGCAACTAAAATGAGCACAGAGCTTGTATAAATAGCACTTTAATATATTTATTGTATATGAATGGATCAAATAGTCTTTAAATATTTGCAAAATGTTTTACTTGAGAAAGTTTAGTTGTACATTGCCCATGATATCTTGGACATAGGTGTAAAGTTAAACTTTTGAAACAATTTGTCACTGGTTTGTTCATGGAGTTTAATACAATAAACAAGAAGCACTGTTTAAATGTCATTATTGATTATTGTATTCTTTATATTATTGTGTGTTCGTGGGTAGTTATTAAAATATATACAAAAGAAAAAAGTGGAAAGGTCCAGTAAACTGTTGATATCAGGTTGGAATATAAATTCAAGGCTAACTAAATTGTTGACATTAACCAAAATTAGAATTAAAGGGCTAACTAAACTTCTGACATTAATCAAGAATAGAGATTGAAAGATTAACTGTATACATTAGTTCATTGGAAATCATAAGGCTGAAAAGTAAACTGTAGTTATATTTTTGTGAAAGAAATCAACTGGACAGAAAAAATATCTTGCAAATAATCAGCCATCACAGGTCATTTTTGTAAAGTTTTGCAAATGAGCATGCAGGTGTTTGAAATGGTGCAAACTAAATGACACATTTTCCTACAATTAATTTATATTTGACTTTTGTAGAAGTATTGTGAGAAACAATAAAAAAGAGAAAGAGAAATTTATACATCTAATGCTATGTGAGTTCTGGATGGACTTTAATGCAACTAAAATGAGCACAAAACTTGTGTAAATATCACTTTAATATATTTATTGTATATGAATGGGTCAAATAGTTTTTAAATATTTGCAAAATGTTTTATTTGAGAAAGTTTAGTTGTACATTGCCCATGATATCTTGGACACAGGTGTAAAGTTAAACTTTTGAAACAATTTATCACTGGTTTGTTCATGGAGTTTAATACAATAAACAAGAAGCACTGTTTAAATGTCATTATTGATTATTGTATTCTTTATAATATTGTGTGTTAGTGGGTAGTTATTAAAATATATACAAAAGAAAAAAGTGGAAAGGTCCAGTAAACTGTTGATATCAGGTTGGAATATAAATTCAAGGCTAACTAAATTGTTGACATTAACCAAAATTAGAATTAATGGGCTAACTAAACTTCTGACATTAATCAAGAATAGAGATTGAAAGATTAACTGTATACATTAGTTCATTGGAAATCATAAGGCTGAAAAGTAAACTGTAGTTATATTTTTGTGAAAGAAATCAACTGGAAAGAAAAAATATCTTGCAAACAATCAGCCATCACAGGTCATTTTTGTAAAATTTTGCAAATAAGCATGCAGGTGTTTGAAATGGTGCAAACTAAATGACACATTTTCCTACAATTAATTTATATTTGACTTTTGTAGAAGTATTGTGAGAAACGATAAAAAAGAGAAAGAGAAATTTATACATCTAATGCTATGTGAGTTCTGGATGGACTTTAATGCAACTAAAATGAGCACAGAGCTTGTATAAATAGCACTTTAATATATTTATTGTATATGAATGGATCAAATAGTCTTTAAATATTTGCAAAATGTTTTACTTGAGAAAGTTTAGTTGTACATTGCCCATGATATCTTGGACATAGGTGTAAAGTTAAACTTTTGAAACAATTTGTCACTGGTTTGTTCATGGAGTTTAATACAATAAACAAGAAGCACTGTTTAAATGTCATTATTGATTATTGTATTCTTTATATTATTGTGTATTAGTGGGTAGTTATTAAAATATATACAAAAGAAAAAAGTGGAAAGGTCCAGTAAACTGTTGATATCAGGTTGGAATATAAATTCAAGGCTAACTAAATTGTTGACATTAACCAAAATTAGAATTAATGGGCTAACTAAACTTCTGACATTAATCAAGAATAGAGATTGAAAGATTAACTCTATACATTAGTTCATTGGAAATCATAAGGCTGAAAAGTAAACTGTAGTTATATTTTTGTGAAAGAAATCAACTGGAAAGAAAAAAATATCTTGCAAATAATCAGCCATCACAGGTCATTTTTGTAAAGTTTTGCAAATGAGCATGCAGGTGTTTGAAATGGTGCAAACTAAATGACACATTTTCCTACAATTAATTTATATTTGACTTTTGTAGAAGTATTGTGAGAAACAATAAAAAAGAGAAAGAGAAATTTATACATCTAATGCTATGTGAGTTCTGGATGGACTTTAATGCAACTAAAATGAGCACAAAACTTGTGTAAATATCACTTTAATATATTTATTGTATATGAATGGGTCAAATAGTTTTTAAATATTTGCAAAATGTTTTATTTGAGAAAGTTTAGTTGTACATTGCCCATGATATCTTGGACACAGGTGTAAAGTTAAACTTTTGAAACAATTTATCACTGGTTTGTTCATGGAGTTTAATACAATAAACAAGAAGCACTGTTTAAATGTCATTATTGATTATTGTATTCTTTATAATATTGTGTGTTAGTGGGTAGTTATTAAAATATATACAAAAGAAAAAAGTGGAAAGGTCCAGTAAACTGTTGATATCAGGTTGGAATATAAATTCAAGGCTAACTAAATTGTTGACATTAACCAAAATTAGAATTAATGGGCTAACTAAACTTCTGACATTAATCAAGAATAGAGATTGAAAGATTAACTCTATACATTAGTTCATTGGAAATCATAAGGCTGAAAAGTAAACTGTAGTTATATTTTTGTGAAAGAAATCAACTGGAAAGAAAAAATATCTTGCAAACAATCAGCCATCACAGGTCATTTTTGTAAAATTTTGCAAATAAGCATGCAGGTGTTTGAAATGGTGCAAACTAAATGACACATTTTCCTACAATTAATTTATATTTGACTTTTGTAGAAGTATTGTGAGAAACGATAAAAAAGAGAAAGAGAAATTTATACATCTAATGCTATGTGAGTTCTGGATGGACTTTAATGCAACTAAAATGAGCACAGAGCTTGTATAAATAGCACTTTAATATATTTATTGTATATGAATGGATCAAATAGTCTTTAAATATTTGCAAAATGTTTTACTTGAGAAAGTTTAGTTGTACATTGCCCATGATATCTTGGACATAGGTGTAAAGTTAAACTTTTGAAACAATTTGTCACTGGTTTGTTCATGGAGTTTAATACAATAAACAAGAAGCACTGTTTAAATGTCATTATTGATTATTGTATTCTTTATATTATTGTGTGTTCGTGGGTAGTTATTAAAATATATACAAAAGAAAAAAGTGGAAAGGTCCAGTAAACTGTTGATATCAGGTTGGAATATAAATTCAAGGCTAACTAAATTGTTGACATTAACCAAAATTAGAATTAAAGGGCTAACTAAACTTCTGACATTAATCAAGAATAGAGATTGAAAGATTAACTGTATACATTAGTTCATTGGAAATCATAAGGCTGAAAAGTAAACTGTAGTTATATTTTTGTGAAAGAAATCAACTGGACAGAAAAAATATCTTGCAAATAATCAGCCATCACAGGTCATTTTTGTAAAGTTTTGCAAATGAGCATGCAGGTGTTTGAAATGGTGCAAACTAAATGACACATTTTCCTACAATTAATTTATATTTGACTTTTGTAGAAGTATTGTGAGAAACAATAAAAAAGAGAAAGAGAAATTTATACATCTAATGCTATGTGAGTTCTGGATGGACTTTAATGCAACTAAAATGAGCACAAAACTTGTGTAAATAGCACTTTAATATATTTATTGTATATGAATGGGTCAAATAGTTTTTAAATATTTGCAAAATGTTTTATTTGAGAAAGTTTAGTTGTACATTGCCCATGATATCTTGGACACAGGTGTAAAGTTAAACTTTTGAAACAATTTATCACTGGTTTGTTCATGGAGTTTAATACAATAAACAAGAAGCACTGTTTAAATGTCATTATTGATTATTGTATTCTTTATAATATTGTGTGTTAGTGGGTAGTTATTAAAATATATACAAAAGAAAAAAGTGGAAAGGTCCAGTAAACTGTTGATATCAGGTTGGAATATAAATTCAAGGCTAACTAAATTGTTGACATTAACCAAAATTAGAATTAATGGGCTAACTAAACTTCTGACATTAATCAAGAATAGAGATTGAAAGATTAACTGTATACATTAGTTCATTGGAAATCATAAGGCTGAAAAGTAAACTGTAGTTATATTTTTGTGAAAGAAATCAACTGGAAAGAAAAAATATCTTGCAAACAATCAGCCATCACAGGTCATTTTTGTAAAATTTTGCAAATAAGCATGCAGGTGTTTGAAATGGTGCAAACTAAATGACACATTTTCCTACAATTAATTTATATTTGACTTTTGTAGAAGTATTGTGAGAAACGATAAAAAAGAGAAAGAGAAATTTATACATCTAATGCTATGTGAGTTCTGGATGGACTTTAATGCAACTAAAATGAGCACAGAGCTTGTATAAATAGCACTTTAATATATTTATTGTATATGAATGGATCAAATAGTCTTTAAATATTTGCAAAATGTTTTACTTGAGAAAGTTTAGTTGTACATTGCCCATGATATCTTGGACATAGGTGTAAAGTTAAACTTTTGAAACAATTTGTCACTGGTTTGTTCATGGAGTTTAATACAATAAACAAGAAGCACTGTTTAAATGTCATTATTGATTATTGTATTCTTTATATTATTGTGTATTAGTGGGTAGTTATTAAAATATATACAAAAGAAAAAAGTGGAAAGGTCCAGTAAACTGTTGATATCAGGTTGGAATATAAATTCAAGGCTAACTAAATTGTTGACATTAACCAAAATTAGAATTAATGGGCTAACTAAACTTCTGACATTAATCAAGAATAGAGATTGAAAGATTAACTCTATACATTAGTTCATTGGAAATCATAAGGCTGAAAAGTAAACTGTAGTTATATTTTTGTGAAAGAAATCAACTGGAAAGAAAAAAATATCTTGCAAATAATCAGCCATCACAGGTCATTTTTGTAAAGTTTTGCAAATGAGCATGCAGGTGTTTGAAATGGTGCAAACTAAATGACACATTTTCCTACAATTAATTTATATTTGACTTTTGTAGAAGTATTGTGAGAAACAATAAAAAAGAGAAAGAGAAATTTATACATCTAATGCTATGTGAGTTCTGGATGGACTTTAATGCAACTAAAATGAGCACAAAACTTGTGTAAATAGCACTTTAATATATTTATTGTATATGAATGGGTCAAATAGTTTTTAAATATTTGCAAAATGTTTTATTTGAGAAAGTTTAGTTGTACATTGCCCATGATATCTTGGACACAGGTGTAAAGTTAAACTTTTGAAACAATTTATCACTGGTTTGTTCATGGAGTTTAATACAATAAACAAGAAGCACTGTTTAAATGTCATTATTGATTATTGTATTCTTTATAATATTGTGTGTTAGTGGGTAGTTATTAAAATATATACAAAAGAAAAAAGTGGAAAGGTCCAGTAAACTGTTGATATCAGGTTGGAATATAAATTCAAGGCTAACTAAATTGTTGACATTAACCAAAATTAGAATTAATGGGCTAACTAAACTTCTGACATTAATCAAGAATAGAGATTGAAAGATTAACTGTATACATTAGTTCATTGGAAATCATAAGGCTGAAAAGTAAACTGTAGTTATATTTTTGTGAAAGAAATCAACAGGAAAGAAAAAATATCTTGCAAACAATCAGCCATCACAGGTCATTTTTGTAAAATTTTGCAAATAAGCATGCAGGTGTTTGAAATGGTGCAAACTAAATGACACATTTTCCTACAATTAATTTATATTTGACTTTTGTAGAAGTATTGTGAGAAACGATAAAAAAGAGAAAGAGAAATTTATACATCTAATGCTATGTGAGTTCTGGATGGACTTTAATGCAACTAAAATGAGCACAGAGCTTGTATAAATAGCACTTTAATATATTTATTGTATATGAATGGATCAAATAGTCTTTAAATATTTGCAAAATGTTTTACTTGAGAAAGTTTAGTTGTACATTGCCCATGATATCTTGGACATAGGTGTAAAGTTAAACTTTTGAAACAATTTGTCACTGGTTTGTTCATGGAGTTTAATACAATAAACAAGAAGCACTGTTTAAATGTCATTATTGATTATTGTATTCTTTATATTATTGTGTGTTCGTGGGTAGTTATTAAAATATATACAAAAGAAAAAAGTGGAAAGGTCCAGTAAACTGTTGATATCAGGTTGGAATATAAATTCAAGGCTAACTAAATTGTTGACATTAACCAAAATTAGAATTAAAGGGCTAACTAAACTTCTGACATTAATCAAGAATAGAGATTGAAAGATTAACTGTATACATTAGTTCATTGGAAATCATAAGGCTGAAAAGTAAACTGTAGTTATATTTTTGTGAAAGAAATCAACTGGACAGAAAAAATATCTTGCAAATAATCAGCCATCACAGGTCATTTTTGTAAAGTTTTGCAAATGAGCATGCAGGTGTTTGAAATGGTGCAAACTAAATGACACATTTTCCTACAATTAATTTATATTTGACTTTTGTAGAAGTATTGTGAGAAACAATAAAAAAGAGAAAGAGAAATTTATACATCTAATGCTATGTGAGTTCTGGATGGACTTTAATGCAACTAAAATGAGCACAAAACTTGTGTAAATATCACTTTAATATATTTATTGTATATGAATGGGTCAAATAGTTTTTAAATATTTGCAAAATGTTTTATTTGAGAAAGTTTAGTTGTACATTGCCCATGATATCTTGGACACAGGTGTAAAGTTAAACTTTTGAAACAATTTATCACTGGTTTGTTCATGGAGTTTAATACAATAAACAAGAAGCACTGTTTAAATGTCATTATTGATTATTGTATTCTTTATAATATTGTGTGTTAGTGGGTAGTTATTAAAATATATACAAAAGAAAAAAGTGGAAAGGTCCAGTAAACTGTTGATATCAGGTTGGAATATAAATTCAAGGCTAACTAAATTGTTGACATTAACCAAAATTAGAATTAATGGGCTAACTAAACTTCTGACATTAATCAAGAATAGAGATTGAAAGATTAACTGTATACATTAGTTCATTGGAAATCATAAGGCTGAAAAGTAAACTGTAGTTATATTTTTGTGAAAGAAATCAACTGGAAAGAAAAAATATCTTGCAAACAATCAGCCATCACAGGTCATTTTTGTAAAATTTTGCAAATAAGCATGCAGGTGTTTGAAATGGTGCAAACTAAATGACACATTTTCCTACAATTAATTTATATTTGACTTTTGTAGAAGTATTGTGAGAAACGATAAAAAAGAGAAAGAGAAATTTATACATCTAATGCTATGTGAGTTCTGGATGGACTTTAATGCAACTAAAATGAGCACAGAGCTTGTATAAATAGCACTTTAATATATTTATTGTATATGAATGGATCAAATAGTCTTTAAATATTTGCAAAATGTTTTACTTGAGAAAGTTTAGTTGTACATTGCCCATGATATCTTGGACATAGGTGTAAAGTTAAACTTTTGAAACAATTTGTCACTGGTTTGTTCATGGAGTTTAATACAATAAACAAGAAGCACTGTTTAAATGTCATTATTGATTATTGTATTCTTTATATTATTGTGTATTAGTGGGTAGTTATTAAAATATATACAAAAGAAAAAAGTGGAAAGGTCCAGTAAACTGTTGATATCAGGTTGGAATATAAATTCAAGGCTAACTAAATTGTTGACATTAACCAAAATTAGAATTAATGGGCTAACTAAACTTCTGACATTAATCAAGAATAGAGATTGAAAGATTAACTCTATACATTAGTTCATTGGAAATCATAAGGCTGAAAAGTAAACTGTAGTTATATTTTTGTGAAAGAAATCAACTGGAAAGAAAAAAATATCTTGCAAATAATCAGCCATCACAGGTCATTTTTGTAAAGTTTTGCAAATGAGCATGCAGGTGTTTGAAATGGTGCAAACTAAATGACACATTTTCCTACAATTAATTTATATTTGACTTTTGTAGAAGTATTGTGAGAAACAATAAAAAAGAGAAAGAGAAATTTATACATCTAATGCTATGTGAGTTCTGGATGGACTTTAATGCAACTAAAATGAGCACAAAACTTGTGTAAATAGCACTTTAATATATTTATTGTATATGAATGGGTCAAATAGTTTTTAAATATTTGCAAAATGTTTTATTTGAGAAAGTTTAGTTGTACATTGCCCATGATATCTTGGACACAGGTGTAAAGTTAAACTTTTGAAACAATTTATCACTGGTTTGTTCATGGAGTTTAATACAATAAACAAGAAGCACTGTTTAAATGTCATTATTGATTATTGTATTCTTTATAATATTGTGTGTTAGTGGGTAGTTATTAAAATATATACAAAAGAAAAAAGTGGAAAGGTCCAGTAAACTGTTGATATCAGGTTGGAATATAAATTCAAGGCTAACTAAATTGTTGACATTAACCAAAATTAGAATTAATGGGCTAACTAAACTTCTGACATTAATCAAGAATAGAGATTGAAAGATTAACTGTATACATTAGTTCATTGGAAATCATAAGGCTGAAAAGTAAACTGTAGTTATATTTTTGTGAAAGAAATCAACTGGAAAGAAAAAATATCTTGCAAACAATCAGCCATCACAGGTCATTTTTGTAAAGTTTTGCAAATGAGCATGCAGGTGTTTGAAATGGTGCAAACTAAATGACACATTTTCCTACAATTAATTTATATTTGACTTTTGTAGAAGTATTGTGAGAAACAATAAAAAAGAGAAAGAGAAATTTATACATCTAATGCTATGTGAGTTCTGGATGGACTTTAATGCAACTAAAATGAGCACAAAACTTGTGTAAATAGCACTTTAATATATTTATTGTATATGAATGGGTCAAATAGTTTTTAAATATTTGCAAAATGTTTTATTTGAGAAAGTTTAGTTGTACATTGCCCATGATATCTTGGACACAGGTGTAAAGTTAAACTTTTGAAACAATTTATCACTGGTTTGTTCATGGAGTTTAATACAATAAACAAGAAGCACTGTTTAAATGTCATTATTGATTATTGTATTCTTTATAATATTGTGTGTTAGTGGGTAGTTATTAAAATATATACAAAAGAAAAAAGTGGAAAGGTCCAGTAAACTGTTGATATCAGGTTGGAATATAAATTCAAGGCTAACTAAATTGTTGACATTAACCAAAATTAGAATTAATGGGCTAACTAAACTTCTGACATTAATCAAGAATAGAGATTGAAAGATTAACTCTATACATTAGTTCATTGGAAATCATAAGGCTGAAAAGTAAACTGTAGTTATATTTTTGTGAAAGAAATCAACTGGAAAGAAAAAATATCTTGCAAACAATCAGCCATCACAGGTCATTTTTGTAAAATTTTGCAAATAAGCATGCAGGTGTTTGAAATGGTGCAAACTAAATGACACATTTTCCTACAATTAATTTATATTTGACTTTTGTAGAAGTATTGTGAGAAACGATAAAAAAGAGAAAAAGAAATTTATACATCTAATGCTATGTGAGTTCTGGATGGACTTTAATGCAACTAAAATGAGCACAGAGCTTGTATAAATAGCACTTTAATATATTTATTGTATATGAATGGATCAAATAGTCTTTAAATATTTGCAAAATGTTTTACTTGAGAAAGTTTAGTTGTACATTGCCCATGATATCTTGGACATAGGTGTAAAGTTAAACTTTTGAAACAATTTGTCACTGGTTTGTTCATGGAGTTTAATACAATAAACAAGAAGCACTGTTTAAATGTCATTATTGATTATTGTATTCTTTATATTATTGTGTGTTCGTGGGTAGTTATTAAAATATATACAAAAGAAAAAAGTGGAAAGGCCCAGTAAACTGTTGATATCAGGTTGGAAGATAAATTCAAGGCTAACTAAATTGTTGACATTAACCAAAATTAGAATTAAAAGGCTAACTAAACTTCTGACATTAATCAAGAATAGAGATTCAAAGATTAACTGTATACATTAGTTCATTGGAAATCATAAGGCTGAAAAGTAAACTGTAGTTATATTTTTGTGAAAGAAATCAACTGGACAGAAAAAATATCTTGCAAATAATCAGCCATCACAGGTCATTTTTGTAAAGTTTTGCAAATGAGCATGCAGGTGTTTGAAATGGTGCAAACTAAATGACACATTTTCCTACAATTAATTTATATTTGACTTTTGTAGAAGTATTGTGAGAAACGATAAAAAAGAGAAAGAGAAATTTATACATCTAATGCTATATGAGTTCTGGATGGACTTTAATGCAACTAAAATGAGCACAAAACTTGTATAAATAGCACTTTAATATATTTATTGTATATGAATGGGTCAAATAGTCTTTAAATATTTGCAAAATGTTTTACTTGAGAAAGTTTAGTTGTACATTGCCCATGATATCTTGGACATAGGTGTAAAGTTAAACTTTTGAAACAATTTGTCACTGGTTTGTTCATGGAGTTTAATACAACAAACAAGAAGCACTGTTTAAATGTCATTGATTATTGCATTCTTCATTTTATTGTGTATTAATGGGTAGTTATTAAAATATATACAAAAGAAAAAAGTGGAGAGGCCCAGTAAACTGTTGATATCAGGTTGGAATATATATTCAAGGCTAACTAAATTGTTGACATTAACCAAAATTAGAATTAAAAGGCTAACTAAACTTCTGACATTAATCAAGAATAGAGATTGAAAGATTAACTGTATACTGTAGATATATTTTTGTGAAAGAAATCAATTGGAAAGAGAAAATATTTTGGAATAATCAGCCATCACAGATCATTTTTGTAAGAGTTTGCAAATAAGCATGAAGGAGTTTGAAAATAGTTCACTGGTTTGTTTATGGAGTTTAATAAGAAGCACTGTTTAAATGTTGTTATTGATTAATCTTTTATTTATATTGTTGTGTATTAATGGATAGTTATTAATAAATATACAAAAAAAAGAAGTGAAAAGGCTAAGTAAACTGTTTATATCAGTATGAAATATAAATTTAAGGCTAACTAAACTGCTGATATCAATCAAGAATAGAAAATGAAAGGTTAACTGTAGACTTTAATTCATTGGAAATCAAAAATCTGAAAAGTAAATTGTAGATATAATTTTGTGAAAAAAATCAACTGGAAAGAAAAAATATCTTGAAAATAATCAGGGATCACAGGTCATATTTTCTTTACTTTTGCAACATGCAACTGCAGCCTTTATAAAAACTGCATATTATCTGTTAATACTTGTATTTAATAATATTAGTAAACTTATTGTAAATTATGGTATTTTTGCAAAGCCTATGTTGTAAAAGTGGGAAAGAGTATAGTTAACTTGACTAATTGCAAAGATCCTGTGAGACTTTGGCATATTAAGAACAAGCCAATTCACAGATGGAGCTTTACTTCCTTTTCAATGACAATGGTCATGTCAGGTGACCAATCTTGTTAATTTAAGAGGTATAAATGTAAAACTATATTGGCGATATGTTGAAGGCTAAACAATAAGATTAAATTGTCAGATATCAATTCATTGTAGGTTTTAGAAAATTTTGAAGTAACCTATTATTGTGCATTTAAAAAATGTGCGTAAAATAGCAGGGACTTAGCCCCAGTATACTACTACATGCAATCCATATCACCAAAGTGAACGCTGACATGGACCTCATACTATCACCCATTAAATCTAATTTCAGATATAGCAAAGTTAAATATGAAAAAATGTTTATATGACATATCTAATGATTTGCATAAAGACTTAAAACTGCCCCTAAAACTGTGTCCCATTATATACTTGTTAAATTTTGCAAACAAGCATGCATGAGTTTGAAAATGGTGCACTCTAAATGAAACATTTTGCTATAATTTATTTATATTAGACATCTAAATTTATTTTATTTTGGGTTTTATCCCAGTGAGCATTTCACATGTTTATAAATGTTTATAGTCATACACAATGAAAGGTTGATATTAGGTTTAAAAATGAAAACAGGCTTAAACGTTTAGATTTAAAACATTTATAAACGTTTATTTTGTAAATGTATATCAATGTTAGTATTTGCAATGTATATAAACGTTGAGGAATTAAAAAAATTTCAATGTTTATTAATGTGTCTTTATACAAATATCATCAATGCAGCATAAGTTTAAAAATGTTTATTAATGTTTTCTTAAAGTATCCAATACTTAAACTTGAGTAAGTATGTTAAATAGTAGCACACTTATAAACATTTTATTCTGACAGATTAACATTTGGTTGAAGAGTGAAAAGATGTTTGTCAATGTTTTTAAACCTTAAGATTGGATTATTAAAGTTAAACTTATAAATGTTAAAAAACCAACAATTCTCATTTATAAAGTACAAATAACATCACAAAGAAGGGCTCTCAAAGCATGAGAATATCATTTTTATGTCTAAACTTGAGATAGTGGTTTAAAAATTGAGCGCTCATTCAATTCCCATTATTGGGTGTTATATGTTGAATAATCATTTTATAAGTTCCTTAAAATCCCCTATTATTGCTCACCACCATCTTTGATGACACCTAAACATTTATAAATGTGAATTTAAATGAATATTGGAAATTTTTCTAATGTTCCTAAACATCAGTTTGATGTATGCAAGAAGCTACTAATGGTAATACTTCAACCGTTAAAATGTGGGATAAGTTTAAGTTTACATTAAAATCAATATTTATCAAATTTCATGGCTAATAATTTAAATTGATGATAATTAATGTAAATAAACATTTCAATGTTGATGTGCATACATATTTGTATATTTATTTGGAAGGTTTCAAATTAACCACTCTGGTTAGAAACCTAATGATTTTGGTCTTGTGTTTTACATTTAATAGGAGCGTATCTTAAAATATGTAAATCAACACATCAACACCAGACATTTTGATTGACATTAGTTAATATATGACAAGGTTCATCAATGTCAGTAAATGTACATCAACATTAATAAATGTATTTAAACAGTCAAATACATTAATAAATGCATTTATACAGCCAAATGTTGCTTTACATTTCAATTTTATATTATCTTTAAGGCAATTAATGGCAGTATCTAGAAAATTAATTTTATTTAAACAAACATTTTGACAGTATTAATCACAAAGTGAAAGTAGTGGGCCTCATACATTTATGAAAAGTTATATAAAAACTTGTAAGTTAATCATTTTCTAAGTCAACATTTCATATGTTCATAAATGTTTATGAACATACCTATTCAAAGGTTGATATTTGGTTTAAAAATGAAAACAGGCATAAACATTTAGATTCAATACGTTTATCAACATTTCTTTTGGAAACATATATCAATATTTATAAATGTTACTGGTTAAAATACAATGTTTATTGAGGTTTATAATATAAACCTTTTTGTATGTTGATAAATTAAAATTTGTATGAATGTACCCAGTTAAAATTTTACACATTTTGAATAATTAATATAGTTATGCATCTTGAATTGTCACAATCAATCACATTTTTTTAAATTCCTAGCTGTATACTTGTTGGGAAAACAATTGTGATCATAAGGTTGATTAATGCTTGTTGCTGTAAAGCTACATCACTTTATGTACATGAACATTTAAATTGCTCTATGAATGTTTATTATTGCTTGCATAATTTTATATGATTTTGACAGTCCATAAGACATTACAATCTTTTTCGTTCAATTAAGTAAAACAAGAAACACAAGTGCAATTACATAGCAGTATCTATGGGCCAATATTAAAGGAATGTCTCTATTCTTTTAAGCTCAGAGATGCTTGCAGGCAAATTAACTAACACACTGTCATTGTTATTGTACTTTATTTGTTTATTCCACGGTTTTAAGGGTCTTGTTTAAAGAGTAATATGTTTTCGGATGCAGATTATAATTGGGTGTAATGAAAGAACATGTGCAGTGGCGCTTTAAAAGCAATAATTACCTGTATAGGTTTATTAATGTGTGTTGCTGTAAATCAACATCATTTTACATACACGTACATTTAAATAGCTCAATGAATGTTTATTATTGTTTACATAATCTTATATTATTGTAACCATCCATAAGACAAATTTCTTCTTCCAATTAAGTAAAACAAGAAAAACAAAAGCAATTACATGACAATATCTATTGCCCAGTAAAAATTTTTGGGTTTTGCAAATATTTGAAATGTTTGGCAAAGGTTAAAAAATGATGGGTACGAAAACCATTTGTAATGGAATGTTTTTAAAACATTTTATGAAAACCGTTTATTATAAATGAACATAATAATGTCTGAATAATAATGGGATCAGAGGTCAAATTCAATATCTTTGTATGGTTGCTCACTATTGAAATTATTATTTTTATGTCTAAAATTGTAAGAAAGTGGCTTAGAAATTGTGCCCCCATTAAATTCTTACTTTTAGGGATTGCATGTGAGGCAATTTTTGACAAAGTCCTCTAAAATCCCCTATTATTGCTCACCACCATCTTTGTTTGGACATGTTAGAAGGTGAAGGTTTAAAATTATAGGTTTATAAAACGTTTTTGATAGAATGTTCGAATATTTCATGATGAATGTTTGAAAAACATTTCCAGCAAAACCTTAATTTCTCCAGCTATTTTATAAATGTTTTAAAAATGTTTCCAGTCAAACCTAGCTTCTTGAGTTATTTTATAAACATTTAGTAAACATTTTCAGTAAAAACATTTGTATAGAGAATATGCATAAAACATTTTTTAAACATTACAGCATAAACGTTTACTTAGAAATGTTAAGAAAACCAAAGATAGGGTTTAATTAGGTTTTAAAAACATTTTGTAAATGTTTAAACCATTTAAAACATTTCTAATGTTTACTGGGTGGCTAATATTAAAGGTAGGTGTATATTCTTTTAACCCTCAAGTGACCAAGTGGGGTCATTTATGACCCCGGGCATATATATTTGTGCACCATTTTTTACGTTTTAATATCCATAATGTCTTCTACCGTGAATTTGTCAATCTATCTCTCTTAAATTTGTTCATAGAGTTTTGCAAGGATCGGCCAATCTGTGTGGCAAGGGTAAGCAAAACTTCTGCGGGGTCACTTATGACCCCAGGAAGATCAATGAGATTTGTGACAACATTACTTAAGATAGTATTGCAATTTGTCAACTCTGAGCATTACAATCAACTATTATGGGTAAAAGCATGACCAACAAAGCTAGAAAAGAAAGATTTACAGCTGGACAAGCATTGAGACAGATTCTGAATGCCCAAAATGAGGATAAAACTAGCACCTGTCCATTGATGGCCAGCACCAGACAGTGACGATCATATCTCTGACATGTCAAATCAACCTATATAAAATACAAGCATGATGTACATACCATACATACAAGCAGGGCAAGGTATGCCTAGAAGAAAAGACCAAATAGGCCAGACACAGGCCCATAGTGGTACTAGAACACATGGACAAGCATGCTTACACCTGTCCGTTGATGGTCAGCACCAGACAGTCACGATCATATCTCTGACATGTCAAATCAACCTATATAAAATGCAAACATGATGTGCATACCATACATACAAGCAGGGCAAGGTATGCCTAGAAGAAAAGACCAAATAGGCCAGACACAGGCCCATAGTGGTGCTAGAACTCCTGGACAACCATGCTTGTAACAAGTTGGCAGGCACGGGATGAGCTCAAGGAGCCCCTCTAAAAATCAAACCAAGGTTTGCAATAATGTATTTACATGAAAAAAGAAATCATCAGCATGACCAACACAGACCTGACACAGGCCAGTCTGTAAACTGGGGAAAAATCCTCCCGCATATCACCATTATGACAAGGGCATGATATAGACACCACCAGGGATAACAAAGCAACACCATTATATGAGGCATCAATATTTCCTTTGCTTATTACATCACAAATAGATCTCATTGCATTAGAAACCAACAAGGATGCTAAATGAAAACAAAGAGAGCTATGAAACTCATCATGAAAATAAAAAATAACAGTGGAAACCAATTGACAGTACATAAATCTGTTATGATCGGACCTTTTGTAAAGAAGCAACCATGACCCATAATAATTTGTGTAATTTGAAAGATACATTGTCTCAGATAAAAGATACATTGTCTCAGCTACAATGCCAAGAACAACATTTAGATGCATTCTGAAGTACCAAACTTTGATAACCGAACAACCAAAGGAAGCAGGCAGGCCCGGCAAATGTTGACATTATCATGCCAAACAAGACACAAATCTCAATGGCTATATAATTATTACTTTATTACTATGTCCAAGCATTTAATAGATATGTTATTATACATTAGCAAACAATAATTTGATGTTTTGGACAAGCTTGAACAAAAGTAACTAATCTGTTTTTGAGTTTGTGGAAATGTCTTGGCATATTTGCAAAGCACTGCTTATTCTACACATTGATGCATGTAAATAGTTATAGTACCATATTGAAATATCTATTTCATACAAAGGAGCTTTATTTTTATTTGCTTTTATTACGATTTCATGAGATTTTAACAATAAAGAAAATACAAAAGAAATTAAATTTAACATACATACTGCAAGATGCAGCAAGCAGGGGTTGTCTAAATAAATGTAATATTGTTTATCATTGTGTGCTTTGGCAGCTTTCTTGTGAAAAAATAGGTCAAAACTATACATTTTAGCATAATGGGATGTACAAATATATTAGAAAGTGTAACAAATAGAAAAAATAATGAAACACTCATGTATATGTAAATATTTCAATATAATATCAATGGGGTCATAAATGACCCCACTTGGTCATATTAGTCGCCGAAATAGCTTGGTCGCTTGAGGGTTAAGGACCTTTTTGAGTCCTTCAAGCAATTTCTACAACCAGATACTCAAATGTTGACATCAGATATCCACAATGACTCCCAATTCATATTTAGAAATCCTTCAAGAGAAACTTTGTAACAATACTTGGTTGGTGGGATGCATCTCAGAAAAACAGTTTGATTTTTTGACAGAAATAGAATAATGAACTTGAGTGACCAAGTTGATAACAATATGTTGTCTCTTGGGTGTATTTAAATGAAAAAATTGAATGCTACATTCCAGGTCGGTTCTACAATTCATTGATTTGCTCAATGCCTTTCTAATGGAAACAACAAATTTTGAATAATAAGAAAATTGACAAATGTGAGACATATGACATTCCTTATTTATGAAAAAATAAGAACTATAAAATCTGAAAAGTGAAATAAGAAAGTGTCTGCTAAGGATATGTTTGCTTTCTTGACCTATACAGCAAAATATCCTACTGCTGTAAATAACTGGATAGAATATAATCCATTCATGGAAAAATTATATTGGTCTGCTCTCTTTAAAAATCCTAATATTATATGTTCAAAACTCTGTTTATAAAACTTTTTAAATAGGGTTTTTCATGTAATTATAACCTTCATCTATGGGATATTAGTCTATCACAAAACTGTGATAATTGTTTGGATATTGACACTATAGAACCATTTTCCTATGACTGCAATAGTGTTACTTCATTCTGGGCTAAAATAAAAAAAACCTGGTTCTAAAAGCCTTTCAGATAACAATAAATGTAACTGTTTTGGAAATGTTATTGGAAATTCCCTGCAGTAAAGGTGGCCTCTGGTGTATTGTCAATTTTTAATCTTTTATTGAAAGTGGATTATGAAATATTTATTTTTATATCCGTATTCCTAATTGGCTAGGGCTTTCAATAGACTGTCCCATTTTTTGTCAGTTTGAGACATATTTTATATTACCCAGCAGATCAGTAATTTTTTGAGATACTCAGTTTGTAGTAAGAGACACCAGGTTGACCAGGTCCTGAGCTATGCAAGAGATTGGTGGTCACATTTAAGTGTGTTTGAAATGGAGGGCAACATAGAAAGTGCAGGCATATTTTGAATGACTGGTTTAAAATTGCGATAACTTTCCATCTTAAACAGAGCATGTTTGACAATCTCAAAGCTGGGATAACCAAATTCAAAATTAGCGTATTAAGATTCTTGATAATTTATTTTTCTGTGTCCTCAATAGCCTCTGTAATAACCAGTTAGTCATTTTGTGTACACGTCATTATACTAACAAGCTCATAAAGATTTCTTTGAGAGCAGTACAGGATTTTACTGGTTTCTAGTATACTATTTTTGTCAGGCCCTGGGTTTGATTCCTGGCCAAACATGAAGCTGGAAAGTAGAAAGTTGCTCACTGGTATGCACTCAATGAGTGTTTTGCCCATTAAAAGTGTTCAAAGTATTTCCGAGCCATTGAAAAAGGAAATTATGGTACTAAATTTATAAGGTGCCTAGAAACCCCAAGTGGATGTATCACACAGGAAAAGGATATCATTAACATAGAAAAGGCCTTTGTCAGAATCTGTACAGGGCTAGTAGATAATCTGGTAATTTTGTTGAAACTCTAATTATCGGAGTTTCTGTCAAACTCAAATACAAACATTTTCTGATAAATTATTTTGTGGTCAATCTATTGCAATTGAAGAATGTTCGAAAGCACTTCAAGGTTTCTCTAACAACAAATCTCCTAATTGTGATGGTATGCCAGTACAAATTCTTTGGGTCTAAGATCAAACACTTTGTTTTTAATATCTATAAATGGTCTTTGAAAAACTGAAAATTATCTGTTCACCAGAAATGAGGATTTATTACTCGTTTCTAAAAAAGATTTAAATTTGTGTCAGCTCAAAAATTGGCGACCAATTAGTGTCTTGAATACAAATTATAACATCTTGCCAATACTTCCCACTTACAGACTATTTTGACCAAAATTGTAAGACCATATCAAGTTGGCTGTGTTAAGGGTAGGTCTATTTATGCAGGTGTATGAATAATCATTGACTTAATCGACTTTACCTCCAACTCACATCTCCCAGGACTGTTAACTTTGTTAGACTTTGAAAAAGCCTTTGACTCAATAAGCTGGGCTTTTCTTCTTTCCAATGTCTAAAAGCTTTCAAATGGTGTTAAATTGTCTCAAATAATGTTCTAATAATAAGGCATTATTTTGAGGCAAATTTAACACTCATGCACAATATTTATTTCTAGTTACTGTTTAACAAACTTAAAATATTTGGTTAGTGTTCAGTTTGGAAACTTCATAAAAAATAAGACCAATCAATCAATCAGTTGTCCAAGTTCTTAATCTCCGTATCAACGGATTCTAAGGCACACCATCCAATTCGTAAGGCATAAGTCATAAGACATTAGACATGTTCCGAGTCGTTCCCAGAGAGTTCGGTATTCGGTAGTAAGGAGCTATGGTGGGAATGATTTCTGAAATAGGTAGGTTTTGAGTCGACTTTTGAAGCTGGAGAGATTTGGAAGATCATTCCATAACTTAGGGGCATCATATGAGAAACTATTGTTAAAATGGACCTTTGATTTATGATGGAAGAACAGTAAGAGGGAATCTGAAGGAACAAATTTTTGGGATTGGAACGTCTTGTATTCATGGCAGATTTGTACAAGGGGAGATATGGTGCAAAATACTTAGGGTGGCCAGTGGTGAGGTACTTATAAACCAAAACTAGGGTTTTGAAGATAATACATTGTTTAATGGGTAGCCAATGAAGTGTCCTAAGGTTGGATGTAATGTGAGTGTACTTTGAAGCACCAGTGACAAACCGTGCAAGTGCATTTTGAACATATTGGAGCCTTGTAGCATTTCGGGATGACAAACTGCAAAAAAGAGAATTGCAATAATCCAAACGACTACTGACCAGAGCATTTGCAATCACCACTGATGTATCTACAGAAAGAAACCTCCTGATGCGATGAAGGTCCCTGAGGCTAATAAAACAGGATTTGATAACAGAATTTACGTGTTTGGTGAAACAAAACTTTGCATCAACCAGAACACCCAGATTGCATACAATATCTGTGGGAGAGAGGCAATTACCCAGGATATTGACAGGAAATGAGTCACTGAGCCATTTGTGTCTGTCTTTGGCACCGAAGACTATGAATTCTCTTTTTATCAGGATTTGCTTGAGTTTGTTTTCAGACATCCAGACCTGGATATCATTCAAACACGATTTAAGACGATCAAAAGACTTGAGACTATCATCAGGGGATAAGTGAATGAACAGCTGAGTGTCGTCCGCATAGAAGTGATAACGGACTCCGGTATATTTTCTGATGACTTGACCAATAGGTGTTGTGTAGAGGGAAAACAGATGAGGACCTAAGACAGAACCTTGGGGGACTCCAAACTTCAATTTGAAAAAATGCGAAAGACTGGAACCAATCTTGACTGACTGAAAACGATCCTGGAGGTAGGATCTAAACCATTTTAGTGCCGATCCAGCAAAACCAAATCTAGACGACAAACAGGATAGGAGTGTGTCATGATCGATAGTATCAAAAGCCGTGGACAGGTCGAGTAGCACTAGTGCTGTAGGCATGCCCTTGGACAGAGATAAGTAAATCTCATTTTTGATGCACAACAAGGCAGTTTCTGTTGAGTGCCCCAACTTATAGGCTGACTGGAAAGTGTTACCAAGATCATGAGAATCCATGTGAGATCTAATTTGGGCAGCCACAATTTGCTCGACCAATTTTGACAAGAATCTAAGACCGGACACCGGTCGATAGCTTCTAGTCCTCTTATGAAAGGGTGGACTTTTTGAGGAGGGGTGTGACAATAGCCTGTTTTAAAGGATTAGGGAAAATGCCATTTTTGAGGGACAGGTTAACCAGTTTAGTCAATGAAGGGAGAAGAATGTCAATACATTGTTTCACAATGTGAGTGGGGCATGGATCAAGGGAGCAAGTTTTTGAAGGGGATTCCTTGATAAACTTAAGGACTTCAGTATCAGTCACAACTTGAAAGGAACTGAAAGTCGGCGGCTCCTTGTCTGGGTGAACAACCTGTGATCGGGTGTATTTAAAGGTGTCTCAAATCTTTTTAATTTTATCAATGAAAAACGAACCAAATCTGTTTGCTAAAGATTTTTCATCATCAAAGGATGGGAGGACAGTAGAATTTGACCAACTCAATGTTCTATTTAGTGCATGCCATAACCTCTTACTATCACCACAATTTTCACTAACTAGATCATGGTAGAAACACCCCTTGTTTCTATTTAGAATATGGTTACATCTGTTTATCTGCCGTCAAAGACGGGAACGATTTTCAGAGGATTTGTCTCTTCTCCAGGGACGTTCATACTGCCTTCTCATGCACTTGGCAGTTCTATACTCATCAGTTATCCAGCTTGGGGCTGGTTTGATGAGCTGTTTAGTCTTCACTGGTGCATGAATATCTAGAAAACCAGACATGTACTGTTCATGCAATAAATCTATGTCATCAGATGGTGAGCTAACAAACGGAATAGTCAGGAAGTCACTTCTGAATTTATCAATATTCAATTTATGATACTAACGGAAGGTAACAACTTTCTGAATTGGTGTATCCAAAGATGGAAAGTCAACCACACAAGAGATAATTTTGTGATCACTAATGAAGCCTGAACCTTTCACATCAGAAATTGCAGAGAACTCAGATGGAGCCATCAACAAATCTAAGGTATGAGCATGAAGGTGAGTTGGAAAATCAATGTATTGGGACAGACAGCAAGAATCAATGACTGATTTAAATTCAGAGACTGTTGGAGACATAATGTCGACATGAAGATTAAAATCACTACAAATGACAAAGGAGGAGGATAAGGAAAACAAAAAATCCACATATGACAGAAAATCTTCAAAAAATTTTACTACAGATGAGGCAGGGGGCCGGTAAATGACCCCAAGAAACAAGCGACGCCCATTGAGAGTGAGACAGAAAGACAGAAAAATTATATCCCTTGGAGGTAAGATAAGTTTGGACAAGGAAGTATCAAGTAAAATTAAGAAAGGTCTTTCTAAGCTTTTGGCGTTCAGTTTTCTGAGACGTTTGAAATTTGAAAACATGGTCTAGATTCTCAATTAGTGTGACAGATAAGATTGTGATCATTAAAACCCTAATAATGTGCTGAATCATAGATATTTGTAGCTTGGTTTATGTTCCTCAAGACTTCATTAAAAAGGTCCATTAAATACCTTTTAGCTTTTTGTGGGACCAAAATAATAGACGAAAGGTTAACAAAGATGCAATAATGAATAATCTTAAATTGAGGGTTTAAACAATGGTTAACTTTGAAAGCACGATTGTTTCATTAAAGGCCACCTGGATTGAGTGTGTTCAATTGGCAGTTTCAGTAAATTCGGCAGATAAATGGTGTCACCTTGTAAAGAAAATGTTTAAAGTAACCAACAGGGAAATTTTGTCACAAAACCAGATGTCCTTAAGGACCTTTTTGAGTCCTTCAAGCAATTTCTACAGCCAGATACTCAAATGTTGACATCAGATATCCACAATGACTCCCAATTCATATTTAGAAATCCTTCAAGAGAAACTTTGTAACAATACTTGGTTGGTGGGATGAATCTCAGAAAAACAGTTTGAAATAGAAATAGAATAATGAACTTGAGTGATCAAGTTGATAACAATATGTTGTCTCTTGGGTGTATTTAAATGAAAAAATTGAATGCTACATTCCAGGTCGGTTCTACAATTCATTGATTTGCTCAATGCCTTTCTAATGGAAACAACAAATTTTGAATAACAAAAAACTTGACAAATGTGAGACATATGACATTCCTTATTTATGAAAAAATAAGAACTATAAAATCTGAAAAGTGAAATAAGAAAGTGTCTGCTAAGGATATGTTTGCTTTCTTGACCTATACAGCAAATACAGAAAATGTTTAAAGCAACCAACAGGGAAATTTTGGTCCTTAACCCTCAAGTGACCAAGTGGGGTCATTTATGACCCCGGGCATATATATTTGTGCACCATTTTTTACGTTTTAATATCCATAATGTCTTCTACCGTGAATTTGTCAATCTATCTCTCTTAAATTTGTTCATAGAGTTTTGCAAGGATCGGCCAATCTGTGTGGCAAGGGTAAGCAAAACTTCTGCGGGGTCACTTATGACCCCAGGAAGATCAATGAGATTTGTGACAACATTACTTAAGATAGTATTGCAATTTGTCAACTCTGAGCATTACAATCAACTATTATGGGTAAAAGCATGACCAACAAAGCTAGAAAAGAAAGATTTACAGCTGGACAAGCATTGAGACAGATTCTGAATGCCCAAAATGAGGATAAAACTAGCACCTGTCCATTGATGGTCAGCACCAGACAGTGACGATCATATCTCTGACATGTCAAATCAACCTATATAAAATACAAGCATGATGTACATACCATACATACAAGCAGGGCAAGGTATACCTAGAAGAAAAGACCAAATAGGCCAGACACAGGCCCATAGTGGTGCTAGAACACATGGACAAGCATGCTTGCACCTGTCCATTGATGGTCAGCACCAGACAGTGACGATCATATCTCTGACATGTCAAATCAACCTATATAAAATGCAAACATGATGTGCATACCATACATACAAGCAGGGCAAGGTATGCCTAGAAGAAAAGACCAAATAGGCCAGACACAGGCCCATAGTGGTGCTAGAACTCCTGGACAACCATGCTTGTAACAAGTTGGCAGGCACGGGATGAGCTCAAGCAGCCCCTCTAAAAATCAAACCAAGGTTTGCAATAATGTATTTACATGAAAAAAGAAATCATCAGCATGACCAACACAGACCTGACACAGGCCAGTCTGTAAACTGGGGAAAAATCCTCCCGCATATCACCATTATGACAAGGGCATGATATAGACACCACCAGGGATAGCAAAACAACACCATTATATGAGGCATCAATATTTCCTTTGCTTATTACATCACAAATAGATCTCATTGCATTAGAAACCAACAAGGATGCTAAATGAAAACAAAGAGAGCTATGAAACTCATCATGAAAATAAAAAATAACAGTGGAAACCAATTGACAGTACATAAATCTGTTATGATCGGACCTTTTGTAAAGAAGCAACCATGACCCATAATAATTTGTGTAATTTGAAAGATACATTGTCTCAGATAAAAGATACATTGTCTCAGCTACAATGCCAAGAACAACATTTAGATGCATTCTGAAGTACCAAACTTTGATAACCGAACAACCAAAGGAAGCAGGCAGGCCCGGCAAATGTTGACATTATCATGCCAAACAAGACACAAATCTCAATGGCTATATAATTATTACTTTATTACTATGTCCAAGCATTTAATAGATATGTTATTATACATTAGCAAACAATAATTTGATGTTTTGGACAAGCTTGAACAAAAGTAACTAATCTGTTTTTGAGTTTGTGGAAATGTCTTGGCATATTTGCAAAGCACTGCTTATTCTACACATTGATGCATGTAAATAGTTATAGTACCATATTGAAATATCTATTTCATACAAAGGAGCTTTATTTTTATTTGCTTTTATTACGATTTCATGAGATTTTAACAATAAAGAAAATACAAAAGAAATTAAATTTAACATACATATTGCAAGATGCAGCAAGCAGGGGTTGTCTAAATAAATGTAATATTGTTTATCATTGTGTGCTTTGGCAGCTTTCTTGTGAAAAAATAGGTCAAAACTATACATTTTAGCATAATGTGATGTACAAATATATTAGAAAGTGTAACAAATAGAAAAAATAATGAAACACTCATGTATATGTAAATATTTCAATATAATATCAATGGGGTCATAAATGACCCCACTTGGTCATATTAGTCACCGAAATAGCTTGGTTGCTTGAGGGTTAAGGACCTTTTTGAGTCCTTCAAGCAATTTCTACAGCCAGATACTCAAATGTTGACATCAGATATCCACAATGACTCCCAATTCATATTTAGAAATCCTTCAAGAGAAACTTTGTAACAATACTTGGTTGGTGGGATGCATCTCAGAAAAACAGTTTGATTTTTTGACAGAAATAGAATAATGAACTTGAGTGACCAAGTTGATAATAATATGTTGTCTCTTGGGTGTATTTAAATGAAAAAATTGAATGCTACATTCCAGGTCGGTTCTACAATTCATTGATTTGCTCAATGCCTTTCTAATGGAAACAACAAATTTTGAATAATAAGAAACTTGACAAATGTGAGACATATGACATTCCTTATTTATGAAAAAATAAGAACTATAAAATCTGAAAAGTGAAATAAGAAAGTGTCTGCTAAGGATATGTTTGCTTTCTTGACCTATACAGCAAATACAGAAAATGTTTAAAGCAACCAACAGGGAAATTTTGGTCCTTAACCCTCAAGTGACCAAGTGGGGTCATTTATGACCCCGGGCATATATATTTGTGCACCATTTTTTACGTTTTAATATCCATAATGTCTTCTACCGTGAATTTGTCAATCTATCTCTCTTAAATTTGTTCATAGAGTTTTGCAAGGATCGGCCAATCTGTGTGGCAAGGGTAAGCAAAACTTCTGCGGGGTCACTTATGACCCCAGGAAGATCAATGAGATTTGTGACAACATTACTTAAGATAGTATTGCAATTTGTCAACTCTGAGCATTACAATCAACTATTATGGGTAAAAGCATGACCAACAAAGCTAGAAAAGAAAGATTTACAGCTGGACAAGCATTGAGACAGATTCTGAATGCCCAAAATGAGGATAAAACTAGCACCTGTCCATTGATGGTCAGCACCAGACAGTGACGATCATATCTCTGACATATCAAATCAACCTATATAAAATACAAGCATGATGTACATACCATACATACAAGCAGGGCAAGGTATACCTAGAAGAAAAGACCAAATAGGCCAGACACAGGCCCATAGTGGTGCTAGAACACATGGACAAGCATGCTTGCACCTGTCCGTTGATGGTCAGCACCAGACAGTGACAATCATATCTCTGACATGTCAAATCAACCTATATAAAATGCAAGCATGATGTACATACCATACATACAAGCAGGGCAAGGTATGCCTAGAAGAAAAGACCAAATAGGCCAGACACAGGCCCATAGTGGTGCTAGAACACATGGACAGGCATGCTTGCACCTGTCCGTTGATGGTCAGCACCAGACAGTGACGATCATATCTCTGACATGTCAAATCAACCTATATAAAATGCAAACATGATGTGCATACCATACATACAAGCAGGGCAAGGTATGCCTAGAAGAAAAGACCAAATAGGCCAGACACAGGCCCATAGTGGTGCTAGAACTCCTGGAAAACCATGCTTGTAACAAGTTGGCAGTCATGGGATGAGCTCAAGGAGCCCCTCTAAAAATCAAACCAAGGTTTGCAATAATGTATTTACATGAAAAAAGAAATCATCAGCATGACCAACACAGACCTGACACAGGCCAGACTGTAAACTGGGGAAAAATCCTCCCGCATATCACCATTATGACAAGGGCATGATATAGACACCACCAGGGATAACAAAACAACACCATTATATGAGGCATCAATATTTCCTTTGCTTATTACATCACAAATAGATCTCATTGCATTAGAAACCAACAAGGATGCTAAATGAAAACAAAGAGAGCTATGAAACTCATCATGAAAATAAAAAATAACAGTGGAAACCAATTGACAGTACATAAATCTGTTATGATCGGACCTTTTGTAAAGAAGCAACCATGACCCATAATAATTTGTGTAATTTGAAAGATACATTGTCTCAGATAAAAGATACATTGTCTCAGCTACAATGCCAAGAACAACATTTAGATGCATTCTGAAGTACCAAACTTTGATAACCGAACAACCAAAGGAAGCAGGCAGGCCCGGCAAATGTTGACATTATCATGCCAAACAAGACACAAATCTCAATGGCTATATAATTATTACTTTATTACTATGTCCAAGCATTTAATAGATATGTTATTATACATTAGCAAACAATAATTTGATGTTTTGGACAAGCTTGAACAAAAGTAACTAATCTGTTTTTGAGTTTGTGGAAATGTCTTGGCATATTTGCAAAGCACTGCTTATTCTACACATTGATGCATGTAAATAGTTATAGTACCATATTGAAATATCTATTTCATACAAAGGAGCTTTATTTTTATTTGCTTTTATTACGATTTCATGAGATTTTAACAATAAAGAAAATACAAAAGAAATTAAATTTAACATACATATTGCAAGATGCAGCAAGCAGGGGTTGTCTAAATAAATGTAATATTGTTTATCATTGTGTGCTTTGGCAGCTTTCTTGTGAAAAAATAGGTCAAAACTATACATTTTAGCATAATGTGATGTACAAATATATTAGAAAGTGTAACAAATAGAAAAAATAATGAAACACTCATGTATATGTAAATATTTCAATATAATATCAATGGGGTCATAAATGACCCCACTTGGTCATATTAGTCGCCGAAATAGCTTGGTCGCTTGAGGGTTAAGCTCAGAGATGCTGAGATGTTTAACATAACTATTTCTGAATTATGTTTTTAAGAAATCTGTATATTTTCACTAATTTTCACTTAGCTAAACTATATATTTCAAATTAAAAAATCGATATTTTTTTCTTATCACAAGATTTCAAAAACATTTCTTTATTTTTTTTAACATTTGATAATAGTTCAGTAAATGTTAAACATTGATAGATGAAAGGTAAACGTTTAGAGATCCTTCAACCTTTCACAGTTTGCCCAAATTCAGCCAGTTTGGTCGTTTTATAGCTGTAAAATGTTGATATTTCATCGATAAATGTTGTCAATGTTTATAAACGTTTATTAACATATGAAGTGCTTTCAACACTGTACAGGTCATATCCGACAGTTTTGTGGGCAGAGGAACCAGTACATACAGTTGTTCAAGTTTCCACACTGTAAACTGCCGACATTTGGTAAGCAACTACCTACTTTCCTACATAAGAACTGGGGTTTGAACTACTGACCTCAGAGGTGAGAGGGGAGTGTGTTATCACTGCGCCACCGACAGCCCTTTGACATCTGAAGAAGTGTTGTGAGAAAAGGTTAAAAAAAATAAAGTGAAAGTTATATATTTTATGCTATGTGAATTCTGGATGCATTTTTATGCAATAAAAATGAGCCCAAACCTTGTATAAGTTACACTCTTTATTGTACATGAATTGGGTAAGTACTTTTTAAATATTTGCAAAAGGTTTACTTGAGAAAGTTAAGTTGTACATTGTCCACGATATCTTGGCCATAGATGTAAAGTTATATTCCCCTGGGGGCCAGCACAAGCAAAGATGTGAGATGGGATTAATATATAATATATTCTACTAAACATTTCTTGTAAAAGTTTACACTGTTAACATATAATAATACTCTGATAGCTTACAAAGTTTCTTGTAAAGTTTAACATTGTTTACATACTATAATAGTCTGACAATTTACAGAATACTGTCATTAAGCCGACCTTGATGAGTTACACAAGCCAAGGTCACTGGTAAATCTAAGCTATTGCAATAAAATCCCCCCGAAGCTTAATATTTACAAAACAATTATACAACGCCCATGTTAGGCCAATGACCTTTATGACCCAAGATCATAGGTGGACTACAAAGGTCAAAGTAAGAAGGTGAAATATGGGTGAATTATATTGTAATGGGAGGTGAAAAATCCACCCTGACAAAATGGAGTGACTAACTAAGGTATATAGTTGTAGTTTAAAATATAGAATTCAAATCTTTGCCATATAGCCTGCGGAAGCTGCAGATGGACAGATGATAAACCCCCAGAAAAGGGGTTTTTGCGAAATCTGCCAGCCTCACACACTTTACAAATTCAGCTGCCAGAGGAGGCAGAAAAAGTTAATGTTTGATTGGAATTTATTTAAAATAAGACCAATGAAACCTAATTTCAAACGTCCTAGCGGCAACCTGCCGGAGCAGGCGGACGACAAGATGTAAAGTTAAACTTTTAAAACATTTTGTAACTGGTTTGTTCATGGAGTTTAATGCAATAAACAAGAAGCACAAGAAGATGAATGTGGTTTAAATGTCGTAAATAAGTGTAGTGTTATTTATATTATTGTGTATTAATGGGTAGTTATTAAAATATATACAAATGACCAGCATAACCTGTCGCCCTCCAACTTACTGAAATTTGGTTGAGAATTGATGAATGTGGTAGTTTTATTTTAGTTACAAAACGATAGTGATATAATATTTACGGCAAAGTATTGTGGGTTATGTTATTTTTCATTAGAACAAGTTTGGTTATATTGTGACCAAGGTATTTAAAAAAATGTTATGTACACACAGGACTTTGTTTAAATACCTGTAATAATTATTTTGTTATGGGTAAAGTACTTTTTAAAATATTTGCAAAAATATGAACACCTGTATTTTACTTACAAATACAATACTAATATCATTTATTTTTACAATTTATTATATTCTCTATTGCTTTTTATTTGAATAAAATCCATTGAATAGTGTCAGAGACACAGTCGTTTTTCTTACATCCCCTGCTGAGTATCACAGCTTGCAATTCCTGGGGCATATTCTGGGGTTAAAAAAGGAAGAATTTCTGAGATTTAATATGTCATCATTGAAAAATAGAAGAAAACTGCTATTACAACATAAATGGTGAAACCTCAACATTGTCAATCCAGTGTAACCCAGTCGTTACAGTGGATTATGTGTCAATAACAGAAATTTAAAATTACTTAAAATTAAATAAAATTTTAATTACTTAAATGTAGCTTTTATAAGCTACAAGCTTACCATGTGGAACTGAATGCTGACCTCCGATGGCTGCAGGCCCCAGCACATCCGAGAAAAATAGACGTCTAGTACTGGCTGGAGCCCCACAGGAAGGTGAGCTTCGTAGTGAAATACCACTTGATCTCCCTTCTTTCGAGTTGTAATTTTTCCTGTACAGCTTCAGCTGTAATACAGTGGGGAGGCAGGGTGGAACTCTCTTCAGTTCCACATGGTAAGCTTGTAGCTTATAAAAGCTACATTTAAGTAATTAAAATTTTCAATTTTATTGCGCTACAATAGCTTACCATGTGGAACTGAATGCTGAATCCAAACGCAGGGTGAGAGGGATTACAGCTGAAACTGGATGTATTTGTCAATTTTTCTTGGATTTTGAATTAATTAGATCAGAATGAATGTTTTAGAAAAGCCAGTCTGAGTCCCACTTACAGTGCCCCGATTCTGGGAACTGGGCCTGTAAGAAGCCAAAATATTTGAATGAATGACAGTACAAAGCTGTCTGGATGTCTGGATTTTGAAGGGGAAAGTGCAGCCGTGCTCACTTATATGGTGTATAGCCCCAAGGGCTTCACCACAAATGAAAACAAGCCTTGGGCTTGAGAAACTAGCCACCCTTACAATGAGATTATGGGATCACCTGAATAAGTATTTAATACATTATACACGTTAAATACTGTATTGAAATAAAAGATAAAGGACCTTACCAACATCCTGAGGAGGTAGTCATATACCTAGACCTTGAGATTTAGACTTGGCTGGAGCAGATGTGCCCCCCCCCTTCTTTTCCTTCAGAGGACGACTAGTCTGAGAGTAAGGGTCTAGGACTTGCTGAGCCGCTACTACTGGACCCAGATACATATTGTTGTCGTCCAACCAAGGTCCTTTAGATAAAAAATTTGTAACTGCGTTGTGAGCTTTCCACTGACAGGCTTGCAAGATTTGGTCCACCGAAACCCCACCAAAAAAGGCCTTAGAGGCCGCAAAGGCCCTAATGTCATGCGCTTTAACTTGGACCAAGTCCAAGGATTGTTGGTCTGCTTGTTTGTAACAAGGTAGGATAGTTGTTTTAACCAAGAAGAGAGAGTAGCGGGTCTGATGTCTGAGGTATGTCTTTTCTTAAAGGAAATAAAGCGTAGGGATTGAGAACCTCTCAGGTCTTTGGTTCGATGCCAATAGTACTTTAAGGCCTGTACTAAACACAGGGTCCTGTCTTCTTGAATTGCCTATCCACAAGGGTAGTCAAAGCAGGGACAGTCACTGGAGACACATTGACAACCTTCTCTTGCTAATTGGTTTTTGCTGTGAAGTCTGAGAAGGGGAACAAAGCTACCTTTTCCCATTGGCCTAGATTAAATACTTTGCAACCCAGGCATGAATTTTGCTGCGACGCTTGCCAGAGACCAAAGCTAGCAAGAATACAGTTTGAGAGTAAGATGTTTGAGGTCTGTGTCTTTCATAGGCTCAAAGGGTGCTTTTGTGAGCTCGTTAAGTACAACAGAAAGGTTCTATTTAGAAGATTCCTGGAACTTTTGGGAAGATCCCTGTGAAAAACTGGAGAGTAACTTAAGGTGTGAGCTTTGGGAAATCTGCAGCCCCGCTGGGCCCAAGGTGTCAACAATGGCCGTTCTGTATCTATCAATGGTCGATGGGCGCCTCTATAGATCTTGGTACAGGACATGAAAAAGACTTGTTTCGCAGAGGGAGTGGGGAAATCCACCAAATTTTCTCTGCACCATTTCTTTCTGACCCACTTTGACTTGTAGATGGTCCTTGTTGATGACCTTTGAGGGGCAGCAATTCTCTGTTCTTAGAGCTGTCCACTCCTAGACACCAGGGGTGCAGGTTGAGATGTTGTGGATTGCTGTGAAACACATAGTTGTGGGACTGTTTGAGAAGTGTTGTTGGCACTGGTAACTGAAGTGGGATCTCTGTTGAGAGCTGCACTAGGTCCCAAAACCAGGAAAATCCCTGGCCAGTCTGGTGCGATTACAATGATGAGACAATTGCATTGCCTGATTATTTTTTTTTTTAATTTTTCTGTGAAGGAGAGCCGTTGGAGGGTATGCATAAGCAGTGAGACTGACCAGTTTATGTTTAGAGCATTTATGTCCCAAGCATTTTGGTCTGGGACTGGAGATACATACAGTGGAACTTTGTGGTTCAGGCAAGTGGTAAATAGATCTACATGAGGAGTGAACCACTTTAGACAGATCTGTTTGAACCATACTGTTGACTGGACTTGGTTCGACCTGGACAGAAGCTCAGCCATCACATTCAGACACCCTGGAGTGTGTCTGGCTCTTAGGGTTATCTGGTAATGATGGCACCAGGTCATGATCTTCCACAGGAGAGCGGACATCTCTGCTGAGTGGGTTTCTCCTTGTTTGTTTATGTAGGCTACTACAGTTGAGTTGTCCGCCAACACTGTTTGGTTTGACACTGGTCCTTGAAACTTTGAAGGCCCAAAGAAACCACCTTCAACTCTAGAACATTTATGTGTAGCCTTTTCACCCTGTCTGACCACAGACCCTTTGTAGAGATTTGCTCTAAGTGAGGGCCCCAGCCTTCGTTTGAGGCATCCGTAAAGATATGTATACTGTGGTTTTGGGGTGAAGGTCTGTGCCCTTCATCACGTTTGTGGGATTTTACCACTCTAGGTGAGCTGAAAAGGTCTCTGACCAAGGAAGGAGGATGTCCAAAAACTAAGGAAATCTCCAGTGCTCCTTAAGGTGAAACTGAAAGGGTCTCATGTGAAGGCATTCCTCCGGGACCATCTTTTCCATTGAAGTAAGCAACCCAGTTAGCGACTTCAAACATCTTGTAGTCAAAACATCTTTTGACTTTAAGCATAGGATCAAATCATGAAGATTGAGCCATCTCTCTGAGTGGGCTTTGCAAGGGCTAAATCTAGGTGGTATTCATAGCTCACAAACAGAAACACCTGAGTAGGTTTCAGTTTGGACTTCTCCTGATTTATTATCCACTCTAAGGACTGTGTCAGGTACTTCCTTGAGCTTGGTGGATGGGGATGTGACAGGTCTATCGACGACACCCATTCCCCTGGAATCAGAGAGGCCCTGATGGACTCTGGAGTTTCCATTAAAACCTTTCTACAAGTACAAAAGTGTTGAGCCTGCTTAGGTCTTTCACTGGCCTCCACCCTTGGTGAGGCTTGGGGACTAGAAACAGGCGATTGTAAAACCAGAGAGATTTTACATTTTCCATCCTTTCTTATTGCGTTCTTTGACAGAAGAGACTGGATTGAGGGCAGAGGTAGATCTTTGATGGGCCTTGTATCCTGAGTGAATAAGGGGAACTCTGGTTAAGTTGTATTGGTGATGAATGGTAGAATTTTTTACACATTGAGCATTTTTTTGTTTCCCAGTCTCCTCTGAAAGAATGGAGCAGACCTACCAGTGGACTGAGGGAGGCTTTTAAAGAGTCATTCAGAGGAGGGGTTTCCATGCTCTTGTGTGAGGTTGAAAACGACCTCTGGAGCCTCTGCTACTCGATTTCCCCCTTCCTGGGGAAAATGATGGTTATTGCCTGGAATGGATTGACCACCACAGGGGTGTTTCCTGTAGGAGTCTCTTGGTTGTGGGGACCGTGAAAGGGCTGATTTGATTGGGCCTAAACCCTAAGTGTTTTTACGGGTGCCTTGAGGAGGAACTCTTGTCCCTCCTGAACTAATTGTGAATAGAACAAAGGAGAGGGACAGAATGGGGAACTCCTAAGTTCTTAAGATCTGGTCTCTCCTGAATTTCCATAGTGTATTCCCATAGTGTGTAAGTATCTCTGGAGAAGTGGGCTAAGGCCTTACTTGACAGGCTAAGGAACTCTGTTGGATAAGGATCCTCTTATACAGGATATCTAGCCACATGTCTTTTCATAATCATTTTTGGCTGCCGCTGCTTTTTTATGCACCCTTTGTTTGGCAATAGCCTTAATACTGTCTTAGTTGAGGACTGAGTGGGAGCATAGGTGAAAGGCCCTTTGGCCTAAGCTCCTGTTGGCCTGCTACATCATTCAGAGCCCAGACTATGGTGGAGGACCTAGGCATACTGTCCCTATGGTAAAGGAGATTAAAAAACTGCCTAAGTTTCAATGTCCTCGGAATATAGTTGGGGCAAGTCAGGCAATCTACTTCCCTATGAAATACAGAGTCTGGGTCTGAGTGATTGACCTTGTTCAGAAGAAGCCCTCTTGGGCTTGAGGACTTTTTGAATTGCGCCTCAGATAATTGACATTTAATACAAGACTTGTGTTATTTTAATCCAAGTGTGTGCTAAGAATGTTCAGAGTTCTGATCTGAAACCGTCATCCAAACTGCTCGGATCCAAATAATCATCTGAACATCCGAACTTATGCTCAGATGGTTAGTACTTGGGTGAACATGTAAGTCAAGTTGTTGGTAGGGACCAGGCTTCAAACATCCGAACTGCTCGAATAGTTATAAATTGGATGACATGCAAGTCAACTTTTGACCAGCCTTCAGATCCAAGCGGGGATCTGATCCACAACCGCTTGGAATTGGTTGACAGCTTAATCTCTCAGATTATTGTGTGTCCATAATAGAACCCTGGAACCTCCACATTTATTGCTTCAACTGATACTTTAAAGCTATTTGTTGTTGAAGTAATAGAGAGGTTTAGTGATGCGTTTGACAGCTACCTAACGTAAAATAATTTCTGTAAGAGATACGTTAAGTTTGAAGAGGATACGTTTGTTCAATAAGGGTTTAGCAATACGTCCATATAAAATAGGGCAGGTCAACTTAATTTCTTTGATGTGATAAAAAACACCGTCTGTAAACAGACCTCTAGAATTCATATGGGAAAATATAGTGAACTGAAACCTGACCAAAACGTGGTGTACATATTTATCTGCCTATGGGGTTGTGGGATATTTATTTGTAGTGTGTAGTTTTTAAATAAAATAGATAGGGGTGAGTGAACGTAAATAAGCCAGCCTTTGCGTATAAAACCTAACGTAATTGACCCCCCCTAAACCTTAAAAGTCATCTGATACACATCTAATGCTGACGTAAATACGTTTGCGTTTAAGGTTTTGATGGCCAAAACGTAACACTAAACCTCTCTAATATTGTGGAGACCAGGCAGGCATTATGTAAACCATTGTTCACGTTTGTAACTGCCTTACCATTTGCATTAAATATTTGTCTATCTTACAAAGACCTTTTAGTAAAATATTATAATTATTTTGTATTTTCATGTTCATATGAAAACTATATTTGATCTTTAATAATGCAAAGAAAAGGGGGACGACTTCCCAAACAAAGGTTTGCAAGCACCAGGGGCCGTATTCATAAAAGTTGCTGAGACCAAATTTTGTCTCAGGTCTTAAGTTTTGATCTCAAATCTGAGACTGTTTTTGGTCTCAGACTTGTTTGCTATTCACAAAATAGTTAAGATAAAATTTAGTCTCAGATTTGGTCTCAAACTTAAGACTGGTACATAGTTGTCTCAAATATTTTGGTAAAAGTCTCAAGCATTGTGGTTTGTTTACATTGGAAAGACTTGAGACTGGTCTCAGCTTGGTCTCAGCTGAGAACCTATTTGTGAATACAAAGTTGAGACTTGGTCTAAGCTGAGACCAAATCTGAAAGCTGAGACTATTTTTTGTCTCAGACTTAAGATCTCTTTATGAATACGGCCCCTGCTGTCTAGACGAAGACTATTTTGAACAAAGACTCATTTTAGTATCTATTCTATAAGTTTTAAAACCCTTAAATGATCAATAATGTAGCAGATAAGGGTTAAAATATTGTATTTATTTTATTTTGACAGGTAAAAGTCCTGTAATAAGCTACACCCGTGGACAGTGAAAGGGACAGGACAGTGGAGTCGGACACCAATATAAATTGTACTAGATTTCTCTTTAAAAGCTTAAATACATATGTGAACACATTCGTACTTCTTGTGTTTTATATTGTTGTTGCTTGTCTTTATTTCTTTTCAATACTAAAATTCAATAAAAATATATCTGACACAATTTATTTTGGTGTCCGACTCCACTGTCCTGTCCGATTCACCGTCCACGGGAGTAGTAATAGATGTAGTGAAATCGCTCCACGGATGTGATAGGGAATTGATCTTTAATGTAGTCTCCCAACTAAGGTCAATGGAGATTCCAATCACTTCCATATGGAAGCCTTCACCTTACAATAGCTATGTCAACTAAGGATCTTATTACGTGGAGAAAATGACATATGTGTGGAGAAAATGACATATGTACATACAGTTATTTATTTAATATTTATAATGCATTGTCACCATATATGACTGAAGAATTACATGGGCTATAGGTCCTCATGTGGGGTGAGGTAGGTGAGGAGATATTCATCCATATGTGGTCATTACAGTTATTATTCTCGTCTTTAGCAATTAAAATGTTGACTAAGAATGTGGACTAACTTACTTATACATGTAAATGTTCAGGCTCTTCAGCAATTAAAATGTTGACTAAGAACTAATCCACGTGTCTCTTTCTTCCATATGTTGGTCATATGTTTTCAAAACCTATAGTGAATGTAATCCTTATTTGTACTCTCTGAACTCATCTATTTCTCTCTCCTGCATATACATACATATATATATGGTAATGCTATATCTACTTACTGAGATAATATAATAAATATATGAATAAATTATTTGTATCTTCATGAAGTAGCATAGAATATTGTATATTTAATCTAATCCAATTTACACATGAAGGCTGCATATGTTTACCTCTCCTCTCATGAAGGGCATTTAAAATTAACAGAATCATATGTCCACCTCCAAGTGTATCCTACCTTTTCAAAAGGTATTACCTTTTTTTGTACTCTCTGAACTCATATCCTTCTCTAGCATATTGAATCCGTCTTTAATCATAATTTTATTTTTGTAAACTCTGATTTTAATGTTATTTTCTGAAACAAGTCTAGGCATGTATATCAACCCAAAGAATTTTTCCTATCAATGAATATCTCATAAACATGTCCTAACATGTAGAACTAATCACCTGGAAAAGGAATGAATGTATCAGCAAAAAATTAACCATCAAATCGCTATAAAAATTGCAAGAAAATCCTCTCTCATAGTATTCATTCAAATATATACCGACAATGTTTGCTAACACAAGGAATTGTTCTGATAATAAGGAATCTACAGATTCTAATGAAGCAACATGTACTGCTGCCTCAAAACCAAGCTGTGGGCTCTCATTAAACGGATTCTCGAGAGCAAAGGATACCAATACTCATCATTATCATACTGGTTTCGCCTTATCTACAGATAAGCCTCAACAATCCTCACAAAGGTCTAATCTGCAAAGACCTTTACATAAGTCGATGGATATTAATTCACTCAGGAAATATGATGATAGATATGCAACCTTTAAATTATGGCCAAAAGCTCATCCTGTCAGAAGGGATCAACTAGTCAGGGCAGGTTTTTTTTACACAGGAGAAGGAGACAAGGTCATATGTCCTTGGTGTAATATATGTTTGAATGAATGGGAAGCCTTAGATTTAGCAATAGAAGAACACAAGAGGCATTCTCCATATTGTGACTTTATTTTAATGCTTTTTCCAATGCTTCAGTAATGGAATGACCTATAATATAACAATGACAAGAGTGTGATATAAATTAAAAATAATTCAACATATGGTATTGTCACATCAAAGCAAGAAAAAACTGTGTCAACTTTAACTCTATATAAACTCATAATTCTTCTCATTTATCAGATCATCATCAAAAGTGTATCTAACTGTCTAATAGGACATAGAATCTAAATTTCAAAGAAAAATTATGGCAGAGGCATATCTCAATTCTAAAAATCAGGCAATAGCAATAACTACAACTTCAAATAAGAAGAGAAAGAATGAAGCAACATCATCCACCAGGCTGAAGAAACCTAATACAACACAGATGTCTTCAGTTCCAGTATCTACCACCACATGTAGTATGTCACAGCCATCTCTACTGAAAGCCTTTCAGAAGACTTCCACTGCCTCAGCTAGTACATCTACCACTGCCACAAGTTCTTCAGAGGCAAATCCACCATCAGCAAACCCAATCTCAAACCAGGAGACTATTATTCTTCAACAGGCTGTCGGTGAGGTTGTACGAAAAACTTTTTTCATTGGAGGGCAAAAGTATCTAATATTTTGGGGAAATAAAGGTTTTATTACAGATATTTATATTAAAGAATTTGCAAACGGAAAGGTCATAAATGAGGGTGTACATTTAAATATTTCAAAAATGATAGTTATACTAAGTTATGTAGATTTCATCAAGGAACCAATAAGTAGGATTAATAATGGTGAGAAAGACATTAATGTCAAATACCACATTGGTGCAGGTTATCATATATCTTGTAGCAGTCCTTATAAGAATGTAGGGATAAGACTTTGGGAAAAATCCCTGAGTGGGAAAATCAAAAAGGTATATCTTTAAAATTCCCTGAATGGTCTGAACTCTTGAGAGTTTTTGACGAAATTTTTCTGTCTCATCAAGAGGTTTACACCGCTATATCTTGCCTTATAGATAAGAATATAGAGGGACATGATAAGTCTACATGTGAGGAATGCATTAGTTTAGAAATGCCACCATTAGGTGAGGTAGATATAATAATCCCACTTTAACCTCAAAATCTTATTGTACCATTAAGTCGAACAATTAATGAAAATATGTGAGGTAGTTGTGAGGTAGTTTAATATAAACTAGATCACCTATTGTAACAGAATAATGATAACATACTGCACACTTTTGACTTACATCTAATTCTTAAAATATGCTATAAATGCAAACTCTGTAGCCATAATCTAATGTCACAATCTCTGGGTGAAGGAAAGAAAAATTTTTATTTTAAAACAAAGTTAAGAAGTGCATTAGGATACCGGAAAAAAAATAGGAGTATAACACAATGGAGGCCTTTATCAATGCTTTCCTTGGCAAAAAATTTGCGGCTTACTATCCCAGCCTCATAGTTTCGACAGCAGCCACCTTGTTGAACTTAGTCTCCTTGATTGAGGAGGGTTCGTTTCGTGAAGGGATGACAGTGATTCTTCTTCTCAACGATACGATTCCAAGCTACATAATGTGAGTACAAAATTTTTTATTTTATATCAGCTCTCATGTTTTCATTGGATAGACTAGTTAAAGAAAGTAATTTTTTTTCAAAATCATTACATTCATTTCTGAACTCAGTCTCATGTCTAATCCAGCAGAATTTTAATTTTGTTTGAAAACTGTAATATTACTCATTGTAACTATGATTTTTTTATTGCAATAGGAAGACTAAAACACCTCCCCATATTTTTATAGGACCAAATTTCCCCAGTTTGTGAGCTACATGGTTGAAGAACTGTCATCTGCAAGCTGTTGTGTCTGTAAAGAAGGACTAGAAAAGGAGGAAATAGTTCTCACAAACCCTTGTTCACATTTCTTATGTTCACAATGTTCAGGAAAGTTATATAGGTTGTGGAAGGATGAGGGAAAAGAGAAGAAAAAATGTCCTTGTTGTAGGGTCCTACTTCTTCAAAATTTATTTACCAAGCCTTATATTGTCAACATGTCCTCACATTCAAAAACATCGTTATTCGTTTGGGTACCTATCATTGTTTATCTTAAAAAAGATTATGAAAATGACCTTCTTTCAGCCTTATCTAATGATGACCTTGCAGAAGCATTTAAATGTGCTTTTATGTTAAATTCCCCTCCTACAGATGCCCAAAGCTTACTTTGTGCTGAATGGAAGGAATATTATAACAATAAAATGGGGAGTCTGAGATGTTGCTCCTGTAAGGCCCATTTTCCGAATGAACAGCTGTTTATGGCCTCATGTGGACATTTTTCTTGCACTATCTGCTCATCCTTCCTCCTGAATAAACCGAGAAACTCACCCATGAGGTGTGTCGAATGTAATGATATAATAGAAACAGGAATTAATGAACTAATATTCATGAGACCGCAATGATTATAAGAATCATTACTTTGAAGGAGTGCATTATGATATTGTACATAAACTTTGAAATATTTCACCTCGATTTTTTTGATTGAAATGCTGTAATGCAATCTTTGTCTCCTCCTTAGAGTGAATCGGATTATTAATTAACATTAAAGTCTAAATGTGAGATTGTACATAAACTTTAAAATATTTCACCTCCATTTTTTGATTGATTTTGCATTTGATTGGAATTCCTTAGAGTGAATTGGAGTATTAATTAACATGAAAGTCTAAATGTAGAATCACATGTTTCTTTTCAGAGTAATATATATATATATATCTAGGAGGTTACATGCATTTAATTTAACCCGTATATACTGATAAACAAAGAAAGAATGTTATAACATGATGTAAGTTTAATTCTGTAAAAAATTCTGTATATTTAGTAACATTTCTTTACTTTATCATAAATTTAAAACATATCTGAATGTCAAACGAAATAAACACTTCATATAGACACGGATAAATACATGTTTGTGATAACAAAAATAATGATAATAATATGAAAAAATTCTGGTATTCTAATAAACTACTTTTATTTTCAAGCTTTGTGTTTTTTTCAAAGTCGTCTATACTCCTCATCTGTTATAATGCCGTATTACAAAGATATTTTTTACTATTTATAGATCAGCCCCGATCTTGTACAAGTATGTCCTTCTACAATGACCTCGTTCATATCTTCATCTGAAATCACTGTACCATTTTTGCTCTCTGCATTTGGACTGCTATCAACACCTTCATCTTGGTTATCTCCTATGTTACTCATATCACTTTGGTTATCTGCAATGTTACTCATATCATTTTCCAGTATTTTTGCTAATGTTTTTGGCTCAGTAAGGTCCTCATCGTAATCTGATGAATCTAACTGCATTCCAGCTGTAAATGATGGGTACATTTCAATCGGGGATAAATCAGTTTTGAGGTTAATCCCAATGATACTGTCATTGAAGACATTGTCAATTGAGAATGAATGGTCAGAGGTTTGAGTCATCTGATCATTCATGAATATTCCATTCTGAGATGAAATTGATAAATCAGCAGCTATCTCATTAATATTTTGAGTCACAATTTCAGCATCTATAGGAAAACCGAGGATCCCAGTTTAGGCTTGAGGTAGTAGTATCTTCATAAGGCTCTGTACTTATTCCATCTAACATTTCATTCACAGAGGTGGATGTGCGAATCGATTGGTCAGCAAAATTCTGGTGATTTATATCCATAATATAATTTGAAATTCTCCTCACTAAATTTGTCATTATTCCACATCCATATTTTCTCAATAGAGCAATTATAACAGCGAGGAAAATACCAAATATTGGTATGACAAAGAGACTGAACAATTTATACTGGTATTTTGAAGAATATGATACATTATCTGTCGTATCTACACTGATACTGTGGTCATTACTGATTCCCTCAGTCACTGGCTCCATCTTCTGGACTGAAAATTTAAAGAATGTTATAACATTGAGTTACATATCATTGACATATATTATTGACATTAAAATAGAAAAACTATAAGGCGAGAATCAGTTTTCATTTTCATATTTTTGGGGTAATCCAAGTTCAATATTAATGAATACATACTATCTTGTTTTTCCTAAAGATCTGGTCCGATGGTAATATGATAAAGTCCTCATATAGGTTCTGATCATCGAAACTAGATCCTTGTATATACAGATGAAAATATAAGAAGGATATAAATAATTATTTTACCTTTTTGACATCCATAAATGTTAACAATATCCTCATTCTCTTCTATTAAGCACTTTCCAAGACATTGCCATGAAATTGTTCTAACTTTTGGATAGAATATCCTTAACTCTTGCCTTGAGATGAGAAATTGCTCTACCTTACAATATTTAAAAGTTAATACCACAGCCTGGTTATTGGAACAAAATCTGAAATTTTCCTTGAGAGCCATCGCTCCCTGGAAATTTTTTATTGCAATTCCATATGTTCCATCTTTCTGACATTCTACATTGCTACATTCCCTTCTCAGAAAGCAGTCACTCAAGAACAGTATCAAAGTTGTGAATAATACAATGTTTTTTCCCATATTTAGCAGAGTTCTTATATTTGCAAAAAAATATAGCGAGAGATTTGATATTATTCAATGCTGTGATGTCAAGAAAATATCCTCGAATAAATACTTGTCTTCTAGTACTATAATGAACTATCTGACCTTGTATGCGTAGAATCGATATTGATCAATGAAAATGAATGTTATTAACCCCCCTCACGTTTAATAATCTACGAGGAAAAAATTCGATAGAATTACCTAGAAATGATGATATTTCTGATGTATTTCGGAATTCCTCTCTATGTAGACAACATTGTGGTACCATGTAATTGCTAAAAAAAAATTCTTCAAAAATGAACGTTTGAGACAATAATCGGAAGTCGCTTATATTTTCCATAAGAAGGAAAATATATCTTTCTGAGGGAGATATAAAAAGTAGACTAAGTTTGAATAAACAGAAGTAAATCAGTTATAAATTTCTTTTTAAATCTTACCTCGCTCCATCAAAGGAAGTCTCCTGAAAATGCTCATTAAAAGCGCTTGTCATTTCAATATCTTCATTAGAGCTGTTATTCACTTGACTTTCTGTTGAACATGTCCCTTTCATAATGCATTTGAAAAATATCCATGCAATTACTGCCATTAGAATTAATATCAGACAGATTGAGGGGATCAGAATAAAGATCCAAAAGAAATTCTTTGGATTGAGGATTATGATCCGACATTGTAGTAAGAATCGGATCTATTGTGATATCCGATTTTGAGGATAAGGTGGGATCACTGCTTGAAAGTTCATCACCAGCCTCACTAGGTTCTTTCGTAGAGATTAAGGTGGAGTAATGACCATCATTTGATTTTGAAGAACTCGTTTTAATCATTGCAGTAAAAGTAGGATCTATTGAGATATCCGATTTTGAAGATAAGACTGGATCTGTGCGTTTCTTGGACCAGAAAGTCGTAGTTGAAAATTTATCTCTAGTCTGACTAATTTCTTTTCTAGTGGTTAAGGTAGAAGAGTAATCATCCTTTGTGTTTGCAGAAGTCGTTTTAGTGATAAATTTTCTCTCTATAATAATAATAAAAAAAATTACACATAGGACATTTTGGAAGCAATAGGAGTCATTGAAAACCTAATACATCTCAAACATTTTGACTAAATAAATCACCATGAAAATACTCACCACTGCTAGTCCAATAAGATGCATCAGTAGTAGATTCAGTAGCACTAGTAGCCTCAGACGTAGGATGAGACACACACGTATTTGTATATAAATTAATCCCTGATGGTATGACTTTTAACCATTCACATCTGAAGAATCTCATGTTCATCATTGTAAGATATTCTAGATTAGGAAGATTCTTAATAATTGATTCAAAATCCAAAATTTGAACCTGCTCCATGTATAAAATATTGATATTCAGTCTGTATCTGAATTTTGGTCCTGTCATATCTATACAGGTTATCCGATTGTCAAAACAGTAATATTGTCCCTGGTCACAGCTGTAACCTTTAACAGTTCCAATAAATGTAATGCTCAGAATAAAAATGAACATCATTGCCATATTTCATATATCTTTCAATCCCTTTTTTCATCTAATTTTTGGTAAAATAACTTAAGTATCTTTCACAGCCTGTTGTACAAAGCGTATAAATGTGTGTGAAAACTACCTTGCCACCAACTAATAGATTAACCTGGTCAATAGGTATAAATACTGGCAAACATTGGAGTGCAGTCTGTTTATTTTGGAAACAGGGTAGTAAAGATATTGTAGTCATCAAAGGTGTTGTAAATCTCCTTCCACTTCATATGGATGGTTTACGTTTTAATGCACCATGTACAGCCATAATTTCAGGACCTACTGGATCTGGAAAGACTTATTTCACACTTAATTGTTTGAAACATTTAGATGAGATGTTTACTGAAAGTATAAACAAAATACATTACTTTTATGCAGTTTGGCAGAGTTCTTTTGAAGAGTTTATGGGAGAACAAACAGTTTACCTACAGGAATTACCTACAGAAGAAAGAATAAATTCTTTAAGTAATGGTGATCACAATTTAATTATTATAGATGACATGCAGATAACAGCACTCAATGATCCATTTATTGCTAATCTTTTTTCTCGCGAATCTCATCATAAAAATCTCTCAATATTTTTAATATTACAAAATTTATTTCACCAAGGAAAGTATGCAAGGGATATTTCTCTGAATAGTCATTACTTCGTTCTTTTTAAGAATCCTAGAGATTGTCAACAAATAAGATACCTAGGAACACAATTAGGAATTAGGAATAAACTTAGGTCTGCGTATGAAGATGCAACATTATTGCCCTTTTCTCATCTCTTGATTGATTTGTCTCCAAAGGGTGACAGCACTTTCATGTTAAGATCCCATATATTTCCATTTGAAGATACGGTAATATATAAATAAGATTCTGAGTTCAAAATTTTCAAAATATATATTTTGACGAGAAGGCATTATGTCTAGAAATCTTTTGAAATCTAAAAATTTCATTAATTTATTGTTAGAAAAAAATCAATCTTTAAACAAGCAATTACTGTCCTATGCCAGTGATCAAAATTTAAAAGAAATAGCAGAAATTTTTTACAACGTATTTCGCTTACCCTTAGGTAAGAAAAGAAAAGGACTATTTCTTCAGAGGTTAAAATTTCTAAAGAAATTCATCAAATTCGAGGAAAAAAGAAGAAGATTAGCGAGATTACATCATAGAGAAATAGGTGAACTATTATTTACTCTCAGAAAATACCTAGATAAAATTTTGAAATGAATAAGTAAGTTATGATTCCTGTCGAGCAATATGAGAGGTACAAAGCATTCATGAGGTCCAATAATGAAAATGCTAAGTCACTGGAAAATAAAGTTAAAAGTGATTCAACAAATCCTTCGCAGTTAATGTCTGTGAAAGAACCTGACGATTTCATTGAGCAAGTTGCATCTGATAAAGATTATAAAAGAGATTTTTCTGATGAAAAATCTTTTATAAATGAAAAAATAGCAAGATTCTTCCACCTCCAGGTTTACCAGAGAGCAAAGTAATCCAAAAAATTCAAAATGGACAGCAGAGAGGAGAAGGGGGTAGAAGAAAAGGAAGAAAACCCGTTTGGTTACAAGAATGGCAAAGAAAATTCTAAAAATGGGGATGTGAATAGCTACCTTCATAATCTTTATTACAATCTTACAAGTCCAGTATCATTCAGTGGTTTCTATAAAATATATTATAAAATAAAAAGGGATGGACTGTTTAAAGTGTCTCCGAAATACTTAAAGAAATGGTTAAGCATGCAGGAATCATATACATCACACCATCCAGTTATCAGAGATTTTAAGCGACCTAGAGTACTGGCATTTTCATTGAACTACCAGTGGGATAGTGATATGGCTAATATGGTTAAATAGAAAGATTACAATGATGGATACAGTTACTTTGCAGTTTTCATTGATATTTTTTCCAGATTTTTATAGTTTTCCGTTAAAAACTCTTTCGGGATATGAGATGACGAAAAATTTCCAAAGATTAATAGATGAGAAAGGGGTTAAAGCAAAGAAACTGAGGTCTGATCAAGGAAGTGAGTATAAAAATAAAGATTTTGAGAGGTTACTTGAGGAAGAAAATACTGTTTATATCTTCACCTATTACGAAACCAAGGCAAATTATGCAGAACGTGTTATAAAGACAATTAAATTAAAAATATTTAAGTATTTCACAAACAGGGAAACTTTTCGATGGATTGATATATTATCAGATCTAACAGATGGATATAATAAATCAACACATAGAAGTATTAAGATGACACCTGAGGAAGCACAAAAATCAGATCCTTATAAGTTCTGGAGAAATCAATATGCCATTATAAGTTATCCAAAATCTTACTTCTCAGCACAAAAAATTAAAAAAAACTTAATCAGTGGTGTCCGAGGAAGAAAGAAATTTAAATATAACATATCAGATAGAGTTAAAATTCCGTATATAAAGAAAACTTTTGACCGTGAATACTCAGAAAAATGGAGTGGAGAAATTTTTACTATTACTGATCGTAAAATTAACCAAAATCAACCTATGTACCAACTAAAGGATTACAATAACGATATCATAGAGGGTTATTTCTATGAACCTGAACTTCAAATAGCGTATCTTGATAATGATATAGTATATAAGATAGAAAAAATCCTTAAAAAAAGGGCAAGAAATAAGAAAAAGGAAATTTTAGTGAAGTGGAAAGGTTGGCCGAAGAAGTTCAATTCGTGGATTTTAGAAGATACTGTAGAATCTATAAAAAAATAAACTGGATAGAAATCTTTTAAGGGAAAAATGGAACAAAAGGATTTCTTCATTTTCTTATCTTCCGAGGATTCTTTATCTTATCATCAAGACAATGCACCCTTTAATTTTATTGTAGAACTTAAAGAAAGAGTCCAATTAATTGGTGAATGGGAGGTTGGAATATGTGACTTTTTCTGCTCGAAAACTATACCAGAAAAATGTTATGTATTCTCTGATATAGTTGATTACAGTTATGTTAGAAACTCTTTAGAACCATTATTACGTAGCCTCATGCCATCAAACGCCTCATCTAGCTATATTTTTCCTAAAATATTTTATTTTCCAATAAAGATTCACAGCTTAAGTCGAATAAGAATATATATAAAGGATAACCAATTAAAGTTATTATCCACTCTTACTGCTACAGTGTCCGTTACACTTCATTTCAGGAAACGAGCATAATGAACTACCTTAATTTTTGTAATGTATACGAGGAGAAATACCTTATCAGAAGAAATTTTATGTGTTAGATAAGAGATATGATACTTCGAATGATAGCGGGGATAAGAATTTAGATGTAACTGTTGTAACTCCCACTCAACAGGCTGTAGAGCAAGCTAAAAATGAGGTTAAACACGAAACAAATATAAATAGAGCTAAAACAAGGAAATTTGATCAAACCGGAGGTAGGGGAGATGTGAATAACAATAAAAAGAGGAAATATAAGAAGAAGGAAAAACGAAAGGGAAATAAAAAGTACCTACAAAACAATATGGATGTAGTTCAAACTTCTGTATCTATTTTTAGTCCTCCTCCAATTGATAATTCCATAACTAAGGAATACTGGGTTGAGTACAATCCTGTAGCTGTGATTTCGGAAAATGGAATAAATGAATTTAATATACCAGGTACCTCTATGGATTACATAAATTTAGCAAAAAGTAAACTTCATGTTACATATGTAATTACAGGACCAAATGGAGAAAAAATTAAAGATGAAAGAGATCTAAATGGACATCCAACTGCAAATAGTGACCAAGTAGGACCTGTAAATTTTACTTTGCATTCAATTTTTCGACAGATTGATTTATCCTTAAATCAAAAAATAGTTTCTGCGGATGTTGGAGTAAACTACCCATATAAGGCTATGATAGATTTATTATTACAATCTAGTAGTGATATGCTAAATTCTCAGGCACAGGCTGCATTCTATTTTAAGGATTTACCAGGTTATTTCGATGTTGCCACATATAGGGAATACTGGATTTTCTGAAAGATCTAGACCCACAAAAGATGGAGAGGAGGCGCATATTGAGGGCGTTCTTTTTTCAGATTTTTCAAATGGGCAGAATAGGGCTATTTTAAATGTAGTATCAATTAATTTTAAATTTTTTCAATCTACAGATCCTTTCAGGTTATTGAGAAATGGAACAAAAGCTTATAAATTAAAAATTACAGATGCGATTCTAAAAGTATGTCATATTTCTTTAGACCCAAAAATGATAGTTGCTCATAACGAGGCATTAAAAATTAGTACTGCACTGTATCCCTTCTGGAGAAGTGACATCAAAAGTTTCACTGTGGCTGCAGGTTCATTAAGCTTCATGACAGACAATATATATCACGATAAAATACCTAGCAAATTAATAATAGCATTAGTTTCAAATTCAGCATATTCTGGTAGTTATGATAAAAATCCTTTTTTCTTCAATCATATGACTTTAAATATTTAGAGGTTACAGTAGATGGTCAGTCAGTCCCAAATAGAGCCTTAAGTCCAAATTTTGAGGCTGGTGATTTTGTTTCGTCTTATCTTAGCTTATTAGATAATGAGTACAATAAAAAGAAAGGTTTGGTAATTAATTTACTGGAATATGACAAGGGTTATACATTATTTCTCTTTGATGTGCAGAGTTATCTAAGTGGCAAGATTATGAGTAAATCTATGAAAGGTCACCTTAAGGTAGGCATGAGATTTTCAAAAGCTTTAGCAGAAACTATAAATGTTTTAGTATATGGAAAATTTCCTGAGATATTAACAATAGACCATACAAGAAACGTCAATATTCAGTAAGACAATGGATACTAGTGAAATAATGGATCTTATGATGAAAGATCAAAAAATTAAAAAATTTTTTAAAGGAGTGTATCCAATTGATTTAATTCCAGAAAATTTAGATTATCCATCCCTTATAGTAGTTAATCTAGATAGTTCTGAAAAGAAAGGAAGTCATTGGGTTGTCTTGCATTATATTTCAAATCATATTGTTGAACATTTTGACTCAATAGGAAGAAAACCTGATGAACATATAATTAGCATTTTATTCAAGAAAAAAATAACATATAAATATAACAACAAAAGATTACAGTCATTGTATACTAATACCTGTGGATTATTCTGTTTGTTTTATAGTTACTACAGTGCACGTAATGAGGACATGATTACCGTACTTGACCGTTTCGGTGACACATACAAAGAAAATGAATTTATTGTAATAAAATTTTATACTGACTATTTAAAAAAAAATTCGAAATTGCAGTAATGAAAAAATAAACAAAATAATCCTTCTTTTTAAACAATGATAATTTAACATCATATTAAATGAATGTATAGTTCTAACAATATAATTGTATGCAGAGAGTATAGAATAAAATTTTGAACGTATTCCATATTTCAATGTTTTATATACAATAGGAATGAAAAATTACATTAGGGAGTCTATTTTTTTGGAATAATCCATCAAAATTTTTCCCAGCAGATTATTTCCTGATAAAGATGATGGTTTTAGTACAGGAACAAGACTTGAGGATGTGGTTATACCCCAAAAGGAAATATCCTCTTTACTTAATGAGCTCTGTGTATAGGCTATGTAGCCATTGGAACATTCCCTCAGTTTTTTTCTGAATTTTTGATTTTGAGTAAATTGCTGAAGAATAGCAACTCTCATAATTCTCTCTCTACCATCTGCTTTTTGATAGCTTTTATTAAAATCTTTCATAAGAATTTCTAACTCAAAGGGATCTGTTTCATCTAAAACCTGATTAGTCAATTCATATTGCTTTGCATCTTTAGATAATAAAAAAATAAAGGTGTTCGGAGGAATGAAAACAAAAGCCATCGTATGACAGTTTGCATTGATATAAATTTGAAAGAGGGTTATGAATATCATCTACCAGTACAATCTTTTCCTCCCATGGTGACACTGTTATATCTAGAGGTTCTGTAGTAACCCCATCCTCGAGGACTTTTCTTTTGCAATAAAAATAATTGAAACCTATCTTTTCCTGTGAATATGTATGTATAATGGATTTGTTAATCCTGAAACCAATATTCTTAGATTTGGTGACATTTTTACTAGTTAAAGTTTGCTCAAATTTTTCCATTGCATTGGTAAGGGTTTTTTTGAGACACCCTTACATGAAATGTTTTGTTTTCCTTCCTCATTTTCGATTATATAAGATTTTGAACACAATGATATCATTTTTGTACCCTCGAATTCTAATTTGAATCTTCCAACTTCACGCCTTCCTGATGCAATATGAGTAGCACAGCATCTCCTTGGAAACCATTGGGTATAGCTAAGATCGTGACAAGAGTGAAAAATTTCATTTTTGAATATTTTTTTATATTTTACCTTTATGCATTCATCTATATTTTCTTTATTAATTGCCATGTATATACTGTCAGTGTCGGTTTCAGTTAATTCGAAAGAGTTAGGATTGAAATATTTAACTATGCAGTCATGATAGAACTCCAACATCCTTAATTTGGCATATTGTAAGATGAAAAATCCGATTTGAACTGGGGTATCCAGGGTTAAGCGAGTTTTATAAGATTCTACTTCAAAAATATTACTATTCAATTCTTCCATAGCCTTGAATGTTGAGGAATTTATAATTTTAGACATTTTAGATTTACTTGTCAAATATTTAACATTAGTATGTTTCGTTTTATCCATTAATACTGATCCGTACGAACTATTACTCAATAATTTGTAGGTATCACCAATGATGGCTTTATCAGGATTCTTATCTCCTTCAATTCTAAATTCAGTAACCTTATCAATGAAATTTTTAAAACATTTTTTAGGTTGATATTCAATTATTTGATATATTTTGCTGATCTCTGAATTATTCTTTAAATACCATCTCAATAATGGTGTTGCAATTAAAATTCTTTCAGCTTGATTGGTACTAATTAGGAGTCTTTTATAGTCAAAGGAAATGCCATTTTGATTACAGTATTCCAACATATGTTCACCAATAGCATCCATTGGAACGTTGCAGGTACAAAAGAAAGCAGGGAATTCTTTAAATTTTTGAATGTATTCTGACTTAACCTTAATGTCGACCTCAACAGCTCCAAAGAGGCTTCCATTCTTAATATCTTTGATAATTTTTTCAGTGGACAAAGTTGATCGGTTCTTTTTAAAATATGATGGCAAATATAAATCATATAAGTGATCACATTTTTCTTTAATATCACGTTTAAAAATACATTCTTGTATGGATACATATTTATAACCGAGATTTATCAAAAAATTTCTCTTCTTCAGGTCTTTCCTTTGCACTTTCTTAATTTTTTCAAGCCATTTAAGAGATTTTCTTCATGGTTGGACAATCTTCAGAACAGTAATGATAATAACATCCATGATATTCATATACAGTTTTATTTTGAATACAAAATCCATCCAATAAATAGTTTCCTATTCTAATTTCTCTTTGATTATTTAGTTTATGCAAAATTTTAATTTTTTCCTTTTTCATTAGGAAATCCATCCAAACATAAGATTCTATGTATTTTTCACTTACCTCTGGTTTGAAGTTTGTGGAGGATAATCTTCTGGCATATACGCCCGTAGGCATTTCCTGTTTAATTGTGTATGAATATAGATCATTACAATCATAACCTACAATAGCTTTACATTTATTACCTTCAATACCTTTAATATTCGTTACATTTTTTTCGTGGTATCTTGAAAAAATAATACTAGGACCACCCACAATATTTTTTCTGAGAGTATAATAAAGATCAGCATTATCTGAATTAATTAGCGAAAATTTACTATCTGAGGAATTAAATAACATTTTCCTAGCCACTCCTGGTAGAGTGACGAAGTCTTTAAAAGTGTCTACCTCCTGAGATGAATATATGTCAACACAATTTTTAAGGGCAATGCAGAAAGGACCTGTATCTAGGTTATTATAATAAATTAAGTAGTCCTTAAATGTTTGCATGCCTTCTTTTTCCCATATTTGCAAAAGCTTTGAGTAGTCCTCATCAGATTTGATAGGGTTTGAGTTAGAAACTTTTGAATAAAAATCTTGAGGTGGGGGTAGAGAGGGGTAAGATAATTTTTCATGAGAATCGAACCATTCATATGGGAAAACACCTTTACTGATATCAGATCCATAGGCCTTCAAAAATTGAGTATAAGAACATCCAGGTGCTAGAAAATTGGATATATCTAAAAATTTCAGGTGAGGTGTTGATATAGATATGTAGGAATTATTTTTTTTTATAGTGAATATTTCATTATCTTTATATTTTTCGGAAATAAAGAGCATAATTTCCTGTTTTATTAAATTTATACCATACTTCCCTGAATTAAACCCTACAACAGGTAATTGACATAAATAATTCTCGAATTTCTTTCTGATATCATTAATAGTTAAAATGAAATGAGAAGTAATTTTAGGATGAATATTTTCGGACATATCCATTTCATTAGTTTCTTGATCTTGTTCGATTTCATTGGTATCAGAATACCTTTCGATCAATTGATCCAGCGCATCAAAAACATATTTATATTCATATTTTTGATTGTTGGCATTTACTTCACTTATTTGATTCAGGTATTCCATCATTTTTGTAATTAAATTTTTAGAAGATGAATCGACAAAACATTTTGGGTTATTATAACCGTCTACATTTGAGGCAATACTCACGCTTATCGGTTCATGTCTTGAGATCCAATGAAGTTTTTCAGTCACACTTTGATCTAATTTAAGTAATATTGCTTCCATATCCCATACAGAAAATTTCTGATAAAATCTTTGATTCGAAGGTACAAAAATATCTAGATACTCTAATTTTTCGAAAATAGTCTGGTCATTTTTATGAAAACCACCAGGAAATATATATTTCGTCCTTTCATAACATGATCCATAATGTCTTTTCAGATTCCATTCATTTCTAAACATTTTACTACATTTTTCACATTCATATTTCTTAATAAATTTCTTTAAATCTGTTATGTAACTTAAATGACTATCAGAAATATTAAGATACATTACATCTTTATTTTCATTGATAGAATCAAAAATGAGATTTACAGCACCATTAGGATTCATATTAAATATCTTAATTTTAACATTGAAACAGTCTTCAAGTTGAGAGATATTATCCAATGTTACACCATTAAATTTAACATTATTATTTGAAAATACGGGTAAACAATTATACGTTCTCCATCTATTCAGATAATAAAGTACATTATTAATATTCTTAAAATGATATTTTAAACATCTAAAAAAACATAAATTATCTTTATAGGGTTCATTTGTCCTTTTATTAATATTTTAAGTCTTCAAATGTTTATTAGTCTTCAGGTAGGAGGGAAGTTCCTCTGCAATTCCAAGCGGGAAATCCGTTAAAAATATTGTATATTGTACATTGGTTATGGCAACTAGAATCCAGTTAGTACAAGGTCTCACTGCTCTTGCTTGTTGAATTACATCAATTCTAGCTAATTTATGCATCAAAAAATTTATACTGTTTCTATTAGATATTGTAAATGGAAAATATAACACTTTGTTATTATAATAAGGTATATAGTATCTATATTCCTGGGTATTAGTGTTCTGCAGTATCATTCCAAACGAAAAATTGATTCTATAGGCATTCGTTTGCTTGTTGTATATTTCTGTAAGATGTTCTCTAATTTCCCTGTATCCTCTATGAAGGTCATTGGTAGTAAAGTTATACATTTTCTTAAGTTCTCCAGTTTCATCTTCTGCAAAAATATATTTCCTGTTAGTATTATAAACCTCTGATAATTCATCATTTCCATGATCACGAATAAATGGAGGTAGATCCTGATTATTATTACCATTTCCCCCATGTTGGTTTAGTCTATGAGAATACAATTCCTTTCGATCTTTACAAATTTTTTTACATATTGCACATTTGTAAGTTTTCTTCTTATCTTCTGAATTTCTATGTCTTGTTAAAATATGATAATCTAGTGCCTTTGTAGATAAAAATGGAACATCACATTAAAAACACATATACTTTCCACAAGTCCTGGAATGTTTAAATAAGTCATCATATGAATAAAACACTTTATCACATCTGACACATTTCTTCTTATTTTTAGAATTAAAGGTACATATTTTCTCATGCTTAACCAAGTTACTAGGTTTAAGCATAGAAAAATTACAGTAAGAACATTTATAATTCATTTTGAAAATTGGTAGAATCCTGATGTGACATCCATTTTATAGATTTTTAGGATCAATTTTGATCTATATCTGAGTGAATTTGATTTCTCAATCTTTCGGCATATGGTGAATATGTGTGCCATGATTCCATCCATCTGTTGATGATATTTCTTATTTTAAAATAAATAACATTACAAACCGCCTTCAGTATTGAGAAACTATGTGATGGATAATGCCATAGAAAACAGGTTACATAAAATACACACATAAAAAATCGTCCACAATTTATAATTTCAAATTCCTTTAAAACAAGAGTGAGGAAAACATCTGGTGATTTTAAATTCATTTTCTTCACATGGAGATATATATCATATATGTTAACTCTTTCCATATTTACATCTGTTGTTGTCACCAAAATGTATACATATGCTTATATGATTATACAGATGTATGTATATATAGACATGAGTTACATGTCATATATGGGGTAAAAATATTTCCTATACGCTTCCACGTTATATCTCCATACACATACTTTCCATATGGCAGAACTAGTATTTACATATACATAGCTATTGTAAGGTGAGGGCTTCCATATGGAAGTGATTGGAATCTCCATTGACCTTAGTTGGGAGACTACATTAAAGATCAATTCCCTATCACATCCGTGGAGCGATTTCACTACATCTATTACTACTCACGGGTGTACATACATGATGCATAGTCTCTCAGCACTTGCTGTCTAAACGATGACGTCACCGAACGAGTTCCCCAAGGATTCTCTTTAGAGTCAGTTTCCGTGCTTTATTTCATATTTTAACCCTAAAACTGGTCAAATAATGTAGCAGATAGGGGATAACCCCTTAAAATATTTATTATCTTTGATTTCAACAGGCATATAGGCGTATATAAGCTACATACACGAGTCGTTGTCGCCCCCCTCTTTTTTTACAATGTGAACCCGGAAGTGGATTTAAGTTGTTTAATATGATAAATATACTTATCTGTTCTCTGAATTGTCATAAAATAAAGATTCTACGATATAAAATAAAGAAACTGATGAAGTTTCAGTGTCCAACGACAAGTATATCCATATAAAAATATAAACTTATTTCCTTGCAATACAACACATCTGTACATATCGCGGCCAACATATTTCACCACGAGGCTCACCTTCCTGTGGGGCTTCGGCTAGTACTAGACATCTATTTTTCTTGGATGTTGGCCGGGGCCTGCGGCCATCCAATATCAGCATTCAGTTCCACATGGTAAGCTAAAAATTGTAGCGCAATAAAATCGTCCCATATTTTTTTTAAATGGCAGAAGGATGGTAAAGACACTGAATTGCAATTTTAATAAGTATTAAATTTTTATAAGTTAATACCTTGGACTTTTTCTCAGAAGGAGTGTCTTCACCTCTATCACTTTTTCACCCTTCCCACTCTCAACCTTCCCCAAAACAGTGACATCAGATTGATCTACAAGGGGGAGAGCTTGTCTTCTTCTGGTGCTTCTTTTGTGCTCTGTAGGTTGGGGTGGCCAACTGCTTTTTCTGCTCAACTGTGAATTTGCTACAGATCTCATAGTCCTTGTTCTGTACACAATCACCTGTGCCCAACCCTTTCTCACGGCATCTTGCATATTTTAAATGAGCATCAAACAAAGCCACTATATGGCTGCATGTGCCTCATTTTGTCCCGGAGAGGCCATGATACATCAGGAACAAGATATAACTTTAAAATAAAATAAACTTCAAAGTTCATAAATATCTATAAATAGGTTCAGTGGGGGGGGAGGGGGCACCTGGGTTGGGGGTGCAATGAGAGGACACTAAAGCTCACACAAACATATTAATGCCAGCTGGGTGAAGGTTGAGGAATGCCCAAATGTAAAATTATTCTTTGCCTCTGTGGCTAGTAGGGTCGTTTGGGTTGTTATCACTCCCCATCCAATATAGCACTGAGAACTTCATGTTTTTGTTGAGTAATTATTTCCAGAAAAGTGTCTAGAAACAGGAGTGGAAGTATGTAGTGTACTGTACTTTTGTATGTAGTGTACTTCTGTAGTGTTCATACATTCTTTATCTGAATAGTCTTTTGGTTTCACCAATATACTGGAGTCCACACCTAGAGCAGTTAATAATATAAATCAGGTTGTTTAATTCAAAAGTGATTTGATTTTGGGGGGGAATAATTTTGCACTCAAAAGTTTCCTTACTGAAGAAACTTTTTACACTGTCCAATTTTTCAATCTTTGGACAGTAGGTGCACTTACCTAGCCTTGTACAGACTGGTGTCATTGACTTTTTAATAATAGGTTTTTCTATGGGTGGAAAACTAAGTTTGGCCGAAGTTTGTCCCTGAGGTTGGGGAGTCGTCTCAATTGCATGATAGGTTTGTCTGGGAAAATAGAAGTCAATTCTTCTGTGTTCTGGATGACGTTCCAGTTGTCTCTAATCAGTTTACTGATATTAGGATTTTTAGGACTAAAAGTAGTGACCATGACTGGTCTGTATGAGTCAGGCTTAGTTGTTACTTCCAGAAGTTGGTCCTGAGTATAAATACAAGTTTCTGAAAGTGTTTCTTCAGAGAGTTAGGTGGGTATCACCTTTGAGGTAATACCCTCCTCATCTAGGGTGCAAATGCGCCTCAGTCTTAAGTATTGACTGTATGGGCCTTTTGTAAGTATGCTTTTTTGATGTGCACTATAATGTAGGTACAGTTGGGTGTCAGTGGGTTTGTTGTACAGAGTGGTTATTAATTCCCTTGTACTGGTGAATTTCACAAAGGTGTCAAGAAAGTCAATAGAAGTGGTGCTAAATTCATGTGTGAATTTAATGGTGGGATGGAGTGAGTTCAGGTATTGAATGAACTGAAGGAGTGAGTCCTCCCCATGGGTTCAGATCATAAAAGATCATCAATAAACCTTTTCCATGTGAGTGGTGAAATCCTGAGAGGTGTGGGATCATGGTCTAATTTAGTATAAAAATTAGAATCACTTAGTTGGCGATAACCTTCTCTTCAGTCAGTAGTATTCATGACTACTATAGCAGATCCTTTGTCAGCCTTTTTAATAACAATAGCAGCAGTCTAAGATAATTGTCTTAGACCCTAAGTTTTGTTTATTGGTCAAATTTGGTTCTCACATGTTTTGGTTGTGATTCAAGGAGTCCAAGTTTAAAAGGCTCTGTGGAAAACCTCCAATGATTGGTGGATATTAGGTGGCTTCCAAGTGCTCCTCAATAAATTTGGAGTGAATATCTTTATATGGATTTTCACATTCCTCAAGATTAGAGGCCAAAAAACCAATAAGTTCTGACTCCTCAGGAGTGAGGTGGTCAATGTGCCTGTTATGGTATTTCGAGCAAAGCCTCCAGTGGAAATCCTTGAAGTAAGTCAAGATTTTTTATTTGTCTGGGGGTCCAGGAGTAGGGCAAAAGGCGAGGCCTTTTCCAGTGCTTTAACTTGGTCCTTAGTTAGGGTCACATCTGATTCATAACCGTGTGTCCCACATATATAGTTATCCATAGATTTGCCTTTAGGTAGAATCCCTGGAGGAGCTAATTTGGTTTCCTCCTTAATTTTGTCCAAGATGCCAGGATAGTTAATCCTTTCCATCATGAACAATCTGGATAAGGAGAGATCATTAAGGTATTAAAAATGGAACGGGTAGGCTCCTAAGGAGCAAAGGGAGAGTGTTTAAGGATTATTTTATTAATATTTACACATTTTAAATTACAAATGAAAAAAATAATTAATGTAAAATTAAACTTTTAATAGTTACAATGTGTCGATGAAAAAATAACTCCACTAAGCTACTTGGAGTTAATGAGTTTACTAAGATCTGCCATAAGTTCTCGAAATTCAGTCTGCCTCCTATTAGGGGCTCCTCTTTTTATGTGAAAATATTCTTATTTCACATTTTCTGTATTCATTCAAATAGTTTGTATAAGTTGATATTATTAACTGTTGAGATCCACACTTAAATAATTTTCAAATTAATTTTTTTTACCTATTTATTGATGGAATCAAATTAGATTTCACAATAGTCTTCTTACCAGATTTCCCATCTTCTTATCCTGTGTTTTTAATCACTTATTATTTTAATCTGATTCTAGAATTTTATAGCACTTAATCCCAGAATACTACTATTTTAATTCAAATAGTAATATTGCATATTTATCTCATACCCATTACTTATGGCGCCTATTGATCTCACAAATAGATAAACCATTAATTAATACTCAGTTAAAATGCAGAACTCAGTAACCATAATCAGGTCAAACGTAATTTCATAAATCTCGTAAGAGCAAGACTCAAACTCTATTGATAAATCTTCTCCACTGGATCATTGAACTCTGTTACTCCACTCCACACTTGGATTATGTCTCCTGCACACATTCACCCCTTGCATATAGAGCATATGTGTTGTCAGTACCTAACTAGAGGATCGCTCGCAAAAAAAAAGATAATGTTTTTGCATAGCAAAAACAAAGCGTCCCGAAAAGGATATAAAGGTGAGTGCTAAAGTATTAAGAAAATGCTTCGTTTCTAGCCTTATACTGTTGTGGCAACCAAAGTCAGCGCAGTCTGCTCTATCTAGCACGGTTTTCACGATATAAGCATTTTTGTGTTTTGCAAAAAATAAAAAAATTAAAAATGTCCGCTATATTTGGCGAGACAAAAATATTTTGAAAATTGGCATGGCTACTCTGCAGAGATACCCAGCAGGTCCAAAATTTTGTTGAGTTCGCTCCATATAGCACAGTTTTCGAGATATAAGCATTTTTGTGTTTTGCAAAAACTTTGAAAATTCAAAATGGCCACCATTTTTGGGGAGACAAAAATTTTTGTCAAGACCACTGCCGTGGTGTGTATCTCCCGCCGAGCATTAAAGCAGAAGAAATAGCTTTTCCGAGATATTCACAATTTTTCATTTTCGTGTGTGAAAGGTCTTCCAAAAGTAGGTGAATGAGTTATTTGAGAAAAATTGGCTATCTGCAATACTATTAAGAGATAATTCACATTTACTCATTTTGAGTAGGTGAATAATTATCTATGGGTCTGAAACTTCACCAAGTGAAAGCTCTCCCAAAAGTAGGTGAATGAGTTATTTGAGAAAAATTGGCTATCTGCAATACTTTTATAGATAATTCGCATTTACTCATTTTGAGTAGGTGAGTAATTAGCTATGGGTCTGAAACTTCACCAAGTGAAAGCTCTCCCAAAAGTAGGTGAATGATTAATTTGACAAAAATTGGCTATCTGCAATACTTTATGAGATAATTCGCATTTACTCATTTTGAGTAGGTGAGTAATTAGCTATGGGTCTGAAACTTCACAGAGTGAAAGCTCTCCCAAAAGTAGGTGAATGAGTTATTTGAGAAAAATTGGCTATCTGCAATACTATTAAGAGATAATTCGCATTTACTCATTTTGAGTAGGTGAGTAATTAGCTATGGGTCTGAAACTTCACCAAGTGAAAGCTCTCCCAAAAGTAGGTGAATGAGTTATTTGAGAAAAATTGGCTATCTGCAATACTTTTAGAGATAATTCGCATTTACTCATTTTGAGTAGGTGAGTAATTAGCTATGGGTCTGAAACTTCACAGAGTGAAAGCTCTCCCAAAAGTAGGTGAATGAGTTATTTGAGAAAAATTGGCTATCTGCAATACTTTTAGAGATAATTCGCATTTACTCATTTTGAGTAGGTGAGTAATTAGCTATGGGTCTGAAACTTCACCAAGTGAAAGCTCTCCCAAAAGTAGGTGAATGAGTTATTTGAGAAAAATTGGCTATCTGCAATACTTTTAGAGATAATTCGCATTTACTCATTTTCAGTAGGTGAGTAATTAGCTATGGGTCTGAAACTTCACCAAGTGAAAGCTCTCCCAAAAGTAGGTGAATGAGTTATTTGAGAAAAATTGGCTATCTGCAATACTTTTAGAGATAATTCGCATTTACTCATTTTGAGTAGGTGAGTAATTAGCTATGGGTCTGAAACTTCACAGAGTGAAAGCTCTCCCAAAAGTAGGTGAATGAGTTATTTGAGAAAAATTGGGTATCCACAATACTTTTACAGATAATTAGCATTTACTCATTTTGAGTAGGTAAATAATTAGCTATGGGTCTGAAACTTCACCATGTGAAAGCTCTCCCAAAAGTAGGTGAATGAGTTATTTGAGAAAAATTGGCTATCTGCAATACTTTTAGAAATAATTCGCATTTACTCATTTTGAGTAGGTGAATAATTGGCTATGGGTCTGAAACTTCACCATGTGAAAGCTCTTCCAAAAGTAGGTGAATGAGTTATTTGAGAAAAATTGGCCATCTGCAATACTTTTAGAGGTAATTCGCATTTACTCTTTTTGAGTAGGTGAGCAATTAGCTATGGGTCTGAAACTTCACCAAGTGAAAGCTCTTTGGGATAGCTGCTCTGCAGAGATACCCTGAAGATAAAAAATTTCGTCGAAATCGCTCTATGTAGCATGGTTTTCGAAATATAAGCATTTTTGTGTTTTGCAATTTTTGCGCAAAAATTCGAAAATTCAAAATGGCCGCCATTTTTGGCAAGACAAAATTTTTTTGAAAATTGGCATGGCTACTCTGCAGAGATACCCTGCGGGTCAAAAATTTCGTCGAAATCGCTCTATCTAGCACGGTTTTCGAGATATAAGCATTTTTGTGTTTTGCAATTTTGCGAAAAATTTGAAAATTCAAAATGGCCACCATTTTTTGCGAGAAATTTTTTGTTTGAAAATTGGCATGGCTACTCTGCAGAGATACCCTGCGGGTCAAAAATTTCGTCGAAATCGCTCTATCTAGCAGGGTTTTCGAGATATAACCATTTTTATGTTTTGCAATTTTTGCGAAAAATTTGAAAATTCAAAATGGCCGCCATTTTTGGCAAGACAAAATTTTTTTGAAAATTGGCATGGCTACCATGAGATACCCTGTGGGTCAAAAATTTCGTCGAAATCGCTCTATCTAGCACGGTTTTCGAGATGTAAGCATTTTTGTGTTTTGCAATTTTGTGAAAAATTCGAAAATTCAAAATGGCCGCCATTTTTTGCGAGAAATTTTTTGTTTGAAAATTGGCATGGCTACTCTGCAGAGATACTCTGCGGGTCAAAAATTTCGTCGAAATCGCTCTATCTAGCAGGGTTTTTGAGATATAAGCATTTTTATGTTTTGCAATTTTTGCGAAAAATTCGAAAATTCAAAATGGTCTCCATTTTTGGCGAGACAAAATTTTTTTGAAAATTGGCATGGCTACTCTGCAGATATACCCTGTGGGTCAAAAATTTCGTCGAAATCGCTCTATCTAGCAGGGTTTTCGAGATATAACCATTTTTATGTTTTGCAATTTTTGCGAAAAATTCGAAAATTCAAAATGGCCGCCATTTTTGGCGAGACAAAAATTTTTTCAAAATTGGGATAACTACTCTGCAGAGATACCCTGCGGGTCAAAAATTTCGTCGAAATCTCTCTATCTAGCAGGGTTTTTGAGATATAAGCATTTTTATGTTTTGCAATTTTTGCGAAAAATTCGAAAATTCAAAATGGCCTCCATTTTTGGCGAGACAAAACTTTTTTGAAAATTGGCATGGCTACTCTGCAGATATACCCTGTGGGTCAAAAATTTCGTCGAAATCGCTCTATCTAGCAGGGTTTTCGAGATATAACCATTTTTATGTTTTGCAATTTTTGCGAAAAATTCGAAAATTCAAAATGGCCGCCATTTTTGGCGAGACAAAAATTTTTTCAAAATTGGGATAACTACTCTGCAGAGATACCCTGAGGGTCAAAAATTTTGTCGAAATCGCTCTATCTAGCACGGTTTTCGAGATATAAGCATTTTTGTGTTTTGCAATTTTTGCGAAAATTTCGAAAATTCAAAATGGCCTCCATTTTTGGCGAGAGAAAATTTTTTTGAAAATTGGGAAAAGTACTCCGCAGAGATATCCTGTGGGTCAAAAGTTTTGTCGAAATTGCTCTATCTAGCACGGTTTTTGAGATATAAGCATTTTTGTGTTTTGCAATTTTTGCGAAAATTTCGAAAATTCAAAATGGCCGCCATTTTGGGCGAGACAAAAATTTTTTGAAAATTGGGAAAACTACTCCGCAGAGATACCCTGCGGGTCAAAAATTTCGTCGAAATCGCTCTATCTAGCACGGTTTTCGAGATATAAGCATTTTTGTGTTTTCCTTATTTGGAAAATTCGTAATGATTAATTAATCATTAATTACTCGGCCATTTCTTGACCAATCAATGCCAAAATCTAATGATTTCCAGATTTTAATAGAATGAATGTATTTGCCAAGTTTCAGGTGAATTGATAAAATTCCTTTCAAGTTATCATCCGGACAAGCTTCCCCATCGAAAAAAGACATTTTTGGTCATGTGACCTCTCTGATTGGTTGAAATGTCACTGCAGCATATTCAAAAAAATTCCCCAGGGCTACTGCCTAAACCTGCCAAATTTGAAAAGAATCCGCCTAACGGTTACAGAGTTATAAGGAAAACAAAATGCGGAGCCTGCGGAGCCGGCGGAGCCGGAAGCTCTCCCATACACAAACAACATTTGATTTGAACTTGCCCCTTACTGTGTGTCAAGATATGCACTTAATACTGACTATTCAGTCAGTATTACGATTAATTTCAAAAGTGATTTTTGGGACTTGAGGAAGATTATTCAATCTTAATATTACCACCCTTGAAATATGATTTTGATATCCACATAGCTATCATTCTATTTCAACTTAATCTATATTGGACAATAAGACTACCAATTATAGCTCCCAACCACCAAAGGCTTTTTATTCTGGCCTATGGAGGATTAGTGCTACCTGACCACAATTCTCGCCTTAACACCTCCTTAACCATAAAAATGAAAATTTGAAACCCTGACTCCCTCAGGAGAAGCTGCAGGATGAGCTCCTCCAAATTACCTCCTCCCAGATAGCAAGACGCTAGTGGGCCACCGTTGGCTATGGGTGGCAAAATATAGCTTGTGGGCCACCACTGAACCACTGGTGGCCCACTGACTGCATTTTTTTCCAAAATTTTAAAGCATTATAAACAACTTCAAAAGCAACCTCAAATACTGTTTTCTGACATGTTATTCAACAATATTCAATGTTAAAAACATATTATTTCAAAATATAAATACATTGCGTGGCCCACAGTTGGCCCACCAACTACCAGAGTCAGTGGCTGTAGCTCAGGTACCAGCCTACACCCTCTGGTGTAAAATCCTGGGAAAAATTAGATAAAATGTGTGTTTTCTTTCACTTAACATAAGTTAATGTATTTTTTAACAAACTTATTCTGTATTCCTTCATTTTGCTCAGTCAGTCTTTTCTCCACTTTATTACTTTATATATTACTTACTTATATATTTGCCACAGGTGGTCCATCAATGGTCCACCCACTACATAAGTAGTACATGACCCATGATGGGCAGCCAGTGGGCCACTGGTGGCACATATATATATATTTTTAGTGAAGGTTAAAGAAAGATATTTTCATTTTTTCCTTTTGATATTAATTTGTTTTTTGATGAAACCTAAAACTATCACAGAATTTGTTTTTGTCTGACACATGCAACTATCATCTGTAAGAGCTATACTTAGTTGGTGGACCAATGGTGGTCCTCTGGTGGCTACACCTCAAGCTCTGCTGAACGGCATTTGTTTTGACAGATCTTGAAGAGAGGCTGTCTTGGCTTAAATTCATTTGTTTCAAGTGAATTACTTTCCAAAAGTAGCTGTTCTGAATTTTATTACATGAAAAAATTGTAAGATTTGCCACTGGTGGTCCATCAGTGGTCCACCTTCTGCCTGCATGGTACACATACTGTTGGCCCACCGGTGGCCCACAGACGGCAAAGTAATTGGATACTTTATGTATGTGTGTGTATATCACCGAGACACCAACATTTTTAAATAACAGATGTCACATCTCTGCCTTAATATATATTTCTTTTCTTCCCATTCTTGGGCCACAAATTTCTTCCAAGATTTACCACTGGCAGCCCACCAACTATATCAGTGGTATATAAGCTATGATCGATGGGCCACTGATGGGAATTTTCTAATTTCCACCCGGATTTTAGATCTAATCAATAAAATCATCTGATAATTACACAGAAAAGTTAACAGAAGTGAAAGTTTCCCCTGTAAACAAACCATAAAACATGTACAGGAGAAAAAGATGATATTCAATCAAAACCCTATTAATTGGGGTTGAGGTGTAGCCACCACTGGACGACCCTTGGTCCACTGGCTGCAATATGTATGTGTCCGATAAAATATAAAGTTTCTTAAGTTGAAAGGAATAATTACACTTGAAACATATTCCAATTAGTGGCTGAATTACCCTTGAAATATATTCCAATCAGTGGCCGAATTACCCATGCCAACGCTGGCCCAATGAAGGCTTGCCAACCAAAACTCAGGCTGCCAAGGTTGGGCTAACGGTGGGCCAATGGTGGCTTTTTATTCAAGATGGCGGCGAGCAATAATAGGGGATATTGAGACACTTAGTAAAAAATTATTTATTATGGTATGTCTAAAAATCATATTTCAGTGGGCCCACAATTTTTAACTAACTATTTAACAATTTTAGACATAAAAATAACATTCTCATTAGAAATTCACAGTAAGAAAAGTTGTTTCTGAACATTATAATTTTATTATTTGACTATGGAACATATCATCCTAAGATACTGTTCCACCATTGTTTATGTTTGGTCATGTGACTTATCAGGGATTCCCTTAACTAAAATCCACCCACAATCTGTTAATTATTTGCTTTCTGTTAAACAATGGCCACATAACTTCATGCTGCAATCTGATTGGCTGATGCTATATTATAGTGGTAGTAAAATTTTACCAGTGGCTTGCCAATGTCAGACCGACACATCCACCGGCCAAAAAGCCAGTGGGCCACTGATGGGCCACTAGTAAACCTTATTGTTGGCTGCCAACAGTGGACCACTGTCTATCAGCTGGTCACGCCACCAGAGAACCACCACTGTTGGCACTCAACAGTGGGCCACTGATGGGCCACCAGTAAACCTTATTGTTGGCTGCCAAAAGTGGGCCACTGTCTATCAGCTGGTCACGCCACCAGAGAACCACCATTGATGGCACCCAACAGTGGGCCACTGGTGGACCACCAGTCAACCTTGTCGGCTACTGAAGGTGGGCCACTGGTGGGCCAATAGAAAAGCTTATCATTGGCTGCCGACAGTGGGCCACTGAAGGTCCATCAGAAAACCGTATTGTCGGCTACCAACGGTGGACCACTGCCTATCAGCCGGTCACGCCAACGGCTGGCCACCGCCTGCAGCCAACGTCGGACCGACAGCTATGCCGCCAGTGGGCCAGCGGTGGCCCTACAGAGTCTTGCTATCTGGGCTGCTCCTCAGGAGCAGCAGAGCCATGCTCCTCCTAAAGGCGGAGCCATTTTTTCTACCTTAGGGGTGGAAAATTCTTTTGGGAAATTATGTTCATAGCCTCTGGTGAGAATATTATAAGAGATATTCGAAATAATCAACTACAGAAAGGCGATTATACGGCACACTGGCACAGAAGTTGTTTTTTCACTTCTACATTCATTTTATTTTCTTAATATCTATAAATATCTTCACGCTTTGAGGGCTCTTTACAAACACGTCTGCGCACGCCAAACGAAAAAGATGCTATGACGTCACGCAGTCTAGACAGAAAGGGAGCATGCCATATAGCGAATGCACACTCACAACCGATCCTGCCGGTGGATAACACAGGACGACTTTTTCTCTTGTTTGGCGAGGCCAGTGCCAAACTGTAAAACAACTGACCATTGGGTAGAAGTATCAACACAATAAAAAGATCAATGAGTCACAATTCTTTTGAACCGCAAATGAAAATGGCAATTAATGACAATTTGAAACTGCTGTAATTTTCACTGTATGGTGCACCAGACACCAGTAAATGGAAGCATTTTTGAAATAGAAACCTACTAGTTAATGACAATGCAACAACACTTTTACCAAAGAATTCAGGGAGTAAATAGAAGCATTCTTTGAGCAGTCATTAAAATGTCAGCAGTCAAAACATTGTTGGTAAAGATTCCCTCCAGATCATAATGTTAATTGAAATGTCTCTATCATGGTAAATTATGCATAACCTTACTGTACAACACTTAAAGAATTCTATTCAGTTGGATGTAGAGAACTGAGGGTTTATGTAACTAATACTTAACAACAGGGTCTGAGTTCTCTTTAAAATTGAGGGTTTTTTATGAAAAATTAAATAACAGTAAAGTAACTAAATTTTTGATTTACACAAAAAGATTGCTAACTTGGGGTTGACTTAGAGCCAACCAATCCGTTACCAGAATGAAGGCTTTGATTAACAGGCCCCAGAATAGTCTCTCGAGCTTTCAACTCAAGTTAAAAAATATGAAATATTAGTAGTTTTGACAAAATTTTGCCCCATCCAGGATCGCATCTTTCAAAGCAGATCAGAAATTGAGCAACGGGAACCGAAAGTGTTTGAAATGTTGTTACATTTATAAGCTGGGTGTAATGTTCATATCATCACCTTTATTAATACCTGTATTATCAATATTTAAGAGAAAAAAGAAAACAAGAGGAGAGTGCCCGTGAACGGGCACTGTGTCAGCTGAATGAGTGTTTTTGATTTGTGAAGGTGATAATGAGAGGAAAGCATAATTATGAGGGAAAGTGCAGTACAGAAATACAGTAAATGGTAATTGAACAGCATGTTCGAAAGAAATTCCGAAGCTGACAGAAGAAAAGGACAAAAAAGTTGTGCCCTGCAAATGGTATTATGAAGGAAAGTAACAAGGTAATTGTTTAAGTGTAAAAAGTAGGTTAAAACATAATTAAAGAAATACTGCAAATACAATATCCTCGCTCGATCTTGAAGAAGGGGTCCAATAAAAAACTCTAACCACACCAAAAAATTCACATCCCATGATTTCCTATAGGATGGTTTACCATCCCTAACCTCTAGGACCAATAATAAGCAAGTTATAGACACTTTTTAAGTTTCGCTATCCTTGTTTGACCTTGAAGGAGGGGTCGAAGGTCAAATCCGACAACACTAAAAGATTCCCAGCCCATGATTTCCTGTAGGTTGGTTACCATCCCAAACCTCTAGGACCAATAATAACCGAGTTATAATCAATTTTAAGTTTGGCTATCTTCGTTTGACCTCAAAGGAGGGGTCCAAGGTCAAATCTGACCACACCAATAGATTTCCAGCCAATGATTTCCTATAGGTTGGTTTACCATCCCAAACTTCTAGGACCATTAATAAGCGAGTTATAAGCACTTTTAAGTTTGGCTATCTTCATTTGACCTTGAAGGCAGGGTCCAAGGTCAAATCCGACCACACCAAAAGATTCCCAGCCAATGATTTTCTATAGGTTGGTTTCCATTCCAAACCTCTAGGACCAATAATAAGCGAGTTATAAGCACTTTTAAGTTTGGCTATCCTCATTTGACCTTGAAGGAGGGGGTCTAAGGTCAAATCGGATTACATCAACAGATTCCCAGCCCATGATTTCCCACAGGTTGGTTTACCATCCCAAACCTCTAGGATCAATAATAAGGGAGATATAAGCACTTTTCATGATTGACAAAGAAACGCCTGTGGCGGCCATCTTGTTTTTCAAAATGAGGCCAAAAATATTCCCAGTCAAGATTTTATAATGAGGAACATATCCTGCGAATTTGAGATCTCCACCTTTTATACCCTTTGCTCTAGGGGGCCAACAAAAGTCATTGTTTAAAGTCGAATAAACGTCCCTGGCGGCCATCTTGTTTTTCAAAATGAGGCCAAAAATATTCCCAGGCAACATTTCATGGTTATTAATATATCCTGCAAACTTAAGAAGGCTAGCTATAATATTTTTTTCGTTAGAGCGGTAATGGTGAAATCTCTCTACACACTGCAGCTATCCAGTGGATACAATGATTTACTCAACAGTGAGAACCTGAAAGTAGCTATTGCTCAGCTAAGTCATGACATAGAGGTCTGCAATTTCACTATGTTATAGATGACCAAAAATTATGTGAATAACATATTTAAACAAAATACTCTAAATGTAATAGTTTTCAAGTTACAACTGATTTACTCAACAGTGACAACCTCAAAGTAGCTATCACTCAGCTATGCAATGAGCTACATGTCTGAATTTTTACTATGTTATAGCTGACCAATAAATAGGTGAACAACATATTTAAGCAAATTACTGTAAATGCAATAGTTTTCAAGTTACAACTGATTTACTCAATAGTGAGAACCTGAAAATAGCTATTGCTCAGCTATGCAATGAGCTATAGGTCTGTAATTTCACTATGTTATAGCTGATCCAAAAGTAGGTGAACAACATATTTTAACAAAATACTCCAAATGCAATATTTATCAAGTTACAGCTAATTTACTCAACAGACAGTACCTGAAAATAGCTATTGCTCAGTTGTGCCATGAGCTACAGGTCTGTAATTTTACTATGTTATAGCCGACCCAAAAGTAGCTGAATAACATATTTACACAAATTTCACAAATTACACAAAGGTCTGGAATTTCCCTATGTTATAGCTGACCCCAAAATACGTGAATAACATAATGAAACAAAATACTCTAAATGCAATAGTTTTCAAGTTATAAGTGATTTACTCAACAGTGATAACCTAAAAGTAGCTATTACTCAGCTATGCCATGAGCTACAGGTTTGAAATTTAACTATTTATAGCTGACCCAAAAGTAGCTGAATAACATATTTATATGAAATTCTCTAAATGCAATAGTTTTCAAATTACAACTGATTTACTCAACAGTGAAAACTTCAAAGTAGCTATTACTCAGCTATGCAAGGAGCCACAGGTCTGGAACTTCACTATGTTATAGCTGACCCCAAAATAGGTGAATAACATATTTAAACAAAATACTCTAAATGCAATAGTTTTCAAGTTATAAGTGATTTACTCAACAGTGATAACCTAAAAGTAGTTATAACTCAGCTATGCCATGAGCTACAGGTCTGCAATTTTACTATGTTATAGCTGACCCAAAAGTAGCTGAATAACATATTTACACAAATTTCTGTAAATGCAATAGTTTTCAAATTACAACGGATTTACTCAACAGTGAGAACTTCAAAGTAGCTGTTACTCAGCTATGCAATGAGCCACAGGTCTGGAATTTTACTATGTTGTAGCTGACCCCAAAATAGGTGAATAACATATTTAAACAAAATACTCTAAATGCAATAGTTTTCAAGTTATAAGTGATTTACTCAACAGTGATAACCTAAAAGTAGCTATTACTCAGCTATGCCATGAGCTACAGGTCTGAAATTTTACTATGTTATAGCTGACCCAAAAGTAGCTGAATAACATATTTATATGAAATTCTCTAAATGCAATAGTTTTCCAATTACAACTGATTTACCCAGTAGTGAGAACTTCAAAGTAGCTATTACTCAGCTATGCAAGGAGCCACAGTTTTGGAACTTCACTATTTTATAGCTGACCCCAAAATAGGTGAATAACATATTTAAACAAAATACTCTAAATGCAATAGTTTTCAAGTTATAAGTGATTTACTCAACAGTGATAACCTAAAAGCAGCTATTACTCAGCTATGCCATGAGCTACAGGTCTGAAATTTTACTATGTTATAGCTGACCCAAAAGTAGCTGAATAACATATTGATACAAAATTCTCTAAATGCAATAGTTTTCAAGTTATAAGTGATTTACTCAACAGTGATAACCTAAAAGTAGCTATTACTCAGCTATGCCATGAGCTACAGGTCTGAAATTTTACTATGTTATAGCTGACCCAAAAGTAGCTGAATAACATATTTATATGAAATTCTCTAAATGCAATAGTTTTCCAATTACAACTGATTTACTCAATAGTGAGAACTTCAAAGTAGCTATTACTCCGCTATGCAAGGAGCCACAGGTCTGGAACTTCACTATGTTATAGCTGACCCCAAAATATGTGAATAACATATTTAAACAAAATACTCTAAATGCAATAGTTTTCAAGTTATAAGTGATTTACTCAACAGTGATAACCTAAAAGTAGCTATTACTCAGCTATGCCATGAGCTACAGGTCTGAAATCTTACTATGTTATAGCTGACCCAAAAGTAGCTGAATAACATATTGATACAAAATTCTCTAAATGCAATAGTTTTCAAGTTATAAGTGATTTTACTCATGATGGAAGTTACTGAAAAGCCCAAAAGTAGCTATTACTCACTTAGCTATTGAGACAGACACCCAACTTACTCACCATGTTGTAGCTATGAAAAAAGTAGCTGAATAACATATTTTAACAAAATGCTCTAAATGCAATACTTTTCAAGTTATAAGTGATTTAGTGCATGATTTCATGAATTTTAATGCATTAAAAATAATTAAAAAAATTTATTAAAAAAAAATTAAGACAGATCCAGGTCTCATACTCACACAAGAGAATCTACCTCTGGCCTAGTACATATATGCAAGATATGAGAGAAATCCCTTCAATAGTCACTGAGAAAATTGTGATACAGTGTTGAAATTTTCACACTTTTGGTGGGGGTACCCCCCTTGTAATGTCTCTAGCAAACAGACGAACAGACAGATTTGCATGCCTTGAACACTTTTTCATCCTCGATAGATAAGGTATCTTTTAAAAAAAACAGCATGTCTCTAGGCCTTGTAGTTTTGGAGGAGAAGTTGTTCACGCGGACGCGTACGCCCACGCCGCAGAGTGACGACATAATGTCAGCTGACTGACAAGTCAGCTGACATAAAAAACAAAATACAAAGGAATTTTATTAATTGTACAATTTTTGATATAGCATGAAATGGAAAATACACTTATAATATAAAATTTAAAAAAAAAAGAAAAGAGTTGATCTTGACACTCACAACTCCATGTGTAAACTTATATAATACACAACAGAATCAACAATTCATATCACAATAACAGTCTCTGCAGGTGGGAACCGAGTCCACAGGTGTAATGTGAAGCTGTGAATAGCATTACACTGAAAGTTGGAAATATCCCTAAAATTTGGTGATAATCCATGAACAGGTTTAGTTTGAGGAACATCTACAAGGAAAAATAATACAAGAAGTCTTGCCATGACAATAGCTGTCACTAGGCTATCCCCAAACTCTAACAAAAATGAGTTCAGGGGGGGAAATAAAAATAAACTGACAATTTAGCCAAGAACAGTGACGGGTTTTAGTCACCATATCACCAACAAACTTAGGGTCGCTGCCACTGCGTCATTGAGGGCGACGACTGTAACTCCAGCCTTCAGAGACTATATGTTTAATAATGTTAATACTGTATTCACACACAGTGGAAAAACCCTAAATAATAGTACTACCGTATTTCTCACAGTAACTCTGCACAACTTGGCCACAAAAAAAACAACTTATTTTCTATTGTTTTAAGTGTAGTTATGTAGATTGCATTATATTGAAATATGTATTGACACACACACAGCTAATAATGCACTTTACCAACATAAAATCAATCATAACAAATCAACTTTTTTAGAATAGTTTTTCATGGGCTATAATACAATTTATACTAGAAATCAGTGCCCCAACTTTGTCCAATTTGCATATGAACAGTGACAAAGGTATTTAATTTTTTTTTCTTCACTTTGACTTACTTATTTGGCATGTGAAAATGTAAACATTTTACCGGTGGCAATTAAATGTTATTGAATATTTTGTCTTACTATTTGTGAGTAGGAAACGTTTGTGCCATGTTATGGTAAATAGCAGATTAAATACAATTTCATCACAACAGCTTCCCCAAAGATAATCGCTGAATGTTACCCAATCCCAAACATCCAAGAAGGTTTTTATTTTGAAACAACTTTTAGCACAGCCTTGTAGGTTAGCATATTATAAAATAGTAAGGGCCTACACATTCGGCCAACTCCATATAAAAAAAAAAGTTCCCACAGCTGAGCCGTTTGCTAGATGGCGCTACCAAAGTAAGCTTATAACATCAAACCTACAGATATAGGAGACTAGACACAAGAAGTTGATACCCAGTCTTTTTCAACTTGAATCCTATTGGCTGACAAGCATCTCCATGGTCACCAACCCATACTTGTCTAATGGTCACATGATTTTGAAGAAATGATTCTGTGTTCTGCTCTTTAGATCACCTAGTACAAAAGATTCTAAAAAACTAAAAGTGATAGTTTTTTAATCATAATTTTCTTGTACTTTCACAGATATTTTAACCTTTTATTTCCATAAATGCAACAGTAATATTTTTTTCACTGATAGTTTTAGTTGGGTCACACTAAAATGTAAATACCCAGATTCACTATAATGATACCTGTGTTTCTTCTACAATATCCTGAGATCCTCAGTCAGACACCCTGATGTAGATATTTCTCTCTGCTTTGCAAACCTACCGTACACACATCAACGCTTCATCATTACAGAAAAGTGGAACCCTAATGGTGGAAAAAAACTATTTCAAACAATTACAATACTGATTTAAGTTTCAAGTATCTATACATTTATTTGCTAATGTAAATTTTTTTTTTTAATCTATGACACAAAAAACTTTTATTTTAAATTTTGAAATTGTGATTAATCTTGATTTAAAGTGCCTTATAACAGGATTTATAAGTGGTGATGACTCCCTCATCTTTGGCTGGTTGATATGTTGACAACTTGGCTGCTCTATAAAGTCAACCTCTTTATTGTAATGTAATCTAACGTCAATATACACAAACTCAACCCGCATTTGTACAAACTCGGACCCTATTGTATTTCAAACCTACAATTGGTGTCTCATATTCAGCAGATATGTTTACTTTTTTTATAATTTAAAGCTTTACAGTTGATATGAAAGTATTTGTTACTAAACATGATCATACTATAAAGACAATATTAAGAACAAAGTATTTAGAGCTTTAATACAACATCTTGGTATAATTATTATCAAATATATTGTTTTTAACAATGTGCCTTAAATACACAGGTAATATATGTAAACAGTTACTTATAGACCAACTAGTTCCTCAATCCTCTACATGTCCGGCTTCATCTTTTATCCTAATATCTCCATTATTACAATTTAACTTCTACCCTCATATTCCCTGAACCAAACTGGATCTCAAAAGTTGCAAATTTCTGTCACCCACCCCTACGCTAGATTAGACTGGTTCCTGAACAGCACTCAATACTCTACGCTGATGACACACAATTGTATGTACACCTCACACATAAAAATGTTGCCTCGGCCCTTGATAAGCTGTCACACTGCCTTGAAGACGTAAAGAGATGGCTCTCTACAAATAAGCTCAAGCTAAATCCAGATAAGACCGAATTCATTGTGTTTGGCTCAAAGTCTCAGCGCGAAAAACTTAATCAGTCCTTCCCGGTCAACATACTTGGTAATCTCATATCACCAACAGATGCAGTTAGGAACCTTGGTGTCTGGTTTGATTCTGATTTCTCATTCTCTTGCCATGTTAGGAAGGTCTGCAAGGCTTGTTTTGCTCATGTCCGGGATCTTAAGCGACTCCGAGGACATCTGACACATGAAGCTACTCTTATGGCTGCCAATGCTCTGGTCGGAAGTCAACTAGATTACTGTAACTCTCTGTTCAGAGGTCTCTCAGCTCTAGATCTGCGCAAACTTCAATGTGTTCAGAATAGCCTGGCCAGAATTGTTGCCAACACCACCAAGTACTCACACATCACTCCAGTTAGAAAAGCACTACATTGGTTGCCAATTAAGTACCGTTCTATCTTTAAGACTGCCATGTTGGTATATAAGTTCCTACACAGTGGTAACCCCAAATACTTTGAACCCTTCCTCATTCCCAGACATAGTGCATATAACACTCGTCGAAGTCAATCTGATGGCATATTTCTTGAGGTTCCCCACTTTGGTTCAATTTTCAAGTCTCGAAAACATTTTGGACTCAGTTTTGCGTATGACGCACCTATGATTTGGAATGACCTTCCTGATGAGGTCCGCTCTGCAAACTCACTTGCCTCTTTCAGGTCAAAGTTGAAGTCATACCTCTTTGGAAAAGCATACCCACCCTAAATTTCCAATTTCCTTTCTGCTTTCTCCGCGGTGCTGACCCCTGCAATGTCTCTGGTTTTTGAATATTGAACAATGTTTTTGTGTGATGCGCCTTAGAGTCTGTCTTTTGACAGAGATTAAGCGCTATAAAAGTGCTATTAGAATTAGAATTATCACTAACTTTGATTTCTTTTTATCACAATTGCGCCTGCACCCTCCTGGTCCTAGTCTGGTTCCTAAAATCATTAAATGATTGACCACTCTGTTACAACTGATCTTCGATGCTCCCCTAGAATTTGCTTAGACCGGTTCCCTTAAACCATTATTACAACTTAAACCATTATTACAACTGAGCTACCTTACAATGGACTAGAACTGACTGTTCCTTTATGCTATTAAATGATTGACCAACTTAATTTATAACACAACTGCAACCATCCCCTGCATTAGCCTGGCTCCTGAAATCCACCGAATGATTGCTCACTATATCACAACTGATGCACAACCCTCTCATAGAAATGATCATAAAGGTTCTCTTAAAATGTTAACTGATTGGTGACTTTATTACAGCTGAGCTGGTACCCTCCCCTCCTCCAGATTAGACTGGTTCCTGAAAGCCAGCAGAAGTTTGGCAACCAGTCCAGGCCTCTCCATACTGCAGCTGTGTCCACATTTGTCCAAAATGTCCACACGCTCGAGACAGGTCAGTCGATCACGCAGACGGTCAACTCCAGAGATGTGCATCACCTGAAAACAGGATACCACCATGTTAGCTAGAAAAATGACCCAAGGCCTTGATGGACTGGAAACAATTAAAAGGAACTTATTCCATGAAAAAAGTGAATTTCTAATAGTTTTTTACCCCACAGCCATTAGGGGCTGCTGGGGTATTGTTTTCACCCATGGTGTCCGGATGGGCAGGCGGGTGGGAAGAAGCTTGTCCGGCCTGTATCTCGGAAACCATAAGGTGTAGGAAGTTGATACTTTGTAGGGACATTAGCTAGGGGGTGTAGGTGTGCAACGTCATGGTGTGACCTTGATTTGACTTTTGGCCTTTCCATAGTGACCTTGACCTATAAAATCTTGTCCGGGCTATATCTCGGAAACCATAAGGTGTAGGAAGTTGATACTTGGTAGGGATATTGGTTAGGGGGTGTAGGTGTGCAACATCATGGTCTGACCTTGATTTGACCTTGCCGTAGTGACCTTGACCTATAAAAACTTGTCCAGTCTATATATCGGAAACCGTACGGTGTAGGAAGTTGGTACTTGGTAGGGACATTGGTTAGGGTTTGTAGGTGTGCAATGTCATGACGTGACCTTGATTTGACATTTGACCTTTCCGTAGTGACTTTGACCTATAAAATCTTGTCTGGGTATATCTTGGAAACTGTACGGTGTTGGAAGTTGATACTGGGTAGGGATATTGGCTAGGGTGTGTAGATGTAAAACGTCATGGTTTGACCTTGATTTGACCTTTGACCTTGCCGTAGTGACCTTGACCTATAATGCCTTGTCTGGGCTATATTTCGGAAACCATAAGGTGTAGGAAGTTGATATTTGGTAGGGACATTGGTCGAGTTATATGTGTGCAACTTCTTTGGTGTAACCTGGATTTGACCTTTGATCTTGCATATCTGATGCTATTTTATCTCTCTATGGGGATATCTGATACCATTTTATCTCTCTTATATCTCTCTTATATTTTTTTGCTTGAATCTTGGTTGTTGCACCTTTGGGAGATTAAGCACTGTTAAAATCATATTAGAATTCATTAACCGTTTTACTTTTGCAACTTCCCATTGTAACAGATGGTATTGCATCAAGAGAGCCACAGGTTTTGCCCCAACTCCACATAAAAGTATGTTTTGCCACATCTGTATGTATGGGTAATATTCAAAACATTCAAACCATAATTCGACCATACAAATGAATATCAAAATGGGAGAAGTCTTAAAGCTTCATAATTTTCAGTTTAATGAATTGTCTTGTTTTGATACAGGTGTTCCACTGGAGGCCGACCCTATGACTGTATTATTATAAGGTCGGCTGCAAAAGTCGGGGGGTCTGGGACAAAAATCCACAAAAAAAGGCGGGAAATTTTTGGGTCGGCTTCAACTCCCCGACAGGACGTGAAACATATAGGCTTGTCTGGATCTAGAGGCCGACCTGCCGTGGGGTCGGGATGTTTTATACAGGCTGGTCTGGAAACTACCAGGACAAGCCCTAAAGCCCTAAGAGACAAGCCCTAAAGCCCTAACAGACAAGCCCTAAAGCCCTAACAGACAAGCCGTAGCAAGTCCCGATAAGTCGTACTGACAAACAGACAGGCCTGGATAAACATACAGAACCCCACGACCAGACTTGAAGTCGGTATTGTAGTAACAGTTTTTGATGAATTTTTGGGAAAAAAGAGGATCAAGTGTCGACCAATAAACAATTCTTAAACTGGGTCAAGTCTGAATATTTGGATCCCATCACGTGACTAAAATGTCAAAGTTATTTCTTTTGTTATTTTAATTACAGTTTGCACGTTTTTGCTTTAATATACATAAAATATAAAATCAATGTATGTCTGCTTCAATTTATGAACGAAAAAGTCATTTAAAATATAAAATTTTCATTAAAAATGTTATATCCTGTGGAAAGAAGCAGGGAGAGATGTGCTTCTAACAATCTCTCACGTGACAATGAAAACCTTCTGCTTGTTGCTGCCTTTTATACTCCAACTTCGAGCTTGTGGGAAAGACCCTATTCGCATGAAGGAAGTAAACTTGCTGTAGTTCTGGGATCCAAATATTTACTAGTTACCTAGTTTAAGAATTGTTTATTGGTCGACACTTGATCCTCTTTTTTCCCCAAAACTACTAATGGGTTTTTACAGTGAGAAGAAATATCTTGTGATTGAATCCAAATAGTTTAACTTTTATTTAAATTGCTCTGGTGAAATAGGCTGAAAATTTGATTATTTTGTCACCAAATAAAGCACTTGTTCAGGTTTCTCAATTATTTACAGCATACATGTGGACCTTTTCTATCTCTTAACTTCAAAATTTTGCAAATTTAATAAGTAAATTAAATTTTTATAAGTTAATACCCTATCCAATGGACAAATGTTGGTCACCGAGAGACAATCTCCATTAACCTTGACTCACCTTCGGTAGCCGTCGAGCGAACACATGGCAAAACGACCAGTACCTTAACTCACCTTGTGTCGCCGCATTACACCGAAAGATGACCGAATCACAGCCATGTGTACACCATGGAACACACCTTCAGTTACTATAGAAAGAAATTCATACGTGTATGCGCGAAATTGTTTGCACATGCTGAAATATTTTAAACCTTTGGTAGGACTCGCAAGGTAATGGACGGTTTGCCAGTGACCCACAAGGTCATCTTCGGACGTCAGACTGTGATCCAAGGACAGGGACATTTCACCAAATGTGGGTTACCGCAGGTGATGCCGCCTGTAGTGTGAATGGGGTTTAAGGAATTAACCTTTTTCACTGAATCAGTTATTTAGCGACTTATTCTTGTGACGTGTGGTGTGGAAGTTTGAAATACTTATTATTGCAGTGTTTTTCAGTTCTAGCATGTGTCAAGGAGTAGTTTCAAGTTACAATTAAAATAGCATCAGAGATGCCTGTGTCCCACAGCCTGGGGAAATAGTTTTCAACACCATGAGATATAGAAGTAGTGAAACAGTACACGGATTGGGATACTTTCAGAGCAGTGTCCAAATAATGTTTAAGTAGAGAAAATAACATCTAAGAGAAAGAAACTGCATGTAAAGATTATACAGGTGTTCCACTGGAGCTGACTCCAGGTAACTATGCATTTTTGGAGAGTCGGGACCAATGTTTACATGGTCGGTTAGGGGCAGTTGTAGTTTCCTGGCCTGTCGGGGAGAGTCGGTGAAATATCAAACATGTTTGATATTTCTACGACCGTTGCTGACCTTTGTATCTGACCCTAATTTCATCCACCTAGCAACAGGCCTGTCGGTTAACTTAAGGGCCTTTTGGTTACACTTCCAGGCTTGTCTGTAAACCTTCCAGGCTTGTTGTTATCACTTGCAGGCCTGTCGTAATATGTAGCCGGCTTGTCTTTTGTAATTTAGGTACTGTTCATTTGCTGTCCATTTCCAGCATGATGTGAGGTAAAATATGATAAAAAATTATGTCAAGAATCACAAAGAAACAGTACAAGTGATCATTTTTATTGCGTTAATACATCCTATCCAATCGACAATTGCTTTACCGGTCAGCGCGACCGGTCCCGCCAAATGCCAGAAAAAGATATCCTGTATATAATACCGACAGGACCGGTCACAGAGTGTGCATTCGCTAGGTGGCACCTCGTACTTCCTTCCTGTCTACACAGCGTGACGTCATAGCATTTTTTTGTTGTCTAAACATATTAAGACCCCTAGTAAGATGATAGCGGGGCCGGATGGGTGGGCCTTGCCTGTCCATTGGATAGGGTATTAACTTATAAAAATTTAATTTACTTATTAAATTTGCAATTTTATTGCGTTAATACATCCTATCCAATGGACAATTGCTGAATAACTACCGCTTGGAAGGTGGGTAAGCTGCTAGGGACATAAGTGAACTCATAACAGAACAAAAACTGAGAAGGCCCATTTTGACCTAGGGTCAGAGAACCCTGTGAGGTCAAGGTCGGATACCAACTAACCGGTTACCCGGAAGTCAACCGACGTTGCCCCCCCTCTTTCTGTTTCCCAGATTTGCTCTGAGGAAGAAGAGAGAGAGAGAGGGGCTGAGTTCAGTCCCAAGAAATAAACTTCCCAAAGGAAGCAAGTCACAGTTTTTTGGGTTTTTTTATATACTATGTACATAATATATTTACATATCTCCTCATTTTGGGGCTTGGTGGTGGACCTGTTGGGCAGCCACCACTGGTCCTAAATGAAAAAGCTCTGTATCTGCCAAAGCCACATCCTTCAAATAAAATTGTGTGAATGTGTTATGGGATTTCCAGTGGCAGGCTGAGAGAATCTGCTCTAAGGAGACCCCTGACTGGAAGGCCTTAGAAGCAGCAAAGGCCCTGACATCATGGGCTTTGACCTGATGCAGTGTGAGGGCCTCCTGGTCAGAGAGCTTATAACAAAGGATCACAGTCTGCTTGATCCATGAGGAGATGGTGGCAGGTGAGAAGTCTGATGTCCTTATCAAAACCTTTCTTGAAGAAGACAAAGACCAACTCCTTGTTCTGCCTAAGATCTGAGGTCCTATCCAAGTAATAGCGAAGGGCTCTAACTGGACACAAGGACCTGTCACCCTTGAGTGACTTATACAGAGTGGGGGCCAGGCGCTGGTATACCCCTCCTGCCCTTGGGCCTGTCTCTATGGAAACTATCCAGGAGACGGGTGAGATTCTCATCTTTGCTGACATTAATGGTAGAGTTGCCCAATTTGTCAGCAATGGCTGATCTGTAACCATCAATGGTACCTAGTTGCAACTTCCTATCCTGAAACAGGTGCAACAGGAAGTCAGCTATGGCTTTTAGAGGTGGTGCCCTGAAGTCCACCTGATTACTGAGGCACCACTTTGTAAAAATGGTCCACTTTGCCTCATAGACGGATCTGGTTGATCCTCTTTGAGGAGCCTCAATTTGTGCTGCCACAGCCTCAGAGAACCCCTGCTCCTTGATTGCTGTGGCTCTAGGAGCCAGGCATGTAAGTTCAGGTTTGACAGGTTCCTGTGCAGGGTCTGGTTGAATGGTTGAGATACCAGATTGGGCAGGTTGGGCAGACACAGAGGGATCTGACTGGATATTGCCACTAGATCCCAAAACCAGGGCATGTTGGGCCACCCTGGGGCAATCAAAATGATCCTGTTGCAGGGGTAGTCCTGTAACTTCTCCACCACTTTGCCCAAGATGGCTGCTGGTGGGAAGGCATATGGGTCCAGATTTTCCCAAGACAGGCTGAGTGCATCCACTGCCCAGGCCTGGGGGTCTGGGACTGGTGACACAAACTGTGGGAGTTTGTTGTTGAATCTGGTGGCAAACAAGTCCACTTGAGGCTGGTGCCACCAGGAGTATATAGCTTGAAAAACTTCTGGGTGAAGGGACCATTCTATTACTCATTTAGCTCATGTTCAGCCGGTCAGGGATGTGACGTGCCTTGAGAGTTACTTGTTTCCTGGTGCACCAGGACAGGATTCTCCACAGTAGGGCACACAGGGAACCCGATTTCATCCCCCGCCCCCTCTTTGTTGATATAGGCAACCACTGTTGTGTTGTCTGTGGCTACCAGGACTATGTTGTTTGAACAGAAGTCTTGGAACTCTTTTAGGGCCAGAAAGATCGCCTTTAGCTCCAAGTGATTTATGTGCAACTTGCTTTCTGGAATGGACCAGGTTCCCCTTGCAGTGCGTTCGTTTAAGTGAGCGCCCCACCCTTCTTTTGATGAGTCTGTAAATATCTGCAGAACATGTTTTAGTGGGTGTAATGGTTGACCTGGAAGCACATTGCTTTCCTGCAACCACCACATTAAGTGGGGGTGGAGCGACCTGGGGACGGGTATCACTTTTTCTAGTGATTCTGGTACCCTCCAGTTGTTCTTCAAGTGCCACTGTATGGGTCTCATATGAAGTCGACCTAGGTGGACTTGCTTTTCTGTGGCTGTTAGAAGTCTATGAGGGACATGAACTACCGGACTGGGCACACCGGACAGGATTGACAATATCTTATCTGTTAAGGTCTGCCAACATTCAGTGTGGGCCTGACCTTGCCCTCCCTGAGGTCGAACTGGTAACTTACAAAGTTGAAAATCTGCTTTGGGACCAGTTCTGACTTTTCCTTGTTTCCAGCCAACCTAGTTCTCGACAGACAGCTACCAAGATCTGTGTATGCTGGAGACAAGTTTAATGGGATGTGGCTCTCACCAACCAGTCATCTAGGTACTGGTGGATTCTTATACCCCTCTGTAAAGCCATCAGTTTGACCTCTTTGGCCACCACTGTGAACTCCATGGATAGGCCAAAGGGTAGGGCTTTGAACTGGTAGGACTGACCCTGGATGTGAAAATGCATGTACTTTCTTGACTGACTGTGAATTGGTATATGGAAGTATGCATCCTTGAAGTTTATGGAGGTGATCCACTCCCCTAGCTGTAGGGAGGTTCTTATTGTTTCTGGGGTCTCCATTTTGAACGACTCTGTGTTTAGGAAGGTGTTCAAGGTGCTCAGGTCCAAGATAGGTCGCCACCGGTTGTTGGGTTTGGGTACCAAAAATAGCCGGTTGTAGAAGCCCAGTGAGTTTTGGTTTGCTACCGGATCTACTGCATTTTTGTTCGTCAGCTGATACAGTGCCTCCAAAAGGTGGGACTGTCTGTGTGGGTTGACATAGTTGCTTATGACAGTTGGTGACCTGGTTAAATTGGGTCTGAACCGGAAGGGGAGGGTGTAACCCTCTCTCAGCATTGTGACTACTTTTGGACTCGAACCCAGAGCTTCCCACTTCTCCCAAAACTGATGTAGCCTTGCGCCTACAGGTGGATTTATGGCAACAGTTGGGACATTTGTGACAATATTTGCAGAACTCAAGTGACCTAGACAGGAAACATCGTTCACATGTTTTATTTCTGTTTGATTGTAACAATAATTGGGATTTACACCTTTCTTTTGTGGCAACCCGGTGACAGAATGAACATTTGCAAGAAAAGAGTTTATATGTAAAAATACAGTCTTGCTCTTGCTGGTCACTGGTGAAGGATTCAAATCTTCTTTCTTGCCGGATACATGTACAGAGTCCTTCACTCCGGCTACATCTGAAACAGAGTAATTGTCATTTACTTCTCTTTGAACCCTTGGCCGACTTTTGGGTGAAATTTTAGGGTTTACCACGACCTTTCTGTCCAATTTGCTGGTCTCTAATTTGCTTCCAGGCCGGTGCAGTGGGCTTCCGGTCCGGTAGCTGTGTTGATCTGCCACTTGAGGAAGCGTACGGGTGGAAACGTCCGGGCTTCCTGTTTGAGTTGCCAGAAGAATGCCTCTCCTCACTACACGAGATTTCCTCTTCAGCCTTGACCAGTAAACTGCCTGGAAACAGTGAATGAAGATGGATTGGTGCTGTACGTAAGGCAGTTAAGGTATCTGGCTTTACTCCACCACACATGAAATCTAGGTAACTGTCTCTACGTGCCAGAGTTAGGTTGGCCATGCTGATGAACACTCCCTCTGAGAGATCCTGCATAGTACGCTGCATGGCCTGAGAGATTGACCGGTTGAAGGTCACCAAATATTCTAGTTCTTCAACTGCCTGCTGTATTCTTTCTGCTGCCTAGCCCTTAGTCTTACACGTAGTGTTTTCAACTGTGTAACCATAGAGTCTTGTACCTTTGTCAAACATCTTGACAGACCAGCAACTTGGTTACACACCACTGACTGCTCCCGGAACGCTCTCTCCCACCGCCTTAAAGTGTCCTGGTTGAAAGTACGGGAGGCTGGGGCAGAAGGCAAACTACGTCTGGCCACTCTACTAAGGGTGCTGTTTAGTTTGGCCGGTTCTGGTGACCAGTCACACACAGTAGTTGAAGCAGAGTCTTTCTTATCTGTGTGCATGTCATACCACTTTGATGACCTGGGTGGCTTGACAAACTGGTCGCGAAGCAGTCCACCAGTCTCAGTGTTCCTGGAAGGGTAGCCTTCAGCAACAGTTACATTCAGACTCTCAAATTTTCGACACAGCCACTAATCCACCGGCAACTTGACAGACACTTTACCGGTTGGTTTGACTCTGGAACCTGCAAATGGATTATCATCCAGGGAGGAAGAGGCACTGTCAAAGTCAGGGATCTGATGCCTGCCCATGAAGGATCTGACCCCTCTGATTGTCTCTCTGTAGTTGGCTTCTTCAGAGAGGTCCTGGTCAGTAGATTCTTCAGGCAGTTCACCCTGGGCGTTGGCACTAGCTGGTGAAGCCGGTTCCCTGTCCATCTCTGCCTCATGGTCAGATTCACCGGCAATCTCATCAGTTTGTACACCGGGGAGTGACTGGTCTAACTGCGTAGCCTCATAACCGGTTGGCAGCACTTCAGGACCTGCACCGGGAGCCTGTGGAGGCTGGGTGGCTGTCCCTGCACCGGGAGCCTGAAAAGGCTGGGTGGCTACATTAGAGGTACCAGGACCCTGAACAGGGCGGGTAGCACTCTTACTGACATCCTGCACAGCATTTGTACCGGGAACCCCCAGTGGAGGTTGGGTAGCAGACAACTGGGCAGCCTCACCAGTGGTCTGTACAAGACTGGGACCGGTACCCTCAGTGACCAAAGCAGCAGACACTGCACTGGAAGATGCACCCGGATCAAAGAAGGGATGTTCTCTGGTCACCACAGTAGAGGGATTCACAGGTTTCACTGGCACAGCAAAGGACTTGTTAAGAAGCAAAGCTTCAAGTCATGAAAACCTCTCACTCCACTTGTCATCCAAGCTTTTCAAGTCATCAGACATTGGTTTACTGCTGTGCCTTCTCTTGCTGGATTTAGGAGAGCCATCAGAACGCTTCTTCTTCTTGGTAGGGATAGATTCGACATAAGATGGCTGGTCAGTGTTCACCCGTCCCAACAGAGTCACCCCTGATGGGTCCACGAGAGTAGGGGTAGGACTACTGGAAGTTTCTGACTCTCCACATTCTTTCCTTGACCTGTAGGTCGGGGTGGCCAGTTGTTGAACTTGAGAAGGTGTAAATGCCTTACAAATCTGGCAATTTAGCTTCATAACACAGGGATCGTCTCCCACCCCCTTCTCACTACATCTGGCACATTTCTTGTGACTGTCGAACAGGGCCATAACGTACCCACAAGTTCCTCTTTTTTGTCCAGGGAAAGACATAATGATGATAGAACTTGAGAAATAAGTAAATAAACTTAAAAGTTCATAAAAAGGTAGAAAACACGTCTGCACACTCCACGCGCCAAACAAAAAAGATGCTATGACGTTACGCTGTCTAGACAGGAAGGAAGTACGAGGCGACACCTAGCGAATGCACACTCCGTGACCGGTCCTGCTGGTATTATATACAGGACGTCTTTTTCTGGCGTTTGGCGGGACCGGTCGCGCTGACCGGTAAAGCAATTGTCGATTGGATAGGATGTATTAACGCAATAAAAACTAGAAATAGGCCGCCCTGTTGATAGTAGATGCGAATAGAAACAGGATAGCATAGAAGAACACACATTATCATGTGTAATGTCCACCCATGAACCTTTTGCCCAAATTGTACAGTAGTCTTACAAGACCCTGTTTCATTTGTAAAATATATCAATGATGCTTAAATATTTGATAGTGTAGATGTAATTTATTTCAGCTTCATGCCTTTTTGCATTGGTTGGGTTGAAAATTTTGACGAAATCACTCTATCTTGCACGGTTAAGAAGATAGAAGCCAATTCCTGTTTTTCTATTTTTGGCAAAAATTTGAAAATTCAAAATGGCCGCCATTATTGGGAAAAGGAAATTTTTTTGAAAATTGCCAAGGGTACATTTCTTAGATACCCTATGGGTCGAAAATTTCAACAAAATAACTCTATTTTGCACGGTTAAGGCCAGTTTGTGTTTTTCCATTTTGGGCAAAAATTCGAAAATTCAAAATGGCTGCCATTTTTGGGGAGGGGAAAATTTTTTGAAAATTGCAAAGATTACATTCCTTAGATACCCTGTGGGTTGAAAATTTCGACGAAATCGCTCTATCTCGCATGGTTAAGGAGATAGAAGCAAATTTGTGTTTTGCCATTTTTGGCAAAAATTTGAAAATTCAAAATGGCCGCCATTTTAGGGGAGGGGAAAATTTTTTAGAAATTACCAAGAGTACAATGCTCAGATACCCTGTGGGTCGAAAATTTTGACGAAATCACTCTATCTGGCACGGTTAAGGAGATAGAAGCAAATTTGTGTTTTGCCATTTTTGGCAAAAATTCGAAAATTCAAAATGGCCGCCATTTTTGGGGAGGGGAAAATTTTTGGAAAATTGCAAAGATTGCATTCCTTAGATACCCTGTGGGTCGAAAATTTCGACGAAATCGCTCTATCTCGCACGGTTAAGGAGATAGAAGCAAATTTGTGTTTTGCCATTTTTGGCAAAAATTCGAAAATTCAAAATGGCCGCCATTTTTGGGGAGGGGAAAATTTTTTGAAAATTGCAAATATTACATTCCTTAGATACCCTGTGGGTCGAAAATTTCGATGAAATCGCTCTATCTCGCACGGTTAAGGAGATAGAAGCAAATTTGTGTTTTGCCATTTTTGGCAAAAATTCGAAAATTCAAAATGGCCGCCATTTTTGGGGAGGGGAAAATTTTTTGAAAATTGCAAAGATTACATTCCTTAGATACCCTGTGGGTTGAAAATTTCGACGAAATCGCTCTATCTCGCACGGTTAAGGAGATAGAAGCAAATTTGTGTTTTGCCATTTTTGGCAAAAATTCGAAAATTCAAAATGGCCGCCATTTTTGGGGAGGGGAAAATATTTGGAAAATTGCAAAGATTGCATTGCTTAGATACCCTGTGCGTCGAAAATTTTGCCGAAATCGCTCTATCTCGCACGGTTAAGGAGATAGAAGCAAATTAGTGTTTTGCCATTTTTGGCAAAAATTCGAAAATTCAAAATGGCCGCCATTTTTGGGGAGGGGAAAATTTTTGGAAAATTGCAAAGATTGCATTCCTTAGATCCCCTGTGGGTCGAAAATTTTGCCGAAATCGCTCTATCTCGCACGGTTAAGGAGATAGAAGCAAATTTGTGTTTTGCCATTTTTGGCAAAAATTCGAAAATTCAAAATGGCCGCCATTTTTGGGGAGGGGAAATTTTTTTGAAAATTGCAAATATTACATTCCTTAGATACCCTGTGGGTCGAAAATTTCGACGAAATCGCTCTATCTCGCACGGTTAAGGAGATAGAAGCAAATTTGTGTTTTGCCATTTTTGGCAAAAATTCGAAAATTCAAAATGGCCGCCATTTTTGGGGAGGGGAAAATTTTTGGAAAATTGCAAAGATTGCATTCCTTAGATACCCTGTGGGTCGAAAATTTCGACGAAATCGCTCTATCTCGCACGGTTAAGGAGATAGAAGCAAATTTGTGTTTTGCCATTTTTGGCAAAAATTCGAAAATTCAAAATGGCCGCCATTTTTGGGGAGGGGAAAATTTTTTGAAAATTGCAAATATTACATTCCTTAGATACCCTGTGGGTCGAAAATTTCGACGAAATCGCTCTATCTCGCACGGTTAAGGAGATAGAAGCAAATTTGTGTTTTGCCATTTTTGGCAAAAATTCAAAAATTCAAAATGGCCGCCATTTTTGGGGAGGGGAAAATATTTTGAAAATTGCAAAGATTGCATTGGTTAGATACCCTGTGTGTCGAAAATTTTGCCGAAATCGCTCTATCTCGCACGGTTAAGGAGATAGAAGCAAATTTGTGTTTTGCCATTTTTGGCAAAAATTCGAAAATTCAAAATGGCCGCCATTTTTGGGGAGGGGAAATTTTTTTGAAAATTGCAAATATTACATTCCTTAGATACCCTGTGGGTCGAAAATTTCGATGAAATCGCTCTATCTCGCACGGTTAAGGAGATAGAAGCAAATTTGTGTTTTGCCATTTTTGGCAAAAATTCGAAAATTCAAAATGGCCGCCATTTTTGGGGAGGGGAAAATTTTTGGAAAATTGCAAAGATTGCATTCCTTAGATACCCTGTGGGTCGAAAATTTCGACGAAATCGCTCTATCTCGCACGGTTAAGGAGATAGAAGCAAATTTGTGTTTTGCCATTTTTGGCAAAAATTCGAAAATTCAAAATGGCCGCCATTTTTGGGGAGGGGAAAATTTTTTGAAAATTGCAAAGATTGCATTCCTTAGATACCCTGTGGGTCGAAAATTTCGACGAAATCGCTCTATCTCGCACGGTTAAGGAGATAGAAGCAAATTTGTGTTTTGCCATTTTTGGCAAAAATTCGAAAATTCAAAATGGCCGCCATTTTTGGGGAGGGGAAAATATTTTGAAAATTGCAAAGATTGCATTGCTTAGATACCCTGTGTGTCGAAAATTTTGCCGAAATCGCTCTATCTCGCACGGTTAAGGAGATAGAAGCAAATTTGTGTTTTGCCATTGTTGGCAAAAATTCGAAAATTCAAAATGGCCGCCATTTTTGGGGAGGGGAAATTTTTTTGAAAATTGCAAATATTACATTCCTTAGATACCCTGTGGGTCGAAAATTTCGATGAAATCGCTCTATCTCGCACGGTTAAGGAGATAGAAGCAAATTTGTGTTTTGCCATTTTTGGCAAAAATTCGAAAATTCAAAATGGCCGCCATTTTTGGGGAGGGGAAAATTTTTGGAAAATTGCAAAGATTGCATTCCTTAGATACCCTGTGGGTCGAAAATTTCGACGAAATCGCTCTATCTCGCACGGTTAAGGAGATAGAAGCAAATTTGTGTTTTGCCATTTTTGGCAAAAATTCGAAAATTCAAAATGGCCGCCATTTTTGGGGAGGGGAAAATTTTTTGAAAATTGCAAAGATTGCATTCCTTAGATACCCTGTGGGTCGAAAATTTCGACGAAATCGCTCTATCTCGCACGGTTAAGGAGATAGAAGCAAATTTGTGTTTTGCCATTTTTGGCAAAAATTCGAAAATTCAAAATGGCCGCCATTTTTGGGGAGGGGAAAATATTTTGAAAATTGCAAAGATTGCATTGCTTAGATACCCTGTGCGTCTAAAATTTTGCCGAAATCGCTCTATCTCGCACGGTTAAGGAGATAGAAGCAAATTAGTGTTTTGCCATTTTTGGCAAAAATTCGAAAATTCAAAATGGCCGCCATTTTTGGGGAGGGGAAAATTTTTGGAAAATTGCAAAGATTGCATTTCTTAGATCCCCTGTGGGTCGAAAATTTTGCCGAAATCGCTCTATCTCGCACGGTTAAGGAGATAGAAGCAAATTTGTGTTTTGCCATTTTTGGCAAAAATTCGAAAATTCAAAATGGCCGCCATTTTTGGGGAGGGGAAAATTTTTGGAAAATTGCAAAGATTGCATTCCTTAGATACCCTGTGGGTCGAAAATTTCGACGAAATCGCTCTATCTCGCACGGTTAAGGAGATAGAAGCAAATTTGTGTTTTGCCATTTTTGGCAAAAATTCGAAAATTTAAAATGGCCGCCATTTTTGGGGAGGGGAAAATTTTTTGAAAATTGCAAATATTACATTCCTTAGATACCCTGTGGGTCGAAAATTTCGACGAAATCGCTCTATCTCGCACGGTTAAGGAGATAGAAGCAAATTTGTGTTTTGCCATTTTTGGCAAAAATTCGAAAATTCAAAATGGCCGCCATTTTTGGGGAGGGGAAATTTTTTTGAAAATTGCAAATATTACATTCCTTAGATACCCTGTGGGTCGAAAATTTCGACGAAATCGCTCTATCTCGCACGGTTAAGGAGATAGAAGCAAATTTGTGTTTTGCCATTTTTGGCAAAAATTCGAAAATTCAAAATGGCCGCCATTTTTGGGGAGGGGAAAATTTTTGGAAAATTGCAAAGATTGCATTCCTTAGATACCCTGTGGGTCGAAAATTTCGACGAAATCGCTCTATCTCGCACGGTTAAGGAGATAGAAGCAAATTTGTGTTTTGCCATTTTTGGCAAAAATTCGAAAATTCAAAATGGCCGCCATTTTTGGGGAGGGGAAAATTTTTTGAAAATTGCAAATATTACATTCCTTAGATACCCTGTGGGTCGAAAATTTCGACGAAATCGCTCTATCTCGCACGGTTAAGGAGATAGAAGCAAATTTGTGTTTTGCCATTTTTGGCAAAAATTCAAAAATTCAAAATGGCCGCCATTTTTGGGGAGGGGAAAATATTTTGAAAATTGCAAAGATTGCATTGGTTAGATACCCTGTGTGTCGAAAATTTTGCCGAAATCGCTCTATCTCGCACGGTTAAGGAGATAGAAGCAAATTTGTGTTTTGCCATTTTTGGCAAAAATTCGAAAATTCAAAATGGCCGCCATTTTTGGGGAGGGGAAATTTTTTTGAAAATTGCAAATATTACATTCCTTAGATACCCTGTGGGTCGAAAATTTCGATGAAATCGCTCTATCTCGCACGGTTAAGGAGATAGAAGCAAATTTGTGTTTTGCCATTTTTGGCAAAAATTCGAAAATTCAAAATGGCCGCCATTTTTGGGGAGGGGAAAATTTTTGGAAAATTGCAAAGATTGCATTCCTTAGATACCCTGTGGGTCGAAAATTTCGACGAAATCGCTCTATCTCGCACGGTTAAGGAGATAGAAGCAAATTTGTGTTTTGCCATTTTTGGCAAAAATTCGAAAATTCAAAATGGCCGCCATTTTTGGGGAGGGGAAAATTTTTTGAAAATTGCAAAGATTGCATTCCTTAGATACCCTGTGGGTCGAAAATTTCGACGAAATCGCTCTATCTCGCACGGTTAAGGAGATAGAAGCAAATTTGTGTTTTGCCATTTTTGGCAAAAATTCGAAAATTCAAAATGGCCGCCATTTTTGGGGAGGGGAAAATTTTTTGAAAATTGCAAATATTACATTCCTTAGATACCCTGTGGGTCGAAAATTTCGACGAAATCGCTCTATCTCGCACGGTTAAGGAGATAGAAGCAAATTTGTGTTTTGCCATTTTTGGCAAAAATTCAAAAATTCAAAATGGCCGCCATTTTTGGGGAGGGGAAAATATTTTGAAAATTGCAAAGATTGCATTGGTTAGATACCCTGTGTGTCGAAAATTTTGCCGAAATCGCTCTATCTCGCACGGTTAAGGAGATAGAAGCAAATTTGTGTTTTGCCATTTTTGGCAAAAATTCGAAAATTCAAAATGGCCGCCATTTTTGGGGAGGGGAAATTTTTTTGAAAATTGCAAATATTACATTCCTTAGATACCCTGTGGGTCGAAAATTTCGATGAAATCGCTCTATCTCGCACGGTTAAGGAGATAGAAGCAAATTTGTGTTTTGCCATTTTTGGCAAAAATTCGAAAATTCAAAATGGCCGCCATTTTTGGGGAGGGGAAAATTTTTGGAAAATTGCAAAGATTGCATTCCTTAGATACCCTGTGGGTCGAAAATTTCGACGAAATCGCTCTATCTCGCACGGTTAAGGAGATAGAAGCAAATTTGTGTTTTGCCATTTTTGGCAAAAATTCGAAAATTCAAAATGGCCGCCATTTTTGGGGAGGGGAAAATTTTTTGAAAATTGCAAAGATTGCATTCCTTAGATACCCTGTGGGTCGAAAATTTCGACGAAATCGCTCTATCTCGCACGGTTAAGGAGATAGAAGCAAATTTGTGTTTTGCCATTTTTGGCAAAAATTCGAAAATTCAAAATGGCCGCCATTTTTGGGGAGGGGAAAATATTTTGAAAATTGCAAAGATTGCATTGCTTAGATACCCTGTGCGTCTAAAATTTTGCCGAAATCGCTCTATCTCGCACGGTTAAGGAGATAGAAGCAAATTTGTGTTTTGCCATTTTTGGCAAAAATTCGAAAATTCAAAATGGCCGCCATTTTTGGGGAGGGGAAAATTTTTGGAAAATTGCAAAGATTGCATTCCTTAGATACCCTGTGGGTCGAAAATTTCGACGAAATCGCTCTATCTCGCACGGTTAAGGAGATAGAAGCAAATTTGTGTTTTGCCATTTTTGGCAAAAATTCGAAAATTTAAAATGGCCGCCATTTTTGGGGAGGGGAAAATTTTTTGAAAATTGCAAATATTACATTCCTTAGATACCCTGTGGGTCGAAAATTTCGACGAAATCGCTCTATCTCGCACGGTTAAGGAGATAGAAGCAAATTTGTGTTTTGCCATTTTTGGCAAAAATTCGAAAATTCAAAATGGCCGCCATTTTTGGGGAGGGGAAATTTTTTTGAAAATTGCAAATATTACATTCCTTAGATACCCTGTGGGTCGAAAATTTCGACGAAATCGCTCTATCTCGCACGGTTAAGGAGATAGAAGCAAATTTGTGTTTTGCCATTTTTGGCAAAAATTCGAAAATTCAAAATGGCCGCCATTTTTGGGGAGGGGAAAATTTTTGGAAAATTGCAAATATTACATTCCTTAGATACCCTGTGGGTCGAAAATTTCGACGAAATCGCTCTATCTCGCACGGTTAAGGAGATAGAAGCAAATTTGTGTTTTGCCATTTTTGGCAAAAATTCGAAAATTCAAAATGGCCGCCATTTTTGGGGAGGGGAAAATTTTTTGAAAATTGCAAAGAGTACACTCCTCAGATACCCTGCGGGTCGAAAATTTTGCCGAAATCGCTCTATCTCGCACGGTTAAGGAGATAGAAGCAAATTACTCAAAAGTAGTACTGAAAATACACAATGAAGTACCTAAATGGCTATTACTCATGTACTGACAAAGCTATCAGTCCCAAATGCAATACCAAGCGAGCTATGGACATAACAATCTTGTATTCAAAATTGTAGTAAAATATCTTTAATTATTTTGGCTTAAATGCACGGAAACCAATGGGTACTGAAAATAGCTGTACTTAAGTATTACTCAGTAAGCAAAAGAGGTACAACAGCCAAAAGCAATCCCAAGCAAGCTACTGACCCAATAAGCCTGCATACCAAATTTGGTGACAATAGCTCTAATACTTTTCCTTTAAATGAGCGGAAACCATGCGTGACGCCGGACATCGGACGCCGGACGCCGGACGCCGGACATCGGACATCGGACATCGGACGGCGAAAAAAGCAAAAATAATATATCCACCCCCCAGGGGGGTGGACATAATGATCACTTGTACTGTTTCTTTGTGATTCTTGACATAATTTTTTATCATATTTTACCTCACATCATGCTGGAAATGGACAGCAAATGAACAGTACCTAAATTACAAAAGACAAGCCGGCTACATATTACGACAGGCCTGCAAGTGATAACAACAAGCCTGGAAGGTTTACAGACAAGCCTGGAAGTGTAACCAAAAGGCCCTTAAGTTAACCGACAGGCCTGTTGCTAGGTGGATGAAATTAGGGTCAGATACAAAGGTCAGCAACGGTCGTAGAAATATCAAACATGTTTGATATTTCACCGACTCTCCCCGACAGGCCAGGAAACTACAACTGCCCCTAACCGACCATGTAAACATTGGTCCCGACTCTCCAAAAATGCATAGTTACCTGGAGTCAGCTCCAGTGGAACACCTGTATAATCTTTACATGCAGTTTCTTTCTCTTAGATGTTATTTTCTCTACTTAAACATTATTTGGACACTGCTCTGAAAGTATCCCAATCCGTGTACTGTTTCACTACTTCTATATCTCATGGTGTTGAAAACTATTTCCCCAGGCTGTGGGACACAGGCATCTCTGATGCTATTTTAATTGTAACTTGAAACTACTCCTTGACACATGCTAGAACTGAAAAACACTGCAATAATAAGTATTTCAAACTTCCACACCACACGTCACAAGAATAAGTCGCTAAATAACTGATTCAGTGAAAAAGGTTAATTCCTTAAACCCCATTCACACTACAGGCGGCATCACCTGCGGTAACCCACATTTGGTGAAATGTCCCTGTCCTTGGATCACAGTCTGACGTCCGAAGATGACCTTGTGGGTCACTGGCAAACCGTCCATTACCTTGCGAGTCCTACCAAAGGTTTAAAATATTTCAGCATGTGCAAACAATTTCGCGCATACACGTATGAATTTCTTTCTATAGTAACTGAAGGTGTGTTCCATGGTGTACACATGGCTGTGATTCGGTCATCTTTCGGTGTAATGCGGCGACACAAGGTGAGTTAAGGTACTGGTCGTTTTGCCATGTGTTCGCTCGACGGCTACCGAAGGTGAGTCAAGGTTAATGGAGATTGTCTCTCGGTGACCAACATTTGTGGTACTGTCATCTGACTGTTATTGACGGTTAAAAAGCCATGTCCAATCAGTGGCTGTATGCCTGTAGTGTTGACAACTTGGATGAAATGGGGCCCGTATTCAATACAACCACTTCACCTTCTCATTTATTAAGTCCACATACTTTCACCTATTTCACCACAGACTTTATAAATGACCTTCACCTCATCATGTTTCCCCCACATGACTTGCGTGCCCACGTCAATCTGAGCCGTCTTCTCCTCTAATCGTCGACCCTCCTCAGTGTTGTCTGTATTCACCATGGAGTCGAATACTGCAAAATATAATACAACAGGGTCTGGTCAATTGTCAATGAACTACTGCTTAGCCAGAATTTTCAAAGGGGTCAAATTCTATATACAAGGCATTCTAAGGTGGTTAATATGCTCTGCTGACACAGTTGTGGTGGAGGGTTTGAATCTGGCTAATGGCAACATGTAGAATTCAAAGGGAGGCTTGTCCTAATATGACCTGAGTTGTTAGGAAAACCAGTCCCAAAACTGTGTCCCTCTAAAGATGACATATTTGTATCAAAATAAAAGGACAATTGTACTCGTCTTAAAGTGGTAAATTCAGGAAACAGCTCAACATCAGAGGCTTGTGTGTAAGTGTAACAAAAAACAATTCTCAGAATTACAGGTCTTAGTGTTATTTGATTACATGACATTACATCTATGAATGGACTGTAGATATCTCAGATCACTGGACACACAAGTGTCTCATCATACAGTATATTTTGTCATTCAGAAAACTCATACAGTTTGGACTCTACAAAAAAAATAGACTTTTCCCTGTTGTTTCTCACAAAATTTCCACTTTGTTGTATGAACAAAAGCTTTCTTTCCCAAGGAGTTTTACATTCTAAACATTTCACTCTATGGAAAAAGCTTCATTTCTTGTAGTTTGCCAGGGAACTCAAAAGTTTAGCATTTACACAATGGAAGTACTTTCTAATTTTACTACGTTTCTGGCAAACCAAGTAGTACCTTCTTTAAGAAACTGGTCCTGTTGCTCTGACATTCATTAACATGGTTTAAGATCACATCAGACAAAATTTGAGAAAACAGTAGCCACAGAGCCAGTGGAAGCCTAAAGGGTTTATTTGGCTGGTATGTACCACACGCCTATATAGTGGCTTTAAGACTTTTATTTTTTTCCTTGAAATGTCTTGTCAGCCATTTTTACATGTATGTAAGACAATTGCTCGCTATATATATATAAACATGTTATGCCCAGTTGCTGGTAATTTTCCTTACTGGCCATTAACAGTATACATGTGGTGAGTGTTGTGGTGAATTTTATAAGGATTTCATGACACTTTGCTTGACTGATCTTTTATCACTAAGTAAAACATGTATGTATCTGTGATAAAGGAGGTTTAAAAGAAGACATACAGGAAATCTATGTACACCTGTCATCTAATGTTCTGTTGTAATGATCATAAATATTGAGCAAATTCGATCTTTAACCTTTGGGTTTCAGGGGTGTTTGCGTTACTCACACTGTTTGTAGAAATCATTCTTGGGGAGTCTCAGCTGTACACAGCCCTCCAGTATCTGTCAACACACAATCGGACAACACGAACCATTATAATACTGTAGAACTACATCCCTCGAACATTTAACTTGCAATAACATCATCAAAGTAACTCGAACAGGATCCATTTAAAAGCTGATGTTGGATCCATTTATTGTCTGAGTCAACCTCTTTTATTCAAATATTAGATCATTTAGAACTTAAGTCCATTCTAGACAATATATTTATTGCTGTTTTACACCAAACTATCACATATAGTTTTGATGATCTTCTGCTATCTGAACTAAAGCCTATGGTCAGTAATTTTGGATTGAAGAAATTGTGTCGTAACCCATTACTGATCAGATTAGTGTTCGGAAATAGAGTTTTTAGAAAACACAAATTCATTTATTTTGCACTCAATGGAATAACACATTCTGATTTCCTATTTTAAGACAAGTAGCAGGCAGTAACATTTACAATTTACCAATTTTCCCTATTATTAAAGCTATTGGAAAATGATATAACCGAAATAGGGTACAGAAAGCAAGGCCAACGTATGGCCTATACAAAATGATTGGATGATTTCATTGGGTAGTAACCATATTAACCTACAGTAGAAAAAGTAGTTTCATGCAACAATAGTTTGTGTAGAAAAGTGATAATATTACAGTGGCTGGAAAGTGAGTGGACATTGCAATGTCTGGACATGGTGAGTGGACATTGTAATGTCTGGAGACAGACGGTGGGCAATGCAATGTCTGGACACAGTGAGTAGACATTGTAATGTCTGGAGACAGTGAGTGGACATTGCAATGTCACGGGACACAGTGAGTGGACACTGCAATGTCTGCAGAGTGGACATTGCAGACAGTGGACATTGAAGTGTCTGGACATAATGAGTGGAGATTGCAATATCCAAAGACAGTGAGAGGACATTGCCTGGAGACAATGAGTGGACATTGCAATCAGTGTTCGACCTTAAGTGAAAAATGTTCCTGGTCCACCGGACCAGCAACATCAAAAAGTTACTGGTCCGTGAGAAAAGTTGCTGGTCCGACAAAATGATAGCTTTGTACTTGTAATGTTTTAAAGTAATCCAATCTAATGTGGACTTTTATAGCACTTAATCTACATCAAGCACAACTGAACATAACCAAGGTAAATAATCTTTAGTTCAATAACATAGCATATCATTGAAGACACAGGCATGACAGGAAGGTTATGGTGGAGAGACTTTTGCAAACAGGTAAGATAGGAACTTTTTCATGAAGGAGGTAATAGATACTGAACTGTGTACATTATCAGAAAAATCACTTCAAAACTTTGGAGCATCAAAGGGAAAACTATGGCTGAAGTGTTTGACTGACTTGTATAGTGGGGAGTGGAAAGGAGGAGCTGTCAGGTATTGACAATCAAGATGACTATCCCTGGTAGTGTAGGAGCATCTGCTCAAAGTCAAGGTTGATCCAAAATAACAAGAACCACTGTGTAAAAGTTTATTAACCTGTGTTGTGATTTTGAACATGCAGCATTAAATGACAGACAGGTAGGATAGGTGTAACATGAGCATATGTTCTATGAATTGTGACAGTACATGCAAGAGTTTTCTGAATACTCTGCAGCTTGTGCTGATTGAAGCTTGACTAACGTCTAAACAGAAAGTTACAATAGTCCAGATGACTACTAACAAAGGTATTTGCAGCAAAGACAGTCACTTCAAGAGTAAGATTTGCAGCAAAGACAGTCACTTCAAGAGTAAGATACTATCTAATTCGGCCAAGGTCACGCATCTGGAGGAAGCAGGCTTTACAAGTCTTCTGAATGTGTTCTGAGAATGAAAAGTCAGCATCGAACCACATAGCTAGGTTTTTGACAAGATCAGCAGGCTGAAGAAGAGTTCCAAGAATATTGACAGGAAAATGAGTTTCTGACATTGAACATTAGAACCAAACAGAACAAATTCAATAAGTACTGTTAGTAAGTAACAGATCTGGTATACAGGTGCCCTTAATTCTGCCATACCATCAATTCCGTTCACTCAGGGCCATATGCATTAAATTGAAAAATTTTGTTGTAATTTTAATTTTTATTAGATAAATACTTACCATTTCCTGACCATTGCTATATGTTGGTGCCATCCAACTCACTGGCCAACGTTGAGAAACGTTTTAAGAAACCTTAAGAGGCCAGTGAGTGAGTGTGAACTAGCATGTCCCCCTAGTGGTCATGTGACCACGCTAGTAAACAACCTTCATTATTTTTGTTGCAGAAAATACTCCCCTAGTACTGAATCTGCGGGGAGGTAGGGGGGGACTCACCTGGTCAGGAAATGGTAAGTATTTATCTAATAAAAATTAAAATTACAACAAAATTTTTCAATTTTATTGCGAAAAATACACTTACCATTTCCTGACCATTGCTGAATGCAGCCTTCATGGAAGGAGGGCAGTACTAGAATATAAAGACCCAGTACACCACTCTGCACAGCTATCATACACAGCACAATCCTATAGGCATACAGATCCAATCTCACCTCCCAGATGAGGCAGTGGAACTGTTGAGCACAACAAAACAACACAGCCTTGTTGTTGTTGCTGTTGTAGGAAGTAATCATTACAGAGACTCACTACCTAGCCTACAACTAAAACAATATGAGAAGTCTACATTGAAATTTACATGCATACAACAACATATAAACTTTCAACAGTCACCACATACCATACAGATCCCATAAATCATAGTATGTAGTTGAAGTTCTCACAAACTGACAGTTATTGCCACAGTTGAATGCTGTATCTAGACAACCATCCAACACCCACACAGGTGACACAAATATTGGAAGTGTCATCAGCATATTGTGTTATTCCAAGTCTGTATGAAGTCAACAAATCTGCCTAATATAAAGACAGATAATATGACAGACATACAGATGCAAAAGCATACTAAAATATCAAAATAAGTATCACACATATACTTATAAGATAACAAACTGTAGGACACCATATCAAAGTCTGACCACAAGCAAACCAAGCAAGTGAGACTGAAAATTGGTGAAAAAGTTATGGTTTCCAGAAACAGGCATCTGAAAATTCATATACAGAAACCCTATACTAAAACCTAAAAAATCTTGCTTTGACTCGCTGCTGTTGAGTCAGAATTTGACTTCTCCTCAGTCCAAAAGCTAGTCTGCCTACAGCAAGATAAGATAGTTGACCTGAAAATATCTGCTGTAAAACCTTCCTAACTAGGCACAGACAAGAACATAATAATTCCTCATTGAATCCTTTGTCCCAAGTAAAAGTATTTCAAAACCTCACAAGACAAAGAGATCTATCTTGAGCAAAACTGCTGTCCCAGTGATTGAGAGCTGGCATATCGACCGGCTTAACTGAAGTAGGCCCATCCGAAGCCAACTGAATCTTGGCTACTAAATGGCCAGAGCCACTTGTGAGCAATACTCATTCAAGTAAGGGAAGACACAGCTAACAAGAATACCCTTCTTCCTTTGCCTCATGCCAAAGTCAAAAGAAAGACCGTCTTGAAAGTTAATAACCTCCAAGAAATCTTCCCCAAAGGCTCAAAAGGCTGTCTGGTGAGACCAAACAAGACCAGAGACAACAGGTAAAGAAGGCTTAACCTATTGGCTACTGGATTGTCTCTATAGAAATATGTCAACAATCTATACTAGAGACTTATTCCCCTTCAAGGAAAGCATTCTACCATTGTTATTCTGTAACCAGCAATAGAAGATGGCTTAAGATTCCTTTCCTTAAAGAAATAATTAAGGAAATTTGCTACATCAAGAAAAGTAGTATCTGAGAAGTTCACCACAAAGAAGCCTCAGATGTGCATAAATTTACCAGGTCCCACAACCAAGAACATCCACCATGACCATCATGATTCAGTCATGATGAATCTGCACCTGAAGGTGGTCATCTTCTAAATCACCTGAAGAATCCTTGGCTATCCTGGTGCAATCATGATGATTCTGCACCTGTAGGTGATCATCTTGAGTCACCTGAGGAATGAGAGCCACTGGAACAAACACAAAGCTGTCCAGATCCTCTCAAGAAATGAGTAATGCACCTGTTCCCCAAGCCCCACAGTCTAAGAAAGAAACACATACACTGGAAGCTTAAGATTCAGGTTGTTGGATACCAATGGCAGAATGATTGAACTCACCTACAAGGGAAACCATGAAAAGGAACCTTTGTGGAAACAGATCCACCAGATCCCAAAAATAAGATATCCCTAGCCACTCTGATGCAATCCAGATGATTCTGCACCTAAATCTTGGAGTAGCCCTTCTTAATAGCTACAAAAAGAATTTTCTTGCCTTTCCTGAGATCTTTGACTTATCAAGATAACCTCTCAAGGATCTCACTGAACAAAGAAACTTATCTGGCACCAAAGGTTTCAAGCAGGAATGACTACAGGTTGAAAATCAAAGGAGCCTTAAAAGCCAAATGATTCACCTGCATCACCTGAAGAATCAAGGTCACAGGACCAAACAACTGTCCAGTCCATCCCAAGAAAAGTTGAAAAAGACAAGCTTGTGGTTCAAACTAGTTGCAAAACAACTCCATCATTGGTGATTGTAATCAAAGACAGATTAGATTGAACACCTGAATCAGAATAGAAGATTCAAAAGTCATCCAAAAACACATTCAATTTGAATCATCTTGACTCTCCTGAACAAAGAATTTGTTGGAATATTGTATACCCTGGGAAGTGATATGCCTGAATCTGAACCCATGGCATTCGTCCAAAGAATGATTCTTCAGATAAGGAAACACATTCCTGAAAGCGGGTACCTCCCTACCTGTTCAGATAGGAAACCACTGAAGAAATATCTGGGGAAATCAACAGATTCAGAATCCGAATCAGACCTCCAAATGATTCTAAAGGTAGTAGACCTGTTAATGTGGAGTCTTGACCCCTCATGATACAACAGACCACTGGCTGTTTGATGCCATAATTGTGCATCCCAACCCTTAAAGAAAGCATCTAATAACAGGAGATTGTGCTCCTTCTGATGAAGTAAAGGGAGCTCCTGCAAATTTGAAAAGTCGTTCCACCAATGAAGATGATCCCTGAGAACCTGAGAACAGAAAAACTGGTACATTATCTGTGTATATGTGTGGTATCTGTGGTACATTAGCAGATAGCCTTGGGGTTACCTGATAAACAAATGACCCAATGGCACTGTTTTCTCCTATGAAGCCACACCTTCACCAAAGAAATGGCTTCCTCAGAAACCATTAGCCGGAGAAAAAGCTTTGCTATGAGTAAAGATGTACCCTAAGGAGGAATCTGCAATCCAAACTAAAAAACCTGATGCTTTAGACAAGATATAAGCTGGTGAACACCCAATGCCTTCTAGTGCAGCCATCAGGTTCACTATCCACTGACACAATATTAAAGTCGAAAATAAACCATTTCCAAGGGCAAAGCAATGACATGGTCTATATACTGGTAAAGCATGATGCGTTCTTATAGATCCCACAACCTCACCATGGACTAACAAAGCAAACAGGCAGTGAACCGGTGTGAACTGTCATCAACAGGGAAGTGAAGATAAAATTTTGTGCGAAACCGGCTACGAAATAATGCAACTGTAAGGAAACGAGTTGACACACCCATTCACTTACTAGCAACAATTGCGAAAATCCCAACTATGCGAAATTAAGGTACATGTAAAGGTTTATTACCTGACCTCAACTATTAGTGGTAACCATCTCTTCCCAGCTTATCACAACCGATAAAGTGTAAAAATGTAGCGATATCACCATCTCACTGGTGTTATCGCCCTTTTGTCGATCATTCCATACACAGCTTTATGCAAACTGACGTCTCCCGCATTTTACTCATTTATTCTTAACACCCATGTCCACAAACTGCTTTAGGAACATGAATAAGCAATCCCTCCTGGTACTGTTGCCTCTGTGAAAGGTAAAGAATGGTTGAAGATTATCCTCTTACTATGTTGAGATGTAAGGTGTAGTATATCTGCACTAGTGGACAAACACTACTCCTAAAGATTACTCCTAACCCCTCTAAATCTTCAGAGGAGAGTTTGTAACAGAGTTGGAGGATAAAGTATCATAATGGGAAGAAAAGTGCCCTGGGCACTAATCCCCTTTCTAGCCATGTGTAGGAGTTTGCTCCTTCCCAAACAGAAGAAACACTATACACCTGAGATCACAAAATGAAGTTTTCCTGGACATCTGACCAAAAGTTCAGCAGGAGAAAACCTCATTAAGAGTGAAAAATGCACTCTTAATTCTACCAAACTCATCTAAGAGATAAGATACAGAAAAGTACGACTTGTAACACTCCTGTTGAATAACAAGTTGGAGAACTGATCCCAGCACTGACCAACAAAAAATTCCTGATCACTGAGGACTGTAATTGCAGAAAACTCTGCACACAGCCCAAGGCAAAAAAGAAACTCTGTGAGCTCCTGTTAATCCTTAGCTCCTTGAAGACGTCCTGCCAGAGGTCCTGCTAGACCACTTCAAAAAATTATCCAGGCCTTAACATGCTCTCTGTAGCAGAAACCAGAGAACCTGTACTCCTGAATAATAAATTGACAATGGTTACAAGTTCATATGTACCGGTGACGGTTTCAGACCAGCTGAAAAACCGGTAAAAAATAACAGAAACAAAAACCAATTACTGAGATGAATCACAGCTCCGGGAAACTGACAAACCGATTTCTGACCTTTTGGGAGGTATGGAAACTCGATTGTCTTCGGATGACGTCATGCAGGTATTTTCCTCCGTGAAAAGTTCCGACTGAACCTGACGGAAGAATTAGAAGCTGTGACGATCGCTTCTGCATCCGGAACTTGTCCACGATGCAGCAACCAATGAGAAACTAAGATGTCTGCTCTCACCGGGGAATCCCACCGGACACCCATTCGAGTGAGATCGTCGCGGTGAGATGTTGACTACCACAAAACGCCTGGCTTTTAGAACCCGACGTGAGAATAGCCAATGACAATCGAATTGTCTCCTCTCTTCAGGTTGCCTCCATTAGTCGCCTAGCAACATGTAAACTGTCCCTGTCGGAGCTAGTATGACTGCCAACAGTTTCAGAATTAAAAAGTTGTAAATCTTCAATCAAGTGAAAAATAAAATAACTGGTCTCAAGAAACACGAGCCTTTTGAAGAATTCTGAGAAGAAGAAAGTCTTCATCCAAGGACGATACATCCATGCCGCCATCTTAAAATAGTGGTCAAACATCCACCAAAAAATGGCCACAAAAGTCTTTTCCTCTGTCCTTTTCTCTTAAATTCGTCCTGAGAAGACATTGTCAACACAGATGCCTTACCACAGAACTCAAATTCCCACAAAAACTCCAAAAACTTTATAAAAATCCAAATTAAAATAACACATCCACACTCTAGGATGGCCAACAAAAATAATGAAGGTTGTTTACTAGCGTGGTCACATGACCACTAGGGGGACATGCTAGTTCACACTCACTCACTGGCCTCTTAAGGTTTCTTAAAACGTTTCTCAACGTTGGCCAGTGAGTTGGATGGCACCAACATATAGCAATGGTCAGGAAATGGTAAGTGTATTTTTCGCAATAAAAATTGGAGGTTTTCCAATAATGTTTATGCCATACCTATTTATTACTACACATTGCCCATAATATAACAGGAGTTTAGGTACATACCAACAGGTATAACTGGTTACACATAAAACTAAAAAATATTGTCATACAATTTCTGCCTCCAAAAAAAAAAAAATTAATAAATAAAAAAATAAATAAATGTAAACAGAAAGTTATAGCTATGTCATGATCAGCACATTTATAATAAATAAAGCAGAAATCATTAATTCATCTTAAGCTCATAAGTAAAGGGGGGTGGGGGTCTCCTGGGTAGGGGGTGCCATGAGAGGGCATAACCTCATACAAACATATTGATGCCTACAGGTGGAGTGTAGGAGTGTTTTATTTATTTTGAACATTATTTCACTATAATAATGGCTATTTTTGGGTCTATGACCTTAATTATTGATTTTATCCCCCTGGGCCTCCTAAAAGAGGCTCAATCCGCCAAAAAGAGGCTCAGTTGGGCAGCTCCAGGTGGATAGGAATTTTGAACCTTAGGGCAAAATGGGATGAAATTTTCAGCCTCTGATGAGAAAAATCAAATATTTTTCGAAATATTGCCAAACAAATTTTTGGATAATATAAGACAGGTTACTGAGGGTAACTGATAGTCACTACACACAGTCACATATTATTCTTATAATCTTAAGCTCATAAGTTGTTTTTTCAGATAGCAAAATACCCATTTCTGTGATTTATTGTTTCAGAAAATTAATTTATTTCAGGGCTTTTTTTCCAAATTATGGTTACTACTGTCTATATATTACAGGGTTTAAGTGCATAATGCACACATACAGAACAACCAAGACACTTGTACAAATATTTAGTTACAATTCTGCTCTTGTCTGAGTGTTCGATTTTGAAAGCTAGTTTCTGATTGGTCAATGGTAAATGGCCTCGATGAATCAGACGAGAGATATGAAAAGCAATGACAGTACTGTTTACAATATGGATACCGATATAAATCCTCTAAACTAAGTTGAAAAACAAGGGAAATATGTGGGAATATATCTTATTTTGAATGTTTCTGGACAAATGGACCGTCTACTTGCCAGAGATACAGGTCCGCGAGTAAAGTTGTCAGCTTTGGAACGGCGGGTTGGGGGGAATTTCGTACGCTGATTGCAATGTCTGGAGATAGTGAGAGGATATTGCAGTGTCTAGAGACAGTGAGTGGAATTGCAATGTCTGGAGACATTGCACTGTCTGGACACAGTCAGTGGACATTGCAGTGTCTGGAGTCAGTGAGTGGACAATTCAATGTCTGGACAAATTGAGTGGACATTGCAATGCCTAGACACAATAAGTGGACACTGTAGTGGTTGAAGACCATATTAACCTACAGTAGAAATAGTAGTCACATGCAAAAATAGTTTGTGTCAAAAAGTGTTAAGATTGCAGTGGCTGGAGACAGCGAGTGGACATTGCAATGTCTAAAGAGAGTGAGTCGACGTTGCAGTGGTTGGAGAATGTGAGTGGACATTGTAATGTCTGGAGTCAGTAAGTGGATATTACAGGGTTTGGAGTCAGTGAGTGGACAATGCTGTGCCTGGAGTCAGAGGACATTGCAGTGCCTTGGAGTCAGTGAGAGGACATTGCTGTGGCTAGAGTCAGTGAGATGACGTTGCAGTGTCTGGAGGGAGTGAGTGGGCATTGCAGTGGTTGGAGACAGTGAGTAGACATTGCAATGTCTGGAGACAGTGACTGGACATTGTCATGTCACAGTACATTGAGTGGCCATTGCAAGGTCTGCAGAGTGGACATTGCTGAGTGTGGACATTGAAGTGTCTGGACATACTGAGTGGACATTGCTGTGGCTGGAGTCAGTGAGTGGAGATTGCAATGTCCAAAGACAGTGAGTGGACATTACAGTGTCTGGAGACAGTGAGAGGACATTGCAATGTCTGGAGTCAGTGAGAGGACATTGCAGTGCCATGAGTCAGTGAGTGGACATTGCAGTGTCTGGAGACAGTGAGTGGACATTGCAATGTCTGGAAACAGTGAGTGGACATTGGAATGTCTAGACACGGTGGGTGAACATTGTAATGTCTGGGGAGAGTAAGTGGACAATGCAGTGGCTGGACACAGTGAGTGGACAGTGCAATGTCTGGAGACAGACAGTGGACATTGCAATGTCTGGACATAATGCGTGGACCTTGCAGTGGCTGGAGTCAGTGAGTGGATATTGCAATGTCCGAAGACAGTGAATGGACATTGCAATGTTTTGACATAGTGAGAAGACATTACATTATCTGGAAAAAGTGAGTGGATAATGCAATGCCTGGTGGCAGTGAGTGGACATTGCAATGTCTGGACAGAGGGAGTGGACATTGCATTGGCTGGAGTCATTGGGTGGACAATGCAATGTCTGGAGACAGTGAGTGGACATTGCAATGTCTGGACACTGTGAGTAGACATTGCTGTGGCTGAAGTCAGTGAGTGGACATTGCAATGTCTGGAGACAGAGTGGACATTGAAATGACTGGACACAGTGAATGGACATTGCAGTGGCTGGAGTCAGTGAGTAGACATTGCAATATCTGGACACAATGAGTGGACACTGTAGTGGTTTGAGACAGTGAGTAGACATTGCAGTGGCTACAGTCAGTGAGGGGACATTGCAATTTCCCGAGACAGTGAGTGGACATTGCTGAGTGTGGACAGAGTGGACATTGCAATGTCTGGACACAATGAGTGGACACTGTAGTGGCTTAGGGACAGTGAGTGTAGATTACAGTGACTGAACACAGTGAGTGGGAACTGGTGAGTGGACATTGCAGTGGCTGGAGTCAGTGAGTGGATATTGCTGTGGTTAGAGTCAGTGAGATGATGTTGCAGTGTCTGGAGAGAGTGAGTGGACATTGCAGTGGTTGGAGACAGTGAGTGGGAACTGCAATGCCTGGAGACAGTGAGTGGTCATTGCAGTGGCTTTAAACAGTGAGTAGACAATGCAATTTGCATTGGTGGGGAACAGCAGGTGGACAATGCCCAGGAGACTGACCATGCTGCTGAGTTTGACTTTCTTGTATGAACACATATCCATCATATCCTGGAATTCTCCCGCCGTCTGGGGAAGCAGCCTGCACACCCCTTCACGCACTTCCTTTTGGAATTGTGTCTCTTCAGGGGTGCGCACTGAAACCACAAAACATACCACACTATTTGTATTTTGCAGTGAACAGGCGACAGGTCTTACACTGCAGTTTAAATCAGGATTCTTGTGACATGCCAAACAGTGGTTCAAATATCAACAATTTGCAGCACAAGAGCTCCAAATGCTTGGCTGCACTATAAAATACACTTTTACTTCATACTGTAATGTCTAACATCAGTTAAGAAAAGATTACATAGTGCTGATCAGTAGACTGAATTTTTAACTTCTCAAAGCCTAGCATGTTAATCTGTAGGTTAATCTTAACAGAGCTTAAAACTCCCAGTTACAGTTGTGCTTTGTAGTTAATACCCCAGCTTTATTGTTAAAACTTTTCCAAACAACTGACACAATAATTCAGACCTAAGTGTAATCAAATGGGTCACATGACCAATCTAAACTGATAAAAGTCAGGAGTGTATTCACAGTGACTGTACACTACTGTCAAAAATAATCAACATGTGCAGGAACCTTTGCAAGAAAGTAATTTCTGTCTCATAAGTTCAAAGTTAAGGTTTTACGTCCTGTTCAACAGCCAGGGTCATAGTAGGACAGGTCCTCAGCATTGTCACTTGTGGGACTCGAACCGACACAGAGGTGACAAGCTGTGATCAGACGCCAAACTTACTAACCACAAGGCGAAAGAGTACCTCATTTCTGGATTGTCTTGCTTATTTATTCATTTATTAACCTAATTATTTATTTTTAAATTTTTAGAGGTTTTTAGTTTCACAAAGTATCTGTGTGCAAATTTACACATTTTGATTAGATAATATCATTAATAAAGATATAGAAACAACACCTTATAAATTGCTAACAAGCAATGTAAAATACTCACCAGCAGGTCTGACCGAGGTTACCCTGCCAAGGTCATCCAGAAGTCTGAAATTTTTTTCACAATAAAACTGCTAACTATAATGCAGGTAAGTGAATGTGTCCATAATTACGTGTTTTGACTTATACTCACTTGCTGGGCAGACCAAGGTCACCCTATCAAGGTCATCTGGGTAGTCCGCTGCATACAGAGCTGACAGGGCACCTCCCATGGAACAACCAGCCAGGTGGAATGGTCGCTTTGTTAAACCCACGACATCTGCAAACTACAGCGTAATGGGATTAACACAGTCATCTGGGTTGGCTGGTTATTGGTTTTAATAGGGAGGGACCCAAGGTCAACCTGGTTACACATCACAAATCACCACTACTCTAAACGTGGTCAACGGAGGTCAGTGGTTTGAATAGCTTATTTCTGAAATCTTGGTTGTCACTACATCCAATGTGAAAAAACTTCACATTTTTAAAACAAAAGCTACATTCAAAGAAAATACTCATCAAAGACTCAGTTGATGCCATTTCATGTACATATTTGGAACAGATCCAATATGGAAACAGGAATGGGCACTCTTCATAATGTACTAATTCAATTCTTACTTACATATAATTTCATTACTGACCTTGAACGCCCCTCGACTTCCATATGATAATGATTTTGTTTAATTAGTGCACTGAGTTCCTCATTGTGGGGAAGATATTGTGCTTGCAAAGCATTAGATTAGATTAGATTTCTTTTATTGGTGATTCTTACCAATCTGACATGTTATACTGTACTGGGCAATGGCATGGTTATCAATATGGGGAATCCTAGACTTCAGCAGAATGTCTAGGTACAGCCTCATGTTTAATTTATTATTCTAATTCTAAGCTATAAGGTAAGTTAGTATTCACAAGTAATTAGGTGAGATGAAAATATCATCCTATTAATAGCTGACAAACCTGTTTGAGATGTTTCACCATACTGGGCAATGAGATGTCAGCACTGTCCTCCGGTATACTGCTGTCTCCATGGCCCGGCAAGTCCACCACGATGATATGCATGTCCCTCGGCAACTTCTGCAAGCCACAGGAGAGACTACAGCAGATACAGAAGAACCATGTCAATTTGTCACTACCAGTACTCGGATCTTCCTGTAGCATTACACTGTGTAAGAAGGTTCACAGGCTAGTCTAAGGAAACTCAATTTGTGTTTAATCCTCCAGTTCAACTTCTGTGTTCCATTAAATGATAAATAGCAACAGGCACTCCATTCAACTGGAGTTATGTCAACAATGTAATACCTGCCATTTTATTCTTATTTAATCATGTTAAAGATACAGTAAGCAACTTCCACAAGTATGGAAACAGTAGAACAACTGTTATCTAAAATTCTACTATCTGTACTGTATATCAGCTTTTACAAAACTCATTTCCACTAACATGTAAATAAATGTAAATGTAATGGTTTATAGTCTAGTATCAGTATATACTATCACTCGACTTTACATTTACACCCTGGCCTGGGTTTCAGAACTTTTTCACACACGTTATCTGTCTCAGTTCCATCTGGAAACATACTACCCCAATTATGTCTTTCCTTGATGTTTTGTTCCCAATTGTTTCTTTTATTTTGTGAAATTTCTTGCAGAAAATGAACAGTGAAATCACTATTCAATTATTTGGCTCTATGTTTATGTAACTTAGATGGTTTCTTCTGTTACACACATAAATCAGAATATTCATCCAGAAACAGAACATTTAAAATGCTTTTAACATCTACATGGATAAGACCTCAGCTTCACTTCTACCTCAAACAGATGTTCTGAAAATTATTACCCAGGAAATTCTTATGTACACAAAATTGGCATTTTTATATCAAAATTTGAAGAGAGGCACCATGAACATATGGTCTTACAGATAAACACAATATACGAAATACTTGTTGTTATAAATAGTACTGTTGGCAAACAAATATCAAAAAGTGGCTTGAAGACTTAGAACCACTATCCAGGCCTGGGCAAAATGTATTCGTATTCATAAGTATTCGAATACATTTAAAAAAGTAGTCGTATTCAAATACTTTAGTGAAAAATGTAAAGTATTTGTATTCGTATTCGAATACATTTCAAAAGTATTCGTATTCATGAATACTTTTATGAATACATTTAATATTTTTCGTTTTTTGTTGATTTTTTCACCCTGTACTCAGTCTGACAAGTTGGATGTCTATCATTACGTGCCTAGGAAAACTAACAAGACATATTTAATAAATACTTTTAGTCATTTAGTCAAGACATAATAATGACAGTGTCATGTTGGAACAAAATAGTTAGGACTATAACTTATTCTCTTACATCTCATAAATGCAATTAGTTTGTATGTTTAACTTTTATATTGATAAATGATTTCCTGTTTGTTTTAATCCATATTGATTTTTATAATGTAGTGTTATGTTATTATAAATTCATGAAATTATAAACACCAAGCTACCTACTTTAGAATGACAAGTGTGTTTGCCTTTGCTATAATAGGGGATTAACTTAGATGTGTTTCAATACCAGTGTCATTTGTCATACATGAGTAATTCTTAGGCAAACTTATGTGACACCTGTTGTGACAGTCTTATAGCAGTAGTAATTCCATCATAAAGATTTCCAAAACAATGGCTATCTCAGTTAAATACAAGATGTTTAGGGCACAAAGATGTCCTTTTCAAAAAAAAATTTTGAGTAGCTAATGTTTATCAGATTGAATGTTCAGATCTTGGAACAAAAATAAGTTGTTGTCAAATATGATGTAAATCTGAACCATCATTTACTGAATTGTGCTTTCATGTTTGTATATTTTATTCAGAAAGGTAAACTTATTAAGATTTATTAAAAATGATTGTATGAATTGGGGTTTAGTTGAAATGTATTCATAAATGTATTCATAAATGTATTCGAATACTTTTCAAAAAGTATTTGTATTCGAATACTTTTGAAACTGGTGTATTTTACGTATTCATATTCATGGAAATGAAAAGTATTCGTATTCGAATACTTTTGAAAGTATTCGCCCCAGGCCTGCTACTATCTGATCATAACCTTTCTCTGCAAGAAAGTACAGATCATTGGGTTGATACTGTTAAGAATGTGGTTTACTTAATACTAGGTACAGGCCACTGACGTCAAGATAAAATCACAAACTAGATTGGGCCAACTCGGCACCAACATATCCCCAGACAGGTCATCACTCACGCCACAGGTTTTGATCGGGAATTTTTAAAAACATAATTACCCATTATTATATGAACTTCAGCACATCAATCTACTCTGTTTATATCTTCCAAGGAAGATGGTGTATCCCCAGACGCCGAATACATAACTCAAATTATATTTTCAATCTTCCTGCAATGATAACTCTAAACCTATTTTCAAAGTATTTAAATGATTGATGATTGAATGTCCATTCTAAAATAATAATCCCAAAAGAGCATATCTGTTTCTATATTTGTTGACAAATAAAATATTATTTTTAACTCAACTCATCATACTTTTCAATCTTCCTTCAAAGTATTTAAATGATTGATGATTCAATGTCCATTCTAAAATTCATAATCCCAAAAGTGCATATCTGTTTCTATATTTGTTCACAAATAAAATATTATTTAAAAAAGAATTATTTATATTATTATTTTATTATATTATTTTTAGAATTTGCAAATTGTTTTCAGTTATTCATTTCCTCTATACCTGTATATGTGGTCCATATATATGCAACCTAAATATGTGACACAATCTCAGTTCTGACTCCCCTTTGTGTTATATGTAATGAAGCCCACCACCTCCCACCCCCACCCCTCTCCCCTTCTCCACACCTCTCTCACTATTACACAAGATCTGCAACCCCATTGAGGTCTTTGTTTCTCATCTGATATCATTAAATACCTTTGTTTATTTAGTGTCACTCAATATAGCTGGAGGTCCCAGAGGTGGGTGGGGGGAATCCGGGTGGGGGATGTGGGTTGGGACTTAGTTTAGTTTATTAGTTTATTATAGTGACATGTATTATGTTGACAAGGATTATACAAAAACTATTGAAGTAATACCCAGCCCTATATGGGCTTATAAGTCACTTTAAATAGAGAGTTAATAACAAACAGAGCAAACATATTTTGAGGTAAGATACAGTAAATAAAGACAGCAATTCAATACATAAAAATTAACAATATAATTTACTTTTTCTTTCTTGCCACAAATCAAAAATAAAATTAATAACCATATTGACATTCATATGAGTTAATACCCTTGATAATTGATCTATTAATAATTCAGATTTATCTATATTTAAAATTTTGAAATATTTCATACGAATCAGCTCTAAAGCTGGACAAACACAAACAAAATGTATCTCATCTTCTACATCTTTTTTACACAGTTTACATGTTCTCTCAAAGAGATGGAGTGCTACAGCATAAATGGTAAACAAACAATCTATATAAAAGGGGTACTCAAATACAAAAAGAATTGAGAATTTTAAGTATGTGATTATCAACTGAAATGAGTTCATAACTGTAGGAGCTGTGTCAAAATTAACTGAGGCAAGTTGAATAAAACTGGGCTAGTTGAGGGTTAAAAATCCCCTAGTTTTACTACATACGGATATAATTTCATTAATATTGGGACTTAAAGCTCACTTAAAGTGTCCATTTTGTCTACTTGAATATGTTTAACCGGCGTTTAACCAGTTTCATTTTAAAAAGTTAAAAACTCAGCAAGCAGAGGTATAACACACAAAAATAAGTTCTTAAAAGACTAAGATAGCCATAACATTATTAATATTCAAAATTTAAATAGACAGGCATTTCCTTTTAAAAATTCAAAGATTTCAGCTCTATAACCCACATAGTTTGACAGTTACTGGGCTTTAAAGTGGCATAATGTCCATAAATTGGGTTTCTGTGGGCATTTTACAATTGTTAAAGAGACCTTAGCAATTAAACTACAGATCTGAAACTTTTTGGGGGACATACATAACAAACAAAAATTATATATAATACAGTTTAAGACTTGTCACACTAAGCATTTCCAAATAACGGGGCAAAATACGGAAAAAATGTCCAAAAAGGCACTTGGGCGAGTGTCTATGGCCCTCATACACAGGTTAAATGTCTACTAAAAACCTTGATTTTCGCCATATGTAAAAAGGACATAATAATGCATTCCCAGATGGGATTTCAGCTCCATCAATCACATAGTTTAACAGTCACAGGGCTTAAAGGTGGCAAAAAGTCCAAATATTGGGTCTCTGTGGGCCTTTTAGAGATCTCGATGTGGCTTTCAAATTAAAGCTTCAGACTTAAAATTTGTTACATACTAAGATTACACATAGAATATGTATCTAATAAAGTTTGAAACTTCTCAGACTTACCATTTCCAAGTTACAGAGCAAAATATGTGAAAAATGTCTTAAAAGGGTCACTCAGGTGGGTGTTTAAGGTCCTCATAAACAGGTTAAATGTCTACTTGAAGCCTTGATTTTTGGCACATGTAAAAAGAACATAATAATGTATTCCCAGATGAGATTTCAGCTCTATCAGTCACATAGTTTAACAGTCACAGGCCTTAAAATTGGCAAAAAGTCCAAATACTGGGTCTTTATGGGGCCTTCTAGAGACCTAAATGTGGCCTTCAAATTAAAGCTTCAGACTTAAAATTTGTCACATACTAAGATTACACATAGAATATGCATCTAATACAGTTTGAAACTTCTTAGACTTACCATTTCCAAGTTACAGGGCAAAATATGTGAAAAATGTCTAAAAATGGTCACTCGGGTGGGGATTTATGGTCCTCATACACAGGTTAAATGTCTTCTTAAAGCCTTAATTTTTGGCACATGTAAAAAGAACATAATAATGTATTCCCAGATAGGATTTGAGCTCTATCAGTCACATAGTTTGACAGTCACAGGGCTTAAAAGTAGCCAAAAGTCCAAATATTGGGTCTTTGGGAGCCTTTTAGAGACCTCAATTTGACCTTCATAATTAAAGCTTCAGACTTAAAATCTGTTACATACTAAGATTACACACAGAATATATATCTAATACAGTTTGAAACTTCTCAGACTTACCATTTCCAAGTTACAGGGAAAAAGATGTGAAAAATGTCTTATAAGGGTCACTCGGGTGGGTGTTTATGGTCCTGATACACAGGTTAACTGTCTATTAAAGGCCTAAATGTTGGGGCACATATAAGAAAACACATAGATATATTCCCAGATGATATTTAACTTAGATGAGAGACATAGTTTGAAAGCTACTGTGCTTGAAAGTGGCAAAAAGTGCATAAATTGGGTCTCTGTGGGCACTTTTGAGACCTTAAGTCGACCCCTTTGGGTAAACCTACAGCCCTAAAATTTTCTACAGACAAGGATTACATATCAAAGTTATACCTAGCACAGTTTGAGACTCATCAGAATTACCACTTCCAAATTATAGGGCAAAATATGTGAAAAGTATAGCAAAAAATCCCTAAGTGGGGGTATTTATGGGCCTCAAAGACAATTTTCTCCTCAACTTAAAGTCGTGATTTTCGGCACATGTACTAAGAACATATTAATGTGTTGTCAGGTAAAATTTCAGCCAGCTGAGCATCATAGTTTGTGACCTACAGGGCTCTAAGTGGCCAAAAGTCCAATTTCTGACCTTAAGGTGGCCATAAGTTCTTTTTTACTGGGAGTTTAAGGTCACCTTAAAATAGGGATCTTCCTTTGGGCACCCTTAACATGTGTACCAAGTTTGAAAAAAAAATGTTAATTTGTTTTTGAGTTATCGCGTCCACAAGGAAATTTCTACGGCGGCGGCGGCGGCGGCGGTGGCGGCGGCGGCGCGACGGACCTGAATCCAATATATCCCCGACTTTCGTCTGGGGATATAATTATCACGAAAGGTCAAAATAATAATAATAACAGAAGGATTTACAGAGCACAAAATTGATACAAATCCTCCAATGTGCTTAAGTCCAACAAGGAATAGTCCAGGGACAGACATGGGTTAATATCCAACAAGAGGAGAGTGCCCGTGAACGGGCACTGTGTCAGCTGACTGAGTGTTTTTGATTTGTGAAGGTGATTAGAGGACAGAATAATTATCAGGAAAAGGGCTGTACAGAAATACAGTAAATGGTAACTGAACAGCAAGTTCGAAAGAAATTCCGAAGCTGACAGAAGAAAAGGATAAAAAAGTTGTGCCCTGTAAATGGTATTATGAAGGAAAATAACAAGGTAATTGTTTAAGTGTAAAAAATAGGTTAAAACATATTTAAAGAAATACTACAAATGCAATATCCTCGTTCGACCTTGAAGAAGGGGTCCAAGGTCAAATCTAACCACACAAATACATTCCCAGCCCATGATTTCCTATGGTTTACCATTCCAAACCTCTAGGACCAATTATAAATGAGTTATAAGCACTTTTAAGCTTGGCTGTCCTCATTTGACCTTGAAGGAGGGGTCCAAAGGTCAAATCTGACCATACCAAAAGATTCCGAGCCAATGATTTCCTATGGGATGGTTTACCATCCCAAATCTCTGTCACCAATAATAAGCGAGTTGTAGGCACTTTCAATTTTCGCTATCCTCATTTGACCTTGAAGGAGGGTTCCAAGGTCAAATCGGACCATATCAACAGATTCACAGCCCATGATTTCCTGTCTGTTTACCATCCCAAACCTCTGGGACTAATAATAAGCGAGTTATAAGCACTTTTAAGTTTGGCTATCCTTGTTTGACCTTGAAGGAGGGGTCATTGAAGGTCAAATCTGACCACACCAAAAGATTCCCACCCCATGATTTCCTACAGGTTGGTTTATCATCCCAAACCTCTAGGATCAATAATAAGGGAGATATAAGCACTTTTCATGACTGACAAAAAACACCTGTGGCGGCCATCTTGTTTCTCAAAATGAGGCCAAAAATATTCCCAGACAACATTTTATGGTTATTAATATATACTGCAAACTTAAGAAAGCTAGCTATAATATCTTTTTTCATCAGAGCAGTAATGGTGAAATCTCTCTCTACACACTGCGGCTATCCAGTGGATACAATGATTTACTCAACAGTGAGAACCTGAAAGTAGCTATTGCTCAGGTATGCCATGACATAGAGGTCTGCAATTTCACTATGTTATAGCTGACCAAAAATTCTGTGAATAACATATTTAACAAATTACTCTAAATGTAATAGTTTTCAAGTTACAACTGATTTACTCAACAGTGAGAACCTCAAAGGAACTATTACTCAGCTATGCAATGAGCTACATGTCTGAAATTTTACTATGTTATAGCTAACCCAAAAGTAGGTGAACAACATATTTAAGCAAACTACTGTAAATGCAATAGTTTTCAAGCTACAACTGATTTACTCAATAGTGAGAACCTGAAAATAGCTATTGCTCCGCTATGCCATGAGCTATAGGTCTGTAATTTCACTATGTTATGGCTGACCCAAAAGTAGGTGAACAATATATTTTAACAAAATACTCCAAATGCAATATTTTTCAAGTTATAGCTGATTTACTCAACAGTCAGTACCTGAGAATAGCTATTGCTCAGTTGTGCCATGAGCTATAGGTCTATAATTTCACTATGTTATAGCTGACCCAAAAGTAGCTGAATAACATATTTGCACAAATTTCTGTAAATGCAATAGTTTTCCAATTATAACTGATTTACTCAACAGTGAGAACTTCAAAGTAGCTATTACTCAGCTATGAAATGAGCCACAGGTCTGAAACTTCACTATGTTATAGCTGACCCCAAAATAGGTGAATAACATATTGAAACAAAATACTCTAAATGCAATAGTTTTCAAGTTATAAGTGATTTACTCAACAGTGATAACCTAAAAGTAGCTATTACTCAGCTATGCCATGAGCTACAGGTCTGAAATTTTACTATGTTATAGCTGGCCCAAAAGTAGCTGAATAACATATTTATACGAAATTCTCTAAATGCAATAGTTTTTAAGTTACAAGTGATTTTACTCATGATGGAAGTTACTGAAAAGCCCAAAAGTAGCTATTACTCACTTAGCTATTGAGACAGACACCCAACTTACTCACCATATTGTAGCTATGAAAAAAGTAGCTGAATAACATATTTTAACAAAATGCTCTAAATGCAACACTTTTCAAGTTATAAGTGATTTACTCAATAGTGATAACCTAAAAGTTGCTATTACTCAGCTATGCCATGAGCTACAGGTCTGAAATTTTACTATGTTATAGGTGACCCAAAAGTAGCTGAATAACATATTTATACGAAATTCTCTAAATGCAATAGTTTTCAAGTTATAAGCGATTTACTCAACAGTGATAACCTAAAAGTAGCTATTACTCAGCTATGCCATGAGCTACAGGTCTGAAATTTCACTATGTTATAGCTGGCCCAAAAGTAGCTGAATAACATATTTATACGAAATTCTCTAAATGCAATAGTTTTTAAGTTACAAGTGATTTTACTCATAATGGAAGTTACTGAAAAGCCCAAAAGTAGCTATTACTCACTTAGCTATTGAGACAGACACCCAACTTACTCACCATATTGTAGCTATGAAAAAAGTAGCTGAACAACATATTTTCACAAAATGCTGTAAATGCAACACTTTTGAAGTTATAAGTGATTTAGTGCATGATTTCATGAATTTTAATGCATTAAAAATTATTAAAAAAATTTATTAAAAAAAAAGTAAGACAGATCCAGGTCTCATACTCACACAAGAGAATCTACCTCTGGCCTAGTACATATATGCAAGATATAAGAGAAATCCCTGCAATAGTCACTGAGAAAATTGTGATAAAAAGTTGAAATTTTCACACTTTTGGTGGGGGTACCCCCCTTGTAATGTCTCTAGCAAACAGACGAACAGACAGATTTGCATGCCTTGAACAATTTTTCATCCTCGATAGATAAGGTATCTTTTAAAAAAAACAGCATGTCTCTAGGCCTTGTAGTTTTGGAGAAGAAGTTGTTCACGCGGACGCGTACGCCCACGCCGCAGAGTGACGACATAATGTCAGCTGACTGACGAGTCAGTTGACATAAAAAGGGCCAGCGAGGGTATGACTAAGGTGGGGAGGGGGGGTATGCCAGTCTACACAAGTGAGTTTTGAGCGATTGCCTATGATTCTCCCCTAATTGAATTCCTCCCCAGTGAATTTCTCCCTTTTTTTTCACAGGGCTATAAATTCCTCCCCATGGGGCACTGATTTCCCCCCTTTTTTATTTTCATAAAGTTATAGTTTTACAAATAAGTTTTTTCAAACATTGTTACCTGATTGTAGTGTACTCAGGTGACTGTTCAAGACCTGCTCAGGGGTACTAAGGCTTATGCCTTAGAATTTACAGCAAACGTTGTTACCTGATTGTAGTGTACTCAGGTGATTGTTCAAGACCTGCTCGGGGGTACAATAGCCTCTACAATAAAAGACTTAACAGTTAATTTCAGAAGGTTATCATCACAGAATCTTTACAAGATCAAACTCTTAAGATTAATTGCAATCAGGTACCTTGTTTGTGTATATAAACTCCATCAATTCTTTGCATTTCCATCAGTTCATTGATACTGTTTCATTATGGAGATAATCAGAATAAACAGAGGTGGACAAAAGTTATGTTATCAAGGACATATGTACACCAAGAAGAAAACCTTAAAAGATTCTGTAAAGTAAGAATGAGATCTTCTATATATGTACACGTCTTTATTTTTATGTTTTTTTTAATGTGAAATCTCTTGTCAAAGGCTAATAGGTTATTAATTGAATATGTGGTTTCCTTGTTTTTTAAATCCCTCAAAGGCAAAGTGATTATAAATTGAAGATGTGGTTTCCTAGTGTTTTAAGGCCATCAAGGTATCCTTCCTTTTGAATCAAAAGAAAGCTTATTGTATCATACATTTTGTATACCATAATATGCACACTTTTATCTTTTTTTATCAGTTGGGAATGCACAAAGAAAAGGATTACTGGTCGTGCAAACTTTTTTCTATTTCTGTCAATTTTTAATAAAAAATAAAAAAGGGGGGAAATCAATTCCCCATGGGGAGGAATTTATAGCCTTGAGAAAAAAAAGAGGGGAATTAACTGGGGAGGAATTCAATGGGGAGAAAATCAACGTACACCGTTTTGAGCTGGCTTCTGAAACCATTAATTGTCTGCTGGTTTCTGACAGTGTGTGGCCGCCTGTTCCATTCAACTGGTGCGGCGACTGCAGAGCCGAGCCTACCTTATGTGCTTCTTGGGGCGGGTTGAGGAAACGGATAGCCTATTGCCGTGAGTAAGACTGCTGGACTTGATTAAAGCTGATAGATACGATAGTTGGAAAAAGTTGATAGCCTTGAAAACCAGAAGGTTGTATCTGAAAAGGATACGATGTTGAATTGGAAGCCAGTGGAGATTTTTTCAAATAGGGTGTAACATGACTTATTCTGTCAAGTGTGAAAACAATACGGCAAAGAGCATTCTGAACTCTCTGTAGTTTAGCTATGTTAGACTTGGTTAACCTCATAAAGTAAAGAGTTACAGTAGTCCAAACGACTACTGATCATAGCGTTTGCCACAAGTATTGCAGTATCAATACTAAGGAATTTGCGAATTCATCACAAATCATGAAGATGATAGTAACAAGCCCGAAAAACCTTGACACAAAAATGTACAAAATTCTCTGTAAATATGAATGTTGAAGCAAAAATAAATTGTTATGTGGACTAAATTGGTGAATAAAGCCTTTCTTTCAAACAATCACGCAAAACAACTTTCAGGGACATTTACATTGTAACTGATTATAGGGAATCTTGTAACATAGAGATAAGGAAACCAATATCCATTACAATTCTACTGTGTAAGTTAGCATTAGCATCATGTTTTTTTTTTTGTGCTGCCTCCCCAACACCACCTAAACTAAACAGTCTTTCATGTGCCTTTGCCTGAATATGCGTTTTTCAATACTGAAACTGATTTCCTGTTGAAGTGTTGTAGTGTAATTTGCCAGCTTTGTCCTGAGTAATATTTTTACCAATGCCACTTGATGTGTCATTGTGTAATTTAGCATTAGTAATTTAAATACTCCACAACACCACAAAACTTAAATGAATGACCGGAAATTATACAGCGGCTTCATGCACAGGGATTAAGACCCTGCATTCTTCACGAGAGTCAAGACTTCATTGTAGAAGTGCCATTTTCCATTCTCACACTGAGATGATAAATTTCACGGCTCTTTGGCTGGCACAGGTATTGGCAGTGTGACGGACAGGTAACTTCCCCGAGTGGGAGTGATTCAACATACCCTGACCACAGGCACCCACATGTCTTTACTGGAGGAGAACCCATGAACCAAGAGAAGGGAGGGCCAGTCACCTCTCACACCTCGCTCAGCGTATGTCATCTTGTACCGCCCCACCTGCACTTGTTTGACCCTCAACCCACTGGTGTAGAGAAAGTACCTGCAGAAATAATGGATGTCAAAATGACTGAAGATGTATTTTTTACGAGATCACAAGAATTCTGCATCACTAATAATGAATGCGACAATATATTGAAAACATGAAAATTAAGAATATAAACTTTGGCAGTGGCATTTTCGTTTTCACACAGTTTGAAATATTAAGACCAGATGCATTTGAGGATTTGACAACAAATCAGAAGCATGTGCTGTGAATTCTTGTAAGACTTTTAACGGGGTCTTATTGTTAAACCATTGTATTCAACAAACAATGCTCCCCACCAATAATTTCTCTTAATTTTAATTAGAGAACGAACAAACTATACTCATTCCTTTCATCTGATTCAGCATTAAAACGAACAACAATTCTGATTTATCCAGTCTTAAGGTATAGATGCAAATAGTTTCACCTCATGAAAGTCTTTACTATGAGCCCAGGTTTTTTCATCCATAAATAGGCACCAGCAGTCCCCGCTGTGGCCAACAGCACGATAGAGTACACAATTACCATGGTAATGTTGTGGTTCTGTAGATATCACCTGATACAAATAAAATACAAACATATCAAAGTCATCTTTTGTGTCAACAAAAACTACTCCATAGACAAATTTATTTCAGTTTTAAGAAAGAATCATTGAGTTGTAAAGTGTTGTGAACAATTTTCTTTCATGAGGATTGTAGGTTGAGCTTCACATTTGCTTTCAAAACATGGACATTTCACATGCAAATATACTGGGACATATAACAAAAGAAAAAAAAATTTTTAATTAAAAACCTTCTTCTGCTTAATTATTACCTTTATACAATCAGCTTGGTGGTGTGTTAAAGTCACATACAGGAATATTATTATTTATGTTGCCTACTTATGTTGGTTATTTCAAAAGTATATTTTATATTCAAATTCATTTTAATGTTAATATATTGGCAATCTATCAGTAAGAACTAAAACCCACGATGTGGTTAAAATTTTCATTTGTATCTGACATTTGAGATAACATTTTACCAGTTACACTTTTACAAAGAATTTCTATTATCCTCTATTTTACCATGAACCTGAAAATACTGGTGAACACCAATAATAATGAGAATGTTACAGTGAACCATGAAGAAGCATTCGTCCTCAACCTCTAACAAAGAAATATAAGGTGGGTTTTCATTAGTACAATGCCAGTTCAGAAAACAAGCAAACCTTATGAATTTCAGTTTCAATGAATTGACAATTATTATTAAGATAATCATTATACCTAAAATATTCAATAGTGCAAGTATCTGTTTAAGGTAATTATAATTAATAGCTTATTGTAAATTTCAAATAACACTATAGTTTTATAAATGAGAGATTAATTACAGCTTCTTTTCAAAACTTTGATGCATTATTCAGATAATCAGCCAAAACATCTTTGAACATGATTACATGATTTTTTTTTTCAAAAATTTCCATGAATTATCAATGTTTTTTCATATCTTTCCAGTGAATTTTTAATATAACCAACAGCAGGGAATGGGATACTTGCATCTTGTGACCCCAAGGACTAACAGGTTAACTGTTGCCAATATTTAGCATGTGTTATGAAATACCAAAAAGTGGCAAAAACCTCACATGGACATGTCTCTCAGATGTAAACAAACACTATGGAACATTGGGAGATGCTAGCAATGTGGAAAAGTCACCATAATTGTTAGATAATAAACAAATAATATCATATTTTCATAGTTTAAAAAAACAAAACAACATATAAAATTTTTTAATTTGATATCTTTTAGGACTTAACTCAAAAATATTTACTTTTTAATGATCTCCTAAAATCTAAGAAATTGATATATATAAGGAAGCAATTAACTGGTTCAACAATATTGGTGTCAAATATAGTTCTCTGATAACTTAATATTCTGTTAGTACAAGAATGATTTCTGCCTTATATCAAATAAATTCAAATATAATTTAGCCAGTAAAATGAAATTACTTTTGCAACAAACTTCTGTAAATTAAATATTTATATCCGAGTACATATTCAACCTAGTACCTACAAATATGATAATTATTGTATGTGATCATTTTTTTGAAAAAATAACTTTGGTTGTATATTCACAAAGGTATGTCAAGAAGTACTGATTTACAAATTAAATTACAATATTTTTTTCTTTATCTTTTGTTGATAGATTTTATTGCAGTAAAAATGAGCAGAAGGGTGCTCAAATGGCTTTCTGGTGCTGTCTGTATACTACATGTTTAAGCCTTACATCAGACTTTTTAAAATACTTCCAAAAGATAAGCATCTGTCTTGAAACATCTTCCCACTTGCTTGAATTTTATTCTATTTGTGTATGGTGATCCATGGGGTTTTCATGGTAGTAATAATTTTATGTACTTGTAATTTTTGACAACTTTGCTGATCTATTTTACTTTAATATACACTCAAATATGAATTAAAATGAAATTAAAAATATATTACTTCATAAAAAATATAGCAATCCACCATGCAGTGTCAGTGTTAAATCCTAGGTTAAATACAGAAGTAATCACCATACCACGAAAACTCCAATGCCACGAAAATACCACAGCTACCTATACAACACGTGGGTACAAGTTAATGGTGACATAAATGGTCTTCAAAGTTTTCCAATTTAAATAGTGTAAATATCAAAATCACACAAACTAAATAACAAAATAGACGTACAATGCTTTCCATGATATTTGGTTTGTCTTACATTGTTGTTTAAACCTTTTAACCGTTTTATGTGAAAATTTCTGAAGACCGTTTATCTCTATGACCGTTTATCTCACTGATCACCCGTGTAGTCAATTGTAATTTGAGTTTCCTGAAACGTCCGGTGGATCGGATGCGCCTCTCTCTTCACTTGATCCCATCTTGATACCCGGGCGATAATCCAAGACTTATCGTCAGAATTTCGAACAAAAACAAATATGTCAATTTTTATTTTCATTTTATGTCAAAGCGTTATTTAACAGTTAATAAAAAAATTAACATACGCAGTTCCATACACAGACACAGTGTTTACATCAAATTGCAAAGTTCATTAACTGGAGCAATGTTGTGACCAGTAAACTGGTTCCCGTGAAATCTATTGAAACTCAAGCCTGGTTACCGTTTTAGTAGCAGTAGGATATGCCCATTCGATTTGCTCCCCAAAGTGTGAAAATCTTATGAGAGAGTAGCACAGTTAGTACAAAAAGAACGCACTCACCGTCTCGCGCACCGGTCGTGGCGACAGCTGATTGGCCAGTAAACTTGACATACTGAGAGAAAATTTTTAATTTCAGAACTGAAAATAACAAGATTTTATGGTTATATATGCTTGGTAGTTATTGTGGTAAGTACAGCATGATTATTAGACACACATATATCTAAAACATCATTTTTGATAACATGCATGTTTAATTCACGCACATTTACACGAGCGATATTATGTGGTACCTACGTAGTGTGTAAATGCCCAGTCATATTTACTGCTTTCATGATTTAACTGGCAGTGAGTATTTTTGAGAGACAAGTCCACCACCAAATGGACCTGTAATTTATTGTAAATCTATTATTTATGGGCCTTATTTATTTGTGAAGTAACCAGTATTTTGTGGTTGTGCTCACAGTCTACATTTCATATTGTCCCTGTCCTTTTTTCTCTCCCCCCCCCCCCCCCCCCCCCATTTGTTGTTCTCAAATGCTGAATAACGTACGTCATTATGTCAACACCAAGTAAACACCACCTACGTAGTTTGTTTACATTTCAAGACGAAAAGGACATATATGCATCTGGGTGATATTTTTTACTCAAAAAGGGCAATATCACGTCATATTGCCCCCAAATACTGCAATCTGATTGGCTGAAACTCACTTGAGGTATAATAAAAAAAATATTTATATAAAGAAATTCTTCTTTCAAAATCATATTTAGCCACATATTTTGTACAAATAATTGTAGCAATTTTAATTGTGATATAAAAGTAATAAAACCGTGCAGGCACTGTTCTAGGTTCAGAACCCCACCTTATCCTAAAAACCAATTTATGTTGTTTTTTTTAAAAAAAATAATATCGTTTCAGTGTGCCCAAGAATATACTTGTTCAGAGTTTATATAGACACTATAAAAGTTATTATATGCAGTAAATTAACATTGTATTTTTTAGTTTGGCGCAGATGAAAATGTGGACTGGATACCTATGCCGTGTTTTCCTGCTGATTGTAATCAGTGCAGCTCCATCATTACAGTCAAAATGCTCAATCTGTGAGGGCATTGTGGACAAGTTTAAACAGGTTGGTGGTTCAAAATGTTAAGATCTAATTAATCACAGCATATTATGATGTTCATCTCACCAGTGACATATTAAATACAAGAAATGTAAAACTTTTTTTTTCAGTTTACAGTCAACCATTTAAATTAGATACCTGGCAATAGGATCAAACTTATCATTGGAAATAAAAGAATGCAAAATATTTCATTACATATTAATTGTGGTAGACTGAAAATGGGCCCTTCAGCAAAAAATCCAATCATCGCCTGTGGTGTGAGAGATTGCCTGCCTGGGATATATTGGCATTGAGTTTCCTGCTATTTGATGATGTTCATTTAACTTAAAATATTTACAAATTTGTTTGATCTTTTTTTCACTTTACACTCCAGTTATGTAATAAACCATCACTTTATGTGTCATTTAGAGCTACTTAACACCACCATTGTGTAAAAGAAATATTAGATTACTATCAATTCCTTATAAGTTGTGGTTATATTCTAGCTGGTGAATAATCCAGTCAAGTGTAATTTTGGAATCTTAATCATGCCATGTTATTTGGTGTCACTGTTTTGTGATTCAAGACTGTCATTTAGTATTTGATCCAATCTGTTGTCAACACATTATACTGGATGTAAATGTTTTAATCATCCAGGGCCTGAAGAAAACAGCCAAGTCTAATTTTGGAGGTGGAAACACACGCTGGGAAGAAAAAAGCCTTGGGACTTATGCATTTAGGTAAGTGACTTAACATAGAGCACTCCCAGTAAAACCCAAACTTCTTGTCTCTGTGTGATTAAAGTAAAGAATAAAATGATTTCTTGTAATGATATATTAAAAGAGGCATACCTAGGGTACAGCGTGAGTACTGTAGTTTCAGTTAAAAAACTAAGTGGTATTCATTCTTCTCTCTCATCCAAGACCTTACCTGCAAGTTAACTGTCCTTGACAGAGTTTCATTGTCACTCAATTGGGGCTGCCAAGTGTCTTATCTATAGATTTGCTTTCTTCACAAATATGTACTCTTGTTTTAGTAGAATTTATAGAGGAATATATTTCATCAGATTGTGTCTAAACAAAGGTCTATTGTTTAAGTCCCATTCAACAGCAATGGTCATATCATGACAGGCCTTTGTTACTGGCTGGATTTAAACCCACCACCACAGATATGAGAATGGAGTGATTAGCACTGAAGCCTGGGGATGGTTGTGGATGATTGGGATCACTTGTAGTGTGCACTCTTCAATAATCAAATAATAATAATGGAGAGGTTTATAGAGTGGTTTCCGCACAATGTGTTCAGAAGCTCTGTATTTAGAGGGACATCTGACTGTCTTATTTATCAAAGATTCATTTGCATTGTTCTGAAATAAGACATTTGTGTGCTGAAATACACTCTTACCATTATTCTAAAAACTGTTCTATTTTTGGTGTCATTATTTCAATGTAATATTTTCAGTGAAACAAGGCTTGTAGAGATCTTGGAAGATGTGTGCACTTCCAGTAGTGAAGTAAGTTATTTCATTAATTTGGGAAATTATGTCCCACACTCAAATAGAGATATACGACTTTGCGATTATGATTTTGGGTTTAAGGCCCATTGTCCACACTGGCTTCCTTAAAAATGTGATTTTTTAAATTAGGGAATAAATTGTTTGAATAAACAAATTGTAGTAATAACTGCGGTGTAACTTTAGATCAGGTTTCCTCTCAGTAAAAGAACTAGCATCAGAAATTCTACATAAGCTTGATGTTAATTTGAAACCAGCAGTAAGTAGAATGAAGCAATCATAAGAAAATGATATGTTTGCATGATGTACAGTTCATGTAAGTGACACTATTGCTTGTATTTCCAGTGTCACAATTTACTGGAACAACACGAGGAGAACATAGAGAACTGGTGGTTCAAACACTATGCCAAGAAAAAGGACACAGATTTACACACCTACCTGTGTATTGAGAGGGTCAGAAATGGTAAGCATCACCTCACTTCATCACTTAATCTATCTATTCTGCTTTCTTGATTAGAAAAAAATTCAATCTAAATGTAATGTATACCCATGACTGAACCAACTGCATTTATTTTAAATGTGAAAAATAACAAAGTTGCAATGGAATTTTTTGAATAATATATTATATAATTTAACCCAGGCAATATAGAGTATGTTCATGTTCCAGTGTATTGCTTTTTTGCTTCGAATTGAAAAACTGATTACTGTTATGTCTGTGTAGAGTAGTTTATTTTACGTTGTCATAGTACCATACCAGCTGATGGCCAGTTGTTTTGGTCTACCTTTTGTGGAATACTTGCATTAGATGGTTAATGGCAATGCTTTATAACACAGAATCCTGATTAACCAGTACAAGCCAGTGTTCCAATTTTAGTAAAACTGTTGTTGGTAATGTCAGTAGTGCAGTACTAACAAATTTGGGCCTCAGGATAGGTTTAATCCTGACCCTCAGATTAAATGAAAATTCAAGATATGTGTGAGTCAGCGCCAGTCAGGTGGTTAACTTGTAAATACTGTCATGTTGATAGTTTTCATGTTTAACTGTAGGTGAAGTGGGCGTGGGGTCGTTTGGGAATGAATTAACCTCATGTGTGTGTAAATGGGAACATTGTCAATCAAAACTGTTCCCTGTGTTTTAGGCTGCTGTGCCAAAGGCCTCTGGGGACCCACATGTACTCCTTGCCCTGGAGGTAAAGAGAATCCATGTCGTGGAGCTGGCACCTGTAATGTATGTATTGACGGCCACATGCAGGGTTTTTGTTATCATTGCTGTGCTTACATTATCTTCACATAAATTTTACTGTTAAATGTGACTTTGTTTTGACATACCGTTAACTTGGTTTCTCGATAAGATTTACTCTTCTGGTTTCTGTGAAAGTAAATAGTGCTAAATGAGTAGTTAAATCCCAATGAAAATCAGGATATACTGGTCTCATGTCCGTCACACTGCCGTCGTCACACTATGTTTTGACTTGTGTGCGTGATAACTCAAAAATACTTTCACAGATTTCATTCAAACTTGGCACAAACATGTACTTGGGTCAGAAGAGGAAGCCTATTTTTAGGTGACCTTAAATTCTCAATAATCAAGAAGTTACTGCCACCTTAAGGTCAGAAATTTTACCTGTTGCCACTTAATGCTCTCTAGGTCACATTTACTATGTTGCTCATCTGGTTCAAATTTTATCTGGGAACAAATCACTATATTTTCCTAATTTCCTTACATATACCAAAATCTATACTTGATGTTGAGATTAAAATTGTGTTTGAGCCCCATAAAGACCCTACTGAGACCCTTTTTTGCAATACATCTTGGTATAGAATTTGAAGTCTGTAGCTGTAATTTTAACATCACCTTAAAGCCCAACGTTGAGAGGTCAAAGAGCATTTTAAATGAGTCATTTCTCAGTCAAATGTGATGCTAAAGTAAACATCTTAGATGTACATGGCAATTGCCTGATAATAAACATACATGTCAAAGCTGTAACACTGTTCTTTATATAAAGGTTTCGAGAGGATTTCACTGTCAGGCACATGATATGCAATACCCCAACAGCCAGTTGAGTTTGCTATATCTCGGAAACTGTAAGGTGTACGAAGGTGATATTTGGTTGCGACATTGTTGGGGGTTGTAGGTGTGCAACGTCATGGTGTGACCTTGATTTGACCTTTGACCTTGCCATAGTGACCTTGACCTATAAAATCTTTTCCAGGCTATATCTCAGAAATTGCAAGGTGTAGGAAGTTGATACTTGGTAGGGACATTGGTTGGGGGTTGTAGGTGTGCATCATCATGGTGTGACCTTGATTTAAACTTTGACCTTGCTGTAGTGACCTTGACCTATAAAATCTTGTTCAGGGTATATCTCAGAAACTCTAAGGTGTAGGAAGTTGAAACTTTTTAGGGAGATTGGTTAGCAGTTGTAGGTGTGCATTATCATGGTGTAGTCTTGATTTGACCTGTGACCTAGTCGTAGTGACCATGAGTTTGAAAATCTTGTCTGGGCTATTTATTGGATTGGTAAGGTGTAGAAGGTTAACATTAGGTAGGGAAATTGGTTAGGGGGTGTAGGTGTGCATCATGGTGTGACCTTTAACTTTGGCTCTGCCGAAGTGTGTTCACCTGCAAGATTTGGGACATGTTTCTCTTATGACAAAGATATATAGATTGTTGCAACTGATTAGTTTATGTACATTTGTATGATTGTGCTATTTCTATCGAGAGCTATACTCCAATTAATAAAATTTACAGCTTTGTAAATTTTAGTTTGCTGATTAATGCTGTCATCTTGCTATTGAAATGTCTTGATTTAATACTTTATCTTTTCATACATTTTCTTTCTTTCAGATGTTATTTTCTCTAGTTAAACATTATTTGGATCTTTATATAAATAACACTGCTCTAAAAGTATCCAGATCTTTGTACTGTTTCACTACTTCTATATTTCATGATGTTGAAAACTATTTCCCCAAGCTGTGGGGTACGGGCATCTCTGATGCTATTTTACTTTTTAATGTAAATCATATGCAAATCTAAGCTCTTTACCTGTTATCTAAGCTTATTGAATATCACCAATCAGCAGTAATGAATAAATAAAAAGACAATATAACATTTGTTAATGGTATTGCATTGAGGATTTTTACATTGGGGATTTTCTTCGGGTGTACAAATATCTGGGGATTTTCATTTACAATCCCTATTGCCATTTAAACCAGAGCTTGACCTGTCTACTGTGACTAATATCAAAATCTTTCTGTCACTTTTTTACCCTTCAATATCTCCTTACCCCCCCCCCCCCCCCCATCCTTTTTTTATATATCTCACAACAGTGGGGACAGGGAGTGGACCTTCTGTTTGCTTAGACAGCAGGGGCTTTAGGTAACTGGGGCATTTGTCTTTTGATAAATCTGATAAATCTGAATGTGAGAGTGTTTGTATGTCTGTGTGCTTTTTTCTATACATAAGAAATAAATCCAAAATTCTAGAGCTATATTAAGTGAATCTACTGAGATCTAATCACAATATTTTATGATTTCATCTCTCCACTAATATACATTAAAGGCACACAAGCCATACAAAAGCTTTGTGCTACTATTTCAGAAAGTACTGAAACCATTTAAATATTTTGATAAAAAGGATAAATCTTCTCATTGCAGGAAGATTGACCGTAATAAAAAAAAATAATTGTGAAAACTCACAAAATTGGTGCCACAAAAAATACCCAATGAATACCTGTAGCGTGACAGATGGCCTATCTGGGGATATGTTGGCACTGAGTCAGCGCAATCTAGTTTTATAAATGTGTATTTATTTGGATTAAATTTTTTGAGAGTTGAGTGGGTAACAGGGTTTCTTACATTTCGGTGATTACTCTTGTGTTGTCACCTGTTTAGGGCGGGGGTACAAAAGAGGGTACGGGCAAGTGTGACTGTCATGCTGGTCATGAGGGTGATCAGTGCGAGAACTGCAAGGAAGGACACTTTGAAGAGAGCAGGAACAGTACACATACTGTGTGTACAGGTGAGTTCAGTGTACTGCTACAATGCACAGGTACTCTACAGGTAAATACTTTGTATAGCTAATACACTGTACAGGTAAATAGCGTGTATTGTTAAAACACTGTACAGGTAACATCTTTGTACAGGTAATATACTGAACAGGTAATTACATAATTTTCTATAAGTAAAAATCCCAGTGATTTTTTTAAAATGAAATTACTTTTCCCATCAGCATAATTTTGTTTTTGAAAGTATCTATACTGTGTAAGTTTGTGCTCTCCGAGTGCTTCTCTCTAGTCCCAGTTCATCTGTTTGTAGCCTGCCATGCTGCTTGTAAAGGTGGTTGTACTGGGGCTGGCCCTGATGAATGTAATGACTGCAAAGAGGGTTGGTTGGACTCAGATGAGGGTTGTGTGGGTATGTAAGACTGGATATCAGTACTTCAGGTGATAATGTCAAGTATCCAACAATATTAGTCCTTCAGGTGATAATGTCAAGTATCCAGCAATCAAGATTAGGACTTGTGTGTTTCAGTATTCTTAAACATGTGTTCAATTGTTTCTTGTTTAGTTGTTTAATTTTTTTAATGTCACACTTAAAAATGTTTATGTTAAATGTTAATATTTATGAAGTTTAAAATTAAAGACTGATCCAGAGTCAGTTCAAAGTAACAAATCTAAAAGATCACCGTGGGCTTGTCTCAATATAACCCAAAACACCGACCTTTGATGTGTGCAGAAACTCCATGAGGGCAATATTGTCCCCTTGAAATTCATCTGTGAAGGTGTGTCTCCTAGTGTCTGTCATTACTACAGTTAAATACATAATCCTCAGTATTCAGCATTGTTTCAACATTCTGACAAAGTTTGTTTGCACTGATACTTTAATCCTTGTGTAAGTTTACATCAGTGCAGTACTGTGTACTAGTGAGTGAGCCATGTGTAGGTCAGTCAATGGTTCCTTAAAGCTAACACTGCTTCAAAATTAATCTTGCCTTTCCATAAATAAATATCCAAGTATTTTGATGTAATTCTCAGTTGTCTTTGATTAAAGTGATACATTTCTCACAACATTCTGTTTTGTTGAAGTTTTGCCACCAGTTTCTGAGGAAGTGGATATGTTCTGTAGATACTGTTGAAGGTGTTGAAGTACTTTTGTTTGTTATGTGACAAGTTGTTTGTATTTGCTGCAGATGTGGATGAGTGTGAGAGCAGCGTGTGTACAGGGCAGCAGTTCTGTACCAATACACCGGGCTCTTACAGCTGTACAGGTATGTGTGAATACACTAACTTTCAGCAGCAACTCAACAAAATCATTCTATCTAAAAATCCCTGTTTACACTTTTTAAATATTAGAGAGGTTGTGTGACCTGTGGTTCACAAAATCGTAACCCCAAAACATAAATTAAAAAACATACATAATATTGTGAGAAAAGGTAAAATGTTAGAAACGAACCGCAAAGCTAAAGAAATTCTAAACTTTATCTCATATACTTTTATACTTTAGTACTTTTATAGTGAATTCTTTTGGAATGCAGAAATGTTGTGTTTTGTTTTCACAAATTTTAATTCCTGTTCGTGGGCTTGCTCAATTGGAGATATGCTAGGATGCAATGTTTTCGGTATCCTGAAAACGCTACAGTTTCACACTGGCGGGATATCTAAATGGAAAATCTGCTACCGACCCTCCCCTACTTTCAGTCATTTCAAATTTTGAACTGGGGAAATTTATGGCGGCCATATTCAAGTCTTTGTTTACAATAGTTAATCTCATTGCCTGGTTGTTTTGCCGAAGCCTGGAGTAATCTGCTTTGTGAAATACACGAAATCTAAGACCGCAGACTTAAAAAGAAGTCAATTGGTTTAATTTTCTCGAAAAGACAGGTACTTAAATATTCCTTGCAGATTTCATCATTTTGACCTGAAGAAATCAAAATGTGGTACGCTGGTTTACTGTTCACAACACTTATACTTTTGTGTGTTTTAATTCAAATGTACTCTCAATGTCGATCTTGAAACAAGAAAAATCATTAATATTAGACGGTCATTATCAACTCAATTGACAAAGCTTGATAACATTAACCTGTATTAATATTTTGTGTCTTTCAGAATGTCACAAGTCTCAATACAGTTTAACCTGTATTTTTATTCTGTGTATTTTCAAAGTATCACAAATCTTTATACAGTTAACTCATAATTTTTATTCTACGTATTTTCAAAGTATCGCAAGTCTTAATACAGTTAACCTATATGCATATTTTCTGTATTTTACGAGTATCACAAGACTCAGTACACTTAACCTGCATGTATATTCTGTGTATTTTTAGAGTGTCACAAATCTTGTCAGGGCTGCGTTGGTCTTGGAGCTGCTAACTGTGTCATGTGTCAGGAAATGTACTTCAAGGATGGAGACACCTGTATAGGTGGGTGCTATGGAGCCTTCACACTTCACTGTTGTAATGGACAACACTTAAATATCTGCCCAGACGAGGCACATTAAAAGTTTTAAATTTCTTCCTCAATAGTTTGGTTTATTTCAAAAAGTTTGTGGCATCTACCACAGTTGCAGACTAAGCTTTGTTTATTGACAGATTTTTACTATTCTGCCAAGTTTACGAATTGGGGCATTTCATATTGCAAAAATGGAAGAGCGTGATGTTCAAATTAGCGGGGAAAATGGAAACTTACTTTTGTTAGATTGCAAAGGCCATGTATGATACCATAGATCTCTTTGTCTAATTCTTCTGTATGTACAGACTTTATTAAGCACGAGCCCTAGCGAGGCTCACCCTTCTAGGGATTACTATTTTTTTTTGTTTTTTTTGCACATGGATGATGGAGACCAAGACACTTTATGGCCTTGTTACTTGGTGTTACTACTTGCCACAACAATGATGTCATGTAGTTTATACTGACATGTGACAAAAATAGTAACTCTGTTGATAAACTTTTCTAGTTTGTTTATTTTCACAGATATTTAGGGACAAGACGGCATTACCAGTGCCATGGAATCAAATCCATTTTACTGTAATACTGAAATGAATTGTTATTACCATCATGCCAATTGTCAGCAAAAACAATATGGTAAAATATGGTATCATCAAATATCACAAATGTACAATAAACTTGAAGGAATTCTTACATTTTATCCAATATTTTGCACATGTTAAAGTGTTATTGTGATTTTAATCAGCATGTCTTGTTTTTATCATCTTCACTTCTTGTGATACAGTGATTCAATAAAACATTGCACAGTGTGGAAAGTTTCTTTTTGAGTCTGTGAGTTGTTTATGGGAGTCATCCAGTTCATTTATCTCTACACTCTATGTTTATTCGTCAGCCTGCCACAAGTCCTGTAAGCTGTCTTGTGCCTTTTATGGTTACACTCTGCCAGTTTTACAGCGTATCATAAGTTCAGTGAGATGTCCTGTTTCCCTATGTTTATACATTCCATCTGTTTATCTCTTTGTCAGCCTGTCACAGATCCTGTGAGATGTCCTGCACATCAGCTTCACCCAAAGGCTGCCATGTTTGTGCAAAGGGCTGGGTTTGGGATGATGACAAGGGATGTGTTGGTAAGTAGAAGTTAAAGACTTGTTTTTACATCCAGTTTATAGCTAGGTTCATGCTGGCCAGGCTTTTGGTGTTTTTACATACCAGTTTACAGTTGGGTTGATATTGGGCCAGGCCTAGGGTATTGGGCCAGGCCTAGGGTATTTTTACATGCCAGTTTACAGTTGGGGTGATATTGGACCAGGCCTAGGGTATTTTTACATGCCATTTTACAGTTGGGGTGATATTGGGCCAGGACTTGGGTATTTCCCACATGTTGTCATGAGTTGGGTTGAAGTTGAACCCAAAACAGAAGTAAGCAACGAGTGATGTATTCCCCACGCCTGAAACCTGCTCTGTCACTGAGGCCTGTTGTATGGAGGAGACAGAATTGTGTGCATAAAACACTTGTCTTAGCCGAGGATGTCATACTATATTCATGAAATTTTGCTGAGAATATATTTTGGCTGAAAGTATCAACTTTTGATCTCAAGTCCATTTGTGGTCTCAGACTGATTCTTTGTTCAATGTCAACTTAAAATTAATGCATTGTTTTATCACATATTTTGGAAAAAGTCTTGAGCACATCGCACCTAGGTTCCTTTCGAAATTGGTGTAATTCCATCCGTTCATTTGTCCGTTTTTGTCCGTTGGCCTGTCCGTCAAAATTTCCGTTTCCGGACTCTAACTCTAAAACAGTTTGTCCAATCAAATTCAAACTTGACAGGGAGATAGATCACCATCACAGCTAGGTTCCTTTCGAAATTGGTGTAATTCTGTCTGTTCGTTTGTCTGTTTTTTGTCTGTTTGTCTGTCCGTCAACATTTCTGTTTCCAGACTCTAACTCTAAAATGCTGTGTCCAATCGAATTCAAACTTGACAGGGAGATAGATCACCATCATAGCTAGGTTCCTTTCGAAATTGGTGTAATTCCATCTGTTCATTTGTCTGTTTGTCCGTCCAAATTTCCGTTTCCGGACTCTAACTCGAAAACGCTTTGTCCAATCGAATTCAGACTTGACAAGGAGATACATCACCATCATAGCTAAGTTGCTTTCAAAATTGGTGTAATTCTGTCCTTTCGTTTGTCCGTTTATAGCATAGATACAATTATGTAACCTCGATTACAAGTTTTACGTCTCTTAGCACGTTTAACACATTCACCTTAACTGGGGGACCTAACATTTCTTTCCTTGTTTCTAAATGTAATTACAGCAGTCGCTAACCTTATTGCTGCCTGCGCAACCCGCCTTTTGGGGCATCTTTGACTCTCTTGTTTCATCTAACCTGAGAAACTTACTCTTAATCTATATAATTTAAAGGTGTAAATTAAACACAGATAACATTAAATATTGACCCCTTCTATGCTAGGGTTTTTTTAGGAATTTGGGTGTAATTTTTAAACCAGGACCATACCTTTGCTTCCCTTAACAACTGATCGAGTGTTCAAACCCTGCAACCACTATATCAAGGGCTTGCAAACAGTTCCCAAGCATTTGGATTTCTGGATTTAATACAGATTATATGAGCAGATTCTATCAAAGAGTGCATATCCGCACCACTAAGTGGTTGTCTGGGATCTTTGTGACCTATTATTAGTCTCTGGTGGACTCACCAGTGAGAACTACCATACTTTTCTACAGTGATAAAAACAAGATCATTGTTATAACGTAAAATGATTAACACTTGTGGGAAAGTTTCACAATAATTTGTATGTGTCATATTGTCTTATATTTGTACAGTTACTCCAAGACTACATTGTGATTTTAATTTATATCAGGCTTATGGGTGTACTTAGTACTTTATGGTTACCGTGAAGTTCCACATGTAACTTAATTATAGCAACTTTAAGGTTACCGAATTCATGGCTAGTGTTCCATAAACTACATGATGGATTTGGTTTATATTTTTGCACATGGGTGTGCTTAAGCTCCAGGAAAATATCCAGTTGATGGTAACCTTAAGAGTCCTTCAGTTAACCTTAATCTGCTTTAAGCCTACCACTCTGGTGGCTTTATATTCAGGTATGTGGTATGGATTTCATTTATGCTTTGTACGTGGGAAACTAAGTGGACATTAGGAATACCAGACAATAACTGCCATGGTAGTGATCCTGTTTGGATTTGGAAAACTGTTAGAGTAAGAAATGTAAAATTCGCCACATATCTGAAATTCGCCACATGTGGAAACACTAATAAAATAAATGAATTGAGGTGAAATTTGTTGAATGTATAGTAGATTAAGGCTTTTTGAACTGAAAAATACCAAATTTAAGACCAAACATTTTTTTTCACAGAATTAAGTAAGGTTTTTAGAGGTGACGAAATGTAGATTTCTGACGAATTTTAGATTCCTTACTCTACACCATTAGACATATTTTAGAATTCTAGACAAATCTAGACATGGGTCAGTGGCTGCTGAAAAATATGCTGCTGACCCATCTGTAGACGTATCCCTGCATGCATGTGTTTATACTTACAGATGTGAACGAGTGCAGTGAGGGGTCAGTGACATGTGAGGAGGGACATTACTGTCAGAATCTGCAGGGATCCTACAAGTGTATGGGTAAGTCGTTAAATGGTCATCTGAATCACGTCAAAACGTGGAGTGATTGAAATGCACTGTTAATATTGATATTACTAGGTGGAATGTTGAAATGTTGTACACCGTCAAATGTGTATGGTAATGTCCGATTTAAAAACTGTTGAAAACGTTTACAAATTAACTTGTTTTAACAGAACCCATTTAGTAGATCTGTAGAATTCCCTAACGAAATAAATGTCATGAAATTCACAAGTTGTCTTATCTTTAATCCCTGGATAAGTAGAAGTATGTTAAAGGGTGTCCTTAATACTCCACCAAACAAGTTTCAAATGTATGAAGTATTTTATATTATAAAGTTAATATTATTTTTTTTATGTCTCTGAACTTTCATGAATTGTGGCATAGCGTGATGAGTACCTGTCTAATTACTGAAGTTAAGCACCATGAATGGGTGACCGCCTCAGTGCACTACTCGTGTCTCTGATGGTTTTGCGGCTCACGCTAGTAGACCAAAACCCCATTCGGCCTTGTTATTATATCCCCAGACGAAAGTCGGGGATATATTGGATTCAGGTCCGTCGCGCCGCCGCCGCCGCCGTAGAAATTTCCTTGTGGACGCGATAACTCAAAAACAAATTAATATTTTTTTTTCAAACTTGGTACACATGTTAAGGGTGCCCAAAGGAAGATCCCTATTTTAAGGTGACCTTAAACTCCCAGTAAAAAAGAACTTATGGCCACCTTAAGGTCAGAAATTGCACTTTTGGCCACTTAGAGCCCTGTAGGTCACAAACTATGATGCTCAGCTGGCTGAAATTTTACCTGACAACACATTAATATGTTCTTAGTACATGTGCCAAAAATCACGACTTTAAGTTGAGGAGAAAATTGTGTTTGAGGCCCATAAATACCCCCACTTAGGGATTTTTTGCTATACTTTTCACATATTTTGCCCTATAACTTGGAAGTGATAATTCTGATGAGTCTCAAACTGCGCTAGGTATAACTTTGATATGTAATCCTTGTCTGTAGAAAATTTTAGGGCTGTAGGTTTACCCAAAGGGGTCGACTTAAGGTCTCAAAAGTGCCCACAGAGACCCAATTTATGCACTTTTTGCCACTTTCAAGCACTGTAGCTTTCAAACTATGTCTCTCATCTAAGTTAAATATCATCTGGGAATATATCTATGTGTTTTCTTATATGTGCCCCAACATTTAGGCCTTTAATAGACAGTTAACCTGTGTATCAGGACCATAAACACCCACCCGAGTGACCCTTATAAGACATTTTTCACATCTTTTTCCCTGTAACTTGGAAATGGTAAGTCTGAGAAGTTTCAAACTGTATTAGATATATATTCTGTGTGTAATCTTAGTATGTAACAGATTTTAATCTGAAGCTTTAATTTTGAAGGTCAAATTGAGGTCTCTAAAAGGCTCCCAAAGACCCAATATTTGGACTTTTTGCTACTTTTAAGCCCTGTGACTGTCAAACTATGTGACTGATAGAGCTCAAATCTTATCTGAGAAGATATTAGTATGTTATTTTTATATGTGCCAAAAATTAAGGCTTTAAGAAGACATTTAACCTGTGTATGAGGACCATAAATCCCCACCCGAGTGACCATTTTTAGACATTTTTCACATATTTTTCCCTGTAACTTGGAAATGGTAAGTCTAAGAAGTTTCAAACTGTATTAGATGCATATTCTATGTGTAATCTTAGTATGTGACAAATTTTAAGTCTGAAGCTTTAATTTGAAGGCCACATTTAGGTCTCTAGAAGGCCCCATAAAGACCCAGTATTTGGACTTTTTGCCAATTTTAAGGCCTGTGACTGTTAAACTATGTGACTGATAGAGCTGAAATCTCATCTGGGAATACATTATTATGTTCTTTTTACATGTGCCAAAAATCAAGGCTTCAAGTAGACATTTAACCTGTGTATGAGGACCTTAAACACCCACCTGAGTGACCCTTTTAAGACATTTTTCACATATTTTGCTCTGTAACTTGGAAATGGTAAGTCTGAGAAGTTTCAAACTTTATTAGATACATATTCTATGTGTAATCTTAGTATGTAACAAGTTTTAAGTCTGAAGCTTTAATTTGAAAGCCACATCGAGATCTCTAAAAGGCCCACAATGACCCAATATTTGGACTTTTTACCACCTTTAAGCCCTGTAACTGTTAAACTATGTGATTGATGGAGCTGAAATCCCATCTGGGAATGCATTATTATGTCCTTTTTACATATGCCGAAAATCAAGGTTTTTAGTAGACATTTAACCTGTGTATGAGGGCCATAGACACTCGCCCAAGTGCCTTTTTTGACATTTTTTCCGTATTTTGCCCTGTTATTTGGAAATGCTTAGTGTGACAAGTCTTAAACTGTATTATATATAATTTTTGTTTGTTATGTATGTCCCCCAAAAAGTTTCAGATCTGTAGTTTAATTGCTAAGGTCTCTTTAACAATTGTAAAATGCCCACAGAAACCCAATTTATGGATATTATGCCACTTTAAAGCCCAGTAACTGTCAAACTATGTGGGTTATAGAGCTGAAATCTTTGAATTTTTAAAAGGAAATGCCTGTCTATTTAAATTTTGAATATTAATAATGTTATGGCTATCTTAGTCTTTTAAGAACTTATTTTTGTGTGTTATACCTCTGCTTGCTGAGTTTTTCACTTTTTAAAATGAAACTGGTTAAACATATTCAAGTAGACAAAATGGACACTTTAAGTGAGCTTTAAGTCCCAATATTAATGAAATTATATCCTTATGTAGTAAAACTAGGGGATTTTTAACCCTCAACTAGCCCAGTTTTATTCAACTTGCCTCAGTTAATTTTGGCACAGCTCCTACAGTTATGAACTCATTTCAGTTGATAATCACATACTTAAAATTCTCAATTCTTTTTGTATTTGAGTACCCCTTTTATATAGATTGTTTGTTTACCATTTATGCTCAACCCACATCCCCCACCCGGATTCCCCCCACCCACCTCTGGGACCTCCAGCTATATTGAGTGACACTAAATAAACAAAGGTATTTAATGATATCAGATGAGAAACAAAGAACTCAATGGGGTTGCAGATCTTGTGTAATAGTGAGAGAGGTGTGGAGAAGGGGAGAGGGGTGGGGGTGGGAGGTGGTGGGCTTCATTACATATAACACAAAGGGGAGTCAGAACTGAGATTGTGTCACATATTTAGGTTGCATATATATGGACCACATATATAGGTATAGAGGAAATGAATAACTGAAAACAATTTGCAAATTCTAAAAATAATATAATAAAATAATAATATAAATCATTTTTTTTTAAATAATATTTTATTTGTGAACAAATATAGAAACAGATATGCGCTTTTGGGATTATGAATTTTAGAATGGACATTGAATCATCAATCATTTAAATACTTTGAAGGAAGATTGAAAAATATGATGAGTTGAGTTAAAAATAATATTTTATTTGTCAACAAATATAGAAACAGATATGCTCTTTTGGGATTATTATTTTAGAATGGACATTCAATCATCAATCATTTAAATACTTTGAAAATAGGTTTAGAGTTATCATTGCAGGAAGATTGAAAATATAATTTGAGTTATGTATTCGGCGTCTGGGGATACACCATCTTCCTTGGGGAGATATAAACAGAGTAGATTGATGTGCTGAAGTTCATATAATAATGGGTAATTATGTTTTAAAAAATTCCCGATCAAAACCTGTGGCGTGAGTGATGACCTGTCTGGGGATATGTTGGCGCCGAGTTGGCCCAATCTAGTTAAAGTTATTAAATTTCATAAAATATAACATATGTTTGTGTATTTACTTGTTTATGTTTTTACCCCACAGCCCTTAAGGGCTGTCGGGGTATTGTTTTCACCCATGGTGTCTTGATGGGCGGGTGGGCGTGCATCCTGGTGGGTGGGCGGCGGGAAAAAGTTTGTCCGGGCTGTATCTCAGAAACTGTAAGGTGTAGGAAGTTGATACTTGATAGGGACATTGGTTAGGGGGTGCAGGTGTGCAACGTCATGGTCTGACCTTGATTTGACCTTTGACCTTGCCGTAGTGACCTTGAGTTTGAAAATCTTGTCCGGGCTGTATCTCGGAAACCGTAAGGTGTAGGAAGTTGATATTTCGCAGGGACATTGGTTAGGGGGTGTAGGTGTGCAATGTCATGGTCTGACCTTGATTTGACCTTGCCGTAGTGACCTTGACCTATAAAATCTTGTCCGGGCTATATCTCGGAAACCGTAAGGTGTAGGGAGTTGATACTTGGTAAGGACATTGGTTAGGGGGTGTAGTTGTGCAATGTCATGGTCTGACCTTGATTTGACCTTTGACCTTGCCGTAGTGACCTTGACCTATAAAATCTTGTCTGGGCTATATCTCGGAAACTGTAAGGTGTAGGAAGTTGATACTTGGTAGGGACATTGGTTAGGGGGTGTAGCTGTGCAGCGTCATGGTCTGACCTTGATTTGACCTTGCCACAGTGACCTTGACCTATAAAATCTTGTCCAGGCTATATCTCAGAAACCGTAAGGTGTAGGAAGTTGATACTTGGTAGGGACATTGGTTAGGGGGTGTGGTTGTGCAACATCATGGTCTGACCTTGATTTGACCTTTGACCTTGCCGCAGTGACCTTGACCTATAAAATGTTGTCCGGGCTATATCTCGGAAACCATAAGGTGTAGGAAGTTGATATGTGGCAGGGACATTGGTTAGGGGGTGTAGGTGTGCAACGTCATGATCTGACCAGGATTTGACCTTTGACCTTGCCGCAGTGACCTTGACCTATAAACTCTTGTCCGGACTATATCTTGGAAACTGTAAGGTGTAGGAAGTTGATATTTGGTAGAGACATTGGTTAGGGGCTGTAGGTGTGCAGCATCATGGTGTGACCTTGATTTGACCTTTGACCTTGTCGTACTGACCTTGACCTTTAAAATCTTGTTGCACCTTTGGGTCTGTCTTTTGATGCAGATTAAGCACTGTTAAAGTCATATTAGAATTTATTTAGAATTTTACTTTCATAACTTCCCATTGTAAGAGATAGAATTTCATCAAGTGAACTACAGATTTTGCTCCAACACCACACATAAGCATTCATTAAATGTATTACCACTTCTGTATGCATGGTAATATTCAAAACATCTAAACCATAATTCAGCCATGCAGATGTAGATAAAGAGTGTTGAATTCTGGTTTACTGATTAATGCTGTCATTTTGTTATTGAATTATCTTGTTTTAATACTTCATGTTTACATGCATTATCTTTCTTTTAAACATTATTTCTCCATTTAAACATTGTTGGACCTTTATATAACTGACAGTGCTCTGAAAGTATCCTGAAGTTTGTACTGGTACAGTACTTCTATATCTCATGGTGTTGAAAATATTTCCCTAGGCTGTAGGGTACGGGCATCTCTGATGCTATTTTCTGTGTATGGTGCAGTGGTGTGGGACACTGGTCCATGTACAACTATGTTCACACGGATTCAGTACTCGTTAACCTTTTCAGCATGCAGTAATTCTAATGCCATTTGTATTAGCTTGGAAGACTTTGGTCTCATTTCCTGTGTTTATGTTTATATTCATTAGATAGAAAGGCATAGGATGTGTATTCCTTTATGTTTATTCAGTATTTGCTAACCATTTCAGTATGTGATCCATCCTGTGCCACATGCAGTGGGCCAGGAGATCGCGGCTGTGTGGAGTGTGCAGAAGGATACCTGGATGATAACGGGGCTTGTAAAGGTGAGAACACAGCAGTAAGCTAGAGAAATCCCATCAGTAGTGTTTGCGTTAGGGTTATGATGTGTAGGGTAACTAGTACCAAGTGGGAAACTAAAGTTGAGATATTACATACCAGAAACAGGAGATAGCATAGAAAAAACTAGAAAGCACTCAGGGAGTGCAGACTTCCCCAGGGAATCATATTTTGGAATCCAGAATATGATCTAGATCTTTTCACAAATGTAATGACTTCTTCCTTTGGCTAGGCCCGAACCAGACAAAAATACTTCCGGGGCCATATTCTTCAAGGCTAGTCCTAATTTGGATTTTATAAGTTTTCTTAAGTGTTTACTTACTTAGATCAAAATGGTATTCATCAACATTCTTAACTTTCAGGTCACCTTATAATTATATCCCCAGACGAAAGTCGGGGATATATTGGATTCAGGTCCGTCACACCGCTGTAGAAATTTCCTTGTGTACGCGATAACTCAAAAACGGATTAATATTTTTTTTTCAAACTTGGTACACATGTTAAGGATGCCCAAAGGAAGATCCCTATTGTAAGGTGACCTTAAACTCCCAATAATAAAGAACTTATGGCCACCTTAAGGTCAGAAATTGCACTTTTGGCCACTTAGAGCCCTCTAGGTCACAAACTATGAGGCTTATCTGCCTCAAATTTTACCTGAGAACACATTAATATATTCTTAGTACATGTGCCGAAAATCAAGACTTTAAGTTGAGGAGAAAATTGTCTTTGGGGCCCATAAAGACCCCACTTAGGACTTTTTTCCTATATTTTTAACTTATTTTGCCCTATAATTTGGAAGTGGTAATTCTGATGAGTCTCAAACTGCACTAGATGTAACTCTTATATGTAATCCTTGTCTGTGAAAAATTTAAAGGCTGTAGGTTTACCTGTTAGGCCGACTTAAGATCTCAAAATTGCCCACAGAGACCCAATTTATGGACTTTTTGCCATCTTCAAGCACTGTAGCTTTCAAACTATGTCTCTCATCTAAGTGAAATATCATCTGAGAATATATCAATATGTTTTTCTTGTATGTACTCCAAAATTTAGGCCTTTAATAGACATTCCTTATTTATATATTTGATTTTATTTTAGTGATAAGATTAACTGAGCTTTTTGTATTTGATTACCCCTTTTATATTATAAGTGTTTGTTTACCATTTGTGCTGCAGCACTCCATCTCTTTGTAGTCCCACCCCCCACCCCCCACCCACCTCTGGGACCTCCAGCTATTGAGTGACACTAAATAAACAAAGGTATACAGATCTTCTGTAATAGTGAGAGAGGTGTGGAGAAGGGGAGAGAGGTGGGGTGGGGGTGGGAGGTGGTGTTTGCTTCATTATCTAATTATCTAAGACAAAGGGAGTCAGAACTGAGATTGTGTCACATATTTAGGTTGCATATATATGGACCACATATTTAGGAATTGAGGAAATGAATAACTGAAAAACAATGCAAATTCTAAAAATAATATAATAAAATAATAATATAAATAATATATGATTTTTAAATAATATTTTATTTGTGAACAAATATAGAAACAGAGATACGCTTTTGGAATTATGAATTTAGAATGGACATTCAATCATCAATCATTTAAATACTTTGAAAATAGGTTCAGAGTTACCCTTTGCAGGAAGATTGAAAAGTATGATGAGTTGAGTTAAAAATAATATTTTATTTGTCAACAAATATAGAAACAGATATGCTCTTTTGGGATTATTATTTTAGAATGGACATTCAATCATCAATCATTTAAATACTTTGAAAATAGGTTCAGAGTTATCATTGCAGGAAGATTGAAAATATGATCTGTTGAGTTATGTATTCAACGTCTGGGGATACACCATCTTCCTTGGGAAGATATAAACTTAGTAGATTGATGTGCTGAAGTTCATATAACTTTTCCCAATATTTATGGCATACAACAAATGGATTAAATAATAAATTCCCGATCAAAACCTGTGGCGTGAGTGATGACCTGTCTGGGGATATGTTGGCGCCGAGTTGGCCCAATCTAGTTCTACTTAGATTTCAAATTATCTGCAGATGTATCTTAGATTACAGAAAGTTTTTAAAATATGCAATTATTGCAGGGAATCTTGTGTTCTATTGAAAGTGATATAAAACTGTAACAATATTAAAACAGCATTTTCCATCAAGAAAATGAGCTTTTTCACCATTTATAACATAGCAGATGATTCAGTAAAAAGCAAAGGACACTTTACATAAGAATTGTTGTGGACTAAGACTCTTCCTAACTTAGATATACTGGTTTCCATGTTTACAGTACAAAGTACAAAGTAGTTTTTCTAACTTAGAATCCAAGTAATACTTAACAAAGTAGAGGTTGAAGAATACGAAATCTAAATAATACTTTGGTAAGTAGAAAACCATTCCTAACTTGGATCTAAGGTGACTTTAGCAAAGTGCTGTTGAAGAATACAACGGTTACAACCCCTGGAATAATCACAATTTGTTGGTTTTCAGACAAAGACGAGTGTGAGAACGCCAGTGCTTGTTCTGAAACTGAGGATTGCACCAACTTGGCGGGCAGCTTCAGTTGCGAGTGCAAGAAAGGATTTGTGAGGAGAGGTGGAGAATGTGTGGAGAAAGCCAAATGTGAGTACAATACGACAACTTTGTGAATATACAATAAAAATATATTACAAATGAAGCTGACATTATTGTATGAGTGTGTAGCGTGACTATGAGATTGTCCTTATGAGTGACATATTTTTGTTGTATGTCTGTAATGAGTGATGCATTGCTTTTATTATCCACCATTTTCTATAACAGAAATAGTAACAAAATATTAATCGGCACTTGTTTATGAATTTGTAACACAATTTATTTTGGATGGGTCAATATAAAAAATGTCTAGACCTTGAGGTCACCAATGTAAAACCGCTCTGATTCCAGGGCTCCACATTTTAGTACACACCAATTAAACGTAGATGTTTACTCTCACCAAAATCACACTAAGAGTCCCCAGATACATAAAATATGGGATAAATGTGTGAAAGTTACAAATTCAGATTTGTAGTTTTTACCCACAGCCCTTAAGGGCTGTTGGGGTATTGTTTTCACCCATGGTGTCCGGATGGGCGGGCGGGCGTCCGGTGCAACAGGTCTGAAACTTTACTATGTGATAGCTTACCAAAAAGTAGATAGACAACATATTTGAAAAGATTTCCCAAACTTTAATACTTTTGAAGATATCTGACATTTACTTCTGCTGTTATTTAGCTACAAATGAGAAAATAGCTATTACTCACTTATGGCATGCAATGGAACTCCAGACTATGTACCATCTTATAGCTAAGGACAAAGTAGCTGAACAACATATTTAAAGAAAAAGCTGTAACTGCAATAGTTTTTGAGTTATGAGCCCTTTACTCCAAGTAGCTAAGATTGCTATTACTCACTTATCTTTAGGCCTACGTCCACAAAACCCAAAAAATTTTCAAGGGCGTAAAAATTCATTGGGATAATTAATTTACAAAAAATCTGTAGCTGTAGTAGTTTTGGAGAAATCTGCGTGACTAACGCACACACGCACGCATGCACACACAGGTATCATTTCATAATCTCCCTCACGGGCTAAAGCCCGGCGGGAGATAATAAGGCTAGCATAGTGAGTTAAGAAAAGTGGATATTATTGAAATGCTTCAGTAAAAAAACAATGATTACTTAAGGATTAATGCAAAGGGATGGTATAAAAAATAGCTTATACCACTAGAACTATATAATATCACACCTCTTTAAGAGATTAATTTCCCCTGTGAGCAATTACAATAATTCTAGCATCGATCCAAGCTAGTACAGGTTTGAAAGTAGACCAATCTTCAAAGGAATATTACGAAACTGAATGTTACAGCCAAGTACGGACACTAACTCAGGTTATCTCGGGTTGATTTTGTACTTGTACTTAAGTACTTTACAATGTACTTGGTCCCACTCCTAATATCTATCCTTATCCCTAATTCAAGTTCACTGATCAAAATGAAAAATCAATCACATGATATAGAAAGCAATCTGTCAATTAGGTCATACTATTAAAAAACCACAAGAGTAAGCTACTCATTATACACAGCCTTCACATACTTGATCTTGTCAATCAAGCAGATGATTATGCAAGGCTATGTGTCAATTATATGACCTCATCAATTAGAAACATGAATCGTTCACTCTTAATAACCATATTTTTGAGCAATGAGAACACATGTAACAAAATAACCATAGCAATGTAACAAAATTACCAAGGATAGTAAGCTGCTCCAGTAAATAGAAAAAGAAGCATACCCTGCTCTATGTGTCCCTCTATATAAGTTAAATGCTGCTTGTGGTCTAAAAAGAAAAACGGGGTCATAATTCAGGTTTTCACAGACAACAGATTAAGTCACATCAGGACAGTCCTCGATTCTTCCCACATACGGGTTCAAACCCACGGCCTTACAGCTGAGTGCCAAGAAATTACTTGCAAATCTAGTCACCCATACAGTAACTGAGGCATGTGTAGTGAGCATTATGTGTGTGTTGGGGAGAAGGGGGGGGGGGCTGTCAAAGTTGGCTGAATTGACCCTTTGAACAGGCAAGGTCATATTAGGAGAGGGCCTCTGCCCATCCCACTTGCTGCCCTTGACACAAACCCACAATATGATGATGCAATGTAATTCAGCATTTGCCTTAAATTTGCACATGACGCAAGTTATCGGTATCCCAGAAGCTAAAATAGTTTTACATTAACAGAATGATGATATGAAAAATATACAACCCACTCATTCCTAATTTGCATAAAACAAGTTCAAAATAATGACTTTGTGCAAGGTGAGCTGAATTACCTGCAAAATACTGGGGTTGTGGACCAGTTAACTAGGGCTGCGAACGAGTACTCGAGCCTCGGTGTATGAGGCGATCTTGGCTTGTACTCGAGTCCATCTTAAGTACTCGGTTACTCGCGACGTATTGTATTATCGCCCACGTAATGAAACGTTTGTGTAAAATATGCTGCATTTCAGCATTTCCGTCACATAACATCAATTAAAGTTGTTATTTTTGGAAGGATTGCAGAATTCCCCTCCCGGAAGTAGAAAGGCGTAGGAATATCACTGAATTTTTTTCTGCAAAAATATAGTTCCTAAGTATATTGAAAATAAGAGACGTGGACAGGTAGACAGGTAGGCAGGTAGACATGTAGGCAGGTAGACAGGTTGGCTAGTAGGCAGATCGACTGGTAGGCAGGTCGGCGGGTCGGCAGGTCGGCGGGTCGGCAGGTCATTATTAGGGACATACCAAAAAATCCATTCTCTATGTATATTTAGAGCACAAATTCCCCAGAAATCAAAATTATGTTATTATTCATATATAAATGTTTTTTTTAAAGATTATCATAACATTTTTGTCATAAAATTTTTTGTCTAAAGTAATAAATTGAAATTTCCTTTTCTTCTGTGAAATATATTATCAATGTGCCGACCTCCCTACCTGTCTACCTGCCGACCTGTCTACCAGCCGACCTGTCTACCTGTCTACCTGCCTACACGTCTACTTACTTATTTACATATTTATTAATTTGTATTATTTTATTTCATTTTATTTATTTTTATTGCATATATATACAAATATATATCTACATATATATATATAGATAGATATGTGACGGAACTACTTTCAGCTATATCCGGGAGGGGAATTCTGCAATTTAGCCCTATTTTTGCTTGAAAACCTATAATTTACTCCATAATCTATAATATCTGGTTAATTAGGGGATGTTTTTCTTCAAAAGTTTCGTTTCCGGAATCGACTATTTGTTTACAGAAGACTTCTAATGGTGGGAACTAAATCTCGCGGTTACTCGAATTCGGGCCGGTTTTCAGAGGGCGAGTACTCGATGCCGTTTTTTTGTACCCGTCACAGCCCTACAGTTAACACTATGTTATAACAGCAGAAACTCCATTATCTGAGCATGTCACCTGCAGAATTATTTCTATGATGTCTCAGTGTTTGAATTTGTACTGATTATTTCAATATAATTCCGATTCTCTTTGGTTCACAAAATTACTGGTTTATAAGCAAAATCAAGATACTTGGATGGTAGAGATTCTGTTATTTCATTAACAAACTCATAACAAAGATACTAACATCATTATATCCCCAGACGAAAGTCGGGGATATATTGGATTCAGGTCCGTCGCGCCGCCGCCACCGCCGTAGAAATTTCCTTGTGGACGCGATAACTCAAAAACAAATTAATATTTTTTTTTCAAACTTGGTACACATGTTAAGGGTGCCCAAAGGAAGATCCCTATTTTAAGGTGACCTTAAACTCCCAGTAAAAAAGAACTTATGGCCACCTTAAGGTCAGAAATTGGCCACTTAGAGCCCTGTAGGTCACAAACTATGATGCTCAGCTGGCTGAAATTTTACCTGACAACACATTAATATGTTCTTAGTACATGTGCCGAAAATCACGACTTTAAGTTGAGGAGAAAATTGTGTTTGAGGCCCATAAATACCCCCACTTAGGGATTTTTTGCTATACTTTTCACATATTTTGCCCTATAATTTGGAAGTGGTAATTCTGATGAGTCTCAAACTGCGCTAGGTATAACTTTGATATGTAATCCTTGTCTGTAGAAAATTTTAGGGCTGTAGGTTTACCCAAAGGGGTCGACTTAAGGTCTCAAAAGTGCCCACAGAGACCCAATTTATGCACTTTTTGCCACTTTCAAGCACTGTAGCTTTCAAACTATGTCTCTCATCTAAGTTAAATATCATCTGGGAATATATCTATGTGTTTTCTTATATGTGCCCCAACATTTAGGCCTTTAATAGACAGTTAACCTGTGTATCAGGACCATAAACACCCACCCGAGTGACCCTTATAAGACATTTTTCACATCTTTTTCCCTGTAACTTGGAAATGGTAAGTCTGAGAAGTTTCAAACTGTATTAGATATATATTCAGTGTGTAATCTTAGTATGTAACAGATTTTAAGTCTGAAGCTTTAATTTTGAAGGTCAAATTGAGGTCTCTAAAAGGCTCCCAAAGACCCAATATTTGGACTTTTTTGCTACTTTTAAGCCCTGTGACTGTCAAACTATGTGACTGATAGAGCTCAAATCCTATCTGGGAAGATATTAGTATGTTATTTATATATGTGCCAAAAATTAAGGCTTTAAGAAGACATTTAACCTGTGTATGAGGACCATAAATCCCCACCCGAGTGACCATTTTTAGACATTTTTCACATATTTTGCCCTGTAACTTGGAAATGGTAAGTCTAAGAAGTTTCAAACTGTATTACATGCATATTCTATGTGTAATCTTAGTATGTGACAAATTTTAAGTCTGAAGCTTTAATTTGAAGGCCACATTTAGGTCTCTAGAAGGCCCCATAAAGACCCAGTATTTGGACTTTTTGCCAATTTTAAGGCCTGTGACTGTTAAACTATGTGACTGATAGAGCTGAAATCTCATCTGGGAATACATTATTATGTTCTTTTTACATGTGCCAAAAATCAAGGCTTCAAGTAGACATTTAACCTGTGTATGAGGACCTTAAACACCCACCTGAGTGACCCTTTTAAGACATTTTTCACATATTTTGCTCTGTAACGTGGAAATGGTAAGTCTGAGAAGTTTCAAACTTTATTAGATACATATTCTATGTGTAATCTTAGTATGTAACAAATTTTAAGTCTGAAGCTTTAATTTGAAAGCCACATCGAGATCTCTAAAAGGCCCACAGAGACCCAATATTTGGACTTTTTACCACCTTTAAGCCCTGTGACTGTTAAACTATGTGATTGATGGAGCTGAAATCCCATCTGGGAATGCATTATTATGTCCTTTTTACATATGCCGAAAATCAAGGTTTTTAGTAGACATTTAACCTGTGTATGAGGGCCATAGACACTCGCCCAAGTGCCTTTTTGGACATTTTTTCCGTATTTTGCCCTGTTATTTGGAAATGCTTAGTGTGACAAGTCTTAAACTGTATTATATATAATTTTTGTTTGTTATGTATGTCCCCCAAAAAGTTTCACATCCGTAGTTTAATTGCTAAGGTCTCTTTAACAATTGTAAAATGCCCACAGAAACCCAATTTATGGACATTATGCCACTTTAAAGCCCAGTAACTGTCAAACTATGTGGGTTATAGAGCTGAAATCTTTGAATTTTTAAAAGGAAATGCCTGTGTATTTAAATTTTGAATATTAATAATGTTATGGCTATCTTAGTCTTTTAAGAACTTATTTTTATGTGTTATACCTCTGCTTGCTGAGTTTTTAACTTTTTAAAATGAAACTGGTTAAACATATTCAAGTAGACAAAATGGACACTTTAAGTGAGCTTTAAGTCCCAATATTAATAAAATTATATCCTTGTTTAGTAAAACTAGGGGATTTTTAACCCTCAACTAGCCCAGTTTTATTCAACTTGCCTCAGTTAATTTTGACACAACTCCTACAGTTATGAACTCATTTCAGTTGATAATCACATACTTAAAATTCTCAATTCTTTTTGTATTTGAGTACCCCTTTTATATAGATTGTTTGTTTACCATTTATGCTGTAGCACTCCATCTCTTTGTAGTCCCAACCCACATCCCCCACCCGGATTCCCCCCACCCACCTCTGGGACCTCCAGCTATATTGAGTGACACTAAATAAACAAAGGTATTTAATGATATCAGATGAGAAACAAAGAACTCTATGGGGTTACAGATCTTGTGTAATAGTGAGAGAGGTGTGGAGAAGGGGAGAGGGGTGGGGGTGGGAGGTGGTGGGCTTCATTACATATAACACAAAGGGTAGTCAGAACTGAGATTGTGTTACATATTTAGGTTGCATATATATGGACCACATATATAGGTATAGAGGAAATGAATAACTGAAAACAATTTGCAAATTCTAAAAATAATATAATAAAATAATAATATAAATAATTTTTTTTTAAATAATATTTTATTTGTGAACAAATATAGAAACAGATATGCGCTTTTGGGATTATGAATTTTAGAATGGACATTGAATCATCAATCATTTAAATACTTTGAAGGAAGATTGAAAAGTATGATGAGTTGAGTTAAAAATAATATTTTATTTGTCAACAAATATAGAAACAGATATGCTCTTTTGGGATTATTATTTTAGAATGGACATTCAATCATCAATCATTTAAATACTTTGAAAATAGGTTTAGAGTTATCATTGCAGGAAGATTGAAAATATAATTTGAGTTATGTATTCGGCGTCTGGGGATACACCATCTTCCTTGGGAAGATATAAACAGAGTAGATTGATGTGCTGAAGTTCATATAATAATGGGTAATTATGTTTTAAAAAATTCCCGATCAAAACCTGTGGCGTGAGTGATGACCTGTCTGGGGATATGTTGGCGCCGAGTTGGCCCAATCTAGTTGTGTAACGAGTCCAAAAGCCATTGTACAGCTATGTGGACATTCTGGTGTGCTAGAAATATAGTTCTGATCTTTTCAGATTTCTCATAGCAGGATTCTGCTTTGCTTTACTGTGATTATATCAGCTGCTTTCATGTGATCTCAAAAATGCAAAGTACTTTCCCTTTTTCAGTCCCTGGATATTGAAACTTACACAAATGGCAAGAATACGATGTGGTTTAATCTATTCTTTGTTGACTTTAAACATTGGTAGCCCATAAGAAATTATATACGTTTCTATGATAGATATTTCTTTTGCAATTTTGTATCATCTTCCTTTTCTTACTTTCTTGTACATCTATAACCTGAGCCTCAAGTTGCTGTTTTGCTTGCCAGTCTCTCTGTGTTGTTGGTGCTTTGTGTCATAGAGAAGTTAAGTTTACACCTGTTTATTTGATACGTCTGTGGCTTTATTTGCTGTCCACTTACCAAAGTCTTTTGACCTGTACTCAACTGCTGCAACATAAGGTGACATGCCCTCAGTCTGGCGAGTCTTGCCTTCCTGTTCTAGATTTCTATTTTGAGTTGGTGTATGTACATATCTATTGGTCCCTGACATCAGAGGCAACATGTCTGACTCCTGGTTCTACTCCTGTACACAACATTACAATACCATCAAATAAAGTTCAAAGAAAGATTCAGTTTGTGTTTGCATGAAAAGAACATTGATACTTTTCCTGTTTAGATAAATTAAATCTCTAATACCAAGGTTGGCAATTCTTAAAATCTGATATGTGTGTCTACGATTCACTGTGATCACACTCCCCATTTATTAAGACTGAAACAGTTAATCATTATAACTGATTATTAGGTTACCATGGCACTAGTCAATGCCAATATTGCGAAATACATGTAGGCAGACGGTTTTCTTCTGTATATCACCACATGGGGGATTTACGCGATCGTTGAAACTATGAATATTTCGAGTTCATAGCTTAAAAGGTATCAAATTAAAGCTTTTTATCTATATTTCATGTTTAAAGTATATAAATATAGCATAATTGCATGATTACCCCACCATTTGGGTAAAGTTTATACTTTTCTAGCATCTCGCGAGCTGCCATATTGCTTGTTCACATCCAGAACACATGTCTATGTGACGTTTTCAGGATTTCTCAAACATGCTAAACTTTGGAAACAGTTAATCAGTTAGTTGACAGTTAATTCAAATGACTACCTGCCAGTTTTTCTAATCGCTTCAGCCTTTATAATTCTCAAGATAAATTTTTCAACTGTTAAAATTACTCTTTGAATTATATGATCACAGGGTGGTTTGGGAGGGACAGACGAGTTAACGTGGCAGAGTGAGACTAGGTGGGACTTCCTCTAGTTTTTCTAGTACATTCCTCATGTATTGATTGTTGTGGAACATCTCTGTTGTTGTTTTGTTATCCACTGCTCTGTCTATCTCTCTCTCTGTCTTTTGTCTTGTCGTTGTAGATGAAAAGAAACCCGATAAGTCCCCCAAAACAGCCAAGTCCTCGCAGAGTAGGAAGAGGCGACGTAATCTCTCGCTGGATGCCCTGCAGTATTTCATTGCACTCTTTGGGTTTTGTGGCGTTGGCTATTTATTACGACGTAGCTTTGTGGCTCAGACTTTATTTGCTTGTGTTTTCTTCCTGTATATTCTGTGGTTCAGTATGAGATTTGACATTCCTTCTAGTTTAAAGCAGTCTGCCAATAAAGAGTTGTGATATTGATATTGTAAATAATTATATAAAATAAATGCAATATATGTAATAATATTTAAAGAGGGGGAGTGTTCTTTGAAGGTTTGGCCCTCATTAAATATAAACAAAGTGCTGGTTAACAAGATTTCTTTTTTTCAAATTGAGCTTAGCCCAGACAAAAAACTAAGCTGAGGTTACTCCTACCAATCAGAATCTTCTGAATGTTATAACCACTGTACATCTGTTAGAAACAACCTAAGTCAACCAAATTCTAACAGTCTTACATTCCAATCAAAACTTGGAACCTTCAGTCAGACTGTGGCTAATAGGAAAAAATGTCAAGTCTTTGGTTTGAGAAACAAAAGGTTAGCTGTAAGAGGTTTTTGTGAATCTGTCAGGATCTGTGTATTGAAGTTGTAGATCTGAGAATTGTATACGGCTGGTTTTTGTATGTGACTTTTCCTGTTATGCATTTTATGAATTTAAAAATGTTTCCTGAGGACATTTCATATTTCAAGTTATGGCTCATGTACGCTTGTATCTCTGTATTCACCATGTCAGTGACAATTGAACCAAACACGAGAACAAGTTTTGATTTTGGAAAACTGCCTGACCTTTGACCTTTTGCATTTGTTTATTCTGAAATATTAGTTGTAGTTCAGTATCTTGTGTGATCAATTATGTCTGTCTGCTTCTCAGTATGCTTCTATAGAGATGTGATTGTAAAGGATTGTTATTATATCCCCAGACTAAAGTCGGGGATATATTGGTTTCACGTCCGTCACACCGCCGCTGTACGTTTTGACTTGTGTGCACGATAACTCGAAAACGCTTTCACGGATTTCATTCAAACTTGGCACACACATATTTGGGTCAGGAGAGGAACCCTATTTTAAGGTGACGTTAAACTCCCAATAATAAAGAGCTTATGGCCACCTTAAGGTCGGAAATTTGACTTTTTGCCACTTAATGCCTGCTAGGTCACAGACTATGTGGCGTATCTGGCTCAAATTTTAGTTTATTTTACCTGGCAACACATTACTATATTTTCCTTACATATACCAAAATCAAGACTTTATGTTAAGGTTAAAATTGTTTTTCAGGCCCATAAAGACCATACTTGAGACTTTTTTTTTCGACATTCTTCCCATATTTTCCCCTAAAACTCAAAAGTGGTAGGTCTGACAAGTCTGTAGCTGTAGTAGATACTACATATAACATCTACATGTACTGCAAGTCTGTGAAAATTTTTAAGTCTGTAACTTTAATTTTAGGGTCACCTTAAAGTCTCTAAATTGCCCACAGAGACCCAATTTCTGGACTTTTTGCCACTTTGAAGGCCTATAGCTGTCAAACGATGTGACTGATACAGCTGAAATCTCATCTGGGAATATGTGATTATGTTCTGTTTACATGTGAGAAATATCAAAGCTTTAAATAGACGTTTAACCTGTGTATGAGGACCATACCAACATCCACCCAAGTGACCCTTTTACGACATTTTCAACATATTTGGCCCTGTAACCTGGAAATGGTAAGTCTGACACATCTCTAACTGTAGTAGATATAACTTCTACATGAAATCATTGTCTGTCAAAAATTTTAAGTCTGTAACTTTAGTTTTAAGGTCGTCTTAAGGTCTCTTAAATGCCCACAGACCCCCAATTTATTGACTTTTTACCACTTTTAAACCCTATAACTGTCATAATATGCATCTGATACAGCCGAAATCTCATATGGGAATATATTAATATGTTCTATTTCCATGTGCCAAAAACCAAGGCTTTAAGTAGATATTTAACATGTATGTGAGACCCATGAATAATCCACTCAGAGGACTGGTTTTTTTTAAAAATAGTTTAAATAATTGTGAATCACAAAAAAAGGGCACTGCAAAAAATACCCAGTGAAAGTGGTGTCAGAGATGGCCTGTCTGGGGATATGTTGGCGTCGAGTCGGTCAAAATCTAGTTTTAGAGTCTGTGTGTATAAATAGAAGATGTGTCAGCCATGTCTTGCCAGTTTCTCTGGATATTCTGAACTGAACTGTTTGTATGTTTTTTTTAAATTTCTCTAAAACTAGTGTTGATATCATGTATCAGTACTTTAATATCGATCGTCAATGTTTTTTTTTTTGTGTGTTAGTCATTCTAAGGTATTGGTAAAGAATTTTCTCATCACAGTTGTTGTAATGTATATCTGCTGAACAATTAAGTCCTAAGTTATGACTTGCATGCACTAACTTCGAGGTATAATCTGAAATTTTTTATTTGTTTTGTAAGAGCTTTATAACAATGTTTTGTGAAAGGTATACTGATTTTATATGCATTGTACAAAATAACATTTGGGTAAAATTTATTTTTATGTAGAGGGATGCATTTTATTCATAGAGAGAGAGACAATATTTCAATGAAAATTGATGTAGAAAACTGAATTGAAATTTTTAATATTAGAATTTTGACTCAATACATTCTCTAGAAGCGTGTTGAGTAATATTTCCTTGAAAAGAAAAATATTTCTACCTACAAAACAGTTAACCATACTAACTGAACATTAGATTACCCAAGCATTAGCCGGCGCCAATGCTGAAACAGTGAACTGTTACGTTTATCAGCTCATTGGATTTTACGTGATCGTTAAAATTCTTAATAGTCTAAATCGTAAAAGTTACTAATTCAAAACATTTTATCATTGCACATATAAAATATTATATTTATTTGCAAATCAATATTTTGTTATTAAATCAATATTATATATTGCAATATCTACATCTGGGGCACATTTGCATCTGACATTTTCCGGAGTTCCACTCTCTCCTGAGATACTATATATCAGAAACAGTTAACCAGTCAGTCATTTGCTTTATGCAAGCATTTACCAGCCTATCAAATCATGCCAATTGTCCTCGCCTCACCTCACAAAGGAACTGGTGTCTTTATTGTCCACATGACCTGTATTTGACCTAAATAGGGGGTCATGGAGACTAAGACAATTTTTTGTATCTACCTGTACCACTTATTAATATGCATTATGGGCGTTAGAAATCTGTTGTCAAGTGCCACTTTTTCGTTTAATATTTCTTAGACTGTGCAAGATTTGAATATGTTGTATGCATCATTAGAAAGGTATTTTTACACACTCTATGCAGAAATGGCAGAGAAAATCCCAAACTAAATATTGATTTTTTTGTTATATTCATTGGTTCCCTTATATATATGACAACCTTTTTTCTGTATTGTTTCTTTAAAAATGGATTTATTTTACTTATTAATCATACAAAATGGTGGATAATAAAAAAGTAAAACATCCCTCATTACATATACGTGAAAAAAAATATATCAGTCGTGAACATTATTGATATAATACTCATGCTGCACACTGAGTCTCATAAGATATTGTCGTCTTCATTTGTGTGTTTTTATATATCAAATTCAGGAAGTTTTTCCCCCTTTGTTTACTTCTACTTAAAAGTAATTCTACTTACAGAGTTCTACTGAAAGGGGTGTCATATGTGAATGTCACATGCAGAGTATTACATGTCATTATAAAATATTGTTAAGTATTAAGTAATTGGTAAAGTTTATCATAAAAGTTATAAAAGTATGACTTATCATAAATTATGATGCCTCTGAATTGAATCTAGTCCGTAATTAACGTGCCAGTTTGAGAGATACAAACTGCATAATATCTTAAAAACTACCATGTGGTGACTGCAATAAAACTTATTATTAATTGTAATTAGACAGATACTTAAAGACTTCTATGCAGCAATATTTTAAACTGTGTGACTCTGGACTTTTAGCAGGGTTCATGTCTACAAAAAAATAAAGAATTTTTCTCTTTAATTTTACAGAATTTTCTTTTGTTTTTACATCTTTGAAAGCCATCTCACACAGATTATTGTTAATTAACAACACAGGTGTCTGCTCTGATACTGAGAAACGTACAGTCAATTAGTCAATCAGTCAGTTACCATGTATATAGTTAATTATAAGTACTGAACTAGTTTAAAATGCTGCAGAATATAGACAATGGAAATTATTGATGATTAATGCATTGACAATGTTCATAGAAATTTGATAGTTTACTTGAAAACTACCTCGAAAACAGAATGTGATTCAAAAGTTTGAAATCGGACCTCTGCAGAAGATTTACAACTCGCCAACATGTCATAGATGATTACTGTTTTCACCCAACAATAAAATATGTGTCATATTGAGAATATTGTGAAATTATCAAAAATATCTGCAATATGTTTTTATGATATCTTAACTGTTAAAGGCTTTATGGTAGGCTGCTATATTGATTCACTTTGGAAATTATTAGTCACATGATCGAACTAAATTAAAGTGCTTTGGTCTTTAGAGATACCAAACATGGAACCCAAATTGTGACAATGATCTCATTGCAATAATAATGATTTTACTGTGTGAAATGTGAAAAAAATAATTCATACAAGTATATTTTGTGAAAAAGAAAAACAGTCAAATTTTGTAGTTTTATTTATCAACAAAAGAGGTTCTATTTAAAGTTATTTTGTAAAACTCTATGTTGTATATTTCTTATGAAGAGTTTACAAGGATAATTTTATTACGCTACAAGAGCTTACCATGTGGGACTGATTGCTGTTCTCGGATGGCCGCAAGGCAACAGGCCAACGTCTAAGAAAAATAGACATTTATTGTTGGCCGTAGCCTCAAGTTTTCCTCTCGTGGTGAACTAGTAGGACGAAAGGTCAAACTTCACCACGAGAGGACAGCTTGAGGCTACGGCCAACAATAAATGTCTATTTTTCTTAGACGTTGGCCAGATGCCTTGCGGCCATCCGAGAACAGCATTCAGTCCCACATGGTAAGCTTGTAGCTTATAAAAGCTTCCTTTAAGTAATTAAAATTTTCAAGTCTATATTATAAACTCTGTGTTCAAGTATTTTACTCCATTTGTTTGTCATAAATAAAACATTTTTTGTTAAGTGTTGACTCTTTTCATTACTTCCTCAAAAATTGTCTTGCTGAAATAAATCAGTCTTGCTGGAACCTGAATACTAGGACCGTGAAACAATGAGATAATGAATATTACAGAGTACAAAATGAAGAAAAGAATACTCTTATTAAAAATTGCCAGTTTGCAGATATTCCCAGGGTTTGGTGGAAAATAACTTAAGTTCTGATGTGTTAAAAATAAACAATCCATGTTATATTGATGTTGCACAATGATTTTTAAATAAAGCAGAATCTTTACCTGTTTGCACTGTGTATTGGATCGAGAGGAGAATGTACATCTGACTACGTACTCCGGGTATTGGGTTAAGAGGTGGATGTACATCTAAGTACTCTGTGTATTGGATTAAGAGGTGGATGTATATCTGACTAAGTACTCTGTGTATTGGGTTAAGAGGTCTATGTACATCTGACTAAGTACTGTGTGTATTGGGTTAAGAGGTGGAAGTACATCTAAGTACTCTGTGTGGTGAAGATATATCTGACTAAGTACTCTGTGTATTGGGTCAAGAGGTGGATGTATATCTGACAGGATGTTCTCATAAAGTTGGCTTGCTACAAATGCTGCAGTTAGAGTGGAAATTGTAAAGTGATATCTCAATACACCAGAAATATACTTCTACTGAAACAGAATTCCCCACAGCAGGATCAGTTTCAGCTGGAAACCATTCTAAGGATACAGTATTGACTTGTACTCGTAAGAAAACTCTGCATAACAGAGTTCTAAGTAAAAGGGATTGGCTGTGTACAGTACACTTGTTTTGTGGGTAACAGACTCGCCCCATATCACTCAGGCCATGAGTTCAAATCCAAGCACCAACCTAAACTTGGCAGATACTTTTCTATACACCAGGTTTTACAGCATAAAATGGTGACCAACTGGTAGTATGCGCTGCTTCACTCCATCGCAGTGGCTACATCATGTTGAGATTTGACTTATACAATTTGTTGAAAAGAAACATGAAAAACCAATCAATCCATCAGTCTAAAGAATCCTATGTCACATGACAAACTTTTCAAAACTATTTCACACATTGGTTAGTATTGATCTAGGTGTCAGTCAGTTGAAACAAGTCCTTGAATACTTCTCAGTGTTCATTGTCTCCTTCCAAACAGTGCTGGGAATTTTCAAAAACCCGTCAGTTCAAAACCTGCGGTGCAATACAAATATGAAAATATAAATACCTTTAATCAGTGCTCAGTGTCAAGTGAGTTCATATCTTATTAAAGGCCCACAAGTTTTTCCATGTGTAGAGAAAGTGCCATATTAAAGTATTGACATCGCACTTAGCTCACATCATTTCCAACACATTGGAGTTTTCATCCTTGCCTTAATAAACGAAATGACATGTGTTGATTATATTTTCATCAAATGTGATAGCAGAGGTCTGAGTGAAATTGAATGACCTTGAACCCCCAGTCTTTCAGGTTTAAGAGCAAGATATAGTTCATACTAAAAGGGCTGTTAAAAAGTAGTGGAGATACTGAAGGGTAGATCAAAGGTCAGAGTCGGGGTGTATGTCCCATTTAACGGAAAGGGTCATATTGGGAGAGGTCCTCAGCATTGTCACTTTTTAAGGTCAGACCCACACAGAGTTGACTGCCTGTGATTAGCTTTTAAACCTGCTAACCACAAGGCCAGCGAGGACCTGTGCTACAAGGGTGGAGTCATGTGGATATTTTGGGAGACAGGAATGAATACAAGAGTATTCTTTTTCACTAGAACAATAGCAACTTTGAATATATTCATATTATTCACATTAAAAACTGACACACAATGGATAAATCTGTTACTTTGCAATGAAAAATGGTACACACAGTTGCATTTATTGTTAGAAACAGTATTTGTTGTGGATTAATGAGAAGAGTAAAGAAGGGAAATTCGAGGTAGAGTACCTATATTCAAACATTTCAACTTGTGACAGCCCTGTTTCAGATCCAAAGATAATCAACTTCTGTCGATGTAAGTTTGAGCCCAAATCCACACCCATAGGTCCACTTTATAAAGTGTTGTAGACATTTGTGTAACCGTTAATAAGCCTTATGACTGCTTGCAGAAGTTACAATGTTCCCTCTACAGGGCCAAGGTGGTGCAGTGGCAACACACTCGCCTCCCACCTCTGAGGTCTGCGGTTCAAACCCCGGACCCTATGTGGGAAAGTTGGTAGTTGCTTACCGATGGTCGGCAGTTTACAGTACAGAACCTTGACCAAATGTATGTACTGGTTTCCTCTGACCATAAAACTACCCGTGGTGATATGACCTGTACAGTGTTAAAAGCAACATTTAAACCCAAATAACTAACGTTCCCTCTGCAATCAACCTTTCACAGACACATTAACTTCACACCCAGCACTCACAGTACAATCTCCATACACTCACATTACACTCACATTACACTCACATTACACTCACAATGCTCCCCATTTTTGTCCTGTTAACAATACAATGTCAAAATACTTATGATCCATAAATAACGGGGTATATACTGATCCATAAATAACTAGATATATATATACACCATGTATATATATATTTTTGGAAATCAACAGTCACTTTTGCAAGAGTAAAACCAGCTGTTACCCTAACCAAACAGATTTTACTGTGTATTAGATTACAGTAGGACTTTGTTTATTGTAGCCAAAAAAGAAGAGGTACAAGTGGAGAAAGTCGTCACTACTGGTCCTTACAAAGGACCCGGAAACTGCAACACGTGTAAAGACATTGTCAAGAAAATATTTGAGGTAAGACGCATCACTTGCTGATGTTATTAGACTTGCAAAGATATTTGCAATCTTGTCGACGTCATCGTTAAAAATCCTGAAGACATTTGATCATTTTCTCCCAACCTGGAAGTTTATGAATGTCTGTTCGTGGAGGGTAAACTGGTTGTAATCTATTGCATAGGATTGAAAGCCCTGGATCTTTAGAGAAAGAAGAAGAATAAACAGTATCTCTGCTTTTCTGTCTTTTGCATCTAGATTCTGTCTTTAAGATAGAGATTAAGTGCTATAAAAGCACTCTCAGGATTGAAATCTTGTCAATTTAATTCTAGGTGAATTAATCAAATATTTGTTTTTGTTACATTTTGCTTAAAATAGCAGCAATGTTTGGCAATTTTCTTCCTGTAAATAGAGGTTTGACATTCTCTGCTGAGAGACAAGCTATTTTTTTTCTCACATAGTATCTGCAGTGTGCTGAGTTCTCCTGTGTTGGGAAGATATTCGCTCAGCAGCAACATCTGCAAAAATTTGCACTAAAAATATCATCAAGTACATGTATATATAACCATGTATTATGTTTACATACATCTATAACAATATATCTAATGACATTACATTTTTTCCATTCAGTTCTTTGTTTATTCCCAGACTCATTTGAAATTTCTTTGAAGCTTTGATTTCCTAAAAAACCAGCAAACGTAAGGATGGAGCTTTTTGCCCGATATCTTTTCATACTGTTACTTTCTTTCACTTCACCAGAGTAACAAATACGTACTGTGTTTGCAGGGTATCGCTTCTACTGACAAGAAGAATTTTGGAGGAGGTAACACAAAGTGGGAGGAACAGAAGCTTGGATCTTATACCTACAGGTAGGGGGAAGTCAGATACTGTGTCTGACTTAATAAAAACCTGTCTGTAATCGCTGCTCCTTCTAGGGAGTTCAAAGGTCATAGTCTGTTAGGGGTTAACGTTCCATTCAAGTTGATTCAACAGCCAGGGTCATATTCACAAAAGCTCTTATCTTAGTCTAATAGTCTTAAATCTAATGCTTTTGTCATCACTTTGAACAAAAACTCATGATATTTATCTGTATGTTAGAGCAATTCACAAGAACATCAAAGTACACGGGGCTTCCTGTATTGTCTAAATGTGTTGGAAGAGCAAGTGTAAAGTTCAATGATAAATTAATAGATATATATTAATAAAAATTAATCTTTGTTCATTAATAACAAAGTATTTGTAAAATGCCAAAATTAAAATTCTGTGACTCGGCACTAGAGTTATCAAGCCAGCCTCACATAGGAAATGTCCAAATTCTAAAAACATTTTGACAACCTAATCAAACTGCAATTATACTTAATCTTTATGACCATAAATTATGAGTCATTTGGAGAAAAATTCAGGGGATAGGTGTTGTGTTGGAAAGTCATAACTCCAAATATTTCATACTGGTTAGTCACTAGAGTAAGAAATCTAAAATTCGCCACATATCTGAAATTCGCCACATGTGAAAATACTAATAAAATAAATTAATTGTGGTGAGATTTGTTGATTGTATAGTAAATTAAGGCTTTTTGAACTGAAAAATACCAATTTTTAGACAAAAACATCATTTTCTTCATAAAATCAACTAAGGTTTTAGAGGTGGCGAATTTTAGATTCCTGGTGAATTTTAGATTTCTTACTCTAAGTACTATTTGTGTTGACACCAAATAACCATTGATTTTATAACACTACCAAAACTCTTAAGCTTCATATTCTAAAAGGCAATGAAAACAATAAATATTTGAAATAAAATGAAAATATATGGCCATAATCTGTAAACTGGAGCAAATTTGCTGTTTTCCAGAAAGGATGTGGGCGATATAAGAAGTATATGGTACTTCCAGTTTTATGTGAATGCATAAACAGTAGACAAAACATGGCTGTAGTTGGATTATTTTATGTGACAATATGCAAGTATCTGATGGATTCAGACCTTTTGCCATAATTGAATACATTCAGTGATTATTTGTACTTTAAAATATTATAGCAATGTATAGCACTATTCTAGCTGTTGTCGATAAGTCAGCCAGTCGTGACTTCCCTAGTGTTATGTTGCGTTAATTGTATCTCATGAATACCTTTTGCTCATATCTAATAATAATTGAAACATTTATGTAGCGCAAATTGATAAAGATCCTCTAATGTGCTTGAATCCAAAACAGGCAGAAGTCATGACCCAGTAAGCGTGTCTCAGACTGGGCTGTGGTAAACCTTAATTTATAAATCTCATTGAAAAACAAATTTTTATATGCAAAACCATGAAGACTGCTCATCACCCCTGCAAAGATTCAAAACACTGTTTTTCTTTCATTATTTACTATGTAACAACATTAGAACAGTTACTGATCTGATGAATTTTTTACAACCTTTTAACAACATAATAATTATATATATATAAATATATCTGGGGAGATTTTGTTAAATGGTAAAATCAACCTATTCCAAAATGTATTGATCTTTAAATTAAGCCCTAAGCTAGATATAGCTGAATCTAATTGTTTCCAGACAGTTACAAACTTATGTAATTCTTATACAGCCTCATAATTTCTTAGTTTATTGTATATTTCAATAAACAAGACAACTCTATTATAATTAAGCGGCCCGTCAGGGACGCTTATTTGTTTTCACCGAAGTTCGACTGATCGCCGCCGCCGCCGGGTTATGGTCTCCCTTGAATAACTTCTTAGCCTTTCAAATTTTTCTTTCCTTCTTATCTTTCTTTAAAACTATAGGGGCGGGAAAAAGTTTTGAGATACTTTGCGCAGACCTTAAGCTTTACTTAAGGTAACCTTAAGCATAACTCCAAAACACCTCATCATCGCGTTTCGGAAAAAAGCAGACACACCTGTGCTATAAAATTTATCAGGTACATTCTAGACAAAATTTCCAAGGTCGGAAAGGATTTTCTCATCAATTGGACCATAGATGCCTGAATGGGAGGCGTTTTATTTTTGTAAATTTTTTAAATATGGGTACTTGGTCTGTATCTCAAAAACGGTCAGGATTTCGGCGTTTTGTTGGAATAACTTATTCAGCTACTTTTTGATAATCTTTCACATGCCGAAGTTTTAGCCCTGTATCTGCAATTTTAAGGTCACCTTAATGTCAAAAAAGGGAGTTTTAGCCCTCCAGTTCACTTAGTTTTTCACTTTTTTTCAACCAAACTTGGCACATATATTAAGATTTGCCAAAGTAATATCCTGACTTTATGGTGACCTTAAACTCAAAATGTTAATGGACATATGGCCTGCTTAAAGTCATCAAATTGGAATAAAATGCTCTGGCTCCTTTCGTTTTCCATTTTTTTATATCAAAATTATCACTGGTATTAAACTAGATAAAAATAATACTTATGGTCACCTTTAACTCTCAGTATGAATGAAGTTGTAGCCACCTTAAAGTGAAATAAGGGGGTTTTCAGCCTCCAAGTATCTTATTGTTCGACTGACCTCAGTTAAACTTTGCACACTTAATAAAGGATGGCAAACCAAAGGGTTGTCCTGATTTTAAGGTGATCTTAAACTGTTAATATAATTTTGGCCCCCCTAAAGTCATAACATTTGAATAAAGCCATCTGGCTCCTTTCTTTTTCCATATCTAACATATATTGATATTGAAGGGACATTCTCATATTATGGTCACCTTAAAGTCGCAATATGAATGAAGTTATGGTCACATTACAGTGAAAAAGGAAGTTTCAGCCTCCAGCTATCTTATTGTTCAACTGACCCGAGCTAAACTTTATGCACTTATAAAGGATGAGAAAAGGGACATTCTTATTTTATGGTCACCTTAAAGTCCCCATATGAATGAAGTTATGGCCATCTTGCAGCGAAATTATGGAGTTTTTAATCTTCAGCTATTGTATTGTACAGCTGACCTCACTTTAATTGTGCGCACTCATTAAAGATGAAAATAGGGACAAGTAACATACACAATGCCATAAAGTTCACAGTTTCTATTGCTTATGATGCATATGTTGACATCTTTTATGGGTGACTTCTTTTTCATCAGGGCCGCTTCGTTTTTGTCAGCAAAATCATTCTTCTAGTTATGGTAGCAATTATTTTCTTTTTATTGTTGAGACTGATCTGGATCACCACCTGGTTACAAAAAAGAAAATTCCAGGATTTTCCCCGTTACTTGTTATTACATGCCTTGGCGGAGGATATCCATTCTCCAAGTGCTCTTGTTTTACAATGAATTGTAAACGGCCAAATCCATTGCTGTGTATTATGTGATTTCATTCCTGTAAACTAGTGGTTGTAGTTATTTTTGTATGATTAATTCCTTCCCTCCTGGACATTTGTTTAAGTGAGACGAGGCTGACAGAGGTACTGGAGGGAGTTTGTGCTGGTTTGTCCAGTAATAAAGAAAAAGAGGTAAACGCATGTTAAAACGTGACATGTTGTCTTTTGGAATGGATGTTTTGTTTTCTACATATTCGGTCATAATGATGTCCACAGTGTAGAGTCACTGACATTATATTTCTTACTGTACCTTTGTTCTGAGCATTCTCTTGGAAAAGAGGGGGGGGTGAGTATTCAACAATCTGGTAAGCAATCTGTTGTTTGTCTTTTTCAAGATACCTTTCAAACAAACACACACCATCAGTTACATATACCTACTTATCAGAGGTTAAAAAAGGCTAGAAGTCTGGTTACTTTTAGGAAAGTAAATTTATGTGAAATAATTGATCATTTAAAATTCTAGCGACAACCACAAATGCTGTACTGTCACTGACAATTAATCGAGTACACATTTAATTATACCATTAATATAGATTCCACTAAAACTGCAAGGTTGTTGCCCGATGTAATGTACCAGGCATCAAAACTACAACATTAAAATGCAAACTTTTCATGTTTACAAACTGATCCATAACAAAAAAATAAGACTCAGCTCTGAGTGGGACACTATTATGACCATTTGTGTAAGATGCTGAATATTAGATGTGCTTCTTGTGTAAAATTTCCCACGTGACTACACCCTGCCAACGCCTTAATGACATTTCAAACATATTCATCTAAAAACTGACCAAATTATAACAAACATATATACTGTGTTTTTGTTAGTGTGGAGAATTTTACACCAGATAATAATCTTTCCTTGACTCTATTGCAGTGCATTCTGTTTCTGGTCTGGGTTTTGTCATATTTTTATCTATTTTTTTCATTGTTTCAGTTACTAAAGTCTTTTTAATAGCATGAAAGACTCATTTTTCACAAAATGAAAACCTTGTGTTACAGTACTGGTTTGGCTGACAAAATGCATATTTTGATACTATTTTCCTTTGTAGCTTCATTACATTTACTTTTCTTTAAATTCAAAAAACATTGCAAGGCTAACAAGTGTGACCTGTGCCTAAGTACTAACTATTTGTCTGAGTTGTGTTCAGGTAACAGTGCATCAGGTGTGAATGTGACCGGGGAGCAAAGAGTGAACCAAACATACAAAATCATGCCAGAAAATGTATTCAAGTTGTCCTGCACCAAACAGTTAATGTGACCAGGTGATCATTTCAACTTAGAGCAGTAATCCAGAAATGTTACAATGTCCACTGTATCTCTCATGAAACCAATGAAATTTCTTTTGAAAGCGATCAGATCTTGCCTTTAATCAGTGAACTCTCTCCAGAAATCAATTAAAGCTCACTTAATAATATGTATAAAACCTTATTGGAATATAGTTGACATTAAATCACTCTGAATCCATTCACTCTCCTGAATTAAGTTGGCATTAATTCAATCCGAACCATGTCAGTCTCTCCTAAGTGTAGTTAATTCAGTCCAATTCATTCTGCATATAGTTTATGTTAAATCAGTCCTGATCTATCCTATCAAAGCCTCAGCTGCATGGCCTTAACAGGGCATGAGGGATAGCAATTCAGTCATGGAGTGAATGTGTCTTGGGTAGAAACCAAACCTACAAAATACCACACAAAATACCACACATGATTTAAACACTGTGTTTGAATTATGAGGATGTGCTCCTCTGGTCCAACATTTATCCAAGTTGATTGAACTAGCTGTATTGTAGGAGCAGTGGGATTTCATGGCTGGAGACTGGGTTACCATGACAATTCTGTTGTAAACAAACTTGACTTGGAACATTTCTTCAGAATTCTGTTGTACAAATTTGTGGACTTATCTTTCTCTGAAGGATATTTAGGCACCCTGTTGAATAGCTGCATATCTGTGTTCATTTTCTGTACCTACAGCATGGGGTTTCCATGTTATGAAGTCAATGTTCATCACACAATAACAAGAGCTTTATGTTTTACTTTGATGTTGAAGTAATTTAATGTTCACTTTTGATGAATCAGGATACTTTTGCTCTGAAATATACTGTGAAAGATTTTTGATTCAGCTTTTCAATACACAACAGAGTATGCAAACCCAGGAGGGTTTCTGTATCAAAATATGTAAAACACGAGCACTTGGAGAGTGCATACCTTCACCAAGTCCACACACCTTCATTATTGCGTCTGGGTGCAGTGATAAAATATCCTTTGAGAAATTCCTTGATACATATTTTGATTCAGATTACTCCCAAAATTAAATAATCTGTTCCTCGTGCCATTACCACCACTGAAAACTTCATCAGAATTTGTCCATCACTTTTTATGTTATTTTGTAAACAAACAGTAAACATAAACGTAACCTCCTTAGTAGAGATAATAACATTTGTCCACAAACCATTCTATGAGGGAAGTCGCATGAAATAGGATCAAATCAGCCAAACCAACCAATCAGCCATAGAAATATAATAAATAAACAGACTCATTGTTTGGCTGAGTTATCTCTAACCTACCAAAGACCTGGATGAGGTACAGCCTCAAAATCAAGGGTTCAATATTTCAACACTTCATCATTTGTCCAGTTTGTGAATTACTCAAAGATTGGTTGTTTGTGTTTGAAGTGAGACACGGTTGGTGGAGGTGCTGGAGGGAGTTTGTGAGCAGGATGAAAAAGTAAGTGATAAGGTCACAAGAGAGTGGAAAAATAAATCACAAATTGTGTGATGTTAAGGAGTTTATAAGATTCACTCCTGTATTATATGCATAGAATGTTGCTTTCCTAAGTATTTGACTGAGCCAGTGTGCTTTACTAACATATTTTTCACACTTTTAACAAGTCTTTGCTTTGTGTGAGTGTGTACAGCTCAGGTGATGGGATGAAACTCTCTGTTGTACAGCAGTAGATTAGTCTTATTGTTAATCTTACTGTGTGACACACAGACTTGAAATAGTGCATTTTGCACTCTAATGCATATTGCACTATAATTTATAATGCACTGTAATACATATTACACTGCAATGCATATTGCACTGTATTGTATTACATTTTTGCTAAGTAACTGAAGGTAATGTGCAAAGCAATGTTTTTGAGTGAATGTGTTGGTTAATGTAATGTATTTTATACCCAAAACTTAATGTATTTTTGATTACATTTGCACTACACTAGGAAATTCTAAGTAGTAGAAAATCTTGCAAATCATTCGGTAATTAATGGTTGCTATGCAATGTGCATGGTATTAACATCTCACATTTGTCTTCATGAGCAACTACTCATGTTTTTGTAACTTGTCCACACCTTTGCTTGTAACTGAGAAAAACACTGTCAAAACATAATATGTGGCTGTTGGAAAGACATCTAACATTGAAAAATTCACCATTTTGTTGCAATATTGATGCACATCATAGCAAGTATATAATGGATAGCTTCAGTACATTGCAATGTTCGAGCTTTGTTGCTTTTGTGTGTATGGGTTTTTTTATGGCTATTGTGAAAATCTAAAATCAATAATGTGTCAGTATTGCTGTAAATGCTTCATAAAGTCATATAATGGAACATGTTATCTGAATGGTGATTAAGTCCAAAACTGTTCAGAAAACAGAAAGTTTGTAAAATAGAAAAGCTGTTTGTCATTCCCTGTGTAGTGGGAAGGGAGATTATTGATTGGTTCTGCTGTGTCTCGAACTTACAGCCTTCTGATTACACACAGATATAAACACAAGTCTAGCTCTTTAACCAGCTGGGCTAAAGGGGAATCCCCGGAAGCCCAGGTATTAATAGAACTGATATACGTGAGGATATTACATATCACCCCTCCAAGGAAAGACCTGTCCTCAGGTCTTGCATGACTACATTATTACACTTTACTCGCTTGGCTTTGAGAGGGAAGGATCTTTAGGCATCTCACCATGTAGTGGGAAGGGAGAAATTATTGATTGGTTCTGCTGTGTCTCGAACTTACAGCCTCTGATTACACACAGGTATAAACACAAGTCTGGCTCTTTAACCAGCTGAGCTAAAGGGGAATCCCCGGAAGCCCAGGTGTTAACAGAACTGATATACGTGAGGATATTACACCTGTAAGTCTCCTCTGAAATACCCTGGAACTACACAAATCAGTCAAAGCATTGGTATTACCCAGGTTTCGGATAAGTCGATGCAAAGACATGTGGCTAATGTATGGTGTGTGCGCTATTACTATTTGTGGCAAGGCTAGAGGGTTCACGGGTATCTCATCTATGAAACTGCTGTAAAAGGGTCAAATGCCATGGTAAGAAGCCCCCTGGTCTACTGTAATTTCCTGCTATATCACACAAAACACATGAACATTAGCAGACTTCAAAGAAATGCCTATGTCACATTGTTTGTAGACTAGTCAAGTTAGGTCATGTTACACCTTTCTTAACTAAACTATACTGCTTGCCCATTCATTGTCCCCTCCTGTTTAAGTATAACCTTCTTACTTACAAAGCAGTTAATATTAGCCATCCCCAATATCTGTCCTCTCTAATTTAAGCCTTGTGACCTCAAATGAGGCAGCTGCCTCTCAGTTCCCTCAACTAGATCCAACAAATGCATGGAGAAATGGAATTTTGCAGTAGCTGCTCCTACTGAATGCAACAACTCTCTCAATCTGTCGGAACGCAGGATAGTGTTACTGGATTTAGAAAACAGCAGAAGACTTAACTGCTCAAATTACCTTGCCCTCCCCAATTGTCTCTCCTTTTGGAGGTTAACATGGATACAGACATATTCTGGATATTGGAATATCCCTCAGAGGATGCTCACATCAATTTGGCACATTACAGAAATAGTTGTCCTTTTTGACAAAAATTAATTCAGCTTTTGAAGCTTTGTAGTTGCTAAAAAAATATATTCATACAGTAGTTTACTTAATTTGTCATTTCAAATTAACAAGCGAGACCTTTTAACAATGAAATTAAATTATCAAAAACCTATAGGGACATTGGTACAATTGCTATTATTCACGGATTTGATTTAATTTCATTCATATTATTTCAGTTTTAAATAAAGACTTTCCATTTGTTTTCATTCTTTTCTAATGATATTCTTTTATGTGTAGAAGAAAAATATACTTCTTATAAATATTAAAATATGATTTATACAGTGTAATTTGAATTGAATAATTATAAGCCACAGATTATTATGAATTAGATGTGTTTGCTTACTTGAATGCTGTAAAATTCTGTTGGTTTGAATGAGATGTTTTACAGGTTTTCTCTGTGTATATGGTTCATCACCCTTCAATATGGAATTCTCAAGACAGGAGCTTAAATGAATTCTGGTGAAGTGGAATTGGGGTGTCAGACAAGCAGCTAATTATGTCCACCCCACTGGGGGGTGGACATATTATTTTTGCTTTGTCCGCTGTCCCACTTGGTTTCCAGACATTTTAGGCAACAGTTCTTATCCTATCTTTACCAAATTTGGCATGCAGGTTTATTGGGTTAATAGCGTGTATGGGATTGCTTTTGGTGATGATAGCTCTATAGCTAACTGAGTAATAGCTACTTTGCTACTTTTGAGTAGCTCTTTGGTTTCCAGACATTTTAAGGAATGCTATTAAGCCTAGCTTTCTGAAATTTGGTATGGAGGTTCATTGGGTTAATAGCTTGTATGGGATTGCTTTTGGGGGGAATTGCTTCATAGATGAGTGAGTAATTAATTAAATAAATGAGTAATTAGCTATTTTGAATACTGAAAAAGGCAAATGTGCTCATATCTCCTAAACCGTGCGAGATAGAGCGATTTCGTCGAAATTTTCGACCCACAGGGTATCTAAGGAATGTACTCTTTGCAATTTTCAAAAAATTTTCCCCTCCCCAAAAATGGCGGCCATTTTGAATTTTCGAATTTTTGCTAAAAATGGCAAAACACAAATTTGCTTCTATCTCCTTAACCGTGCGAGATAGAGCGATTTCGTCGAAATTTTCGACCCACAGGGTATCTAAGGAATGTAATCTTTGCAATTTTCAAAAAATTTTCCCCTCCCCAAAAATGGCGGCCATTTTGAATTTTCGAATTTTTGCCAAAAATGGCAAAACACAAATTTGCTTCTATCTCCTTAACCGTGCGAGATAGAGCGATTTCGTCGAAATTTTCGACCCACAGGGTATCTAAAGAATGTAAACTTTGCAATTTTGAAAAAATTTTCCCCTCCCCAAAAATGGCGGCCATTTTGAATTTTCGAATTTTTGCCAAAAATGGCAAAACACAAATTTGCTTCTATCTCCTTAACCGTGCGAGATAGAGCGATTTCGTCGAAATTTTCGACCCACAGGGTATCTAAGGAATGTACTCTTTGCAATTTTGAAAAAATTTTCCCCTCCCCAAAAATGGCGGCCATTTTGAATTTTCGAATTTTTGCCAAAAATGGCAAAACACAAATTTGCTTCTATCTCCTTAACCGTGCGAGACAGAGCGATTTCGTCGAAATTTTCAACCCACAGGGTATCTAAAGAATGTACTCTTTGCAATTTTCAAAAAATTTTCCCCTCCCCAAAAATGGCGGCCATTTTGAATTTTCGAATTTTTGCCAAAAATGGCAAAACACAAATTTGCTTCTATCTCCTTAACCGTGTGAGACAGAGCGATTTCGTCGAAATTTTCGACCCACGGGTATCTAAGGAATGTTATCTTTGCAATTTTCAAAAAATTTTCCCCTCCCCAAAAATGGCGGCCATTTTGAATTTTCGAATTTTTGCCCAAAATGGCAAAACACAAATTTGCTTCCATCTCCTTAACCGTGCGAGATAGAGTGATTTCCTCGAAATTTTTCGACCCACAGGGTATCTAAGGAATGTACTCTTTGCAATTTTCAAAAAATTTTCCCCTCCCCAAAAATGGCGGCCATTTTGAATTTTCGAATTTTTGCCAAAAATAGAAAAACAGGAATTTGCTTCTGTCTTCTTAACCGTGCAAGATAGAGTGATTTCGTCAAAATTTTCGACCCAACCAATGCAAAAAGGCATGAAGCTGAAATAATTTACATCTACACTAATAAATATTTAAGCATCATTGATATATTTTACAAATGAAACAGGGTCTTGTAAGACTACTGTACAATTTTGGCAAAAGGTTCATGGGGTGGACATTACACATGATAATGTGTGTTCTTCTATGCTATCCTGTTTCTATTCGCATCTACTATCAACAGGGCGTCCTATTTCTAGTTGGTGTAGCATTTTGTACAGTTAATTATAAAGCACATCGGGGACCATATTTATCTAATATAATCCAATCTACTGCTTTGTTGTGGAGGCAATATCTTCTCTATAAGGGAACACAGTGCAATACACTAACACAGACTTGGCAAAAATAATAGTCAACGGACATACTAGATCAATAAACAAGGGTTGTGAAAAGAAGGAAATTACTAGGTGGTGAAACCCTAATATAAAGAGGTGAGTCTTAAGACGCTTCCTGAGAAATGTAGTTGAGGGTTGATTCTTATGTGAAGAGGGAAGAAGTTGCAGGAAGTATTTACGTAGTGGCTGAAAGATTTTCTTTGTAGGATTTCTGAACTTAATAGTCAAGAAAAGGGAACTTGAAGGAACTGTTTGGGTCTGGTTGCCAGCACTCTGTACCTGTGTGTGTTTGGTTTTCAGTGTGCCCACATGCTGGAGAAATACGAGGAGACCTTAGAAAGCTGGTGGTTTGATGTGTTTGCCAAGCAGAAAGATCCCGAACTGCAGACGTGGTTATGTATAGAGCAGGTTATGGGTGAGTTGTGTACAAAGTCTGTTCATGTCATCATTACAAACACTAGCTCAAAAAGTAACTGTAGGGATTGAAGTACCATTTCAATGTCAACATCAAACTCAAATTTAGTAATGTTGTATATTAATTACCTTTCAAATATAATGTCATACAATTCGTCATTGACAGATGTCTGTGCATAGTTATCTGACATATATATTATATATTAAGGTATTTAAAACAGGAAATAAAAGACATTATTAAATTTGATAAAATATCTCATTATAAATCTTTCATTGACTGAATTATTAAACTATAGAAGTTATAAACTACAACACTATATCAGATATGATGCTGTTGCGTTATTAAAAAACAATATTGAAATTGCCAGATTTAGTATTGGCACCAAAATCTTTGAAACTGTACCCAATAACATTGGTACTCTCTGCAGTTTGATGTTCAGTCATGCCCTTGTGTACTCTGTAAACTTCTAAAATCTTATCACCAGTTCTACATCCCAGATCCAAACTTAGGCTAATCGTGCCATATTTCTGACAAATATGGTACGAGCTTTATATACTTACATTTAAACCCACTGTGTGTCTCACCAGTGTTCATCTACCTGTTTTTGTCAGTTTATATACTTAGATTTAAACGCTCTGTGTGTCTCTGTGTGTCACCAGTGTTTGTCTACCTGTTTTTGTGTTCCTTCAGTTTGCTGTCCCAATGGCACCTATGGCTCAGAGTGCAAAGCTTGTCCTGGAGGAACTGAGATGCCATGTAGTGGCAACGGCAAGTGTAAGGTGAGGGTTGGTCTACTGTACTCTGTGTTACTATAAGTCAATCCAGTGATCAGTTTATTGTTGAAGACTTCTTGTGAAGGTACACAATAAATTGGCCGCCCACTGGACATAGTTTTGTATTGTAAAAACACATTTGAGAAAATATCTCACATTTTTATATTGTAATTGTATTGTAATTTGTATTGTAAAAACACATTTGAGAAAATATTTCACATTTTTATATTACCGGGTACATTAATTTTCAGTAAAGTTTATCAATTTCAAAATATCTTACAAAGACAATTCCTTGTTTAATTAGGGCTCAAATATGCTTGCAATTTTTGTTTTGTTTGGCAAGCAATATTCTGGATTTTTGTTCAGTTTCAAAGCCCCAGAAACCAGTTTTGATTTTTGTAACTGGTGAGACCACTACGACTGAGCATTGCTTGGTATTACTTGATATTTCTGATGATAGGGGGAAGGTACACGGGAAGGTACTGGAGTGTGTAAATGTGACAAGGCGTACAAAGGAGACACTTGCAATGAATGTGCAGCCAAACACTTCATGGAATCACAGAATGACACACACATTGTCTGTAAAGGTAGTTATAAGACATTATAAATTCTCTAAATTCTGTATTATTAAGTTATTAAACCTGTGACAAGTGGGTGTTTGTAGGGTGTTTGTATTGCCAAGCGTTCATTCAATTTCAGAACAAATCGCCAGTTATCACAGAGTTAATCTTTGAAATTATTGCATAACATTTTCATAACATTAAATATTTAACCTTACTGTAGGAATGGTTCAGGTAGAGCTTATTTGGTTATATTAAACTGGATGCTGAAAATATAAAACAAATCACCCACTGAAGCATTGTACAATTGTGTATTTTCTTCATGTATGAAGTTTTCTACAAAATGTAGGAATTCCATTTTTCTGAAAACTTCTAACTGCAGAAGGTATAATTTCTGTGAAAAGTCTGAATGATATCAAATCATCATGTACTCATGATTGCTGAAACGTTTTCACTCCAATACAGATTTACAAAAGAACTATTTTATTGCGTTAATACATCCTATCCAATGGACAATTGCTAACCCGGTCGGCGCAGACCGGCCCGCCAAATGTCAGAAAAAGACGTCCTGTGTTTCCACCGGCCAGCCGGTCCCTAGTTCTAGTGCACTCGCCAGATGGCGTGTCGTACTTCCTTCCTGTCTAGACAGCGTGACGTCATAGCATCTTTTTCGTTTGGCGCATGTTCAAGTGTACACAACAATTTTTTCTGAGCTTAATTTCAGTTTTTTTGCCAGAATAGTTATTAAGGTGTTGTGAAATTTTATCTACGGATTCTTCACACTATATAGATCTTCATGTCTTCTCCAAGTCAACGTCGTGGGGGTTGCGGCCACATGATGGCTGGTTTTGACTTACACAGCTTCTGTGCACGCTGTCGCGACAAGAAAAAGGGTAAGGACCCCTGTGTCGAGAAGCCTAATGTAGAATGTCAGCTTTATAAAGCTCTCACTCCAGAGCAAGCATCTCAACTTGCAACCCCTTCATAAACTCAAGAAGGAGAAGCGTGATAAAGTGGAATCTACACCATCTAAGAAGGATCCATCTTCTTCAACGTCAGTCACTCTCAGTCCCACCCTTGTGGACCCGGCACGAGTGTCGGTAATAAGGGCAGTGGATGGCCAGGACACTGGTTTGAGTGCACAGCCAGCAGAAAAGAAGAAGAAGGTAGAGGAGAAGAAGAAGTCGGTCAAACCCAAGCCTTCTACCTCAACTGCGGCTGCAGTGTCCACCGACCAGAAATTTCAAGAGCTGGACCAGAAATGGTCGGACCGGTTCAACCGGCTTGAGGCTCTCTTACTGGCTAAGACCTTAGACTGACCTCAACAGGAACCGACACTCAGCACTGTGAAGGTGGTCCCTACCCACTCACCACCGGCCAGTGTCATCAGATCGGAGCCTTTTATCAACCCTGGCGACCAACGATTGTCCCAGACTGCTGATCTATCGGCCACATCTTCAGACCGACCTGCTGTGGGTGCTGCTACCAACCCACCGGCCTCTTCTAAGAAAACTGACCGACCTTCAACCTCTGATAAGCCCACCAGTGCCTTCCAGCCGACCAGAAAGGACACTAGTGATTCAGAGTCGGACAGTGAGCAGTCAGACCAACCTCCCCTGGACATTTTTGTAGAGGAGGGCGAGTTATCAGAGGACCCGGATGCCCCAACTAACGACCCCGAACAATCATTGTCAGAAGAACAGTCGTACCGTGAGACAATGAGGGGCATTAGAAGTTACATGGGATGGACACACATCCCTGATATTGAATCTGCTGCCGGTTCCTCAGAAGATAACCCTTTTGTCGGGCCTAAGATGCAAACCCAGGGCAAGGTTTCAGTTCATCTTCCAACAGATGAGTGGCTCTGCCGAAAAATCTCAAAACTGAACCTTACACTGACAGATGGATATCCATCCCGTGGGGCAGAAGCTGGCGGTTTGCATAGGGATCAGTTCCTGAAACCCCCAAGATCTCAAGCAAAGTGGTACGGGGCCCACCAGCAAACTAAGAGTGATACTGCTGAGACTGTGTCATCCTGGAGTTCGGATGCAGCTAAACTGAACAGTGGCTACCTGAGGATAGCAAGACAGGCCGGAATCGTCACCAGCCCTCCCCAGTCGCGGCCAATCTCTCAAGATTCTTTGAGGAAGTGGGAGAAAAGTGCCTGGGAGTCGTCTGTTATCTGCAACCAGGCTGCAGGTTTCAACCGCTGTTTAGTTAAAGTGCAGCAGGATATGCAGTCACAGTTGAAGGCAATTACGTCGGAACAGAAAGGGAAGTCAACTTCCAAGGTGACAGAGGCCACAGAGGAAATGCAGGTCCTTCTGGATTTTAATTCTAGTATCTGCCAGGCCATGGCCAAGTCCATGGAACATTTAACAGACTTTGTTTTTGTGACTATGGCCAACACCACCTTACTCAGGAGAGATTCGTACTTAGCGTACTTGAAGGCCGGAATTAAAGCAGATACTATGGCTGCTCTCAGAACAGCACCTCTCCACCTCTCCACCCTTTTTCTGGACAGTGTGTTAAAGCAAGCTGAAGAGGACATTAGTGCTTCTGACAAGGGTCGGTCTGGATCAACATACAAGAAAAATCGCTTCCACCCTTAGGAGAGGCCGGAAACTAAACCGGACAACAGACAGCAGGATAGGCCGGCTTGGAAGAACCTCTCACGTGGCCATAACAAGAAACATAAGGGCAAGCGTCAGTATTCATCGCATCCTGCCAAGGGTCAACAGCCTTATAAATGACAATTACTGACGTGTGTAAATCTGTTACCGGAAAGGCTGTTGACCCGGACAAGTGCATCACCCAGAAAGACAATAAACTGTTTAAGTTTAAATGTAAAGCATCTTGCTGCAAAACATGTTCATTCTGCGCCCGGGCACTCCCAAAAGAGAGAGTTAAGTCCCGGGTCAGCAGGTTGTTATCAGTCAAAGAACAAATTAAAATATGTCAAAGGTGCTTCTTCTGTCATTCAATTGTCTTGTGTCCAACCTGTAACAAATGTCATGAATGTTGCCTCAAATCTGCCTGTAGGGGCCCGACTTCAAAACTTTTGGCAAACTTGGTTGGATCTGGGTGCCGGTCCGAAAGTAATTCAAACTCTAAAACAAGGGTACACCCTTCCCTTTCAGATCCGGCCAAAGCTCACAAGATCTCCCACAGTCGTAAGCTGTTATGTCAATCCTCACAGGAACAGCTACCTGTTGGAGGCATTACATCAGCTTATGGACAAAAATGCAGTAGAGCTTGTCCACAACCAAACATCTCTGGGGTTTTTCAACCGACTATTTCTGGTTCCCAAACCCAACAACAAATGGAGACCTATCTTAGATCTGAGCAAACTAAACCTCTTTCTCAAGGTGGAAAAATTCAAAATGGAAACACCGGAAACCATCAGGACCTCCCTCCAATGAGGGGAGTGGGTCACCTCGATAGATTTCAAGGACACCTACTTTCATATCCCCATACAGGAACAATCCAGAAAATATCTCAGGTTCCATGTCGAAGGTCAGACGTACCAGTTCAAAGCTCTGCCTTTTGGCCTGTCCACAGCTCCCTTGGAGTTCACAGTGGTAGCCAAAGAGGTCAAACTGATGGCCACACACAGGGGTATAAGAATCCACCAGTACCTAGACGACTGGTTGGTGAGGGCCAGATCCCACCAAGCTTGTCTCCAGCATACACAGGAACTAGTGCAGATCTGCCAAAACTTAGGGTGGCTAGTAAATCTGGAGAAATCAGAACTGGAACCCAAACAGATTTTCAACTTCGTAGGTTACCAGTTCGACCTTCAGGCAGGTCGGGTCCGACCCACTCCGGACCGGTGGCAAAGTCTTCAGGACAAAATACTTCACCTCTTATCCTTACCTTCATGTCCGGTGAGGGTTTTCATGTCCTTGATCGGATTGCTAACAGCCACAGAAAAACAAGTTCACCTAGGTCGTCTTCACATAAGACCAATTCAGTGGCATTTAAAAAGCAATTGGAGAGTACCGGAGTCACTAGAAAAGAGGATTCCAGTGCCCCGGTCTTTGCATCCTCACTTGTAGTGGTGGCTAGATGAAGAGAACGTTCTCACAGGCCAACCACTACACCCAATGCAGCATGCTCTGCAAATATTTACAGACGCATCAAAAGAAGGTTGGGGCGCTCACTTAAACGAGCACACTGCAAAAGGAGTCTGGTCACTACCGGAAAGCAAACTGCACATAAACTACCTAGAACTCAAGGCAGTATTTCTGGCCTTAAAAGAGTTCCAGACTCTTTGTTCAGACAAAATAGTACTGGTAGCCACGGACAACACTACAGTAGTGTCATACATCAACAAGGAAGGAGGCTTGAAGTCGGGAACTCTATGTGCCCTTCTTTGGAGAATTCTGACTTGGTGCACCAAAAATCAGGTCACCTTAAAAGCCAGACATATCCCTGGCCGGTTGAATGTAGTAGCCGACAAACTTTCCAGGCTAGGACAGACCATCCAGACAGAGTGGTCCCTCCTTCCAGCAGTGTTCAAAACACTATTCAACAGATGGCACCAACCTCAAATAGATCTCTTTGCGACCAGATTCAACAACAAGGTCCCCCAGTTTGTATCACCGGCTCCGGACACCATGGCCACTGCAGTAGATGCACTCAGTCTATCATGGGAGGGGCTGGACGCCTATGCCTTTCCACCGACAGCCATATTGGGCAAAGTGGTGGAGAAGCTGCAGGACACCCTGTGCACGAGAATCATTATCATTGCCCCAGGGTGGCCCAACATGCCTTGGTTCTGGGACCTGGTAGCCATGTCCAGCCAGATCCCCCTGAGCCTGCCACTTCTACCCAACTTATTGACACAACCCTTCAACCAGATCCCTCACAGGAATCTGTCGAATCTAAATCTCCATGCCTGGCTCCTAGAGCCTCAGCAATCAAGGAACAAGGGTTCTCTAAGGACGTGGCAACAAGAATTGAGGCTCCTCAGAGGGGATCAACCAGATCAGTCTATGAAGCAAAGTGGTCCATATTTACAAAATGGTGCCTCTCTAATAAGGTGGACTTCAGGGCACCCCCTGTAAAGTCCATAGCTGATTTCCTTCTGTACCTTTTTTCTGGACAGAAATCTACAGCCCGGCACTATCGATGGATACAGATCTGCCATTGCTGATAAATTGGGAAACTCTACCATTAACATCAGCAAAGATGAGAATCTCACTCGACTCCTGGATAGTTTCCATAGAGACAGATCCAAGGGAAGGAGAGGAATACCTTCCTGGAACCTCTCTTTGGTTTTGCATCAGTTAACAAAACCCCCTTCGAACCGATTAAGGAAGCTTCCTTGAAACACTTGACCTTCAAGACAGTCTTCCTTCTGGCCCTAGGGTCGGGCAAACACAGAAGTGAGATTCATGCCTGGCAGAACAGGAACATCAGACACCAGAACGACTGGTCCAAGGTGTCTCTGTACCCTTCCCCCAGCTTTTTATCCAAAAATCAGCTGGCTAAAGAAGGCCCAGATAGCGTGGCCCCGGTGGTTATACCAGCCTTGGCCCCCACTCTGGATAGATCCCTCAAGGCTGACAGGTTCCTCTGCCCAGTAAGAGCCTTGCGCTACTATCTGGATAGGACCTCAGACCTCAGGCAGAATAAGGAATTGGTCTTTGTCTCCTTCAAAAAGGGCTTCGACAAAGACATCTCTCCTGCCACTATCTCCTCCTGGATCAAACAGACTGTGATCCTATGTTATGAGCTCTCGGATCAGGAGGCCCATACCATACATCAGGTTAAAGCCCATGATGTACGGGCCTTCGCTGCTTCCAAAGCCTTCCAGTCAGGGGTCTCCCTGGAGCAGATCCTATCAGCCTGCCATTGGAAATCACATAACACCTTCACCCAATTTTATCTGAAGGATGTGGCCTGGGCTGACTCAGAGCTCTACCATTTAGGCCCGGTAGTGGCTGCTCAGCAGATCCACCGGCAACCTAAAACCTAGAGGAGAATTGTACATATATAAATAGTTGTACATATTAAATGTTGTACATAGTTTGTAAGACCAAAAAAAAAAAAAAAAAAAAAAACTGTGACGTGCTTCCTTCGGCAGGTTTATTTACTTCTTCTGGGACTGAACTCACCCTCTCTTCCCCTACCTCAGAGCAGGCCTTCAAAAAGAAGGGGGGGGGGAACCATTTAACTGGTTAACTAGTTCTGGTTAACCGACTTTGGCCTTTAAGGGTATCCTGACATAAGGGTCGACCCAGGCCGACAAATTTTAGTTTTCTTGTGAGTCCCTAGTAACTTACCCGCCAACCAAGCGGTAGTTATTCAGCAATTGTCCATTGGATAGGCTGTATTAACGCAATAAAATTGACCCTCCCACCGACCCCGCTGTCAGTCTACTAGGGGTCTAATAGGTTTAGACAACGAAAAAGATGCTATGACGTCACGCTGTCTAGACAGGAAGGAAGTACGACACGCCATCTGGCGAGTGCACTAGAACTAGGGACCGGCTGGCCGGTGGAAACACAGGACGTCTTTTTCTGACGTTTGGCGGGCCGGTCTGCGCCGACCGGGTTAGCAATTGTCCATTGGATAGGGTATTAACTTATAAAAATTTAATTTACTTATTAAATTTGCAATTTTCTAATTGGAGAAGACATTACTGTGTAATCAGCCACTTACATGTATTACCTGTATTTAATCAACATGTCAGAAAATTCACCACAGATGGTCTTGTGTTTTAGCATGTGATGAGTCTTGTGGTGACAACGGCTGTTTTGATGTTGGACCGACGGGTTGTAACGACTGTAAATCTGGCTATGATCAGAGTGAGGCTCTCGGATGTGTGGGTAAGTGAAGCAAATGACTTTGTGTTGACTGAATGAGGTGGATTATCTTGCCTGGTTTTGTTTTCGTAGATGAGAGAATAGAGGGTACTTTACCAGACAGAGGAGATGTGATATAAAATATGACAAACAAGGAGGTTGATTGAGTCTGACAGCTTTAATGACAAGAAGGTTCTACTTGAAGAATTTGTAGATTTTTAAGAAAAAGAGAGGACTTCCCAGACCAATTGATCACCCTTTTTGATGATCAATATTTGAGCTCAGTTGTTCACTTTATTTTTGTTGGTCATTATATCATAAAACACTTCCAGGGGATTATACATCACTCTACTAAAAGTTTTGGTCGTTTTTGACATCTCGTAGCTGCCGAAGATACCCATCTACTGTAAAAATGATATTGTATGCAAACAAAAACAACAGTTCATTAAAACAAAAGTTTAAAACATGATAAAACTTCTGTATGTTTTGTGATAAGATTTATATAAAATAGTCAATTCTTTAAATTATCACTGATTGACTGCCATGTTACACTGTCACCGATGATTAATCAAGTAGATGTTGTATCTCTACACCACTAGTGATTACACTGTTGGACTTTGATGCAAAAGGCCTGGGGTTTGACTGTAGCCTTGTGATACAGATCTGCCATTAGACAATATGGTAAATACAAGTATTATGTTAAACATATAGATTAGTGTCTGAACTTAATTATTCAGGATCAGTACGGGAGGTTGCATGGATGAACTGTGATGTTTTGCAGAAAATGGTGAAACCACTCTTGTGATGTGATATGTGTAGAAAGTAGTGTGTAGACACTATTATACAGGATAAATACGGAGGTTGTATGTTTCCTGTATGTAAAGTGTGGACATTATTATTCAACATAAATATGGAGGCTGTATGTTTCCTTTTCAGACATAGACGAGTGCGAGAACAATCCCTGTCAAGAAGACGAATACTGCGAAAATAAACCCGGATCCCACAGCTGTAATCGTGAGTAGACAGTCCAAGGACTTACAACGTTGGAATGGCATTTGATGATTAATATCGAATTTTCAGTTGGAGTTTTGATATTAGCCATATTGAAATAACATTTTTCATTATAAAGTGAACTACTTTACTTTAGTCGAGCTTAATTTATCAATACATGTTGTATTATTTTGGCTTATGATAGAATACAGGGTACAGTTCAGTATAGGGCTGATCACATATAAAATTCTAAAACATGGTCAGCCATTATAACTCAGTAAAACCTCCATCTATACATTTGTTTAGAAACCTGAAATGCAGTTGTTGAAAATTTAAGTGCCTTCACTTCCCCTCTTTTGACTCTTAACTTCACAAATCTCACAAATATTTTTCTAATTCCTCAGCAATGATGTACCAATTTGTAGGTACTTTCTTCCCTTCCACGTAAGAACAATTGCCTCAGTAATATCCTTTAGGAAACATCTTAAGACTAACCTCTACAACTCAAGCCTCTCCACTTACTACTCTTCCCTCCATTCATAACACACCCCTGAACTACTGACCTATACCGTCCCTTGACTGTCCTTGTCAATCAATTCTTTTGTTAACTTAACACACCGAGTTCAAGCTCATAGAGAGGATATTGTGCCTGCAAACTAGTAGAATAGTTCAGATTTTCAAAACATTATAAATACCATTTAGCATTGTAAGTAAACTTTGAAATGTCAAGTTATTTCTCAAGAGGATATTATATATGTTATAAATAAGGGCTTTTAACATTCATTGCTTATAAATGATCATGCCAATTTGAATTAATGGAAATGTCACTCGTTTACTGGTTCAAACTTTGCTTGTGTTTACATTATTTAACTACTATAGGTGTGCACTTACAAGTTCAGACACATTCCAAATATCTAACCTTCTGACAATAAAATACGGTATTTAGTTTAAAATTTCATTAAATACCACATCAGAACACATCGACTCACTCAGTACATGTACATTTTATTGCGTAAAATAGCCTTACCTTATCCTCACAAATGCTTACTTGGTTTTGTGGAGGCAAAACGCGGCGACCAACAAGAATATTTAAAAATTATTCTTGTTCGAGAGGTGAACCCCGTAGTTAGTGATAGGTGCGCATGCGTACAACACATTGTCGGTTGGACTTTGTCGAGAGATCCTCATTCAATTTTTGGTCGTCGAGGAGGCAACACGTGAAGCTTTTTCAACTCTGCCCGTTTCCAAGACGGCAGATGCGTTCTTTTAGAATTCATACAGTTCATGCTAAGAAGAAAGAAGTTTAAGACTTCCTATTCTACAGATCTGAAGTACAGTATTTCATGCTGAAGTTTGAGTAATCCATAACAGCATTCTTAGATCCCCCTTGGCTGTAAAACAGCTTTTGGTAGAGGATCTGTTACAGAAGATTCTTCAGTTTTTTGGTTCAAGCTGCCTACCTCTTCATTTATGAGGGATGTTCATCAGAAGTCTTTGAACTAGCCACATTTTCCTGAAGATGGAGTTAAGAGGTCTCCTGCAACTGAAAAACAGTTAGCAGTAGAAGATCTACTAGAGTTTGCTTTTGCAACACCAGATGATGTTGAGATTTGATAGCTGGGCAGATTAAAACTTGTTTTCTGGGGTTAGTAATTAAACCTCCAGAAAGCTAGTAGCCTCTCTACTTGGTAGACACACAGAAGATGACCCTTCATCTCGAATCCAAAAATATACTTCAGATCATCCAATAGCAAATCCCTCTCATGAAGTCCTGGTGGATTTTTATGAAAGAATGCAGCAGTAACCATTCAATAGTACTCTACCATACCAGCAGTTAGCTGATTTACTGTAGCCTGAAAAACAGTCAGTCCTACAAGATCTACTTCAGAAGTTTATCAACGTTGCTTTCAACCTACAAACCAGGCATCAAGATGGTTAATTATATCCCCAGACGAAAGTCGGGGATATATTGGATTCAGGTCCGTCGCGCCGCCGCCGCCGCCGCCGCCGCCGCCGTAGAAATTTCCTTGTGGACGCAATAACTCAAAAACAAATTAATATTTTTTTTTCCAACTTGGTACACATGTTAAGGGTGCCCAAAGGAAGATCCCTATTTTAAGGTGACCTTAAACTCCCAGTAAAAAAGAACTTATGGCCACCTTAAGGTCAGAAATTGGACTTTTGGCCACTTAGAGCCCTGTAGGTCACAAACTATGATGCTCAGCTGGCTGAAATTTTACCTGACAACACATTAATATGTTCTTAGTACATGTGCCGAAAATCACGACTTTAAGTTGAGGAGAAAATTGTCTTTGAGGCCCATAAATACCCCCACTTAGGGATTTTTTGCTATACTTTTCACATATTTTGCCCTATAATTTGGAAGTGGTAATTCTGATGAGTCTCAAACTGTGCTAGGTATAACTTTGATATGTAATCCTTGTCTGTAGAAAATTTTAGGGCTGTAGGTTTACCCAAAGGGGTCGACTTAAGGTCTCAAAAGTGCCCACAGAGACCCAATTTATGCACTTTTTGCCACTTTCAAGCACTGTAGCTTTCAAACTATGTCTCTCATCTAAGTTAAATATCATCTGGGAATATATCTATGTGTTTTCTTATATGTGCCCCAACATTTAGGCCTTTAATAGACAGTTAACCTGTGTATCAGGAGCATAAACACCCACCCGAGTGACCCTTATAAGACATTTTTCACATCTTTTTCCCTGTAACTTGGAAATGGTAAGTCTGAGAAGTTTCAAACTGTATTAGATATATATTCTGTGTGTAATCTTAGTATGTAACAGATTTTAAGTCTGAAGCTTTAATTTTGAAGGTCAAATTGAGGTCTCTAGAAGGCTCCCAAAGACCCAATATTTGGACTTTTTGCTACTTTTAAGCCCTGTGACTGTCAAACTATGCGACTGATAGAGCTCAAATCCTATCTGGGAAGATATTAGTATGTTATTTATATATGTGCCAAAAATTAAGGCTTTAAGAAGACATTTAACCTGTGTATGAGGACCATAAATCCCCACCCGAGTGAACATTTTTAGACATTTTTCACATATTTTGCCCTGTAACTTGGAAATGGTAAGTCTAAGAAGTTTCAAACTGTATTAGATGCATATTCTATGTGTAATCTTAGTATGTGACAAATTTGAAATCTGAAGCTTTAATTTGAAGGCCACATTTAGGTCTCTAGAAGGCCCCATAAAGACCCAGTATTTGGACTTTTTGCCAATTTTAAGGCCTGTGACTGTTAAACTATGTGACTGATAGAGCTGAAATCTCATCTGGGAATACATTATTATGTTCTTTTTACATGTGCCAAAAATCAAGGCTTCAAGTAGACATTTAACCTGTGTATGAGGACCTTAAACACCCACCTGAGTGACCCTTTGAAGACATTTTTCACATATTTTGCTCTGTAACTTGGAAATGGTAAGTCTGAGAAGTTTCAAACTTTATTAGATACATATTCTATGTGTTATCTTAGTATGTAACAAATTTTAAGTCTGAAGCTTTAATTTGAAAGCCACATCGAGATCTCTAAAAGGCCCACAGAGACCCAGTATTTGGACTTTTTGCCACCTTTAAGCCCTGTGACTGTTAAACTATGTGATTGATGGAGCTGAAATCCCATCTGGGAATGCATTATTATGTCCTTTTTACATATGCCAAAAATCAAGGTTTTTAGTAGACATTTAGCCTGTGTATGAGGGCCATAGACACTCGCCCAAGTGCCTTTTTGGACATTTTTTCCGTATTTTGCCCTGTTATTTGGAAATGCTTAGTGTGACAAGTCTTAAACTGTATTATATATAATTTTTGTTTGTTATGTATGTCCCCCAAAAAGTTTCAGATCTGTAGTTTAATTGCTAAGGTCTCTTTAACAATTGTAAAATGCCCACAGAAACCCAATTTATGGACATTATGCCACTTTAAAGCCCAGTAACTGTCAAACTATGTGGGTTATAGCGCTGAAATCTTTGAATTTTTAATAGGAAATGCCTGTCTATTTAAATTTTGAATATTAATAATGTTATGGCTATCTTAGTCTTTTAAGAACTTATTTTTGTGTGTTATACCTCTGCTTGCTGAGTTTTTAACTTTTTAAAATGAAACTGGTTAAACGCCGGTTAAACATATTCAAGTAGACAAAATGGACACTTTAAGTGAGCTTTAAGTCCCAATATTAATGAAATTATATCCGTATGTAGTAAAACTAGGGGATTTTTAACCCTCAACTAGCCCAGTTTTATTCAACTTGCCTCAGTTAATTTTGACACAGCTCCTACAGTTATGAACTCATTTCAGTTGATAATCACATACTTAAAATTCTCAATTCTTTTTGTATTTGAGTACCCCTTTTATATAGATTGTTTGTTTACCATTTATGCTGTAGCACTCCATCTCTTTGAGAGAACATGTAAACTGTGTAAAAAAGATGTAGAAGATGAGATACATTTTGTTTGTGTTTGTCCAGCTTTAGAGCTGATTCGTATGAAATATTTAAAAATTTTAAATATAGATTAATCTGAATTATTAATAGATCAATTATCAAGGGTATTAACTCATATGAATGTCAATATGGTTATTAATTTTATTTTTGATTTGTGGCAAGAAAGAAAAAGTAAATTATATTGTTAATTTTTATGTATTGAATTGCTGTCTTTATTTACTGTATCTTACCTCAAAATATGTTTGCTCTGTTTGTTATTAACTCTCTATTTAAAGTGACTTATAAGCCCATATAGGGCTGGGTATTACTTCAATAGTTTTTGTATAATCCTTGTCAACATAATACATGTCACTATAATAAACTAATAAACTAAACTAAGTCCCAACCCACATCCCCCACCCGGATTCCCCCCACCCACCTCTGGGACCTCCAGCTATATTGAGTGACACTAAATAAACAAAGGTATTTAATGATATCAGATGAGAAACAAAGACCTCAATGGGGTTGCAGATCTTGTGTAATAGTGAGAGAGGTGTGGAGAAGGGGAGAGGGGTGGGGGTGGGAGGTGGTGGGCTTCATTACATATAACACAAAGGGGAGTCAGAACTGAGATTGTGTCACATATTTAGGTTGCATATATATGGACCACATATATAGGTATAGAGGAAATGAATAACTGAAAACAATTTGCAAATTCTAAAAATAATATAATAAAATAATAATATAAATAATTTTTTTTTAAATAATATTTTATTTGTGAACAAATATAGAAACAGATATGCGCTTTTGGGATTATGAATTTTAGAATGGACATTGAATCATCAATCATTTAAATACTTTGAAGGAAGATTGAAAAGTATGATGAGTTGAGTTAAAAATAATATTTTATTTGTCAACAAATATAGAAACAGATATGCTCTTTTGGGATTATTATTTTAGAATGGACATTCAATCATCAATCATTTAAATACTTTGAAAATAGGTTTAGAGTTATCATTGCAGGAAGATTGAAAATATAATTTGAGTTATGTATTCGGCGTCTGGGGATACACCATCTTCCTTGGAAGATATAAACAGAGTAGATTGATGTGCTGAAGTTCATATAATAATGGGTAATTATGTTTTTAAAAATTCCCGATCAAAACCTGTGGCATGAGTGATGACCTGTCTGGGGATATGTTGGCGCCGAGTTGGCCCAATCTAGTTTCCTCCATTGCCTTGTCTTTATTCTACAACTGGCTGGTGGACCATTTATTACTTCATTATAGAGAAGATAATACATATGCTTTCCCACCAATATTCTCAATGAAATAGGAGATTCTGGTGTAGTAGAAGAAATAACTATAAATTGCTGGTTTAAGTGGAAATATTATTGCCATCTCAGAGTTGTGCAGTTTTTGAATGGGTACTATGTAGCCCTCCAATCGAAACTCCCCTTTCATGTAGCTCTACTGCAGGTGCTACAGACAGGAAAACAATCCGCCATGTTGCTGAAAATATTGTGTTACATTTACTATGTTCATTTACACACAATTTATTCTGTAAATGACTACAAGTCGCTGGATTTTCTCAGTAAAATTGTTACTTCTATCATATCTGACACAATGGTGCTTCTTATGGATGAAAATATTGTTTTGTTTTTCAAGACATAGATCGTTGATGTGCTATGTGCTTTATAAGTGTACAGTACGGATAGGCTGCACCAGGAGTTCTTCTCTATTCAAGGAAGTTAAACTGCATTGGGCAAGGTTAGTCCGTGGATGGATGACCATTCCTGGCATTTTCTTTGCATTAATCCCACAATATCATTGGCCAGTAGGGATCTCTGTGTCCTCAACATGAGTTTGTCCCTCCAAGCTGTGAAATGGAGTTGACAAATTTTATAAAGAAACTCGGTCACAAAAGGTTAATGACCAGTTTCAACAGATCTCCGTACCAAATACAAGGGTTGTGCAAATCTTGAGAAGGTTATCGAATAATATTCCAGTCGAATCCGCCCATGTCTGTACATCCCATAATTTAAAGCGGTTACAGACAGGAAAAACATGGCTACCTAAGAGTGTCGCAAATGCTTCAAAAAGGCACAATTTACTACCTCAAGGATTGCACAACTCCAGGTTTTACAGCAGATTATTTCTTGTACCAGAACCCGGCAATAAATGGCGCCCTGTGATAGATCTCAGTGTCCTGGACAAATGCCTGCTAGTTCCAATTTTAAAATGGGGACAGCAGTGATATTCGGAAACTCGGTCATAAAAGGAGAATGGCTAGTTTCGATAGACCTGAAAGACGCGTTCTTTCACGTGCCCATACACCCAGATTCTCAACATTGGCTATGTTTCCATGTAGACAAGCAAACGTATCAGTTCAAAGCACTGCCATTGCGGTTGGTGACTGCACCCCTATAGTTCATGCGGATTATAAAGAGGCTCGTTCTTCAGTCTCGCGGAATTCGAGTTCACCAATACCTGGACGACTGGTTGTAAAGAGCAAATACCAGACACCAGTGTCAGCTCCACACAAAAGAACTCATCCATGAGATTCAAGAACTCGGCTTTGTGATAAACTTCGAAAAATCAGAGATCGAACCTACACAAAAAATCGACTTTCTGGGTTACCATTTCGATGTGATACAAGGAAAAGTCTTTCCAACCGAAAAGAAGTTGAAAATTCTAGAAAAAGCTGTTCAGGACATGGAGGTCGTATCACAATCTTCTCCAAGACTATTAATGTCCCTGATAGGTGTGTTAGCATCTCTAGAAAAGACAATACCAATGGGCAGGCTCCACATGCGTCCTTTTCAGTGGTACCTGAAGACACATTGGCAATATCCCCAGTCTCTAGACCTGAAGATTCCAGTTTCAAATCTTCTGAAAAGTTATCTTCAGTGGTGGAAAAATCCAAAAAATTTAGCAAAGGGTTGTCCTTTACATCCTCAGGATCACAATACCCTTATTTTCACAGATGCGTCAAACCAGGGTTGGGGAGCTCATTTAGAAAACTTGACAGTCAGTGGCAATTGGACAGATCAGGAAAAATTGCTTCATATCAATGTCCTAGAGTTAAAGGCGGTATTTCTGGCCTTAAAAAGCTTTCAAAACAGAATTCTAGACAAGAGGGTTCTCATAGCAACAGACAACGCCACTGTAGTCAGTTATCTGAACAAACAAGGGGGAACACACTGATGGGACATGTGTCTCCTGGTTTGGCGTATCATGGCCTACTGCAATCCTCGAAACATACTCATAAGAGCCAGACACATTCAGGGTTGCCTCAATGTCATAGCCGACAGTCTCTCCGGGAAAGACAAAATTATTCAGACAGAATGGTCTCTTCATCCTCAAATATTCAGTCTAATTTGCAAAGTTTGGCACACACCAATGGTCGACATGTTTGCCACCAATTTGAATCACAAGCTACCAATCTATGTCTCACCAGTCCCAGATGCAAATGCTATGAACATAGATGCATTGAACATCTCCTGGGAGGGTCTGGACGGCTATGCCTTTTGTCCTGTAGCTCTCATACCAAAGGTCATACAGGAAATGAACACCTACAGGTGCAGAATGATAGTAGTAGCACCAGGGTGGCCCAGAATGCATTGGTTTTGGGATCTAGTCAATCTGTCAACCAAGCCCCCATTGCAACTGCCTCACTGTCCTCATCTGCTAAAACAACCTTTCAGTCAGAAGTTTCATCAGAATCTCATGTTTCTGAATCTGCATGTTTGGCACCTAGACACCACTCAGAATCACTTGAATCATTCTCTGAGCAGGTGGCAGATCAAATTAAGGCACCTCAAAGACCCTCATCTAGAAGATTATATGAGTCAGGGTGGGCCATTTTTGAACTCTGGTGCCAACAGAATAAGGTGGTCAGCGCAGAGCCTTCTATCTCAGACATAGAAGAATTTTTGAACCATCTGTTTACTGTCAAAAATTTGAAGCCTGCCACAATTGCTGGCTACAGAACTGCAATTTCTGACCATTTGGGACCTTTTGGTCTGGAAGTAGGCAAGAACATACACTTGAATAGACTTCTTGCAAGCTTTTATAGGGACAAACCTATTCTCAATAGAGGTATTCCCTCTTGGGACCTATCTTTGGTTCTTATGGCTTTGACTAAGGCTCCTTTTGAACCTTTGAAGGATGCAAGTCTTAAGGTTTTGTCTTTCAAGACTGTTTTCTTGATGGCTTTGGCATCTGGCAAAAGGAGGGGGGAGGTGCACGCTTGGACATTCTCTTCTCTCAGACATAAGCCTCACTGGAAGGAGGTCACTATCTCTCCTTCTCCTGCCTTCTTGGCTAAGAACCAGTTAGCCTCTGAGGGTCCAGATTTGATCAGACCTGTAGTTATTCCAGCTCTAAAACCATTTCTGAGCTCCGATCTGTCTGATGATATGACTCTGTGTCCTATTAGAGCTCTTCGTTACTATTTGGATAGGACTTCTGAACAGAGAAAGGGCAAGAATCTTTTGTTCATCTCCTTTAAGGAGGGTTTTGACAAGATATTCAAAGATCCACTATTTCATCTTGGATCAAACAGACTGTTGCTTTAGCCTATCAATCTTCTGATTCTATGTCCGACAATGTTCATGTAAAGGCTCATGACCTAAGATCCATGTCAGCCTCTTTGGCCTTTAAGGGTGGGGTCTCATTAGAGCAAGTTTTAGGCTCATGTTATTGGAAAAGCCACAACACTTTCACCACTTTTTATTTGAAGGATGTAGCTTGACAGTCCACTGACCAAACAGATTACAATTAGGCCCAGTGGTTTCTGCTCAGCATATGATTGGCTTTGAGTATGTTCTTGAGTATTTCATATGGCTTACATACTTTTCTCTTCCTTCCATACCAGTATCTTGTATGGACATATGTCTTCTTCTGTGGCAGTTGGCCTCATGACTGTATTTTGTAAAGCACAGAAGCCAGCTTGGGGTGCCTTCTTGCTGGATGACAGTTCCCAGCTCGAGGGACCCAGGAAGCCATTCCCCACCACACAGTTATGGGTGATGGTTTAGATATAGGACAATTTTATGCTACATTGGACAAGTGTCAACTACAACAGTGCATCATGAATATTCATGAGGTTAGCTATCATTACTTATCTTTACAGATATTTTACAGTAATGGAAAATTCTGTTGTAGCATACTTAAGCTTATTTTATCCTCTCCATCAAATGCTTTCATGGTGAACCCCATAATCTATTAACAGGGAGGTTGCAAAACAAACCCCTCCTCCTGTTATGGTTGGAATCAAGCATTTGTGAGGATAAGGTACGGCTATTTTACGCAATAAAATGTAACAAATTTTATTGTAATTTAACTTTATTGCAAGTTAAATACTTACCTTATCCTCACAAGGACAGACCCACCCTTCCTCCCCTCACAAGTTTGTTTTCATAGGGGACCAAAAATTAAATGAGGATCTCTCGACAAAGTCCAACCGACAATGTGTTGTGCGCATGCGCACCTATCACTAACTACAGGGTTCACCTCTCGAACAAGAATAATTTTTAAATATTCTTGTTGGTCGCCGCGTTTTGCCTCCACAAAACCAAGTAAGCATTTGTGAGGATAAGGTAAGTATTTAACTTACAAAAAGTTAAATTACAATAAAATTTGTTACATTTTGTTTCCTGTATTGTACAGACTGTGACGGATCCTGCAAAGCGTGTACAGACAAGGGCAGTGACAACTGTGTGGAATGTGCGGAAAACTACTACAGAGAGGGCAACAGGTGTACAGGTGGGTACAGGTGTGAATATAGATGTAACAGGTGTGTAAACAAGTGTTTGTACCAGTGTGAAAACAAGTGTTCTCACAGATGTGAGTAGGTGTGTTAATTGATTGAGGCTTTGTAAACTTAAGTGGAGTGTGCAGAAACCTCCATAAGGTGTACAGATGTGAACAGGTGTGACACAAGTTTCTGTACAGGTGTGAGTAGGGTGCATAAATAAACTTTGGCACACGACTATTACCAGGAGGATATCAGGACTACATGTGGGTACAGGAGTGAATAAATGTGTATACAGGTGTTGTACAGGTGAGAATAGGTGTGTATACAAATGTTGTATAGATATGAATAGGTGTGTATATCCGTGTTGTTGTACAGGTGTCAATACATGTGTATACTGTTGTTTGGACAGGTGTGAATTGGCGTGTAATCCAGATCTCCAGGAAAAATCCAGACTTTTTTTTGTGTTGTCAGTCACTGCATGTTAAAAAATTGGATCATTTTATGGGATTTTTTTCTAGATGTTCAAAAAAGACATAGAGAAATGTGGTTAGTTAAAGGTGAACTGTGGTCAACAGACTGCAGAGTGATTAGTTGTTTTTCACCTTGTAAATGTTGCTCATATGTTTCAGCCTGTGACCGTGCTTGTAAGAAAGGTTGCTCTGGACCTGAGAATAAGCACTGCTTTGAGGAGTGTCGCTTTGGTTACAAGTTTGTGGACAACGAGGGCTGTGAAGGTAGGTATTGCTGTGCTTACAACTCTCTATAGGTTGTCATTACTACTTTGTTTAGGTTGGTGTTGCTATGGTTACAAGCTTTTATAGATGGGTTATACTGAAGAGTAATGTGGATAGTTCACTTTCAATTCTTTAAACCTCTATTATATCCAAAAATCAGTGAAAAAAGTTTTTTTGGGGGAAAAATCGAGGTATAAATGTGAGTTTAATCTTTGCAGAAAAGTAGGGTAAGCTTTACAGGAAAATTACCTGAGTATGCATATTTTTAATATTTTATCACAACAAAAGAATAACATCTGAGTCTCGTGATAAGTATATGTTTAAAAAAATCCATGCACCATCTTTCCCTTGGAGCAAGCTCTACTGTACATGCAATGGTTCTCTTATTCATTTCAGACGTGAATGAGTGTGTGCAGGGCACACACAACTGTCCTGAGGGGAAGTACTGTGAGAACACGATGGGACACTTCACTTGTAAAAGTAGGTGTCATGACTGGAGATGTGTCAGACAGCTTGATTCATTACTAAAACAGTCACTAGAATAACCTTCATCAGATTGTTTTTTGCCCTCATAAGATTGCACTGTTCTGTAACTGGGCAGAAGTTGAAGACAAATTCATCCCTACACCTCTTCCAGAAATACAAGGCGAAGTCCCCCCAAACTCAAGTTCCTTCAAACCCCCATTTTCGATCGTAGAGTTCACAAATCAATCAAACATTTTTACCCCACAGCCCTTAAGGGCTGTCGGGGTATTGTTTTCACCCATGGTGTCCGGATGGGCGGGTGGGTGGGTGGGCGGCGGGAAATAGTTTGTCCGGGCTGTATCTCAGAAACCGTAAGGTGTAGGAAGTTGATACTTGGTAGGGACATTGGTTAGGGGGTGTAGGTGTGCAACGTCATGGTCTGACCTTGATTTGACCTTTGACCTTGCCGTAGTGACCTTGAGTTTGAAAATCTTGTCCGGGCTGTATCTCGGAAACCGTAAGGTGTAGGAAGTTGATACTTGGTAGGGACATTGGTTAGGGGGTGTAGTTGTGCAACGTCATGGTCTGACCTTGATTTGACCTTTGACCTTGCCGTAGTGACCTTGACCTATAAAATCTTGTCCGGGCTATATCTCGGAAACCGTAAGGTGTAGGAAGTTGATACTTGGTAGGGACATTGGTTAGGGGGTGTAGTTGTGCAACGTCATGGTCTGACCTTGATTTGACCTTTGACCTTGCCGTAGTGACCTTGACCTATAAATTCTTGTCCAGGCTATATCTCGGAAACTGTAAGGTATAGGAAGTTGATATTTGGTAGGGACATTGGTTAGGGGGTGTAGGTGTGCAACGTCATGGTGTGACCTTGATTTGACCTTTGACCTTGCCGTAGTGACCTTGACCTGTAAAATCTTGTCCAGGCTATATCTCAGAAACCGTAAGGTGTAGGAAGTTAATACTTGGTAGGGATATTGGTTAGGGGGTGTAGGTGTGCAACGTCATGGTCTGACCTTGATTTGACCTTTGACCTTGCCATAGTGGCCTTGACCTATAAAATCTTGTTTGGGCTATATCTCTGAAACCGTAAGGTGTAGGAAGTTGATATTTGGTAGGGACATTTGCTAGGGGGTGTAGGTGTGCAGTATCATGGTCTGACCTTGATTTGACCTTTGACCTTGCCGTAGTGGCCTTGGCCTATAAAATCTTGTCCGGCCTATATCTCAGAAACCGTAAGGTGTAGGAAGTTGATACTTGGTAGGGATATTGGTTAGGGGGTGTAGGTGTGCAATGTCATGGTCTGACCTTGATTTGACCTTTGACCTTGCCATAGTGACCTTGACCTATAAAATGTTGTCCGGGCTATATCTCGGAAACCGTAAGGTGTAGGAAGTTGGTACTTGGTAGGGACATGGGTTAGGGTGTGTAGGTGTGCAACGTCATGGTCTGACCAGGATTTGACCTTTGACCTTGCCATAGTGACCTTGAGTTTAAAAATCTTGTCTGGGCTATATCTCGGAAACCGTAAGGTGTAGGAAGTTGATACTTGGTAGGGACATTGGTTAGGGGATATAGTTGTGCAACGTTGTGGTCTGACCTTGATTTGACCTTTGACCTTGGCATAGTGACCTTGACCTATAAAATCTTGTCCGGGCTATATCTTGGAAACCGTAGGGTTGAGGAAGTAGATACTTGGTAGGGACATTGGTTAGGGGCTGTAGGTGTGTATTATCATGGTGTCACCTTAATTTGACCTTTGACCTTGTCCTAGTGACCTTGACCTATAAAATCTTGTTGCACCTTTGGGTCTCTCTTTTGATGCAGATTAAGCACTGTTAAAGTCATATTAGAATTTATTAAGAATTTTACTTTCATAACTTTCCATTGTAAGAGATAGAATTTCATCAAGTGAGCCACAGATTTTGCTCCAACACCACACATAAGCATTCATTAAATGTATTACCACTTATATATGCATGGTAATATTCAAACCATCTAAACCATAATTTGGCCATGCAGATGTAGATAAAGAGGGTTGAATTTTAGTTTGCTGATTAATGCTGTCATCTTGTTATTGAATTATCTTGTTTTAATACTTCATCTTTATATGCATGATCTTTCTTTTAAACATTATTTGGACCTTTATATAACTGACAGTGCTCTGAAAGTATCCTAAAGTTTATACTGATACAGTACTTCTGTATCTCATGGTGTTGAAAATATTTCCCTAGGCTGTGGGGTACGGGCATCTCTGATGCTATTTTTTTTAATTCCTTCAGTCACTATGCCCCAGTCCTTGGAACTCTTTCCCCTTTCATGTAAGAAACAGTCCCTCTGTTGCATCTTTTAGGAAGCACCTCAAAACCCACCTCTTCAGCTCTAGTTTCCCAACTTAGTTTTCTTCCCTCTTGGTCACACCCACAATCCTGGATTACTGACCTTGAACGCCCCTCGACTCTCCCTATGATAATGATTTTGTTTAATTAGTGCACCGAGTTCCCCTTGGTGGGGAAGATATTGCGTTTGCAAAGCAGTAGATTAGATTAGATTAGAAATTCATTATTATGCACAATAGATAAATAAATTTGTATGAATTAAAAATGTCGTATGACATGCACAAATTATGAAGAGTGAGATATCAAGGAACCTTCCTTATACTTTACATCAGTATTTTTTAGAACTTGAAGGAACAGAAATGCCAATACTACTGTGGAACAGATATGTACCCTCCATTATGTAAACTTCTATTTACTTATTTCATTTTAAGAACCTAATTCTATTGATTTTTTATACCAACATTTCACACAAAATTCCCTCTTTAATATGTCTATGTTATTTTGTGAACCGTGTATTGTCTTCACTAAGTTGATCTTTATCTCCACTGCAGTGGTTTCCTCCACCACTGTTTTAGCCATTAGTTACACAACCCACAGTAAAATGTTGAAATTGACATGATAGACACCTCCATTTGACATCCATTTACTTTCAGAGTGTGATGCAGCCTGTGAGGGAAGTTGTACAGGAGCAGGGCCATCAAACTGCAGCGACTGCAAGCAAGGGTTCATCAAGGACGAAAACGGGGGGTGTGTGGACATAGACGAGTGTCTGATCAAATCACATGATTGCGAGGGGGAGGGGCGGGTAAGTGGAACAGCCAGATAAACATGTGATCTAAACATGACATGACTGGGGGGAATGGTGACTGAGTAGAACAGCCAAAGACGAACATAAGATGTAACGATACAATGGATGGGGGAAGGATGGCTAACTGGAACAGATAGAAAGAAACGAGTGAATTATACATACAACAGTGGGGAAATGGTGCGCAAGTAGAAGAGCCAGAAAAAAATCCAAACCTAAAACAGTAGGGGAGGGGATGGTAAACAGAACAGCCGGAGGGAAACATGATCTGATGATGAAATGGCAGGGGAAGTATGGCCAACTGTAATGACTAGAAAGAAAATGACATGACATAGAGAAAAATAACTGGTATAAACTGTGTACAGAATGCTTGGGTTTTAAGTGGAAATGACTGGCAAATACAGTAACCAGACAGAAGAATGTAATCTATACTTTACTTTGTGGTTGTGGGGGGCAATGGTGGCTAAATGGAACAGCCTGACCAAAATTGATAAATAATAGGCCTAAGCCTTAGAATATAACAGTTTGAGTTGAAAATTGGATCACATTGTGAAATGGAAAGGTGTGTAAGTGACACAACGAGGGAGAAAACTGTACTCGCATAATATGGCTGATGAGTGTTGTGGGTGTTTCTGTGGAAGAACATGAGATAGAAATCTGAAACATTCAGGAAAGGGAGTAGAGCAGTTACACAGTAGTAAGCTGAAGTGCCAGTGAGGAAGAAGTGACTAAATGGTAATTTCATCTGATCTCTCCATATATGCAGAGGGCCCCTGTAAACTATAAAGCAGTTGAAGTTCTTTTCAGCAAAAATAAAACCAATTGGAAGGGTCAGTAGATCTAGATTTGTAACTTCTACATTTATTTATTTTGGGTTTTACATTGCTTTCTACACTAGACAGGTCATATCATGATGGATAGTTTTGTGTGCAGAGGAAACCAATCCTGTAAAGTGCCGACCTTCGGTAAGCAACTACCTACTTTCCCACATAAGGTCCGGGTTATGAACCGCCAACCTCAGAGGTGGGAGGCGAGTGTGTTACCACTGCCCCCTCTGTGGCCCCCTGGTAACTTCTACACAAACCGTTTGTGTGAATGAAAAATGGGTTTCCCACCATGTGATGCTCAAATGTTGTTTAATTGAAAGAGCCCAGTTCATGGCACTGTTCATCTGTCACATTGTAAATTTATTTCAGGTCTGTCTGAACACACCAGGCAGCTTTATGTGTGGATGTGAGGAAGGATATGTACAGAAGTTAGACAAGTGTATTAAACGAAAAAGTAAGTGTTTTAAACATAGAAAAGTAAGTTTATTAAATTATGGTAAAGTAAATATAGAATAATATCAAACAGCATTAGTAAAGTATTCAACAGCAAAGATAAACATATTAAACAGTAAAGTTTATTTTGTGAAACACAAAGTAAATTTGAAAGGAAAAGTAAGTGTATTTAATTGAATGTATATGAATTGACCAGAAAAGTAAAAGTACTAAACTGGGAAAGTGTTTTAAATGGAAAAGTAAGTGTATTCAGTGGAAATTTAAAGGTACAAAATATGCAAGGCATTAGCCAGGTACACCAGATAAATTGACTGAATTGCGTGTACTCAACAGAAACATTCTGTTTGCAGGTCGACCAAGTAAACAGAAAGCCAAACCACAGGAAAACACAGGCGATCAAAGTACTCAACAAACAGACAAACAAACAGCAGACAAAGAGGAATTGTGATATTAGAGTATTTAGGAATATAGGAATGTCATACAAATTAGGAAATGTAAAAGATAGCAGACTTATGTGGGTATTACTTACAAACTGTTGGATTTCTCCTGTCAGTACTGCTTTGTTGACGCAGTGCCAACAAATACAGGGAATAAATAACACTTTTAGTTTGAGTAAACCTAGGAGTCTCTTTAAATAATGAAGGGTGTACATGAGTTAATATTTTATTGCGTTAATACATCCTATCCAATGGACAATAGCTTATCCGGTCGGCGCGGACCGGCCCGCCAAACGCCAGAAAAAGACGTCCTGTGTCTCCACCAGCTGGTCGGTCCGTAGTACTAGTGCACTCGCCAGGTGGTGTGTCGTACTTCCTTCCTGTCTGGACAGCATGACGTCATAGCATCTTTTTCGTTTGGCGCGTGACTAGTGCACAAGGATTTTTGCAAAGAAGATTATTTCAGTTTTTACTGCTACCATTTTGTTTTTATTCCACATATATTGTGTTCTTCATATACCAGGACTATCATGTCGTCTCCTGGCCAACGCAGAGGCGGTTGTGGACATGCTATGGCTAATTTTGAGTCACATGCTTTTTGTGCAAGATGTCGTGAGAAGGGTAAGGGAACGGACGATTGTGTTAAAAATCCCAATACTTCTGACTGTAAAATATGTAATGCCTTCTCTGAAGAATAACGTCTTCAATTAGCCACTCCCTCGTATAGGATCAAAAAGGGAGGCCAAGAAATTAGAAGCTACCCCTTCTAAAGACAATGTAGATCTTATTAATCCAGCTAGTGTGTCCGTCATCGGGCCTGTTGAGAAACCTACTTCTTCCAACCCTGAGGCCCCTCCGCCTGATAAGAAAGCTAAGAAGGATACTAAGAAGGTCGGCAAGAAAGACAAATCTCCCACTGCTACTGTTTCAAAGCCGCCGTCATCTTCTACTGATGACAAGATAGCAGATTTAGATTCAAAATGGGCGGAACGTTTCAACCGGCTTGAAGCCTTGATCCTAACTAAAAGCTTTGAACCTCAGTTTTCTGCTAATGTCAAAGTCACTCCGACCCATTCACCACCATCTTCTATAGAACAAGGATCTGAACCTTTCATCCGACCTTCATCGTCTGCTGTGCTTCCTGGAACTGGCTTCTCTGCTGAAAAGCATCAGCCGACCAGTAAAGCAATGACCAGCCAACAGTCTTCATCCAGCAAGTTTCCTGGTACGGGCTCCTCTGCTAATAAGCATCAGCCAGCCAGTAAAACTAAAACCAGCCGACCTGCTCCCTCAACTAAGGTTACTGGACAAGGCTCATCTACTACATACCAGCCTACCAGTCAAACCAACACCGACCGACCTACCCCGGCTGGGAATCTTGGTACCGACCCTACACCTCTGGCTCAACATGATACTCACCGACCACCAACAACCGACCGGCCTACACCATCTGATAAAGCAGACTCCGGCTCCCCAGCTTTACACAGAACTAGACGGGACAGCTTTTCAAGCCTCTCCTCAGAAGATGGCAGTGAAATGTCAGACAGACCTCCGTTAGACTTATATGCTGAAGAGGGCGAATGGTCGGAGGAACATTCTATTATCGACCAGGACCATCCGGTCTCTGACGAGCAAAACTACCGGGACACCATGCAGGGCATCCGCTCTTATATGGGCTGGTGCCATATCCCTGAGGTCGACAACACAACTGCCACATCCGACGACAATCCCTTTGCCGGACCTAAGACTGTTACCCCCGGCAAGGTCTCTGTCAGAATGCCTACAGAGGAGTGGCTCTGTAAAAAACTTGGAAATCTTAACCTCACCTTAGCTGAGGGTTATCCCTCAAGGGGGTCGGAGGCTGGAGGACTGGCCAAGGACGTTTTCATCCGAACTCCACGTTCTCAATCAAAGTGGTATGGGCTTCACACCGACCAGAAGACTGACTCTTCAAAAGTTTCATCATGGCACACCGACGCAGTTAAACTAAACAGTAGCTACAGTCGTATAGCTAGATACACAGGACTTGGGTCTACCCCGCCGGCTTCCCGCAGAATCTCTCAAGAGACTTTACGCAGGTGGGAAAGGTCGGCCAGAGAGGCTTCTGTTGTATGTAACCAGACTGCTAGTTTTAATCACTGCCTTGTTAAAGTTCAGCAGAGTATGAAGGAACAACTGAAGGTGTTGAAAGCAGAGCATAAGGGAAAAAGGTCGGCAAAGGTCTCCCCTGCTGTTGATGAACTCCATTATTTACTAGATTTCAATGCTAGCATCTCACAAGCAGCAGCAAAGTCGATGGAGCATCTATCCGACTTGTCTTCATCACAATGGGAAATCTTACCCTTGTCCGTCGTGATGCGTATCTCAGCCACCTCAGAACGGGGATTAAGCAGGACACCCTCACAGCTTTAAGAACTGCTCCTCTTCACTTGTCCACCTTATTCCCAGATGCCACCATCAAACGAGCAGAGGAAGACATTGCTCAGTTTGAATCAAAGGGCCAATCTACTTCTGGTCATGGCAAGGGTCGGTACCACCCGTATGAACGTCCGGAGAAGAAATCTAGTAACAGAGACTCTCGGCCGGACAAGCCGGCATGGAAGACTATCGGGAAAAGACAGTACAGAAAAGGAAAGGGTCGTCCTACCTCATTCTCATCCCGACCTGCCAAGGGCCAGCAGTCGTATAAATGACAGTTACTGTATAACCAAGCTCCACACATGACTGCTGGCCCGGAGCAACACCTTTACACAGACAATAGACACTTTAAATGCAAAGCTTCCTGTTGTTCATCATGTCACTACTGTGCCCGGGCAATCGCAAAAGAAAGATTTAAGTCCCGGGCCAGTAAATTGTCATTGCAAAGAGTACAAATTAAAATCTGTCAAAAGTGTTTCTTGTGTCACTCAATTGTCTTGTGTCAATCCTGTTACAAATGTACCAAATGCTGCCCCCAATCTAGCTGTAGGGACCAGACTTCAGAACTTTTGGCAAACTTGGCTGGACCTAGGTGCCGGTCCAAAAGTGGTTCAAATCCTCAAAGAGGGCTACACCCTCCCCTTTCAGACCCGACCGAAACTAGTAAGATTTCCAACCGTCATAAGCTGCTATGGCAATCCCCAGAGGAACAGCTACCTGCTGGAGGCATTGCATCAGCTTAAGACAAAAATGCAGTCGAGTTAGTAAGAAACCAATCATCTCTGGGCTTTTTAACAGGTTGTTCCTAGTCCCCAAACCAAACAATCGGTGGAGACCGATCTTGGATCTGAGCAATCTGAATGTCTTTCTCAAGTTGGAGAAATTCAAAATGGAGACCCCGGAAACCATCAGGACATCCCTCCAACAGGGAGAATGGATAACCTCCATAGACTTCAAGGATGCATATTTCCACATCCCAATACAAGAACAGTCCAGGAAATATCTAAGATTTCATGTCCAAGGACAAACTTACCAATTCAAAGCCCTACCATTCGGGCTTTCGACAGCACCACTGGAATTTACTGTAATAGTAAAGGAAGTCAAATTGATGGCTATACGCAGGGGTATAAGGATCCACCAGTACCTAGACGACTGGTTGGTGAGAGCCGGATCCTATCAAGTCTGTCTCCAAAACACACAAGAACTAGTACTGATATGCCAGAGATTAGGTTGGATAGTAAACTTGGAAAAATCGGAACTGGAGCCCAAACAAGTCTTCAACTTCGTAGGTTACCAGTTCGACCTGAAGGCCGGCCGGGTCTGACCTACACTGGACCGGTGGCAGATCCTCCAAGAGAAAATCTCGGAGATCATGTCTCTACCAAACTGTCCGGTCCGGCAGTTCATGTCCCTGATTGGCCTACTAACAGCAACAGAAAAGCAAGTTTACCTCGGCCGGCTTCATATGAGACCCATACAGTGGCATCTCAAAAACAACTGGAGAGTGCCAGAAGCACTGGAAAAGATCATTCCGGTGCCCAGATCACTCCACCCTCATCTGGAGTGGTGGTTGGACGAAGGCAAGGTACTGCAAGGTCAACCACTGCATCCATTAAAACACGCACTGCAAATCTTTACAGACGCGTCAAAAGAAGGATGGGGTGCTCATCTTGGCGAACATACTGCAAGAGGTGCCTGGTCGGTACCCGAAAGCAAACTCCACATAAACTTTCTGGAGTTAAAGGCGGTCTTTCTAGCCCTAAAAGGGTTCCAACATCTCTGTACGGCCAGGATTGTCCTGGTGGCCACGGACAATACAACAGTAGTCGCCTACATAAACAAGGAGGGTGGCATGAGGTCAGGCCCACTTTGTGCCCTTCTATGGAGAATCTTGACCTGGTGTACCAACCACCAGATAACGCTAAAAGCCCGGCACATCCCAGGCCATCTAAATGTGATAGCAGACGAGCTATCCAGGCTGGGTCAGACCATTCAAACAGAGTGGTCCCTCCTTCCGGAAGTGTTTCAACAAATATGCAATCTATGGCACCGGCCTCAAATAGATCTATTTGCCACGAGGTTCAACCACAAGTTACCTCAGTTTGTCTCTCCAGTACCGGACTCCCTGGCTGTAGCAGTGGATGCACTTACTCTGCCATGGGACGATCTGGATGCATACGCCTTCCCACCGACCGCCATATTGGGCAAAGTGGTGGAGAAGCTACTGGACTCCCCGTGCAAGAGACTCATTGTGATTGCCCCGGGGTGGCCCAACATGCCTTGGTTTTGGGACCTGGTGGCCATGTCCAGTCAGGTCCCTCTCAGCCTGCCCAAGCTGCTCACACAACCCTTCAATCAGATCCCTCACAGAAATCTGACAAATTTGAATCTCCATACCTGGCTCCTAGAGCCACAAAAATCAAGGAACAGGGCTTCTCTGAGACAGTGGCAGCAAGCATTGAGGCTCCTCAAAGGAGATCTACCAGATCAGTCTATGAGGCAAAGTGGACCATTTTTACAAAGTGGTGCATCACTAATCAGGTGGACCTCAGGTCACCACCTGTAAAGTCGGTGGCTGACTTCCTAATGTACCTCTTTGAGGACAAGAAGTTACAGCCCAGCACCATTGATGGATACAGGTCTGCCATTGCTGATAAGCTAGGTAATACAACAGTCAATATCAGCAAAGATGAGAATCTCACTCGTCTCTTGGAAAGTTTCCACAGAGATAGACCCAAAGGGCGGAGAGGAATACCCTCCTGGAACCTTTCCCTGGTACTACACCAGTTGACGAAGGCTCCTTTTGAACCTCTTAGGGAAGCATCACTGAAGCACCTGACCTTCAAAACTGTCTTCCTTTTGGCCCTGGGCTCTGGCAAAAGAAGGAGTGAGATCCATGCATGGCAACACAAGAACATCAGACACCAATCCGATTGGTCTAAGGTGTCCCTGTTTCCATCCCCCAGCTTTCTTTCTAAGAATCAGCTGGCCAAAGAGGGTCCAGGGAGTATAGCCCCAGTGGTCATACCAGCCCTAGCTCCTACTCTGGATAAATCCCTCAAGTCTGACAGATCCCTTTGTCCAGTCAGAGCCTTGCGTTACTATTTGGACAGGACTTCAGACCTCAGGCAACGCAAGGAGCTAGTCTTTGTCTCCTTCAAGAAAGGCTTCGACAAAGATATCTCCCCTGCCACTATCTCCTCATGGATCAAACAAACTGTGATCCTATGCTATGAGCTCTCTGATCATCAGTCACATACCCTACATCAGGTCAAAGCCCATGATGTTAGGGCCTTTGCTGCCTCTAAGGCCTTCCAGTCGGTAGTTTCCTTAGATCAGATCTTGACAGCCTGCCACTGGAAATCTCATAATACCTTCACACAATTTTATCTGAAGGATGTGGCCTGGGCTGACTCAGAGCTCTTCCATTTGGGTCCGGTAGTGGCTGCCCAGCAGATCCACCAATAAACGGGACCCAGAGGAGATTTGTAAATATGTAAATAGTGTATATATAGTTAAGAAGCATCAAAAAAAAAATCAGACGTGCTTCCTTCGGGAGGTTTATTTCCTTCAAGGGACTGAACTGAGCCCTGTCTTCCCCTACCTCAGAACAGGTCTGTGGAAACAAAAGGGGGGGACTTGAAGTCGGTTTGGACCGGTTACCCGGCCTGTAATGACCGACTATAGCCTTAAGGGTCCCTGACCACAAGGTTGACCCAGGCTTGAGGAGTTTTTGTTAATTATCCTGAGTTCACATAAGTCCCTAGTAACTTACCCGCCATCCAAGCGGTAGTTATTCAGCTATTGTCCATTGGATAGGATGTATTAACGCAATAAAATTGCAAATTTAATAAGTAAATTAAATTTTTATAAGTTAATACCCTATCCAATGGACACGCAAGACCCTCCCACCAGCCCCGCTGTCAACTTACTAGGGGTCTAATTGGTTTAGACAACGAAAAAGATGCTATGACGTCATCCTGTCTAGATAGGAAGGAAGTACGACACGCCACCTGGCGAGTGCACTAGTACTACTGACCGACCTGCCGGTGGAGACACAGGACGTCTTTTTCTGGCGTTTGGCGGGCCGGTCTGCGCCGACCGGATAAGCTATTGTCCATTGGATAGGGTATTAACTTATAAAAATGTAATTTACTTATTAAATTTGCAATTTTGTTTCTTTGCACAATATAAACTTGCTTGGCAGTTTAATACTCGGGTGCCTGGTAGGTTTTGAAAGTTTACTCAAGTATTTGTTAAAAAATAATGAACTATGCACAAAAGGGAGGTGCAGCAGTACTCTTATTTCATGCCAACAGTTTGGCATATATTGGCAGCTTCTGTACTTGAGAGGGAGTAAGAGTTTAAATTTGCTGCCTATTCAAGCCTTATTGTGTCTAGTCTGCTATAGTGCCCAACCCTATAATGCAGTTTGTATTTATTTCATGGCACACAAGATTGAGCAAGCATTATACTCAAGTGGTGTTAACTTGCGCTGGAGAAATTCTGTTAAATAAAACCTCAGAATATCAACCAGTGTCCCACAAGTGGAGAAAAATTCTGTCTTTGTGTTTGATCTGGACAAGATTTTTTAAAATGAAACTCATCACCACATCAGGGTTGTCATAATTAACACACTGGGCTCTTGGGTCTGTTGTATGGGTTTGAACCCAAGTCTGGACATACTTGTAAGCGCTAAGCAGTAGGCACAGCAAACATCAGCTGGTGAGTGCTTCAACTCTACTAGTTTCCTCCACGCTATAAGCCAAAATTAAATTAAAAATTAAAATTTTGGAGGGTATAGATGAGGTACCTTAACATTTAAAACTAGTTTTTGTCAATGCAAGTCATTGATGAACACAGCTACCTAGACTACAGTAAGCCAGTACATTTCAATTAAAGTCAGAAAGTTTCTGGACTAAACACGTCCCCGTGCATTTAAACCATGTATTGTGTCTGGGGAATCTGGTTTGGTTTGTGTCTGTCAGTATGCAGGTTATTTATTATGAACTCCAAGGGGTAGTAGTCAGTTAGTCCAAGTACAAAATTTAATAAGTGAGTACATGTACTTGCTTCTTGTTAGACAACCTATATCCATATAATTTAACATACGAATGTTTATTAATATTTTATGTTCACCATATCAATACAATAATTTTTACCCCACAGCCCTTAAGGGCTGTTGGGGTATTGTTTTCACCCATGGTGTCCGGATGGGCGGGCGGGCGGCGGGAAATAGTTTGTCCGGGCTGTATCTTAGAAACCGTAAGGTGTAGGAAGTTGATACTTGGTAGGGACATTGGTTAGGGGGTGTAGCTGTGCAACGTCATGGTCTGACCTTGATTTGACCTTTGACCTTGCCGTAGTGACCTTGAGTTTGAAAATCTTGTCCGGGCTATATCTCGGAAACTGTAAGGTGTAGGAAGTTGATACTTGGTAGGGACATTGGTTAGGGGGTGTAGTTGTGCAACATCATAGTCTGACCTTGATTTGACCTTTGACCTTGCCGTAGTGACCTTGACCTATAAAATCTTGTCCGGGCTATATCTCGGAAACCGTAAGGTGTATCAAGTTGATACTTGGTAGGGATATTGGTTAGGGGGTGTAGGTGTGCAACGTCATGGTCTGATCTTGATTTGACCTTGCCGTAGTGACCTTGACCTATAAAATGTTGTCCGGGCTATATCTTGGAAACTGTAAGGCTTGGGAAGTTGATATTTGGTAGGGACATTGGTTAGGGGGTGTAGGTGTGCAACGTCATGGTGTGACCTTGATTTGACCTTTGACCTTGCCGTAGTGACCTTGACCTATAAAATGTTGTCCGGGCTATATCTCAGAAACTGTAAGGTGTAGGAAGTTGATACGTGGTACGGATATTGGTTAGGGGGTGTAGGTGTGCAACGTCATGGTGTGACCTTGATTTGACCTTTGACCTTGCCGTAGTGGCCTTGACCTATAAAATCTTGTCCAGGCTATATCTCAGAAACCGTAAGGTGTAGGAAGTTGATACTTGGTAGGGATATTGCTTAGGGGGTGTAGGTGTGCAGCGTCATGGTCTGACCTTGATTTGACCTTGCCGTAGTGACCTTGACCTATAAAATGTTGTCTGGGCTATATCTCAGAAACCGTAAGGTGTAGGAAGTTGATACTTGGTAGGGATATTGATTAGGGGGTGTAGGTGTGCAATGTCATGGTCTGACCTTGATTTGACCTTTAACCTTGCCGTAGTGACCTTGACCTATAAATTATTGTCTGGGCTTTATCTCGGAAACTGTTAGGTGCAGGAAGTTGATATTGGTAGAGACATTGGCTAGGGGGTGTAGGTGTGCAGCATCATGGTGTGACCTTGATTTGACCTTTGACCTTGCCATAGTGACCTTGACCTACAAAATCGTCAGGGCTGTATCTCGGAAACCGTAAGGTGTAGGGAAGTTGATACTTGGTAGGGACATTGGTTATTGGCTATAGGTGTGTATTATCATGGTGTGACCTTAATTTGACCTTTTACCTTGCCGTAGTGACCTTGACCTTTAAAATCTTGTTGCACCTTTGGGTCTGTCTTTTGATGTAGATTAAGCAAAAGTCATATTAGAATTTATTAAGAATTTTACTTTCATAACTTCCCATTGTAAGAGATAGAATTTCATCAAGTGAGCCGCAGATTTTACTCCAACACCACACATAAGCATTCATTAAATGTATTACCACTTCTGTATGCATGGTAATATTCAAACCATCTAAACCATAATTCGGAAATGCAGATGTATATAAAGAGTGTTGAATTTTAGTTTACTGATTAATGCTGTCATCTTGTCATTGAATTATCTTGTTTTAATACTTCATCTTTATACGCATTATCTTTCTTTCAAACATTATTTCTCCATTTAAATATTGTTTGGACCTTTATATAACTGACAGTGCTCTGAAAGTATCCTGAAGTTTGTACTGGTACAGTACTTCTATATCTCATGGTGTTGAAAATATCTCCCCAAGGCTGTGGGGTACGGGCATCTCTGATGCTATTTTTGACAAACTGGTTCAGTAAACTGACAAAAGGAGACTTAGCTAAGCCCAAGCTAAGACCGATTTAACATATAACCACAGTGGTTTTCTATGGACTGGAGTATTTGACCCTCTTTTTTATTGAAAATATACTACAGGGAAAAAACATTTTTTTTGCTTATAAATTTTTGGATAAAAGTTGTTTTTGCAATTTAAAATCTTGACAAGTCTCAGACAAGACTTAGCCAAAGCTGTTTTATGAAATCCACTAAGTCTAAGACAAAAGACTTGCCCAAAATCCAAAACAAAAATTAGCCTGAGCTAAGTCTTTTTGTTAAACTGACCACTTTAGTATTTGTGAATGAGTATGTCATTGTAATACATTCCTACTATCACATCACTTAATCATACATTTCTTAGGCCTCATAACATTTCTATAATTTTTAATCTTCTTACATTATCACCCACTGACCCACCCATAAGATCACCACGTGAGATTGCCCACTCGTGTATGAAACCCATTTGTCACACAGATATCTCTGAACTGAAAGACTGTGGGATCTTTTTTGGTGGAGTAAGTTTTACTTGTTTTTGTACTTTTATTATTTTTAAGCCTTTTGCTTACAATGTCCATGGCCAAGTAAAACTCTTCCTAGGTACTTACAACTCCAAACTGCATTTACAGCTTTTGGTCAAAATACGTTGGACCCTACTTCTAGGTTGAATGAGGTGCCTTGATACATGGAACATGAACACACCTTATAGGAAACCATCATTTGGTTGAGTCACATTTAAACTTATACTATTCCTTCCAGGGGGACCAAGGTCATATACCACTGCAGTGGTCTTTTATTAAAGTCCTTTTTCATGCAGAAAATGTCATGGTATTGTCATGGTAATTTTTTTGGTACCAGTCGATGTGACACTGATTTTTATGTAGTGGTTGATTTGTCACTCTTAATATTTGTTTTCAAATTGGATTACATGACAGTTTTGTAACTATATCTTTATCCAAATGGTGATGCAGATTCTCTATGACTTATAGAAAACTTTCTACAGAGAGGTAAATGTAAGTGCATGGAATTGAGGGAATGTATGGATTCATCAGTTTATTTCCTAGACCCCTATAATTTCCCTGCATCATTTTGATGTTTGCATGTACATTTTCCTGTAGTTCTGACATTGTGGGTGATGAGGCCCGAATCCTCATGTGTACTTCTGTATATAAAGACTATAAATAAATTTATCCAACTACTTGTCCTTTTATTGCTGTGATGCCCTGTTGTGCCTCCTTTTCCTGTCTTTGGAGTTGTTGTATGGCCGCTTACAGACAGAACACCGTGATTTGTGGGATCTTTTTAAAAGGCATGACACTGATGGTAGTGTTAGGGGTTTTATGTTAAAGAATCCACAATTAATTGGCATACTGCATTAGAAAGAGATCCTGTTTTGAGGTGGGGGGATCAGTACAATTAAAATACGTCTGGTAACAAGTACAAGCAACTTTAGTTCTGCTTCCACTACTAGTGTTGTGGACTTAGAAAACATAGATTTCACTTGTTCAAGCTTCCAAATCACATTGCCAAAGTCTTGGCAGAACTGTTTATAAACAGAACCAGTTTTGTGATCAAAATGGGAGAAAAATGAAGAACTGCTGACAGAAGTAGAAATCAGCCCCAACTCGAAACCAAATTCAGTAGATCTAGAAGGTTTTCATGTGAAGCCATGTAAAAACTGACACTATATTGCCAAATGTACATATTATAAATCAAACACTGAATACATATGAACAGTTTTATTATAAAATATATACTTCAAACAACCATGTACAACTAGGTCGTGTATTTGAAACATCACATGGAATTGCCTACTTAGTAACTACAGTCCCAAATACACTACACACGCCCAAATATCACTGGCAGAAATATTTAAATTCATTATACATGCCCCTAACCACTATTTTATAATTAAGTGGAATTTTTTTGAAGTTTTTTTCCATATTTTCAAGATAAACATTTTACATTCTCTGGATGCATTGCCCCCACAAATAGAGATGGTTTCATAACAGCAAGGTTATTTAAGGAGTACAATTGTTCAAACCACTGCAGTTCGTATGTCCCCATAAAATTCCCATTAATCTCAGACCCCCTCCAGTGATGAAGTCCAACCCAAAATTTGTTCGCATACTTGATATTCATCTAGGCTTCTGTTCTATGAATTAATAATCTTAATTTACCTTTGTTAATTTCATTGATCAGGATTGCTTATTAAACATGGTCAAATGGGCAAGATTTTCTGCCCAAAGCACCACACAAATAGTTGTGATCCCACACCACAAAAGGCTAACTTGGACAATGACACTTGGAAGTTATTATTATTTTATGAATTGATTTCAACCCGTTAATTTACACTCAAATTGCTGAAATCAATGCACAGCACCATTAAACTCCTAAATGGAATCCTGTCTAGATGAATTCTGTTTTCAGTCGGAATGAACAATGAAAGTCGATTATGTAACACCAGCAATCTGCAGGAAACTTTCATTAGGCAAATTTACCCAGGTTTTGTTACGATGCCAAGTTCTATTATCTCAAAAGTCAACCAGGGAGCAACACAATTATGTGGTCATCAATTTATTATTACTTTAAATACTTTTGCATAGTTGTTCCACAAAGCTAGGGACACTCCTCAAAACTCCCATGCTTCTGACAAAATAAATACAAAACACAGACCAAAACATTACACCCTCGTGTAGGAGACCTATTTAATTTTCAACTGCCTAAATTTAACATGGATTCACAAATCACACGATCACATGCTATGATCCTGAACAATCACAAAATGCACAGAAAAGAAACACAAACTTGACAGGGAAGATTTACAACATATAGTGACTGTATCTAATACTGTAAAACGAGAAATGTTCGCAGCTATAAAAGTTCGTGGTTTTATCTTTAAAATGAAGTTGGCACTATTAAAGTTTGTCCGACAATTCCCGGTTTTTTAGCGATAATTCCCGTATATGGGTGTATACTAGTACCAAACTAAATTTCGGGCGATTTATTTTTGTGCTTTTCCCGCGATCGCAAAATTCGCCAAATAAATCGTCGGCGAACATTTATCGTTTTACAGTAATTGAAATATCATTCCATTCAACTGTGTGTTGACTAATTATACATTGGAAAGTCTCGCTAATAAATATTAGTCCCTCCCAATATCACAATCTCTTTAAATGTCACCTTCTCCATGTATTGTCCTGCAGAAGTCAGCTCTACTGTACCATACATGTCCCTTACACCGACTCGATACAACAAAGGATGTGACACAACATATCAGGCACTGAACAGAAGGAAAAGATGACTCGTAACTACACACTCGAGTGAGATGGTTTCCAATGTTTAACAGGGAAGATTCTCACCATAAATAAAGACCATAGGCTTGGCTTCTGTCAGCCATTTGGCCCTGTCTGGTATTTCAATGGACTATTTCATCACCCCTATATTCATCTGCTCAGGTCGTCTGAGTAATCAGACTCATCAGGCAAGCATGTAACGTTATACAAAGAGGACATTATGTATGAAGTGTACAGACATGGCCAGCATTACAAACAGTTTGAAATCCAAATAACTGACTCGCAGGTTTAGAAAATGGTCTGTTTAATGATCCACAGGCTGATAATATGCTACTTTGATATCGACAGCAATGTGACTTGGGGTAAAAACATGGCCGTATTACAGGTAGTTTAGCATGCATCAACTGAAAGTACAAGTGGTGTGAAGTAATAAGGTGGCTGGCATAAACAAATTATCGAAAAATATTAAATATGTGTGAAAGTTACAGTTTAGGAAGTAGCCAAATCACCAGTTTAAACTCTCAGGCCAGTATGGCCATTTTCTGAGTGGCCAGTTACTTTGTGACAGCCATAATATTCATTAAGTACAACCAGAGACCCATGATTTTATCTAAACTTCACACTTTGTGTCTCGTTTTTTTGTTGTTTTTTTTAAATTTTTTTTTCACGGCATGAATAGGTCAGCAGAATGAATCAGCTGTACAATAATGAGAAATCGCCTAAGATCTGTGTTGCCTAGAGTTCTGTCTTCTGTCTCTTTTCCCAGGCCTTGGGATCGTGTTTGGGCATCAGCTCCTCAATCATTTTGATGTAGTCCTGTTTCTCTGTACATCCCTTACACTGGGCATCCCAGTCCGACAGAATCTGCTTCAAGTCCTTTACTTTGAGTTTCTTCAAGTTCACTGAACTCAGGTCAATGGTCTTCTCTGTAAAAGTGGAAAAAAAAACCCATTCAATACGAGGACTTCCGGCGACATTACATGACATTTTTTCATACCTGAGAGGTAACAGATTCACAGCATACACCTGTAGTTATCCGAGTGACAACACCAAAATTATTTACATATCCTTGGAGTATTTAACAATTTTGGAGCAAGTGTGAATGCAGGGCAAATGAATGTCGACTAAGCTTCCCACTGAGTATACTTCCTCTGTTCCCTCCTGACCTAGATCCACAGAACCCTTGACTAGAACTTTTGTAAATTCTGTTGTTAATTTAGTGCATTGAGTTTCCCCATTATGGGGAAGATATTGCCCCTGCACAGTAGTAGATCGGATTAGATGCTAGTAAACCACTCGCATCACAAGCATGCAGAGACTATAGGATTGTAAATGTTAAACCATAGAAAATATAATAGATTGAGAAATTGCCAAAAACAAATGGATGTGTTTCTGGTAGACAATTTTTAGAAGTTTGCGATTACTACAAGAAAAACCTCTGAACTGGGACATTTAACTTACACAGAATCAAATGGGTTTGACAATTTTATATTGCAATCACATACAACATTAAAGTTCTCAGGTAGAGGATGGGAGGAAATAGTCACTGTTTTATAAAACTTAAATTTGTATATCATTCATACTAATCATTGAAATCCTGATTGTAGACACTTTTGAAGTGTGGTCCCATCCCCCCCCATCCCCCCACCCCCACCCCCAACTCTTCAAAGTTTTGGTGTTTGGTCAAATTTGGTTTGGATCTAGTCCCGTACCTGGTTAATTACGCTCTTTGTGACATCCATCATTTTTTTCACAAAAAATGGCATTTTTAAAACAAAACAAGAGGAGAGTGCCCGTGAACGGGCACTGTGTCAGCTGACAGTGTTTTTGATTTGTGAAGGTGATTAGAGGACAGAACTAGATTGGGCCAACTCGGCGCCAACATATCCCCAGACAGGTCATCACTCACGCCACAGGTTTTGATCGGGAATTTTTAAAAACAAAATTACCCATTATTATATGAACTTCTGCACATCAATCTACTCTGTTTATATCTTCCAAAGAAGATGGTGTATCCCCAGACGCCGAATACATAACTCAACTTATATTTTCAATCTTCCTGCAATGATAACTCTAAACCTATTTTCAAAGTATTTAAATGATTGATGATTGAATGTCCATTCTAAAATAATAATCCCAAAAGAGCATATCTGTTTCTATATTTGTTGACAAATAAAATATTTTTTTTAACTCAACTCATCATACTTTTCAATCTTCCTTCAAAGTATTTAAATGATTGATGATTCAATGTCCATTCTAAAATTCATAATCCCAAAAGCGCATATCTGTTTCTATATTTGTTCACAAATAAAATATTATTTAAAAAAAAATTATTTATATTATTATTTTATTATATTATTTTTAGAATTTGCAAATTGTTTTCAGTTATTCATTTCCTCTATACCTATATATGTGGTCCATATATATGCAACCTAAATATGTGACACAATCTCAGTTCTGACTCCCCTTTGTGTTATATGTAATGAAGCCCACCACCTCCCACCCCCACCCCTCTCCCCTTCTCCACACCTCTCTCACTATTGCACAAGATCTGCAACCCCATTGAGGTCTTTGTTTCTCATCTGATATCATTAAATACCTTTGTTTATTTAGTGTCACTCAATATAGCTGGAGGTCCCAGAGGTGGGTGGGGGGAATCCGGGTGGGGGATGTGGGTTGGGACTTAGTTTAGTTTATTAGTTTATTATAGTGACATGTATTATGTTGACAAGGATTATACAAAAACTATTGAAGTAATACCCAGCCCTATATGGGCTTATAAGTCACTTTAAATAGAGAGTTAATAACAAACAGAGCAAACATATTTTGAGGTAAGATACAGTAAATAAAGACAGCAATTCAATACATAAAAATTAACAACATATTTTACTTTTTCTTTCTTGCCACAAATCAAAAATAAAATTAATAACCATATTGACATTCATATGAGTTAATACCCTTGATAATCGATCTATTAATAATTCAGATTTATCTATATTTAAAATTTTGAAATATTTCATACGAATCAGCTCTAAAGCTGGACAAACACAAACAAAATGTATCTCATCTTCTACATCTTTTTTACACAGTTTACATGTTCTCTCAAAGAGATGGAGTGCTACAGCATAAATGGTAAACAAACAATCTATATAAAAGGGGTACTCAAATACAAAAAGAATTGAGAATTTTAAGTATGTGATTATCAACTGAAATGAGTTCATAACTGTAGGAGCTGTGTCAAAATTAACTGAGGCAAGTTGAATAAAACTGGGCTAGTTGAGGGTTAAAAATCCCCTAGTTTTACTACATACAGATATAATTTCATTAATATTGGGACTTAAAGCTCACTTAAAGTGTCCATTTTGTCTACTTGAATATGTTTAACCGGCGTTTAACCAGTTTCATTTTAAAAAGTTAAAAACTCAGCAAGCAGAGGTATAACACACAAAAATAAGTTCTTAAAAGACTAAGATAGCCATAACATTATTAATATTCAAAATTTAAATAGACAGGCATTTCCTTTTAAAAATTCAAAGATTTCAGCTCTATAACCCACATAGTTTGACAGTTACTGGGCTTTAAAGTGGCATAATGTCCATAAATTGGGTTTCTGTGGGCATTTTACAATTGTTAAAGAGACCTTAGCAATTAAACTACAGATCTGAAACTTTTGGGGGGACATACATAACAAACAAAAATTATATATAATACAGTTTAAGACTTGTCACACGAAGCATTTCCAAATAACAGGGCAAAATACGGAAAAAATGTCCAAAAAGGCACTTGGGCGAGTGTCTATGGCCCTCATACACAGGTTAAATGTCTACTAAAAACCTTGATTTTCGCCATATGTAAAAAGGACATAATAATGCATTCCCAGATGGGATTTCAGCTCCATCAATCACATAGTTTAACAGTCACAGGGCTTAAAGGTGGCAAAAAGTCCAAATATTGGGTCTCTGTGGGCCTTTTAGAGATCTCGATGTGGCTTTCAAATTAAAGCTTCAGACTTAAAATTTGTTACATACTAAGATTACACATAGAATATGTATCTAATAAAGTTTGAAACTTCTCAGACTTACCATTTCCAAGTTACAGAGCAAAATATGTGAAAAATGTCTTAAAAGGGTCACTCAGGTGGGTGTTTAAGGTCCTCATACACAGGTTAAATGTCTACTTGAAGCCTTGATTTTTGGCACATGTAAAAAGAACATAATAATGTATTCCCAGATGAGATTTCAGCTCTATCAGTCACATAGTTTAACAGTCAAAGGCCTTAAAATTGGAAAAAAGTCCAAATACTGGGTCTTTATGGGGCCTTCTAGAGACCTAAATGTGGCCTTCAAATTAAAGCTTCAGACTTAAAATTTGTCACATACTAAGATTACACATAGAATATGCATCTAATACAGTTTGAAACTTCTTAGACTTACCATAGTTACAGGGCAAAATATGTGAAAAATGTCTAAAAATGGTCACTCGGGTGGGGATTTATGGTCCTCATACACAGGTTAAATGTCTTCTTAAAGCCTTAATTTTTGGCACATATATAAATATCATACTAATATCTTCCCAGATAGGATTTGAGCTCTATCACTCACATAGTTTGACAGTCACAGGGCTTAAAAGTAGCAAAAAGTCCAAATATTGGGTCTTTGGGAGCCTTTTAGAGACCTCAATTTGACCTTCAAAATTAAAGCTTCAGACTTAAAACCTGTTACATACTAAGATTACACACAGAATATATATCTAATACAGTTTGAAACTTCTCAGACTTACCATTTCCAAGTTACAGGGAAAAAGATGTGAAAAATGTCTTATAAGGGTCACTCGGGTGGGTGTTTATGGTCCTGATACACAGGTTAACTGTCTATTAAAGGCCTAAATGTTGGGGCACATATAAGAAAACACATAGATATATTCCCAGATGATATTTAACTTAGATGAGAGACATAGTTTGAAAGCTACAGTGCTTGAAAGTGACAAAAAGTGCATAAATTGGGTCTCTGTGGGCACTTTTGAGACCTTAAGTCGACCCCTTTGGGTAAACCTACAGCCCTAAAATTTTCTACAGACAAGGATTACATATCAAAGTTATACCTAGCACAGTTTGAGACTCATCAGAATTACCACTTCCAAATTATAGGGCAAAATATGTGAAAAGTATAGCAAAAAATCCCTAAGTGGGGGTATTTATGGGCCTCAAAGACAATTTTCTCCTCAACTTAAAGTCGTGATTTTCGGCACATGTACTAAGAACATATTAATGTGTTGTCAGGTAAAATTTCAGCCAGCTGAGCATCATAGTTTGTGACCTACAGGGCTCTAAGTGGCCAAAAGTCCAATTTCTGACCTTAAGGTGGCCATAAGTTCTTTTTTACTGAAAGTTTAAGGTCACCTTAAAATAGGGATCTTCCTTTGGGCACCCTTAACATGTGTACCAAGTTTGAAAAAAAAATATTAATTTGTTTTTGAGTTATCGCGTCCACAAGGAAATTTCTACGGCGGCGGCGGCGGCGCGACGGACCTGAATCCAATATATCCCCGACTTTCGTCTGGGGATATAATAATTATCAGGAAAAGGGCTGTACAGAAATACAGTAAATGGTAACTGAACAGCAAGTTCGAAAGAAATTCCGAAGCTGACAGAAGAAAAGGATAAAAAAGTTGTGCCCTGTAAATGGTATTATGAAGGAAAATAACAAGGTAATTGTTTAAGTGTAAAAAATAGGTTAAAACATATTTAAAGAAATACTACAAATGCAATATCCTCGTTCGACCTTGAAGAAGGGGTCCAAGGTCAAATCTAACCACACAAATACATTCCCAGCCCATGATTTCCTATGGTTTACCATTCCAAACCTCTAGGACCAATTATAAATGAGTTATAAGCACTTTTAAGCTTGGCTGTCCTCATTTGACCTTGAAGGAGGGGTCCAAAGGTCAAATCTGACCATACCAAAAGATTCCGAGCCAATGATTTCCTATGGGATGGTTTACCATCCCAAATCTCTGTCACCAATAATAAGCGAGTTGTAGGCACTTTCAATTTTCGCTATCCTCATTTGACCTTGAAGGAGGGTTCCAAGGTCAAATCGGACCATATCAACAGATTCACAGCCCATGATTTCCTGTCTGTTTACCATCCCAAACCTCTGGGACCAATAATAAGCGAGTTATAAGCACTTTTAAGTTTGGCTATCCTTGTTTGACCTTGAAGGAGGGGGTCACTGAAGGTCAAATCTGACCACACCAAAAGATTCCCACCCCATGATTTCCTACAGGTTGGTTTATCATCCCAAACCTCTAGGATCAATAATAAGGGAGATATAAGCACTTTTCATGACTGACAAAAAACACCTGTGGCGGCCATCTTGTTTCTCAAAATGAGGCCAAAAATATTCCCAGACAACATTTTATGGTTATTAATATATACTGCAAACTTAAGAAAGCTAACTATAATATTTTTTTTCATCAGAGCAGTAATGGTGAAATCTCTCTCTACACACTGCGGCTATCCAGTGGATACAATGATTTACTCAACAGTGAGAACCTGAAAGTAGCTATTGCTCAGCTATGCCATGACATAGAGGTCTGCAATTTCACTATGTTATAGCTGACCAAAAATTCTGTGAATAACATATTTAACAAATTACTCTAAATGTAATAGTTTTCAAGTTACAACTGATTTACTCAACAGTGAGAACCTCAAAGGAACTATTACTCAGCTATGCAATGAGCTACATGTCTGAAATTTTACTATGCTATAGCTAACAAAAAAATAGTAGGTGAACAACATATTTAAGCAAACTACTGTAAATGCAATAGTTTTCAAGCTACAACTGATTTACTCAATAGTGAGAACCTGAAAATAGCTATTGCTCCGCTATGCCATGAGCTATAGGTCTGTAATTTCACTATGTTATAGCTGACCCAAAAGTAGGTGAACAATATATTTTAACAAAATACTCCAAATGCAATATTTTTCAAGTTATAGCTGATTTACTCAACAGTCAGTACCTGAGAATAGCTATTGCTCAGTTGTGCCATGAGCTATAGGTCTATAATTTCACTATGTTATAGCTGACCCAAAAGTAGCTGAATAACATATTTGCACAAATTTCTGTAAATGCAATAGTTTTCTAATTATAACTGATTTACTCAACAGTGAGAACTTCAAAGTAGCTATTACTCAGCTATGAAATGAGCCACAGGTCTGAAACTTCACTATGTTATAGCTGACCCCAAAATAGGTGAATAACATATTGAAACAAAATACTCTAAATGCAATAGTTTTCAAGTTATAAGTGATTTACTCAACAGTGATAACCTAAAAGTAGCTATTACTCAGCTATGCCATGAGCTACAGGTCTGAAATTTTACTATGTTATAGCTGGCCCAAAAGTAGCTGAATAACATATTTATACGAAATTCTCTAAATGCAATAGTTTTTAAGTTACAAGTGATTTTACTCATGATGGAAGTTACTGAAAAGCCCAAAAGTAGCTATTACTCACTTAGCTATTGAGACAGACACCCAACTTACTCACCATATTGTAGCTATGAAAAAAGTAGCTGAATAACATATTTTAACAAAATGCTCTGAATGCAACACTTTTCAAGTTATAAGTGATTTACTCAACAGTGATAACCTAAAAGTAGCTATTACTCAGCTATGCCATGAGCTACAGGTCTGAAATTTTACTATGTTATAGCTGACCCAAAAGTAGCTGAATAACATATTTATACGAAATTCTCTAAATGCAATAGTTTTCAAGTTATAAGCGATTTACTCAACAGTGATAACCTAAAAGTAGCTATTACTCAGCTATGCCATGAGCTACAGGTCTGAAATTTCACTATGTTATAGCTGGCCCAAAAGTAGCTGAATAACATATTTATACGAAATTCTCTAAATGCAATAGTTTTTAAGTTACAAGTGATTTTACTCATAATGGAAGTTACTGAAAAGCCCAAAAGTAGCTATTACTCACTTAGCTATTGAGACAGACACCCAACTTACTCACCATATTGTAGCTATGAAAAAAGTAGCTGAACAACATATTTTCACAAAATGCTGTAAATGCAACACTTTTGAAGTTATAAGTGATTTAGTGCATGATTTCATGAATTTTAATGCATTAAAAATTATTAAAAAAATTTATTTAAAAAAAGTAAGACAGATCCAGGTCTCATACTCACACAAGAGAATCTACCTCTGGCCTAGTACATATATGCAAGATATGAGAGAAATCCCTGCAATAGTCACTGAGAAAATTGTGATAAAAAGTTGAAATTTTCACACTTTTGGTGGGGGTACCCCCCTTGTAATGTCTCTAGCAAACAGACGAACTTGCAAATTTAATAAGTGAATTAAATTTTTATAAGTTAATACCCTATCCAATGGACAATAGCTTATCCGGTCGGCACGGACCGGCCCGCCAAACGTCAGAAAAAGACGTCCTGTGTCTCCACCGGCTAGGCCAGCCCAGTACTGTGCACTCGCCAGATGGCGTGTCGTACTTCCTTCCTGTCTAGACAGAGTGACGTCATAGCATCTTTTTCGTTGTCTAGACCTATTAGACCCCTAGTAGACTGAAAGCGGGGTCGGTGGGAGGGTCTTGTGTGTCCATTGGATAGGGTATTAACTTATAAAAATTTAATTTACTTATTAAATTTGCAATTTTATTGCGTTAATACATCCTATCCAATGGACAATAGCTGAATAACTACCGCTTGGTCGGCGGGTAAGCTACTAGGGACTTGTGTGAACTCATGCTAGAGATAATGAAAACTCTGCCTTTAGGCCTGGGAAGACCTAGAAGTCAAAAACCCCTAAGGCCATGGTCGAATATCATCATCCGGTTAACCGGGCTGGAGTCGACCTTGCCCCCCCCCCCCCCCTTTTTGACAGACCTGCTCTGAGGTAGGGGAAGAGAGGGATGAGTTCAGTCCCATAAAAAGTCTCCCGGAGGAAGTACATGAGATTTTTTTTTTTTTTTTTTTTGATGCTTCTTAACTATACGTGCAATATATACAAATATGTACAACTATATACATAGGCATAGATCTCCTCTAGTTGCCGGTCTGTTGATGGATCTGCTGAGCAGCCACAACAGGACCAAGATGGTAGAGCTCTGAGTCAGCCCATGCCACATCCTTCAGATAGAATTGGGTGAAGGTATTATGAGATTTCCAGTGGCAGGCTGATAGGATCTGCTCCAAGGAGACTCCAGACTGGAAGGCCTTAGAAGCAGCGAAAGCCCTAACATCATGAGCTTTAACTTGATGTAGGGTATGGGCTTGATGATCAGAGAGCTCATAGCATAGGATCACAGTTTGTTTGATCCATGAGGAGATAGTGGCAGGGGAGATGTCTTTATCGAAGCCTTTCTTGAAGGAGACAAAGACTAGCTCCTTGTGTTGTCTTATGTCTGAAGTCCTGTCCAAATAGTAGCGCAAGGCTCTGACTGGACAAAGGGATCTATCGGACTTGAGGGATTTATCTAGAGTAGGAGCCAGGGCTGGTATGACCACTGGGGCTACACTCTCCGGACCCTCTTTGGCCAGCTGGTTCTTGGAAAGAAAGCTGGGGGATGGAAACAAAGACACCTTAGCCCAATCGGACTGATGTCTGATGTTCTTGTGCTGCCATGCATGGATCTCACTCCTCCTTTTTCCAGAGCCTAGGGCTAAAAGGAAGACAGTTTTGAAGGTCAGGTGCTTTAGAGATGCTTCCCTGAGAGGTTCAAAAGGGGGCTTTGTCAGCTGGTGTAGAACCAGGGACAGGTTCCAGGAGGGAATGCCCCTCCGCCCTTTGGGTCTATCTCTGTGGAAACTTTCCAAGAGACGAGTGAGATTATCATCTTTGCTGATACTGACTGTCGTGTTACCCAGTTTATCAGCAATGGCAGACCTGTATCCATCAATGGTGCTGGGCTGTAACTTTGTAAAAATGGTCCACTTTGCCTCATAGACTGATCTGGTAGATCTTCTTTGAGGAGCCTCAATTCTTGCTGCCACTGCCTCAGAGAACCCCTGTTCTTTGATTTTAGAGGCTCTAGGAGCCAGGCATGGAGATTTAGATTTGTCAGATTTCTGTGAGGGATCTGATTGAAGGGCTGTGTAAGAAGACTGGGCAGGTTGGGTAGGCTTAGAGGGACCTGACTGGACATGGCCACTAGGTCCCAAAACCAAGGCATGTTGGGCCACCCGGGGGCAATAAGAATGAGTCTCTTGCACGGTGAGTCCAGTAGCTTCTCCACCACTTTGCCCAATATGGCGGTCGGTGGGAAGGCGTATGCATCCAGCTCGTCCCATGACAGAGTAAGTGCATCCACTGCTACCGCCAGGGGGTCCGGTACTGGAGAGACAAACTGAGGTAACTTGTGGTTGAACCTCGTGGCAAAGAGATCTATTTGAGGCTGATGCCATTGGTTGCATATCTGTTGAAAGACTTCCGGAAGGAGGGACCACTCTGTTTGGATGGTCTGACCCAGTCTGGATAGCTTGTCTGCTATCACATTGAGATGGCCTGGGATGTGCCGGGCTTTTAGGGTCACTTGTCACTGGGAACACCAGGTCAAGATTCTCCAAAGTAGGGCACACAGTGGGCCCGACCTCATGCCCCCTTCCTTGTTTATGTAAGCTACCACTGTAGTATTGTCGGTTGCCACTAGAACGATTTTGTCTACACAGAGGTCTTGGAACTCTTTGAGGGCTAGAAACACTGCTTTGAGTTCCAGATAATTTATGTGCAGTTTGCTTTCCAGCACCGACCAGGACCCTCTTGCAATGAGCTCGTTTAAGTGAGCGCCCCATCCTTCTTTTGATGCGTCTGTAAATATTTGCAGAGCATGTTTTACTGGGTGTAATGGTTGGCCTTGAAGCACATTGTCTTCCTCTAGCCACCATTGTAGGTGAGGGTGTAGGGATCTTGGTAGAGGGATAATCTTTTCTAGAGATTCTGGTACCCGCCAATTGTTTTTGAGGTGCCACTGTATAGGTCTCATGTGTAGTCGACCGAGGTGAACCTGTTTTTCTGTGGCTGTTAAAAGGCCTATCAGGGACATAAACTGCCGGACCGGACAGGCCGGTAGAGACAGAAGGGTCTGTACTTTGTCCTGAAGGTTTAGCCACCGGTCCGGAGTCGGTCTGACCCGGCCTAACCTGAGGTCGAACTGGTAACCTACAAAATTGAAGACCTGTTTGGGTTCCAGTTCTGATTTTTCCAAATTCACCAGCCAGCCTAGGTCCTGGCACATTTTGATGAGAATCTGGGTGTGCTGGAGACAAGTTTCTAGGGATCTGGCCCTCACCAACCAGTCGTCTAGGTACTGGTGGATTCTTATACCCTTGCGTATGGCCATCAGTTTTACCTCTTTGGCTAGTACAGTGAACTCCATGGGCGCTGTGGACAGACCAAAGGGCAGTGCCTTGAACTGATAAGTCCGGCCCTGGACATGAAATCTTAGGTATTTCCTGGATTGTTCCTGTATCGGTATGTGGAAGTAGGCATCCTTGAAGTCTACTGAGGTGACCCACTCCCCTTGTTGGAGGGATGTCCTGATGGTTTCTGGTGTCTCCATTTTGAATTTCTCCACCTTGAGGAAGAGGTTTAGTTTGCTTAAATCCAGTATTGGTCTCCATTGGTTGTTGGGTTTGGGGACTAGAAAGAGTCGGTTGAAAAACCCCAGAGATGTTTGATTGTGGACCTAGATCCAGCCAAGTTTGCCAAAAGTTCTGTAGTCGAGCCCCCACAGGTGGATTGGAGGCAGCATGTTTTACACTTGTTGCAGGTTGGACACAAGACAATGGAATGACACAAGAAACACTTTTCACAGACTTTAATATGTACTTTCTGTAAATACAATCTACTGGCCCGGGATTTAGATCTTTCTTTTGCGAATGCCCGGGCACAGTATGAGCATTTGGAACAACATGAGATTTTACTGATGAGTGTCAAAATTAGCCATGGCGTGACCACAACTCCCCCTGCGTTGTCCTGGAGAAGACATGATATAAATACTATCCGTTGGACACAATAAGAAAGCTTCCAGAACAAAATGTCTGATGAAAAACTTTAAAATATATCTGGCTGAAAAAATTCCTGTGCACTAGTCATGCGCCAAACGAAAAAGATGCTATGACGTCACTCTGTCTAGACAGGAAGGAAGTACGACACGCCATCTGGCGAGTGCACAGTACTGGGCCGGCCTAGCCGGTGGAGACACAGGACGTCTTTTTCTGACGTTTGGCGGGCCGGTCCGCGCCGACCGGATAAGCTATTGTCCATTGGATAGGATGTATTAACGCAATAAAAATACAGATTTGCATGCCTTGAACAATTTTTCATCCTCGATAGATAAGGTATCTTTTAAAAAAACAGCATGTCTCTAGGCCTTGTAGTTTTGGAGAAGAAGTTGTTCACGCGGACGTGTACGCGTACGCCCACGCCGCAGAGTGAGGACATAATGTCAGCTGACTGACAAGTCAGCTGACATAAAAATAGCGTAGACATGCCTGTACCACAAAGCCTGAGCATTCCACTCCACTAATTATAGAAGTGACATGGTACACAGATCTTGGGACTTTTATAAGAGACAGAGTTTTGTAAAGGTGCAGGAGAAATAACACAAGAGAGAAAATGTATGTAAAGATAAAGTATCAGAACACAACGATTCAGTAGCAAGATGACAGAGGAAACTTTTCCAAAGAGACGAGCAACAAGCAATCCACATGCATGATGTAAACATATGGGATCTTCTACCAAATGCAATGAATATACTGAAATGTGGGACAGTACTAAAACCTGGGAGATACTGAGTACGCTGCACTCGAGTATCAACAATGAATTGAGCACAATTTGAAAGAAACATTTGAAGCCTGGATGTCTTCTTACTTTGAGCAAATGTTCAAGTATAACTCACCGTATTTGAGATCACAGATTTGTTCATCTTTCTTGTAAAGCTTCATGCAGACTTTATCAGCCGGCATTCCCCAACTGACAGGCTTGGACATCTCCCCCAGGATCCCTGTCGCAGATTCCTCTAACCCACCGACATAGTAACACTGAAATAAGAAACCAACTAGTGATTTAGTGTTCATATTATAGAGCAATAGTTCAGTATCAGTCGTCAATGCTTTTGAATTTCAATATCAAATGTGTGAATTTCAATACCATTTCTACGAAATTAGTGTGCAAGTATTATGTAAACACAGCTCTCTAATTTATCCCTGAAAAAAATTAAAATCATAAATTTATACTTCTTTGAACTATTCCTTTTGAGATATAATTTCATATTTCAATATTTTATCAATATGCCTTACATAACATTTGGTAACATAAAACATTGTTAAATTAACATGAGCTTAGTTGTAGTGTATGTTTTTCCACAAGAGATCTCAAGAAAAATATAAAACCAAATAAACAGTTAACTATTAATCTAATATCTACATTACTGATATCATAATTGGACTTGAATATTTGATATTGCATTGAGCTTTATTCTAAAGGGCCCACAAAATCCAAGAATCTATACTCCACTAGTCATGATGAAGTATAAGTTATACTCTCACCCACTGGCCATAAAACTGATGCCAATGCAAGAATTTAGCGATAATTTTCACAGCTGTGTGACACGATTACTCAGGAGTTTCAGAAAACTCTTATTTGTTCAAATTCATTCTGCAGGGTATGACTGGTGATGCACCCAAGATATCTTTCTGAACACCAAACCTTCAGTCCAATAATAAAGATATGAAGGCTTTTTAATGTAAATCCTGTTTGACCAATAATAAAGATATGAAGGCTTTTTAATGTAAATCCTGTTTGACCTTGAAGTAAGGGTAAAAAACTGACCTAGTTTTAGTGCACCAAGATCCCCTATGTATAAAAGACATTGCAGCTGCAAAGTATTAAATTGAAACTTCTGAATGATGAGGAAACTGTTGAATTTTAATAACATTACATATCAATGCATGTCACCTAACAAATACTTCTAATGTGAGAGTCAATAAACAGGAACAGTTCACAGGATTTAGATTTTCCTCCTGTTGATGTACAAACAAAACAATGTACTAGTTTAACACAATGTATGTACATAGGTAACATTTCATATAATAAGAAAAAAATGCTTACAAATCTATTATCATCCTTTTTAGCATCTTTACACATTTTTCTAAATGCTGTTTCAATTTTTGGTGGTGAACCCTGAACATCTTTGTCCAGTGATGCAATGAACCTTTCCATGAAACTTAAACATACTGAAATACACAAAAGAACAGAATTAAACGACACGCACAGCACAAAACTAAAACATAAAATAGCATCAGAGATGCCCGTACCCCACAGCCTAGGGAAATATTTTCAACACCATGAGATATAGAAGTACTGTACCAGTACAAAGTTCAGGATACTTTCAGAGCACTGTCAGTTATATAAAGGTCCAAACAATGTTTAAATGGAGAAAATAATGTTTAAAAGAAAGATAATGCATGTAAAAATAAAGTATTAAAACAAGATAATTCAATAACAAGATGACAGCATTAATCAGTAAACTAAAATTCAACACTTTATCTACATCTGCATGGCCGAATTATGGTTCAGATGTTTTGAATATTACCATGCATACAGAAGTGGTAATACATTTAATGAATGCTTATGTGTGGTGTTGGAGCAAAATCTGTGGCTCACTTGATGAAATTCTATCTCTTACAATGGGAAGTTATGAAAGTAAAATTCTTAATAAATTCTTAATCTGCATCAAAAGACAGACCCAAAGGTGCAACAAGATTTTAAAGGTCAAGGTCACTACGACAAGGTCAAAGGTCAAATTAAGGTCACACCATGATAATACACACCTATAGCCCCTAACCAATGTCCCTACCAAGTATCAACTTCCTACACCTTACGGTTTCCGAGATATAACCCAGACAAGATTTTATAGGTCAAGGTCACTATGGCAAGGTCAAAACAACATCAGACCATGATGCTGCACACCTGTACCCCCTAACCAATGTCTCTACCAAATATCAACTTCCTACACCTTACAGTTTCCGAGATATAGCCCGGACAAGATTTTATAGGTCAAGGTCACCGCGGCAAGGTCAAATCAAGGTCACACCATGACGTTGCACAACTACACCCCCGTAACCAATGTCCCTACCAAGTATCAACTTCCTACACCTTACAGTTTCCGAGATATAGCCCGGACAAGATTTTCAAATTCAAGGTCACTACGGCAAGGTCAAAGGTCAAATCAAGGTCAGACCATGATGTTGCACACCTACACCCCCTAACCAATGTCCCTACCAAGTATCAACTTCCTACACCTTACGTTTTCTGAGATACAGACTGGAAAAACTTTTTTTCCACTGCCCACCAAACCCGCCCATCCGGACACCGCGGGTGAAAACAATACCCTGACAGCCCTTTATAACAATCATTATAAGCTGATACATGGCATTTGATGAATTCAGATTTAAACTAGAAATAAGCCGCTCACTTTATTGCGAGCTGGCGGTGTATCCCCGAGCATAGCAAACCAGTCCTGTAGAAGCAATAATAAAAGAGATTGAGGCACTTTAGGCTTTTACTAACATTGTTTCACCTTGAAGGAGGAGTCAAGGATAAAATCTGAGTTCCTAAAAAAGATCTAAGCTTATGATTTCATACAGGTTGGTTTTACAAGTGAAACATACAGAAGCAAAAATAAGCAAGATAGAGGCACCTTTAAATAGCAAGATAGAGGCACCTTTAAGTTTGATTACCATTGTTTGACCTTGAAAAAGGAGTCAAACGTCAACTGTGATTCCATCGATAGATGCGCAGCTAATTATTTCCTATATGTTGGTGTTACATAGGAAACCTCTTGAAGTAATAATTTTTCAGTTTCAAGTGATTTTCTCAATAGCGAGTACCTCAAAGTTAGCCATTGCTCAGCTTTGCAATGAGCTACAGGTCTGCAATAATTATTTTACTATGTTACAGCTGACCCAAAAGAAGCTGAATAACATATGTAAACAAAATACTGTAAGTGTAATACTTTTCAAGTTATAACTGATTTATTCAACAGTGAAAACCTGAAAGTAGCTATTGTTCAGCTATGCGATTAGCTACAGGTCTGCAATTTTTCTATGTTGTAGCTGACCCAAAAGCAAAGGAATTACATATTTCAACAAAATTCTCTAAATGCATTAGTTTTCAAGTCACAACTAATTTACTCAACAATGATAATATGAAAGTAGCTATTTCATTTTTTTTTTGTCAAACCACTTTTTCCATTTTTTGAGGGTCAATTTAAAAAAGCACTCTCAGTGGAATATTCAATGGCCCCACATGCATGTTAAATGTCCACTTACAAGCCTTTATTAATATGTTCCCAGTTGAGATTTCAGCTGTGTCAGTCACATTGTTTGACAGCTATAGGGCTTTAAAGTGGCAAAAAGTCTATAAATTGGGTCTCTGTGGACATTTTAGAGACTTTAAGGTGACCTTAAAATTTAAAGTTACATACTTAAATTTTTTTCACAGACTTAGAATACATGTAGAAGGTATATCTACTACTGTTACAGACTTGTCAGACTTACCACTTTTAAGTAATAGGGAAAAATATGGGAAAAATGTCGAAAAAATGTCTAAGTATGGTCTTTAGTTAAAGTCCTGATTATATATGTAAGGAGTATATAGTAATGTGTTCCAAGGTAAAGCAGATAAGCCACATAGTTAGTGACCAAGAGGGCATTAAGTGGCAACAACTCAAATTTCTGAATTTAAGATGACCATAAGTTCCATATTATTCGGAGTTTAAGGTCACCTGTAAAAAGGTCTCCTATCCTGACCTAAATATGTGTGTTTGCCAAGTCTGAACAAAATCCACGAAAGAGATTTTGAGTTATCATGCACAAAAGTCAAAATGTATGGTGGCGGCGGTGCGATGGACATGAAACCAATATGTCCCCAACTTTCACCTGGGGATATAATAAAATTCTGTAAATGCAAGAGTTTTCAAGTTATAAGCAATTTACTCAACAGTGAGAACCTCAAAGTAGCTATTGCTCAGTTATGCAATGAGCTATAGGTCTGCAATTTCACTGTGTCATAGCTAACCCAAAAGTAGGTGAATAACATATTTAAAGAAACTACTTAGGAAAGTACTGTAAATTCCATACTTTTCAAGTTATAACTGATTTACTCAACAGTGATACCCTCAAAGTAGATTAACTCAGCTATGCAATGAGCTACAGGTCTAAAATTTTACTATATTATAGCTGACCCAAAAGTAGCTAAAAAACATATTAAACAAAATTGTCTGAATGCAAGAGCTTTCAAGTTACAAGCCCAAATTGTTGAGGTTTTTGACTTGCAAGTGCATTATTTTGACTTCTTGGCTTAAAGTAGCTATTACTCGCTTGATCTTGATCCCAGGCCTCCAAAAAATATAGGGTGGCGAGACATCATGCTTGAACACAAGCAACAGTCAATTTTTTTTAACATTTTTGACTCCCCAGAGCATAATTTTGACTCCTGGGCTACCAAAACAATAGGGTGGCCAGATCTCTACCATAGCAAGCCACTTGTAAAGCTTAAAAGAAATCCAAAAAGAAATGTGGCTTGTAAGTTGAACACAACAAATCTCTGTGGACGCGGACGATGACCGTGCATGATTCATAGCTTCCCCGATTTTCAGGGACACAAAAAATGTGCTAGCTTTTGTTAATTATGTACATACTTCACCAATTCACTCGTACATAGATTATGGCATGACCCACATGAAGCAGGAGATCTCAGTTAAAATAATTTCTTGTTGAATAGAACTTAATAATGGATAAATTTGTTTTAATGTCATTCATTAATAACAATTGATCCTTATTCAAAGAATCCACAATCTTTACAAAATCAATCAGTAAACATTAAAAAAAAACATGAAAAATTAAAAGCTAATTCTTTGCTCAATTTTGCTTGCTTGCACGTTGGGGGAAAGTAACAAAATGGTTGAAATTGACAGCCACCATGGACAATTTAAAAAATTCATTATGTCCATTAAGGTTATCCTGTCTAGAGATGTCCACCCTAGCATTCTGCATCTACCCCTGTACACTGCATTGAGAAAATTTCTAGTACTGAGTGAGTGGGATCATGCCACACCTCCACTGTACATGTGCTTTAGTAGATCTGATGTGAAGAAGGGGTTAGCTGGCATGGCAAACCAACTTGGGACAGGGGAACAATGAATACTGATGTATGATCTTCTCTGTCGTGAGTTACAGATAACCAAGTAAAGCCCCATTTCCTTACATGCGTGATGCGATATGCAGCAAGCAAAGAATGCGGCTATTTTAACATTGTAACAAAAATTTAAGACCTGATTCCATGCGTGCATTTTACATTCACGGCAACAGTACTAATCTGTCATGCGTGACCCATCAGAAACTCAGTACTTTGAATATAAACATACGAAAATCAATAAAGTGACGTCAAAATTATGTATGATCTTAATTTGTTTTACTTTACATCCAAGGGCCGGGATTCACAAAAGGTCTTAAGTTTAGGCAATTTTTTTGCTTAGACAAATCTTAAAGTTATGACTTTTGTCTTAGCTAAGATTTCTCTTAAATTGGGATTCACAAAAAGTGCTTAGCAAAATCTTAGCTGAGACAAAATTTGTGCAAAAAGTCTTAACTTTTTAAAATTTAAATTAGCAAATTTTAGTAAAATAAAAACATTTTTCATCAATAAATACACCAAACATGCTCTTCAAAATTATAAAACAGATTTGTTACTTTTTTTTGTAAAATTATGTAAAAATAGTAGTCTTTATGCTTCATTGGGAGTCAGCCATTTTTATGACATTATTTTTACCACAAGAAGGTAAAATGTGGAAATTTATAGGTAATTAAATTATGTAAATTTTCATTACAATCCACAGAAATTACTTTTATAGGAAGTATAGATCCCCATAGTATATATTTTGTTGACATAACAAAGGGTAAAATGTAAATACATGTAATGGAACATTTTAAAATTGTCTTAAGTCTGCCCTGCAGTGGTCTTAAAGTTATGACAAAATCTAAGACAAATTTTTGTCTAAGACCTTTTGTGAATCCCATTTTGTCTAAGCAAAAAAAAGTCTTAACTTTATGACAAAATTCTTGCAGAGTTAAGACTTTTCTCCTAAAGTTATGACATTTTTTTGCTTAAGACCTTTTGTGAATCCCGGCCCTTGTATATGCTTACAGGACATCTCGCCCCAAGTACCAACTCGCCCCGGAAATTTTGGGACAACTCGCCCCATATTAATACTGGTCTCAGGAAACAACTCACACTTATATCAAACACAAATTAAGTCAAGGACATAAAAGACATTCATTACAATTTTTAGAACTCTTAAAAGATAATAATATTTTATGTAAAATTCATAATTATAGTTGAACAGAATGTATTAACATGTCAGTTACTTAAATTCTTGCTTCACTGATTCTATCTCTAGTTTTAGTTTGTACTGGCCTTTCTTTTTTTGAAAATTGATCTCTATAGTATACCACATTCAAGAAGAAATTCTTATGTTTAGTTTTTGATACATTTAAAATGTCAAATAAAATTTCTGTAAATTAAGTTTCCTTAAAAATCATTAAAATGAGTGCAAAATGAGTACATATTGGACAAAAAATAATGTGACCATGCTTCCACTGCTCATAATATTGGCAATTCATGTCTGGCCTAGCCTCCCCTTAAAATTTCCAAATTGTAATTTCACTGATACAGCCCCTTCCCACTGAGCTTAAGCTTTTGGCACTAAAACTTGATATGGGGCGAGTTGTCTTTTTCTAAAATGGGGCGAGTTGGACATTGGGGCGAATTGTCTCGATACCTTGTATATAGTCATGACATTGCTAGCTGTTGCTTGGTAAGTTTTTTAACAAATACAACATTTTAAAGCTAATAACAAGTTTTATCACTGACGATGATAAACTCTCAATATTTAACTTATTTATACCATTTTGAAGGAAACTATTGGTCCATCGGTGTACGTGCAACTCGCTGAGAAGATATGAGGTCACGGATTTCCCCTGGCATTTCCTAACAATATTTTATAAAATGGACGTCTCAACGAATTTCAAATACTTTAAACTACAGAACTCACGGCCATAAGCAAATAAGATAACTTGTATATATACGCACATATATATTTCTTGTCAGCGAGTTGTGTCAGCGAGTTTCCGTTAGCGACTTCCTATGACAGCGAGTTGCACGTAAATCAAACTATTCTACCGTAGTTCATGGTGCTTTTTTACTGGAATCACCTGGGTGCAGTGATAGCCAAACCATTTAACAAGTCTTGGCTTCACCAGAAGTTAGTTTTATAAATATCAAATTTTTGGCAATGAATTAAAATGGTATACAAGAATTCAACTAAATAGCCGTTTCCATGCTACACGCAAGTAAAGTTGAGCCGAGGTAACCACGTCTAGGGAGGGGGTGCTTAAGAACGTCAGTTGCACACACAAATATAAGCTTTAAAATCATTCAAATTATAATATCCAACCTTCACAATTTTCCGAGGTGGCTTCTGTTAACTTCCTTGCTGAAACAATCTCCAAAATAGACAAACATAACATCATGACAAAAGTCATGCCGGATATTTTAACAGTGTTCTCCATGGAAAAGCCGGTACTTAGTTTTTACCAGAAGGGTCTTACAATCCTTCTTCTTTCAAATTGTAATTTTAAAGTTATATATTTACATATGTTTTCCCTTATTTTTAAAGCCTTTGGTCATTTGGTAATACAATAATCTTCCCTTTTAACTCAAATTCTACAAAAAAAACGTTGACGTGTTTTCTTCTGCTGTCAAATAAAACACGGAAGTACAAATGTCGAAAGCTCATTGGTCAAAAGAACTTGGACATTTCAGACTGGTACCGAATTATAAAATTGTTTGACGTGGCTGAAACTGTTGAATAAAAAAACAATAAAATGAACACTGAGATCGTCTGAGGGAACTTCAAATTTGAAAATGAATAATCATTTGATAAATAATAAAATTAAATTTTACTGGTTATTGCAATCTTTATATTATACATTAATGATCATACAAGTTCCTTCTTTAAAGAACTCAACATTCTCAAGTTTATGGACTTAGTGGAGTTTAAAATACTAATTTTAATGTTTAAAGCCTGGAATGTTAATTTGCCTAAAAGCTTGCAATGTCTATTTCAGAGTAAAACTGACAATGTATATAATACCAGACGATTGTATAATTTTAAAGTCAATTTCTCTAAATCAAAAATTAAGTACAACTGTTTGTCAAGTATTGGAGTAAGATTATGGAACAAACTTGATGAGAAGATAAAAACCAGTGGTTCATTGATAAAATTTTTTAAAATGTTAAAACTTACATATGTGAACAACTATTAAATTACATGCAGTTTCTTCTTTATCTAATATTATGGTTAACTAATTAAATTTACAATCTGATAAACCAAGATAAATGTCATATACTGTTTCCTATAATATTTTTAATTCCATAATGTGAGCTTGTTTGTTTGTACTGTAAAATAAATGTTTATCATAATAATATAATCTAATTTATTAAAAAATATGTAGTGGTGGAAATAAAATTTTAGAATTATTAAATAGCTGGAAGTTGGGGGGTGGCAAATACACAAGCTTTTGCTTCAGCCTCCTCCTTTTCATACTAAAGCTAATTGTTGAAATAAAAATATACATGTATAATAATTTTGTAAAATCATAATATTTGTAACTTTAATTTTATTTACATGTTCTTAGATAATGTTATCAACTTTCGTAATGTGATGTAATTGGCTTTGAAATAAACTATTATTTATTATTATTATTATACATGTCACTCCACCCGTTGTTGAGGCTGTATATTATTCGTCGGGTTAGACCTGTTTTCTCCATATCAGGTTCTTACTAAGACAGTTGTTATTAATTCGAGTGTGGTTTCAGTAACAATTATTTTCATTGGTTAATTTAATTAATCACGTTTGCAGACGAAAAAAAATGGTTGTCTGTATCCCCCATTTGTAAAATATGTGGTTATAAATGCCCATCTTAACCTCATATTTCCTTAAGTCTGTGTGTGGAAGTACTGCCATTTGATATCCTATTTGTAAAATATTGCTAGAAAACTTCAACAGTAGTTTCAATAAGAGTAAAATATTTGTCTGAGTGAGGTTTTAGCAACAATTGTTTTCATTGGTTAATTAAATTAATCACATTTGCAGACGAAAAATAGACTGGTTGGCTAGATTTTGTGTACTTAAAAAAACCGTCATGGTCTCACATTTTCTTCACTCCATAAGATTATTAGGATACCAGCTTGAACCCAACTGGACTTAAATTATTGTTTTTTCTTTATATTTTGCGTGACCCGATAAACAAACGAATCCCTAATTAATGGGTCAAACCCGACGAATAATCACTTCGTTATTTTAACGGTTTAAGGTAGATCTATTACAAAAATGATGCAGTGTGCCTCAGGGATCAATACTTTGTCTGAAATTCTTAATATTATACATTATTGATACATGTTATTGTTATAATATTTAACAGTTTATTTTATTTGCTGGTGATACTAACATATTTTATTCAAGCTCTCAATATAAGCCTTAAATACAGTCATAATCCATGAACTATTCAAATTTAAAAATATGGTTTGCATTGAACAAATTATCATTAAATGTATGAAAAACAAATGATATGGTATTTTCCAGTAAAAATGTATCTGATAATATAAATATAGTCTTTGATAAGCAATTAATAGAAAGAGTCCACACAACCATCTTTTATAGCTTGAATGAACAAGACCAAAAAGTCTTTCGATCTTCAGGCACAACCACAAAGCCATCAGTATGGCAATGACATCAGAGCTTGGAAGTCATCAGGGACACAATTAGTGCACCAGAATTTATAAAAGTTTGGTAACAAAAATAAATTTGGAGTCAGATACATCCAGTACCGGTGTAGCGCCAAATTCTGTATGCCTGCCATATTCTGTATCCCCCTTTGATCTTTTAGGGGATACAGAATGTGGTTGCCATATTTTGTATCCCAACAATAGGGGATTAAGGGGACACAAAATATGGCAGCCACATTTTGTATCCCCATCATATTCTGTATCCCCTCAGTAGGAGGTGTAATAGATGGGGGGGGGGGGGGGTTATAAATACCAAACACAGCTGGAGAGGATTAAGTTGCCATTGTTTGGGATGATTGGTCTCAGTCAAGCAAGTCAGTTGTCCCTTTCTGAACAACTTTTGATTTGATTTACTCAAGAGTGAATAGGGTTGGAAGTAAGGCAAAGTTATGAAGATATATAGTTGTTGGAGCCAAACTTGAGATCTTGCCAATCTTAAGATTATCACCAGCCCAACTTAGGATCCTAAGTTTTGACTGGCCAGTCTTAAGACTTAGCATTAGTCAGCCCATCTTAAGATGGGACTGATACCAGCAACTTTTAACTAAATTTTACAGTATTTACTTCTTTGCAAAGAGATATCTATATGAATATACAACACATGAGTTAGTTCAAAACAGTGTAAATAAAATATTTTATTGTCCACCTCAAGGCGTACTGGATCCATATAGAGGGATATACAGAGCAGGATATGTGTGGAATTAGATTAGACACTTAACACAGAATGTATTTTAAATATATTGCCCTCTCATTACTTTTGCAAATTTTATAAAATGCATTAGTTATATGAAACCTGTGTATGTTATTCCTGTGTACAAGAATAATATCAAACTAAGTAAATGCATAATAGCAGGTTATGATTTAATATGACTACTGCCTCCCTTCATTACTTGATCACATTTACCCCCTGTTCTGCCATATGCTGACCTGAGGCCAATAAACCTTAAATATAAAGACAGTTAAAGGAATCAGCATAAATGATTCCTATAGAGACTAAAGGGCCCAAGCAACATTAGACCTGAGTAAATCCAATTGACTCATCACTAACTAATCATATCAGGCCATGTTTATAGGAATCACTAACCAAACAATCACAGGTCATAGTCATAGGAATCCATTCTTTTCATGTTGATTTGCTACTACCAGTAAAGGTTACATAAAAAGATAGTGAAAAAAAAATCATCCTAAAAGACATCAATCAATCTCTTAATGCACATTTCAATGTTGTTGATTAAAAGACAAGGGGTAAATAGAATAGAAATCAATGTGGTTTATTTTAATGTCCTGTTTGTAATTAACAATAACAGTAAATTTTACACTTTTTTAAAACAAACCCAGTTTGATTTGGGCTTGTTAGAGAATTTTGTCATACACTATTTCAAACAAAGTGACACTGAAAGTAAAAGAAAAATTTCAAAAACATGCAAATTATTTGAATCGTATATATTTCTAAAACAGTAAGAGACCAAATGGAAACATATACATATCTGTTTTTAACAGGTAGAGAATTTTAATTATTCTTTGACAACTTTTGTTCTGTAAAGGGTTTTGAAAACTAAAAATGTATTTATATTACAAGCATTGGGCTTAGCAAATGCTTAACCATAAATCACAGAGGGAAATTTTAATGATTAACTCATATATAACTAGGGGGTACAAAATATGACAAAGCGGATACAGATTATGGCAGGGGATACAAAATGTGGCAGCCCCCTTGCCATATTTTGTATCGCCACACAGTTTGTGGCAGACCCCCCTTGCCATATTTTGTATCCCCACACACTTTGTGGGGGATACATTATCTGGCGCTACACCGGGCCTAGAACCAAAGCGCTCACCCACCCAAGAACTAACATAGCGTATTGCTGCTTAACTTCAGTGATGAGATGGATGCTCATCATGCTACCCCACAAGTAATGTAAGTTTGGTGACACAAAACTGCAAAAAGAATGAACCTTTCAGGGCCAACACTTAAACAATGACCCAACATTCATCCTTATCGTGAGAAGACAAAGGATATTGTAACCAATATTATTCAGGTATTCATGCAATGATGCATTTTGGCTGTTGAAAATTCTAATAAAACAAGTCAAACACTGATGTCAATCTATTGCTTCTGTAAAAACATAACTCAGTCTAAACAGACCAGTTCTTTGAATAACATTCTATTCATTTAAGGACAGTAACTACTAATTAGTTTTAACATTAAGAATTTCACCAAAGTATGAAAATGAGTTCATCTTTGTGTATTATATCCAGAAGAATTACAAAAATAAAGGGTCACTTTTTATTTAAGCAAGAAGTTGATCCATAATTTCTCTGATTTAGAGCAATTTACATTGTTGAAGTAAAAATCAAAGTATACATAATATATATTTTTTTTAATTTTGCTTTTCATTAATTATAATATATCTTTGTAACACCCTAGTTCTCATCAAGCCTAACACATATAAACAACACAATTAAACAGTGTAAGTAAATATAGTTTCAATGCAGGGAAAACTGTGATGGGGCTTTAGTAACTGGACTGAATATTCGACTAAAATTCACTTAATTTGAGACTTAATTGTAATTTGGGAAATTCTAACATTAAGAGTTATGTAATATTTCACGAAGACAAAGATAATGAAATATCAATAAAAAATAAATAATAAAAAGTTGGGGTCACTTCACAAAATATTGAAAAAAGTAAGATTTATTTTTATTTATTTATTTGTGTTTTAACGTCACTTTCAACACTGTATGGGTCATATCACAAAGGGTAGGGCAGAGGAAACCAGTACACACAGTTGGTCAATGTTCTGTACAGTAAACTGACGACTATCAGCAAACAACTACCATGTTTCCTACATAGGGTCTGGGGTTTGAACCACTGACCTCAGAGGTGGGAGGGGAGTGTGTTACCACAATGGCCCCAAGAAATCTAAGAAGGGAACTTTAGATGTGCTGTGGGACCTCATAAATGCTGAGTCATCGAATTTTCAATTAAAAATTACAAACAATTATGGTCATTAATTTCATTTATATTGAATAATAAAATTACAACAATTGTGATTTTTTATCGATATCTTGTAATAAGTTATTAGTCACTATTACAAGCATTTTCATTGAGTAGTAACACAGTTCTTTGGTATGACTTTTGTAGAAACAGACAGCCCTGATAGGACATTTTTTCGCTCATAATAGGAAGTGGCTGTCTGTCTATGTTAAAAAATAACTAAATAACACCAAAATTCCTGTGCACGTTTTAAGCAAATAAAACCCTCACTCTTATACCCATAGGATAGTTTTACATTTAACCCAACCATAGTTTTAGCCAGAATACTGGTATGTGTAAAATATAACCCCTCATGAACTCTGTGTGACTTCTCATTTTCATTTAGTTAAATTCTATTTTATATACTTCCAAGGAAATGTGTTCTGTTTGTCAGTGTATGTCCAATTAAAAAAGGGGATTCAGGTGCTCCAAATTTTATGTTTTGTAGGTTTAAAATTTTAGTTGTAGTTTCTTTCAAGGATATTGTAAAATCATGCTCTATGCAATGATTGAAAGTATGAAAGTGATCCTAATTTTACCTTGCATAATTTGTAAGTGTTAATTAATTTTTTTGTTTTTATTTCTCAGGGGGCATTCTTTCAGTGATACAAAATATGCAGTAGGCATTCTTTCCATTTTTCTATTTTTTCCTGGAGGCATTTTTCCATGCATCACAAAAGCATCTCTTCCATCAAGCAAACTTAACATTGTATTTTGCTGATAATCTTTCAAAGGAATTTACAGTCTAATAGGGCTGTTCCACTATGCTGATCCCCTTCTCAGATAGATTTGACATCCTGAAATTAGTCCATGTGGGAGGGTTTGGGAAGTAATACTTTTTATTTGGGGGTCCATATAACCACAATCATTACATTTGAGAGAATTCAGGACCAGACTGGAACTGATGGTTAAACTTTGGGAAAGGTCAGGAAGAAAATTCACACTGTTTAAATTTGTCCAAAACTTTCTGTGTTCCTCTACCATCCTTGTCAGAACTTACATTTGGGAACTTTATTCTAAAGTTATCTTTTCTAAAGTTTGTAAGCAATCTTTTCTACCCTAAGTTGATATTGGCAATGGTATAGGCCTAATTTAAATTATTCCAATTGGGGACAAGGTATGCAATAGGATTGACAATATGGAACAGCCATCGTAGGGACTTTTACCAATTTCTACACTCAAACCAAGAAGAAGCCAGGATGGAAGAAATTATTTATTAGTATAACTACAGACTATACATACATTACTAATAACACTATATCTACTCTAATGGTTACTAAAATTAATTACTGAAACGCTAAACACATAGATTACTAAGTTATTAAAGTTGTTAGGTTATTAAGATACAAAAAACAACAGTTTAAAAATGCGATATTAAGTCATAGTTGTACACAGTCATTGCAATGGCATATTATTAAATAATTACTAATACATTTACTGAACTATGTTAAACTGCTAACATACTCAATGATTGCAATTGCTTTTTATCGATAAAGTTGCTAAAGTGCATTGCGTATGTATATACTCGATGATTGCAATTGCATTTAACCATGAAGTTACTACAGTGCATTGTATATGTAACAGAATGAAGATAAGACAATTTTTACTGCACCAGGTAACCCACAATGTTTGCTACTAGTTTTAGTGTGGATGTTGGACTAGTGATGTAACAAATTTGCCAAAGGCCAAATAGGGGTAGTGAGTGGGGGATAGGGAAGACTGGGATTGTAAGAGCTTTTTAAAAGCCATGGACACAGAGCCCTGAGATAAAGGATGAGTAATAATATAGCACCGGACGGAATCAGAGGACCAGGTACCCTGTTTATGAATGGCCTGGAGTGAAACATCGGGATTTAAAGGGCAGGGAGGCCCCAGACCTACATAAACAGTGGAATGGGAAATGGGATCAAGGTCGAGGGAAGAATAATGGAGGCCACGGTTTTTCTGACTTTGCTTTCAATAAGAGGGGCATGAGAAAGGCCCTGGGGAACAGCAAAGAGAGGAGCATTGAGAGGGAGGGGGAAAGAAGCAATCATGGAATGAATGGCAGTAACAGGGCAAAGGGGGGACGGGTAAACGGCAGAGACCTGGACAGTAGTGAACTGAGACTGTTTTTGTAAGGTTTTGGTCCATTTAACCACAAAATCAGAATGGGGAATGAAATCCGCCTGGCATAAGTGGAGAAGGGGACAGAAAGAGGTGGTAGAGGAAGAAACCAAGTTAGAGAGGCCAAAATGGCCAAGCAGTCAAAAATAGGGCTTTGTACGTAAGGCCAGAGGGGAAGGGGTCAACAAGGTGGATAATGGAGGAAAGGGTAGGGATATCGAAAACATCCTTAAGAACAGGCACATTAAGAGCTATGCAGGGTCAAGGACACTGAGTGGTGCTCCAAAGGGGAAGGGAGAAAATTTTGAACTGGGCCTTAATGGTTTGAGAGGTAGGCTTGAATGCTGGCATATGACAAGTGATTTCGTTGGAGAAACTCAATAAAGGTCAGGATAACACCTGGGTGATATCAATTCTAGTGAATTGCAGAAATTGGAGGAAGAGGGTGAAGTGGGGGAGTTGGTCTATAGGCTGAAGCAGTCTTGGGGGCAGCTCGATCTAGGAGGGCTTGGAGGGTGGGAGTAGCATCTGTAATAAAGACAAGATGTAACCATACAGTTATATGTCTAAACTAATACATAATATCCTGCTATCTACCAGGTACTATACTGGGTTACTAATGATAGCTGATAGCCTGGCAGTGTTGATATCTATCATGTGCCAACGAGCTAACGAGTCAACACAACAGCTTTCTTTGCCTTTGATATTAACTACTTTCAATTTCATGTGCCCCAAAGCAGTTTCAAACAAAATATCACGGGAGAGGGCGGCTAGCCCACTCTCCCTAGTGACCCAAGTATTAATTACTGACACCACTGCCTGGTTGTCACATTTGACAAATATTTGGTTTCTCTGGCACATGTGGCCCCATAATCCAAGTGCTAACTGCACATTCCACATTTCCATGTGAACAATGGTAAATGTTGAGGGGATATTACTGTTCTTGGACTGATATGAATACACTAACTGATTGAACCTGCCACCAGGCATCTAACTTTCTGTAACATCAGAACAATACAAACTTTCATGCATGCAGTTGGTGGTTCCATTGAAATGTTTGACAAATAATAGGAACCAATTAATGTCTTTTCTTACAGGCTGGGTCATGGGAGCCTTCGGACTATTCGGACTATTATGCAAAGTGTCTAACAGTCTACTAATACAGTACCTGGCTGGCTTGACAACTTGTTGACTGAACATTAAGCTAAAGCCAATACCACCCTGTAATTGACATTTACTGAAATGTGACAATTTACTAAATTCCTGACAGGTCTGGACGATTTCTTCTAACTTGCTTGGGGTTATCGACATGGAAGCTGTAACAGAATTAATCTTAATACCTAGGCATACAAATACTGGTTTGAGAGGGGGGGATGAGTTTAGCTTCAGTGACGGGGATGTTAAGGTCCTTTAAAAGTTTCTTCATTGTGTCAAAACTTTCTAGAGTCTTACAGTCATTTTCAGCCCCCAAAAGATCGTCAAGATAGGACATCAGATGAAAAAGTTTTTTATAATGGGTAAGTAATCACTTAATCGTGTACACCCCATCGCCCCTGTTCTGTGGCCAAACATGTAAGATCCGTCAACGTAATAGGCTCCGTCCCAGTACAGACAGAGAAGCGGGTAATCAGCCAGATTGACCTTCAACTGCTTAAATGGTCGGGAAAGGTCTATTTCATGCATAAGAGCAACTTCTCCTAGTTGTCTGAGTCTATCAGTGGAGGTGTCCACAGAGGGACAGGTGAGCTTAAAGGCATTTGACATGATTTTACTGTCAGTGAAATCACTGACACTGGCCCCAGGGGGCCATGAGAGATCTATTATAACTCTTCTCTTTTCGCTGTCTTGTTTAGCATGAGTAATAAAGGGGAGACATGGGCATCTCTACCAAAACAGTTCACTGTGAAAGGGGCCAAAATGGCCCTGTAACTATCTTTATTATTTCCAATAACCAGTTTCATCTGTTGTCACTGCTGTACTGTCCCATTACATGCACTCCGTCTCTTGCTGTTACACTGGCTTTTCGGATGACTATACAGCCTACTTAATGTGTACATGCAGTATGAGGACTGACATCTGGGTTGCCCAAACGAGCCAAGTGAATGGGTCCTGCTCTTCCCGGACTGATTTTAATAATCCTAGCACAAATTGAGCTTGGGTGAGCTGCTCGTATGTTACTCTGGTCCTTAAATCACCCACAAACGTGCAATCCTGGGGTCACACAACATCCACTTTCTCTTTCTTGCTCTTGGGCTTACTTGTAACTTGCGTTTGGTTGTTGAACTGAATTATGTATTGTACGATTATCTGGATATTGAGGGAGTGCCTGTTGATTAAGTTCCTGTGGGTGCTGCTGTACCAATCCCTGGTCCATTGGATGCAGTTGTTCCGTGTTTAGTGAAAGCCTGCTTGCATTTTGATGTCCTGCCTGCACTTGCTGTCCCCCTGCAGCTGGGAACATCCCCATGTCCATAACAGGTGGGAGGAAAGCTATTTCGGGTAAGTGTGCACGCGCCATATGTTGTGATTCAACTGTGGATTGGAGAGGTGGTTGGGTGGTGCCATAGGATGCCAGGGCACGTACCCATAAGTGGTGGAGTGGACCCACCTGACCCTGAGTGCTAATTAAGAATGCTAGTGAAGATGCTGTGCCAGTTGTCACCCCTGTAAACATGACCCTCGGCCCTTTGTTGGCTGAAACTTGCGTGGATGACCCCTTAGTTCTGACCAAGGGGGTAGGACCAGGATATATTATCCTTACATGATAGTCTTGGTGTGATGTTTGGCAAATAAGCTGCAGATGTTGGTGGTTGTGGTGTTAGTGGATGACTGAGTGTGGACTGGGATCTATATGCTGCCCTGACACCTTGAGTGATTTGCACTTTCCTACAGTGAAATACCTGCTGATCTGTTTGAGGTACCACACAGTGAACTATCACTTGCCTGTCTCTCTTGTTTAGCCTTCTTTCTTTTTTGGGAATGGATGTAAAAGTCTTGGCTTGCAGTTCTTGCTCCACCTGGGTCATCCTGGCAGAGGGTTTCTGCAGTTCGGCTAGGATTAACTCATCAGTTCTGGCATTACTTTGCTGGGCTATAGATCCCATACTACTAGTGGCTGTGATTGTGCTTCTATTAACCGAACCACATGAGGAGGTTATACTGATGGGGCTAGGAGATCTGCCCATGAGTTGTTGAGTTAAGAAAGCAATAGGTGCCACTGACACTTGGTTTGATGTGACATTTGTAGCCATACTTCCTATTATGCAACTCCATCCCGCTGGTCTGATGTGGAGTCTATCACACTTAAAGCAAAAGTGTTCCATGCACTGAATAACTCAAAATCCAAGTGACTGTGATAACATTAAAGCTGCGCCAGGTTATAATAGTAGGATTAGTATAGCGCAAAATTGATACATATCCTCTAATGCGCTTAAGTCCAAGAAGGGAGAGTCCAGGGACAGACACGGGTTGACATCTAAAAAGCGCCCGCCAGGGTATAACTATGGTGGGGGGTATCCCAACCTAAACAAGTGAGTCTTTAGCTGGCTTCTGAAACCATCTATTGTTTGCTGAGATCTGATAGTCTGTGGCAGCTTGTTCCATTCAGCTGGTGCAGCTACTGCAAAGCCACGCCTGCCTATGTGTTTCTTAGGGTGGGTTGAGGAGACAGATAGCCTATTGCCGTGAGTGAGACTGTTCGATCTTATTAAAGCTGAAAGATACGGGGGCTGTGAAAGATTAATAGCCTTGAATACCAAAAGATTATACTTAAAGAGGATGCGATGTTGAATTGGGAGCCAGTGGAGTTTTTTCAAAAAGGGTGTAACATGACACATTTTGTCAAGTCTGAAGATGATGCGGTAAAGAGCATTCTGGACTCACTGTAGTTTGGCTATGTTGGACTTGCTTACCCCATAGAGTAAAGAGTTACAGTAGTCTAGACGACTACTGACCATAGCATTTGCCAGAAGTATTGCTGTCTCAACACCAAGGAATTTGTGAATTCGTCGCAAATCACGAAGATGATAGTAACATGCTCGGCAAATCTTGGCAACATGTTTGTCAAAGGAGTTGTCTGAGTCAAAAATAACACCGAGATTCTTTACTTCCACCAACGGAGAGATATTGTTTTGGAGGAGAGGAACAGGGAAATTTGGTGCAAGCGACTCTCTGATGGCTTTTTGACCTATAATGATAAATTCGGTTTTTTCTGGGTTTAGTTTTAGTTTGACACCGTCCATCCACTCTTGTACAGACTTGAAACATTCGGTCAGCTCTTCCCTGCTAGAATCAAAATTCCTGGAGTCAAATGCTAGGTAGATCTGGGTGTCATCGGCATATAGGTGATGAGTAACATTGAATTTTGAAATAACTTGATTGATGGGACTAGTGTAGAGGGTGAAAAGGAGAGGACCCAGTACGGAGCCTTGGGGGACTCCGAAAGGGAGAATTACTGCCTCAGAGAAACTATCACCTATTTTAATTTTTTTGTTTACGGTTTGAAAGATACAATTTGATCCATGACAAAACAGTACCATCTAGACCAAACCAGTCATGCAAGCAGTCATATAAAAGAGAATGATCAATCATATTAAACGCCACCGATAGGTCTTATAATGTTAGGGCCACTGCCTTTCCTGAGTCCATTCAACAATGCAGTTTCAGTGGAGTGGGAACTCTTATAAGCAGACTGGTTGACATTTAAGAGCCCCTCGAGTGAAATAAATTAATTTAGCTGCTTTGCCACCACCTTCTCAATAAGTTTTGATATAAAGCTAAGGTTTGACACCAGCCTGTAGTTTTTGAGGATATTTCTATCAAGGCTCGGCTTCTTTTGAAGGGGGGGGGGGGGGGGGAGGGGTGACATATGCCATCTTAACACAGTTGGGGAAACTACCTTCTGTGATTGAATAATTTACAATTTTAGTGATGGGGGGTGATGAGTTCCAATGTTGGAATAATGATTGCATTTGGACTTCTCAAGCAGGAAATTATAGTGGTTGATTGCAGCCCGGTATCGGCTACGATTACTGGCTGAGTTTTCACGATGCCATGCCTGCTCATATTTCCTCTTGAGTCATTTTGCCTTGAGGATGTCACAGTTCATTAAACCAGTCTCGGCATGTCTTGGTATAATTTTCTTCTTGATTAGGATGTGCTTGTCAAGGAGGCTTCTCAAAGTATTAAAGTATTGATGACTGAGAAGACTGGCAGTTTTGTATGGGAATCTAATGAGGTCAGATTTCAGGATACCCATTCTAAAATTTAAAATATTTATCTTGTGAATTTTACGGATGGGAACACATTGAAACTTACAGAATTCTCTGACAGGGATGATAAAGCTGAATATGATTGCCTGGTGGTCTGATAGTCCCCCAATAACTTTGGGACTAATGGCCCAGGAGAAGGAATCCCTCACACATAGAGCATCCAAAATATGACCTTGAATATGTGTGGGTTTATTGACAAGTTGTGTAAAGCTGAATTGCTCAAGGATATCATAAAATGTCCAGGTGTCATGTTGATCCAGATAAAAATTAAGATCGCCAAGGAGAATATTTTCACAGCCTGATAAAGCAGCACCTTTGAGGAACATGCCAAATTCGTCCAGGAACTGCGACTTCGAGAGATTAGGGGGCCTATAGACTACATGAAATATTACATCTTTAGCACCCTCAGTGCTAATCTGAATGGAGGTACTTTCAAAAGCCTGATAATTGTTTTTTGAAACTTGCTCAAAACTTAGGTCCTCCTTGATGAAAAAGCCAACTCCGCCCCCTTTCTTGACATTTCGAGGTACATGAGTGAACTTATAACCAGGAGGGGTGATACTAGAGATAAAACTTTCAGTATCCTCTTGCCAGATCAGCATTGTTATCTTTGATGAACTCCAGAAAGGAAGCCTATTTATTTCTGATAGATCTAATGTTGAGAAGACAACCACTAAGAGATCTAGAACCAGGGCCTGGATTGAGACTGATATCACCCGAAAGAGCTAGGAGCAATGATGTCCACAGACTTACACAGACTTCAACAGTGACCCTGGAAAGCCAGATAGGCAAAATTGATGCTATCTACACATGGGTGAATCCCCGACTCAATGATCACAGGATGGCCTGAGTGCATGATTGGTTCAGATGAGTCACAGACTCTGATGCCGCTCAATATGAGGTAAACAGCAAAGTTCAAGAAGTGCATTTCGGAGAATATTGTTAGTAAGTATATGTACAACTAAAAAAATGTATAGCTAAGAGCAAAAATATGAAATGATGACAAATCTACTTTGTGGGTTAGTTGAACGAAAAGTACATTGCCAGACCAACAGAGGCCAAGAATTAAAAATTTAGAAAAGGTGCAACTTACCTTTCCTATGTACGAACCTGTCTTTCACAATGGAGCCAAAGGAGAAAGTTGTAATAGATTGTGAAAGTAGGAAAAGATTAGTGCATATTTATGAAATGAATTTGGTCAACAAAAATTGTGGTATGGATGGTTAATCAGGGCTATTAATTTGGTTATTGTAAATCTGGGCTTTGTATGTAATACGTACAGTTTATATGGTTGTTGGCCAAACAAAAATTGTGATATGGATGATCAATCAGGGCTATTAATTTGGTTATTGTATATCAGGGCTTTGTATGTACAGTTTATTTGGTTGTTGAGTAAAAACAATAGAAAGGAAGGTAGGTATAGATGGTGTATCTGGGCTTTACATTTAATATTATATGTTTGGTTATTGTATATCAGGGCTTTGTATATAGTACAGTTAATTCGGTTGTTGTGGAATACAATGGTAAAGAACCGTGGGAATTATCGGGTAAACAAACAGGTTCACAATGTCTAGGGATAGTATACACTTATAATCTCTTTATTTCACCAAGATGTTTTCATAACTGACATGTTTTCATAACTGATATAATGTGACAAATAATGATTTTTACAGGTGACTTTCTATGGTTAAAATGAAAATTTAAAACCGCATTGTAAAAACGTCTACCCTGGCGAACGCTAAACACAGTTTATACAATAACTGTCTTGATGTAACTAAAATATATTAATAAAATCGGAAATTTTTTCTACACAAGTCACACTTGTTTGATTCCAACAAAGCTTGGTGCCAACTGAAGTCACCTGACTAAGCAGAGGGGAGTCCTGCTGTACATATTAAGGTACTGGTGAAACCTCTGGTTAAAAACCAGTTAATTCTTGTCTTCTTCAGGACGTTTTATATCCTTAACTTAGAAACAAAGAAAAAGTGTTGCCATGGCAACACTTGCCGAAAAGCTAGCTAGCTCTTGTCCATGCAAGGGCTTGGAATGCAATGAACCTACAGAAATATATATAAGTCCAAGACACTTACTGCCAGGTGTAAGTGAAAAAGTAATCAGCTCCAATCCATAAAAATTCTTATTTATAAGTCCAAGAAACTAAAAAGAAGTTTTGCATTGGCAACACCTGTTTTCAAGTATTGTCAAAAAGCTAATCAGCTCCAATCAATGCAGGTTTGGAATGGAAAGAACCCCAAAAAGATTTTTAAGTCCTAGAAACATAAAGTGTTGCCATGGCAATACTTGTTGGCTGTTCTTGCCAAAAAGCTAAGCAGCCTCAGTCCCCTTTGCAACAAACATAGCCTGACAACTTGATTAATATCTGTGCATAGGTTTTGAATTTTAAGTATCCACAAAAACATATGTTCCAAAACAATACAGAAAAAGTCTTGCCAAGGTAAAGGGTGTTACCAAAAAGTTACCAAATATCCTGAAAATATTGGCTAAAATCTTTTGCATAGTTTTTGTTTATAAAGAACCAACCAAATTAAAAGTACAAACAACAGGAAAAAGTGTTGCCATTGTAACAGCTGTTGGCAAATGTTGCCTAAAAGCAAATCGCAACAAGATCCTATGATACATTGGAATAATGTTAAATACCTACAAAAAGACAAAGAAAAAGACAAACCTCCACACCAAATATAGCTGACACACGTAAAAACTATGACTATAAATGAGCAGCAATGAAGGGTGATTCAGAGAGAAAGGCAAAATAATATTGATGCCAAGCAGGATGGATATAATAATTTAAACAAATTGTAACCTTAAACTCATTTCTTTAATTATCAGGTCTTTATGGTAACATTATAATAAAGATCTTGATTTGGTCTAGATATATGTGCATGCTTAATTTAAATGAAAATTCGAAACTACCACTTTAATATTGTCCAAATATCATAACAGTTTGCCCTAACCTTAAACTGAATGTAACTCAATACAAACTGTTAAGAGTCATGTTAGATGCTTGCAAGGTTAGTTATATCCAAAAAGTAATAAAATCCATTGCACATAATTTAAGATATTATCCAAAATTTAAAAGTACTTATTATTACGCCATTACTGGGGGTTTAAGGTCACCTCAATGTAGCTGTAGGGCATTTATGTATCACCAGTTACATATACCTGCAAAATATAAATCAAATGTGTAATGACATTTTTGGTATATTCCGTGGAAATATAGAAAAACTTGAGCTCAGTAATTTTTTTTACACATGGTAGTTTACGGTCACCTTAAACTAGGGCAAACCTTCAAGACTTGATATATGAACATAACAAATTTAAATTAAACTTGCAGTTTTATGCAGTTTTCAGATACTCTTCAGAAATTTACAAAAAACTAAATTCAATATGGTATTCATTTTTGCAGCAATGTATTAACTAATAGGTTTTTCATAAAACCCCTACATATATATGGGTCAAGGTCACTACAATATGGTCATTGCTCACCTACACCCTCTAACCAATTTCCACAACAAATATCAACTTGCTACACGCTAAAGTTTTGGACATATTGCCCAGACAAGATTCAAGGTCACTATGGCAAGGTCAAACATCAAATCAAGGTTACACCATGACACAGCATCCCAAAGCCCAAAGCCCCTAAGTTAATTCCAAATGTTAACTTTTTACACCATACCCATTCTGAGATTTAGTCATGACAATTTTAATGATAAAGGTGGATACAGCAAGATGAGTCAAATCAAGTTCACACCATGACGTTGCACACCTGCACTCCCTAACAAATGTCCCTACAAATGATCAACTTCCTACACTTTACAGTTTTTGAAATATAGCAGGGACAAGATTTTTTAGGTCAAGGTCCTTACAGCAATTTCAAAGGTCAAATTAAAGTCACACCATGACGTTGCACACCTACAACCCCAACCAATGTCCCTACCAAGTTTCAACTTCCTACACAATACGGTTTCTGAAATATAGGCTGGAAACAATTTTCAAACTCAAGCTCATCACGGCAAGGTCAAAGGTCAAATGAAGGTTAAACTATGACTTTGCAAACCTAAACCACTATTCATGTCCCTACCAAGTATCAACTTCCTATGCCTTACGGTTTCAGAAATATAGCCTGGACAAGATTTTAAAGGTCAAGGTTACTACACCAAGATTAAACCAAGGTCACACCATTACGTTGCACAAATATACTCCAAACCAAATTTCAACTTCATTCACCCTATAGTTTTTGTGATACAGTCCAGACAAGCTTTTTCCTACAAACCGCCCATCCAGACACCATGGTGAAAACAATACCTGCATAGTTCTTAAAGGCTGTGGGGTAAAACTATATACTTTTAACATTTCAGTTTGTCTAAATATATTGCTTTAGGTGAAAAGTACAAATGTAGGAAGGCACATTCATGTTTTACAGTGCATGTAATGATGACAAAAGAATATCTGGCACACAACATGCAAATATTCATATATGTCATATCTACAGGGAGGCACTTTAAACGTAACTATTGATATAAAAATAACATGTTGGATTATGTAATGATACTGTATAGCTTAGAATCATCCCTTGAATGAAAATTTCATATATATCATGATTTTATGAAACAGTAGCCTGTGGCATACTTTAACAGTAACATTTACATGATAGCTGATAAGTATTAATCTGTAATACATTCCACATGAATATTAATATTGAATAGTATCAAACAATTCAGTTCCAAAGAATTTTACAATATGCATAAACTAATACAGAAATATTTGTCTCACTTTCTGTAGACAATTATCCAAATACAATGAGATTGAACAACACAGGATAAAAGGCAGTTTGTGAAAAAGTTACATACAAATCTATATGTCCATATTCCTTTTGGTATTTAGTATCCCTTGGGGAGTTTAAATCCTTTTAAAAGCTTATTGTGTCCTTTCAGAGGCTTTCATCTTATGTGAGAAACATATATGCCCATCTCATCAAAATTTAATATTTAAATGTTCAGTAGATATATGAGCATAAAAATAACATAATTTATTCAATACTAATTGCTTCCCATTTAATAATAATACCAGCATAAATTGTGGTATGGCATGTCTTTACAGTATTATTAATTTTTGAGAGATCATTAGTTTAAAGATGAAAGTAAGTTGTTTTATCATGCACCTCCCCAAGCACCTTCTTTTGGTAGCCTGTTAATTAGGAGGCAAAACTTGGCATATATTTGTTAAATTAAGCATTTGTATATTGTTTAGATCAAATACTGGTCTTAATGTGAAAAGCACATCACAAAAGGAGTGAGATTCACACTTGTGTCCTCACAGATGTGAAAGTAGAGTTTTATGACTGCATCACGGAGACCCCATGTCAACATTTTATTGTTCTTCTCAAGAATATGTTTTCAATTTATCTTACATTGTAACCATGGACATGGCGTGTCATATATAGCGAGTTAAAGTGATATATATAGTATGAAGTATATAGTGATGTTTGTTATAAATCAATCACATTCCATAATTATTTATTCCATGCCACATCTTGTTTCAATCTCATTACATTCAAGGCCATTAAATTCTCCCATCCTTTATAGTTTTCATCCTTGATCAAAATAAGTAGCCTTACTCGTGGAAATCGGCTATCTCTTTCCTCAGTTTGTCCTAGAAAGGCCATTGGTAGGCGAGGTTTTACAATGGCTTCCCCACTGAATGGAACTGTATGTTTGTGAGGGTTCTTATAACTTGTGTTTCCAGACAAGGTGTATTAACACAAATAAATTGTGTTGTTAGTTTATTTAATAATTTGGCTGTTACACTGCTGTTGCATATAATCCCTCTGGGAGGTGTACACATGTATAATCACATGATGTTATAAATATGTAAATATATTGAAATGCATCTGGATGGTATGCATCTACATTTTCCCTTTTTTGACAATTGTGATATTTTGCCACCAGTAGAAAAGATATAAATTCTTTCATAAATATCGTTCAAACTTTTAAGTGTTACTTAGGTAGAAAATTAACTAAATAGTTTACTCTTTTAAGATATGTTTCAAGCATTCATTAGTTGTTACTCTGACTTAATTTCGAGACTTTTTTTTTTTATAATGTATATATAGTCATACATATTTACATTTTCATGCAGTATACATCTAGTGTATAAAACTGAATCCCTAATATAAAAGTGAATATACATTAAGTCCAAATAATGAAAGATTGGGTAGACTGCCAAACTTTCGGATGATTTGCACTGGATTATTCTGCCAGTTTATTTGCAATTCATTCAATTTTGAATTCTAAATTCTAATCTCAAAGATATTTACATGTTACATATTATTTACAGAAATGTCAGTTCACACTATATGTTGGTACTTGTAGAACTGAGTTCTTTCCCTGTGACTTCTCCTAACTGGTGTTCTCTCCACTGGAACAGGGGTAGTACCCTTTGCACTGTGATCTCCTGAATGCATTTTAACTCTTTCTGATGACTGCTGTCTGGTTGGAATAGAATATAGATAGTCTTCCAGGAAATCATTATTTGGAACAGCTTGTGAACTTTCTTTGGTGTGGAGCAAATCTCTTCTGTTTCGCTGGTATTCTCGACCATTATGTTCACAGATGTAAGAACGGGGTTGATCAGCTCTTCTTTTCACGAGTGCTAATTTTTTATGTCCCTTTTCTGTTCTGATTCTCACGACATCACCTTTCTGTAATGGTGGTAAATCTTTTGCAGTTTTGTCATAGTTCTTTTTCTTCACCAGTCGAATTCTCCTGAGCTTCTGTGAGACATTCTTCACAATGTGTGGTCTTAGTGCATTTGGTGTTGTTGGAATCAGGGATCGCAATGCTCTGGACTGTAGCCGCTGAGCTGGAGATTGAAGATCCCCTTCTCGTGGAACATTTCTTGAGTTTAACAGTGCAAGGTTGAAATCTTCATCTTGGTCATAACACTTGGAGAGAAAGGTTTTGGCTCTTTTGACAGCCAGTTCACTGATGGAGTTTGCTTGGTGGTATTCTGCTGAACTGTGGCTGTGTTTAATCTGCCAGTCAAAACAAAATTCCTTGAATTTTTGACTTGTGAACTGAGATCCGCTGTCAGAGAAAAGTTGTTGTGGAATTCCATATCTGCTAAAGTGGGTTTTTAGCTTTGAGATGACATTTGCTGATGTAAGATTTGCAAGATGATCAACTTCATACCAGCCTGAATAGCTATCAACAAGTACTAGGTACTGCTTTCCATGCCATTCAAAGATATCAGTGGCAGCTATCTCAAATGGTGTTTGTGGGACTGGGAATGACATACATGTTTCCTTCTGTTGATGGGGCTTGTGTGACTGGCATGTTGAACATCTCTCTGTGTGGTTCTGTATATCCATGTTTATTGTATCCCAGAACACAGATTGCTGTGCCCGTCTCTTTGTTGCTTCTATGCCTACATGGGGAGCATGTAGTTGCTTGAGAATGTCATGTCGCAATGAGTATGGTATAACTATGCGCTGATCCTTGAAGATGATTCCATTTTGGACTACAAGCTCATGACAAAGAGAAAAGTATGGTCGTACATCTTTGTGTAGTTCACGTTGTGTGTTTGGCCAGCCATTGTTGATTTTCTCTATCAGTCTTTGGCATGTTGGATCAGTAGCAGTTGCACTTTTGATTTCAGCTTGCTTGTTGTCTCCCACAACGGTGAAGTTCATCACCTCATACTCTTCAACTTCCTCTGTTTCTTGTTGCAATGGTGGGTAGGCGCGAGAGAGTGTATCAGCTATGTACATTTCACGTCCAGGTTTGTGAATCACGTTAATGTCATAGCTTTGGATCTTTAGCAGAAGCTTTTGTAAGCTTGCAGGAGTTTCCGAGATGCTCTTCTTCATGATGGTTACAAGCGGTGCATGATCTGTCTCAATGGTAACAGACTTGCCAAAAATGTATTGTCTGAATTTGGTTACTGCAAAAACAACAGCAAGAAGTTCTTTCTGTATTTGAGCATATCTAATCTCTGTGGGCGATAAAGCACGGTTTGCAAAGTGGATGGGTTTGTCATCCTGCAACAAAGCTGCTCCAATTCCAGATTGTGACGAGTCACATGTGATCTTGACTGACTTTCTGACATCGAAGTATTGCAAAGTTGCTATGTTTGCAATTGCCTGTTTCAGCTTCTTGAATGATGTGGCATGGCTTGGTTCCCATTTGAAGTCAATATCTTTGTGAAGGAGTTGGCGAAGTGGTGCAGTGAGTTCACTTTGATTTTGATAATTTGGTAATTGACCATACCGAGAAAGCGTTGTAGACTCTTGATGTCTTGTGGTTCAGGCATACCGTTGATTGCCTGGATTTTGTCTGGATCTGGTTGAACTCCAGTATCAGACAGTACATGACCGACATAATGGACGCTGTTGACCCTGAATCTGCATTTCTTGGGATTGAGCCTTATGTTGATTTCACGGCATCGGTTGAGAACCTGTTTGAGCTTTTTGTCATGATCATGAAGGTGTTTTCCCCAAACCAGGATGTCATCAATCACTGCTTCACATGGAGCATTCATGAACAAGTGTTCGATTGTCCGCTGGTAAACTTCAGAACCAACAGTCACACCATATGGTAACACATTGAACACATATCTGCCAAATGGAGTGGCAAAGCATGTCAGCTTGCGTGATTCCTTTTCAAGAGGAATTTGCCAGAATGAACTCTTTGCATCAAGGACTGAAAATACTTTGGCATCTGGTATTCTTGACAGGATACTATTTACCGTTTTCAGTGGGTGGTGTGGTCGTTTGAGTGCTTTGTTAAGGTCTTTGGGGTCAATGCAAAGACGGATTTGGTCTTTGTCTTTCTTTTTTGCGCACACCATGTTGCTGCACCAATCAGTTGGATCGGTTATTTTAGAGATAACGCCTTGTGATTCCATGGAATCAAGTTCTTGCTTGACTCTGTCCTTCATGGCGATGGGGATTTGTCTAGCTGATCTAATAACAGGTGATACTGTAGGATCCACTGTCATCTTATATTCCATTGGGAGTTTCCCAAGTGTGTCGGCAAAAAGATCTGCATATTCATGGAACTCTGGAATACTTTTGTCTTGATTCAGTTACCTCAGGACTCAAGGTAAGCAACTTAAGTTTGACTGAGTCTTGTAATCCAAGTAAGGCTTTCACGGGTTTGTCAACAATATGAAATGTCACTACAGATGTTTGACCTGCATGGTCACAATCCAATTGTGCCGTACCCATGGTGTAGAAACTGGTTCCACCATATGCTATCAGCTTGAAAGGTTCCATGTTATGCTGTCACTTTATATCTCAACTCTATAGAAATGACTGATTTGTGATGTGATAGAGTTGCCAAAAATGTCATGAGTGTGAATTTCAGATTTTATTTTTTAAGTATAAAAATAAAAACACATAGACATTTATCAAAATTGTTTAACATTGTGCATCAACAATCAACAATCTTAATGTACCACAAACAATCAACAATAAAATTTATTATGATAAATAAATAGTCGATCCATATAGATCCTGTGTGTTACTATGGAAATCAACATATTCATTAAATATTAGTTTTGATATTCCATTTTACATAATAATTAAATCATAATAAATATGGACTATACAGATATACAGTGGATTACCTTTAAATAATGCTTTAACAAAAAGCAAGGAAATGAGTTACCCATACTCACCACTCCTAAACCTTATCTGTAAAAATAATAATCCACCCCCTACATAATTTTATTAAATCAAAATTAAAACTATAGACAGGTTAAAACAATATTTATACTATAATATTGAAAATTAACCTATACCTGGTCCCAACCCCCCCAAAACCATACCTATAAGGTTAACTTTGGTACTCAACATTGAACCTGTAACCACAGGTTCAGAACCGGTTCAATACAGGTTCAGAGCTGGTTCAAATGGTGGTTCAACTCCAGAACCCCAAAAGTACTTCAGGGAGTCCAGATGAAGATAAATCATAGCCTCTGATGAGACTGAGTTTTGAAGCAGTCGAAATACAATTAACACAAAGTTGATTATATAAGGCACATAATAATTTATTGTACCTAGTCTGAGCATAAACAGGAAGTAGTTTGTTCTGTTTTTAATAATAAATTCATTTGGCATCATGTTGATTTGGACTTCGTAAAGAGTGGTAAACAAAACATTTATTATCACAATGTTTAATATGGGCCCCAGAATGGACTTTTATGGATGATTTACTGGTATAAGGGTCCCAGATAGGTCCCATATATAAATCCAAGAGGAAAAATGTAAATATATATAACAAGTGTTCTTTATTAACTTCTCATCTGATTTTGAATGAAAAAAATCCAAAAATAAAAAAGGTCCTATTTGAGAAAAACAACTCACCACAAAAGCTTTTTAAATAAAAGACATATTGGTTGGACCTGTGAAGGTCAAAAATGGGTATAATATTCTCACAAGGGACCCTCATTATTATCACATACAATAGCCATTTTATAGCTCTGTAAATGTATTGTCAAGTTTTTGTAAAAAATGTATTAAATTAAATTTGTTGTATATCCCACTAATTAATAATCTAGTGGTTTATATTACCTTAATGTACCACAAACACCTTTTTCATGTATAATGGAAATTCTGTAAAATTTTAGTTTCTCTTAGTTTAACTCAAGGGGTCATTAATAGGTCCAACCCCCTATATCATGCAGTACAGATATGTTTATCTTTTCACACAGATAGTATTTTGAGGCAGTGCTAGGAAAATGGGAAAACACCCCATGGTGTGAAACAGGGTAGCCTTTCGTCACTAGGATACAAATTACAGTACAATTTAAAGATTATAAATATGTGTGAGAAATCTATGAAATTTATAAAAATTGTGTAAAGAAGGCTAAAATAATAAACTATGATATTTTTGGTGGGGATTCATAATGAAAAAAAATCTTTATTAATCAAATAATGCATGTGCTTAATTATATTAGTTAACTGAGGATTTCATCATGTGTTTTACTTGTGTCTTGACAAGGCTATGTAGCTGTTTTAGCTTGGGCCATCTGGAAAAAGGGTTTGGGTGAATCATTAAGTGATGAGTTTCTGATACACATTTCTGTATTCTGTATAAGACAAGCTTAGACACAAATGTGGTACATCATAAGATTTTGAACTTGAAATGATTTGAATTACATTCTGGAAATTGGATAATAGTATAGTATGAATCAAGATTGTATTGTGCATTATTTACAAAGGCTTCATGAAAGTGTATTAAAATATTAGACTTAATATGTGGGCAAAGTGTGAAGGAAATTGCGGACTGTTCACACAGATCAACTCATTTTTGAGCTTCTATTACATGCGAGCTGAACAACAAATGGACCTTGTGTTGGTAGTGCACATTTAAAAACTGAGCCGGTCCATACATCTGAACCTATATGTAGGACCAATAAGAACCTGGATGCAGTTTACCATATAGTGCCCTTGTCAGACCCACATATAACCCATATACAGAGCCCATACTGGTCCCATCACCAAACCATTTGCAAAAACCATCTGGGCTCCATGTTCAAATTACAAGTTGGGCCCATGTGGGACCCATTTATTTCACAATAAAGGCCCCATATGGGGCCCATATATGACCCTTATTGATAAACCATATTGGTCCCATCAGAAAACCGTTTGCAAAAACTGACTGGGGCCCATATAGGGCGCCCACAAAGGCCCCATATAAGAACCCATTTGGGACCCTTGTTGGTCTCATATGTAGTGCTGGCTGGGTTATTGTTGAAAGTGTTACACTTGGTATACTTAATTCTAGCAAAATTCCAAAATACAATATGTATTCTTAATATTCATACTTTGTGCAAAATAAATGTATATAATGTGTTTACTATCTGTCTCTGAGTCCATATTCCACCAAACAGAAGGTACATATGTTTAATTAAGCTCAAGAAAGGCTAATTCATATTTAAGGGTGAATCAAATGCTTCCCATGTTAAATGTCTTCCTAAAACAATCGCACATGCAATGGTCTAATATTTATAGAGTTTACGACTGATTTCCTGTCAGTGCAATTCCATTTAGAAATTATATCATAGTGCTTGAAATATTTGGTTTGTTTCAAATGGATCTATTTCAAAACTTTAATCAAAATAACTTATCATTAGTACCTATTGTGTTAAGAAGTGACATAATATATGTCCTGAAGTAGGGTAAATTTTCATAAAATTAGTGGGCTTTGTAAAACAAATGTAGATCATATATTTAGTTGGGATAAAATTAAACCACATTAAATGCTTAAAGGGATAATAATCTCCAGCTGGAAATCTTGGTCCACATAATAAAGCTTGAATTACACAGTCTAATAGGGAGCTTGTTAATCCAAATGTTGATCTGATATTGTTACTGCCAAAACCTTTTGTATCCAACAATTCAGGTATGCACAAATCTCATCATAGGTAACTCTACTTCACCTTTTATTTCACATCAGTTACACATTGAGAGAATTGTACTTCATACACATAAATAAGTGAATGTTATACAAATTTAAGTACTGCTAAAATCTTATCTTGCAATGTGCACAATTCAAAACATTTGTTAAGTCTGTACAATTGAAGCTTAAAAGTTATTTCTTAACGTACAAAGTCTTTTATTGCAATAGAACTTACATTATTTTGAGTCAAAACAAAACTTTTGACTATGTTTTGAAGAAGGGATATTACTCATTGACTTGGTAGAATGTGATTAGCCAAAATAAGCTTATAGCTATTTACACTGCTGAAAGTAAAGTATTTTTGCAATTTTTTCCCAGATTTCCTTAAAGACCCTGCAGTTAATGAGTAGATGTTCTGATTTTCTGTTCTAAATCTACCTCACCACAATGTGAATACAGGTCTGTTTCACTTAAACCCATTTTCTTAAGCTTATCCCAACAAATAAGTATATTATGTATTATTTTGTAGTTAAATTCACATAATTTAACATCTTTTATCTGTTTACATTTTTTGTAAAAACAAGCTGTTGAAGTCAATTTCTTTATTTTATTTTTTCTTATCCAGTAATCTTGAAAAATAGGCTCAGTAGATTTCACAGTCATTAAACTTTGATAGGCTATTTTACTTGAGCAAGCTATGTTAGGCATGGGATGTCTTTTATTTTCTGGTGTATTTTCAGCAATAATATTGCAATATCTGCTTACAGCCAGCTTAAATTTTGCTGTCTCACAAAGGTAATTATTTTTTGTTTCAATTTTTGATACAATTACAGTTCACTGATTTTCCCGTAGACTATTTTCAGATCTGTTAATTTACTATCCCAGATTTTAACCATTGAGCAAGGTAAGTGCATTTATTTTGGTTCTTTTTAACATTTTTATTCTCCCAAATACTTTGGTTCAATATGGTTTGCCTGGAATCTATTGAAGAATTTACATTTAATTTACAGTATGCATTTAGGACTTCTTTATCAAAAAAATTAGTATATTATTTAGAAAAGGCATTTCATCCAAATTAGAATTAAGACATTTAATTGTTTTGTATATTCATCCTTTGGCAAATACTTGTTTTATGTAAAAAGATCAAAGGTCATTATCTTCAGCTGCACATATTCTTTCTACCCACTTTGACTTCAGAGCCATGAATATTGACTCAATGTCAGGTGCATTTAAACCACTATGTTTAATTTCTCTGATCACAGTTGTCGATTTAATTTTTTCTTTGAAATCCCATATAAAACTGAATAAGTTCTTATTAAAGGAGTATGCTATTTTTTGTTTACTCTATTGTAAAAGAGTGTTTCAAACCTTTAGCAAAGCATTAGTCCAGTTGTGTTGTTCAAAAATTTCTCCATTATTATCAACCCAAATGCCCAAGCACTGATTTTTTATATTTCTTTCTGCAAGGTCACAGTTTGTCATATTATCTCTTCCAAGAAACATGGCATTTGTTTTCTTCTTGTTTAGTATTAAGCCCGCCAGTTTTCCAAAATTGTCCAGTCCTTTTATAACAATTGGTATTTGGGCCTTGTTTTCTAAAGAGAGGATAGTATTGTCAGCATATTGACATATTTTGACAGCTTGTTCCATATTTAAAGCCCTTAATTTTATTATTTTTCTTATCCTACATGCAAGAGTTTCCACACATAGGATAAATAACAAAGCTGATAGAGGGCAGCTTTGTCTTACTCTTCTTTCTAGTTCAAAGATTTCAGATATCCAACCATTATTTTTAATGCAAGCCCCTGGTTTGGTGTAAATAATTTTTATCCTGCATATGAATTTATCTCCAAAGTTGTATTTTGTCAATGCTTTATACATAAATTTAAATACTAGGCTATCAAAAGCTTTCTTAAAGTCTAAAAATAAAATAACTCCACTGGCATTTTGCAGTTTGGCATACTCTATTGTCTCTTGCACTAAAATTCTATTGTATCCAATAAATCTACCCTTGATAAAGCCTTTTTGGTCACTATTTGTTATTTGCTCAGTGGTCTATAGTTGTTTATATCTGTAGTAGCCCCCTTTTTGTGTAAAAGACTCATAATCGAAATTCTTTGTGTATTTGTTAAGCCTTCTTTCTCAAATACCTCTTTAAACACTATGAGTAGGGAATCATTAAGTTCATCCCAAAAAGTTTGGTAGAACTCTGCAGGAATACCATCAAGACCAGGAGACTTACTTTTTTCATTTTTTAAAAATATGATATATTTCAGTTCCTCTTTTGTGATGTCTTTGTTGCACATGTCTTTTTCCTCTTGTGTGAGAATCTTGTCATATTTAACTGTAGCTAAGTACTTGTCTATGTCTTTTTTATTAGGATTTTTCATTTTATATAGCTCTTTATAAAATGATGTTGAATACTAAAGTATTTCTTTATTTGTACTATATACATTTTCACTGTTTATTAATTTTTTAATTATATTTTTGTTTGTCCTCATTTTCCAAGGCTTAGGAAATATTGTGTTAATTTTCCCCTTCCCCAATATATTCAGCCCTTGATCAAATTTGTGCCCAAACTGCTTTTTCCAGTAATATATTTGATAATTTCTTTTTTAGCTGTTCTTTCTTTACAACTAACTTACTGGCATTATTTTTAAGCAGAGATTATCCAATATTTCCATTTGTTTTTTTCTATTTCTAAAGTTTTTTGCTTCCTTTCTGATGTTTTAATTTGACTATGTTTTATAGAATATTCTTCAATGAGTACTTTCATTAAGTGCCTTATTTTTCCCTTATCCACAATTGCATTATATTCTAATAGGGTGTTTTTTTATAATTTCAGTAATTTTTGTTAAGTATTCAGATTCTTTTAAATAAGATATATTCAATTTCCAATAACCACGGCCCCTTTGGTTTGTTTCTGCACCCATTTCTTACACAACCACTCTGTGGTCAGAAACTGGAGCTGGAATAATATTACATGATTGTATTTGTGATGTTAAGGTATCAGATATGAATGTGTAATCTATTCTGCTTCATATATCTAAGTTACCTGGGTGTTGCCATGTGCATTGTGTAATGTTTTTATTTTTTATTGCCCAGGTATCTTTAACTTTTAATGTTTTAGTGAATTTTATTCATTCTTAATGTTATCTATGTTACCTATGGAACTATCTGCTTTATCTGTGACAGAATTAAAATCTCTAAGGACAAACACGTTATCAATACTTTGACAGTTTTTAACATTACAAGATTGTAATTCCTTTAGGAACTGGACTCTCTGACTTTTCTCACTTGGTGCATTTATTTATTTATTTGGGGTTTTACGTGGCTTTCAACACTGTACAGGTTCACTTGGTGCATAAATGTTTGCTATTGTTAATATTTGTTAACATTTAATATTACTATTCGACCTGCTTTATCATTATATGTGTTAGTTATTTCAATATCAAACTCCTTTGGTATAAGTATGCATGTCCCACTTGAATGAGAAGATGAATTTTCAAATATTAATACTGAAAAAAATAAATCAGATATATTTAATCAATGGATTTGCTGAACAGTATGAAATTATACTTATCCAACCTGTTGTCATAAGGAGATTCCTCTACGCACTTGTATGACTGATTCCTCTTCAATACAAAAACACTGAAAATCCCCATATAAAGGATTTAGTGTCTAAAAAGAAATATGTTTATTTTCAAGCATTTAATTATTTGCTGTTATCTAACCATCTGTGTTTGAGAATAGTGTGACTACTATATTGGTATAATCTAAAGTTTAATATCAATTTGTACTCCTTTTGAGATAAAGAATTTGAGATTAAGAAACATAAAGTAGGTTCTGTTTATATAAAAAAGTCAAAAAAATATCAATAGTCTTTCCTCAGGTGTGAAAATTTCCGTATTTATCTTATATATTTGATCTAAGTAATTGGTATAAGTGTCACCTTTGAGTGTGATATTTGGTTTACTTGTTTCATTAATGTTCATACAGGTCGTAGTATGTTGGCTTGGATGGATGTGGATGAAAAAAGGAATGCAAACAAGTGGTTAAGAAGGGTGTTCTCCATCCATGTGTGTCCTCCCTGATTGCTTTACTTTAAAAATTTGGTTCACATTTTCAATTGGGAGGCTTGTAAGCCATAATCCTAACATTCAGTTCCTATTGTGAAATTTAGCAGCAAGTTTGTGTGTTTCTGATAAGTTCAAACTGTTTAATATTTTTATTTAATTTAAACGTTCTATATGATCCTCATCAGATTTTGTGTTTGGAAACTCAATTTTCATGCAGTCATATTATTGGTGAAGCAATTTTCTGTCTAACCTCAATCTTTGGGATTGTATAGCCTTCTTATGGTTTTAATCAATTTGGCAGGATTGAGGAACTGATCTGAATGTTTTTGAAAACCATTCAGATAGACCGGGAAACAATTGCAACATTTGTGAGAACAAATCAGAAGGTTTCTGGCACTATTACAATGGTGCTCCGAAAGTTCCCAAACTACACTCCTCATTTAAGAGCAAGATCTGATCTGTCCATTGTCCCCCCCCCCCCCCCCCCCCCCTGTTTGCAATGGGCCCACTATTTGTCCTTATTTTGGTGTTCAATGGAGTACACTGCTATTTATGTGGGGAAGCATTCACAGTTCAATAAGAGTTATAGGTCTGTGACTTGCTGCATTTAACTTCATTTTTGTGGCCCAATTTGTCAAGGCTTTTAGCATCCAAGCTTTTAACTATCAATTTGACAATTTTCATCACTCAGGCTTTGACATGAAAAACTGTATTTTGTGTTCACTAGCTTTGCAGTTGTAAAATATAAAAAGTTATTAAAACACACTCTTGTCTTTTAACCACCCCCCACCCCCACCCCCCACCCCATCCTCTTCCGTCCAAACATGAATTCATGGAGTCATATGTGCAAAGTAAATCCCGCAAAATCAATATTGATACAAAACGCCAGCCAAATTTGTAGAGGATGACAAAATGCCAACCCTTTTGGGGACAGAGTTATGTATTAAATTACGTTTCTATGCCATATACTTATCTCAAAAGATAAGCATAAAAGCAAATAAAAAGTTTAGATAATATCAGCATTTTGTCCTTCCTTGCAATGTTTGGTCAGTGGTTTGTCCACCAACTGTTCACCTGATAGTTCTGCAGTAAGATGACTTAAATTTAAACTTCTTTGATGCAAAATTAGCATTTTCTTGCTTGTTTTGCTTGAAGGAATGGCCACCCTAAACAGAAAAAGTAGATATCCAGATTGTGCATTTGCAATGTTTCCATCTTACATTTCCATTTTTGTTGCAGTGTGAAAGCAGTTTTAAACCTTTCTGAAATATATGTTGCTTTAATTGCCGCTTATGGAGAGGGTTTGTGATCTTATAGAATACATTGATTAGGCAACTAATGGGATTCTTCCATTATTCTGATCAGATCATAAACCTACTTCCACACTGGGAAATTGAAAATATTTAGGGGAGTAGTTTAAGGCAGGTTTCTGATATTTCCTGATAGCTTTCTGATTGGCATTGAACTTGGTTTATCATAGGCGTAGAAACTGGGGGGAAGCGGTGGCGGCAGGTGGCAGGGATATCTTTTCGCCTCTCTCCCAACTTTTTGTAATAGAACTTAACTCCAATTTTGAAGTTTATGTCAATTTTTACAGGTAACTGAATAATATGTAGTCAAATAACACCTTGTTCACTTCTCACATGTACCATAGTGTAAGCTACCATTTGAACTATAAAATATTTATTTTTATGATTTGTAAAAGGAACATTTTCAGTTAACCTGTCACGAGCTTTGTAAAATTCTGTGAAACGTTTCACTTATGCAGACCAAAATCATACATATAGTGATATTCTACATTTAATTTAGCGTGTTGCTAATTACTTTGAGCTTGGACATGTAGTTTCAAATTCACACAGAGCAATGGCGTAACACAGCAATTTGTCAGCTGATAATATTTTCCCCAGAAATCTCTTCTTTCTTTGCTGTGTGTTTATTGGACCTAGCCAGTCCAAAAACTAGCCAGTCCAACGATTATACATCCTTTTTAACCTTGCTAAAAATAGATCTTGTATCAGCTCGGCACTTGAAGGAAAGATCACAGGTTCTGGAAACATAGTCAAGATATTAGAAATACCTTTCAAATGCAGAGGTGACTATATGTATTTCTATACCCATACAATGTCGGAAAAACTTAGGATTAATGTCGACACAAAGATTTCCTTTGGTAAAGGAAATTTAAAATATTTTAATTGGACCATTTGACCGTGCAATCTAGTTCCTTGCCCCCCCAACAAAAATTGCTTCCTATGCCCCTGTTTCAATAGGTTCCACTACGTTTGCAATAGTTTTCTGATCCATTCAATTGGCTTGCAAACATTTCAGATCACCTAAAGATCAAAAAGATAAGAGATTTGAGATTGCTATAAGATAAAAAAGATGAGATGTACAAAGATAAAATCGGTTCAATATGAGTTTAAGATGATAAGGATGTGGAGCAGATTTCAATCAATTTAAACAGTTAATGTCATTAGTCACTGTTCCCAATGGACTCCCAAATATATTCAATATGAAGGCACTAGAGAAGTACCGGAAGTTCTGTACATCATCATCCTGGTTGTTCCCTTTGATGTCTTTAAGATCACTCTGATTGAAAAGATTAACCTCCTGAATAGCAAAAATGAGGGATCGTATTCCAATCAAGGACATGATTTCAATAATGAAACAGCCCTGTTATATTATACACAGTTAATGGAAATTCACTTCAAGACCTAGAACGAAAATGCTTGTTGAGTCACAAAATAGTAACTTTAGTACCATCAATTCTTTTTAATGTTTATTGCTAGATATAATATTGGAGGCTAAATAACCATGTAATGACGGCATGGAATGAATTACTGTCTATTCTTAAGAGCTCTCAAATATGCTGTCAGTTTTAGTTTGTTGAGTACACAATAAACAAATATCCATGCTCCAAATCAATAGGAGACACTTGTAAAAAATATCGATGTAAAAGCTACCCTATTGCTTGAAATATCCGGTTTTCTCAAATTTTACCAATTTTAAAATTGTTAGCAAAACTAAGATTCCTTGCTGCGTATTTAACCAAGATCAAACTTTAAGTCAAGTTTACAATTTTCTTGCACACCTATACCCCACAACCAATACCCCACCAATTATAAACTTCAATATGCTTCACGGTTTCTAAGATGAAACACATTACTGGCTTTTTATGCTACATTTACACAAATTATTCTCTTCTTAGTTATTGCATTGATTAGCCTTTCTAAGTTTCTGTAAACAAACCAGATTATATCAGAATACACTGGTAAGGTATTTTAGTTGGAAAGAGACTGGCTCGTTATCTCATAGGTTATGAGTTTCAATCCCATTCTACAGGTTGCGACATTAAATCAAACTTTGAATATACTTGAGTCAATCACACCCTGTTAAGGAGCACTAGGTGACATGTTTTATTGTATGGCTAACTTGAATTCACATGAAAAGTAGAAGCGTTGATGAGTTTATGGGTCAAATTTTGGTGAATTTTAGTACTTTGAACCTCAATAGCACAAGCAGTATTGGAAATGTTTTTATTACTCCAATAGTGGGTGTGTCATCCCTTTATCACAGTGCCAAATAGTATTTCCCTAGTATTTATGTAAATGATAACAACTTTACTTTCTCCATCTCTAATTGATAGAAATCCTAGAATCAGTTTATGGGCCTATTTTGAAAAACATTTTACTGAACCCCAAGCTGTTTTAAGTTCACCATATATAGACTGTAACCCATGAACAGTGACCAAATTATCAGCCTATTTTGGCCAAGTTAGTTGTACAGGGGTGCCTGAAGTATGATTACAAATGCGAACACAAACTTATGTCAGTTGCCAGATTCAAACCCGAGACTTAGCACCCAATGGGTCACCCTTGTCAGATATCTCCATATCTCCTGAAAGTTGATGCTATATATTTACGACCAGTAGAGACAGATCAAAACAAGTATTATCACCAGTTTCATATCGAGGTCAAGCTCACAACAAAATAGAATGGTTGATCTGGATAATTTTATTTACATGTTAGTACAAAAGAGTTTAAAGCTTGAAATGTTGGTGGGTAATATTTTAAAAGAATGGAGACTGCAAGAGTTTAAATACTTTTCAAAACCTTATACCATCTGTTAGAAAAACATCAGAGATATATCATGAGGTTACATATCACAGATTATAAAAGATACCATAAGGTGACAAAATACATATGAATCATTCAATGTTGTCAAATCACAGTGGTCATTGTCACACAAAGGTCAAACAAAGGTCAGCTGGTCTCTTCCTAGATCTGAATTTTAATCTTAAGTTGGTGGGGGAAAACTGGATCCGCCCTGTCCAGTATGTTTTATGAAGACTGGTGTAACCAGTACTATGAAACAATCTGCCCTAAATGGGTTAGAAACAAAAGCTACCCACAATCAGAAGTCATATCAATCCGCACAGACGGCCCTCCAGGGAAATCAAAAAGAAATAGTACCAAAGGTAGTTTATTTTGGCAAAATAGGCTCATTATTTGATTACTGGTGACAGATAACAGTTCCACATATAGTACACTTCATATAGGCGAAGTATTCATACAGTCTTTACCATTTTTTTGCAAAATAGACCCATAAACTGATTCCAGAATTTTCAACAATTAGAGACAGAAAAATTTAATGTTTTTAGCATTTGTTTAAGTACTTTGGAATAATATAACTTACTAAGGATATAATACACCTGTTATTTGAGCTATTAATATTAAGAATATGTAAAATAGTGTTTTTGGTGATGGGGTTCAAAGTAAAAAATTCAGCAAATTTAGAAATTCACCATTATTCAGTAGAATTGTACTGTGTCACCAGCTTTGGTTACAGACTGAAGTGGATGAAATTCAAAAGGAAAAAAATTATGCTGGATAGACAAAATAAAGTTGGCTGTCTAGCAGTATTTATGCAGATTCAGACCATCTTTCAGAAGGATTGAGCCATGCCGAAGCCCCACTTTGTTGAAAAATATAACCTGGATCCAATGTATAGGTTATGAAAAATGCACACAGACAGACAGAGTGGGAAACACAAAGTTATCAGTTACCAAATTTTCACTAGATGCCAGCAGTCAGCAGAAAATTCAATACAGTATCATTTTAGTAACTTACTGTTATACTGCTAGTCATATGCCCATACAAGATAATGCATTGTACAAGATGGGTACTGTCTGCCTCCTCTTTTCATGGAGGAAAGAATAAATTAGGAGGAAAATGGAGGAAGATCATTGTCTAATCTTGTGCAGTGTAGGAGGGGTGTTCCACTGAAGCCGACCCTACAACAAACTTTAAGACTCTGGGGTCCGTTACAAAAGTTTGGGTCTGTTTCATCTCCCCGACAGGACGTAATACATTCCGGCTTGTCTGGATCTAGAGGCCGACCTGCCTTGGGGTCAGGATGTATTCTACACGACTAGGTGGAAACTACCAGGACAAGCTGTAAACCCCTAACATACAAACTGTATTGGACTATGACAAGCCATAGTAACAAACCAACATTATTTGAGAAATGTATAGAATCACTATGACCAGACTTGCAGTCACTATGCTATAGTTCTGGTCATGTAATGGAATGTAAATATTCAGTCTTGACCAAGTTTTTGATTTGTTGATTGGTCAACTCTTTATCTTCCTTTTTCCCAGAAATTGTTCTGTTGAAAAAGGTTGAGAATTTGTTTATTATGTGACCAAATAAAACACTTTTTTATGTTTCTTAATTATATAAAGCATAGATGTGGAGCTTTTTTGTCTGTTAACTTCAAAATAATGATTACTTGCACTATTTTTGTCATTCCTAACATAATTTTTGGTCATATTTTTACCTCACATCGTGCCGAAAATAGACTGCAAATGAGTACTACTTAAATGACAAAAGACAAGCCGGGTTCATGGTAGGAAAAGATTGGAAGTGATAAGGACAACACTGAAAGTGATACAACAAGACTGTAAGTGATAAGGACAAAATGGGAAGTGACTAGGACAAGCCAATTTCTGGGGAGATAGGGCCATATTCAGGAACAAGAGTCAGGGAGACTCACTGACCACCACAACAAGCCGGGAAACTACAACTGACCCTCACCAAGTATGTAACAATTGCTCCTCTAAAAATCCTAAGTTAGTGACAAGTCGGCCACAGTGGAACACCCATATTAGAAACACTTGTTGCCAGATATTGTTGCAAAGCTAACCAGCTTCTATCCATGCAGGGGTTTCGAGTGCAAAGAACCCACAAAAATATAAGTCCAAGAAACAGAAAAAAGCAGCATTTTTTGCCAGGTGTTGTGGAAAAAATAATTAACTCCAATCCCTGCAGGGGTGTGGAAAGTAAGGAACCAATAAAAAAATTACATATGATACAAGCAATAAGAAACAGAAAAAGTGTTACCATGACAATGATTATTGCCAGATATTGCCAAAAAGCTAAACAGCTTCAGTCCATGCAATGGTATGATGCAAGGGATCCTTAAAACCCATGCAAGGGAACCTTAAAACCCATGCAAGGGACCCTTAAAACCCATGCAAGGGACCCTTAAAACCCATGCAAGAAACACAAAAAAGTGTTGCCATGGCAATCTTTTTGCCAGGTATCATTGAAAAGCTAATCAGCTCCAATCCATGCTGGGGTTTGGAATGTAAAAGAACCCCAAAAAAGATTTTTAAGCTCAAGAAACATAAAAAGTGTTGCCATGGGAATACTGGTTATTACCGAAAAGCTTATCAGCCTCAGTTCCCTTTGCAACAAACATATCCTGACAACTTGGTTAATATCTGTGCACAGGTTTTGGATGTAAAGTACCCACAAAATCACAAGTTCAAAAACAATACAGAAAAAGTGTTGCCATAGCAACAGTTGTTACCAAAAACTTGTTAAAAGGCTTAATCACTACTCTTCTAGTTCCCCTTACAAGAAATATATCCTGAAAATAGTGGTTAAAACTTTGCATTGCTTTTGTTGATAAAGAACCCACCACATTAAAAGTGAAAAACAACAGGAAAAGTGTTGCCATGGCAACAGCTGTTGACTAATGTTGCCCAAAACCAAATAACAACAAGTTCCTCTAACAAGAAACATATTCTGAAACTTTGGAATAATGTTAAAAGCCCACAAAATTACAAAACCAAGAAACAAAAAGTGTAACCGGAAAAGTGTTGCCGTAGTAATACTTGCTACCAGATATTGCCAAGAAAGCAATGACAAACTATCACGCCATTTCACCTCCAAACCACATTCAGCTGAGACATGTAAAAACTATACTTGTAAATGAGCAGCAATGAAAGGAGATTCAGAGGGAAAGGTAAAATAATATCCATGCCCGGCAGGATGGATATAATAATAAAAATAAGTTGCAACCTCAAACCCATTTGTTTAACTATCAGGTCTTTATGGTAACATTAACAATAAAGATCTTGTTTTGGTCTAGCTATGTGCAAAAACTTTAAACTACCACTTTAATATTGTCCAAATATCACGAAAGCTTTCCTAACCTTAAACTGAATATAACTCAATACAAATGTTAAGAGTTTAAGGTTATGTTAACCATGTAGTTCTGTACAAGGATAGTTTTATCCAAAATTTAAATATGCTTAAATCTATTCACATAATTTAAGATATTATCCAAAATTTAAAAGAAAAGAAATGATTTATTATGCCATTACTGAGAGTTTAAGGTCACCTCAATGCAGTCGTAGTAAGACTTTGAGAATTGAATCCATCAAGCCATTTATGAAATACTGTCCAGACACCAAAAAACATAAACTCAATATAAGTATGTTACTACCAGGAGTTTAAGGTCACCTTAAAATAGGCCACACCTTGAAGACCAGTTACACCCATATACCATTTTTACTGCAATTTAGAAAAGAGACCGATATCTCCGATAGGGGAGATATCCCTGAACATTACATAAGAACAGTATATGACAAGTTACATCCAAGTAAGCAGTTGAATTTTACTATATACATATGTACAACATTTACAGATCATTGCCAGATCTGTCATATTAGAAAAATGCTAATTTCATTTATTTTTGTTGTTTTTTTTACAATCAATGCAACTATTGATACTTTATTATAGTTTCTTCATAATACTTGTAAAGGATGAACACACGGAGAAAAAAAGATAACAGAGTGTATATTTCATTTACATTGCATATTTATTCCTCACTAAACAAGTCTTTCCATGTTCTCATTTCACGGTCAAATTCAAACTCAAAGTTAGTTTGCAATTGTAATGGAGTTTAAGGTAATCTTTTTCATGAAGGTTCTGTTCAAGGCTTCTTACATCCACAACTTAAACATGCCTAGAATTGCACAGTATTTGATATATACTATTCAAACAATTCCAAAATTAAAGTGAACATAATTCTGTTGTTACTGGGAGTTTAAGATCACATTAATGTATGTAACTTATCTATGGCCACTTGCATATACATGTAAAATATGAATGAAATCTCTGAAGTCATTTTCAGTATACTCTATGGAAACATAAATGTAAACTAAACATAACTTTTTGTACTTGGGAGTTAAAGGTCACTTTGAAATAGGACACACCTTGAAAACCAGTTACAACTAAATGCCAAATATGAATTGAACCCTTCAAGCCATTTTTATATAGTCTCCAGAAATGAAAAAACTGAACTGAATATAAGTATATGTTACTACTGGGAGTTTAGGGTCACCTTACAATAGGGCACACCTTGAAGACTATTTACAACCACATGCCAAATTTGAATTTAATCTGACAAGCCATTTTTGAAATACTCTCCAGAATACAAAGTGTGACGACAATGCCAAAGCCACAAAAAAGAGGACAAAACACTCCCTATAGAGTAAGAAATCTAAAATTCACCACATATCTGAAATTCGCCACATGTGACAATACTAATAAAATAAATGAATTGTGGTGAGATTTGTTGAATGTATAGTAAATTAAGGCTTTTTGAACTGAAAAATACCAATTGTGAGACAAAAACATCATTTTCTTCATAAAATTAACTAAGGTTTTAGAGGTGGCGAATTTTAGATTCCTGGCGAATTTTAGATTTCTTACTCTATGCCTCGCAGCATAAATGCTGTTGACACAATAAACTGATCAATGCATATATGTCATTGTTTGTGAATGCGCTAGAAATAAATCCAAATAAAGGCTAGCCTCAATATTTGGGGTCTAAACAAAGACTTGTCATAAAATGTTGCTGAAATTTGAACATTGCGTCTGGTTTGAATTACATGTATTGACAAGAATTACGGCATTAAAACTAATCACTTTTGTCTGTTCAAGATAGGCCTTACTTTAAATGAAAAATACATTAAAAATTGATTTACATGTAGTGTTTGATATGTAATAGAGCTTATTTTGCCAATATTATTGAATCACAGAATTTCCAGTGAATACGGTAGTGAGTGACGTGCTATGGATCTTATACATACAGTATAAATTAAAAGGGTAATAGAATATACACAGCCAGTGAACATTGGATAATAGGGATATCATAGTACATACTGGGACAACTGGAATAAAAGGACTCTAAATCTCATTTCACAGAGTGTTTTTGATAAATCAAATATACCGAACACGTAATCATATAACATGGATATTTTTAGCTGAATGGTTTATTAAATTCAATTTTATTAAACTATTAGCATTGATCTGAGACATTTGTTTGGAAAAAAATTGTATTTTTTGGTTTGAATTCTAATTACTAAAACAAATTACATGAAATTATACATGAATTTAACAAAAAACAACAACATTGTTTTATCTATTTAAGTGTGTTAGTTGTACATTACTGACATACAGATCACATTATAGAGAAAAGTCAAATATGGATGAACTAAGTTGGAGTGTACAGGGACTTACAGACTATGATTTGTCAGTCAAACTATATGACATATCTCAGGACAAAACATTTAAAAAGGTGGATTTTAGTATAAATTGTTTGCAAACAATTCCAGACTTTAAGCAACACAAACAGTTTGAATGTGTTGAAGTGTTGTACTTGTATAGTAACAAGATAGAGAATCTAGATGGTCAGAGACTTCCGTGTGATGTAAAGGTGTTGTATGTATCTACTAACCATGTCAGTGAGTTGGTGGATATGAGTGGATGTCATAGACTGGAGGTGTTACGGCTTGCCAGTAACAGAATATGTACATTTAACCCCAGGCATCTGCCTGAAAATATACAGGTGTTAGACATGCAATACAACCAACTCACTGACTGGCCTGATATCAGTCACTGTCACAAACTGCGTGAACTGGATCTGTCACGTAACCAAATAACAGACTTGGATCCACACACACTGCCATTAGATATAGAGGTGTTATGGATGAGTGGCAACAAACTGACTGAAATTAAGGATTTCTCTCACCACAAAAAACTACAAACACTGTATCTCACATGTAACCAAATAACAGACTTGGATCCACACACACTGCCATTAGATACAGAGAAGTTAGATATTAGTCAAAACAAACTGACTGAAATAAAGGACTTTTCTTACCACAAAAAACTGCAATTACTGAATCTGAGTGGAAATAAAATCATGAAAATTTATGATACCAATAGAGACATGTCTTTCTGGGAAATAGACACATTTGATGAAACGTTTTTTCACAATGAACACGGATACAATCAGTTACTTGCCTGTCATCTCCCCACTGATGAACTCAGAGAACCTCCACAGGAAGTGTTCACACGTGGTCCACAGTCTGTCCAGACGTACTTCAAGGACCTCACCCTGTCAAAACGAGTGAGACACTCCAGAAAAAGGCAAGTGTTCTATGTAATGATGCACATAAGACATTCTTCAATAAGCGGTGTTTTACCCCACTCCAATGTAATTTGCATTTCTCTATTAATACTAGTGTAAACCTGGGCCTGTATTCACAAAGATTCTTAGAATTTTTCTTAGAATTACACTTAAGTCTAAGAAAAATTCTTTGCTAAAAATTTTCTTATTCTTAGAATAAAAACCTATTCACACAACAATTCTTAGCTAAGAATAATTCTAAGAATAGAAGTAAAAATAAATGTCTGCACAGGTTAGACTAAGTTTAATTCAAAGAAAAATTCCAAGAATCTTTGTGAATACAGGCCCAGAAGTGACTTTCTGTATTTGGATACATTTCTGGTGTCAAGAATAAGAGTTTTGTGCATATAGCAATTTCATATTCTTAGAAAAATTCTAAGAATAAAAACCATTCTTAGAAAAATTCTAAGAATAAGAATGATTCTAAGAATAAGAATCTTTGTGAATAGGAAAATTCTTATTCTTAGAATTTTTCTAAGAAAAATTACCATTCTTAGAAAAATTCTAAGAATGAGACTAATTCTAAGAATAAGAATTTTAGTGAACTTTAAAGCAAGAGAGTATTTTTGATAAACATTGGTTAGGTGCTGAGAAAGTACATTTCTTTCATGTACAATAACCAGCCTACTTAATATATCGTAACGGAAAATCATATTGCTACAGGTATTTCAACTTTACAATATGTACAATGTTTTAGTTTTATCTCTACTGTTTCAAAAGAGTATGTTCTTGTTATTGATCAAAAGCAATGATAAACTGTAGTATAGTGTTGCAAGTACTTTTTTGTCTCATATTAAAAAACATCAGCATTGATGCTGTCAATGTGTTGTATTATCTGTGTGGAATAGTATCAGTATATTGTTGTTATTTTGCTATGTCATACCACATCCTATTTATATTGATCTAAAACATTGGTGCATAGTGTTAAAAGTAATAAAAGTGTTAAAAGTGATACCCCTTTACTCCAATGATCACACCTTAATTTAAACTGTAAAACGTTCCCTTAGTTACTGGCACTCAACCATAGCAGGTTTTTCAATATAGCATTACATATGATGTCACAATGTTTAGTATTGTCTCTATCTAGCTATTGTAGTGTACTAATGCTGTTTTTTTTAAAGCACTGATAAACATTGGTTGAGTGCCGAGAAGATATACTTCTTTCATGTATAATAATTATCAGGCAAAGGGATATAATCAATAAAGTTCATAAAGTCTTACATTATTGTCGTTGATCCAAAGCATTGTTAGTGTTATGTCTTATGCACATTTATCTAAAACATGGTATCCGTTGATATACTTTACACTGTAATATAGATATTAATTATAGAATAATTTGCAAATTAAAATTTTAGCATATTCAGAAATATATGCAAACATTCTTTCAACAAAGGCCACAATTGACCACAAGTCACTAGTGGTAAATTGACACTAATTGGAAAGTATGAAGAAATAATTGGACTACCATAGCTTTAGCAAGGAACAGGATCAATAGGTACAGATTACCACTATTATGTCCAAAGCAATGCATTAAGTAATACTAAGCCTGTAAAACGACATGGGTCACATTGAAGGAACTCTTAAAGAGTGCTAAATATAACCTTATTTGCAAATGAATTTTCATGACTGATGTTTACAGGCTATTTTTAGCCAGATTGTTTTTCTTGTGATGACATAAAAACATTGTTGAATTATAAATGTGTGGCTTTGGTTAGAATTTCCATGACCTGATATTTACAGGTTATTTTTAGCCAGAATGTTTTTCTTGTGATGACATTATAAACATTGTTGATTTATAAATGTGTGGCTTTTGGTTGGAAGCTTTTGATACATGATATTGATAAGCACTATCTAAAAATATATCAAAGACTTGCATATTGCTGAACAGATTATAAAACGATACATCAGTTAATCAGTGTAGCTATTTCACCAACTATGGCAAATAGAGGTTTAGCTCAGGGATTCAGAAGAACAAGTGGTGGGGTTCCTTCAAAAACACCAAAGCGTGACCACAGTTTGGTGTCTCCAGTATCTCCGAAATTTGGAATTTCTGAGTTCTGAGTGATTCTTCAAAAGGAACTTGCCCCACTGCATTCAGAAATGGATACACTCAGGCAGTCTGTTAATCTGGCGCAGGACAAAATAAAACAGTGATTTAGTCAGCATTAAGGCCTCCATTCAGAACCTGACTGAGAGACTGGATGGTGTCAAAAAGACTCTTACAAGCAGGATTGATAATCTGGAATGTGAGCAACAAAAATATAGACTGAAACAAAAAAATTCAGATAAAAGACTGGAGGAGCTATCAAATCGAATAGTCAGCCTTGAAAGCTATTCAAGACGGAATAACTTAAAATTCCTCAATATTGAACTTCCAAATACATCAAGCCAGATGGATGACTGTGAAGAAATAGTGATTCAATTGTGTGCAAATTGTGGCATGACTCTTACAAACAGGGACATTGTTCGGGCCCATCACACAGGACCAACTTACAACAACAGGAGAGCAATCATTGTGAAGTTTATCCACTACCAAGACAAGGTGAGGATCCTAAAAGCCAAACCAGCATTCCGTGAGGCTGGGGTGACAGTTGTAGAAGACTTCCCTGTTGAAGTTCTGACCAAGCGTAAAGTCTTCAAGCCTATTCTACAGGCAGCTTTTAACTCAAACGGGAAGTACAAGGAAAGACTTTTGATGGACAAACTTATTGTTAATGGTCAGTACTACAGTGTTAGTGATATTGATAAACTGCCTGCTGATCTCAATCCCAAGCATCTGGCTACAGTCAAACAGGAAAATATTACTGCCTTCTTCACTGAACATTCCCCTTTGTCGAATCACCACCCATGTTCTCTTTCTGTTGAAGACCAACACTTCACCTCAGTGGAACAATTCTTCATGAAATGCAAAGCAAGTCACTTCCAAGACCACAACAAGGTACAGGAAATAATGAATAATACAAACCCTAAGAGAGCCAAAGCTTTGGGTAGGCAAATACAAAACTTTGATGCATCATCCTGGCACTCAGTCTGCGATGAATACATGAAAAAGGGTTTATCAGCTAAATTCAGGCAGAACCCCTCTCTAGCAAAATACTTGAAAGATACAGGAATCACTGTTCTCGTTGAGGCTAATCCTCATGATACATATTGGGGTGTTGGTCTGTCTCTGACTAGTATGGATATCTGGAATCCTGAGAAGTGGAGAGGTAAGAACACACTCGGAGTCCTGCTGCAGCAAATTAGAGACGTATTGTAAACTTGATTTCAGAAAACTTTGTATAATTTAGATTAGTGCTACAACCATTAACTGTTCCTACTTTGTGACAAATATTACATTAACTGTGCTTAATTTATGTATTTACTATTTATCCTTACAACTTTTCAAAAAGAACTAGTCAGTAAGAGAACTTTCTAAAATTGTAAAGTTATATGTATATTTACTGCCAGATGTCATCTAATATCCCTTTTAGTATTAAACTATTGCATTTGTCTAAATTTATGAAATTTATCGTTCTTTTCTTCAATACTAGTTAGTATCTACCTTTCTCTGACTTTGATTTAATTTATTTCTTTCTCTTTTTTTAATACTTGATCATTACATGCATTAGTTTTAATTTATGAAAGTGATGTTATAAAGGTGTTGTTACTATGTATTTCTGTTATTAGTTATTACTTTTAATTACATTTAATTTGTCTGAACAATGAAGCCAAATGCTTATACTACTAGTTATTATTAAATTAAACTATTCCCATTAATTGGTCTAAAATATGATTTATTCATAAAGGTATTCATAAATACGAATGCTTTTGAAATGTATTCGAATACGAATATGAATACTTTAAAAAATGTATTCGAATACTTATGAATACGAATACATTTTGCCCAGGCCTGTTATTGATTGACATCGTTAACTGTCCCTTACAGTATGTGAAACTGTGTACATTTGTAAAATTTATGCTTTGTTCTTCTTTACCAGTTCATTAATCATTGTTAACTGTCATTTACAGCATGTGAACATGTCTACATCTATAAGTGTATGTTTTTTCTTTATTATTGCTTATTATAAACCTTTCCAGACCTTGGCTTGTGTTATCATTTATAGGTTTTTCTTCACTACTAATTATTATCTACCTTTTTCTGACTTTGGCGTAATGTATTTCTTTTCTGTTCATATTCAGTAACTACATGCATTGGTCTTAATTTATGAAGGTTATATGTGTTGTTACTAATTATGTGTTTCTGTTATTATTCATTACTTAGTCTTAATTACAACTAATCTGTCTGAATCAATGAAACTGAATGTTTATACTACCAGTTATTCTTGGGTCAAACTATTCCCAGTATCACTAAATGTTTTAGTCTAAATTATGCATGGATATGTTTCTTAAATATTATATGTGTGAATATTTATAGGTTGCCATTAACTGCTGTTTATAGCAGAATATGACTTTGTCAAAATATATTATGATGGTGTACATCTTTATTAAATGCAACATAATAGCACATTTGCAAAATTTATTTTCTGAGCTGTCAAACTATAACACACAATTTGTTTGTGAAATACAGAGTATTATATTAAAAATTGTATCAAATATTAATTTCGTAAAACCTTTAAATCGGCTTTCCTATTTGAGAATTATGCCCACTTGCTTATTTTTTTATTATTAAGATGATTATAAAATATATATTACATAAATTGAGTAATCATCTAATATTGTAAGTATGAATATCAGAAGTTGTATATTTGCGGACTGTTCCTTGTTCTAAGCTCTAGAGCATATAAATGTACATGTATATTATTTTGTTGTACGGTTTTATGTTAGTTTCTAATTTTTATCATCTTTTTTCACTCTTTTTGTCTGCAATTGAAGGATGCATTGTGTACTTGATACAAAACAAATATATCAGTGATGTACTCTTTTCTTTCAAAAGTTGGTACATTCTAAAACTCGGACTTCTGTCCAACTTGGAATTCTACTTGGACTAAGCGGCGATAGCGGCGATGGGATGGGGGGGGGGCAGCGACAACGGGTTTGGGAGGGTGGGGGAGGGGCTGTGTTATGCATTAATTTAGCCAATCAAATGCAAGAGGGTTATATACTAGATCTAGGGGCTCGCCATTTCCAAGTTGGACAGAAATAAAGGCGATCGCCGCTTGTGGCTGTTAATTGAGGAAACATGAGGCTCCAGGTGGGGTTTTCTAGAAATATTTAATAAACTGACACAGATCAGATCATGGATTTGTACATCATATGTTAATGAGGAAATATGAGGCTCCAGATGGGGGCTTTCCTGTAATATTTTACAAATAAAATTTTTTTTTCTAGAAATACATAATAAACTGACAGAGATCACAGATTTCCTGCAATATTTTACAAATTAAAAGACATCACAGCCATCGATGCTTGCCTCAGACAATGAACTGCTGGCCAACTACCCTTCCTCATTGACATCCCCCAACACCCCCTCCCCATTTAAAATTTTTTGTTTTAATAAATATGGCCCATCCCTGCATTATCCAAACCTGGAAAAAAAAATTATCTCACTTGGACATAGGTTCACTCAGAGGGCTGTTATTATTTCATACAAAAATATCTATTATTTATGAAAATGGATCTAAATTCGCCGTTGTTTGAAAAAACTGTTTTTCAAGCATAATACCTACCATACTGTGAAAAATTTAAGCTAAATAATTATTTTACATATTTTCTAGCCAAAAATTATTGTTAACATAGATTTAAATTATTATTAAATTATATATTTGTAAAATATTGTTAGAAACCCCATCGTAGCCTCACGTTTTCATCACTCTGTGGATGTACAAGTACCAGCATTTAATATTTTATTTGTTTTAAATATTTCGCCGCCCCACACCCCCTACCCATTTCCAAGTTGGACAGAAAAGCCATCGCCGGCTATAGTGGCTCTTAATTATATATTTGTAAAATATTGTTAGAAACCCCATCGTAGCCTCACGTTTTCATCACTCTGTGGGTGTACAAGTACCAGCATTTGATATTTTATTTGTTTTAAATATTTCGTGAAGGCAGCATTAGGTGCGGCGACAGTAAAGTATTGCTGGATTATATATTTGAAAAATATTGTTAGAAACCCCATCGTAGCCTCACGTTTTCATCACTCTGTGGGTGTACAACTACCAGTATTTGATATTTTATTTGTTTTAAATATTTCCGCGCCCCACACCCCCTCCCCATTTCCTAGTTGGACAGGAAAGCCATCGCCGGCGGCTATATTAATGATATAGTGACTGATGGCCATCGCCGCCCCACACCCCCTCCCCATTTCCAAGTTGGACAGGAAAGCCATCGCCGGCTATAGTGGCTCTTAATTATATATTTGTAAAATATTGTTAGAAACCCCATCGTAGCCTCACGTTTTCATCACTCTTATGGATGTACAAGTACCAGCATTTGATATTTTATTTGTTTTAAATATTTCGCCGCCCCACACCCCTCCCCATTTCCAAGTTGGACAGGAAAGCCATCGCCGGCTATAGTGGCTCTTAATTATATATTTGTAAAATATTGTTAGAAACCCCATCGTAGCCTCACGTTTTCATCACTCTGTGGGTGTACAAGTACCAGCATTTGATATTTTATTTGTTTTAAATATTTCGCCGCCCCACACCCCCTCCCCATTTCCAAGTTGGACAGGAAAGCCATCGCCGGCTATAGTGGCTCTTAATTATATATTTGTAAAATATTGTTAGAAACCCCATCGTAGCCTCACGTTTTCATCACTCTGTGGGTGTACAAGTACCAGCATTTGATATTTTATTTGTTTTAAATATTTTATAAACTAACAGAGATCCCAACGTGGAGTGTTACACCCAATATTCAGCATATGCTTTTGAAGAAATATGAGGCTCCAGAAGGGGGCTTTCCAACAGTACTTTATAAATAAAAATATCCATGGCCATTGCCCCCCCCCCCCCCCCCCCTCCATCGCCACTATCGCCGCATTACTTGGACTGTCGCCGCTATCTACCCCTCCTCATTTCTCCTCAATTAAAATTAACGTCGTCGCTATCAGTCCGAGCGGCGATGAGATCGCCGCTTTTGTCCAACTTTTAGGAAGAACCTCAAAAGTCTAAGTATTAATATGTGTCAAATTGTGTGTTACTTACAGAAACTACCAAAAGCAAGTTACAGTGATTACCTTTTGAGTTTATTCAATGAATATATTGTAATTATTGGGGTTTTATTTCTATTCTTGTGCTGCAGCCATGGAGCTCTCTCTTACATGACTGAAAATGACAATCGATAACATTCTCACAGTATCATCAGCAAATACTCAAGGATTAAGAGATAACATTAAAAGACTTGATGTTCTGAATTACTTCTTGACTAATAATATAAATATACTATGCTTACAAGATACACATCTCTTACCCAATGATCGCGAAGAATTAGAAAAGCAATTAGATTGTGAAGTTATACTCCATGGAGTAAATACAGCTGCCCGGGGTGTTGCCATTTTACTTAAAAATAATTTTGAATACAAAATTAAAAATTGTAATAAGAATACAGATGGAAATCTTCTATTGATAGACCTACAGATAAATGATATATCCTTGAGGATAATTAACGTTTATGCACCAAATAAAGATAGCCCACTCTTTTTTCAAAAAATAAATGAATTAGTAGAAGAATGTAATGAAAGCTATGTAGTAGTATGTGGAGATTTGAATTTAAATTTGAATCCATCCATGGACTCTTATAACTATGTTAACAACAAGAATCCACAATCAAGAAGACAGTTACTGGATTTAATGGAAACACACAATTTAGTGGATGCTTTCAGATATTTCTACCCCGATATTAAAAGATAGGCGTAGGCGGAACCCAGTTAAACAGGCTCGCCTAGACTATTTTATAGTGTCAAACATTTGACGGACTTGTTACAAAGTTGTACAATCAAACCAAGTTATAGGAGCGATCATTCAGCAATAGAGATAAAACTTGTTCTTGATAAATTTGAAAAAGGTAAAGGGATATGGCGTTTCAATTGTGGACTTTTAAAGGACACAGAATACCTTAAAACAATAAACCATCTCATAGGTGAAGTGAAAATGGAGTATGCTCTTCCAGTTTATAATTTACAAAACTTACACAACGTTGATGACACAGATGTGCAGTTTACTGTTTCAGACAGTAACTTTTTGGAAATGTTACTTATGCGGATCAGGGGTGAGACTATTAAATTTGCATCAGCTCTGAAACGAAGAGAAAATATTGAAGAAAAAAATCTTAAAACAAGAATTGAATCTATTGAAAATAATAATCCCAGTAATCTTAGCCTCTGTGAAAATAATAATCTTGAAGAAATGAAATCTAATCTACAAGTATTAAGAGAAAAAAGAATACGTGGTCATATGATCCGCTCACGGGTACAAAATTTATTACTGTACGAAAAGCCGACAAAATACTTTTGTGGACTCGAAAAAAAATTATATTGATAAAACAATAAGGAAACTGAATTATACATGAATTATACAGAAGATAACAAAATTGATGGATTGTTGATGCTAATTGACTTTGAGAAAGCCTTTGACTCTATATCATGGAAATTTATGTATCTTGTTCTTGAAAAATTGGGATTTACATCTAACTTAATAAAGTGGGTTCAGCTTTTTAACACTGATATAAGTGCTTCAGTTCTCCAATTTGGAGTTTTGTCGGAATTCTTTAGCATAAAAAGAGGTTGCAAACAAGGCGATCCTCTGGCACCATATCTATTTCTACTTTGTGGACAGATATTATACCTACTAATTGAAAATAATAATAATATTAAAGGAATTACAATTAAAAACACAGAATTTAAAATATCTCAATTTGCTGATGATACTACTTTGATTTTGGATGGTAATGAGAGTTCTCTGGATGCAGCTTTGAACACCCTTGAAGTTTATGGTACATTATCAGGTTTGAGGATGAATAGTTCTAAATGTAAAATGATATGGATTGGAAGGAAAAAACACTCAAAAGACAAACTTAATTGCAAATGCCATTTTGACTGGAATAATGATAATTTTTTTCTTTTAGGATTACATTTTCATGTTAATTTGGACCAAATGGCTGAGATCAATTACCGCTTAGCTATTAATAAAGTTAAAAATACCATATCCTTTTGGAAAAAAAGATCGTTGACCCCTTTGGGGAAAATTACTGTGATAAAAACACTCATCCTGTTAAGATTGAATCACTTGTTTATGACTATTCCTCTACCTCATAAGGGGTTTTGCAAAACAATTGATAATTTGCTATACAATTTTCTGTGGGATGGCAAGCCAGATAAAGTTAGTAGGGCCCAGATTTGCCAAAGTTATGCCAATGGTGGTCTAAAAATGATCAACACTGAAATATTTGTGAAAGCCTTGAAGCTAACATGGTTAAGGAGACTCATAGCAACACAAAATGCTCAATGGTCTACACTGTTTCAGTTGACACTCTCATCAATTAAAAAAAATAACAGATTTTGGTCCACATTGGTTCAAAGTGTTACATTGTAAAACAAAAAACCTTTTCTGGAAAGAGATTTTTGAAATTGCATTTTCTCACCAAAATGATCTGGTCACGAAGAGAGATGATAACTTACTGTGTATGCCTTTATGGTACAATGAACAAATCAGTAAAAGTAATTTATTTAAACCCAAATGGTATAAACATGGTATTGCTGTTGTTGGTGACATGATTTCTGATGGCATCATCTTAAGCAAAGAAGCCATAGAACTACTATATGATTTACCAGATATAAACTTCTTGGATTATTACCAGGTGAGGGCAGATGTAAATAATTTTCTTATAACAAATTTAATGAATGAAATAACTGAAATCAAAAGACCTTATATTCCAGCTCATCTAAAAATACTTTTGGAAAGTAAAACTGGGTGTTAAGACATGTACTGGGAAATGAACAGACAAAATTTAAATATGAACTATCAACAGAAGTGGAATTTAGACCTAAATATATTTATTGATAATTATTCCTGGAAAAAAATTTATAAAATATGTTTTAAATCACTCAATGATAATAACATTATTTGGCTTCAGTATAAGATATTGCAACGGATTCTTGGCACAAAACAACAACTATTTAAAATCAACCTTTCAAACTCAGAATATTGTAGAATTTGCAATTCTAGTCCAGAAACATTAGTTCACTTATTTGTCTCTTGTAAACATGTTAAAAAGTTGTGGAATGATTTAAAACATTGGTTAAATGATGTCACAGATATTAATTTAAACTTTGCAGCAAAAGATATTATTCTTGGATATTTATTGAAAACAGATCTTTTCCTTCCAATCAATGTCATTATATTGATCACAAAATCATATATGTTTTCTTGTGCTTTTATGGAACGATCATTGAACTTGGCACATTTAAAGATAAAGATCAAATCAGTGTATGAATATGAATACTTTATATATAAGGAGAAAGAACAAGAGAAAGACTTTAAAAATACTTGGAAGAAATTCTCAAAATTATTTGATTGAAAACATTCATGTGTAATTGTAACTGTTAAGTCATATTTTGGTACATAAAAATGTACAACCGGTGACTCATTTTTTTTTTTCTTTTCTCGTCTTGTATTTTAAAACCTTTTATTAAAGATATATATATGTATGACTGTATATTTATGTCAAAATATATGTCATTTGTACCACATAGATTGAAGAAATAAAGAGTGAAAAAAAAAAATGGTATGCAGGGTCAATAGGAATACTCTTGTCAACTTAATACATCTTATATGAAATTGTTACTGCATTAAGTGTTTCAACTTGACATTGCGAATAATGTTGTAATGGTTTAGTATTATATATTTACTGTTCTAAAACAGTATATTCTTGCTATTGATCAGAAGCACCGATACACAGTAGTAAAGTGCTGCAAGTACTTTTCTTGTCTCGTATAAAAACCATCTTCGTTGATGACGGCAGTGTTTTGTTTTCTTTTCCATATTGAACAAAATCAGTATATTGTTGTTATTTTGACATGTCACACTATATCCCATCTATTGATCTGAAACTTTGGTACATAGTGTCAAAATGTGATGCCCCTATACTCAAGTAAGCACACATTAATTTAAATTGTAAAATGTTCCTGTAGTTATTGGTACTCAATGATAGTAGGTTTTTCAAAATGGCATTACACATGATATCACAATGTTTGGTATTGTCCCTATCTAAAGCAGTATACTATTGGTTCAACTTAAAGCACTGTTAAACATTGGTTAAGTGCTGTGTGGATATTTTTCTTTCTAGTATAATAATCAGCTGGCAAAGCTTTATCTCTACTGATCTAATTTAGCATATTATTGCTTCTTGAATTAAAATGCTGAAAAACACTGTTAACAAATTGAGATTAAACCTTTCTGTAAGCCACTGGCACTCAGATGCAAGTCACTATCAACATGCTTTGCACATCTTTAACATATCTCTTGTTACCTTTTACAAGGATAACCTAGATTTACACACATTGTTTAAACAAATAGCCCACAGAAAAACCTTAATTCACTTGGTTTCTTATTATTGCACCATAATGGAAAATATTTTGTACAGTGTCTGATACATGATAAGTTTCCATGTTCTTCCAATTAGAGTGGTTTTTTTTTCTTTCAATATCAATTTTGTAAACTTGTATATATTTTGTTCTGTTTCTTTATTTTCTTTCTATTATGCACTCTTTTTGTGTGTTAGTGTTTCCTACCACTAGCCTGGTGGTAGGCTTATTCTCAGAGAAACATATGTTAGCTCAAGTTTTCACAAAACCATTAAAAGACTACATTAAAGTTTTATGGATTATTGTAAAATGTGAAGTACCCAACAAGTATAGTTACATTGTTCTATGCAACCTTCAAGCTATGATACTGTATTGTATTTTTACAACAATGCAGGAGTTTCTCTATCAACTTTCTAGTAGAATTGGTAAGGCTGTTATTTTTCTTGTGCATTATGGTCCAGGTTGTCTGGTCATTCTGGTACAAGAGGGAAATCCCATAGAATAAACATGAAACAATGACTGACACAGTTAATATTTTCAGCTTTAATGCTAGAGGTCTAGGTGACATGAAAAAACTGTGTACAATTCTCTTTTGGCTAAAAACAAAGGGCTCTGGGATATTTCTCTTACAAGAATGCCACTCCACCATTGCTTCAGAATTTAACTGGAACCAACATTGGGAAGGCAACATTTTCTTTTCACATGGGGAATCAAATGCTAGAGGCGTTGCCATATTAGTATCTAAAGAACTTCCTATTGTTATATTAGACATTACAAGAGACGATATTGGTCGTTTTTTGTTGTTAGATAGCAAGATATATGATACAAGATACATCCTAGTCAATATCTTTGCCCCAACAAAGACAAGGCCTCAGAGCAAAAACACTTTGGAGAGTTTTTATTTTCTGCATTAGAACAATATGTAGGTCTTAACATAATACTAGGTGGCGATTTTAACATATGTTTAGACAATATACTACCCAGTTCTAGTCACACAGTTACATATAGTGATTGTCTGATTCAATTGTTTCATACTCTAGACTTAATTGACATTTGGAGATTGTGCCATCCTTCTACAAATCACTACACTAGGCGAGAAAAAACAAGATTTGGTGTCAAACAGACAAGAATAGACTTTTTCATGATATCCTGTCACATGGAGTACGAAACTCACATTGTCGATATCTTACCAAGTATTAAGTCAGATCATAGTCTCCTTAGATATGCCTTTGTGCTGGAGGGCAAACAAAAGCGAGGAAAAGGTTTATGAAAGTTAAACACGAGCTTATTACTTGACAGCGACTATATTTTGTTGATCAATAAAACAATTGATCACGCCAAAGCCGACTTTGAAAACCTAACAAATAGAGCTTTAGCATGGGACTACTTGAAGTGTCGGATACGCACTGAGTCAATAACCTATGCTATACATAAGAAAAAAGAGGAAAATAAACATCTTGTTGAACTTACCGAATCTCTTCCTGATCTGGAGGCAAATATACCTTCATCTCAAGATAACGCGTACCTAAGTCAGATTAACACAATTAAGGGTGAAATTTATAGAAAGAAATTTATAACAAGAAGGCCATTGGCTGTATAATTCGTTCTAGGAGTAAATTTATCGATGAATATGAGAAACCAAGTAAGTACTTCTTAAATCTTGAGAAAGTAGTTCAAAAGGTAAAGCACATACGCTGTTTAGTTGTGGGCGGAAAGAGAATCTTTAATCCCACTGAAATACTAAAATCACAGTCTAATTTTTATGCCAAGCTATACTCTGTTGACTCTAATTCAGTTTTAGACAAATTTGACTACGATAGGTATTTAATGGACATTAATATTCCTACTATATCAAGGGACCACAAAATTGAATGTGATGGAGAAATCAGGAAAGAAGAAATGAGTAAAGCAGTACAAGATTTGCCCAATAATAAAAGTCCAGGGCCAGATGGCATACCAATTGAATTTTACAAAAAATTTTGGAGCAGTATTTCAGAAATTCTTTTTGATAGCTATAGAAAATCATTTGAGTCTGGACAACTATCTCCTAGTCAGAAAAAAGGTGTCATTACTCTGATTCCCAAAAAAGATAAGGATCTCACAGAGTTGAAATCATGGCGACCCCTATCTTTACTAAATACTGATTATAAAATATTGGCAAAAATACTTGCAAATAGACTGAAGCCTGCACTTAGTGATATAATAAATCCAGATCAGATTGGCTATATGAAAAACAGATTCTGTGGTGAAAACACCAGACTCATAGCTGATGTTATAGATTACTGTAATTTAACTACAAAACCTTATATCATTTTACTCGCAGATTTTGAAAAGGCTTTTGATACAATAAATTTGTCCCTTCTAAATAAAGCACTTCAACACTTTGGCTTGGTAAAAACTTCTGCAACTGGATAAAATTCTCTATAATGATATAGAAAGTTGTGTAACAAACAATGGATATCAATCGGCATTCTTCAAACTTTTTAGGGGCATTCGTCAAGGCTGTCCATTAAGTGCTCTACTCTTTCTTATCCCTGCTGAGCTCATAGCTATTATAATATGTAACTCCTCCGAAATTCATGGTTTGACAGTAAATGAAAAATGTATCAAACTCTGCCAACTTGCAGACGATATGACTTTATTTTTGACAGATATGGCTCCAGTTAAAAAATCTTTACAATTATTTGAAGCGTTCTACAGATATGCAGGACTCAAACTTAACAAAAACAAGACTGAGGCAATCATTATTTATAATGATGGCTCCCTGATAAGTGATGTATCACTTGGTATTAAATGGGTCAATAAACCTTTCAAAACCTTGGGTACATGGTTCTCTTTGAACCATGAAGAAATGATTAAGCTGAATGTAAGTGACAAAATAGAAAAGATCAAAGGCATTTTAAATCCATGGCTTTCTAGGAGCCTTACACTAAAGGGTAAAATAACAGTGGTAAAATCTTTGGCACTTCCCCATTTTTTACAGCTTCCTTCAGTTTTGTCTCTTAGTTCTAACTTATTGTCACATTTAGATAAGCTTATTTTTGACTTTGTATGGAACAACAAACAACACCTAGTCTCAAATAGTACCTTAATCAAGCCTGTAGAGCTCGGTGGCATGAAAATGGTCTCAGTTTTGGACTTTGCTAAGACCACTCAAATTATGTTCATAAAGAGACTACGTAATCACGTAGATGCAAAGTGGAAATATCTTTCTGAGTATTTAATGGGCAGTAGTATAAAACACTTAAAGTGGAAACGATTGTTTAAAAACATAAAGAATTTACCGAAGACAAAATTTTATAGAGACGTCCTGTCAACATGGTGTTATTTTACAACTACAAAACCAAAATCATTTTCAGATTTTCTAGACGAACCTTTATTTTATAATGATCTTATAACTATAGACGGAAAGAGTATTACTTCAGACTATTCTACCTGCATTAAAAATGGAATATCAATTGTTAGAAATATCTTTTCAGAAAATTCGAAAGCACTGCCGAAACGCGACCTAATATAATATCTGCATTAATGACATGAAATACAACCAAATCGTAAGCGCTGTTTTTTTGCTTTCAACGGTCGCTAACTAAAACTTTCACTGAACAAAACATAGTAAACATTCCAAAACAATGCAGGGAATGTACAGAAAAAGTCAAAAGTGCACAAATATATAAATACTTGATTTCATATACAAATCAAGCTCCCACTAGTCAAAGTAAATGGATTGAATATTACCCTTTTTTAGAAAAAGCTGATTGGCAATCTATCTATACTTTAGTGTCTAAATTGACTAAGCATTCCCTTTTTGCTACATTCCAATTTAAGATCTTGCACAGGATATTTAACTGTAACTATAAATTATTTCTATGGGGTATAAAAAGCTCTCCTGCTTGTTCCAGATGTGGACTAACAGACAACTTGGAGCACTTTTTCTACTATTGCCATGAAGTCCAACATTTTTGGTGTGAAATACAAGATTGGATGGCGTCTATATCAATTGCTGTAAAATTCACTGTTCTTGAAGTTTTGCTAGGGTATATCCATTACGATAAGTCTCTTTTTCACTGTGTTAATTATACTGTACTCATGGGTAAACACTTTATAAACACATCAAGCGATGGAAAAAAACCCTTTGTTTAAGTTCATTTTTGCATTTTTTGAAAGGGTAATTGAAAATTGAGATTCTAAGAATAAGAATTTTCCTAATCACAAAGATTCTTATTCTTAGAATTATACTTATTCTTAGAATTTTTCTAAGAATGGCTTTTATTCCAAGAATTTTTCTAAGAATATGAAATTGCTATATGCATGAAACTCTTATTCTTGACACCAGCATTGCATCCAAATGCAGAAAGTCACTTCTCGGCCTGTATTCACAAAGATTCTTAGAATTTTTCTTTGAATTATACTTAATCTAACCTGTGCACACATTTCTTTTTACTTCTTTTCTTAGAATTATTCTTAGCTAAGAATTGTTTTGTGAATAGGATTAATTCTAAGATTAATTCTTAGTAAAGTTTTTTTCTTAGACTTATGTGTATCTTAATTGATCATGTGCACAATTGGGAAAGTTGATTCTTTAAATATGTCAGGGATGTAAGGAAATCAGACTGGTTTTATTCTCTATTCACTGACAAAATGACCTGAAACTTAACGTGAAAAAAATATTGTCATAAACAATTTAATATACTTGAAAATGAATATTAACAGTTAATGACATTTGTAATAATTCACATAATTTTAACCACTACTTTTTAACACCAAATACAAAAAGATTTCCAAAATTCTACATGCAGTATATATGCGTTGATCATAAAAAGTGAGCAAAAAAGTATATTTAACTATAAACGTTTTTTAAACCAAATATAAACCTAACTATCGACAATTATTCAATATTAAAGGTTTATAAACGTTTCAGCAACATTAGTTTGGTTTATAAACGTTTTTAAACCTTTACAAAGGGTTAAAAATATCTTAACCTCACTTTCAGTTGGGATGATGACAACAGCACAGCCATTTTGAGAGAAACTTGAAAAATATTTCTGTTACTATATCTTGCTGTATCACTGTTGTTTGAAGCCATCATTATATTATAAGTGGAGATATAAAAGTATATAATATCATCAAATTATATACTTCTATAAATCTACTTAGAAAGTAATGATGCCTTCAAACAACAGTGATAAAGCCAGATATACTTAAAGAAATATTTCTCCAGATTTTAAACATGTGTACAAATGTTTATAAACGTTTATATATAAATGTTTACATATAAATGTTTATAAACGTTTATGCTTAAATGTTTATAAACGTTTATAGACAAACGTTTAGGGACCCATCATTTTAAACCTAATCTAAACCGTTGATAATTAGGTTTATAAACGTTTATAAACGTTTGTAATGTTTACTGGGCAAGTCCACACTGCCTTTTCATTTACTATATCATGTCATTTCTTTTTCAACACTGACCTACATTTGAAGGTGAATACTAATCACCTCACATACCAAAACTTTTGTATCAAATGTCTCCTCTCTAATAAATGTCCCCTCACCTTTCATGACAATTCTATAACAGAATCATAAAGACAGTATGGATGTTTTTAATGGTTTCTGTGGACAGCTGAATTTTAGGAGCAATATGAAATAATTTGTTACTGATAGAGTCTACCCATCACTGACCACAATACAAATTGTAATATCCTCACGTGTATCAGTTCTATTAATACCTGAGCTTCCAGGTATTCCCCTTTAGCTCAGCTGGTTAAAGAGCTAGACTTGTGTTTATATCTGTATGTAATCTGCAGGCTGTAAGTTCCAAACACAGCAAAACAAATCAATAATTTTTCCCTTCCCACTACATGGTGAGATGCCTAAAGATCCTTCCCTCTCAAAGCCAAGCGAATAAAGTGTAATAATGTAGTCATGTAAGACCTGAGGACAGGTCTTTCCTTGGAGGGGTGGTATGTAATATCCTCATGTATATCAGTTCTATTAATACCTGGGCTTCCGGGGATTCCCCTTTAGCTCAGCTGGTTAAAGAGCTAGACATGTGTTTATATCTGTGTGTAATGAGAAGGCTGTAAGTTCGAAACACAGCAGAACCAATTAATGAATTCTCCCTTCCCACTACAAAAAGAATTTGACATTTGCTCACACAGTCCTCAGGGTCCATCCCAGTATGACCCTATGAACATACTTTTAGCACAAACGACATTGGATGAAATCCACTATTAACTAAATAAAAGAAACATGGCTTCAATGTTTATCATTATAGATAATGAATCCTGTGACCCTTTTGTTGTCCTAAAAGGAAGAAACATGAGCTTGAAATATTCATCCAATATCTTTTGTGCTATTTCTGGCCTTATGCGTCTCAGAGTTTGTCAATAGATAGAGATTAAGCGCTATAACAGTACTATTAGAATTAGAAATACCTATCTCTGATGATTTTCAGATGTTTTTGCTAGGGACATTAGCTAGGGGTGTAGGTATCCAGCATCATGTTGCATTTATTTGACCTTTGCATTAAAATCCATAAATATACAAGGAAATGTTTGATTTGATCTTTGACCTTGCTGTGAAATCTTGACTTTTAAATCTTGTCTGTGTTGTATCTCAGAAACCAAAAGGTGTTGCAAGTTGATATTTGAGGGACATTAGGTAATGACATTGACATTTAAAATCGTGTAAGGGCTTATCTCAGAAACTGTAGGACATAGGAAGTTTATTCTTGAATGATTTATAGGTTGGAGAGTTTAGGTATGTTAAATCATGGTTTTACTAACTTTGGATCTGCCAAAGTGTGTTCACTTGCCATATTTGAGACATATCTGTCTTATCACCAAGATATATGGACTGCTGCAACTGATTATATTTAAAGCATTTTTACTTAATTGTGCTATTTCCATTGACAGCTACACTTTAAAAAATTTAACAGTTTTCTAATTTCTTAGTTTACTAATTAATGCTGTCATCTTGCTATGGAACTGTCTTGTTTTAATTTACATACTTTATCAAAAAATCTGTACCTGGTTTGTCTTTCTGTCATACCCAGTAAACATTACAAATGTTTATAAACGTTTATAAACCTAACTATCAACGGTTTAGATAAGGTTTAAAATGATGGGTCCCTAAACGTTTGCCTATAAACATTTATAAACGTTTAAGCATAAACGTTTATTAACATTTTTATATAAACGTTTATATATAAACATTTATAAACGTTTATACATGTGTTTAAAATCTGGAGCTTCAAACAACAGTGATACAGCAAGATATACTTACAGAAATATTTCTCCAGTTTCTCTCAAAATGGCTGTGCTGATGTCATCATCCCAACTGAAAGTGAGGTTAAGGTATTTTTAACCCTTTGTAAAGGTTTAAAAACGTTTATAAATGTTTATAAACCAAACTAATGTTGCTGAAACGTTTATAAACCCTTAATATTGAATAATTGTCAATATTTAGGTTTATATTTGGTTTAAAAAACGTTTATAGGTTTACTAAACGTTTATAAACGTTTGTAATGTTTACTGGGTATTGTTTGATCATTTGACGTCTGATTTCCACAGTTCTCTTTCAGAGACTTACCGTAGGAGACCTTTAGATCTGTTCTGAGAAAATAAATGACCCCAAAAATCGGAAAGACATTTGAAATCAGCTGTCCGCCTAGACGTGGTTACCTCAGCTCTACTGCACTTGTGTGTAGAGCCGTGACAAGACCCCACATAATACTGGAGATTTGCTCCAAAGACTTTCCAGGTTCTCAGTGGCCTAGTGGTTAGCAAGTTTGGCATCTAATCATAGGCTGTCACCTCTGTGGGTTCGAGTCCCACAAGTGGCAATTCTGAGGACCTGTCACAATATGACCCTGGCTGTTGAACGGGACATAAAACCCCAACTTTGACCTTTGACCAAAGAGTTTCCTGTTGAATTAAACTAGATAAACAGCTAAATTTGGCTTTATGTAGTTGAAATCAGTTGATTTTAATGTAAGGATACCAAGATTATTACATAGAAGCCATTCCAGGCAACTTTTACAGTAAACAACATATTGAATATTTTGGGAAAATTTTCCAAAAAAAATTTAAAAATGGATAAATAACATTGTTTTTCATACAGTTATGTTTGCATGTTGAAGGAGAATATAACAAAATATCTGTGGAAATACTTTGGTGAATATATGTGTTGGTATTTGGATTTGGAGCAAATCTCCAGTTTTATGTCGGGTCGTGCCACGGCTCTACACGCAAGTACTGTCAGTCTAGGCCCAAAAAAGTACTTCCCAGTCTAAGCTACCCTGTGATTAATTAATTTGTAAATGACATGACTGTCCTGTCTATTTGATATTAAAATAGTAAAGCCTTTAACACCTCTGAAAGAAATTATGATTTTTTATGATTCTCCCGGTGTTTAGAAAAAGCACCAAAACCAGGGTAAAACACTGCTTGCATATTATCTATTTGTGTGGAATTCTCTGAATGTTCTCAACATTTTAAAAATGGCTATGATTTTCTCAGGTTAAAGAGCCTGTAGCACCCTCAACACCACTTAACACAACCAGTTGAAAAACCACATAAACAGAGCACCTACACACAACATTTTTGAAAACTGTCATGTTATAAGGGATATATTTCACTTTTTATGCAGCTCCCTCCCCACAGCTTTCAAACATAAACAGCCATGTTAGCAGAATGCTGTGACGTATGAGAACTGCTTTCTCACAGTCACTATATATCCTAGTAATATTGCACTATAAACTGTACAGTACAATTTTTGGTGCACACAAATTGTTTTAATTTACATAAAAAGTTATTCTACTTGATTAGTTATTCTTACACCTTTTATAAATTGGAAACCCATCTGCAGGAAAAAATACAAGCACACAATAAAAGTTCTGTTCATAGTTTGTATTTTTTGAAAAACAAATAGTGACAATGGACATGAAATATTCCAGGGGTAACTTGATCTTAAATAATACTTACATTAAAGTATGCATATGGCTTTTCATTTGACATTCCACTCAAATATAATCAATAATAACATGCTTCAATATTTGATTATGTTTATGTTTTGTAAACAATTCTTAATAAATGCTGTAATTACAACAATATCAACTTCCATGAGTTTGATCATGCACACAGTTGTATATCACATAAAAATATCATGACAGAACTTAAATTCTTATGGCAGAATTTGAATTATTTTGACAGAATTTCCAATCCTTGTATTGCAGTGGTTTAGAAGAATATCAAGTTCAATCAGCAGAATTTAGAGAGAATTCATAATTCTGTTGATGAAACTTAAATTTCAGTGTTCAAGAAAATTTTTTCCACATGCATTATGAATAAGATTCAGTTAAAAAAAAAAAAAGATTCATTCAGAATCAAAATTATGACAGAATAATCCTCAGTAAAATCAAATTGGAGGTTCAGATTTTAGTTTACTTTAAAGAATGATAATTATTCCATCTTTTTTGTTTATCTAATACTACTTTTCTTTTTGTCAAGTCAACTATGGTAGTTCAGCTAAAACATATCTAGCCATGGTTTGATTTTTGATGTCAGAAATTCTCATGTTTCTGGTATAATATACAAAAGTTTTATGAGCAAATAGAGTTTTTAATACTTTACATGTAAAAACCAGCAAAACCAAGCTTTGAAGTGATGTTTCATAAAAAACTAAGAGATATGTATATTGCAAAGATTATTTATAAAATTACATTTTGTTTGTTTATTTTGTTTGTTTATTTTTCATTATAAATAGCAATAAAATGTGGTTATATTGAGAAATTATATTGAGTAAAGCAATACAATTTTAAAAACTGTCATATACAAACCCAGGTGTGAAATCATTAGCCCTTCTGTCTTTGTATATGGATAGAATCAAAATAATGTTGTTAACTTTTGAAATGAATTTATATTACATTAAGTACTTTGTAATCTAAATATTATTGACATAAGAACCATTGATGTTATTTATATTCATCTTCATTTTCAGTAATATGTCATCATCAGAGAGGAAGGGTTCAGATTTACAAAAGCACAATGCCTCCTTTATGATTATTACTGTTATCATCACTAAAAGTTGATTTATTTTCACTAGTACCAACTTCTGAATCCGTGCATGATTAATGTATACAATTTTCAACACCAGGAGACATAATTAGATTCTAAACACCAGGAAATAAGTACAAGAATACTGTAGTCTTTATAGTGTGCTTTTGTGCAAATGGAAATTTCTGCAATTGTGTGACATAGTACACACAAGCTTTGAACTGCTGACCTTGAGTTTTTTCTTCCAAGAGGGAGGGATATTTGAGTGATAAAAGTTAAAATAATGGCATAAACATTGGCATGGGCCAACTGGGAGAAGTGTAAATGTCTTTGTGTGGTTATGCACTTTATATACAACTAAAAAGTGGTATGTTAAATTTGGTGCTACAGGCTCTTTAATAGTGTGCAAAGTCTGGGAAATTACCGCCATTTAATATTCACAGGTGGATCATACCGTGGATATGTAAATAACAGCTGATTTGATTTAAACAAGTTTAAACATTTTACTTACACTTGAAACACAACGAGGCCATTTTTCAACATCGCATTCTGTTTAAGTACAATCTTTTGGTATTCAAGGCTATTAATCTTTCACAGCCCCCGTATCTTTCAGCTTTAATAAGATCGAGCAGTCTCACTCGTGGCAACAGGCTATCTATCTCCTCAACCCGCCCTAATAAGCACATAGGAAGGCGTGGCTTTGCAGTAGCTGCACCAGCCGAATGGAACAAGCTGCCACAGACTGTCAGATCTCAGCAAACAATAGATGGTTTCAAAAGCCAGCTAAAGACCTACTTGTTTAGGCTGGCATACCCCCCCACCTTAGTTATACCCTGGCGGGCGCTTTTTAGATGTCGACCCATGCCTGTCCCTGGACTCTCCCTTCTTGGACTCAAGTGCATTAGAGGATTTGTATCAATTTTGCACTATATAAATCCTACTATTATTATTATTAAATCAAAATATTACATTCCCTTTTCTTCTTCAATTTTGAATTTGCCAATACAAGCTACCTTATTACCAAATACACCTTTTTACCCTAAATCAAAATTATCTCCACATAAGTAAAACCATTATTCTGGCTTATAAAAACATTCCTGCACACAATTAACCCAAATTTTATGTTGTTGAAACCCATATTTAAAATAAACAGTCTTCAAAGTCTACTAACTGGGCTAACATGCAATATATCTCCTAAATACCTTCTTGTATCATCTTCATTCAGAGGCCATTTGAACACATTTTACATGTATAAGACTCCCTTTTATCAAATGATACATAACTAATTTATTTGTCAGTTTTTGTCTCTTTTATGTTACAATATTAAGTAGTTATTTAGGCATTCACAGCGTTTACCTGTTGGGTGCTTGGCTCGCCACAGGGTGCTCATTGGCACAACTAGTTTATCTTAACCACAAAGTCACTGAGCATGGCCTAGTTTTCACGGGTGTAGAAGCAGATGGTGACGATGGAATATCCAAAGTACTACTTGTTGGTGGTTTTCCTGTTGGTTCCCAGTTTAAACCTTGTTCTTCAGTTCCTGTTTGATCCCAGTCTAAACCTTGTTGTTCAGTTACATCCACCATATCCCTTTCATAGCATGGCCTTACAAATGAGGAATTGCTCCTGTACTCGTCTCCAGTCTGTGACTTTAATGTCAATTCTGTGCCTTCTTTTCCGGAAACAGGGTATGGAGATGACTCATACTTTGACGCTAATTTTCCTTGCTCCTTTGTGTTTTTTAACAAAAACTGACCACCTACTTCAACTGTGCTTGGTTTCACTCCTTGGTGACCATCAGCCTTTGCTTTCCCCACAAGTTTATTCTTCCAATCTAGGTATCTTATTGCCTCATCGAGCTGTGATTATTCTCTCCTTAACTCTGGAATCTTAGTTTTTAATTCCCTGCCAAACCGGAGATAAGCTGGAGTAGCTCCTGTGCTTGTATGTGGTATTGACCGATGAGCCAGCAGGAATTTGTGAAGTTCATCCTGCCATCTTTTCCCTTCTGCATGTGTAACTTTTAATGCTTTCAGAAATGATTTATTCTAAACCTCCACTTCTCCATTTGCCTGGGGCCATAGGAGTGGTGGCATCACATGTTGAATTCCATTCTCCCTGAGATATGCTTCAAACTCCTCTGACACAAACTGTGGGCCATTTTCCGATTTCAGTGAAAATGGATAGCCATACCTCGCAAATATAGGGTTCAAAGCTCTTATGACATCATGGCTTTTTGTTGATTTCATCACTACTACTTCAAAAAATCTTCGGTAGTAATCTACTACTACCAGTATGCTTTCTCCCCCAGGGAATGGATTAAAGAAGTTGACAGCTAGATCTTGCCATGGGCCTGAAAGTGGTTCTACCCTCTGCATTGGTTCAAGTGATTGATACCCTGCTACCATCTGACATGGATGACACGACCTGCATAACTTTTCTGCATCACTGTCCATTTTCGGCCACCATACCTTTGACCTCAAACAATTCTTTGTTTTGATGATCCCTTGGTGTCCTTCATGGGCCTATGCAAGAACCTCTGGTCGAAGGCTCTTTAGTATGATAATTCTAGATCCTCTTAATATCAGCTTACCGACACAGCACAACTAGTTTTCTACACAGAGGAAATGTGGTATCTTGTATTCACTCCTGACTGAACATACTGTCGTGCTGTTTTTAATTCGGGGTCCTTTTCTGATTCTACTTCAATTTCCAGTAAACTCAGTGCTACTGGAGTGTGTTCCTGTGCAATCAGTCGCACAAAATCTTCTTTTACCCCTGCTAAATCCTTTGGAGACTTCTGATTCAAACATGATAGACAATATTCGCCATCCCACGTCTATAAACTACATGCTACTTTTTGCTTGCTGGCATAAATGTGTTCTAGTGGTTTGTGGTCAGTCTCTAACTCGAACTCATGGCCAAACACAAAAAGATCGAACCTCTCACATGCCCATACTAGAGCTAGGGCTTCCTTCTCTGTTTGAGAATAATGTCTCTCTATGTCTGTTGTTAAGTTTCTGGATGCATATGACACAATCCTCCACATGACATGCTGTTGTTGCAGAAGGGACAGCACCCTAGTCCTGTTGGTCCTGCATCACCTATCCTTGATTTGCAGTTGTTTTTGAAATACGCCAGTGTCTCTTCTCTGGTTATTAGTTCTTTGAGCTTTTCAAACGCTTCAGCCTGTTGAGGACCCCATACAAACTTCACATTTTCCCTGGTCAGTTGTCACAGTGGTTCACTGACTGTAGCAAAATCTGGTATAAACTTTGCTGAATATTGCACCAAACCAAGGAATGACCTTATCTCAAATGAGTTCTGTGGTGCCTTTGCATCTCTAAAAGCCATCACTTTTTCCTCACTGGGCGAAACTCCAGACCGACTCAAATCAGGTCCATAAAAAGTGAGTTTTGGGAGCCGGAATTGGCACTTACCAGCATTTAAGGTGAGACCACATTCTTTCAATATCTTCAAAACACCAAACAAATGCCTGTCATGCTCCTCTAATCCCTTCCCATGTATAATTAGGTCATCTGCTATGTTAGCAACACCAGGGCACCCTTGTAGCATATCTTTTATAATCTTCTGGTACTTCTCTGGTGCTGAGGTAATTCCAAATAAGTCTTTTATACCGGTAAAGGCCTCTATGTGTGGTGAATGTTGTGATATCCCTTGATTTTTCATCTAATTGGAATCCCCACTTGCGGTCACACTTGCTGAAAATTGTAGATCCCTGCAAATCACTTAAGACTTCTTCAATGGTAGGAACATAGTGTCTTTCTCGTATGATTGCCGTGTTAGTTTTTCTCATGTCAACACAAAGTCTGATTTGGTTTTGGCACAGCTTCAACTGATGACACCCATTTCATACATACTGATATCACCTCCTCAATAATATCCTCTCTCAGGAGCTCATCCAACTTACTGTCAACCTTGCCCCGTAATCCAAATGGCAACCGCCATACTGGTTGTGCAATAGGTTGTCACTGTCATCAATGTGAAGTAACTCTTGATAGTTTTTTCAGTTTCCCCACTCCTTAAAAAACTTCTGGGTATTGCCCGATAATGTCTCCATTAGATCCTTCAGTTGTTACTGAACACACATGATGTTCTGTAATTGGGCCAACTCTTAACACTCCCATCTTCTCAGCTGTTTCCTTACCGAGTAATACTCGGCCATTTCCATTGATAACTGTGAATTATCCTGCACAAGCCTTTCCACTTTCTACACAGGTTAATTCAGCTTGAAATGTTCCAATAACTTCTATTGCTTTAGTCTGTCCATATGCAAAGAGTTTTTTTTCACACCTCTTAGAGCTGCATTGAATCCCCTTTTCTTTCAAGGCCTACCAAGTACACTTATCCATCACATTACAGGATGCACCTGAATCAATGAGAACTGACTTGACTTCAGCTCCCTCTATTACCAAGTCTACTAGTGCACTGTTTTGTTTATTACACACATCATCCACTGAAAAGGCATAGGCATTTCTCCTATCATCCTGGCCATTTACATCCTGGTTGGAGCTGTGTTTTGTCTTGCAACATTTTGCAAAATGTCCCACTTTGGAACACTTTCTACATGTGCTATTTCGTGCTGGACACACCTTATCTTTAGCAAAGTGTCCTATCCCATCACAACGATAACACCTTTTCCCATCACCCAGCTGTGTGTAACAATAATGCCAACTTCTGGCCATCAATAGTTACACCTTTGGATGTCAGATACAGTTGAACTGCACGCTTCCATCTTTTCCAATGTGAGCCCAGAGTTGTTGGATCTTCCTTGGGGTTAAAAGCAAGGTAGTCCACCAACATCTGTTACTACTTGTGATCCTCCTAAACCACCTGCAACACCTCCGCCTCCAGCATGGCTAGCAGTTGGCACATTTGCCTCTTCCTCTGACATTTTTCTTCTTTTTTTTGCTGTTGCTGTCTCTTTTTATTTTAAAGTTTAAAACTACAAGAATCCTTATCCAGCACTAAATTAGATCGAGTCAATTAAATCTACAGACTTTTATCCTCGTTGCCAATGTAAGATTATCTCTTCTCATTTAAGAACTACACAGATTTAACTAAAACAACTTTTATTAAATGTATATATGCAGTAACACTCTCATTTACCATGCTGGAAAACCCCTTCATAATAACTCTGACTCATAACCTGGATTCTCCAGATAGATATATTTGGAATACACAATGCACTATTATATTTTAGTGGAGAATTATAAAAGGGCATTTTAGATCAAAACATTACACCGACCATTGCCTTAGTATGGATAATTATTATTCTGAAAATAAAGGCCGATTTTATGTATATAAGTGGACATTTTACAAATACTTTGAATCTTATCCCAGTATAATATATGTATCCTTCAAGGAGCGCAAACATCTGCCAACAGCTTGTGGATATCTACATGAAAGAAAAGACTGATTATATGTAAATGAGTGTTCTTACTATGGCTAAGTTAATGTAAATAACGGCTGATTTTATGTGAATAAGTGTTGACACTTTACTGATACTTGAAGTCCCCACAAATGTCTTATGTAAATAATGATGTGTATGTTAACAATGATGGATTTCATGTAAGCAAGTGTTGACATTTTACAAATACATATATAAAAACAATATGAGACCCACTGTATATGTATCATTTCAGGTGTGCAAGCATCCTCACCAACATCTTACTGTGGATAGATTTATGTATTATGTAATGGCTTAATTTTACGGAAACGAGTATAGACATTTCACAGATATTTTAAATAATATAAAGCCAACCACATATGTATCATTCAAGGAACACAAACATCCCCCATTGCGATCTTACTAAGGCTAGCTTTTGTCTTATTCTATCTAAAAACAATTTAGCATGTATCCTTTGTGTCCAAAATTGACTAGAAATCACTATTTTCCTTTATTTACAAGATAAACACATTTTCGTGACATTTATTACAAATAGGAAATCATTTTTTGTCTTACCTACATGCAATCTTATTTATCCTTGTTTGAGTTGATCTAAAATTCACCTCAAATAACACCCCTAATAATCTCACTCTGTTACTGAGATAATGGAGATTGTATATATTCAGTGAAAATCTCTGATGACCAAGAAAAACTAGCATGAGAACTCACTTATTGGTACTTTCTCTGTGGTGTAATACTTGATGTTGGTATAGTTGTCACTTGCTACTTCTCCTATTCAGGGTTTGAATCTCTGTCTGGCCCTGTAGTATAATCAATTGATGTTTTACAATTCTTTCTATTCCACCCGAATCTGTCGTATGGTCTACCTGTAAGATATGGAAATGAAGAATTTTGTCACTATTTCAAAAGCAGATTGATTGTTAGATATAAAAAAAACTAAGAAAGAAAAAGACAAAGTAACAAGCATGTATTAATGTTACATGTACATTGTAATGGGGTTAAACAAGACGTCTGAACATGTGACTGTATGAATTGATATTAAGAAATTGCTTTACCTTTTTAAAAATCTTCACCAATTTATCAGTTTTAATAATGGGCATCTTGTTTACTGTACTTTTAGGCTAGTACTACTGGGCCCAACTGAGGCAGGAAAATCAAGCATGGTGGAAAGTCTTATTGCTGGCAAAGCAGTTTTAGTAAACATAGAGGATAGAACCCAAGTCATTAATTTAAAGGAGTGGAATATCTCAGAGGATGATATTGTCCATATCTATGACCATGGAGGTCATTGGATATATTCCATTACAACTCCTTTATTTGTCTCAAAGGACAGCATCCTGTTCCTGGTGCACGATGTCACCAAAGTCCAGCCAGAGGAAATTAAACAAACTACTGACGTTCTTCGCCTGGCTTTCCACCAGTATCCTAACAACAAGATGTACATCATCTTCACCCATACCGATCTCATTGATGCAAATGAGGTGGCAGAGAACAGTGATTTCCTCATGTGCAAACTGTGGCAATATCTTGATGATGAGATTAAAAACCTGAACAAGCTGCTTATTCAAAAGAAGTCAGAGGAAAGACAAGATATTGTTGATGACACTGCTCATCTGTTGGATCAGTTCAAGGATAAAGAATCAAACATGCCATTTTTCTGTGTTTCAAGTGAGAACTATTCTGGGATGAAAGAAGTGAAAGAATGTCTTGTTAAAGTGGCAAAGGAAAAACGTGTAGCTGTTCCTGAATCTTGGATTGAATTCTACAAGGAAATCACTGAAACAAAGAAAATCTACTTGACATTGAATGAAACCTTGGAATTATTTCAAGGAGAACATCTATCATTGCCAGAAACATCTGACGGTGTTACAAAGTTAGAAAGAATATTTCATTTCTTTCAAAGAGTAACGCAATGTTTTCGAGGAGCATCCCAGAACATGCCTGAAACATCTGATGTTGCAGTACACCCAGAAAGTGAATCATTTGTTCCATTACAATACTTTGCAGATTCAAATCTCTGTCTCCACTATGAAAACAACCCTTTCCTGAAGGACTATGTTTTCCCTGATATTGATTTGCTTGCAGATCTATTTAAATCACTGTTTCATCACAACCTTACTAATGTAGTCAACTATGACAATGATGAAAATTTGCAAGCAAAATTTCAAAAGGCTGAATGTGACTTAGCAGTACAGCGCTATCAGAAAGAAGGTCTGTTGACCAAAAAGTTCTTATCATACCTTTGGCAACATTATGGACTTTCACTCAATGATGAAACTGTTCTGTTAGAGCTGATACAATCATTTAATTTGTGCTATAGTATTTCCAAGGATCAACAAATCCTTTATTTTCCATGGTTTGTGGAGTCACAGGAATGTCCTTCACATATTGATAGAGATCATTTGATGAAATTTGATCATGGGCATTCATCGGTACACCTACAATGCGAGTTTTTCAACCAGACACCACTCAATGTTTTTGAAATGGTGTCTGTGTGCCTTCAGAGGAAAGCGACTCAAGAGTACCACTACATGGGTGATAGGCAGGCATGGCATGATGGATTGGAGATTTCATTTGGTTCAGTACAATGTGTGCTCACACGCTCCAAACAAAATTCCACAATAGATATCTGCCTGTATGGGAAAATCGAGAACATACCAAAGCTGTGGGAAGTTGTGGAGTCTTTCTTACAGGATCTGCAAGCAATACTCAGACCCTGGCAAGGAGTGATAAGAAGTTTCCACTTTGTCTGTGGGCATTGTATTATACTTCAGATTTCCCCTCCAAACTATTGGCTGCCAGATCATGTCTTTCCCAGACCAGATGTACACCTACCCGAATTTGTTAAATGTCCCAAGAGCCCTACAGCAAAGAACATACCAGCAGCTTTGATAATGAATTGTTTCAAAGGTGAATGTGTTTTCACTGTTTTGTATCTTAGGGTTCTATAGCCTAGTGGTTAAACAGAGGTGAGCAGCTATTCATTCTATCCCCGGACAAAAGTCGTGGATACTTAGGATTCCATATGGTCATGCTATCGCCGCCCGCAGAGATTTCCGTGATAACTTAAAAAATATTTTAGATAGAATTTCGTATGTGAGTATGTATGGGCAATGCCACGAACACTATTGCTCTGTGACCTTGACCTTCAATCTCAAGGTCACTGGTGGCCTCCTAAAGGTCAGATTTTGCCCATTTTTCACATATTGGCCCAGTTCTGATATACAGAAAGTTAGATCATCTTATGGGTGGTATATATAATACATATATATGTCCTCTGTAAGCACGCAGAAATTTGACATTGAAGCTCTTCATTGAAGGTCATCCACAGACCGCCAAAGTACATCACTGAGGCCATTTTTGGCCTTTTGGGAGATATTTTTACACATAATGCTGACTATATTACATGGAAACTATTAAAAATGACTTTGGAGTTTGAGTACATTATGGAGTACCAGCATCCAGTTTGTTGACCTTGGTTATTGTTTTCAAGGTCACCTTTGGCCTGCTAAAATGACTCAAAATGGTATATTTTACTGCATATATATGCCTATATAAGACTGTGAGGCCATGTACCTCTTTTATTATTGGCTGTATAACTTATTGGCTCATGTTGATTATCTCTAGATGGCCCACTGGACGGGAGATTATTTATAGGTCTATAGCTAAGTGAGTAACAGCACTGGTAGCTACTTTGAGTAAAGTGCTTATAACTCAAAAATGACTGCATTTACAACATTTTGGTAAAATATGTTGTTCAGCTACTTTCTCCATGCCTACAAGGTGGTAACTTTTTCAGAGGTCTGTCTCAATAGCTATGTGAGTAATAGCTATGTTCAGTTTTTAACCTTGACCAAAATGAGTGAATGATATTTTTCTTCATAACTGTTAGAGTTACAATAATTTTGTCAAATATGTTGTTCAGCTACTTTTTGATGCACAGTGTCATGGCAAATTTTCAGAGCTGTAGGTTCATAGCTAACTGAGTAATAGCTACCTTGACAGTTCACCATTGAGTAAATCACTTATTTCTGCAAACCTATTAAACTTAGATATTTACCCCACAGCCCTTAAGTACTGTCGGGGTATTTTTTCCACCCATGGTGTCCGGATGGGTGTGCGTGTGGGAGGGCGGGTGGCTGGAAAAAGTTTGTCTGGGCTGTATCTCAGAAACTGTAAGGTGTAGGAAGTTGATACTTGGTAGGGTCATTGCTTAGGGGGTGAAGGTGTGCAACATCATGGGGTGACCTTGATTTGACCTTTGACCTTGCCGTAGTGACCTTGACCTATAAAATCTTGTCCGAACTATATCTCGGAAACCGTAAGGTGTAAGAAGTTGATACTTGGTAGGGATACTGATTGGGGGTTGTTGGTGTGCAACATCATGGTATGACCTTGATATGACCTTTGACCTTGCCATAGTGACCTTGACCTATAAAATCTATATCTCAGAAACCGAAATGTGTAGGAAATTAATGTTCAGTAGGGATATTGGTTGGGGTTGTAGATGTGCAACGTCATGGTGTGACCTTGATTTGACCTTTGACCTTGCTGTAGTGACCTTGACCTGTAAAATCTTGTCAGGGCAATATCTCTGAAACCGTAAAGTGTAGGAAGTTGATACTTGATAGGGACATTTCTTAAGGGTTGTAGGTGTACAACATCATGTGATCTTGGTTTGACATTTGACCATGACATAGTGACCATGAGTTTTAATATCTTGTCCAGGCTATTTCTTGTATTCCAAAAGGTGTAGAAGGTTGACACTTGGCATTGATTAGGGGTGTGCATCATGGTATGACATTTAACTTTGATTCTGCCACAGTGTGTTCACCTGTCATATTTGAGACATGTTTCTCTTATGACATAGATATATTGATTGCTGCAACTGATGATTATATGTACTTTTATATAATTGTGCTATTTCTATTGACAGCTATTCTCTGAATAATAAAATTTACAGCTTCATAGCTATTAATATACTGATTAATGCTGTATTAATGCAGGGGTGTATTGAATAGTCTTGTTTTAATACTTTATCTTTACATAAATTTTCTTTCTCTCAGAAGTGATTTTATCTACTTAAACATTATTTCGACATTTATATAACTGACACGTTTTGATAGTATCCTGAACTATGTACTGTTTCACTATTTCTATATCTCATGGTGTTGAAAACTATTTCTGCAGGCTGTGGGGGTACTGGCATCTCTGATGCTGTTTCTTGTCAAATATGTTGTTCATGTACTTTTAAATGTACTCAGTCATGGCAGAATGTGAAGACAACTTATAGGAAATCATGTGCCATGAATCTTTTGCTGTTTTCAGACTTTACCTTGGACCCCTCCTTCAAGGTCAAATGTCGTTCTTCATACCTATAATGGCCTGTGTCTGCCTTATTATTGGTCTTAGAGGCTTTGAATGTCAAGACAACCTATAGGAAATCATGTGTCCCCAAATCTTTGGATGGGGTCACACTGCGGGAGACGCAATCTCTAGTTTGGCTTTCTTTTCTGTGCTTTTTTTCAATCCAGTTTGTGGCAACATGTTTGAACTGGTTTAAGATACTATTTAAAAGCCCTGGTAATGAGGACTGGGCCTGTGTAATGATATGATAACCATTTGGCCAGAAATACTAAAACTAATGATAATCTTTGTAGGTCTAAAATTTACTGAAATCTGTGATAATAAAAGCTTTTTACATTTTTAAAATACTATAAAAAGCTGAATGCGTCTAAATAAAAAGACAGTTATCTTGATGTAAAATGTTAAAATATTATGTGGTTTTAAAGGCAATGCACTTCGAATTTTTTTTCAATCTTATGATATTGTTATAATCCTTTTCACAATAAGTTCATATTTTAAGATCTGTGAAATATTTACCTATTTTATTGGCAACTTAAAACAAAATCAGTTGACTCTTTCAATATTTTAATATCACAGCTGTGCATTATTCTTGATACATTTGACCGATGTAGGAGTTCTATTATTTGTAATCAGATACCTTATGAAGAATTGGTTATCATTCTAACAGCTGATGACTCCACAAATAGACGATCAAAGGCACTGAAAGATGTATCTGATTATCTGCAACAGCACTGGGAAGGTAAAATTCCAATTCAAAAGACTTCTAATTTGTAATTATAAGATAAACTTTTGTCCCTAATGCAGCAATCTAGAGTCTTTGACAGCTATTAAGCAGTGAATTATTGCGCGATAAAAGTTAAAGTGAATTTGTGATTTCTCTCAGGTTAACATTCAGGCTTCAAACACTGTAAAATGGTACACACAGGATAAAGTTGTTTAGCGGGATCAGTCCTGACTTGTTAGAGAGACAATGTGATCAGTGAAATGTTGCATTTAGATTAGAAGTTATCAATAAATTTATCACTTACCACAATGTTAATTAAATGTGAATGCACACTTCAGATACAAACATCATACACTCAGGATATAGTGGTGTAGTGGGATCAGTCCTGAATTGTTTGTACTCTCTTCAAACTTTATCCACTTAGACTTTTTGTCTTCCATCAAGTTTTAGCTACAACTAAACATTGAAAATATTTGGAAAGTACTTGTATTTTACTTGAATGTTTACAGCAAGGGATCCGCCACAAGCGGTTGTGTATTTGGACTGTGAACAAACTGATGCTGACATTTTTTCCCTCAAGTGGTGTTGGCCACAAACTTATGGTATCCACGTCACCCACTCTGTGCTTGAAGTGAAGGATGGTGGAGGTGTATGGCAGCCACTAGATGGACCTTTTGATGGTACCTCATACATATTCCAAGGTAAAGATTATTTTGTTGTACTAGTAGTAGAGCCTTACCCAATGAATCTTATACTACTTGTAGTCCATAAAATTATATCAGCCTAATAGGTTCGATTGTCCACTTCATTTGCTGTTGAGGCATATCAAAATATCACTTTACCACAGTTGTGTGCCTACAAGTGGAGGAAACAAGAGTCATTGTTTTACTTTATTTATGCAGTTTAATGAATGAATAAGCTAATGTTGAACAGTGTATGTATTTCTAACTTATATCAATACAGGTGCTGCTGTGGAGTTCCGTGTGGCTGCAGTGAATAAATATGGAACTGGTCCCTATACATACTGCACACCAATTCCCAAACTATCAAGTATGATGTTTTACTTTTCTGACATATAATTTTAGCCTTAGTTCATAAATGTACAGTAATGACACACATTCTGCTGTACGAATGGTTTTGTTATCTCCCGCCCGGCATGCCAGCGGAAGATTATAATTTGCACCATGTGTGTGCGTATGTGCGTGCATGCATTTTGCTCTGAAACTACCACAGTTAAATATTTTGCTAAATTACTTGTCCTAATAAATTTTACCCTCTTCAATATTTTTTGGGTTTGGTGAACTTTGGCCTACTTTTGAGTAACTAATAGCACTTTTACCTAACATAATTATATGATTTATAACTCTCAAACTATTGCATTTAGAGTATTTTGTTCCATATGTTGTTCATCTACTTTCTCCACAGCTACAACATGTTCAGTAGTTTGGAAGTGTATCTCCATAGCTAAGTGAGTAATAGCTACTTTGTCAATTTTTAATGATAACCATAATGAATAAATGGCTTATATCTCCAAAAGTATTGCAGCTACACAATTTCTCTCAAATATGTTGTTTATCGACTTTTTTGTGAACTGTAACATATTGAAGTTTCACAACTCAAGGTACAAGTGAGTAATGGCTATATTTTATTGCTACTTTTAGTGAAAATGTGAAAATCACAAATATCTCGCCAACCATAAGAGATAGAGTAATTTTGAGCGAATTTTTGACCCACAGGGTAGTACAAGAGTATTCTATGGTTAGGGGAAAAATTTCAATTTACCCCCACTTTTGGCGGCCATCTTGGATTTTATCGGAAAATGAAAAAATGTGAATATCTCAAAAACCATAAGAGATAGAGCGATTTCAAGCGAACTTTTGACACACAGGGTAGAACAAGAGTATCCTATTCAACGAGAAAAAAAAAATTCAATTTTCGCTACTTTTGGCAGCCATCTTGGATTTTTGCGGAAAATGAGAAAGTGTGAATATCTCGAAAACCGTCAGAAATAAAGCGATTTCGAGCAAATTTTTGATCGCAGGGTAGTTCAAAGAGTATCTTATGCTAAGGGAAACAATTTCAATTTTTGCCACTTTTTGTGGCATTCTTGGATTTTAGTGAAAAGTAAAACATTGAAAATATCTAAAAAAAAGTAAGAGATAGAGCGATTTCAAGTGAATTTTTCATCTGCAGGGAAGTACATGAGGATCCTGTGCCAAGAGGAAAAATTTCAATTTTTGCCACTTTTGGCGGCCATCTTGGACTTTAGTGGAAAATGTGAATATCTCAGAAACAGTATTTCTTCCCCTTCAATACTCGGTGGGAGATACACACCACAGCCGTGGCCTTGCTTTTTTTGTAAACTAAGAAAACTAAGCTAAATTGTGTATTATGTATGAAATGACAAAATATTCCAAAATTCATCGTATTTATATTCCTCATCTGTTATGGAGATTTCATGGAGAAATGTTTGTTTCTTCAAAATTACCTGAAATGGTGTAAATTATTTTGTCAAATGTGTACCTTTCATAGGCATAATTGTGTATGTATTTCAGTTGAGAAACTGCTACCAACTGATAGAGAAGCACTGAAGCACAGTTATGAGATGTTTTGACAAATGACTTGCATCACAGGGATAACAAATAGATTGTGTGACAGATCAGTGTTACATGAGAATGCCAGAAAACGAGTGCTGGATTGCTCAAAGGAATATGGGGCTCAACAAGCAGCACGTAGGTATCTTATGCTATAAGTTATCAATAGAGTCGTGCATGAGATATCTGAGAACTAACAATGTTTATTTGCAAGTTGTTTTGTAGCAAAGTGTTCTCTGGGCTAGTTCTGAAGTTCTAATCCTGATGTAATTTTGTTTTATTTTGCATTGAATAATATACATAGTAACTTGACACAATAGCCACTGGGGTCATATTTATCAGCAATGTAAAATCATTGGGAGTTGAAGTTTATGTCTAATAAAAGACTATTCTATGCCCTTTAATGTACTTTATAAATGTGAACATAGCAGGTTGCTAATAAACTGGTTGTTTTGGTTTTTATGCTTGTGTAGACAAACTGGTGGACGAAATATGTAGATGCAGTTATCAACAACTCTATCTGGTCAGAAAGACATTCGCAGAATTTGGCCAACAAAGTCTAGCAGCTCTGATTCCCATTAAGACTCTTGATCAGTAATACATCTTATTTTTGTAATTATTTTCAACGAACACAACCTTGCCTCTGAAAATAAAGTATTATTCAGTCATGTAATATATATTTCATGTGTAACTTAATTATTATAAACTGTTGGTGATGAGGGTTTATTCTCCCAATAGTTTGTTGGTGTAATTGCCAATATGCTTTTAAAACATAAACACCCTTATATCTTTGAAAAATAACCCAAGAAGTATTGGAAATATTACTGTTAATTAAGTTTACACCTAACAGTATATAATGTAAAAGCTGTAATAAAAATCACCCTGGGGAAAACTGCTAAATGTGACACTTAAGACAGGAGTGTGTTATGTGTGTTTCAGAAACAGTGTAAAGTGCATAAACTGAACACAACTAAACATAGTTTAATCTACCTGAAGTGCTCTTAGATAAATAATATCTAAAACAAAAGAATGTTTTGACAGATTTAACTCACAATGGGAGACTTATGATGATACTCCTTATCTGCCACCAGTGTTACAGCCTGGTTTTGATGAAACTGAACAAGATGCCCAGCTTTTACAGACAGCCCCTGGCTATGGTGCAGTATCAGAGCATCAGCCTATGTACCCGAGGCCTGGAGAAGAAATAAGACTTGATATCCAAAGTGTATCTCATAGCTCAACCACATTCAATGTTCAACGGCAGCAACAAGTAGCAGAAACAGAGAGGTATGTATTTGAGTGTAAATGTACATCTTCTAATTACTTATATTTTGCTTAAGAATAGTGTATTTATTTTGTATTATGTGCACACATGGCTGACTCCAGATAGCAATGCTAAAAATACTGATCATCCATATTTTAACAAATAAATTCTTTTTGCATAGATGAGGATTTTGTTATGATTGTATATAACTACCTGATGTATTATCATAATATAGCCATACTGATGTACAAACTGGAGTAGTAACAGGGACAGTAACCCAGGGATCCCACGTACACAGACAAAAACAACCACACCAACCGCAGACAGCATCTAAAAGGTAGAGACATGATCATGTAAGGTACACACATGATTTTACAAAGTTTTAAAATATTTCCTTGGATCTAAAACAAGAACTTTCCTGTTTGTATTAACATCCTTTCTAGAACCTTCTATAATCTCCAATATATAAAGGGTTGAAACCTGGCAATAGCAGGTTTTATGTTGGTGTGCTACACAAAGGTCTTTGGAACTGTTATACTGTTATATATACATTTTGTGGTGATCTCTTGTTGGTCAGGACTGTGGTCAGGTCATATTGATTGGGTCACATTGGTGTCATATTGGTTTCATTATTGTACAAACTGTTAAGAGTATCTCCGTTGATTGTAATTATTTATTTATTGTAAAAATTCTTTTATGCAAAACTTTTCTCTTTTCATGTTGCAACTTCAAAGCTTCTTGCTAATGCACTTGCCCCATGGACCTTAGCCAAGAATAATTTGCATGGAAGTACATTAAACATGTTTCTACCATTGTTATTATTTGCTGGCTATATTACAAAAAATACAATCATTTTAGAGTAAATGACAATGCAGTTGAAAATAATCCTTTTATATATAATGGGTTTATCAACTTTGTATTTGTAGCTTTCAAGAAACATCAGTGTAACAAGGACAGAAATTAGGAACAGAGAGGTAATACTGCCACAGATGTCTGGTGACACATACAAGGGCGTGACTGGAGCAGATCAAAGTGAAATAATGATTTTATGTTTTAAGATATTGTTGAACAATTTGTGGAGGAAATACTGTAATGAGGAAAAAGTGGTGTTAATTGTTGATAATACCTTGGTTGGTGCTTGTACTTAACACTTGTCAGCTTGGCTACCTGCTGTTTAGGCCAAGCAATGTTATCAATAGCACATAGCATCTTAAGAAAACAGTATATTAAAACAAATAGTGTTCTCTGACCAATAGTTTTTTCAGATTGCTATCTGACTCAACTCTTGAAATGAACCTCAACTATATGGCCTTTGTTTATGCTCATACATATGAATAGCTTTGCTGTGGACATTCAGTATTCATAAAACAACCTCAAACTGTCATGACCATTGAAAGGTTTACTGCCTACTATTGAATACTCTAACTACTCAGGGCCCGTATTCACAAAAGGTCTTAGCCAGGGCTCAGGCTTAAAGTTGAGACCTTTGTCTCAAGTTTCTGCCCAAAACCTGCTAAGACTTTTGTGTTAGGCTTAGTGGTATTCACAAAGAATTTAAGACTGGTCTTAGGCTTAGCCAAGGGCTCAGCTTTAAGACTGGTTGGTAGTGGGCTTACATTTTGTAAAAAAGACTTAAATATGGCCGCCATAAACTTTTCTCCACTTCAAAATTTGAAATGGCTGTAAATAAAGTATAATTATACAGATCACCTCACTAAAGCAGTCTTTGGGGAGTTATATGTGGTAACAAGGTTTTCCTCTTCAAAACAGCACTTTTCCTTAGATAAAATGCATTAAATGAAGGATATATGTCACCAATAGTATAGTTTGAAGACTTTTGTCTTAGGCTTAGTGGTATTCACAAAGAATTTAAGACTGGTCTTAGGCTTAGCCAAGGGCTCAGCTTTAAGACTGGTTGGTAGTGGGCTTAAATTTTGTAAAGAAGACTTAAATATGGCCGCCATAAACTTTTCTCCACTTCAAAATTTGAAATGACTGTAAATAAAGTATAATATACAGATCACCTCACTAAAGCAGTCTTTGGGTAGTTAGATGTGGTAACAAGGTTTTCCATTTCAAAACAGCACTTTTCCTTAGATAAAATGCATTAAATGAAGGATATATGTCACCAATAGTATAGTTTGAATAGAAAAGCAAGGTCACATGACACAGAAAACCACTATGGTTATTTAATAATCTTGGACTTAGCTAAGTCACCCTTTGTGAATACAGTTTTAAGACAAAACTTAGCTGAGACAAAAGTCTTAACTTTAAGACTGGATTTAAGCCTAAGACCTAGCTAAGTCTAAGACCCTTTGTGAATACCAGCCCTGGTTGATAAAACCATCTGTTATATTTCACCACACGGACCTTAAGACTTCTGTGTATTCGTAATGTATCATATATACAGTGTTTGACACTCAAAAGGCATTATTCAGAGTGTTTTTCCTGTGTTTATAGTTTCTCATTTAAGATTTTCTAAAGCATAAACTATTCCATTAAACTGGAAAGGACAGCTTTCAAAGCAAAAAGGTTATACCATTATGACAGCCCACTTAAAGTTTTAATTTTATAAGCAGTTGGATAAAATTGTCACAATGATACAAAAAATCTATACATTTCCTGTCTTAAATACAGTTCCATGAGGTCTAACAACTTGTATTTCAATTAAGTTCCAAGAGCTGCCCCTGAAGGGCACTTGTATATGTTGGTAGTGCTTGTTAAAAATGAAATGTCTCTGTATCAGTTCCACCTACACGTCATTCCCCCCCGCCCACCTGTTGAGTTTAATCCAACTTACATATGCTCATGGGATATTTTTCAAATATTGTTGCGGGATTTTTGTTTCTTCTCTTCAAGTGAAAAGTCCCTTGTTTTGCGCCTTAGAACATGACAACACAGTTTCAAAAGAAAGACTAAAAGTTTCTAACTATCTTTTAATTATACTTCTTTACACATGTTTATATACAAATATTTACAAGATGTTCTGGTAACACTATGTTTCACATTTCAACTCAGAGACCTATTCTTACACCGATTCTACACTCCTCCGTTCTAACTTCTCAAGTCAGAAACCCAATGTACACTCTATCTGTTCTAACTTCTCAAGTCAGAGACCCATTGTACACTCCATGTTCTCACTTCTCAAGTCAGAAACCCATTGTACACTCCATGTTCTGCATTGGAATGCTCTGCCTTATATAGGCAAATTTGACGGCCAGACCACATTTGGTATTTACGGCCTGGCCGCAACTTACGGACAATACCACCCAAGCTTTACAACCCTGTTGCTTTGAACATAAATGCAACACACACAAAATAATGCGGCTACGGCTGCTCTACAGTTACGGCCAGTCTACGGTTATGGCCAGTCTAGGGTTACAGCCAATCTACGGTTGCGGCCAATCTACAGTTATGGCCAATCTACGGTTGCGGCCAATCTATGGTTATGGCTAATCTATGGTTGCGGCCAATCTACGGTTACGGCCAATCTACGGTTACGGCCAATCTACAGTTGCGGCCAATCTACGGTTGCGGCCACCCTATTTTGTTACTACAGCCTCTCTGCCCATCACAGTTACAGTTATGCTATATTTAGACTTTAGTTCAATAGTATATCTTCAGTGAAATAGCCTGTCATAGTCTATAAATACATTATTCTAAGATAAAAATTCACAACAATATTCCCCACCAGTATGCTTACTCCTGGAAGCATGTTAACTCAGAAAAAAAATAAGAGAACTATACAGATTTAAATAATTACTAAATTGAAGGTTTATCTCTCAGTTTTCAATTAAACAGAAACATTAACAATGAGAGAACTTACATTTAAATTGATTACTAACTTTTAATGTCCACATCTCAGTTTTTACTTGAACTAAAAGATTACAAATAACAGAACTTGCATTTAAATTAATCAATAAATTTAAATGTCCACCTCTCAGTTATTCAATTCAACTAAAATTATTTATACCAAACAACATAATATTTTTCAGATGAGTTCATGAAAAATACACATAAAATTAATAATTTGTCCTTCAGTACCTAGAGCATCTAAGCATCCTTGAGCTGATTTGGAGACTGATACATTTTCCTAGGAACCGTACCCGTATGGTTGAACCCGTAACCGTACAGTTACGGCCAATATCTAGTGACCTTATTTCCAGATCTTCCTAACTTCCCACTCATATAGATAGAACATAAATCTATCAGGCTTCTGCTTCTGTCTTTCACTTCTCCTTGGTAACTGTTAGGGATGGGTCGGTAGTTCCGGTATCTCGGTATCGAGAGCACTTTACTGAAATACCGTGATGAGAATTTACAACCGCCACTTCGCTTGTCAGCACATATAATGGAAGGAAGAGATAAAATATTAGAAACATACCCAAAATCTGAAGAAATTATAAGCTTTTATCCTCATATGTTCGTCCATTTGCAGACTTTTATAAGCAATACATTGAGCAGAACTGCTATGTTTTGGTTACGACACTTTATAACCTCAATTTCGCTTGTCAGCTCATAAAATTAAAGGAAAACTTAAAATATTGGAAAGAAACCAGAAATATGAAGACATTATACGTTTTTATCACATATTTTGTGCATTTATGAGCTTTTATTGCAATGTCGTTGAGGAAACGTCCATGTTTGATTGGAGTGAACTAAAACGCAGAGTCCCGAATTCGGTACGGTTTTGCATTGGCAACATCCCGATGTTCATATTTTTCATACCGACCCATCCCTAGTAACTGTTTATCTGACAGCTGTTTATCAACTTTCATATCCCCATTACAGTGTTTGACAGTTGACCTCTTTAACCCTGTAACATTCTTGGAGAATTTATCTCCCTGTTGGGGCAACATTTTTAATATCTGAGTCAGTGTTTTTCTTCAATTTAACTGTCATCTCTGGAACAATTTCACTGTTTTAAGGCTTTAGTCTATCAAAATGCAGTATTTTTGATTTACTTTAAAGCAATGTTTTTATTTCAAACAATATATCACTAAGTTTTTTTATAATCGCACATGGACCTTTCCAAATTTGTGACTTTAATTTGGGACTTTTTCCTACAGTTCTTGTATTATCACAGTAGTGTACTAAGTCACCTACTTTGTATTTTTTTAAACTAATTCTTGGATCACAGTCTTTCTTTGGAGAGTTTATGTCACATGTATTTACCCCTTTTTTGGACTTTCTTGCTCCACACACAGTACAATTACGAATCCAAAGTTTAACACTATCTTTCAGTCTGTACCAATAAAACTTTATTACTGCTTTATTTCATTAATGGTCTTTTTCACACCCAAGTGTCCTGCAATCAAGTTGCAGTTCAAGGATTTCAGTACTGTATCTTGCAGTGATTTTGGCACCACAAGTTGGAGACACAGGGGAGTCTTCTTTTTCACACTGTGCCACTTTCTATACAAGACACCATTATCCAGTACAAGCTGATCCAATTGCAACCACAGATTCCTAACTGTGGGACTTTCAACTGTCACTTGATCCCTGGTTGGTTTTCCATCCTCTAACCATGTGTGTAAGTGGGCTAAATCTGGATCATCCAGTTGTAATTTTCTCAAGTCAGTTCTAGTATACTGACTTAACCATGCGTCATCCAGTACTGGTAACTGTGCCCCAGTTCCAGATGAATCTTTACACTGGTCACTATTACTCTCTTCTTTAGTTTGATCACGTTCACCAGCCATCCTTTCATTTGACCTGGCTGCTTGAGTAGTCTTGGCTCTGTATAACCTCTGCCATCTTGATTCCCCACCAGGCTTGTTCCGTACCTAGTGCTTTTTACCCATGAAACAACCAGTGCAGGCTTTAAATCACACTGCTAACAGTGACGGACACAAACCAAAGAACAGGAGAATTTTACAGGTTAAACGGCATTCGAATCGGCTGTGGACAGGATGCACTTGATTCCTGATATTAACCCTCCTGGCCATTAGAGGCACAACATCATCCACTTCCTGAAATGATGACCACTGTTCATGTTTCCTCTGACACACATCATATCCTCCGCATGGAAGGTCACACAGAACTGTCTTTCCATCATAACACATACACTCTGTCGGGTCACAGGGAACCCTAGACAGACTGTCTGTATTTGAATGTTTCTTGCCACTACTGTGCACTATTTTAAATCTGTACTGGCATAAAACTTCCAACCATCTTGCCATTTGGTCCCTTGGATCCTTAAATGACATCACCCACCTCAAGGCACTATGGTCAGTTCTAATAACAAAATTTCTATCAAGCAAATAATGTCTAAAGTACTGTACAAAATATACAACAGCAAGGAGCTATTTTCTTGTCACACAGTATTGCCTCTGGGTCTTAGTCAGACTTTTACTGGCATGTGCAATTGGTCTTTCCTCTTCCTTTCCAGTTTTCTTGCAATACTGCATCTGGAATAGAGTTGCACCTATTCCAGTACCCGAAGCATCAGTGTCCAAAAGACAAGAATCTTTTGGATAAGCCATGACATTTCCACTTGTCAGAACATCCTTCAACTTTTGAAATGCAGTCATGCACTCATTTGTCCACTCAAACACTACATCGGCCTCCAGTAGATGTGTGAACGGCCTTATGATTGTTGAGAATCCACAGACAAAACGTCTATAATAAGAACAAAAACCAACAAAAACACGAATATCATGCACATTTTTTGGAACATGCCAATTTACTATAGCTTCTATCTTTGCAGGGTCAGGCTTTATGCCCGCTTCAGATACAACATGTCCTAAAAATACAACTTCCTGTTGGAGTAAATGGCACTTGCTTGGCTTCAATTTTAGGCCTGCTTTCGTAAGTCGCCCAAGAACTTCATTCAAATTTTCAAGGTTGCTTTCAAATGAGTCATTAAACAGGATTATGTCATCCAAAAATATAACAGCGGACTTCCACTGTAGGCCACAAAAGATAATTTCCATACACCTTTGAAAAGTTCCTGGAGCATTTGTTAAACCAACAGGCATTACCAGATATTCATATAGTCCATGCCTGGAGGTGAAGGCAGTTTTTGGCCGGTCCTGTTCGTTCACCTTAATTTGCCAATACCCTGATTGGAGATCCAAACTGGACATGTATTTTGCACCATTAAGGCAGTCTAGACAGGAAGAAGTCTCAGGAATCGGATATGCACATTTCTGGGTACACTCATTAAGTCTGCGGTAGTTCATGGACACATGGTCTTATGGAACCATCTTTCTTTCTTACATAAACAATGGGTGAAGCCCATGGGGAGGAAGATTCCTGAATAACACCCACCTGACGTTGCTCTTGCAATATTTTCTCTTCTTCTCCCTCAAAGGCCTTCGGGGTCCACCTTGGCTGCTGTTTGATGGGCTTTGATGTGCCAGTGTCTATATGGTGTGTCACCACTGATGTTTGCCCCAAATCTGTTGGACCCTTGGCAAATGTGTCTTTATTATGTTCAATAAGTCCTGCCAACTTTCTACTTTCTAGGAAAGGCCATTGATGGTTCTATGGTAAAGATCTTTGAGGGGTTGCGACCATTCTTCAATAAGAGGATCCAGGGCATCCCTCCAATTCTGGGCACCAGAGCTTTTACTGATGGCAAGTTCATGGACACCAACCACATCATCACGAATAACTGCTTGGCCTGCATCACTCTCTGATTCAAACAATATTTTGGTTGATTCTACCTATGACAACTGGCCAATATTGGTATCTTTTCGAAGGACTACATCCTCATTGGTAACATTCATCAGACGAATTGGTAAGTATTTGTCTGCAGTACTTGGATTCACAAGGCAGTTAGCCATCAGAATTCCCTCTTCTATAATTTTACTTGTGATGGGTTCCATCAATGCAGTTGTGTGCTTTAGGGAAGCAAAATTTGCTTTTGCAGGGACTACAACTTGACTGTTTGCTGGTATCACAACATCTTTGACTGATAACCTGACATTGTCCAAGCCAACATCCTCAGTTTCTGTTGTTACTTTCTGACCATTGAGTAACAGCCCTTTCATAGATAGCTCAAATTTGTGAGCAAAGAGGAAATCCATACCAAGCAAACCTTCCTCTTCTATAGGTGCTATCAAAACATGCCACGTGTACGTCTGACTTCCTGCACAAAATGAAATATCAGCTACCCCGACCACCTGAACTAAACCTTTGTCAGCCACCTCTAGTTTAACATTACATTCTGTTTTAACCATTCTTGGCCTCACATTCTCTGGGATTCTCTCAAACAGTTTTTGTGACATGATGGTCACTTCTGCTCCAGTGTCAATTAAGAATTTAGTCTTTACTTCACTAATACACATGGGTAGATACACAGATATACCTCCTAACACTGACTGTCTACTGATTCTAATTATGTACAGATCAGACTGGACCGAACCCGGACCGCTGGATCCGGTCCTCCCTAGTTTTCCGACTTTTCTGCATTTTGTTTCAGTGGACATTCTCTAGCATAATGTCCTTTCTCATGACAGCTGTAGCATTCAACATTTGCTCTATTTTGTGGACGTTGCACAGACTTCTTTCCCATGCCTTTCAGAATGGATTCAATCTTACCAAGCTTCTCCTCAAACACATTTGTTAGCTGAGCTCCAAATTTGGCCATTTCCTGGTGGGTTACAAACTTGTGTGGTGTCTTCTATGGCAACTGCTGCTCGGGCACATGGTGGCCTTCCCAGGTCATCTCTCAGACTACTGTAAGTTTCCCAAGCAGTATGGACCTCTTCTAGACTTTGGAGTCTTTCATTCCCACTGCAACAGCTGTGTTTTGGTCTGGTAGACCTTTGAGAAAGTGTCGCACCCCAATGGTCTCCCTGGTTTGATCGTCAGCTGTTGGGTAGCTCTTCAGTACTAGCCGTCTTATATCAGCCAAGAACTCTGACACCCTTTCCCGTGGTTGAAGTTTCCTTGCCTCTAATTGAGCCAGATAAGATGTCACAGGACTTCTGTCCTTGAATCAAACCTCCAGTGCAGCCACTAAGACATCAAATGACTGGAGTGCCTCATTTGGAAGATAACTGAATGCATACTCAGAAGCTTCGTCACGGAGGCTATTTGTTAGCCGAAACAACTTTTCCTCTTGGCTCCACCCACAGGAAGCACTCAGCAAAATAAAAGGCTTTATGAAGCCATCCCATGATGACTTCCCATCAAACAACATTTGGCATGGTAATGGGACTTCACTGGAAACCCGAGATGGCGCCCCACGAGATGATCTCTGAAAGACACTATGAGATGAGTCCCTTGGCACTTGCTGGACATGTGGTGTTCCATGCATCATTGGAGACACAGGAGGGGAGATACCTTGCTGATGTATCTGGTTCCGCATATTAAATGACTGGCCCTGTGCCATAATTGCGGCCCGTCTGGCTGCCTCTGCCTCCCTGGACTTCTCTAGTAGTTCATCAGAAAGCTGGGCATTGTCGCGGGTACACCTCTCCAGGGGCTCATAGTTCTGCGAGAGTTTTCACCGTAACTCTGTTACTTTCTCTCTTTGATCTTCTGCTGTTGCTTCATATTCTCTTGCTCTCTCAAGGATCCCTTGAGGATCCTCTTCAGCAGTCAGCACCCTTTCCTGAGCCTCTCGGGCAACTGCCCGGACCTCTTCAAGCTGAAGCTGTAGAGTCTCGAGCTGTTCTCTACAACTAGTTTCATCTTCTGAAGGTTCTGTTGCGCTTGACTTGGTAGTATCTTTCTTAGGTGGCATTTTGTTTTTACAAATAGAGTTCTGTTTCACCTTTATTCTTAACACAGTTTACAAACAACACAAGAGGGTCTTTTCTGCAGTAATGTGTGCAAGTCCAAATCCCACTTCTGACACCATTTGTTGCGGGATTTTTCTTTCTTATCTTCGAGTGAAAAGTCCCTTGTTTTGCGCCTTAGAACATGACAACACAGTTTCAAAAGAAAGACTAAAAGTTTGTAACTATCTTTTAATTATACTTCTTTATACATGTTTATATACAAATATTATTTATTTTATGTTCTCATAACACTATGTTTCACATTTCAACTCAGAGACCTATTCTTACACCGATTCTACACTCCTCTGTTCTAACTTCTCAAGTCAGAAACCCAATGTACACTCTATCTGTTCTAACTTCTCAAGTCAGAAACCCATTGTACACTCCATGTTCTCACTTCTCAAGTCAGAAACCCATTGTACACTCCATGTTCTGCATTGGAATGCTCTGCCTTATATAGGCAAATTTGACGGCCAGACCGCATTTGGTATTTACGGCCTGGCCACAACTTACGGACACAACAATACCACCCAAGCTTTACAACCCTGTTGCTTTGAACACAAATGCAACACACACACAAAATAATGCGGCTACGGCTGCTCTACAGTTACGGCCAGTCTACGGTTACGGCCAGTCTACAGTTACGGCCAATCTACGGTTGCAGCCAATCTACCGTTATGGCCATTCTACGGTTGCGGCCAATCTACGGTTACGGCCGGTCTACGGTTACGGCCAATCTATGGTTGCAGCCAATCTACGGTTGCAGCACCCTATTTTGTTACTACGGCCTCTCTGCCCATCACAGTTACAGTTATGCTACATTTAGACAATATGCATTATCAGGGTGCAACTTTAGTTCAATAGTTTATCTTCAGTGAAATAGCCTGTCATAGCCTATAAATACATTATTCTAAAATAAAACTTTACAACAATATTTTTAAAATCCGCTACAAGCTGTAAGCACAGTCCACTCTGGCAAAGCACATACTTCTTAAGCATGAAAACTTTGATAGGAGTATCAAAATACCAAACAACCCATAAACCAAGACAGGACAAGTTACATACATGCAGTGTGTCTAGCTCATGAGGCTAGTGTGAAGCTGTAGAACTAGGTTTGATTGGTAAGGGGCTTTCAAAGTAACTACATAAAATTTGTTTACGTAACACTAGCCAGGTCGCCCAGCTGAGCCAGCCTCTGTTGTTATGCACCGACTTCTTTTCCCATTGTTTACATATGTACAGATAAATGTAAGTCAATCACTTGCAAATTTTAACACTGGGGGCCGATTTTACAAAGGGACTTAAGTCCAGATTTAGACTTAAATTTAAGACTTTGGTCTTAAATTTTGTCAAGAGAATGTTAAGTCTGTGGTCTTAGACTTAGCGGATTTCACAAAGCAGCTAAGTCCATGAAATTGCTAAGTCAGTGGACTTAAGTCTGGGAGGTAGTGGGCTTAAATTTTGTAAAGAGGTTTTACATATGGCTGCCATAAACTTTTCTCAACTTCAAAATTTGAAATGGCTGTAAATAAAGTAAAACTATACAGAACACCTCACTAAAGTAGTCTTTGGGAAGTTTATATGCGTTAACAAGGTTTTCCATTTCAAAATAGCACTTATCCTTAGATAAAACACATCAAATGAAGGATATAAAAGGTCATGTGACACAGAAAACCACTGTGGTTATTTGATAAGCTTGGACTTAGCTAAGTCACCATTTTGTGAAATCCATTTAAGTCCCAGACCTATCTAAGACCAAAGTCTTAGATTTAAGTCCCTGACTTAGCCAAAAGCTTGGCTTAGTCTAAGTCCCTTTGTGAAATCGGCCCCAGACCTTTAGCTAGGTCTGTGACTTAAATGGACTTCACAAAGGGTGACTTAGCTAAGTCCAGGCTTATCAAATAACCACAGTGGTTTTCTGTTACGTGACATATTATTTCTATTCAAAATATAATATTGGTGACAAATATCCTTCATTCCACTCATTTTATCTATTGGTAAGTGCTGTTTTCAAATGGAAAACCTTGTTATCACATAAAAACTTCCCAAAGACTATATAAAGGGAGGTAGTTTAGATACTTATACTTTATTTACAGTCATTTCCAGTTTTGAAGTGGAGAGAAATTTATGGTGGCCATATTTAAATCTTTGTTTACAAAAGTTAAGCCCACTCCCAGTTCGACTTAACTTTGAGTCCCAAGACTTAGTAAAGGCTAAGAGTTTGCTGCTTTGTGAAATCCTCTAAGTCTAAGACCACGAACTTGGCATGAATTAAAGACAAAAGTCTTAATTTTAAATCTAAGTCCAGACCAGGGGCCGGTTTTACAAAGGGTCTCAGACTTACCCTGGACTTACCAATGTTGATAGACCCTTAACACAATGTCTTCTACAATATGTACTTTCTGGCCGAGCCAGATTTTGTTTATATTCTTAAAATTTTTTTAAAATAGAATGGACATGTTAAACACTTAAATGTACAGTATTGCTTAATAATAATGTACATTTCATTGTGACTTTTCTTCATACTTTGTACATACAATATATGTTAGTACAATGTCACCACATTTGCAAAATATTCATGACCCAGTGTGAGATGCCAGTTGCTAATAACCTATGCTGAATTTGTATCAATTTCCTCCATAATACGTTTTTTGAATGTAAATGTATAATCTTTGCAAAAGGTGTGACAAAAATTCTGTGAGAACTTATTCATGAGTATTCATTGATATTTTGCTTATTTTCTTGTAAGAGTAAAAGAGTTTCAGAGTGAACAAATGACATAGTTTACAAATTTACAGAAAAATAAAATTTTGACCAAAGAAAAGCAGCAGTCAACTTGTAAAATGTTATGAAGACAGGTACAAAGTACTAGGAATTATCAAAGAACATTTTTTCCTGCTATATTTAAGAAAAATAAATCCTTTTTCTTAAGAAACATATTTTTAATGTTATTAAATTACTCTGTGTAAATTCTGTAAACTAACAAGAATTGGTGAGAAGTATAATTTAATTTTGTTACATTATGCACAGTTTCTCTTGTTGCTGTTGTTTATGCTGATTAGGAATCAATATACATGTATGTAAGTCGTGATGTTTTTCAAATTTCCACTACACATGGTAAACTTTATTTATAATTTACATCACTACACAATTTATGTTTGATTCCAGCAATGACGTTGGATGTTTGATTTATCATAGTGACTTTGTCAGTAACAAGTCAAACGCTAAGAGTGCATCTAACTGCATCAAAGGTTCCTTAACGGCCTTTTGAGGAGCAAGTTTGGCATCTAGTCCAGTCTAGTCACCTTTGTGTGTGGGTTTGACTGCTACAAGTGCCTAATACTATGGCCTGTCCAATATAGACATATTCTGAAACTCTGGAACAATGTCAAACACCATAAAATAACAAGTCCAAACAACAGGAAAGGTGTTGCCATGGAGACAGTTTTTGCCAGATGTTGCCAAAAGATTCAATCACATAAAAGTCATAAAGCCAATAAACTCCAATGCAAACTTTAGTTGAAATATGTCAAATAATGCTCCTGTAAATAAGTAGCAAGTGAAGGGTGATTCAGAGAGAAAGCCAAAATAATATGTCCATACCCAGCTGTGTAATATCATATTCAAAAAGAGCATTGGAGATGCCTGAACCCCACAGCCATGAGAAATAGTTTTCAACACCATGAGATACAGAAGAAGTGAAAAAGTTCGAAGATCAGGAGACTTTCATAGTAACCAGTGTCGCCTTGGTACAGGTAAAAATAAAATTTTATCAGAAAAAATGTTGTTTAAGAGAGATAAAATTTTTGTAACGATAAAGTATTCAACAATATGATCATGGCATTAATCACTAAACTACAAATTATAAATCTGTAAAATTTATAAACTGAAGTATAGCCGTCAATGGAAATAGCACAGTTAAGCAAAAAGTACATTTAATAATTAGCTTCAGCAATCCACATATCTTTGTTATAAGAGAAAAAAGTTTTAAATGTGACAGGTCAGTACACACTGGCAGAGCCAAGGTTAAAGTTCACACCATGATGATGCGCACCTACACCTCCTAACCAGTGTCCCTACCAAGTATCAACTTCTTACACCTCACAGGTTCTGAGATATAGCCCAGATAAGATTTTCAGGGTTAAGGTCACAACTGCATGGTCAAGGTCAACTCAAGGTCATAAAATTATGCTAACACCTACAGCCCCTAACCAATGTCCATACAAGCATCAATTCTTACACCTTACAGTTCCCGAGATATAACTCTGACAAGATTTAAAAGGTCAACTCACTGCTGCAAAGTCAAAGGTCAAATCAATGTCACACAATGATGTTGCACACCTACATTCCTAAACCAATGTCCATACCAAATATCAACTACCTATACCTTACGGATGACAAGATATGGCCCAGACATGATTTTAAAGTTACAGTCACTGGAGGGAGGTCAAAGGTCAATTCAGGGTTACCCTATGATGTTGCACATCTACACCCCCAACCAAAGCACCTACCTTCAATCTACAATGCCTCACAGATTCCGAGACATAGCCCATACAAAATTTTAAAGGTCAAGGTCTCAAGAAATTGAGATAATATCTCGAACAAGAGGAGAGTGCCCGTGAACGGGCACTGTGTCAGCTGACTGAATGTTTTGGATTTGTGATGGTGATAATGAGAGGAAAGCATAATTATCAGGGAAAGGGCTGTACAGAAATACAGTAAATGGTAACTGAACAGCATGTTTGAAAGATATTTCGAAGCTGACAGAAGAAAAGGACAAAAAAGTTGTGCCCTGCAAATGGTATTATGAAATAAAGTAACAAGGTAATTGTTTAAGGGTAAAAAGTAGGTTAAAAATATTTAAAGAAATACTATAAATGCAATATCCTCGTTCGACCATGAAGAAGGGGTCCAAAGGTCAAATCTGACCATACCAAAAGATTCCCAGCCAAAGAATTTAGGATGGTTTACCATCCCAAACCTCTCGGACCAATAATAAGTGAGTCATAGGCACTTTTTAAGTTTGGCTATCCTTGTTTGACCTTGAAGGAGGGGATCCAAGGTCAAATCCGACCACACAAAAAAATTCCCAGCCCATGATTTCCTGTAGCTTGTTTACCATCCCAAACTTGTAGGACCAATAATAAGCGAGTTCTAAGCAATTGTAAGTTTGGCTATCCTCAACTGCCCTTGAAGGAGGGGTCCCAGGTCAAATCTGACCACACCAAAAGAATCCCAGCCCATGATATCCTATATGTTGGTTTACCATCCCAAACCTCCAAGACCAATAATACGCGAGTAAAAAGCACTTTAAGTTTGGCTATCTTCGTTTGACCTGGAAGGAGGGGTCTAAGGTCAAATCCGACCACACCAAAAGATTCCCAGCCCATGATTTTCTATAGGTTGGTTTTCCATTCGAAACCTCTAGGACCAATAATAAGTGAGTTATAAGCACTTTTAAGTTTGGCTATCCTCATTTGACCTTGAAGGAGGGGTCCAAGGTGAAATCCGACCACACCAAAAAATTCTCAGCTCATGATTTTCTATAGGTTGGTTTTCATTCCAACCTCTGGGACCAATAATAAGCAAGTTATAAGCACTTTTATGTTTGGCTATCCTCATTTGACCTTGAAGGAGGGTACCAAGGTCAAATCGGACCATATTAACAGATTCCCAGCCCATGATTTCCTACAGGTTGGATACAATGATTTACTCAACAGTGAGAACCTGAAAGAAGCTATTGCTCAGCTATCCCATGACATAGAGGTCTGCAATTTCACTATGTTATAGCTGACCAAAACGTCTGTGAATAACATATTTAACAAAATACTCTAAATGTAATAATTTTCAAGTTACAACTGATTTACTCAAGAGTGAGAACCTCAAAGTAACTATTACTCAGCTATGCAATGAGCTACATGTCTGAATTTTTGCTCTGTTATAGCTGACCTAAAAGTAGCTGAACAACATATTTAAGCAAAATACTGTAAATGCAATAGTTTTCAAGTTACAACTGATTTACTCAATAGTGAGAACCAGAAAATAGCTATTGCTCCGCTATGCCATGAGCTATAGGTCTGTAATTTCACTATGTTATAGCTAACCCAAAAGTAGGTGAACAATATATTTTAACAAAATACTCCAAATGCAATATTTTTCAAGTTATAGCTGATTTACTCAACAGTCAGTGCCTGAGAATAGCTATTGCTCAGTTGTGCCATGAGCTACAGGTCTGTAATTTCACTATGTTATAGCTGACCCAAAAGTAGCTGAATAACATATTTGCACAAATTTCTGTAAAGGCAATAGTTTTCCAATTACAACTGATTTACTCAACAGTGAGAACTTCAAAGTACCTATTACTCAGCTATGCAATGAGCCACAGGTCTGGAACTTCACTATGTTATAGCTGACCCCAAAATAGGTGAATAACATATTGCAACAAAATACTCTAAATGCAATAGTTTTCAAGTTATAAGTGATTTACTCAACAGTGATAACCTAAAAGTAGCTATTACTCAGCTATGCCATGAGCTACAGGTCTGAAATTTTACTATGTTATAGTTGACCCAAATGTAGCTGAATAACATATTTATACTAAATTCTCTAAATGCAATAGTTTTGCAATTACAACTGATTTACTCAATAGTGAGAACCTCAAAGTAGTTATTACTCAGCTATGCAATGAGCTACAGGTCTGAAATTTCACTATGTTATAGCTGACCCAAAAGTAGGTGAACAACATATTTAAGCAAAATACTGTAAATGCAATAGTTTTCAAGTTACAACTGATTTACTCAATAGTGATGACCTAAAAGTAGCTATTACTCAGCCATGCCATGAGCTACAGGTCTGAAATTTTACTATGTTATAGCTGACCCAAAAGTAGCTGAATAACATATTTATACTAAATTCTCTAAATGCAATAGTTTTCAAATTACAAGTGATTTACTCAACATTGAGAACTTCAAAGTAGCTATTACTCAGCTATGCAATGAGTCACAGGTCTGGAACTTCACTATGTTATAGCTGACCCCAAAATAGGTGAATAACATATTGAAACAAAATACTCTAAATGCAATAATTTCCAAGTTATAAGTGATTTACTCAACAGTGATAACCTAAAAGTAGCTATTACACAGCTATGCCATGAGCTACAGGTCTGAAATTTTACTATGTTATAGCTGACCCAAAAGTAGGTGAACAACATATTTAAGCAAAATACTCTAAATGCAATAGTTTTCAAGTTACAACTGATTTACTCAATAGTGATGACCTAAAAGTAGCTATTACTCAGCTATGCCATGAGCTACAGGTCTGAAATTTTACTATGTTATAGTTGACCCAAATGTAGCTGAATAACATATTTATACTAAATTCTCTAAATGCAATAGTTTTGCAATTACAACTGATTTACTCAATAGTGAGAACCTCAAAGTAGTTATTACTCAGCTATGCAATGAGCTACAGGTCTGAAATTTCACTATGTTATAGCTGACCCAAAAGTAGGTGAACAACATATTTAAGCAAAATACTGTAAATGCAATAGTTTTCAAGTTACAACTGATTTACTCAATAGTGATGACCTAAAAGTAGCTATTACTCAGCTATGCCATGAGCTACAGGTCTGAAATTTTACTATGTTATAGCTGACCCAAAAGTAGCTGAATAACATATTTATACTAAATTCTCTAAATGCAATAGTTTTCAAATTACAAGTGATTTACTCAACATTGAGAACTTCAAAGTAGCTATTACTCAGCTATGCAATGAGTCACAGGTCTGGAACTTCACTATGTTATAGCTGACCCCAAAATAGGTGAATAACATATTGAAACAAAATACTCTAAATGCAATAATTTCCAAGTTATAAGTGATTTACTCAACAGTGATAACCTAAAAGTAGCTATTACTCAGCTATGCCATGAGCTACAGGTCTGAAATTTTACTATGTTATAGCTGACCCAAAAGTAGGTGAACAACATATTTAAGCAAAATACTCTAAATGCAATAGTTTTCAAGTTACAACTGATTTACTCAATAGTGATGACCTAAAAGTAGCTATTACTCAGCTATGCCATGAGCTACAGGTCTGAAATTTTACTATGTTATAGTTGACCCAAATGTAGCTGAATAACATATTTATACTAAATTCTCTAAATGCAATAGTTTTGCAATTACAACTGATTTACTCAATAGTGAGAACCTCAAAGTAGTTATTACTCAGCTATGCAATGAGCTACAGGTCTGAAATTTCACTATGTTATAGCTGACCCAAAAGTAGGTGAACAACATATTTAAGCAAAATACTGTAAATGCAATAGTTTTCAAGTTACAACTGATTTACTCAATAGTGATGACCTAAAAGTAGCTATTACTCAGCTATGCCATGAGCTACAGGTCTGAAATTTTACTATGTTATAGCTGACCCAAAAGTAGGTGAACAACATATTTAAGCAAAATACTGTAAATGCAATAGTTTTCAAGTTACAACTGATTTACTCAATAGTGATGACCTAAAAGTAGCTATTACTCAGCTATGCCATGAGCTACAGGTCTGAAATTTTACTATGTTATAGCTGACCCAAAAGTAGCTGAATAACATATTTATACGAAATTCTCTAAATGCAATAGTTTTCCAATTACAACTGATTTACTCAATAGTGGGAACTTCAAAGTAGCTATTACTCAGCTATGCAATGAGCCACAGATCTGAAACTTCACTATGTTATAGCTGATCCCAAAATAGGTGAATAACATATGAAACAAAATACTCTAAATGCAATAATTTCCAAGTTATAAGTGATTTACTCAACAGTGATAACCTAAAAGTAGCTATTACTCAGCTATGCCATGAGCTACAGGTCTGAAATTTTACTATGTTATAGCTGACCCAAAAGTAGGTGAACAACATATTTAAGCAAAATACTCTAAATGCAATAGTTTTCAAGTTAAAACTGATTTACTCAATAGTGATGATCTAAAAGTAGCTATTACTCAGCTATGCCATGAGCTACAGGTCTGAAATTTTACTATGTTATAGTTGACCCAAATGTAGCTGAATAACATATTTATACTAAATTCTCTAAATGCAATAGTTTTGCAATTACAACTGATTTACTCAATAGTGAGAACCTCAAAGTAGTTATTACTCAGCTATGCAATGAGCTACAGGTCTGAAATTTCACTATGTTATAGCTGACCCAAAAGTAGGTGAACAACATATTTAAGCAAAATACTGTAAATGCAATAGTTTTCAAGTTACAACTGATTTACTCAATAGTGATGACCTAAAAGTAGCTATTACTCAGCTATGCCATGAGCTACAGGTCTGAAATTTTACTATGTTATAGCTGACCCAAAAGTAGCTGAATAACATATTTATACGAAATTCTCTAAATGCAATAGTTTTCCAATTACAACTGATTTACTCAATAGTGAGAACTTCAAAGTAGCTATTACTCAGCTATGCAATGAGCCACAGATCTGAAACTTCACTATGTTATAGCTGATCCCAAAATAGGTGAATAACATATTGAAACAAAATACTCTAAATGCAATAATTTCCAAGTTATAAGTGATTTACTCAACAGTGATAACCTAAAAGTAGCTATTACTCAGCTATGCCATGAGCTACAGGTCTGAAATTTTACTATGTTATAGCTGACCCAAAAGTAGGTGAACAACATATTTAAGCAAAATGTTGTAAATGCAATAGTTTTCAAGTTACAACTGATTTACTCAATAGTGATGACCTAAAAGTAGCTATTACTCAGCTATGCCATGAGCTACAGGTCTGAAATTTTACTATGTTATAGCTGACCCAAAAGTAGCTGAATAACATATTTATACGAAATTCTCTAAATGCAATAGTTTTCCAATTACAACTGATTTACTCAATAGTGAGAACTTCAAAGTAGCTATTACTCAGCTATGCAATGAGCCACAGATCTGAAACTTCACTATGTTTTAGCTGATCCCAAAATAGGTGAATAACATATTGAAACAAAATACTCTAAATGCAATAGTTTCCAAGTTATAAGCCATTTACTCAACAGTGATAACCTAAAAGTAGCTATTACTCAGCTATGCCATGAGCTACAGGTCTGAAATTTTACTATGTTATAGCTGACCCAAAAGTAGCTGAATAACATATTTATACAAAATTCTCTAAATGCAATAGTTTTGAAGTTATAAGCGATTTACTCAACAGTGATAACCTAAAAGTAGCTATTACTCAGCTATGCCATGAGCTACAGGTCTAAAATTTTACTATGTTATAGCTGACCCAAAAGTAGCTGAATAACATATTTATACGAAATTCTCTAAATGCAATACTTTTTAAGTTACAAGTGATTCTACTCATGATGGAAGTTACTGAAAAGCCCAAAAGTAGCTATTACTCACTTAGCTATTGAGACAGGCACCCAACTTACTCACCATATTGTAGCTATGAAAAAAGTAGCTGAATAACATATTTTAACAAAATGCTCTAGATGCAACAGTTTTCAAGTTATAAATGATTTTGTGCATGATTTCATGAATGTTAATGCATTAAAAATTATTAAAAAAATTTATTAAAAAAAAAGTAAGACAGATCCAGGTCTCATACTCACACAAGAGAATCTACCTGTGGCCTAGTACATATATGCAAGATATGAGAGAAATCCCTGCAATAGTCACTGAGAAAATTGTGATTAAGTGTTGAAATTTTCACACTTTTGGTGGGGGTACCCCCCTTGTAATGTCTCTAGCAAACAGACGAACAGACAGATTTGCATGCCTTGAACAATTTTTCATCCTCGATAGATAAGGTATCTTTTAAAAAAAACAGCACGTCTCTAGGCCTTGTAGTTTTGGAGGAGAAGTTGTTCACGCGGACGCGTACGCCCACGCCGCAGAGTGACGACATAATGCCAGCTGACTGACAAGTCAGCTGACATAAAAATTGAGATAACATCTCGAAAAATTGACATAATATCTAAAACATTGAGATAAATATCTCAAGAAATTGACATAATATCTAAAAAAATCGACATAATATCTCTAGAAATTGAGATAACTATCTCAAGAAATTGACTTAGTATCTCGAAAAATTGACTAACTATCTCAAAATATTGAGATAGTGTCTCGAAAAATTGAGATAATATCTCGAAAAATTGACATAATATTTAAAAAAAATTGAGATAACTATCTAAAAAAATTGACATAATTATCTCAAGAAATTGACTTAATGTCTCAAGAAATTGAGATAATATCTCAAAAAATTGACTTAGTATCTCAAGAAATTGAGATAACTATCTCAAAAGCTTGACATAATTATCTCAAGAAATTGACTTAATAACTCAAGAAATTGAGATAACTATCTCAAGAAATTGAGATAACTATCTCAAGAAATTGACTTAGTATCTCAAGGAATTGAGATAACTATCTCAAGAAAAATTTTTTTTTACTTGGCCCTAATACTCTTTCGTAGTCAAAGGACAGAATGCAACCAGAAATTTTCATATTTTTAAATGTAAAATACATTTTTATGAAGAAAAATGTATATACTTATATATGAAAACACTTGGGTAAGGTGTGGCTTGGCGTTCGGTGACCGCCACGTACACCATAGAATTTAAAATATGAGGGGAGACCCTCTTTAAACCTATATACTTGCTACCTTTGACCCCTGGTGACCTAATTCATTCTGCCATGCGCAGTAATACAGAAGTAGTTCATTCTTTTTGTGAATAAATATAAATGCTGGAAAAGGTCTTAATAAGCGGGGCAGGCGGGAGGGTGATTTGCTGTTTTCATATGGTAAGTATATACATTTTTCTTCATAAAAATGTATTTTACATTTAAAAATATGAAATTTTATTTCATAAAAATGCAATATACTCTACCATATAAAAACGCTTGGGTTGAATGCCCACATGGAAGGATGGTGGGAAAAAGACAGACTGAGGAAAACCATCCTAAGGTTAAAATTGCAGAGGATAGTTCCTGGTGCAATTGAACTCAAAACCTCTGTGCTGAAGAAATAAGTTTACTGAGTTAAATGAGTAGAATTAACCACTGCAAGAACCCCAGCACTGCTGTCTACACCCTAATAGGTCAGCTCAAAGGAGAGGGCATAAGTATGCCACTGTGCTCAGAATAGGAACATGCCAAGAGGCACTAATAAGCACAGTTCTGAAAATGGAGATGAAGAACAGATTCCCTAAAAGGGAAATGCTACCCCCTTTTTTCTGAAACTAAAAGTTTCAGATGGCCTTAAATTGAGGAATTTAAGTAAAAGAGACAGAAAACTGGCAGAATGGAAACAGAAGTCCACTCCACTTAAGAAATCATAGAGATTCTGAAGAACAACATCTCTGAAGGAAAATAAGTGAAGTGCAAGAATTCCAAAAGGAATCCCCCCCTGATGTGAAGCAGTGGGAAACCACCGAGGAGACCAGAATGAAACCTGGACAAAAACATCATGGGGCTTCACATGTGGAACAGAGATTGAGGGAATAAAGGATAATGTTATCCAAAAAGATATTGTCTGAGCAGCAATATCACCCTGTTGGACTTCAGAAGAAAGACCAAGAAGAAATCATCCGAAGAAAGTCAGAATAGCTAGATAGATAGAATCTTAGGAATCTGACTGTAGAAAAGGAGAGGTCCTCTAAGTCATCCTGATCAAAGACGAAAGTGAGCTCTAAATGAGACTTCCTAGCTCCCTATAAGAACCCAACTACAATTAGTACATGGAGAGAGCTGACCTGTATCCCTATTGTCTGAAAAATAATTCCTAAATAGGAACACACAGCAATAAATGAGACAGTTGAAGTATGGCAGAGTGGCCATGTTTCTCACAAGTTTTTGAAGCAGTTCCACATTGCTTCATAGACAGCTATGGAGGATAAAAATCCTCTAAGACCCCTCCTGTGAAAATTCTTCTTAAAGGTGACTTCAGCCAGAAAGCTTGAAGAAAGGAACTCCATAAATATTAATAACAAAACTCTAGATGAGATTGTTATAGAAGAATAAGAGGAAGAGCTAATGGCTTTCTTAAAGGAGATCTTGAGGCCAAAACTTGGCAATTACCAAGGAAGGCTACAAGAAGAATGATACAGCTCTGAAAGTTGATTAACTACCTGGCCATAGAGAACAAAGAGCTGCAGGAGGGAAGGAGTAAAACAAGTACTCCAGACCAAAACACTCCAGGGCATCTGTTGCCAGAGCCTAAGGATCTAGCACAGGAGGCACATGTAAGAGCAGCTTGTGATTGAATCACATGGCAAAAGGGATCTAAATCAGTTGAGAAGTCTGAGACTACCATCTGAAGATCCAAGAATTGAGAGACAACCTTATAAGAAAGGTGAGATAAGACCTCCAGAGATGGTCTGCCAAGGATTCAAGCACCTGGAACATGAGTAGGTGAAAGAACAGACTTGTTCTTGTAAAAATAATGGCAAAAAGATGCCAAAATTGAAACACATGTCCCAAGAGTGGAAACTCTCTCGATATAAAAGAAAGCACAGACAACAGTGTTACCTGAGACTATCTGAAGTATCCCTTAAAAAAGGACAAGTGAGGAACAAATGTCTTGAGAACAAGACATCTGTGTTGATTGAGGCTGAAAGGATGATCCCTTGATGAAAGGATAATACAGGAACAAATGTCTGAGCAGAAAGGACAGCTATGAGCTCTAGAGCTAATAAACAGATTGGCTGCTGCATCAAAGATGGACCTTATGTGGTCAAAAGAGCACAAAGAACTCCCAAACCCTGAAGTGAAACATCCATGAAAGTAGATGTAAAACCTAGGGAATTAAAGGGAGGTATGCAAAGACATAGTTCCCATGAAAGTACCATCTTAATTGAACCTTCATAGAAGGATCAAAGAATGGACAAAGCAAAGCACCTTTTAAGGAAAATCAAAGTGTCCTGAGATAACACTGAAGAGGTGTCATGTGCAGGCAACCTTGAAGAAGTGGCTTCCAAGTGGAAGCCAGGAGAATTAAAGGTGCCAAGTTGGAGAGGAAATTTAAAGGTGTTCTAAGGCAGAGAAATGGTGAGCTGCTGAATAGACAGAACCTAGTCCCTGTCAGGAACACCTTTAGCCAGGTTAAGAACCTGACCCAGCAAGAAGACCTGTTGTAGGAACAGATTTTAACACTGGTTTTTTAAACACCTGCTAAAACCACTCCAAGTTGAATGTCAACTCTAAGAGAGTTGCCAAATGAGCCTCTGACAACTATTGGCTCTAATGAGCCAATTTATAATCACATGTGCACTGAGATGCCCAACCTCAAAGCCAACTTCCTTACTTCCTTGACTAAGGAAGTAAATCCTGAAATGCTAGTGGCTAGGCCAAAAGGCATTGCCACAAAATGGTACACCCTGCCCAAAAGCAAAACTCTGAGCAAGAGTGAACCAAAGGAGCCAAAGGAGAGAAAGGAGGCAAATTGAGGAAGAGAAGTGGTCCACTAGCCAACTGAGAAAATGATCAACTGATAAGTTGCATCCTGATAGTCTGGAAAACCAGGAAAAGATATAATTCTAATGGTGATTTCCAGAATATCTTTGTCAAGGATAATGACAAAGAACAGCATTCTTCTGTGGAGAAGAGCTGTAGAAGAAATCAGGAAAATGGAATATGAGAGACCACTGGAAGGTGAACCAAGTTCCAGATTGCTGGAAAAAGAAAGGCTGCACCCAAACATTTCAAATGAAATGGAGGAAATCAGTTGACCTCCCACTGGCAAGTGGAGGGATCTGGAAGTAAGAGCCAGTTTGAATAAAACACCAAACACTCTTATCTCCTAAAGGACACCATAATATAGGTTGAGGCTGAGCCTCCACCTGTGGAAGGCATTCCACCATCAGAATGTTGGAACCTGGAAAGGAACCACATCCCTTAAGCACCAAGTTAGAGAGAAGGCTCCCTAGTTGGGAGGAGAAAAGCCTTTATTGGTCTGCCTCAAGAGGCTACAGCAGGAAGCTTAAAAGAGGCCCTTTAGTAAGGGCATAAAGAAAAGCTCCTGCTTATACTGTAAAAGAGAAATCTCTCAAGAGAGATCCACAAAAACAGTATAAAACCCAAATAGGGCCCAATTTACCCTACCAAGTGACTAGGCACAAATGAGGGAAATGGATAAAGAAATCTCTCAAAACAAAGTGCAAAGATGCTGAAAAAGGCCATTGATCAACCAGCTAAAAAGGAGCTGGAAGACCTATTGAAAAGATGTCCAAAGCATGGTTGATGAAAAAAACCACTGAGAACTATTGCCTGGTTAATCAACTTGAATAAGTGATCAACAAAACAGGACTGAAAGAAAAAATCCCACAGTATTAAGGGCCCTAAGGTCCATCTCAGATCTCCCCTAATAGCAGAGGACCTCTGCCTAGGGTAAAGAAGGTCTTAAGAACCCCACCAGGCTAGATCCCAGGTCCGCAAACCTGAGCAAGTCAACCCAGAAAACCCTCTGAAGAGGATTTGTGCCTGGCAAAACTAAGTTTTAGAAGGTAAATTTGGGTAATTACCCAACCTATAAAACTTAGAATGAGAAGATCCCAAAAAGAATGAGTGACAGAAAGTAAGTATCTGGCCTCACAAAGGAACTTCTAAGCCTAGGAAAAGTGGCTGACTTAGAGAAAAATAAGACTGATCAAAAGGAAAGAGCAGTTAAATTTATTCCCTAATTCTGTTGGGCAGGAAGCTTGAAATCTTCTGTGGAGAGGATTGATCGATGAAGTCCTAAGCAACCATATAGTCCAACAGACTGGCACCAAAAATGTTGAAATAGGATCCCCAACATACCCAAAAGGGAAAAGTGCCCATTGATAGTCAGATCTAAGAAAATGGTGAAAATGCAATAAAAAACTATAACAGGATTTTCACCAAGCCCCAAACAAAATTTTCTAGATTTAGAAAATGAATGGAGCTGTGTTTAGGAAGTAGCAAAATCAGTTGGATTCAACTGATAAACTCTTCTTAAGGGACCCTTAGCAAAAATGGTCTTGAGAAGGTAATCCCAGCACCAAAAAGCAGTCTGATTAGGCTGAGCCTTAGGCACAAAAGAGGCCAAAGGACTAGTAGTGGACTGAGAAACCAAATGACCAACTGACATAAAATTGGAATATAGGAAACCAGTAACAGTGAGATGGATCTCCAAAGGTGGAAGACAAAATCCTCCCCAAGAGCCGAAAACCCCCATCCTCCAAAATTGAAGTTGGTGAAAGGCTAAAATGGAGACCCTATAGGTTCAGAATTGAACCCAAAACATTGAAACCAGGATCCGTATCCCAGAAATGTCAAAAATGAAAGGGCCTGAACAAATAATGAACCGTAAATGGAAGGTAGTAAATACTGTAATGTTACGCTATAAAAAATGAGTTAACAATAAAAATAATTACACTTTATGCTCTGAAAGAATAATACTAAAAGAATTATGAAAGGGGAATGCATATACACACCTGGAAATGCTGTAATCACTGAGAAAATGAGTATTTTCTAACACCAATCGGTTGACCTCCATTTTGGATGTGACGTCATTTTTGTGAAATGAATGAAAACCGTAAAAGGGGAATAATAATGCCTGTAGAAGTGCATAAAGGAATTAATTCACCACGGAAATGAATATTTCCAAAGGAAATCCAACATTCTGACACCACATGACCTGATGAGCGATAATACAAACTTAGTAACTACGTGAAAACAATGCACACTCAAATACGGTCAAAATATGCGGTGAAATGAAGAATTTCGTGGAAAGAATGAAGAAAAACCGTAAAAGGGGAATTATAATGCCTGTAGAAGTGCATAAATGAATTAATTCACCAAGGAAATGAATATTTCCAAAGGAAATCTGACATTCTGACACCACGTGACCAGATGAGCGAAAATACCAAAAAACATGCAAAATACGTAAGATATTGCACAAAATAGAAACTAAATTCACCAGAAATCGAAGGAAATGGTAAATAAAAATGGAGGAAAAGTGAATAAAACAGCAAGAAGTACTCACAGAGCTTCAAAAATCGTGTAAATGCAGGTCATTTGAGAGGTAGCAAAATGCCTGTTGATAGTTCAACAGCCACAAAAAGAATGAACTACTTCTGTATTACTGCGCATGGCAGAGTGAATTAGGTCACCAGGGGTCAAAGGTAGCAAGTATATAGGTTTAAAGAGGGTCGCCCCTCATATTTTAAATTCTATGTACGGTGTACATGGCGGTCACCGAACGTCAAGCCACATCTTATCCAAGTGTTTTCATATGGTAGAGTATATTACATTTTTATGAAATTAAAAAGGTTATTTCTAAGGCAAGAATGAGAGTCCCACAGCAAAGAAAGTTAATAACGTAAAAAATGGTAAAAATAATGGCTTGTAAAATACACAATGTAGTTGTCAGTAGTAGTACATAACTATAAGTCATATTAAAAGATATGTAAAATATGCTGCCAATATGTGTATTATCATCAGAAAATCAATATCTTTTTCATCTAAAAATAATAATAGTAATATGCATTTCACTCCTTCTCAGCTAAATTGGACGATTAGAGGCCAAATTGTGGTACAGCAGTGATGGTGATAAAATTCATTCTTATTGTCTCTATTTGGTAACACAGCATGTCGAGCATCTTGCCACAAAATTTTTCCTTGCTATCTGTCACAGATTTTTTGTTAGCGCCGTTTTGTATACATGCGGCCAAATTATTAAAAACTTGCATTGTGAATTACGTTACTTCATGCTGGCTTTACGATTGTTGCAGTAAAAAATTATATAAATGAAATAATAGTCTGCATTTAATTCAGAACTGTTGTAAACTTAATACTAAAACACAGTGAATCAAATATCACTGATCTAACTTAAATGTATTTTTTTCTTAAAAAGATACTGTATGGCTGAAAAAAATCTGTAAAACACAATGTAAGTTACAAAAGTAACTTCATGTCAATGTTGATTACAATGTGGATGCTTCAATTACTGTCTTAAAAGTTATATAAAAATAAAATATAGAACAACAGATTTTTTAAAACATACTGGACAAGAAGCCAACAGTGATAGTACCTTTTATTTTAATGATTTGCAATTTCTATGTTTGGTAACGTAATTCACATGGATTAAGGAAGCAAGTAGAGCAAGGTAAAAACAGTTAAATATAAAATTCTGAAACTATCACTACTTAAAGTGTTATTGAACTGCATGTAAACTCTTTTAAAGCTGTAAATGCATCTTTTGGTGTATTATCTTCAAGCATGGGAATCTTAACTGGATAATATGAACATGAATACCAAATAAGAATGCTTATTTATCAGTGTTTTGCAATAATTACAAAAACGTTTTTTTTAATTTAACTTGTGTAAGAGGGTTATTTTCACAACATAATGTCACATGACATTTTATAACTTTTGTTTAAATTGCATTCCATCTCAGCTGGTTATAAACAACAAGCAGATGTCCATTATGGTAACGTAATTCACTTACTTTGTTTGCAAATGCCAGCACTTTTGCCAAATTGTGTTCTGCGATAATTAAAACAGTGTTTTATTATTCTATTGTGGTGTAGAACACAATCTACAAAAGAGTATTGGGCCCAAGTAAAAAAAAAAAACTTTTTTCAATTTCTTGAGATACCAAGTCAATTTCTTAAGATAGTTATCTCAATTTCTTGAGATATGAAGTCAATTTTTCTAGATATTATGTCAATTTTTTGAGATACTACGTCAATTTCTAGAGATACTTATCTCAATTTCTTGAGATATTAACTCAATTTCTTGAGATACTAAGTCAATTTCTTGAGATACTTATTTCAACTTTTCGAGATATTAACTCAATTTCTTGAGATACTAAGTCAATTTCTTGAGATACTTACCTCAATTTTTCGAGATATTAACTCAATTTCTTGAGATATTAAGTCAATTTCTTGAGACACTTATCTCAATTTTTCGAGATATTAACTCAATTCCTTGAGATACTTTTTTCACTTGGCCCTAATACTCTTCCATAACAATCAGTACACATGTACACTATTCAAATCAATTTTGAATAGTCTTTATTGCACCTACCATTACCTTGTAAGTTATGTTTTCTATAAGATATCACAAATTGTCTCACCATCAAAACACTGACTACAAATGATGGATGTATTTTCTGACACTATCAAAGCCTGGTTCTGTTGGAACAACAGCAAGAAGTTTTCGCATTCCTGGCCCTTTATTGGTTGTAGAGGCAATCAGACAAAAAAACTGGGTCTTCTTCACATTCTGGTTTCAATGCAAAATCATATCTCAGTGAACTTTTAACCATTTTAGTGAAGCACCCCATTCCTAGTCCTTTGTAACTATACAGTATTTGTTGGCCTTCTCCACTTTTCTCCCACACTCCAGAATTGTCTTTGTCCGTGCATCAGTAGTGTAACTACTTGCATCTATTTGATCTAATTTCATTCTTAATAAGCTCTTTGAATTTTTACTCTGGTATTTCTTATTTTATATGTACAGGAAAAATGCATTCATAAGGTTCAAGCAAAACTACAGGTGAACCATAAATTATTGAAATAAATACCCTCCATCTCTCTCACCCTTCCACAAGTTGATTCCATAATGCAATAATTGACTGTAATCAATGAGAGCATAAATATCAAAGAGCAAATTGTTGTCAATAATAAACTACTGAATCATTAACTCATCAATTCTAGACAATTTTATATTAATTATAAGAGCTTATAAACATCAGACTGGCCCAAATTTGAAGTCAAGTAGATGTAACTGATACAAGTGAATCACGTTATTACTTTGTGAATTACATTACTTCATGTTAGATGCAATATTAAAAAAGTGTTCATTGCACACTAATGTTTAATACTGCTCTGGTTGAAAGGTCTATATCTACTCTAATGCTCACATACTTCTGCCATATACCGTGGCAAGATACATAAAAATAATCTATGACATAACAACCTAGCACCTGATAGTTATTTGTAGCAAACGATGTGTGCAACAGAATGCTGATGACACCACTATTATACTGTATGGGACCACAACCTCCCTGCAGGGAACCTTAAATATATTGGAAATTTTTGGAAGTTTATCAGGTTTGAATGTAAATTGTGACAAAACAAAACTCATATGGATTGGAAGTAAAAAAGAGTCCAAAGAAAAACTAAATGTGACTAAGCTGCACTGGGGGGGACTTTCCGTTTACACTACTGGGTCTAGTAAATGTGTTCTAAACTCCTGGAGATTTAGATATTTGACACCATTTGGAAAAATAACAATTCTGAAAACATTAATTTTGTCACAATTTAATCATCTGTTTACATCAGTTGTTATTGAAAAGAAAATTCTGGTAGATATTAACCAGATATTATATGAATACCTTTGGAATGGTAAACCAGATAAAATAAGTAGAAATGATGTTTGTCGAAGCTACCATGCAGGTGGACTGAAAATGATCAATGTTTACAACTTTGAGAAATGCTTAAAACTATCTTGGTTGAAATATATATCAAACGAAAATAAACCCTGGATTCAGTTACTTAAGCACACAGTAGGAAATCTAAGTAGAATTCCAATAGTTGGAGGTGACTGGCATTGTTGCATGAGGAAGGACTTGAATCCATTCTGGAAAACTGTATTTGAATATTGGAGTCAGTTCTGTGTGTGTCAACATGTGAAAACAAATGAAGATATATAATGTCTTCCAGCATTGGGTTCAATCCTAATATTGCAAAACACATTTTATTTTTTCCAGATTGGTGTAAAAATGGTATTTATGTTATAGCAGATATTATAGATGAAGAAGGTAATGTGTGCAGCTTGGACAAATTAAGGTGAAGATATGGTTTTCATATTAACTTTCTTTATTATATTAGTGTAAGGAAATCTGTTAAAAAATTTATTGGGGATAATAAGATTGACAATAACTTCCAATTGATACGACCATACGTACCTTTTCATATGAAAGTATTCTTAACTTCAAACAAAATTCGTAGGGGCCACGGTGGCAGAGTGGTAACACTCTCGCCTCCCACCTCTGCGGCCAGGGTTCGATCCCCGTCATGGCCGTAAGTGGGAAAGCTGGTAGTTTCTTGCCGTTGGTCGGCAGTTTACAGTACAGAACTATATGTACTGGTTTCCTCTGCCCTTCCAACTACCCGTCGTGATATGACCTGTACAGTGTTGAAAGCGACGTAAAACCCAAATAAACAAAATAAACAAACAAAATTCGTAAAAGTTTGTACACAAAGTTTGACCAAATTAACACCAGTCGTGTAAAAATAGAAAGAAAGTGGAGTTTGGAACTGAATCTAGAATGCACTACTGCTATGTGGAAATTAATTTATAAGAGCTGTTTTCAGTCAGTCAATGACAATACTTATAAATGGTTCCAGTATAGAATCATACATAGGATAATTGGTACAAAGAAATATTTGAAAAAGATTAAACAAAGTGATTGTGACCAGTGTAGACTTTGTGGGGAGTGTGAAGAAACCTCCTTACATTTATTTTCTGAATGTTACAAAGTACAAAACCTTTGGGAAAACATTAATAATTGGATTGAATTAAAAATTGGATCAAAAATCATTCTCAATAACACTGTGAAAACCTTAGGTTATTATATTCTAGATGAACATTTCTGGCCATTAAATTTTGTATTACTGATAACAAGGCATTGCATTTTCAACTGTGCCCGGAATGGTCATAATTTCAATATTTACCAGCTTCAGAAAATAATTAAATCAAAATATGAAGATCAAAAGATGTTACAAACAATAGAAAATTGTGGCAAAAACTTTGAAAGAAAGTGATTTATGATGGCATTTGAAGATGTTTTTTTCTTTCCCTGTTTTGCCTTTTCCTACTGTAATATTTCAGTTATGTTTTGTTGTTGAAACAAAAAATAGTTTCACAAAAATGTAGACTGCATTATGTAACACAATGAGTTGGATGTATTTGTATTATGTAATTGAATAAATAAAATATTTTCAGCAAAAAAAAAAACAAAAAAAAATCATATACTTCTGATATATAGTCTTCTTGTCATCCTCACATCTTGAGGAAGTTCATAATGACTGGTAACGTAATTCACATGAGAAAATACAGAATTCTACTTTTTGGTACTTCCTTAGGAATTGCTTGTAATTGTAGTCTTCTGCTAAAATATCACTTTCACATTCTGAAAATCCATGTATTCAGGAATTATTTGCACTAAAACGCCAGACTTTTAGGATTACCAAATGTGAAAAAAAATTAAGTGTTTATAATGGTAACGTAATTCACAAGAATATTTTGGACATTTTCAAATTTGGCAAAAAAATTATATTTTGTTGATGTCTTTTAAAAGAACTTTTGATGTTTGCATAGTGGAGATTAACTGGAAGCTAAGTAGTATTGACTTAACCCCAGTTAACCACATTAAAGACAAAAAAATGTTATTGGAATTTTATTACCCAGGCTTTGAACACTGTGTTTTGGGGCCATTTTCATACTTTAGTGGTAAATTTCAATAATAAAAGTACATGAAATCCATAACAAACCATATATGACCAGATTCGTCTTTGCTTAAACTATATAAATAGATGAAAAAAAATTAAAATAAGTTAACTGACAGCCAGATATGTGTCTGAGACACCTTATTTTCATAATTGTCCCATTTAACTGAGAATGGGTGATTTATCTTTTCATTTATGACATGTAGCGCATTGTCAATACAAATGTACAAAGACCATAATATTTTACTCAAGCAAACGAGATCCATCCACCAATCATATAACTCGAAGCACATTGTGAAAACTAGTTTTAAAACTAGTTTCCTATAACCTCTACATACATTCCAAAGCTATAATCACAACAATAAAAGAGATAATAAGGTATAAGTGAAACTCTGACCCATTTTGGGTCATACAATTGACCTTGACGAGAAGGAGGTAAAAAGTCATATCATTAGGTCAGAAATGTCCTGAAGAATAATTCAATAAATTTTATACTTTTTAATCAATATTTTTATAGATACAATGCAAAATACAAGAAATTCAACTTTTGTGACCCCAATCTGACCTTCAAGGGAGGGGTAGATTTGATAGACTCTTTGGAATCCCAGTACTTGGTTTTCCATTCCAAAGCTCCGATTGCAATAATAAAAAAGACATTAAGCAATAAGTGAAAACATGACTCTTTTAGGGTCACAAAATTAATCTTGAAAGGCAAGGAAGAAAAAAATATCTCACTAGAATTAAATAGTCCTGAGGAATAATTCAATAAGTTTTATTGGGTTTCAGGCAATAATTTGAAGATAAACTGCTGAAAACAAGAAATTCGACTTTATGATCCTAGTGTTACTTTAAAGGAGGGTGGGGCCATATTTGATGGACTCTTTGAAATTACCGGCCTTGGTTTTCCATTACCTCTTTATACATATCCCAGTTCTAATTGTAATAATAGGGGCCACGGTGGTGCAGTGGTAGCACACTGACCTCCCACCTCTAAGATCAGTTGTTCAAACCCCAGACCTTATGTGGGAAAGTTGGTAGTGGCTTACTGATGGTCGGCAATTTACAGTACAGAATCTTGACGAAGTGTATGTCCCAGTTTCCTTTGCCCCCAAACTACCCATCTTGATATGACCTGCACAGTGTTAAAAGTGACATAAAACCCCAAATAAATAAATAATTGCAATAATAAAAGATAGTAGTAAAATTCAGGAAGAAATTTCATTTAGGATCATAAAATTGGCCTTGAAGCGCAAGAAGGGAGTATATAGCCGTATCACTAGGTTTGAATAGGCATGAAGAATAATTCAATTATGTTTTATAGGATTTCAGGCAGTATTTTGCAGATACACTACAAAAGAAATTCAATTTTACAACCCAAGATTGACCTTGAGGAGGAGGGCTGGGGTAGGCTGGGTATGTATCCAAAATTAAAACAGATATTTGGCATTTTACCAATCTCTTCTGCCTGCATACAGTATAACACAGACACCTGACTTAGCTGCATTTAAGGTAACCTTAACATGATGTAAGTTTTGAAGCTGTAAACCCAATTTTCATGGTTCAATTACATAGAACCTGTGTAATTTTAAAGGTCATAGGAAACATTTTTCAAAAAAATTGTGAAGTTAACTTAATTCAGTAGACAAACCACCTATAAGAATGAAAATGTGGTTTATTTTAATAAATATATGGTGCAAGAGCCACAAAAGCATTAGAAAAAATAAATATCATGAAGTGGAGTAAAAAGCTGACATATTGTTTTTCTCATAGTAGATGATTCATTACGTCACAGGTTCATAACGAAGTTCTGTTAGTTGGAGATATAATGTATATACATGTATTTACAAACTGAAGGAAGATAACATGTTTCTTTGCCAGAAAAAACTCACTAGCCTTTGTTTTTTTCAAGTTTTACCTAATTTTTAATCACTAACACTTCTAACAAACACAGATATACCATAAGTAGGCTTGTCTTGGAATGCAGAAAGGGTAAACATCTGTATGAGATATTGCCTCCTCCCATTTTCCTCCAGGTTTTTAAACTGTGATGGGAAAGTAGCCTTTCACAAGTTAAACATTTACATAAAACTAAGAATCTGTTGACACATTCAAAAGTTGTCATTAAAATGTACTGGATACTGTGTTTTGGCTTTAACTACTGGTACTTCTATCAAGAAAGGTATGATGTAAAGTGAAATCAAAATATACAATTTGTTTTCATTTGCATAAATCATTTATAAAAGCATACTGTTGTAGTCAAATTTATTGAATTTATTCTGAAAGAATCCTTAAAGTTCTAACTTTTATATTATCAGTTCATGAAATATTTAAGTATGTAATGGGTTTTCCTTAAGATATATAGTAGTTCAGTACTTCTTGACCTTAAGTTCGGATAATTTTGAGTTTTGGAAACTAGCTGGTAACATTTTCTTCTCAATTTAAGCCTTTGTTGAGACCAAGAAAAAGGAACTGTGTTTGGGGGATCAACATTATACAATGTAGATAGCTAGACACATTATGTATACTATGCAAGCAGCATTGTTTACAGTTTTGGTGGGAAAGTTCTGAACTAATTTGGGGAACATATATGATTATCCTTGCTTAGGCCCAGTTCTAAAGACATTTATGATGTATTTACTTCATCTCCTAGCAATAATTAGTTTTCAAAATTGAAAAAAGAACTATCAAAACTCATCTCAAGTTGAACCTGGTTGACTGCATTGTTTTGTGATTTTTATCCAACTTGCTTAATACATTTCTAAATAATTTTTTATCTGAAACAAATACGAAAGAAGTTCTGAAGGCTATTTCAGAAACTTGCTGTGGCAGAATGATGTCTTATAAACAAATAAAATTCATAAAAACAGATAATGCAATCTTTTAAATATATATGTATGTATTAAAAGGCTTGCGAAAATGATAGTTTGTTTACATTGTCATGAACCTGTGACGTCAAGGCTAGTACTTTTTACGGGAGTTGTCATTGAAAAATAATGGCGACAGTTGTGAAAATCTTGAAAAAATAGCCAGAAAGTGACTGAATATACCATGCAACCTTGTTCAGACAGTTCATTTTTACAGACAGTTCATTTTTACAGACAGTTCATTTTTACAGAAATTGAACTTTCATATGTATATGTAATTATTGATGAATAATCTGAAAATTCTTCCTATGACCTTTAAGTTCTATTTGGACTTTTATAGTATTCATTCTCTCCTTTTCAAAGAGGGCTCTAAGACACAACAGAACCAAGACAGTCAATCATTTTTAGTATCCAGGGACAGAAAAGACCTCAAACACCACAGAGAACGCCAGGTGATGATTAAGACTAGGGTGGGTATGCCTTGGTGTACTGGTAGGTTTTAACCTGCTTTCTGAAAGAGGCTAGGGAGGGGGGGTCACAAAAATCTTATCAGAAAGAGCATTCCAAAAAGCGGGGGGGGGGGGCATCAAAAGCAAAACTATAACCCAACTGTTTGACAGATGTATGAAGAGTGGCAGCATTTTGGAAAGACCAGAAAATTACTACCACTCTCACTTCACCTGGTACTATATCAAAAAGACCTTCCGTCTTTATCAAAAACCTCTTTACCCAAGCTGGTTGAGCGTATAGTTACTGCACAATTAAGGTCTTGCATCTACTCAAATGATCTTGGTAACACTTTTGACTCTGCATACAAAGCTGGACACTCAACGGAAACTGCCCTGTTGTGTATTCAGAATGAGAGACACATGTCATTGCCTAAGGGGATGCCCTCAGCCCTGTTTTGCACACTTTGTCTCTGGTGCTTCCAGATTTTTTCATATCACTCCAACCTTAAAGTCTCTTCACTGGCTTCCTGTTAAGCAACAAGTAATCTTTAAAATCCTGGTACTCATACACAAGTACCTTACCACTCGCAAGCTAAAATACTTTGCCCCATTTTTGTCTTTGTGTATGTTATAGTGAATTTGTGTTATCAGGGAATTCATGAATTCCCTGAACATTTTAGGGAATTTGCGAAATCCCTAAATGTACCAGGGAATTTGTGAATTTCTTAAAATATCTACTGACTTTATGAAATCCCTAAAACTTTGTTTTTTTCTTCTTTTTTGGGGGGGGCAGGGGGGAATTTGTGAAATTACATTTATTTGTAATAAACTAAAGGTTTTGTATAAACTAATGGGATTTTATGACAAACAGTTTGAGTATTAAAATGATTTTGTGTGTCATGCACAGTAACTCTGACAGTTTTTTTTTTTTTTTTTTTTTTTTTTTTTTTTTTTTTGTTGTTGTTGTTGTTAAAGTCTTTACTACTGATCAACTTTAGGAAAGTTGTGAAATGATGTTTTTGCAAATATATTTTGTTTTACTTAGTTTAGGTTTCGTATAAACTAACATGATTTTAAGTTATCTTTTTAGTTTTTTATAATATTTTTGTGTGGTACACAAAAAACATCATGTCACAGTAATGACTGATTCTTATTGAAGTCTAAATTTGAATGTATTTCCTTTTTTGCCTTTAAAATTTAACTGTAATTAAAAAGTATTTTTAATAGTAATACTATATCTTTCTTGAAGCATTAGTATTTCGTTTATGTTCTGTACTATTACAATTACTTTTTACAATTTGAATTGATGCATCAAAATAAATTATATGAATATAACAAACACTAAATCTATCAATAATTGTAACACTTTCATATTTTAATTGCAATTTTGTACTTTTATGTCTTAAAACTTGTTGACCGCAATCTTGTTTTATCCACAACCGAGAGAGGCAGAATATTGTATTTGATTAATAGGTTTACAATAAGAGATTACAATCTAGATTATAATTAGCAAGAACTGCAGAGAGAATAGATGTCATCATATTGGTTCAGATCAGGCTGATTAATGAAAACTGGAAAGTACTTATTTTATTTGAGGTAGCTGGTACTGGAAATCAAAAGCACCAATTTAAGGGCATGTAATCCTGAGTAGTTTAAGGTTAACATAGATTAAAGGTTTCATTCTTAAATATAGTAAAAAATAAATGTTACAATTCCTAGGTCCTGAAGAAGAATCATAAATTATGTGCATTAACTTTTTCTATTTTATAAGTGTTAGCAGAGCAAAATATATTCAGGGATTTCATGTAATCCCTAGCTAAAATTTCAAGGATTTCACAAATTTACCAGAAATTTTAGGGAATTCGTGAATACCCTGATTACACACAGTCACTGTAACACATACAAGATGTTTCTCCATGTTCCTTTTTACAGCTCCTCAGTTCATAAAGCTAAAGTTCATTTCAACAATTCTAATTCTAATAGCACTTTTACCTAAAACTGAGTCCAAAATGCTTTCGAGACTTGAAAACTGAAGCAAAGTAGGGAACCTCAAGAAATATGCCATCAGATTGACTTCAATGAGTGTTATATGCACTATGTCTAGGAATGAGGAAGGGTTCAAAGTATTTGGGGTTACCACTGTGTAGGAACTTACATACAAGCATGGCAGTCTTAAAGATAGAACGGTACTTAATTGGCAATCAATATAGTGCTTTTCTAACTGGAGTGATGTGTAAATACTTTGTGGTGTTGGCAATAATTCTGGCAAAGCTGTTCTGAACAGATTGAAGTTTGCGCAGATCCAGAGCTGAGAGACCTCTGAACAGAGAGTTACAGTAATCAAGATGACTACCGACCAGAGCATTGGCAGTCATAAGAGCAGCTTCATGTGTCAGATGTCCTCGGAGTCGATTAAGATCCTGGACATGAGCAAAACAAGCCTTGCAGACCTATATAACATGGGAAGAGAATGAAAAATCTGAATCAAACTAGACACCAAGGTTCCTAATTGCATCTATTGGTGATATAAGATTGCCAAGTATATTGACTGGGAAGGAGTGATTAAGTTTTTTATGCTGAGACTTTGAACAAATCACAATGAATTTGGTCTTATCAGGATTTAGCTTGAGCTTATTTGTAGAGAGCCATCTCTTAACATCTTCAAGGCAGTGTGACAGCTTATCAAGGGCCGAGGCAACATTTTAATGTCTGAGATGCACATACAATTGTGTCGTCAGCGTAAAACTGGAAACTAATACCAGGATGATTCTGTATGACTTTACTCAGCGGAGTAGTATAGAGTGAAAAAAGGATTGGCCCCAGGACAGAGCCTTGAGGCACACCATACAATAACTTTTTGGCATCAGATAAAATTGACCCACTCTTAATGCACTGAACATGGTCTGAGAGATAAGACTTGAACCAATGGAGGGCAACCCCACCAACACCAAACCAGGAGCTAAGAGAATCAAGCAACATATCATGATCAATAGTGTCAAACACTGCTGATTGATCCAAGAGAACGACAGCAGTAGCCTCACCTTTAGCTTCTCATATCATTAAAACCTCATCAAAAGCCAGTCAAAATCTGACTTAAAAACAAACAGATCCTTCCTTGAATCTGTGCTACATCAATAAAGGTGAAAACCACTCCATCCTGTGAGTGTGCAGTTCATAATAGTGTGTAAAATGGAGTGAAATTATTATGTAATCCTTCAATTATAGGGTCAGCAGTCAAAAAAAACAATATATATTTATTCTTTATACATGATCTAAAGACTCTTCTATCAAATCAAATTTGAATATACTGTGATCACACACAAATAACACTCTTATAAATAAACAAAATTGTCTATTGTGTACTTATTTTACTCTGCTATTTCATTAATGGTGGGCCAAACCCTGTAAAATTTGCTGAAGGAAAGGTTTGTCTAATTTCTTTGACAACACAAGATGGTAGGACTACTCAGCTTTTCTTTCCAAGCCAGTCCCAACAAAATCTCACAAACTGACGATATGCAGTTTACCTGTATCTCCTGAAATGTAACAAACTTGAAAATTTTAATTACATAAATGTAGCTTTTATAAGCAAAAAGCTTACCCTGTGGAACTGAATGCTATCTTGGGAGGCTGGGGCTAACGTACAAGAAAAATGGTCATTTAGTAGTGGCCTGATGCCTTTAGTGCTGAAAGTGATGAAATGCCGTGATATCTCCATCTTTCTAGTAATTTTTACCCATACAATTATGTTGCGATTATACAACACCATTGGTGACATTAGAAATTTTCTGATTTCATTCCACATGTATGCAGATGACTCTCAGTTGTATCGAGGAAGATCAACTAACTGCCATTTCACAGCTTCAAAATTATATATTTGAGATAAGCAACTGGATGAACAGGCACAAATTGAAATTAAACGAGGATAAGACTGAATTCTTGATAGCTGGAACATCTCATCAGCATGCAAAAGTAATGATTAACTCTCTAAGTGTCAGTGGTGCAATTATACCAGCCAGCCCATGTGTTAAAAACCTTGGTGTCATCACTGACAGTGAACTTACACTAAGTGATCAAGTGACCTACATCTGCAAGTCCTGCTATCATTATTTGAGGAATTATTACCATCTGACCATATTTAACTGTATCATCAGCCAAGACCATCCTTCATTCTGTTATCTCTGCAAAACTGGATTATTGCATCTCTCTCTTCATTGACATCCTAAAGTCTTTAATCACAAAGCTACAACGTGTCCAAAATGCTGCTGCTAGGATTGTCTTGAATTTGAAAAAATATGACTCCATAACACCTCACCACATGAAACTGCATTGGCTACCTGTTCAACAACGTATCATCTACAAACTGAATCTGATTGTGTTCAAAGCATTGAAAGGTGATACCCCTGATTACATTCAATCCTTGCTTTCATTAAACCAACCACCAAGACCACTATGATCAAGCGACAAAATGTACAAACTAGAAGAGCATCGGTGGAAACTTTAAAGCAATGGTTTCAAATCTTTCTTTGTCGCTGCACCTCGCTATTAGAATAGCCTCCCTGATGACATCCAAAACATCAACCTGGACTTTAAACAATTTAAAAAAGACTCAAAACATTTCTGTTTAAAAGTGCTTTTTTACTGGAGAAGCACACTGATTAGTCGAGTAGTAGTGACTAGAATTGCGCTATATAAGATCTAACTATTATTATTATTACCCCCTCAGCTGTAATACAGCAGGGAGGCAGAGAGGGACTCTCTTCAGTTCCACATGGTAAGCTTGTAGCTTATAAAAGCTACATTTAAGTAATTAAACTTTTCAATTTTATTCACTACAATAGCTTACCATGTGGAACTGAATGCTGAATCCAACTGTTAGGTGGTGGGATTACAGACAAGACTGGCGGTAATCTTAAATCTTGTTTTAAATATACCAGTCTCTGGATGTCTGCATTTATAATGGAGAAGTGCAGCCATGCTCACTTTATATGGTTCAATATCCCTTAGGGTTTCACTACTGAATGACAAGGCCTAGGTTTGTAATCTCAATTATTGCCACTAAAGATAATATAAAAGCTGATAATGAGATTATGGGGTCACTTGAGAATACATAACACATCATACATACTAAATACTGTTAAAATAAAACCAAGATAAAAACCCTTACCAAACATCCTGAAGAGGTGGCAGTACGCCCCCCTCTTTTCTTTCCAAGGATGATTAGTCTCAGGGGAAGGGTCTAGGACTTGTTGAGCTGCTACTACTACTAAGGTCTTTTAGGTAAAAAATTGTAAATATGTTGTGAGCTTTCCAGTGACAAGGTTGCATGATTTGGTCCACCGAAACCCCATCATAAAAGGCCTTACATGCTGCAAAGGCCCTAATGTCATGAGCTTTAATTTGACCAAGTCTAGTACTATTGGTCTGCTTGTTTGTAACATAGTAGGATAGTTGTGTTAACCAAGAAGAGAGTGTAGCAGGTCTGATGTCTCAGGTGTGACCTTTCTGAAGGAAATAAACAGCAGGGATTGAGCCCCTCTCAGGTCTTTGGTTTGATCCAGGTAATACCTCAGGGACCTTACCAGATACAGGGTCCTGTCTTCTTTGAATTGTCTATCGATGATGGTAGTCAAAGCAGGGATAGTCACCGGAGACATACTTTGAGAACCTTCTCTTGCTAGTTGGTTTTTGGCTATAAAATCTGAAGAGGGAAAGAGTGCTACCTATTCCCATTGGCCTAAATTAGACACTTTGTTTGTAACACAGGCATGAATTTCGCTGCGGCAGTTGCCAGAGACCAAGGCTAGAAAGAAAGCATTTTTGAGAATGAGATGTTTGAGGTCTGTGTCTTTCATAGGCTCAAAGGGAGCTTTGTTAGCTCATTAAGTACAACAGAAAGGTTCCACTTAGGAAGATTCCTGGAACTATTGGGACAATCCCTGTGAGAGCTGGCAAGTAACCTGTGAAGGTCAGAGCTCTCCAAAATATGGATGCTTGTTTGGCCCAAGAAGTTAACAAAGGCTGTCTATAATCATCAATGGTTGAGGGGCGCCTGTTTAAGTCTTGATACAGGTACATGAAAAAGTTTGAGACTTGTTTCACAGAGGGAGTGAAGTCCACCTAATTTTCTCTGCGCCATTTTTCAAATAGGGCCCGCTTTGACCGGTATATGGTCCTTGATGATCTTGATCTTTGAAGGGCAGCAATTCTCTCTGCCACTTCCATAGAGAAGCCTTGTTCTTGAAGTTGACCACTCCTAGACACCAGGCGTGGAGGTTCAACTGTTTGGGTTGTTGTGGAACACTTGAATGTGGGACTGTTTGAGAAGTGTTGTTGACACTGGAAACTGGAGTGGGATCTCTGTTGAAAGCTGCACTTGGTCCCAAAACCAGGGCATCCCTGGCCAGCCTAGGGTTATTAGAATGATGAGGCAAACTGCATTGCCTGATTTTTTTTGATCACCCTCTGGAGGAGAGCTGTGGGAGGGTAAGCATCAGCAGTGAGACCAGTCCAGTTTATGTTCAGAGTATCTATGTCCAAGCATGTCGGTCTGGGACTGGAGATACATACAAAGGAATGTTGAGGTTCAGATGAGTTTCAAATAGATCTACATGAGTGGTGAACTTTTGGCAGATCTGTTTGAACACCTGCCAATCCAGGGACCATTCTGTTGATTTGACTTGGTTCAACCTTTACAGTAGGTCAGCCATCACATTTAGGCACCTTAGAATGTGCCTGGCTTTTAAATTTATTTGTTAATGATGGCACCAGGTCACAATTTTCACAGGAGAGAACATATCTCTGCTGAGTGGGTTCCTGCTCATTTGTTTTTGTAGGCTACTACTGTTGGGTTGTCTGTAGCAACCAATACTGTTTAATTTGGACACGGGTCCTTGAACCTTTTCAGGTCCAAAGATACTGCCTTCATCTCTAAAACATTTATGTGAGGCCTTTTTGCCCTGCCTGACCACAGACCTTTTCTAGAGACTTGCTCTAAGTGAGCACCCCAACCTTCTTTTGAGGCGTCTGTAAAGATTTGGATATTGTGGCCTTTGGGATGAAGGTCTGCTCCATCACATTTACAGGGTTTTGCCCATCATTCTAGGTGAGCTGAAATGGCATCTGACCAAGGAAGGAGACTGTCCAGTGACTGAGGAAATTGCCAGTGCTCTTTGAGATGAAACTGAAAGGGCCTCATGTGAAGACTACCCTAAGGGACCATCTGCTCTGTTGAGGTGAGCAACCCACTTTGTGACATCAAACATCTTGCACTCAAAACATGCTTTGACTTCAAGCGTAGGATCAAATCCTGAAGTTTGAGCCATCTCTCGAGTTGGTTTTACAAGGTCTGAATCTAGGTGGTATTCATAGCCCATAAATGCAACACACCAGAGTGGGTTTTAGTTCGGACTTCTCTTGATTGATCATCCACCTTAAGGACTGTTAGGTCTACCACTGTCTGAGTATTCACTTGGGTCCTCTGAGGATGGGGTCCTGACAAGCCAATCGTCAAGATATTTTTTATCTTGTTTATTTTGTCCTTCACAAAAGTTAACAGTTTCTTACACAAAATAATTCAAAACCTGTTACAGTATCTAGAAGAGAAAGAAGAGTAATAATTGGGTCAGCAAATCCTTAACAAAAAGTATATTTATGGTTTTTAAACATTGCTCTTGGTAAAAGGTAAACAGTGGGTCGATGTGTTATTGTTTTCCTGTCAAAGCAGTCAAAACTTTTTGAAATGTTTTAATCAGAAATTTTGAATCATTTTTTATTAATATAATTCACTTCTACATTCTTATTTAGGAATCTCATAAATGCTGTCTGTTATATATCGTATTTCCAGTATTTTGTCAAAAAGATGAACTGCTTTGTCAGTAAAATTAATAGATTCATCACACACTTAACACATTTCTTTTCACAAGGAATTCCTACCATTACCTCCAATACAGCTAAGCTACAAGTTTGATTTAAAAAACAATTGCTCAACTGTCTTAAACTTTCCTAAACTAATGCAGATTCCTTGCAGTATTAAAAATAATATTCAATGGTATCCATTTCACTGCAAAATGGACAAGTAGGATCATCTCCAATATTCCCAATATTGAGATTACAATTGCATGCAAAATATCCATGAACTATTTGATATTGTAGACTATGCAATTTGATATTTTTGGTAACCAAGGATGGTAAAGATTAAATAGATTTCCAGTCTAACACTAAGCATAGGGTAACATTCTACCCACTTCATTTCTGCTGATAGAGCACTGTGCTTATACGCAAGACTTTCAAAAATTGTTTTATATTTATCGTAAGATGACTGATATCCGCATTTTTTAAACATGATCCTTTATCTCCTTTCAACTTTCTTTTCCATTCAGTGGGAATAGAAGATATTAATGAATTATAGTGCAAAATTGATAAATTGCAGTTATATTTTGCTTCAAGCTCTTCTTTGGTTTTGAATCTGGAGGAAATTAATAAATCATTAATTCTGGTTATTTTTGTCTTCACAATTTTGCTTTCCATTTTGCTTTTAAGGTAACAATGTTTTAATTTTTTCATCTAAGAGCCTCTTAATCCACATTGTTTTTAGTGAGGTAACCATATTTTTACAATGTATCATCTTAATACCACCCATCTCTATACTATTTATAACCACACTCTTCTTTTTACCTTCTGCCCTTACCCCATCAAATTCAAAGCACATACTATCTATTTCATCAATAAAAGATTCTGGGACATAGACCATGCTACAAAAGTTGATTATCTGGCTGATCACAAGGATTTTTTAAAAAGTTACTTTCCCCAAAAGACCAGATATTCAATATTTTCCTAATTGTATTAACTTTTTTTGAACAACTTAAATTGAATATCTCATATTCATCGGCAACTGAACCAAATGCCTAAGTTTTTAAAATTACCTCTGTTCCATTTAATACCTCAAATATTATCACAGTCCTCCACTGGGTTTAAGAGTATTGTTTCAGTTTTATTTTTATTAATTTTTAGGCCTGAGCATGATATAAATTTTTCCAATAAATCAAAAGCATTTTATAAGTGATTTAATGTCTTGTGTGAAAAGTGTGGTATCATCTGCAAGCTGACTTATCTTAGACTTATTTTTTTCTATATGATAATACCTTTTATTGAGTTTTTATTTCTAACACCAATAGCAAGCAGTTCTACTACAACAATAAATAATAGTGAACTAAGGCAGCAGCCTTGTCTTATGCCTCTTTCCAATCTAAAGAAATTAGATGATTTACAATTGTTTGTCAAACAACTTTCTATGTTGCTGTATAGTATTTTGACCCAAGATATGAATGAATCACCAAAGTTAAAAGCCTTTAAACATTTTACTAAAAAGGACCAAAATCTATTTGTGTAACATAAGCACTTTTGTTATACGATTTACAATATGTCAAAATATCTGCAGTTTTTCTGATGTTTTCACCTATGAAACATCCTGCTAATTATCCAACTTGGTCTGGATTTATGATATTCTTTAAGATTACTTGTAGTCAAGTTGCCAAAGCTTTTGTTACGATTTTATAATCGACATTTATTAGACTAACCAGTTTTTTAGCATCACAAATCTTTTCCCTTTTCAGGAATTAATGTAATTATTCCTCTTTTTTGGTCGTATGAAAGTTCCTTATTTTGGAAGGCAAATGGATAACTCTTGCACACAAAGTATTTTATGTTTTTCCAGAAAAATTTGTAAAATTCAGCTGGAAAATTCTGCTCTGGATCAAATTGTGGCCACATTAGCTTTTTCTATATAAATGCTTTCCAGTTCTTGCTTTATGTCAAAATATTTTAACAGTTTCAGAAGATGAGGTTGTGCCCAATATTTCTTCAATCTCATGTAATTTTTCCTGCAGTTTAGATTCTCGTCTATTCCTCTTTGCTCTGAAAGCTGCATATGAAATATTGATACCTCTTAATTTACATTTAATAACATCCCAGAGCAATGATTTATTATCAAAAGTTTGTTCTAAATCGTCAAATTCAGACAATTGCAAATTTATTTTGTCCACATATCCCTTGTCTTTATGAAGTTCAACGTTGAATTTCCAAAAACCTTTCCCTCTCTGCCACTTTTCAGAATTTTCAATAAAACTGATTTGCACCAAACTGTGATCTGATAGTATTCCAGGTAATACTTTGCATTTTATATTTTGATATTGAAGATGTTTTGATATTAAAAAAATCGTCAAAATTGTCAAGATATTGCTGAAGTCTGACTCCTCTTGCAAGGGCCATCAGCTTCACTTCTTTAACAGTTGTTGTAAAGACTGTGAGGCTGTGGCTAGGCTGAACAGGAGGGAGATGAACTGGAAAACCTGTGACCTGTGGCAAAACCTTAGGTACTTCCTTGAGTTTGGGTGGATGGGGATGTGAATTTAGGCGTCTGACAAGTCTATCAACGACACCCGTTCCCCTGGAATCAGAGAGGCCTTGATGGATTCTGATGTTTCCATTTCAAAACTTTGTATGGCTAGGAATGTATTGAGCCTGCTTAAGTCTATCCTATGCCTCCAATTTTGGCGAGGCTTGGGGACTAGAAACAGGCGACTGTAAAACCCAAGAGATCTTACATTTTCTACCCTTTCTGTAGTGTTCTTTGACAGAAGAGACTGGGTACAAGAAACCAGAGCTAGATCTTTTGATGGGCCTTGTTTCCTGAGTGAATTAGGGGAGCACTGGTTAATTTTTGCTTTTTGATGAATGGTAGAGCGTAACCATTGATAATAATGCTTAACATGTTGATTGAGCATTTTTCTGTTTGCCAGTGTCTTCTGAAAGAACAGAGGCGACCACCTACTGGTGTACTGAGATGGGCTAAGGAGTCATTGGAGGAAGGGGTTTCCACGCCCTTGTCCCCTTGGTTGAAGTCAGAAATGACCTATGGAGTCTCTGTTACTGGATTTCCACTGCCTGGGGAAAATGATTGGTTACTTCTTGGAATGGATTGTCCCCCATAGAGGCGCTTCCTGTAGGAGCCTCTTTTCTTATTGCGGTGGGGCCACGAAAGGGCTGATTTTTATAGGGTCCAAAACCTTGAGTGTTTTTAGGGGCGACTTTTTTTGAGGAACTCTTCTCCCTCGACTAGTTGTGAAAGGACAAAGGTCAAAGTTGGGGTTTTACGTCCCGTTCAACAGCCAGGGTCATATTGGGACAGGTCCTCAGAATTGCCACTTGTGGGACTCGAACCCACAGAGGTGACAGCCTATGATTAGATGCCAAACTTGCTAACCACTAGGCCACTGAGGACCTCTAGTTGTGAAAGGAACAAAGGAGTGGACAAAATGGGGAGCTCCTAAGTTCCTTACGTCTAGTATCTCCCAGATGAGACTGGATATGTGTCATTTTAGCCTTACGTCTGATGAGCACAGAATTACCCATAGTATACATCTCCCTCTTGAGAATGTTGTATAGGGCCCTACTTTGACAGGCTAAGGCTCTCTGTTGAATAAGAATTATCTTATTCGGGATGTCTATGTAGTCACAGGTTTTCTCATAACCATTTCAGACTACTTCTTCAGGATTGGCACCCTCTAAGACCAGAGTTTTAATTCTTTTGACAGAAGCTTTAATACGGTCGACATTTTTCCATGGTCAGGTTGCACTCAGATGTGACCTTGGTAAAAGCAGCCAAAAAGTTAAGAGTACAGAGGTTTTGCCTTGCCTGATGCTCAAAATCTTTGACTACCTGCAGGGGGACCAAGCTCATGGGTGCCCCAGAGGGTTTTTAGGGAGATTCAGAATTTTGCAAAATCTGCATTCAATTCCTGTAATTTGTCCTCAAAGCTGGGTTGACCCAATTTGTACCACTTTGAAGTGGAAGGAGGGTTTTTTTATAAACTTGGAAGACCTTTTCAAATTTATCTAGAGCTTCCTTGAGTTTAGGAGCAACTGGGACCATAGTTAAGGGGCTCCTTGGCCTAAACTCCTGTTGCCCGGTGACGTCATTGAGACCATAATTGTTTATTTGGGGTTTTACATCGCTTTCAACACTGTACAGGTCATATCATGACGGGTAGTTGGAAGGGCAGAGGAAACCAGTACATAGAGTTCGCTAGGAGACCATAATTGTGGTAGAGGACATATGCATATTGTCCCTAGGGTCACGGAGTTTTAAAATCTGCTTAAAAGTTTCATTGTACTTGGTATATTGTGATTGGAAGTCAGATATATCTACTTTGGTGTAAAAAAAGGGGTCGGGGTCAACATTTAATTGGTTCAATAGTTCAATATAAATACTTATCACAAGAAAAAAAAAGCCCAACACCTACACCACCCCAAACATGAAATAAATACCCCATGGTGATACACATAACAACAGAAGGCCGCATAGAAAAAAATGGATAAATTCACTACAAATATGGCCAATAATCTGCCCATTTATAGCTTATAATCCATGGGATTGCTTTAAATCTGTAATAAAAATAAAACACTGACACCATCCCTAGAGTTAAGATAGCCACAATGCAACAAACAGACAAACCCAATACCAAACATAACTCCCAACTAACACACTGACGAACAAATTTGCAAACACAACTCACCGCAAACAACAGATAAACTATACGGGATAACTATTTCCGATAACTATTTCGGTAGTTATATTTTGTAAATTTTGTGGAAGTAGAATAAAATATAAAAATTTTTATTTTGAGACTTGCATCAAATGAAAAACTTTTAGTTTGTGTTATTTCTTCAAAAACACAAGAAAAATGTTACTGAAATTGGGGTGTAGCTTTAAAAATGTATCCAGTAGTCCTTGAGGTAATCCCTCTGTCTTTTGGCTTCTCTAGCAGGGTTTCTGTATGGACCACCACCAGCAGCGCAACCAATTAATGGACAATCACCAGGCACATCATCATCATCATCATCTCCAGGCTCTTGACCACCATGTTGACCATGATACTGGCTTCTCAGTATGTTGTGCAGAACCACACAGGTAAAGACCACTTCCCTGACTGTTTCTGGGGGTAGTGCAATAGTGGTCAACATCACTCTGAATCTTGAGACCAGGATGCCAAAAGCATTTTCAATAACTCTCCTGCCCCTTGATATTCTGTAGTTGGCAATCCTTTCCTCTCTGGTTAACATCCTTCTGCCATAGGGTTTCATGAGCCAGGTCTTCAGGGCAAACGCATCATCGACCAGAATGAAGTAGGGGACATCTCTACCACCCTGGGTTATAGGTGCTGGGTCAGGGAAGCCTATCCTGCCATCATCAATCTTCCTCTTCAGCTGACAGGCATTAAATATCTGGGCATCTGAGCAAGATCCAGCTGTACCCGCATCAACCCATCTGAACTTGTACTGTCCATCTACCAAGGCCAACATTACTATTGAAAAAAATCCCTTGTAGTTGTGGTACAGGGCTCCAGTGTTCTTGGGTTTCTTCAGGGCCACATGCTTTCCATCAAGGGCTCCCAGGGCATGTGGAACATTCCACCTGATCCTGAACTCCTTTTCCAGTTCTTTCCACTCATCTGGAGTAGTAGGACATCCGAGGTACTCTCTGGTGAACTCATCCTAGATGGCCCTGCAGACCTCTGGTAGAAATTTGGGAGATGGTGGATCTGCCAACCCTGAACTGACAGGACGATGTGTATGACTCTCCAGTGGCCAAATATCTGATGGTGAGGGCTAACTTCTCCCCAACACTGATTGAAGCTCTGTAGTTGGTGGCCTGCTTGGCTAGACGTGGTTCCAGTCTGGGGTCATCCTCATGTAATTGGTGAATCCTGGAATATCTGTGGCGTACAGTTCAGCCATAATGTTGTGGTAGGCCCCCCTCTCCTCTCTCTGTAGTAGCCATGGTCTGACCCACACGTGCCTTCTTATAGGTCTCTGCCTGGCTGGTGGGGGTAGTGGTGGAGGTGTTGCTGGTGGTGGTGGTTGCTGTGGTCGACGTAGAAATAGCAAATACAATAGTATGTGTAACTGAATAAAAACCAAAAAAGCCCTAAGTTGTTGCTGAAGCTGTTTTCCATTAAAAGGTGGCATCCTGCTGTCTGCCTAAAAAGTAATGATGATTACATCGCGGAATTTACATAAATATCCAGAAAATTGCAAATTTAATAAGTAAATTAAATTTTTATAAGTTAATACCCTATCCAATGGACAATTGCTTTCCCGGTCTGCGCGACCGGTCCCGCCAAACGTCAGAAAAAGACGTCCTGTATATAATACTGGCAGGGCCGGCCAGGAGAGTGCATTCGTCAGGTGCCGCATCATACTTCCTTTTCCTGTTTAGATAACGTGACGTCATAGCACCTTTTTCGTGTCTAGTCCTAGTACGACCCCTAGTAAGCTGATAGTGGGGCCGATTGGATGGGCCTTGCCTGTTCATTGGATAGGGTATTAACTTATAGAAATTTAATTTACTTATTAAATTTGCAATTTTATTGCGTTAATAGATCCTATCCAATGGACAACTGCTGAATAACTATCACTTGGTAGGCGCGTAAGCAGCTAGGGACTTAAGTGAACTCATAATAAAAACAAACTGAGCAGGCCCATTTGATCTAGGGTCAGAGAACCCCGAGAGGTCAAGGTCGGCTACCAATTAACCGGTTAACCGGGAGTCTACCGACGTTGCCCCCCCTTTTTTTCTTTCCCTCACAGGGTTGATCTGAGAAGGGAAAGAGAGAGAGAGAGAGAAGGGCTGAGTTCAGTCCCAGAAGAAATAAACTTCCCAAGGGAAGCAAGTCACAGTTTTTTTTTGTTTTTTTTTAAACATGTGTACATTTCAACATATTTACACTATGTACATATCTAACATATTTACAATATGTACATATTTACATATATATACAACATCTCCTCACCTCTGGGCCTGGTGGTGCACCTGTTGGGCAGCCACTACAGGTCCCAGGTGAAAAAGCTCTGAGTCAGCCCAGGCAACATCCTTCAAACAAGAGGAGAGTGCCCGTGAACGGGCACTGTGTCAGCTGACTGAGTGTTTTTGATTTGTGAAGGTGATTAGAGGACAGAATAATTTCGGGGGCAGTGTCTAGGCATTGGCCCAGTCAGTCCTTGCTCCAACCTTAATATAAACCTTTGGGTACCAGTCTAAAGAAAAATAAAAATGGGAAAGGGGTCATCAGGGGTTTCACCCTGTAAATCAGGGAGATTTTTGAACTGATTGGCTAGTGGAATTTTCCTGGCATTTTCCCACCAAATTCTAGGGACAGATTCATTATTCCACAAGAACTGGAACAGTCAAGGACTTTTTTGCACCTCCAAGTGACGTGTTGCAAGGGGCAATAAATGAAAACCCAATATGTCAACAGAGGTTGTTGTTTGATATTAGCAATGTTGACAACGACAAGTTCATGAATTCAATCATTTATAATGACCAAAACAATGTGTCCAGGCCCACACAGTGTCTTGCATATGACCTCTGGAGTGCTCAATCCAAGGTCAAGTTTGGTTTCATACCCCTAACAGATCCCATAATGCCAAGTCGTGCGGACACCTCGCAGATTAAATGTCGGGATCCAATAGAGTTGCACAATGAGGTAAAGAAGTACGACCTTCCAAATTATTTGGGGGCGCGTATCCCTGTCGAGTCACAGTTGAACATTCACGCGTGGGAGTCGTTGTTGGAAGGATATTGGGACAAACAGCTCTTAGAATGTTTGAAATTCGGATTCCCCTTGGGATTCAATAGAACGTGTCCTTTAAGCCACGACAAAAATAATCACAAATCAGCAGTACTGTTCCCTGAACATGTCGAAAAATACATTGAAGATGAACAAAAATTTGGGGCTATAATTGGTCCATTCCAGAAATCCCCAATCGAAAATCTTCATTACTCACCTTTCATGACAAGGCACAAACCCAACTCAGATAACAGGAGGGTGATTTTGGATCTAAGCTGGCCCAGGGGTGCGTCTGTCAATGCTGGTGTGGAAAAAAATGGTTACATGGGGTCGGAATTCAAATTGACATTCCTTACTATCGATGATTTGACACAGGAGCTTGTAAAGATTGGTAGAGGGGCTCATATCTTCAAAGTGGATGTTAGTAGGGCGTTCAGGCACTTAAATGTAGACCCTCGCGACTACGACCTCCTAGGCGTCAACTGGGGCGTCACGTTCATTGATACTAGAATTCCGTTCGGGAGTCGACACGGAAGTCAGTTCTTCCAGAGAACCAGCGACGCGGTGCGTCACGTCATGCGTTTGCGTGACGTCAACGTCATAAATTATATTGACAACTTCCTGGGATATGGGACGCCAAGCGTCGCCAAAAATTCTTTTGACGCATTGATTGACGTCATGACGCAACTAGGTCTGACTATAAGTGAGAGTAAATTGGTTGAACCCACCACCAAGGCAGTTTGTCTCGGTATACTCGTGGATACCGTACAAGGAACCGTAGCGATTCCCCCTGAGAAGTTGGAAGTTGTTAAGCAAATGGTCAATGACTGGAGAGGTAGAAAATGGTGCACGAAACGTCAGTTACAGTCGCTTCTTGGTACACTACTGTATGTACATAAATGCGTCAAACCAGCCAGGTATTTCCTAAACAGGATGCTGTCGACGTTGCGTAGCGTCAGCAACCCAGCCAGGGTTGACTTAGATCAAGACTTTCAGAGGGACCTTCGATGGTTCCACAGTTTCTTACCCAAGTACAATGGCATGCCAATGTATAGTCACACCAAATCCAAATCGATTCTAGAACTTGACGCTTGCTTGACGGGTCTTGGGGGCAGATGGGGCAATATGGTATACCATTTACCCATAGAACGCGACTTTGCGAATTTAGACATTGTCCATTTGGAAATGGTGAATATTGTCATGGCCTTGCGTTTGTTTGCTCGTCTCTGGGCTGGTACCCGAATTTTAGTCAAATGTGATAATGAAGCAGTGGTCAAGGTATTGAAGGCTGGCAAGGCCAGAGACCCTTTTTTGGCCACATGTGCGAGAAATGTGTGGTATCTGTCAGCTTTGGCAGACATAGATTTACAGTATGAACACATATTGGGAAGAAACAATACAGTGGCAGATTTGTTATCTAGGTGGCAGCTAATACCTAATAACATGGTCCAACTCCACCAGTTTATTCCTAATCCAGTGTGGCTTCCCATTAGCATTAACATGCTGGAAGTCGATTACAATATCTAATACAGTTATTCTAGATACTATGCTTTGTATTTTCAGATAATGAAGCTTTGACAGAATATGCCAGAAGGGCCTCAGTACGTGCAAAGTCAGCTTTTCGACCTAGAACTGTCAAATGTTATGACATGTTGTTTAGATCCTTTGTGGCTTTTTGCTTGTTTACCAAGGTCAAGTTATCAAAAGTATCAGTGTCGACTGCATTATCGTACCTAGAATTTTTGGTCGAGAATGAAGTATCAGTCAACATGGTGAAAAACCATATTTCTGCCATTAGGGCTATGTCCATTGTATTTGGATTGCAATACAAGTCATGGGATCACCCCAGAATTACTTATTTTGTGAAGGCATTAAAATTGCATAGGCCTATGGCCATTACAAAGAGGAATATCATAGATGTCGCTACATTAAAACGTATGGTGGCCTTATGTCAGAGGTTCCCCAATGCAGAAGTTTACAAAGCGATTTTCTTGGCTGCATTCTTCGGGTTCTTTCGCTTGTCCAACCTTGCCCCACATTCGATAGCGGAATTTGATTGTACCAGACATTTTACTGAGGGGGATATTTTCTTTCAACACAATGAGGTGCACCTTCTTCTGAAATGGTCAAAGACAATCCAATTTAGAGATGAATGTAGACTAGTAACGCTTCCTAAGTTGGGGGCTTCACCAATATGTCCTTATGGGGCTTTAAAAACAATTATGGCCCTATATAAACCGGGTGCAAATTCTCCACTCTTTCAGATTAGAGTAGCTACAGGATGGCAAGTACTGACAGACACTCGAGTCAGAAAAAATTTGGCAACAATCAATCGATTATTAAATCTTCCATCCAACTACTATACATTTCACACCTTCAGGTGCTCAGGTGCTTCATTGGCCTATGATTTGGACATTCCAGTCAAAGAAATAAAAGAACATGGCACCTGGGCATCTGACTGCGTTTGGCGATATATTCGACCGACTGCTGCTGCAGGAAAGCAAGTTTCGCGAGTCTTCAAAAGAACGCTTCATGTGGATAGCCAGTAATGATATATTGCTCCTACGTCTACGATGGCTTGGGGTTTGGGGAATCTCATAGATATTGCAAGTTATAAGGTTTTTGGTGAAGTTCACAGTAACTGGATCCATGTAGTATAATTTGGTACCAAAGAGATTACAAAGTAACTTTGGTGCTTAACACAGTAGATACATTCACATTGGATCAAATTTGATGACCTTGCTTTTCAAAACTTTGACCTTCAGAGGTCAACACGTCAGATAACAATTGTGACCTTACAGGTCAAATTAATAAGTAGTGGGCAGTGACCTATGGGGTCACAGGATGACCTTGAGCAAGGTCAAATTAGGGTCAAAACCTTTGACCTTCAGAGGTCAAAATTTCCGTGTAAAGGTCAGCAGGTGACCTTTCAGCAAGGTCACAACTCTTGTTCAGTCTAGTCAACAAGTGAAGATTTGTTTTAAGGATTATATTTTATATTTGGGTTTTATATTATGTAATTTTACCATTGGAAATGTAAATATTCTTAGTTGTCAGTCTGTGTAAACCTCTTATATATTCATGTTATTGTATAATAAACTTTTAAATCCTCTGTTGTTATTTGTTGGAGTTGGGGACTGATCAGGAAAAGGGCTGTACAGAAATACAGTAAATGGTAACTGAACAGCAAGTTCGAAAGAAATTCCGAAGCTGACAGAAGAAAAGGATAAAAAAGTTGTGCCCTGTAAATGGTATTATGAAGGAAAATAAAAGGTAATTGTTTAAGTGTAAAAAATAGGTTAAAACATATTTAAAGAAATACTACAAATGCAATATCCTCGTTGGACCTTGAAGAAGGGGTCCAAGGTCAAAGTTGGGGTTTAACGTCCCGTTCAACAGCCAGGGTCATATTGGGACAGGTCCTCAGCATTGCCACTTGTGGGACGGGTCCAAGGTCAAATCTAACCACACAAATACATTCCCAGCTCATGATTTCCTATGGTTTACCATTCCAAACCTCTAGGACCAATTATAAATGAGTTATAAGCACTTTTAAGCTTGGCTGTCCTCATTTGACCTTGAAGGAGGGGTCCAAAGGTCAAATCTGACCATACCAAAAGATTCCGAGCCAATGATTTCCCTATGGGATGGTTTACCATCCCAAATCTCTGTCACCAATAATAAGCGAGTTGTAGCCACTTTCAATTTTCCCTATCCTCATTTGACCTTGAAGGAGGGTTCCAAGGTCAAATCGGACCATATCAACAGATTCACAGCCCATGATTTCCTGTCTGTTTACCATCCCAAACCTCTGGAACCAATAATAAGCGAGTTATAAGCACTTTTAAGTTTGGCTATCCTTGTTTGACCTTGAAGGAGGGGTCATTGAAGGTCAAATCTGACCACACCAAAAGATTCCCACCCCATGATTTCCTACAGGTTGGTTTATCATCCCAAACCTCTAGGATCAATAATAAGGGAGATATAAGCACTTTTCATGACTGACAAAAAACACCTGTGGCGGCCATCTTGTTTCTCAAAATGAGGCCAAAAATATTCCCAGACAACATTTTATGGTTATTAATATATACTGCAAACTTAAGAAAGCTAGCTATAACATTTTTTTTCATCAGAGCAGTAATGGTGAAATCTCTCTCTACACACTGCGGCTATCCAGTGGATACAATGATTTACTCAACAGTGAGAACCTGAAAGTAGCTATTGCTCAGCTGTGCCATGACATAGAGGTCTGCAATTTCACTAAGTTATAGCTGTGAATAACATATTTAACAAATTACTCTAAATGTAATAGTTTTCAAGTTACAACTGATTTACTCAACAGTGAGAACCTCAAAGGAACTATTACTCAGCTATGCAATGAGCTACATGTCTGAAATTTTACTATGTTATAGCTAACCCAAAAGTAGGTGAACAACATATTTAAGCAAACTACTGTAAATGCAATAGTTTTCAAGCTACAACTGATTTACTCAATAGTAAGAACCTGAAAATAGCTATTGCTCCGCTATGCCATGAGCTATAGGTCTGTAATTTCACTATGTTATAGCTGACCCAAAAGTAGGTGAACAATATATTTTAACAAAATACTCCAAATGCAATATTTTTCAAGTTATAGCTGATTTACTCAACAGTCAGTACCTGAGAATAGCTATTGCTCAGTTGTGCCATGAGCTATAGGTCTATAATTTCACTATGTTATAGCTGACCCAAAAGTAGCTGAATAACATATTTGCACAAATTTCTGTAAATGCAATAGTTTTCCAATTATAACTGATTTACTCAACAGTGAGAACTTCAAAGTAGCTATTACTCAGCTATGAAATGAGCCACAGGTCTGAAACTTCACTATGTTATAGCTGACCCCAAAATAGGTGAATAACATATTGAAACAAAATACTCTAAATGCAATAGTTTTCAAGTTATAAGTGATTTACTCAACAGTGATAACCTAAAAGTAGCTATTACTCAGCTATGCCATGAGCTACAGGTCTGAAATTTTACTATGTTATAGTTGGCCCAAAAGTAGCTGAATAACATATTTATACGAAATTCTCTAAATGCAATAGTTTTTAAGTTACAAGTGATTTTACTCATAATGAAAGTTACTGAAAAGCCCAAAAGTAGCTATTACTCACTTAGCTATTGAGACAGACACCCAACTTACTCACCATATTGTAGCTATGAAAAAAGTAGCTGAATAACATATTTTAACAAAATGCTCTAAATGCAACACTTTTGAAGTTATAAGTGATTTAGTGCATGATTTCATTAATTTTAATGCATTAAAAATTATTAAAAAAATTTATTAAAAAAAAAGTAAGACAGATCCAGGTCTCATACTCACACAAGAGAATCTACCTCTGGCCTAGTACATATATGCAAGATATGAGAGAAATCCCTGCAATAGTCACTGAGAAAATTGTGATAAAAAGTTGAAATTTTCACACTTTTGGTGGGGGTACCCCCCTTGTAATGTCTCTAGCAAACAGACGAACAGACAGATTTGCATGCCTTGAACAATTTTTCATCCTCGATAGATAAGGTATCTTTTAAAAAAAACAGCATGTCTCTAGGCCTTGTAGTTTTGGAGAAGAAGTTGTTCACGCGGACGCGGACGTGTACGCCCACGCCGCAGAGTGATGACAAGTCAGCTGACATAATAAAACTGAGTGAAGGTGTTGTGCGATTTCCAGTGGCAGGCTGACAAGATCTGCTCTAAGGAGATCCCTGACTGGAAGGCCTTAGAGGCAGCAAAGGCCCTAAAATCATGGGCCTTAACCTGATGCAAGGAGAGAGCCTCCTGGTCAGAGAGCTCATGACATAGGATCACTGTCTGTTTGATCCATTAGGAGATGGTGGCAGGTGAGGTGTCTTTGTCAAAACCTTTCTTGAAGGAGACAAAGACCAACTCCTTATTCTGCCTAAGGTCTGAAGTCCTGTCCAAGAAGTAGCACAGGGCTCTAACTGGACAAAGGGACCTGTCACCCTTGAGTGACTTATCCAGAGAGGGCTGGAATGACCACTGGTGCCACACTATCTGGACCCTCCTTAGCCAGCTGATTCTTGGATAGGAAGCTGGGTGAGGGATACAAGGACACCTTAGACCAGTCTGACTGGTGTCTGATGTTCTCATGTAACCAAGCATGGATCTCACTCCTGCATTTGCCAGAACCTAAGGCCAGTAAGAAAACAGTCTTGATGGTCAAATGCTTCAAAGAGGCCTTTTTTAGGGGTTCAAGGGGAGCCTTTGTCAGCTGGTGAAGAACCAGGGAAAGGTTCCAGGAGGGGATGCCCCTCCTGCCCTTGGGTCTGCCTCTATGGAAACTACCCAGGAGACGAGTGAGGTTCTCATCCTTGCTGACATTAATGGTTGAATTGCCCAGTTTGTCAGCAATGGCTGATCTGTAGCCATCAATAGTGCCTGGTTGTAACTTCTTGTCCTGAAACAAGTGCAGGAAGAAGTCAGCAATGGCTTTCAGAGGTGGTGCCCTGAAGGCCACCTGATTACTGATGCACCACTTTGTAAAAATGGTCCACTTTGCCTCATAGACAGATCTGGTTGATCCTCTTTGAGGAGCCTCAATTCGTGCTGCCACTGCCTCAGAGAAACCTTGCTCCTTGATTGCTGAGGCTCTAGGAGCCAGGCATGTAGGTTCAGATTTGACAGGTTCCTGTGAAGGACCTGGTTGAATGGCTGAGACACCAAGTTTGGTATGTTGGGCAGACACAGTGGGATTTGGCTGGACATTGCCACTAGATCCCAGAACCAGGGCATGTTGGGCCACCCTGGGGCAATCAGTATTATTCTATTGCAAGGGTAGTCCTGTAGCTTCTCCACCACTTTGCCCAAGATGGCTGCTGGTGGAAAGGCGTATGGGTCCAGGTCCTCCCAGGAGAGGCTGAGTGCATCCACTGCCCATGCCTGGGGGTCTGGGACCGGTGACACAAACTGTGGCAGTTTGTTGTTGAACCTGGTGGCAAACAGGTCCACTTCGGGCTGGTGCCACCGGGAGCATATAGCTTGGAACACTTCTGGATGAAGTGACCACTCTGTTTAAATGGTCTGGCCAAGTCTGGATGCGACGTGCCCCGAGGGTTACTTACTGTCTGGTACACCAGGACAGTATTCTCCACAGTAGGGCACACAGGGAGCCCGATTTCATCCCCCCCTCTTTGTTGATATAGGCAACCACTGTTGTGTTGTCTGTAGCTATCAGTACTGTCTTGTAGCAGAGGGTTCGAAACTCTTTTAGAGCTAGAAATACTGCTGTTAGGTCCAGGACCGGTCTCCACCGGTTGTTGGGTTTGGGTACCAAAAATAGCCGGTTGTAAAAACCCAGTGAGTTTTGATTTTCTACCGGTTCGACTGCATTCTTATCACCTGATACAGTGCCTCTAAAAGGAAGGACTTCTTGGCTGAGTTGTGGTAGTTACTTATTACAGTCGGTGACCTTGTCAAGTTGGGTCTGAACCGGAAGGGGAGGGTGTAGCCCTCCCTCAGTGTGGTGACTACTTTTGGACTCAACCCCAGAGCTTCCCATTTCTCCCAACACTGGTGTAACCTTGCCCCTACAGGAGGATCTATGCATGTGGGGCATTGGTGACAAGATTTACAGAACTCAAGTGACCTACACAAGAAACATCTTTCACATATTTTATTTCTGTGTACATTTGACATGCATTGGGATTTACACCTTTCCTTTGTGGCAACCCAGTGACAATATGAACATTTGCAACACAAAAGTCTACATTCAAATTTAAAGTCACTTTGCTGTTCCCGGCTACTACTGGTGCTGGGTTCAAGTCTCCCTGACCGGTAACATATACAGAGTTCTGACCGGTCACAGAATTTACACAGTGATTGTCATTTATAAGAGTTGGAACCCTTAGCCAGCTTCTGGGAGAATGTGGAGGCTTTGCCACGACTTTTCCTTGAATGCTGCTTGTCTTTGATCTGTTTCCAAGCAGGGAGGTTCTTCCTGTCGTGATGGCCAGTCGACTTGTCACTTGCAGCATAAGGGTGGAAGCGACCTTGATGTCGGTGTGATGTACCAGACGAACGCCTCTCCTCACTTCTACTGATTTCCTCTTCAGCCTTGGTGATAAGCTGGTCCGGGAACAGTGCGTTGAGGTGTACCGGAGACGTTCTCAGGGCGTTCACAGTATCTTGCTTCACTCCAGCATGTAGATAGTCAAGGTAACTATCCCTGCGGGCCAGAGTGAAGTTAGCCATGTTTATAAAGACACCCTCAGATAAGTCCTGCATCATTCTGGCCATGGCTTGAGAGATTGACCAGTTGAAAGTGGTCAAGTATAGTTCATTCACAGCCTGTTTCATCTTCTCTGATGACTTGCCCTTGCTTTCCAGAAGTAGGGTTTTAAGCTGAGAGGATATGGCGTCTTGAACCCTAGTCAAACACCTTGACAAACCAGCAGCCTGATTGCACATTATTGTCTGTTCATGTGCTGCTCTCTCCCAACGCCTGAGTAGGTCCTCACTGAAGGCCCGGGAGGGTGGGGCAGCAGGAAGATTTCTGCGTGCAACCCTGCTGAAGGAATGGTTGAGTTTGGCAGGATCCGGTGACCAGGTGCGTACTGTAGAGCTCTCACTTTCCTTCTCAGCATGCATCCCATACCACCTGGACGACCTGGGAGGCTTGATAAATTGATCTCTGAGGAGGCCAGCATTGTCAGTATTCCTGGTGGGATACCCTTTTGTAATGGTGAGGTTGAGTTTGGACATCTTCCTACACAACCAGTCGTCCACCGGAAGTTTCACTGAGACTTTACCGGTTGGCTGAACACGTGCACCGGCAAAGGGGTTGTCATCTGCAGCAGAGGACACAGTTTGAAACTCGGATCTTATGCGAGTTCATGAAGCTTCTCACACCTCTCATAGTCTCTCTATAATTGGCCTCCTCAGTAGGTTCCTGGTCAGCCTCATCCCTGGGGACAGTTCCGGTGGATCTCATCATCCAGGGAACCGGCAACACTGAGCTGGTCAGCTGCTTCACTATCAGATGCTGCACTCAGATCTCCCTCACCGGTGGGCTGAACATCAGGGACTCAACCCGGGGCCTGAACAGGCTGGGTTGCTGTCCCGGCACAGGGAGCCTCAAGACACTGGGTGGCTGTCTGCATCTCATCTACTGCTTCCCTGGTGGCCTGATCAAGGCAGGGACCGGAAATCTCTGCAGCCTGACTGCTGGTGGTGGCACCAGGGTCAAAAAATGGCTTCTGGTTGGTAGTCACATCTGAAGCTGGTTTCACAACCGGTTCAACCGGTACTGTGAAAGTCTTGGCCAACAGCATCGCCTCCAGCCTGGAAAACCTCTCTGCCCATTTATCATCTAGCTGCTTCAGGTCATCAGCTGAAGGTCTGCTACTGGAAGATCTCTTCTTACTACGTTTCATCTTCTTCGTAGTAGGGGTTGACTGAGGCTGTGAAGCCTTGACCTTCTCAACTTTACCCAGCACACTCACATGTGCAGGGTCCACTAGAGTGGGAGTAGAGGAGGACGCAGTCACCTTGTTCTCTTTTTGATCTCTGTAGGTGGGTGTTGATAATTGCTGGATCTGTACAGGGGTAAACCCTTTGCAGACATCACATTCTTTCTTGAGGACGCAAGGGTCGTCACCCACCCCCTTATCTCGACAATGTGCACACTTGGAGTGGGAGTCAAACCCAGCCATAGCGTGACCGCAGGAACCTCGTCTCTGTCCTGGGAAAGACATAGTTGTAGATAACACTGTAGAATTTCTTTAAAGTTGAAATAAAATGGATGTGTTCGGTGTAGAACAAAAAATTCACTTGTCACCTGGCGAATGCACTCTCCTGGCCGGTCCTGCCGGTATTATATACAGGACGTATTTTTCTGACGTTTGGCAGGGCCGGTCGCGCTGACCGGTAAAGTAATTGTCCATTGGATAGGATGTATTAACGCAATAAAATCCAGTTTTTCTGCAAAACAAGAATCGGCCATCATGGTCTGGGGAAGACTGAGGGGACCTGAGGACGCCTGAGGAAGCCGGGACTTAATCGGGGTTAGTTGGGGCTTAGTCCCAGGAGGCCTGAGCCGTCCTGGGACCCAGTCGGTATGTCTACGACTAGATCGTGGTTCAAACCGACCAGAAAAAGGGCTTAATCGGTTCTTAGTCGCAGGCCAGTCAGGGACTGTCTGGGGCCTCCTGGGGTCTCCTCAGGCTTCCTGAGGCCGATCTGACCTTAATCCCAGGCTTCAATACCAATTCAGTATTCCCGCCCATTTTACCTTTTTTTCTCACTGACTGTCCACGATTAAGGGTCGGGGACAGGATCAGGGCTTAGTCCTTTGGTGGAACAGGGGCACAAAGTAAAAATTCAAAACAAATATCACTTCAAAATGCAGTTAAATCGGCTGCATATGCAATTACATTCAATTCTGTGCATACATTCCTTAACAAAAACCATGGCCAATATACTGTTGTGCACCTTTTGTTTCATCACAACTCCACACGTTTTCAGGGATGTTACTCTATATGTTACCTTGAGAGGCTGTATCTCAGTGGGAAATGCTCCCATTGATGTCATTACTGGCATTGTCTTACTCTCTGGCATACACATACAAAGTTTTAAAGAAACTTTCTTTTCATGCACTGTGGACTTTAAAACCTATCTGTTTCAGAAATCTCTCACTCCGTAGTTTTCCAAACTACCGAACACAGATGGTTCCCTAGGTCTTATGTTTGAAGACTTTAATGATTTGTGCATTACAATTTTGATGGTGTGCCTTGGAATCTGGCAGTTTGGAGATTAAGCACATTTATACTTGATACAAGAACTACTGTAGGGTGTGAGATATGGAGCAAAATACTTGGAAAAACCAGTAGACAAGTATGGCTGCTTTAAAAACTTAAAGTTCAACAGGAAGCCAATGCAATTTCTTAAGCACAGGAGTTACACTAGTGTATCAACTGGTATTCGATACAAAAGTGAGTTACCGTTATCCAACCAGAAGAAATAAACTGCCCGACATGTCACCAAAATGCATACCTTTGTGAGGCCCTTGGTGAGATGTGAGAAAAGGGTCAATTTATTTTATAGCAACACCTGATCTGAAATTTGACAGAAGCCTAGATTTTCATGTAGGGAAAGCACCCGTCAAATTTTGCAGATATTTATGTTCTACTTTCAGAGAAAATCTGGTGAAACAAGGTACAAAAAAAACAGCATCAGAGATGCCCATGCCTCACAGCCTGGGGAAATATTTCAAAGTTGGTGTTTTACATCCTGTTCAATAGCAAGGTTAATATTGGGACAGGTCCACATCATTTGTTACTTGTGACAGTTGAACCCGCGCAGAGGTGACAGCCTGTCATTAGATGGAAAATCTCCCAACCTCTGGGCCATGGTGCCCCCCCTCCCACCGGCAAATAAATTTGGACACCATGAGATATAGAAACAAGAAAAAAAGACAAAGCTCAGACCTTCAGTGTCAGTTATGTAAAGGTCCAAACAATGTTCAAGTGTAGAAAATAATGTTTAAGAGAGAGAAAATGTGTGCAAAGATAAAGTACTAAAATATAACAAATCAAAAGCAGATAACAGCATTAATCTGTAAACTAAAATGATAAAACTGTAAAAGATATTGACTGAATATAGCACAATTAAATAATTGATTTAGCATACCTTCACACCCAAACCAATGACCCATCCAAGAATCAACTTCCTACACTTTACAGTTTTTGAGATATGGCCCAGACAATATTTTAAAGGTTACGGTCACAGGTCAAAGGGCAAATTACAGTCACACCTCCATGTTGCACACATACACTCTCTAACCAATATCCCTACCAAGTATCAATCTCTTAAACCCAGTGCCCTTGCAAAGTATGAAACTTTTACACCTTACGGTTTGTGAGCCATAGCCCAGACAAAATTTTAAAAGTCAAGGTCATCACAGCAAAGAAAAACGGCATCAGAGATGCCCGTACCCCACAGCCTGGGGAAAGATTTGAGATACAGAAGTAGTGTAATAGTACAAAATTCGGATACTTTCAAAGCAGTGTCAGTTATATAAAGGTCCAAATAATGTTTATGTAGAGAAAATAATGTCAAAGAGAAAGAAAATGTTTGCAAAGATGAAGTTTTAAAACAAGACAATTCAATAGAAAGATGACAGCATTAACGAGAAAAGTAAAAATTATAACACTGTGAAACTTATTAATTGGAGAATAGATGTCAATGAAAATAGTACACTTATGCAAAAGTACATATAATAAGCAGTTGCAGTAATCCATATATCTTTGTCATAAGAGAAACATGCATATTTTGAATACTGCCCACACTTATCAAGCAAATTTTCACACACGTGAGCTATACGATTTTTATCCACATCCGACATGGTCGAATTATGGTTTGGATGTTTTGAATATTACCAAAGCATACAGAAGTGGCAATACATTCAATGAATGCTTATGTGTGGTGTTGGGGCAATGGCAAGATTAACACACTTTGGCAGCACCAAAGCTGAAGGTCACAGCATCATGCACACCTACACCCTCTAATGTCCCTATAAAGTGTCAACTTTCTACACCTTACAAAATTCAAGACCCTGGTCAAGATTTAAAAACTCATGGTCAATACGACAAGGTCAACGGTTAAAGCACCTACAACCCGCAACTAATGTGCCTATCAAGTATCAACTCTCTACGCATTATGGTTTCTACTATACAGCCCGGACAAGGTTTCACAGGTGACGGTCACTGCGGTAAGGTGAAATCAAGGTCATGCCATGACATTGCACACCTACAGCCCCTTATCAATGTCCCTACCAAGTATCAACTTCCTACACCTTACGGTTTTCGAGATATAGCCCGGAGAAGCTTTTATAGGTCAAGGTCACTAAAACAAGGTCAAAGGTCAAATCAAGGTTACACCAGAATGTTGCACACCTACAACTCCCAGCCAATGTCCCTACCAAGTATTAACTACCTACACCTTATGGTTTCCAAGATATAGCCCAGACAAGGTTTTATAGGTTAAGGTCAAAGATCAAATCAAGGTCACACTGAGATTGCACACTTACACCCCCTAACCAATGTTGCTACCAAGTATCAATTCCTACACCTTACGGTTTCTGAGATATAGCCCGAACAAACTTTACCCGCCACCTGCCCGTCCAGACGCCATGGATGAAAACAATACCTGCACAGCAATTAAAGCTGTGAAGTAAAAATACGTTTGATCATGTGATTCTGATAAAGGTCAAATTTGTACCTGTCAAAAAATTTCCCCACGCCTATAGATTTTAAATACCAAAAATCATTTTGATAAGCATTACGGGAAATATTCAACTTAGAAAATATTGCTGCAGCGTAGGTTGTCTGAAAATATGAGGGTAAAACCAATAAAGGCCCACTTTTTACGGGGTGATTAATTAGGTAAAAACTGGATCTTTAGACAGAATTTAAAATCCCACTAAACCAATGAACCTCAAGGATTGGAAGTTTAAATTCTGTCAGACTTAAAGTTCTGTCATCACTCGTACACAATGGAAATTGTGGTTACAAGAAAATAACTTCAGCTTTTCATAATTTATTGGAGGAAAACGTAATATTTACAAATTCCGCCCATGGTTTTAGTATATCTTACATAAAACAAGAAAACAAACTCTTTGTAGCTTAATAATTTTCTATTTCTTACATTCCACTGTCCAAATGATCCACTTGCTTCAATTTCTTTCGTTATAAGTACCTTTAATGCCTTCCATAAGCACACAATCTGGAACCTGGTGTTTAAACTAATTGCAAACACCACATTGAAATACTCCTATAAAGTTAAAGGAATAGAAACAATATAATGTCACGGCAAAATGGTTTCTCAAGATTCTGTCTACGGTTATACCGATGAAACTTGCTAGCCCAACAGACTGTCAAAATTACCAAACAATGAATTATTTGGGTAACATCTAGTCATACCATACACTGAATTGTGAATATAATGAATTTTTAATAACATTTATTACCAATACGTTCTTTTGAGGGGGACTTTTAATGTTTTCTTGCAATACCATCTGTCATCAACAACGTAATCCAGTGCCAGTTTGGAATTCTTCTTCACCCTTGTAAATTCTCTTGGAGACTTGTGATCTCAATACACCGCAGGTCATTTCTGATATTTGAATGGTTCACAACTTCACATACAAACACACTTATTTTCCATGACAGATGGATCTGTTTGTACAACTAGGATTAGATGACATGTTTTTGTACAACTATTAGGACTTAATGGAACTAATTAGAAAACTATGCCTTGATGCCATGAAACTGCTTGTAGAACTGAGGGCTAGTGAATTTTTTAGATGACAGGTTGTAGTAGAAACGTTTTATCTCCACGTTTCCATGGAGCAGTTGTGTGGTCTTGTCCAGGTTGTGACGGCTGACGATGTGAGATGGCTGGAAGTCAAATGTATTGGTAGAAGTGTTCCATCTGCCTCTCACAGCAGTGTACACGCCGGTGGAAGGAGTGTAGTAGATGCGCAACAAAGACCTGCTGCTGACTACCATGATGCCAAACATCAAACCACAATATGCATAAAAACCCCACTTGAACAGCCTTGACCTATTCAGGTCTGGCTCTGATAATGGTGGCTGCCCCTCAAAAACTCTGCTAACATAGTACGTAGCTATTGCAAGTATGGGCAGTACACTCCACTGGTAAATTCCCTGGTGTATGAAGGTTAACAGCTTGTTATTATAGATGAGCTGACTGCCACTAGCTATGTTATCCTGGACAAAAACCTTGGCCATACTTGTCTGAGAACACATCTGCCTGACATTCACGGAGCATCTCTGTCTCAAGGACCGTGCAACATGCATCACTGAAGCAGGTGCCCGGCTACCAGTGACCAAGGCAACAGATACACCCTGACCAGCTGCCTTTAATAGCAATGACATCTGAAATAACAAGGAACCAACTAACTGTATTTTACAAAGTACTTGTATATTCCACAATGTTAAATAAAATACAGTTGCAGCGAGTTGGTGTTGGCACAGTTTATACAATAATTTAAGAACGGGAAGGTAAAGCAACAACAAAGTACCATATAAAAAGCCAAGGTCATACAGATCAGTCAACGTCAATTTCATACATTTATATTTTTTACAGTGTATGTTAAATGCTTAGTTAAAATATGTTTTGTTGATACTTGTATGTTAAATGCACATGGTAGAGGATATTTACCAAATGGCTTTGTATGATATATTGACATCACTTCTAGCGCACCAAATGGTTGTGCATGCTAGCAGTTTTACCAGTCTAATGTACCCAACTGCTGTGTACGCAAGATCTATATCACTGCTTTAGTAGCCAATGAGTGTGTATACAAGATCTGTATCACTGCTATAGTACCAAATGGCTGTGCACCCAGGATTTATTTCACTGCTACTAGTCTGCTAACGTACCCAACAGCTGTGTACATACACTACTGTCATAGTTGTGTACACCAGAAATCACTGTACTCAAGGACTGTGTACACAAATGATATCACTGCATGTGTCATGTTATGTCACTGCAAAAGTGCTACAATAACCATTGGCTGTGTACAACACTGGCATACCCAACTGCCCTGTACCCAAAGCAGTGAAGTCTATGTTCCCAATAGTTGTGCACCCAAGATTTATATCACTGCCAGCGTACCCTGAAGTTGTGAACTCTTACGGTGATATCGGACTAGTGTACCCAGCAGTTGTGTACACAAGTTCCATATCACGACTCCCAAAGCGTTACATCTTACCCAATTTTGGGGTACACAAGGCAGTGAGCAGTATGTACTAAATGGTTGTGCACTCAAGACCAGTTTCTTTTACAATGTACTCAATAGGTCCATACCCAAGACATTGTGACGTAATTAGTTTTTAAGGAAATTTTGGAAGTAGTCAAAAAGGGGCCAAGGATCACATACTGGATCAAAATCACTGGGTTTGGCAAAGGTTTACACTGTGAAACAGCTCTGTTTGTGGGCAGAATAACTCAGCTGTAACATTTTGAAAAAAATTTAAAGGACATTTTAGATATCAGATAAAGAAGAAGTGATGGAAATTTGGGCACACCAGCAGTAACATAGATCTTTGCGTAAATAGCCGTTGGGTATGCTAGAATTGATATTAATCTTGCATACACAGCCACTGGGTATGCTAGACTGATATCACTACTAGCGTACACAGCTGTTGAGTAAATAACCACTCTGAATACACAAATGTATTTTCTTCATGAAATTTGTATGTTAAATGTACCAATATATGTCCTACTTGGTACTTTTTTACTAAATGCACTAATGTATGTTCTTCTTGATAATGTTATGCAAAATAAAGTCTCTAATGTTTAATTGCAATATTTCGGGGACTAGCTAGACCAAATTTCTGTCCCTTGCCATTGCGTCCATCAGCATATCGACAGAAATTAGCGAGGGGCTGATACTTGGTCTAGGGACCAGACCAACCTACCGAACCCTGCCCTGCAAAAACAAGAGGAGAGTGCCCGTGAACGGGCACTGTGTCAGCTGACTGAGTGTTTTTGATTTGTGAAGGTGATTAGAGGACAGAATAATTATCAGGAAAAGGGCTGTACAGAAATACAGTAAATGGTAACTGAACAGCAAGTTCGAAAGAAATTCCGAAGCTGACAGAAGAAAAGGATAAAAAAGTTGTGCCCTGTAAATGGTATTATGAAGGAAAATAACAAGGTAATTGTTTAAGTGTAAAAAATAGGTTAAAACATATTTAAAGAAATACTACAAATGCAATATCCTCGTTCGACCTTGAAGAAGGGGTCCAAGGTCAAATCTAACCACACAAATACATTCCCAGCCCATGATTTCTTATGGTTTACCATTCCAAACCTCTAGGACCAATTATAAATGAGTTATAAGCACTTTTAAGCTTGGCTGTCCTCATTTGACCTTGAAGGAGGGGTCCAAAGGTCAAATCTGACCATACCAAAAGATTCCGAGCCAATGATTTCCTATGGGATGGTTTACCATCCCAAATCTCTGTCACCAATAATAAGCGAGTTGTAGGCACTTTCAATTTTCGCTATCCTCATTTGACCTTGAAGGAGGGTTCCAAGGTCAAATCGGACCATATCAACAGATTCACAGCCCATGATTTCCTGTCTGTTTACCATCCCAAACCTCTGGGACCAATAATAAGCGAGTTATAAGCACTTTTAAGTTTGGCTATCCTTGTTTGACCTTGAAGGAGGGGTCATTGAAGGTCAAATCTGACCACAACAAAAGATTCCCACCCCATGATTTCCTACAGGTTGGTTTATCATCCCAAACCTCTAGGATCAATAATAAGGGAGATATAAGCACTTTTCATGACTGACAAAAAACACCTGTGGCGGCCATCTTGTTTCTCAAAATGAGGCCAAAAATATTCCCAGACAACATTTTATGGTTATTAATATATACTGCAAACTTAAGAAAGCTAGCTATAATATTTTTTTTCATCAGAGCAGTAATGGTGAAATCTCTCTCTACACACTGCGGCTATCCAGTGGATACAATGATTTACTCAACAGTGAGAACCTGAAAGTAGCTATTGCTCAGCTATGCCATGACATAGAGGTCTGCAATTTCACTATGTTATAGCTGACCAAAAATTCTGTGAATAACATATTTAACAAATTACTCTAAATGTAATAGTTTTCAAGTTACAACTGATTTACTCAACAGTGAGAATCTCAAAGGAACTATTACTCAGCTATGCAATGAGCTACATGTCTGAAATTTTACTATGTTATAGCTAACCCAAAAGTAGGTGAACAACATATTTAAGCAAACTACTGTAAATGCAATAGTTTTCAAGCTACAACTGATTTACTCAATAGTGAGAACCTGAAAATATCTATTGCTCCGCTATGCCATGAGCTATAGGTCTGTAATTTCACTATGTTATAGCTGACCCAAAAGTAGGTGAACAATATATTTTAACAAAATACTCCAAATGCAATATTTTTCAAGTTATAGCTGATTTACTCAACAGTCAGTACCTGAGAATAGCTATTGCTCAGTTGTGCCATGAGCTATAGGTCTATAATTTCACTATGTTATAGCTGACCCAAAAGTAGCTGAATAACATATTTGCACAAATTTCTGTAAATGCAATAGTTTTCCAATTATAACTGATTTACTCAACAGTGAGAACTTCAAAGTAGCTATTACTCAGCTATGAAATGAGCCACAGGTCTGAAACTTCACTATGTTATAGCTGACCCCAAAATAGGTGAATAACATATTGAAACAAAATACTCTAACTGCAATAGTTTTCAAGTTATAAGTGATTTACTCAACAGTGATAACCTAAAAGTAGCTATTACTAGTGTTGGGAATCGCCTCCAATTTTCATGGTCGATTATTCGTCCATTTCTCCGAGCGATGATCGACCCATAATCGATTATTTTACTCCATTATTGTTTATTATTTAAGAAACACTTTCCGGGATAAAGTATAGGTCAATCCAGTAAGAATAACGGTGTTCCGACATTTAGAATCTACCGAAAGCATACACTTCCGGTAAATATGGTGGTAGACATAAACAAACGAAATTGAAGACAAAACTATCAGTTTATTTGATAAAAATACCTAAAATATTTTTAAAATAGGTGGATATTCATATAAATCAGGAAAGGTAAGATATAAGCTTAATAATCGATCATTAGAAAATGCCAGTGACCGACCGCAATTCTACACTGTCACCGACGATTAATCGAGCACACGTCTAGTCGCCCACCCACTAGCTATTACTCAGCTATGCCATGAGCTACAGGTCTGAAATTTTACTATGTTATAGCTGACCCAAAAGTAGCTCAGTAACATATTTATACGAAATTCTCTAAATGCAATAGTTTTTAAGTTAGAAGTGATTTTACTCATGATGGAAGTTACTGAAAAGCCCAAAAGTAGCTATTACTCACTTAGCTATTGAGACAGACACCCAAATTACCCACCATATTGTAGCTATGAAAAAAGTAGCTGAATAACATATTTTAACAAAATGCTCTAAATGCAACACTTTTCAAGTTATAAGTGATTTACTCAACAGTGATAACCTAAAAGTAGCTATTACTCAGCTATGCCATGAGCTACAGGTCTGAAATTTTACTATGTTATAGCTGACCCAAAAGTAGCTGAATAACATATTTATACGAAATTCTCTAAATGCAATAGTTTTCAAGTTATAAGCGATTTACTCAACAGTGATAACCTAAAAGTAGCTATTACTCAGCTATGCCATGAGGTACAGGTCTGAAATTTCACTATGTTATAGCTGGCCCAAAAGTAGCTGAATAACATATTTATACGAAATTCTCTAAATGCAATAGTTTTTAAGTTACAAGTGATTTTACTCATAATGGAAGTTACTGAAAAGCCCAAAAGTAGCTATTACTCACTTAGCTATTGAGACAGACACCCAACTTACTCACCATATTGTAGCTATGAAAAAAGTAGCGGAACAACATATTTTCACAAAATGCTGTAAATGCAACACTTTTGAAGTTATAAGTGATTTAGTGCATGATTTCATGAATTTTAATGCATTAAAAATTATTAAAAAAATTTATTAAAAAAAAAGTAAGACAGATCCAGGTCTCATACTCACACAAGAGAATCTACCTCTGGCCTAGTACATATATGCAAGATATGAGAGAAATCCCTGCAATAGTCACTGAGAAAATTGTGATAAAAAGTAGAAATTTTCACACTTTTGGTGGGGGTACCCCCCTTGTAATGTCTCTAGCAAACAGACGAACAGACAGATTTGCATGCCTTGAACAATTTTTCATCCTCGATAGATAAGGTATCTTTTAAAAAAAACAGCATGTCTCTAGGCCTTGTAGTTTTGGAGAAGAAGTTGTTCACGTGGACGCGGACGCCCACGCCGCAGAGTGATGACATAATGTCAGCTGACTGACAAGTCAGCTGACATAAAAACCACATCCTAGACAAAATGGAGATATAAAACCATTTTCATTACTATTTGTGAAATAAAGATAAATAAACTTAATGAAATCACCAAATAAGTCTTTACTCAATATTTAGGAGGTATAAATGCCATAACAGAAGACTTCTGCCTTCATATGGTTTATGTGCTACTTGCTGCCACGGGAAGTCGCTAACGGAAACTCGCTGAGAAGAAAATATATCCATTTATATAAACTTTTTTTTTCAAACAGTCAATGCCATGTGGTTTGTATTAGTGTAGGGATTGGTGCTCGATCTTTCAATATCGATCGATCATCCCACAGAACTGCCGATATCGACACATACTACCAGCATTTCAATATCGAAACCACATATAAGAAACAGACAAAAATAAAATAAACAGAGTAATTTTACTGCTTAAATAAATATTTATTACATAAACGCCTTAAAAAGCACATTTACAACCGAAATAAATTGGTTCAAGTCTGGCGCCATCTTTGTTTACATTGTCAGTGACAACTTCCGGTTTCACGGAAGAGAAACAAAACCTGACAGCTAGTACACAAAAAAGCATGAAAACTCTTATTTGATTGGATTTTTGTTCATTTTATTTAATTTTATATTGCAGAAATATATTTTTGGTGCATAAGTAGTATCTTTTGATAATTTCGTGAATTTATATGCGCACGTTTTCAAACAACCTGTATTATCGCCCACGGCTTACGTTAACGGTCCCGATATTGAAATATCGATCGATCCACAACCCTAAATTTTCATTCGATATCGATCCTCAATATGGCTCTCGATCCCTATACTAGTCTGTATTCCCCCCCACCCCCACCCACCCCTTTCTCTGAATGACTTTTGCACACTTTTGTTTCTGACCGTGAATTGCCAATATGCAGTTTCACCCCTTTTGCATTGGAAATTACATGTATATGTGAAGCCTTGACTGTCAATTAATCTTCGAGTCTTTGACAAGACGCCTTACCTATTTCATAAGATGTGGTTGTTGTTTTTATCTTCACTACTATTACTACCACCTTCACTACTACTATCAAGTTAGTTAATTGGAAATTACATGTATATGTGAAGCCTTGACTGTCAATTAATCTTCGAGTCTTTGACAAGACGCCTTACCTATTTCATAAGATGTGGTTGTTGTTTTTATCTTCACTACTATTACTACCACCTTCACTACTACTATCAAGTTAGTTTAAACAATGCGGCTAAACTGTCTGGATACCTATCTTTCCAAATCTCTTCCATGACGGTGACTTTATTGTTCCTACTATTTTGTTATTTTTCTTCTCCTTTATAATGTACATATGTTTGTGTTTTGTTGTTGAGTTATTTTCACTTGATCATTGTAATAAAGGTATACCACTGATGTTAACACTATACAGAACAGAAACATGTAAATCAGAGAGGCGGGAATGTTACCTTAATGTAAAGATTCAGGAGGAAAAAAGGGGTGAGCCAGTTAAAATAAAACCAATGTGGAAAATGTAATAAAGGTGTTGTCAGCAAATTGTCAAGGTTTGAGAGATATGGCTAAAAGGACTGATGTACTAAACTATTTGGAAAATATGGGAGGGAATATTCTATGTTTGCAAGAAACTCATTGGGTGGAGCGAGATATAGGTAACCTAAAAAATATCTGGAAAGGAGATTGTTTTATAAATGGTTGTAAAACCAACTCAAGAGGGGTTGCTATCCTAATTACTCCAAATTTCGAGTATACAGTATCAAATATACTTGCAAATAACGAGGGGAACCTACTATTAATCGATTTAAAACTCAATGATACAAGTTTGCGGATAATAAATGCATATGCCCCAAATGTTGACACCCCGCAATACTTCCGAACTGTAGAGAATTATATCACTTCAGCAGAAACAGATTATATACTATTGAGCGGAGATCTAAATCTTACACTAGACCCCAGATTAGACTGTGATAATTACAAACACATAAATAACCCAGGAGCAAGAAAAGAACTATTAGAAATAATTGAAAAACAAAATTTATGTGATGTATACAGAAATCTAAATCCCGAAAAAAGAAGATATACCTGGAGAAGGAAAAACCCAATCAAACAAGCACGCTTAGACTACTTTATCGCTTCGACCCCACTGTTAGACATCATAAATAGTTGTGATATCAAACCAGGATACAGGTCTGATCATTCTATCTTAGAACTCGACATAACCTTTTGTAATTTCATAAGAGGAAAGGGGATCTGGAAACTTAACTGTTCCATTCTAAAAGATAAAGAATATCTAATACAAATGAATAAAGCAATAGATGACGAAACATCTAGATACAATATGGCAACTAATGACAGTGTCATGAGACCTAATGACAACATTAGCTACAGTCTACTTCTAGAAGTAATATTACTCAGATTAAGAGGTGAAACAATAAAATACTCAACAATTAAGAAAAAAAAACGGTTAAAGAAAGAGGAGGAATTGATCAATGAAATAGCAGAACTAGAAGTAAATAATATTATTGATTTAAACCTTGAAAATAAAAGAAATGAATTAGAAAAACTAAGAGAAGACAAAATGAATGGTGTCAGAATTAGATCCAGGGCAAACTGGTTAAAAGATGGAGAACGAGCATCTAAATTTTTCTGCAATTTAGAAAAATATAATTTTACAGAAAAAACAATAAAGAAATTAAAAGTCGAAAATGGAACTAATATTTACGATCAGAAATTAATACTAAAAGAGATTAAAAACTTCTACGAAAAACTATTCGCCCAACAGAATAGTCAAAATAAAGAATTAAACTTGAGAAGCGCTATAGAAAACTACAGTTTGCCGCAGTTAAATGAATCAGATATGGAAAAGCTAGAAGGAAAACTAATGTTAACAGAAATAAGTGAAGCTTTATTGCGCATGAAGAATGAAAAATCCCCAGGTATAGACGGTTTCCCATCGGAATTCTACAAGACCTTTTGGGCAAAGCTCAAATATATTATATTGCATGCATTAAATGAAAGTTACGATAACGGAATTCTCTCTACAACATTAAGGCACGGTCTGATTACTTGCTTGCCAAAAGGGCAAAAGCCAAGAGAATTCATCAAAAACTGGCGTCCAATAACATTGCTGTCAGTCGTGTACAAAATTGCATCTGCAGCAATAGCGAATAGATTAAAACCGATTTTGGAAAAAATCATACCAAATAATCAAACAGGATTTTTAAAAGGTAGAAATATAAGCGACTGTACACGCCTAGTCTACGATATAATGTACTATGCAGAAAAAGAAAATATCCCAGGGCTACTCCTTCTGGTGGACTTTGAAAAAGCCTTTGACTCAATATCATGGAGCTTTTTAAATGAATGTCTAAAAATATTAGGCTTCGGCACCGGTTTTATAAGGTGGATTAATACCCTAAACAAAGAAGTTTACGCATCCGTTCTTCAATGTGGTTACCTCTCAGACCCAATTCAGATTGGCAGAGGTTGTAGACAAGGTGACCCTATAGCTCCTTACCTCTTCATCATCTGTTCTTTCTTTCTTACAGTTATGATTGACCAAAATAAACTAGTCAAAGGAATAAAATTAGGCAATGACGAAGTAAAGATAATACAATTTGCTGACGACACTACTATCTTTCTAGATGGCACGGAGGGCTCACTCCAAAACACCCTCAACATAATAGAAATCTTTGGCACCTACTCTGGGTTAAAAATGAATAAGGATAAATCAGAACTAATATGGTTCGGAAAAAAAAAACACACAAAAGCGAAACTTTGTAAGAACACAACTCTCTCTTGGGGACAAACAGAATTTAAACTGTTAGGTATAACATTTTCAACAAACCTAGATGACATACCAACAAAAAATTATGAGCCCCTTCTACAAAGGGTATCTAAAGTTATTAATTCATGGAAGAAAAGAATATTATCTCCAATAGGAAAAATAATAGTTTTAAAAACTATTATTCTGTCAAAATTTGTTCATCTCTTCCAATCGCTACCACCTCCCCCAGATAACTTAGTGAAACAAATCACAAAAATCATGTTTAGTTTTGTATGGGATGGAAAACCAGACAAAATCAGTAGAAGAAAATTAGTACAAAATAAAGAAGACGGGGGTCTAGAAATGATAGACCTAATGAGTTTCATAAAAGGGCTTCAAATTAATTGGATCAAAAGACTCGTAGGTGACCAAAATCCTATGTGGAAAAAGGTCAGCACATACTCGACCCCTTCTAAAGAGAAACTGATATGTTTTGGATCTCTATGGGCAAAAAAAAGGGCAAGTCAGACCAAAAACCCATTCTGGAATGGTGTTTTAAATACATGGGTTGAATATTTAAATAAGTATAACTCAAATCTTTCGCCAGAGGATAAGGAGTCTGTTCCCTTATGGTTCAACCCTAATATTTCTAAACATGAACTTTTCCTACCCAACTGGTGGCAAAAAGGAGTATCTTTTGTGTCAGACATTATGAACCTCAATGGAGGCCTAATGTCGAAAGCTGAAATAGAGTCAAATTATAATATTAAACCAAATTTTTTGGAATATATGAGAGTTCACAGGTGTGTAAAACCTTATATAGGGAAGGAAAAAACAACAAGATATGGGCCAATATACCCATCAAATGCATTGGCCTTAAGGACTCATTTAAAAGGAACAAAGAAATTCTGTATAGTGCTAACATATGAAGATAAAGGCCAAAATCAAAATCTATCTAAAAAGTGGGATGAAAAACTAAATGTAGTAATAACGGAGAAGGATTGGCCAAAAATTTTTAAAATATGCTTTAACACAATAAAAGATAACAACCTTGTATGGCTTCAATACCGAATCATACATAGGATACTTGGAACATTATCGCTAAGAAAAAAATGGGTAATTGTGATAGCAATATATGTAGATTATGCCAACAATCAGAAGAAAGCATAGAACACCTTTTTGTTACATGTACTCATGCAAACAAACTATGGGAGGATATAAGGAATTATAGCTCTAAAAACCGAATGGAAAATGTTAGCATAAAACCAGAACACATACTACTAGGTGAACTGAATAAGAAACAACGATCACATAATATTCTTTATTTAATTGCAAAGCATTACTTATTTGACTGCGCAAAGAAAAAGAGAAGTCCAAACTTCCAAGGGATGCGATTACATTTAAAAAATATTTATAATGAACAACAATTCTTGTCTAAATTAACACACAAAGAGGAACTTTTCGACAAACAATGGCAGATAATAGAACACTATATAATCAACTAACCTATACAGTAATGCAATAGCAAGAAAGTAATATCATTATATTCAATCCCAAGAGAGATATTTCTGGATGTTCAGAGTGGTATAAATATATAAATATGTATGTAAATGTATCTGGAAATGTAGTACAAATATTTTTGAAATTTGACCAGAGAGGTAGTAATTGTACAACCAGTAAAGTACAAAGGGCAAAATCCAACATGTTGGATGTGTCTAATGTGAATCAAATGATCAAAAAATTTGCTGTAATGAAGATACTAAAAACTTGGTAAACTCATGTGGTTTTACCTACTGTTTTATCTATATATGTAATACCAAATACAAAAGACCCGATGGGGGGTTGGCTACCCTCGCCCTCCCGGGATCTGTGGAAAATACTTTGTGAAAAAAGGGTGAATAAAATATATCAAAGTGAAAAAAAAAAAAAAAAAAAAAAAAAAAAAAAAAAAAAAAAAAAATCAAGTTAGTTGTTAACATGGTTAGACAATTAAGTTACACACTTGAGCTGAGTGCCAATAGTTGATTGCGATATGAGACCTGGGTTAGTAATCCTCTAATTGGATTAAGTTAGAACTGCCTGTCTTCAAAGAATCCCAATAACTGTTGATCTACTATCAAATGCCTTTTGATGCGATATAAACATGTTTCTTTGATATTTTCTCTTATTTTATTCATGGATTATTTTAAATAAAAAATAAAATTTACAACAATTAACGGCTCCTTATGAGAAAAATTTTGATACCAAGAAGTGTATATATAGGCGGATATTTATTCTGTCTGTTACTTTTACCAGTTAATTTCATTTCTTTGTGTGTGTGATACAAGAAAAAAAAGTAGTATTTACATGTAGGGATAATGCCAGATGTGGGAATATTATTGATATAATAAACTGGTACAAGAAACTGCAAAGATTAGTTTGTAAATAAGATGTGGCAGCGAGTCGCACTCACACCCTTACCGTTTATCTCTATGACCGTTTATCTTCGTGACCACCCGTGTACACGGGTGGACACAAAGATAAACGGTCTTCAGAGTTTGGCTCATCTTAGTGGATTAAATTATTAAATTTCACAATATAAATAACAAATGTCTTGATAAGCTTAATTTAAGCATATTCTGTTACTTAGTTCATGCAATTTTTTTTGCGGGTCGTAAGTTGGCCGCCATCATATTTTGAAATTTCTATAAATCTAAACGCCTGTATCATTCTTAAATGGTCTACTGCCTGGCCACCAATTATGGTCACGTCTGTGTAGGAAAATTAATTCCTGTGCTTCAATAAATGAAAATAACACTACAGATATTAATTAGTGTGTGTTTATTTTACTAATCCAAAGTTTTGCCTTCGTTTCAGCACAATCAATTTCCTCTGTACATGTACATTGCACCAAAAATGTCCTATTATCACCCAAACAACTGGAATTTCTTCATACCAATTATGGTCACCCCATTATTTTAGCCACTGATATAACAGAAAATAATGTTTGATCTGTGGTGCTCTGCAAATATAACTTAATGTTTAGCCTTTAAAAATATATTTTAATAATCTTTTGTTATTTAGAATAGGATTACTCTAGCTGTTTACAATTACTTCATGTTTTCCTCACCATGGCATTTACTTTTATTTGACCGGCTGGGGGTGACCATAATTGTACACTGACCATAACTGGTGGCCAGGCAGTATCATAATTAGACGTGGTAACCGCGGCGATCGATCCTATCGGAATATAAGTAGTCTAAAGAGCAGCACAACACAAACTAAATACCAGATGTCTTGATAAGCTTTCTTTGATTGTATTTTCTTATTTAGTTTGTGTGATTTTGTTGTTTACACCACTTAGATTCGAACAATTCTGAAGACCGTTTATCTCTATGACTGTTTATCTTCATGACCACCCGTGTACCGGCTCCCAGTGACACCCTATATCGCCAAACTTTGCAAGGCCGTGTTGTGGAGCTTCCGTAATATGTGTCCTGACGAAGTATATGTATTGTGTAAAATGACGGACTAAGGCTTGGTCGAAACAAGCCAACTATTTGAGGTAAATGAAAAATAACCTTTGCGATCTGTTATGTCGGTCACAGGGAGATTCGGTTCGGCAGTTACTAAACCTTTGTGGGTAGTTCGAGGTAGGCACCACAGGAAGTGATTTTATTTTTCCTTTGTTTTCCGATTTTTTTTGGCTTTAAAATATGAATCAAAATGAAAGAAAAAAACTGTTATGTAGAATAAAAATGTTATATCTTATGTTATTATCTTATTATATATCTTATTATATTCATTATTATATGTTCAAGAACTCACCTATACACATACTAACCAGGTCCAGTGCTGCTTAACTTCAGTGGTGAGACAGGTACTCCTCACACTACACCACATTAACAGATTTCCAAATTTAATTCATAGATTTTTTATGGCAGTTAATCTCTACTTTGGGGCCATGGTAGCACAGTGGTAATACACTTGCCTCTCAACTCTGAGGTTGGTGGTTCAAACCCCCGACCTTATGTGGGAAAGTTGGTAGTTGCTTACCAATGGTCAGCAGTTTACAGTACAGAACCTTGACCAACTATATGTACACCATGATATAACCTGTACATTGTTGAAAGTGAAGTAAAACACCAAATAAATAAATAATTAATCTCTACTTTCTTGAAACTTTGCTCATTGTTTTAATTGTGCACATTCATTAGTAAAAAGGGTGATAATAAATTTCTAAAAAATATTTTTTATTATATCACTTGATCTTGGTGAATGTATGCACACTCAGTGTTCTTATACCAATGTTTGTATCTCACTGTCAGTACAAGTTGTAAACATTTTCTCATTGGTCCTAGGACCAAACTTCGCACATGGAAAATTAAATTAAAGTCATGTTTTTTTTGTTTTTTTTTTTTTTTGTTTTTTGTTCTTTCCAGCCCTGTTTGCCCCCCACACTCTTTACAGGTGTCGGAAGTTGATACTTGGTAGCGACATTTGTTGGAGGGGGTGTAGGTGTGTAAGTTTGTTATGTGTGACCATCATCTGACCTTAACAGTGTGTCCTTGACCCTTAAAAACATGTCTGGGTTATATCTTGGAAACTGTAATGTTTAGAAAGCTGATACTTTCTAGCTTTATTAATTTGGGTGTGCAATGCTATGGACTTACTTCAGTGTAATGCCCACCAAATATAAAATATCCCATCCGAAGGCCCAGTTTACCAATCTTTTGACTTGTGACCTTTCACCCATATTTCAAGGTCAAAAAGGTCAAATTGACCAAAAAATGCCTATTATCTCCCTTAGTTTGTGTCAAATGTGATGAATAAACACATGCAGACACACAGGCACAGGTGCTTTATAATCTATTGGCCCAGTTCCTCCTCCTGGGCTGTGGCGGGGGGGGGGGGGGGGGGAGGGAGATAAATTTTTTTTTTTCAAAACAAAATATAATTATTTTGAACTACGAGTTTACCGGTACATGTCATATGCTAATATGAATTAGCAGGTGTTGTGGATTAAACTTTTTCAAAATATTTGTCATCAAAATGTAATTAACTTTATATAAGCTTATGTATACCACAAGGCTGCACTGTGTCATGGGACAACAAAAAATATGTATAAAGAATATAATATTCAGAAATATTGAAGGAAAATTGGCAACTGTTAGCGAATTTGTAATGCTAATTGGACCACTTACAGTGGCCGAAAATAGGAGATCAAAGCCTGAAACTGCTGTAAATAATATATATAAATTTTATACAGTAAAAGGAACTGATCTACAAAATATATTCCTCTATTTCCATTAATAATTCCCATAATATTTGTAGGTTAATATACATTACTCACGAAAACAGATTTTCACTACTTCCTGGTTCCTCTGTTGTATACGTAGTTTGTTTATCCATTATCAGCTGACGGAAGTTTCCGTGCAGACATGCGCACTCGGAACTACGACAAGGCTTATTGTAAAAAAATGGCATTCAAGCCTTTTTCATACGACTTCTATAGTAGGTACCTGCCATTAACTCCATTGAAAACTGTTCGGGTTAGTTTTGTCATCCAGGGGCCATACTCACAAAAGGTCTTAGCCAAGTCTTAGGCTTAAGTTGGCTATATTTTTATACAAAACTTAAGCCTAAGACTTGGCTAAGACCTTTCGTGAATACGGCCCCAGGATACGCAAACCAAAGCAATCAGACATAATAAGAAAATGTATCATTGGTAGCCCTTTAAAAAGCCCTTAATAAATCATGTTCTGTGTACATACCAATATTAGATTAATTGTGGTATACTTGCTTCCATTGACACACTATTTTTGCTTCGAAACCCAAAACATGGATTATCCATGATACTTGGTTCAAAGCTTTAATCACTATTCTTGGCTGTACATCTATATTTTGTTAATATATTTCTAAAAATCAAAGTTAAGGTTTTTTAACTAAGGTTTTACCCTTAGTAAAGAAAGTTTGGAATGGAGACTGCATCATGAATGACAAGAAGAGTAATTCAAGGGGTGTGGCAATTCTTTTTAAAAAAAACTTTGAATATAAAATTGAGTTTGTTTCAAAAGATGAGGATGGTAACCTAATATGTGTTGACCTTTCTCTTAGTGACATGAGCTTAAGACTTATCAATATCTATGCCCTCAATACAGACTCTCCAGAATTCTTTAATAAAGTTAAAGAAATGATAGAGGCAAATTTCCAGGACCACATTGTTATATGTGGTGATTATAACTTAGCCTTAGACCCGACACTTGATACGTCCAATTACAAAAATATCAATAATCCAAATGCACGCAAAACTCTTTTAAAAATAATTCAGAGTCATAATCTAGTTGATGCGTATCGTTTTTTTATCATGAAAATGCAAAAAGATACACATGGCATCGAAAGAATCCAGTACAGCAAGCTCGATTAGATTATTTTATTGTTTTAAATCAATTCTTAGACTTTGTAAATACATGCAATATTTGTCCTGGATACAGGACAGATCACTCAATTGTCGAATTAAAGATAAACTTGTGCAGTTTTACCAAAGGGAAGGGAGTGTGGAAATTCAGTTGTTCCCTATTGAAAGAAACGGAATACTTAAAGATGATAAATAACATAATAGACCTTGAGAAAAAGATGTATTCTGTACCTGTTTATAATATAGAAAATCTAGATGCTATACCGGACCAGAACATACAACTAACTATTAATGATAGCCAATTTCTTAAGTTTTACTCCTGAAACTAAGGGGTGAAACTATAAAATATGCCTCAGGATTAAAAAAGAGGCAAAATAACGAAGAAAAACAACTTATTTCAGAAATACAAACTTTAGAAAGAAATGCCTCTCCAGAAATTTTAGAATCACTTGAGGAAAAAAAAGATTACTGCAAGAAATAAAAAATAAACGGTTAAAGGACAACTATATAAGGTCAAGGGCAGAATGGATAAAAGAAGGAGAAAAGCCTTCAAAATATTTTTACTCACTAGAAAAGGCAGGATATTTAGAAAAAAAAACAGTAAAAAGGCTCATAAACTCTAATGGTGAAACCATCACTGATCAGAAATTAATTCTAAACAAAATAAGAGAAATTTATCAAGATTTATTTCAAAGCAAAGATTATAATCTCATTGAAAGCGATTTAAATAACTTAGTCTCTGATAAGAAGGTCACAACATTAACACAGAATGAATCATTAGAACTAGAAGGCACCTTAACTATTGAGGAACTTTATATCTCTTTAAAAGCAATGAAAAACGGAAAATGTCCCGGCATCGACGGATTTCCGGTGGAATTTTTTAAGGTATTTTGGAAAAAATTAAAATTCTTTATTTTAAAAGCTTTGAACTATGCCTATGACACTGGCGAAATGCCCTTGTCATTGAGACAGTGTTTAATAACATGTTTACCTAAAGGTAATAAACCTAGACACTATTTAAGAAATTGGCGCCCTATCTCATTACTCTCGGTAGTTCATAAGATTGGTTCATCAGCCATCGCAAATAGAATAAAAAAACGCCTTGATAAAATTATATCAAAATGCCAGACTGGCTTTCTTTCTGATAGATATATAGGTGACAGTACCTGCCTTATATATGACATAATGCAACAAACAGAAGCAGAAAATATACCTGGTCTGTTAACGCTGGTTGATTTTTGGTTTCATGGAGGTTTCTATATTTGGTCATGGAGTTTTTAGGATTTGGACCAAGCATGATCAGATGGATCAAAACTTTTAAAACCAAAATCAAAGCATCTGTTATACAATGTGGCATAATGTCTGATTTCTTCACTAATGAAAGAGGTTGCAGGCAGGGGGATCCTACGGCTTCCTACTTGTTCCTACTTTGTGCCCAAATACTCTGTCTAATGGTCAAATTCAACATGTCAATACATGGTATTTCAATAGCAGATCAAGAATTCAAGCTCTTCCAGTATGCCGATGACACCACTATCATACTAGATGGTCAAGAGATTCTCTGTTGGTGGCACTGAACACTATTGAGATATACAGTTCTATGTCTGGATTAAAAGCAAACACCAATAAGACCAAAATAATATGGATTGAGAAAAAGCGATACTCTAAAGATAAAGTAGAAGGGGTAGCAGATTTGGCTTGGGGCACACCCAAGTTTAACTTACTTGGTATTGAGTTTTCAGTAGACTTGGAAAATATTATACACCAATTGGAAAAATAACAGTCTTAAAAATGCTTATTATTCCCAAATTTAATCACCTTTTCATCTCCATCCCCAACCCAAGAAAAACCTTTTTAAAAGACCTTAACTCAAGCTTGTATAAATTCATATGGGATGGTAAACCTGATAAGATTTGTAGAACACAAATAACAAGGGAATAGTCACAGGGTGGATTAAAAATGATGAATCTCGACTATTTTATTAAGGCTGTCAAGATAACATGGCTCCGTAGATTACAAAAGCATCAACAAGCATGCTGGATTCCCTTGGTACCTTTCAATGAAACTGAACTTGATAAAATATTTTTATTTGGCAGCCAATGGTCCTCACATGTTGCTAACCAGATTAACAATAGATTTTGGCAAGATGTTCTAAATGCTTGGTATGAATTAATAGACAATCGTTCAAGTTCAGATAAGTTTTGTGAGGGAATATGTGGGCCACTATTCTATTCTATTCTATTCTATACTTTTATAGCGCTTAATCTCTGCTAGGCAGACTCTAAGGCGCAACACCAAAAATCAAGTTTCAGAAATCATCTGTCCATAGCCGTTGCCAAGTCCAGTACCACGGAGACGCTGGATAGAGTGTAAGCTAAGGTGGGAATGCCTTGTGGAAGAGATATGATTTTAACCTTTTCCTGAAACAGGTGAGAGTTGGGGCAGAACATACCTCATTAGGCAAATGATTCCAGACTGTGGGGGCATCAAAAGCAAAGCTGTGGACAAAGTGATTTTTGGATTTATGTACAGATGGACAGAATTGAGGAACCTCCAGGCACCTTTTATCTGGATGGTTGTATCTTGTACTATATCTTCCGCAACGAGTGGGCAGAAGAGGACCAAAGTAACTGGGATGACCACTGTGAAGAAACTTATAAACTAGAGTGGCAGTTTTGAAGATACAGCGAGATTCAACTGGGAGCCAATGGAGTCGTTTGAGAATAGGAGATGCCCGCGTGTATTTGTTACAGTTTGTGACAATCCTGGCAAGTGTATTTTGAATACACTGTAGTTTACGCATATTGAGACTGGACAGACTCCTGAAGAGAGAGTTGCAGTAATCAAGGCGACTGCTCACCAAGGCATTAGCTGCCAGGATAGCAGCCTCATCAGTCAAGTGCTTTCTAACCCGCCTGAGATCACGAATTTGAATGAAGCATGTCTTACAAATATTGCGGACATGGTTAGCAAAGGAAAAATTAGCATCAAATCAGACACCAAGGTTCTTAACAACAACTGCAGGATGCATGAAATTACCAAATATCTTAACTGGGAGATAGGGATCTAATTATTATAATATATATCTATGGTACAACCCAGTAATATCTGATGTTCCACTCTTCATACCACAACTGTACAGCAGAGGGATTCTCTCACCTGCTGATATTGTAAATCAGAATGGTGAAATCTATTCACATGAATATATAAATACATGTTTTAATGTTAGCATCAACTTTTAAGACTACTATAGACTTCAAACGTGCTTTAAAAAGTATCTGCATATCTGCAAATTTGACAGTGATCTACTGAAAAAACCATTATATCATAGTCATGTACTTTTGCTAGGACAGTCAAATAAAGGATGCCAAGTTTTTTACAAAATTTTGAATAACAATACAAACTTTCAAAACAAAAATTACAAAGTTGGAAAAGGGACCTACATGTTCAGTTGGATGAATAGGCTTGGCAGGAGATACACAAAGTATGTTTTAAATGACTACCAGACCAGCATTTAATTTGGTTCCAGTACAAGATTATACATAAATTGTTAGGAGTTCGACAATATTTATATAAAATTAAAAAGTCAGAAAACTCAATTTGTAATTTTTGCAATGATGATGATGAAAGTATAGCGCACCTATTTGTTCTGTGTAAAAAGACCAAACAATTTTGGAATAATATAAAATCCTGGATAAAACAAAGTACAGACATCAATATAAACATCAGTCCAAAATTTATACTCTTTGGCCAATATGTGCTAAATCAGTGTACATTCACAATGAACCTGATCTTTCTCACAGTTAAATATTATATTTTCAACTGTTCAAGAAAAAACCTCAATTTGAACATCTCTGATTATAAATCATTTCTCAGAAAAACGTTTCTTGAGCATGAATATCTTAGTACACTAAATATGCAAGCAGGTAAGTTTGACAGAAAGTGGTCGGTGTTTGTTCAACTTTTCAGACATTTAGACTATGTTATATTTGAGCCTCAGGTATTCTTATGGGAATAAAACTAGAGCAATTGCATGTCAAATTAAATTTTAATACCAAAAAATAAAAAAATGTCAAAATATCAACTACAATAAGTGAAATACCAGCCTGTTCATCAACCAAGTGCAATAGACAACACATGAACTGTCCTTGACTAATATTTATACATCCAGAGTGAATCCTGTGTGAATCCAGTTTCTTGTGATTACTTTTAGAGTTTGTGAGATTACTGTAGCAGCAAAGTGAAAAATCATTAGTAAAACTCAAAGTCCATTGTTCCAGTTGTAAAGTTGATAAAATTACAGATGAACAATCCCTTCAGAAAGCGATATTTGAACAGTAACATCATTCGTCCATGTGATTGTAATAGTAGATTGATGAAATCAATAGGAAAATGATGGTATTCAAGCTACACAAGTTGTACTTCCAGTCCAAGTTTACACAATTTCTTTTAATAAAACACCAGTTCTACAATAAGCAAAATCCGTTTACCATACAGTACTTACATTTAAACATTCAATTAATCTGCACATTTTTTCTAGAATATATTGCCATTTACATTAGAAAATATATGAACATTACACACATTCATCTTAGTTTCTTTGCCTATGAATTATAGCATTGTTTCTTTCAAACATTTATCTATTTACATCTGACAGATCAATAATTTGTTTTTACACTCAAAATTGTGAGTTTATATGTATATAAAATAAAGCTTCATAATAAATATACATAATTTAACATACCTTGTAATAAAGCAGATTTACCAAAATAATGTCCCAAACTCTAGCAGAGAATAATGTCACACAAGCCAGGCCACATGTGCCTCACATTTCCAAAAATTCAATACTGACCATATTAAAGTTAAACCTTGTGTGACACTCTATTCAACAAAGTAACCATATACAGACATAAAATACATACTAGGATTTGTACACCATTGGTTTAAATACACCGCTTAAAAAAATAATGGCACTTAAACAGAATTTTAATATATACACTACTTAAAAATATTGAAACTGCTAGACTCTAATGCCTAGATTAATAATTAGAGTACACATCTCTTTTGTTGTTCAAACCTCAAATACAACACACACCCCACCTTACATCAACATTTCTTTCAACACACATTGCAAAATCATTGCCTACTAAGATAATCTGATCCAATGTTATCAGATCCTTTGATTGCCTCAACAATATATGAATAAGGTTGTAGGGATAAAGTCCATCTCATAAGTCTGTGATTATTATGTTTTGCCTTGTCCAGATAGGTCAGTGGTTTATGATCTGTTTGTAAAGTAAATTCATTTCCAAGCAAGTAAGACTGAAACTTTCCAATTGCCCATACAATTGCATAGCATTCTTTCTCAACTGTGGCATAATTTGTTTCTCTAGGTAGCAGCTTCTTGCTGATGTAACTCACAGGGAACAATATTCCATCATGATCTTGCATGAGTATTGCACCAAGTCCAGTGTTGGAAGCATCAGTTCGAATGGTAAACCTCTTCGACATGTCAGGTAACTTCAAAATTGGAGCTTTGGTCAATTCTGCCTTGAGCTGGTTGAATTCATGGGAATGAATATCCTTCCATGGCAATTTATTGGGACTACCCTTCTTTGTTAGATTTGTGAGTTCTAGGCTTTTGTCCGCGAACGAAGGCACAAATGAGCGGTAATAATTTGTAAGTCCTAAAAAACTTCTTAATTCTCGCTTGGTCTTGGGAATAGGTGCATTCTTGACTTTTTCCACTTTATCATTCTGGACAGAAAGCGAATCTTCACTGATCTTGTGGCCAATGTAATCTAGCTGATTAAAACCCAAGAAACATTTGCTCAGCTTTACAGTTAGATGAGCATCTTTCAGTGCTTTGAACAAATGCTGTAGTGTTTCTAAGTGGTTGCTCCAGTTTGTAGAATATGCTAAAATGTCATCCACAAAGCTTTCTACATTTTCCACATTTTTGAGTAACTTTCTCATCATCCTGTTGTATGTAGCACCAGCATTTACAAGTCCAAATGGCATCATCTTGAATTGGTAATTGCCAAATGGGTTGCTAAAAGCTGTGTATTGTCTATGCTCAGGCTTCATTGGAACTTGCCAATAACCTTTACAGCAATCCAGCTTGCTGTATACTTTGCTTCCAGCAATCTTTGCAAATATGGCTTGAGGATCAGGCATCGATTCACTGTCAAAAACTGTGATTTTGTTGACTTTTCTCATATCTGCCACTGTCCTGATTGTACCATCCTTTTTCTTTAACATAATAATCGGTGAGCAATATGGACTGTCTGAAACTTCAATAATATCCATCTTCAGCATATCATCTATTTCAGATCTCAGCTGTGGGTACATATTGTATGGGATAGGATAAGGCCTTCTTTTGATAGGTGTTTGGTCAGTTAGTATAATGGAGTGTTCAGCAAGATCTGTACATCCTGGTTTAGAGGAAAATACATCTTGATACTCTTCAAGCAGATTTAGAAGATCTTCCTTTTGCTGTTTGGTAAGTTCATTGTTGATGTGTGCATCCCTATATGTTTCATCACCACTAGAATCAATTGTTTCTATATCTATCCCAGAATCTTCACTAGTCTCATACACTACAGCTGTGGCTACATTTTCACTTTCTGCCGCATTCTCTCTAACATAATACCTTTTTAGCATATTGATATGGAATGTTTTTTCCTTCCCATTGATATCAATACAGTAATCATTTCTTCCCAATTTCCTTTTTACTTGAAATGGGCCTTTCCATTTGATCAAAAGTTTGTTGTTGTCACATGGCAATAGTAATAAAACTTGGTCACCTGTTTTGAGGTTTCGATCCCCTGCCTTTCGATCAAACCATACTTTCATCTTCTGTTGCGCATTTTCTAACTCTTTTCTGGTGATTTTGCAAGTTTCTTCAAGTCTGTTTCTAAGATCGAGTACATAATCATATACCGTTTTTTCTTCATCTGCCAAGTTTTCGTTTGCCCATACTTCTCTCAGAACTGTGGTTGGTCCACGAAGACTTCGGCCATAGAGAACTTCAAACGGTGAAAATCCTCCAAGACTACTGATTGGAGCTTCTCTATATGCGAAAAGTAAAGGTTCCAAAAATTGATCCCATTCTGCAGGTTGCTCTCCAATCATCCTTTTCAACATAGCTTTGAGAGTTCCATTATATTTTTCACATAACCCATTGCACTGGGCATGATAGGGTGTGGTGGTTACACTTTTGATTGATAGCAATCGGTGAACTTCCTGCATCATTTTTGAAGTGAACTGTGTCCCTCTATCTGTAAGTATTTCATTTGGAATGCCACAATTGCTAAACATTGAAATCAATGCTTCAGTGACAGTTTCTGAATCAATGATGGACAATGCAGCTGCCTGGGGGTATCTGGTTGCAACATCTACCATTGTCAGGATATATTTCTTTCCTCTCTTGCTGGTGGGAAATAGTGGTCCTATAATGTCCACTGCAACTCTTTGAAAAGGCACTGTTATTATTGGCATGTTTTCTAACTTGCCTTTCTTTAGTTGTCCTTTGGGAACAGTTTTCTGACAGATGTCACATGAACAACAATATCTGGTGACATCCATATCCATTCCAACCCAAAAGAAATGACATTTGACTCTGGCCAATGTTTTGGTAATTCCTAGGTGTCCGGAAAGCAAGGTGTCATGTGCAGTTTGTAGAACAAGTGTCCTGTACTTAGCTGGAACAACAAGTTGTTTCTCAAAAAGTTCTTCCTCAGATTTTCTTTTTAAAACTTGTCTGTACAATAGCTGGTCATGTAAGATGAACTCATATCTGAGTGTTTTTCTCTTTGTAATAATTTCATCTTTCATTTTACAGAAAGGATTTGGAGGTTCGGGTCATCCTGCTGTTCTTTCTTAAATTCTTCAAAGTTCCCTACTTGTGGCAACTGTGGTACATTTAAGGGCTTTGATTTCTGTTTTGTTTGGCTTTGTACAGTTTGCGCTCGAGTTGTTACTGGGGCAGCAGTTGTAAATTTTCCATTCTTTTCTTTTGCAATTTGTATTTCCTCTTTAGAATGCTCATAAGAATGCAGAATGTCTGTTGGTTGTTTTATCACCTCCTTGATATTGCCTATGATAAGATCATAAACTGGGTCATTCATACAGATGGCTCTAACAATACCAGTGTAAAATGGTGTTTCAATGTGTATTTCTGCTTCTGGAACTGTATTTCTAGTACCATCAACAGTCGTGTAAGTCACCTGGTTTCCTGTTAATTGCTTCTCTGTGATTGAAGATCTTTTGATAATAATCCCTGTGCATCCAGTATCACGTAGCACTTGAACAGGTTGTCTGTTGACAAAGCCTTTTTCCACAGGGAGACGTTTTTGATCCTTCTTATCTTCTATTGGAAAGGTTAACCCAATGTAAGTTAGACTTCTTTTGGCTTTCTCATAATGTTTTTCTAAAATTTCTAGGCAACTTGCAATGTCAGAATTTTTACTATCACTATTTCCGTCTAGTACAGATGCGGCAGCCATCTTGATCTTCTGCTTCAGTTTACAATCTATTGCCTTATGTCCAGGCTTGTCGCAGAGAAAGCATGTAAATCTAGGCTTGGTTGCAGATTGTAATTCCTTAGCTTCTGATTTATTGTGCTTTGCGGAAGTAGCTTTGTTCTCCTTCCATGGTCTATTCTGTGGTTTTGCAAATTTAGTCTGTCCTGTTTTCACATTATGGGCATCAATATAACAGTCGGCCATTTGTGAGCACTCAATTAAACTTTGTTTTTTATGTTCCCGAACATATGTTGAAACTTCTATTGGCAACAGAGCTAGGAATTTTTCAGTGACTATGAATTCCCTCAGTCCATTATATGTTTTTGTTGTGCCAGACAACTCCACCCATCGGTCGAAGTATTTACTGAGTCTTGCAGAAAATTGAGATGCTGTCTCACCTCTTTCCATTGTAGAACTGTCAAATTTTCCATGAAAGCCATCTTCTGTAAACAAATAATGTTTCAACAATGCCGATTTGAGATCATTGTAATCATTTGCATCTTGGGGTGTAAGTCTGGTATAAACATCCAAGGCTTTCCCTCGAAGTAGAGCACTCAAGTAAGCTGCATAATCTTCTTTGGCCCACTTTTGAACAGTAGCATATCTTTCAAATCGCATGAGATAAGCATCCATATCATCCTTATTTTCGTCGAAGTATGGTAGCTTGGGTCCCTTTCTGGCAGTTTCTGAAATTCCGACATTTGTACTGTGTAATATATTTGATGCATCTATCCTACTGGCTTCTATTTCTTGTCTTTTCAGCTCAGCTTCTTTTTCTAACTCCAGTATTCTGAACTGCCTCTCTTCCCTATCTTCCATTATTCGCTGTTTTTCTCGATCTTCCCTTGCCAGAGCACGTTCATCTCTCTCTAGATCCTCCCTTTCTTTTATAAAATCTTGCAATTCTTGACCAACTAGGCCAAGTTTTTCTCCAACTGCTAGAATTTTTTCTAGATCCATAATTATTTTTTTTATATAGTGTTTGAAATAGTACTCCAAAATACCACTGGTCACTGCTTCTAATGTTACTGCCGAAACTTAAATGTTATTTTAACTTAAGTTTCACCACGTTTTGAAGTCTTGCACTAACCCTACCAAACAAGGCAATTGCAAACTCAACACTACAGAGTAATTTAATTACCAATTGGACTGTTGAGGCAACCACAGGAATATACAAATTAGTTATTAAAAACAAAGCTATATTGTGCACAAAAGTATCAGCTGAGTAATATATCCTTAATGTTTTTTCATAAACAAGTGGTAAGACTGAAATTAAGACTTCAAAATAATTCAAGAGTATATACCAATACTACCTGAAATTGAACTAATGCTAGCAACTATTCCATGTAAAATTTCAAGAACTGATGTTAATCCCATAGAACAACTCAATTTTTACTTGACAAAATCATTTATCTCAAAATATACTTGCAACTACTCAAGTTTATTCCACATTTACACTGAGTCTACAGATTCATCTCATTAGGGGCTCCAGTGTTATATTTGAGCCTCAGGTATTCTTATGGGAATAAAACTAGAAGCAATTGCATGTAAAATTAAATTTTAATACCAAAAAATAAAAAAATGTCAAAATATCAACTACAATAAGTGAAATATCAGCCTGTTCATCAACCAAGTGCAATAGACAACACATGAACTGTCCTTGACTAATATTTATACATCCAGAGTGAATCCTGTGTGAATCCAGTTTCTTGTGATTACTTTTAGAGTTTGTGAGATTACTGTAGCAGCAAAGTGAAAAATCATTAGTAAAACTCAAAGTCCATTGTTCCAGTTGTAAAGTTGATAAAATTACAGATGAACAATCCCTTCAGAAAGCGATATTTGAACAGTAACATCATTCGTCCATGAGATTGTAATAGTAGATTGATGAAATCAATAGGAAAATGATGGTATTCAAGCTACACAAGTTGTACTTCCAGTCTAAGTTTACACAATTTCTTGTAATAAAACTCCAGTTCTACAATAAGCAAAATCCGTTTACCATACAGTACTTACATTTAAACATTCAATTAATCTGCACATTTTTTCTAGAATATATTGCCATTTACATTAGAAAATATATGAACATTACACACATTCATCTTAGTTTCTTTGCCTATGAATTATAGCATTGTTTCTTTCAAACATTTATCTATTTACATCTGACAGATCAATAATTTGTTTTTACACTCAAAATTGTGAGTTTATATGTATATAAAATAAAGCTTCATACTAAATATACATAATTTAGCATACCTTGTAATAAAGCAGATTTACCAAAATAATGTCCCAAACTCTAGCAGAGAATAATGTCACACAAGCCAGGCCACATGTGCCTCACATTTCCAAAAATTCAATACTGACCATATTAAAGTTAAACCTTGTGTGACACTCTATTCAACAAAGTGACCATATACAGACATAAAATACATACTAGGATTTGTACACCATTGGTTTAAATACACCGCTTAAAAAAACAATGGCACTTAAACCGAATTTTAATATATACACTACTTAAAAATATTGAAACTGCTAGACTCTAATGCCTAGATTAATAATTAGAGTACACATCTCTTTTCTCATATAAAAATAAATGTTGTTCAAACCTCAAATACAACAGACTAAGAACCTCAATTCCCTTGTAAAATTTAGATGTGACCTAAGTTATTATGTTCCTTTTATTGCACCTTTTGTTTATTTTTATCATTATTTTTATTATTATTATTATTATTTTTCTTTATTTCATGTAACTTGTCAAACTTACATCATCAAGATATATTGAGCAGTAGTTCGAATTATTAATGAATTTAAGGTTTTTCAAATATGTTGTTGCTGCTGGTATATAAATCAAGTTACACGGAAGTAACATGTTTAGTGCTAAACGAAATGTATCTGTATTTATTAAATTTTCTTAAGCTGATTTGTGACACTTATACATTTATTGTAGAAAATGAAATAAAGATTTGGGGGCAAAAGTAAGGCCATTTTTTCCATTAAATAAAGTACTTGACTTAAATCAAGTCTTTAAAGAGTATATTATACTATATTGTAATACCTTCAGCCTCGTGTATGAAGATATATGTAAACAGAAAATGTTAAGAATTTGTAAAAAAAGACTTGTAAATTTATCTAACCAAATATATGTAACAAGATAACTATTCAATGTGTTTATTTACAGTTGCACCTTAGAGTCTATCAATAATAGAGATTAAGTGCTAATAATGTTCACATTAGATTATATAAGATTAGGTGAGATACCCTTGTGATAGCTAAAGGGGGTCACAGTGGCACAGTTGTGACACTCACATCCCACCTCTGAGATCAAAATTCAAATCCCGACCTTACCGTATATGTGGGAAAGCTGGGAGTTATTTGTTTTATAGTTTACAGTACAGAGCCTTGACCAACTGTATGCATTCGTTTCCTCTGCCCTTGTAACTATGTCACAATAAATCCTTAAAAAAGGCATAATGTAAAACCCTATATAAATAAATAAAATATTTCAGCAGCTAAAAAGTCTTATTACCATCTACTATTGGTCAGTTGTGAGATTTAAATCCAAACAGAGGTTAGTGCCTGTGATTAGGCCACTGACGACTTCATATATTTCTGAAAAGAGTGGCATTTTTGCAATAAATTTTCTAACAAGATCATTTTGAAGCGATAAAAGCATGTATCAACTATCTGTATAGTGTCATGGTACAACCAGACAGTCCATGTTTAGAGACTAATGATATATCGTAATTGTTGTACCTTGTAATCAGTTCTAATCATATTGTAATTATATGTCATTTCAGATGGCCGTGGTCATGGTTCATCAATAAACAAATAGACAGTGTTCTTATCTATGACCATGGCCAGAACTCAGAACAAAGGCAAAGATACCAAGTTAGACTTGTGAAAACAGGACACACACACCATCTACAATTATGCCGGCTGTGGAGTGCCCCATTCCTGGATGTACCTACAAGACAGATGACCTGGACGCTATTATTGTTGCTGCATTACTCAATGCACACAGTGCTACACACAGCCCCAACCTGAGTGCATCTGCTAAAGTGGAAAAAGTCAAAAGGCCAACGGTATCTGCTGCTGGCTCCAGTGAGGAATGGTACATACTTCGAGTCAGGTTGTAAAGACTATGTAGATGCCACAAAAATCACAGGTCAAGATAAAGTTGTCCAGCTCCTTGAATGTTGTGATGAACAGCTCCAGAAAGACCTGACAAGATCTGCAGGGGGAAGCTTGACCAGCAAAACTGAGCAAGAAATACTAAGTGCCATGAAAAAACTTGCTGTACATGAAGAAAATACTATGGTTGCTGTAGTAACATTGCACAATATGTGTCAGGACCGTGAGGAGACAGTACAAAGCTTTCGTGCCCGCTTACATGGACAAGCAGGCATTTGTAAGTTCCTGACAAATTGCCCAGGATGTAATCCTGAGGTTAATTACACAGAGAGTGTGCTACATGATGTAATCACCAAAGGCATAGCCGATCCAGAAATTCAGCTTCACCTACTTAGTAGCAGCAATCAAGACATGTCGCAAAGCAAACAAACAACCCAGAAACAAAATTCGGAACCCTGCTCTGGTAAGAAAGGACATGGCAGAAGTGCTCCATGCAGGTCGCATTCGAAGAAAAGAATGTCCAGCATATGGACACAGATGCCAACTATGAAGTCGTGATCACCACCTTGAACTCGTCTGTCGAAGCAAGAACAAGCAGAACAGTAGCACTGTCACATTAGAAATGGATGAATGTGAAGGCGCTATCTTCAACTCTCTGTGTACCATAGGAACATTGCCCCACAAAACTAGACATTCAATTGCCTTGGATGACCACATCTATGATCAGCTGTCAGACACATGGATCAACAAGGGTTCCAAACCCCAGCCATATATCAGCCTCACAGCTAAAGTTGCCCTAGAAGACTACAATGCACTCGGATTCAGGCAGCCGACTGATACCAACACTGTGGCGATATCTGCAATGGCCGATACAGGCTGTCAAAGCTGCTTAACTGGCATCAAAATAGTGAAGCGTCTTGGTTTGCATGAGAAAGACCTTATTCCAGCAAAGATGAAAATGCATGCAGCAAACAATAAGGGAATCCGCATCCTTGGTGCCACATTCCTTCATCTCCTCGGGAAGGATCAACATGGCCAAACAATTGAGACCAGGCAGATGACATATGTAACAGACAACTCCAAGAAGTTCTTCCTCAGCAGAGAGGCCTGTGTCGCACTTGGCATTATCCCCAAAGCCTTCCCAGAAGTAAGTACAACTTGCAACACTATACAGGTGCCAAAGCTTTCTCGCTCACCTGACCCTGCCTATGATCAAAACAATGATGGTTCCAACAGGGATTGCAACTGTCCCGCACGACAAAAGCCACCGACACCACCTATAAACTAACCATTCCCTACAATAGAAACAAATCGTGCCAGTCTACAAGAGTACCTGTTAGATTACTACAAATCGAGCACCTTTAACACCTACAAACACCAAACACTACTGCTAATGGAAGGACCTCCCATGAAACTAATGGTGGACCCAGATGCCACCCCTACTGCACATCATACACCAGTCCCTGTGCCACTTCACTGCAAGATCAAGTCAAGGCAGGGCTGGGCCAGGACCTGGTGCCACAGAATGGTTGTGTGTGCCAAAAAGAATGGCAAACCACGGGAATGATTGACTTCTAGGCATTAAATGCCCATGCTAAGAGGGAGACGCACCATACCCCATCACCATTCCATCAAGCTAGATCTGTACCTAATGGCAAGAAAAAAAACTGTACTAGATGCCTGGAACGGGTATCATAGCATGCCAATACGCAAAGAGGACAGACACCTTACCACCTTTATTACACCATGGGGAAGGTACAGGTACAAAACTACACCTCAATGTTACATTGCTTCTGGTGATGGCTACACCTGTCGCTATGATGAAATTGTGTCTGACATCGCCAACAAAACCAAATGTGTAGACGATACCTTACTTTGGGCAGATTCCCTAGAAGAAAGCTTCTGTGGACGACATGGGATCACATTAAACCCTGACAAATTCACATTTGGTCAGGACACTGTATAATTTGCAGGCTTCGAAATAACCCTTGATAGCGTTAGACCATGCTCAAAATACCTGCAGGCCATCTTAGAATTTTCAAGCCCTAAGAACATCACAGACGTGCATTCATGGTTTGGTCTCATCAATCAGGTATCTTATGCCTTCAGTATGGCACATCGGATGTTACCATTCCGGGAGGTACTCAAACATGGAACATCGTTCAAGGGGGATGACCAACTCCAATCCATATTTGAAGAGTCAAAAACCGTAATCACCGATGAAATCATGACAGGCGTACAAACATTTGACCCTAGCAAACCTACATGCCTAGCTACTGACTGGTCAAAAACTGGCATTGGATTTTGGCTTCTTCAAAAACACTGCAAATGCCACAAAATAGAGCCATTCTGTTGCCATGATGGATGGAAAATCACACTTGTTGGTAGCCATTTCACCCATAATGCTGAACCACTATACGCCCTGTGGAAGGTGAAGCCCTTGCTGTCGCTGATGCCTTGAACAAGGCAAGATACTTTATTTTGGAATGTGAAGACTTGATAATTGCAGTAGATCACAAGCCTCTACTGAAGATATTTGGCAACCGTTCCCTTGAGGACATTTCCAACGCTCGACTCAGAAACCTTAAAGAGAAAACACTCAGATATCGCTTCAGAATGGTACATATCCCTGGTATGAAACACCGAGCAGCAGATTGTGTCTCGGCACCCTACTGGTGACCCAGTGAAGCTGCCTCTACCAGATGATGACACAGAGGCCATAACAACCTGTGGTAGAGTACAAACAGTTGGCTCTTGCAGTTCCATCACATACCAAGCCAGCGTTGAGGACACAATTCTGTCATCTTCCATGTCAACCCTCAAGTCCCTTGCATCAAGATCGATCAGATGGGATACTATTCGGAGCGCAACCACCAGTGATGAAGATATGCACACTAGTGCTGGGACGAGTTGACTGAAACTCGAGTTGTGACTCGAAGGGCGATAATTAGGGGTAAATTCGATCTGCGCAAGTGAAACTTGAGTTTTTGAAAGCAGCAATATTTTCATCATCTAAGGCTTCACCAACACAGGAGATATATCCAAAGTTTTCAAAAATATACTGCATTTTTACTTTATTCTGGCTTAAATCAATGAAGATTTAACTTAAATTATTTTATGTAAAATATTTTCCATCAATCAAACGAAATGCTTTATCCCGAAATTTACTCGAGTTTAACTCGAGTTCAACTCGTTTCTAACAGGTGATGCTCGATCTGCCATTTTAGCTGGCGATCCCACCACTAATGCACACATTACATGAACTTGTCATAAGTGGTCTCCCTGAGTCCAAGAACGAGTAGCCAGCCTCAATATGTGAATATCACCAGTTTTGCAATGATTTATATACAGTAGATGGTGTGATAATTTACAAGGACCGTATCCTTGTACCACCTGCACTGCGACTAGAAGTGCTTTCAAGCCTGCATGCAGCCCACCAAGGTGTTTCTTCCATGATTGCGAAAGCTGAAGCATTTGTATTCTGGCCTGGGATCACACTGGCCATAACCATGTATCATGCTCAGTGCAACCACTGTAATCGAATAGCACCCTCAAATCCAAACAGCCCACCCGTACCACCCACTATACCAGACTACCCAGTCCAGAATGTGTGTGCAGATTTCTAATTATCTGGTAATAGTAGACTGATACTCCAACTGGCCCATAGCTGAAAAGTCTGTGGATGGAGCTGCAGGACTAATTGCCTGCCTCAGACGAATTTTTGTAACCTTTGGCATACTGGATGAGCTATCTTCTGATGGTGGGCCCGAATTCACCTCCAACAATACAGGCCAATTCCTTACAAATTGGGGGTACATCACAGAATTTCTTCAGTGGCCTTCCCCCACAGCAATTGCAGGGCTGAAATAGGTGTAAAAACCATGAAACGATTGCTGATGGATAACACCAGGCCTAACACCGAGTTCCAGCATGCTATTCTCCAGTCTTGTAATGCACCAGACAGGGACACCAAGCTCTCCCCTGCTGTGTGTGTTTTTGGCAGACCACTACGGGAATTTATCCCCATCCTCCCAGGGAAATATAAGTCGCACAACACCTGGCGTGAAACCTTGGCTGCCAGAGAGGAGGCATTGAGGAACTGACATATTTGTGCAGCTGAATGTTGGAGAGAACACACAAAACGACTCCCTCCCCTTAAGGTGGGTGATTTTGTATGCATCCAAAACCAAACTGGGTCCCATCCACTGAAATGGGACAAAACTGGAACAGTCACAGAAGTCCGGCAGTTTGATCAGTATTTTGTGAGAGTCTATGGTTCTGGAAGGGTAACCCTTAGAAACAGAAAGTTCTTATGCAAGTATCTTCCTGTCCATATGCCAACACTCAAAGGCACCCTACCGAAGGTCAGAAAGATTACCCCCACACACAGAGATCAACCTGTATTCCCCCATCTGTATTCTTCTTTTTTCACTGGCAACTCGACAGTTTATAAAATATTTCTCCACAGAGTGAAACCTGTTGTTATCCATGTGGTGTAAATATGAAACATAAAATGCCCAGCAGAAATTTGAGGGTTTTTACAGACCACCAACATGTAGTATTAATATGTAGAGACCCCAGGATAGTTTGGGGTCTGAAAGGAAGCAGTAGGTGACTGTTCTGGAGCTAGATGAGACACGGCTGCTTGATTAGACCAGCAACATTCCGGAGTGTTATAAGGGGAATAACCTATGACCTTGGCAATAATGTGAAACGTACAAGACCATTCTTTCTCAGCCAAGATGTGATCTCATGTCTGGGAGCAATAAGAGAGGGAAATATTCGGGGAGAACCTTCCCTGTTTTAGTGCTGGATAACAAAGAACATTAAAATACCTATGCACTACCCCCCTCATCCCCATACCTCCTGTTGTGCTATAATCCCAGATGAGTTAGGAATATATTTGCTTTTGATTTATACCACTGTCTTAAGCGACACCACATGTTTTGGAGCTGTGCTGTCAATGGCAGAAAGAGTCATAAATTATTATTATTATTATTTATTCATATATAAAAGTACACACGTACTTGAATAATACAGCAATTATGTTACATAATATGTACAAAAACATAAAAAAATGTACATACATAGAAGTAAATAAATACAAAAGTAGATTAAGAAATATCTGAATGACTATACTACATAGTACAGCAAAAAATTTAGAAAATGAGATATGTCATTTAGTTAAAATACATGATACTGTTTAGATGAGACAAGATAAAGCATATATTTGATAACATCAGGACATACTAAAGACCATGCAGGTAAACTTTCCAGATATTGACTGCTGATCTTTTTCATCAGGTTAGGCATGTTTATATTTTCAATAAAATCATACTTGTTAAACCATACTTGTATGACAAATGGTTGAAAGTGTATGACATCCTAGAGTTGTTACCCTGAGTAATTAGTTGCAGGGTTAATTTGTTGTAAATATTATCAGACTTGGCTGAGCTTGCAAAGGACTTAGATACTCATTTGTATATAGTTGACAGTCTATATTCAAATCATTACATATGATAGACAAAAGGACAGAGTGAGCATTATATGGTACATTTAAAATTTTTCTGACACATTTTCTCCAAGTGACATATAATTTCTCCATACATTGTGAAGAGTGATCCCATAACACACATCCATACAGAGGCATAGAATAGGTTTTAAATAATTTGTACTTTATCTCAAATGATGCATGTTTAGGGGCCAGTGACACTTTCACGGATCCCCCATGGATATAGGCCACGGTTCCATATATGGAAACTGCCAAGGATCTGTTGTGGATTGTGGGGTTTGGGGAGGGGGAATGTTAAAAATGTTAGTGATTTATGGACGTGTCACAGATAACTCTCAGGATGATATGTATGCCACAAGGATGTTAGGGATACATTGCGCATCTTGCAGATGACCTACGGATACTCCTCCATTACCACCTGCAGTACTCCGGAAAAACCACACGACACACCAGGACAACAAAGGGATGCCTCTGCACGTCTCAAGGACACTCCTGATGGGTTTACAGACCTTGTGGACACTCACAGACAGGGTTTACGGATCATTATTTTTCTCGCGGATGTCAGCTTATCGATAAGGATATTTTATTAACATAACATTACACCTGTCTCAATGGGAGGTATTGACCACTGGATATCTGGATGCCAATGGATATAATAGGGGGTAAGGTCCAGCTCACTAGCCAGATACAATGTAGATGCCAATATGGACAGACACAAAAGAAATCTTGCTCAACTTCACTGAAAACAAAAGTTGGTTGGTCTAACAAAGAAAACTTGGTTGATCCTACGATGTCTAATTTAACCAGACAAGTTGGTTATATTAATGCATGTTGGTTGGTAAAACAAAGAAAGTTTGTGAGATTTAACAAACTAATTTGGTTCCACAAACAAAGCATGCTGGTTACTCTAACTAAAGTCACTGGTTTGTATTACCAGATGACTTGGTATATCCAACTAAGTAAGTTAGTTACTTAAACTAAGTTGGTTGGTTATTGTGATTAATTTCATTGGTTGGTAAGGCCAATGTAAGTTGGTTACCCAAGCTGACTTCATTGGTAAGAGCTATAAGTCAGTTTGTTAATCCAATTAGATGAGTTTTAATCAAATTGATTAAATATTACTGACTGCATGGTCAAATAAGTTACAACTCTACCCTTAATACAAATAATGCTTTGTATGACAATGAAACAAGAAACAAGTCACTGATATATCAAAATACTTTATTGAAACATCTTTAAGCTGAAATTATTTTTAAACAAATTCATATGCTACATTTTAGCTTAGTTGGCTTAACAACAACTTCCAACACATAATATAGGTCACATCACAACAGGAAGTTTTAGTAGCATAGGAAACAAGTATATACTAATTGGTCCAGATTCTGTGCTGTAAACTACCAGACATCAGTAAGCAGCTACCAACTTTTCCACTTAATGTTGGGTGCTTAGACATGGGACGCAAGTGTTAACCACCACACCACTGAGCCCCCCCCCCCCCCCCCCATATTTGTTTGTCATAGAATTACGCTGCCACCAAAATAAGTATGCACAAAATAGTAAATTCCATTATTCAGAAGTTAGCTTAGTAGGAGTCCCTTTCATTACAAACTATAGACCTACGCATCAGAGAACCGATGCAAATTTGTATCCACCGGAAAGACAACTGACCAAAGCCAGTGAATCATTGTTTGACCTTGAAAGAGGGGACCAAGGTCAAATCTGACAACATCAGAAGATTCCCAGCCCATGATTTCCTAGAAGTTGGTTCCACATCCCAAACCTCTAGGACCCATAATAAGCGAGTTATAAGTATTTTTAAGTCTGACTATCCTTGTTTGACCCTAAAGAAGGGGCCCAAGGGAAAATGTGACCACATCAGAAAATTCCCAGCCATATAAGTTGGTTTCACATTGCAAACCTCTAGGACCCATAATAAGTGAGTTATAAGTACTTTTAAGTCTGACTATCCTTGTTTGACCTTGAAGAAGGGGCCCATGGTAAAATCTGACCACATCAGAAGATTTCCAGCCAATGATTTCCTACAAGTTGGTTTCACATTTCAAACCTCTAGTACCAATAATAAGGGTGTTATAAGCACTTTAAGTCTGGCTATCCTCATTTGACCTTGAAGAAGGGGCCCAAGGTCAAATCAAGATTCTTGGCCCATGATTTCCTTTAATTTGGTTTTACATTGCAAACCTCTAATATTAAGAGAGATACAGACACTTTTAAAGTCCGCTTCATGGGGTACTTTGGCACTCCGTGGATGACCTTGAATTAAGAGCTTCAAGGTCAAATGTCTGCAAGGTTGTAGAGGACATGTATATGTGCCATATGTATCACCTATGAAGAGATTCAACCTTCTACTTATGAGAAACAACCAGTACATAAAAGTAGATAATTTTCAAAGAAATGCCCATGGCCGCCATCTTGTTTTTCAGAATGAGGCTTATTTCTTACCCAGAGAAGCTTACCCCCAAATAAAGATATCCTGCAAATTTGGTGAACTTAGCTGGTGTAGTTTTCCTCTGACAGCGTTAACATTGAAAATGTCTCAACGCGCTGTGGCAGTGGAGTAGCGAACACTAAACCAAAGTATGCACCAGATGCCTCCAATAGATACAATAATTATTGGGTCATCTCATAGCTTTTACATCAAAGTTTATCCTCTTGTTAAGAATTCTTTGTCAAGCAAAATGGTTCCAAAGTTAGACAGAAGAGGTTTACACTGCATAAATCAATATACTTTCATATGATTTGAAAGAACATTAATAAATGTTTTGTCATAGATGTAGAAAATAAACTGCATGATTAACATGTTTTACTATTTTTAAAACTTACAATACCTCAAAATAATAAAATGCTTATAGTGCCCCTGGGCCTATATTCGCTATGAGACTTTAAATGTGAGAGATAAAATAGTCTGTAAAAGTCCCCAAAAGCCCAAAATATCGCATATTTCCGATATTTTAAGTTTCACTTACATTATATGTGTTGACACGTAAAATTGAAGTTATAAAGTGTCATAGCCCAAACATGGCAGTTCTGCTCAATGTAATCACTGTAAAAGTCTGCAAGTGCACTGAAACATGGAATTAACTCTGATACTTTCTTCAGATTTTGGGTTGTTTCTTGCATTTCAACCGTTCCTTCCATTATATATTTGTTGACTAGTGAAGTGGCAGTTGTAAAATCTTATAATGGTATTTCTGTAAAATGGTCGCAATACTGAGATACCAGGCTACCATTCCTATATCAGAAAAATGTTGTTTCATATAAACCTCAGCTCATAAAACACGTAGCACAAAAACTAACTTTCAAGAAAAACACTTTGTACTGTACATTTTTTATGTATAATTCATGATGTACAAGGGAGATTTTAATTATGATATTATATGGTAATCTCTCCATAACAAGTCCAATGGTCAACGGTGGGGTTTTACGTCCCATTCAAAATCCAGTGTAACCAGGTCCAGTAAGTTTAAACAAATGAACATCTCATTTGAATTTTATTTGAAATTTCATTGAAATTTTAATTTAACCATAACTTTAAAAAGCATTTAATGTCTATGTCCACCTTAAGTGTGACATTAACTTTAGCCATGACATATTTAACAACTGAGACCCACATAAACAGATTATTGAGTAGTACAAATCTACACAAATATATAAACAAAACATAACCTAAAATTGCTGTCATATATTAGCTTGTGAATGTTTCAAAGTACAATAAAAATATGACGAAACTGACAAAAGTGCAGAAGTAATTTAGCATATTTCATTGGCCATAGATCACAACCGGAAAATTATGTTTTGTATACTGACAAGTGGTTAATATAATTGCAAATGGTATCACCCATATAAAATAACACTTTATCCCAAACATTTGATTATTAAATGGCTAAATGTAATATGTTCTTTGCTAAGGTTAAACTCACACCAGCACCTCTTGTGTGATGAGTCACGACAACCACAAAAGTGCTCACCATTAATACGATTTATATTACAGAATTTTATAATACAGAATAACTAAACATAAGGTAATATTATTCCAAACATATCTTTTCAATTTTAAATTTAAATATTGTATTAAAATACAAAAAATGGTTATACCTTATAATAGCAAATGTGAATCTCATCTAAGTGAATGGAATATTCAAACATCAGTATTTTTACCTTAGTTTTCACTGAACCAAAAACTCAATGCTCTATATAGAACAGTAGTGGACAAAATTTAATATTTTCACCTCCATTTACATTGTTTTACTACCCAAAATTATTAAAACATAATAGTAGTGGATACATCATTAATCAATTTTAGCAACATTTATTGTTTTGGGACAGGGTTGCTGAAATCGATGTATAAAGATGATATTATTATCATCACTTTATGTATAACTGTAAAGTTACACCACAAATAAACTTCACTTCCTGTTAGCAGTTGGGGACATATTAGAACAAAACTCTTTCAGTAAAATCCATTATCAGTACCTTAAACTTGCTGACTTCTTTTTCAAAAAGTTTGTTTATCTTTATGGCTTCTTCATCAAACTCAATGAATTGGTTTCAATGACATGACTGCTGACCACTGCCTTCTTATTTTTACATTTGGTAATATTCTGCCAAATACGTTCAAGCCATCCTGTGCTTCTTTTCTGGCATCTACATATTGCTTTGAATAAGGAGGCTACATAAAATATATACAAACTGATTTCATTATATTGAATATACACAGAATTTCAGCTAAGATATACAACGCACATAATAATGAAATATATAAATTGGCCAGTCTGCAATCTATTACGTGAAATTTAAACAGCGTAGCTTCAGAAAAGTCACTGACAGAGTGGAAAACAATTACTTTCAGAACCACCAATGGAAATGGTTTACAAATTATTGCTTTAAGATGTGTCATAAACAAACATCCTTCATTTTGATGTCTTTTACATCGAATGTATATGCATTAGTTCAGTTTACATAAATAACAAACAATCACCTCAATGTCAAATTGAGGTGATTAAATTGAAATATTGTTTTATGTTATGAATTTTTAAGCAAAATAAAATATGGTTGTCACTCATGAATTTCCGTAAAACAAGCAATTTTTATCTTCTTCAAAAAATTTTTGTTGTAACACCAAAAAGATTTGTAACATTGATGATTTATAAAAAAATAAACACATAATTTATTTTAATTGAAAAAAGATGGAGGAAATAGCCTTTTAAACCAACTTTTAAAATGTGACGGTTCTGAAATCAAGAGAAGTATGACCCCTTCTTGTTGGTTCTGACCACACTCTGGAATTAAACATTAAAAAATTATGTCAATAAAATTACATAAATTAACCATCATAAAATAGTTGGGACAACCAACTTCAACAAATATATGTTAGTTTGGCTAACCAACACAAACGCCTTCCCCCCATGCTCTGGCTAATGAGGCCATACTCCAGCCACAGTACGGACTTGAAGGAGATGGTCTTCAACTATAGGATCAGGCTGGGAAGAACTGTGGTAGAGAATCGGGATCCTGACATCTTGCTTTAGGATTTTCCAGAGCCCACTGCAGCAGGAGCCCCCGGTGGTCAACAGGGTTGTCATGGCCTGCCCAGTACTGCACAACCTACTGAGGGTAAGATACCCCTCAGCTCAACAGGAAGACTTTGGGGGAGGGCCAGGGTACGGTAGTGATCGAGGGCAATGACATTCCATATGAAGGCTGTAATGCAATTGGGGCAGCTAAAAGGCAGAGGAATATTATCAGGGAGTATTTCTTGAATGAATGGCAGCTCCCCGGTCCAATGGACAGCAGTTAAAATCTGATTTATTGTTATACTGTGACTCTCTAAATAGAACATTTATGCACTTCTAACACCAAAACCAGATGAAATGAGTAAGAATTGTGATAAAATTGTGATAAAAATGGAATAGTGCTACATGAACTGTGAATTGTAAACTTTTGTACACAACTATATGATTGTTAAATTTGAAAGATAATTACTGTCTTCTGTTATTCATATGTCACATATTATTGCTTGTGTATATACTATCATTTTGCTGTTGTACACTGAAAACCAAAAGTTGGTAGATGGTACTAAGATACGTTAGTTAACACCTTAGTTGTTAAAACTAAGAACCCTGTTTCGTCCAGCTAAGTTTGAGTTTGTTGATTATGCTCTCTGCATAGTTTACATTTGGATTTCGGCACAATTGTTTGAATAAAGGGGTAAGTTATTTTCCTTAAATATAACAATATTAGTGTCTACATTTGTTAAAATGGTTCAAATTTATTAGTACAACCACAGTAGTTTTCACTCAGACTCTTTAGTTTGTTAAAAAAACCAGTGTTCTATAAATAGCTGTCAGTCCTACACACCTTCAGTTGTGTCTACTGCAGGAAAATTATGTGTGTGTTTTATGCGTGAGAAGAGTGCAGTAAAATTTAGTCTTCTTTTTTAAATCTTAAATTAAAAATTCTTAAGATTAATAAATTGCAAAACAAATAACATGTATTAAAAGAACAATATCTCATGCTTGTGATGGTATAATTTTTGCTTAGTTATGTATTTTAAAAATTGTTTGTTTTTTCATACATTTGAATGGTTCCATTAGAATAAACAAACTCAGAAAATGTACTGATATTTTGTAAAACCTTTCAAAGTTTTCTATGTATTTTAAAATGCTTGTGAGTTTTTATCATAATAATTTTTATATCATGAAAATCTGCAGATTCTGAGCGTTCCAACAGTGTAAATCTTGTGTAGATACTCTTTTGTTTACTGACAAATTTTTCCAAGTGAATTCTGTATATTTTCGTACTTTTGAACATTTATGTGCATACTGACACATGCTCAGAGCACAACTACATTGTACAAGCTTTTACAATTTAATCCTATGCATTCAAAACTTTAAGCATTTATATGTTTTTATTAATAATCATTTTTATTTCAACATAACAGAACAGAAAAAAGAAATCTTTAAAAATATTAAAACTTATAAATATACATGAAAAACCATCAAAATGTGACATATTGTCAAAACTTTCATATCACTTTCATTTTAAGTAGTTTGTCAAAGTTATCTTTGTTTTTTTTTTCAATTATTTTCAATTTAAAATTTTGTATATAGAATATGTCAGCAACTTAATACCTTTGTTTAGATAATTGTTCGAACACTAAAAGATATCTCACCAAAAAGAATTTATTCAAGAGAAAGTAGCTTCTAACAATGCATGTAATGTTTCTTCTGATAGAGTTGTAACAGGGAAATATTCCTATACACAATTTAAAGTTGTAGAGTTACTATTGTTTATCATAATGTGTGGTGTTCCTTCATCACACAGTACAGCTTTTTGCTGGGGTCAGAATATGGTACATACACCTTGAAATCCTATTAAATTCCCTGTGTATACTCTCACCACCCTGTTCCCCATGCATGGCCATTCCAAAGCCCCATTTCCTGATCCATGGGCTGATGTGATCTTCAAGAAAATGCTGCTTTGGTATCACAGAATCTGGAAATTTTCTCTAATAAAACTTCAAATATTTATCAGTAGCTACTTTGATGCTGTCTCTTTGTACCTCTGGTATGAAATTCATGCCAGCCACTTCTGCATGTACTTTCAAAAACAAAGTGTTCAGTTTGAAATACTTTGATGTAACTTCTTGCCCTCTCTTATATATTGCAGCATTTGACGATAATTCACAAATTTTCTCAAGAAGACTAGCTTCAAGGTCATTTTGCACATTTTGTTGGATATATTTCGAACTGTGGTTACCAACAAAAGAACAAGAATGATAGGCTTGCTGTACAATCTTGTGATATCTCAGGGTAGTTTGAGCCTGTTGAATCAAAGGTCCATTGTATAGTTCCAAAACTGGTTTACCATTTGAAACTTCCTTCCGTGCTAACTTTAGTTTCTGCTCTAGGACCCTCTTTTCTGTCTCTGTTAATGAGTCATCATCAGATAATTGACATTCTAGAAACCCAAGCTTTGCTAGTAATTTCTGATAGTTTTTTAAGTTTTGAATGTATGTATGCAATGGTAAATTATCTGGGACTAGTGTAGTGACAACAGAAGGGTCATTTGCTAATGCCAAGTCAAGTTCATGTAAATCATTTTCAAATAAGTCATGGTGTTTTTTTACAATTCCCAAGAGAATGTGCAAGTATGGAGGACAGACATGAGAAATGTGAATGTCTAACAATGGCTTATGTATGACATTATTGTAAGATGACGCCAACTTTAGCTGTGGTCCTGCAGCTTCAAACTTTTCATGATCTCTCTTAATTTTTGACAGAGTCCTTCGTGCATCACTTTTCTTGATGAGACACCAGAGACAAAGGTGGGTACCATTTTGCCCAGACAGACCAAACAAGGAGCACAAAAAGGCATAGTCGCCAAACAGAAATGTGTGTTTTGAAGGGTGTTCAGCTGCTCTGTATGAAGCTTTGTTAATTGCTCCTAATTGTGATGGTAATCCTTTGCAGTGGTGCATGAAAATACAACTGTATTCTCTTTTGCATTGGGACATTGAAGATTGCAGAGTTGCATACATAATTTCAGAGATTTACCACCATGATCACCACCGACTTTAATCCAAATGTCATCTTTGGGCATCCCTTCATGCCAAATCAATTTATTACCTTCTTGGTATTCATTAAGAAGTTCACAGGCAAATTTGGTAAGATTTTCAACAAAAACAACTGGTGCCTTGAAATGAGTAAACTGATTTTTTTTGTCTTTGTTCTCATTTTTTTTTCAACTGCAGAAATTTTATCTTCTTTTAGATTTCCAGCCAGCATTTTGTTTTTTTCTTGTCTTTCTTTAGCTTCACCTTCGAATGTAAGCCCCATCTCTTTCCTTAAAATGCGTTTTTGCAGGCGGTGTTGTGTCCAAGAAAGACCAAGTGAGGTCTTTATAGCTAAGGCCACTCTTTTGATCATAAAATTTCTTGGTTGAATGCCAGCCTTTCCGCATACATTTACTTTGGCTTTATGTCCAAGAAGCTATAATTCTGATGGTTGTTGAGTGTGGTGTGCTTCACTTCCAATGCCAGCAATGAAATTCCTAACTCCTGAAAGTTGTTTGTCCCTCTTTCTTTTTAGTGGAGAAGGTGCCAAGTTGCTTTTTTTCTTGCCTTTATAATCTCTCGCAAATAAATAGGCTGCCCTCTTGTCTTGCAAGTGATTGTTGATTTATCTTGGGCAAAATTTAACTTTTTCTTAGTCAGATGAGTATGCACCTGCTCTTCAGTTTTATTAAGAGGGGAGGACAAGGACCACTGAAGGGTTGCTGATACATTTCCATCACTATGTGTTACATTTTCCTCAAGAATTGGAGAAGTTTAAATTTCCATATCAGTTTTAGATCTTGAAATGGCAGATGTTGATGCTTCTTTTTTGCTGTACTCCAAACTGCACTGGCTTGGAAATTCATGTGGCAAATCACTTTGGCAAAAATGGAGTGTGAAAGTACACAAAGGGCCAACCTTTTGGCACTTAATACACTGTACATCAAGGCATGCGAGTTAATGCTGAAATATCTCTTCTGCAATTTTAATGTCAGTAAAATGAACAATGCTTTGACACTCTGGACACATAATATAATCTGTTTGTTCGCATTGAAAAGCTTGTGAGAGACACTTTGAACAAAAGTAATGATTGCAGAGGGTTCTAACTGATTGTTTTGAGAAAATATCCAAACAAATTTTACAAATGAATGTTTCTTTCTGTACTTCAGAGATACCATAAATTTCAAAATCTGATACATGATGAACTGGTGTGTCACTGAAAAGGTGGGAAAAATATCAACAGCTTCATTATCCCAAGTATTTTGTTCTTTTTGACAGGGACGGCCAGTCTTTGTAGCTGTTTTTCTTCCAGGCTTTTTTTGTTCATTATAAATTTGACAGACCTTACAGCCAATTCTTCTATGAGGTTGGAATATTTTTGTGACTTTGTCTGCCATTTCCTTTTTACCTTTAAAAACAGATGTATCCATTTTTGGGCTTCCAGATTTCACTTTCGCATGTTTCATTGTAATGTACCACTTTGAGCACATTTTCTTTGGGAACAAATTTTCATTTTCGTTTGCAACATCAATTCCATAAAAGATGCAAATTTCATCCTGATTGTTTTTATACATAACTGGGGAATTTTTTTTTCTTATTTGAGGAAATGTTTGAGCCCTTTGTCCACATATTCTACACATGTTACTTAAACAACTGTTATGATACTCTAATGAATACATTGTTTTTAGATGTTTTATACAGTAGTCCAATCTAAATAATATTCTGATTATCACAACTAACAATGAAACTACACAGATTTGTGTAAAAAAACTCCTATCTAGAGTTAAAGTACACCGCTTTAAAACTGTATTTTGTACAACAAAACAAGAGAGTCTTAGGGAATGAGTCATATCTATTTAAAGCTTATTATCTGTGGAATATACTGGTACCAATTATAAGGCCATATAAAATCACACCATTTGTACATCATTCCATGAAAAAGGTGTCTAACACTCCAAAATAGAAAAAAATAAGAAAACAAAGAAACAGCATCAAGGAATGGAATGTTGATAACTGTACTTGCTTCTAAAAAAGTTTTATTGTTGAAATTATACCATTAGAAAGAAGAAAAGACAAGCTTTACATACATATAATTTTCATAAAAATATATAGATTTTATATATTTTTTAATTCAAATTTAAAACTGTGATCATATTATTTTACACACTCCTCTCACGAGAAGCAGCAAACAGTTCTTTGTGTGTGATAAACACTGTGGTTTGTTTATCCCACACAAGTTCATGCAGTGCAACTGCTTCTGCAGCAAATCCCCCACATAAACTAAAAGTGTTAAAACGAGGCATTAAAAACTACTGTGCAACGAGTATAGATTAAAATTATGTGCAATGCAATCAGTTTTCATGCTAAATAAGTTATATAGAGAGGTTTGTAAATTTGAGGTGGATAGAATCTTCTATTATCAACCACTAAAATAAATACTGCTAAATATTAACTTTATTTGATGTATTTCATGGGAAATCCCACAGTAACATTAATCCTTTACATGTTATTGTTATTTTGCTTTGTTTTAAAATGTTTTAACAATACAAAATTAAGTATAATAATAATTTAAGTATAATAATAATTTATTTTGTTCAACTAACACATTGGTTTGGTTAACCAGTCTGATTTGTAGGAGCTACAGACTTTGAGTTGGTTAGTCAAACTAACATACATTTGTTAGAATTAGTTGTCCCAACTATTCAATGTTGGTTAATTTTTACAATATTTCATTTTCACAATTTTAATTTTTTTAGCTTTATGTAATAGTTTTGAGACCAGTCAATTCATGAATCTATTAAATTTGATTATTACATATCTCAGGGGAAGTTCTGTGTGCACTCAAATATTAAAATTTATATTTATGTAGCCTCCTTTATTTAAAGCAATGAGATGGATACCAGAACAAGAAGTACCAAATGCGAAAACAAGAAAGTAGAGTTCAACATTGGCATGCCATTGTAGCCAATTGATTGAGCTTGATGAAGAAACCATGAGGATTAGTCAACTTTTTGAGGAAAGTCAGCAAGTTTAAGGTATTAATCTTTAGTAGTAATTTATAATATTAATATGAAATTTTAATTATGTCTTCCATGGTTTATTGAAGCATTTATATGTATTGCAAACTCAAGTGACGGTTGAACTATTTTTCCATATTTGTTGATATAAAATATGTTAATTGTAATAAAATTATAGAAAAGTATTATATTTCAATAATTGGAGTGTGGTAAAAAATGTAAAAGATAGTAACAAAATATTAAATTTTGTCTAATATTTTAAAGCATTGATTTTTTGGTTCAGTGAAAACTAAGTTTAAAAGTACTAGTGCTTGAGTATTTCATTCAATTGATAATTTCTGCAGTTTCTATAGATAAATGTTTAACCCTTTTCAGCCTTTTTTGTGTATTTTAATTTGTATACCCATCAAGTAGGTGGTGGTATCAGTTCAACCTAAACAAACTACATGTAACAATAAAATTGGGGATGTACTAAAGCATACATTTTTCAAAATCATAATTACAGTTTTATAGTGGCGCTACACTGAAAAGAACAATTTGCTACTGTCACACCCCTTAATTGCATTACCCTGTCATCTGTTTTTGACTAAAGCTAATGTCACATTAAAACTGGAAACACAGATTAACTGCTTTTTTAATGTTTCATAAGGTGAACATAACTAATGGCGAACTTCTTTATCTCACCGACAAACGTCATGTTTTTCTTTTATAGTGTGGAAACATTGTTGAAGACATATCAGTGATTACAACCCAATAATTATGATTCTGCAAGATGGCAAGAAAGAATAGATAGCAGATTTTTGGAATTAGACATTCATTTGTACACCTCACTGGACCTGGTTAAAGAGATGAACAAAGACTAGATATAGTAGTTGAAGCGGGTTGACTTAAAGTTACTTGAGCCTGTATATAATATCAACATTAAAATCTTACTGTGCGGTGTGGATTAAATGTCAAACATACAGTACAACTTGCTTTCAGTGTGAACATTATTTCAGTTACACTTTTTATTCTCTGAGATTTAATGGATTTCTAAAATGACTTTATTTTGGCTACATTTATGACAAAGTTTGTCTGAAATTGAATGAGATACAAGGCCTGCATTCATAAAACATGCTGAGACAAAATTTTATCTTAAGTTCTGGTCTCAAGAATGAGATAATTTTTTTATTTCAAACTACTTAGTTATTCACAAAATAGGTTAGACCAAATTTCAACTTTAGACATATACATTGTTGTCTCATATCATTGTTGATATTTTAGTAAAAGGTTCAAGTGTTATTTCATCTTTAGTAACACACATTTTACTTGCTGAGAATCTGTCTATGAATTTAAAGTTGACACTATTTTGTTTCAGAATTAAGCCCTCTTTGTGAATACTGGCCTTGGAATACAATTATCATTTTATTATTTTTAGCTATTGTAATTTTTAAATATTAAACAGTGTATGGACGCATAAACCTTTTAGTCAGTGTTCCTTCAAATGTTAATATGAAAGTATGTTGATTTATGTAGTTTAAACTTCTTGTGTCTAACCTAGAAAGACCAAAAAAAAACTTCTGCTTAAAAAAAAATTCCAAGTAACAGGATAAATTTAAATTAAAAAGGCTATGAGATGACCTAAAGTTATTTGTACTGAAAAGGCTTTTAGTAAGCTATGTTGGTTGCTCAGTTTTGTAGAGTGCAACACACTTGACATCAACCTGTGAGGTTGGCAGTTTGAACCCTGGACCAACCCTATGTGGGAAAGTTGGTAGTTGCTTATGAATGCCCAGAGTTTACACTGAGGAATCTTGGCAAACCAGTATGTTTATGTATATTATTTTTGTTTCTGATGAAATATATTTCAATAAAGCATTTTGAGAGTATGATTGACTTGTTTCTTGCTTATTGTAATGTAAAGCATTATTTTGAAAAGGATGAGGTAATAACTTTATTTGACCATGCAGCCAGATCGGTAATACTTAATCAAGTTGATTAATAAAAGTAACTGACTGATCTACTTTGACAAACCTACTTATAGCACTTATTGATAAAATCAGTTAAGGTATGCAACTTACATTGGCCTGTCTAACCAATAAAAATGACAACACTAACCAACCATCTTTATTCAAGTAAATAACTCACTTGGTTGAATAACCTATGTCATCTGGTAGTACAAACCAATCACTTTAGTTGGAGTAACTGGTATGCTTTGTTTGTGGAACCAACTTAGTTTGTTAAATCTAACCAACTTTCTTTTGTTTTACCAACCAAAATACTTGGTTGATTTAACTAACTTGGTTGGTTAAATTAGACATCATAGGATCAACCAACTTTTCTTTGTTAGACCAACTAACTTTTGTTTTCAATGTATTATTGCCAATAAAAGCTTTAATTTCTTTGCATTTATTTTATTTGAAAATAGCATGAAGAACAACAGCATCTATTTGGACCTAAATGACATCTTTGCTTTGGCTGAATAATGTAGCATAATCTTTGGTTTGGAAAGGTTTGAAACACAATGCTTTAAAAAAATTGAACAGGCAAGCAAGAAAGGCCTTGTCCTACAAGGTGCAATTATTTCAGAGAAAGATGCCCCACACCACTACATAAGAGTTGCAGTGAGGTGTCCACAGCATTGTGGGCACAGGTTTTAACAAAATTGGGGTTTTGTGGGTTTCAATTGTTTTTTTTTTTGTTTTTGTTTTTTTTTGGGGGGGGGGGGTTCTGAGTGACATAAGTTGATTGCCAAATAATGCATCAATGTTTGTATTCTTGTGTGCATTTGGGGGTAGGTACCTGTGTTTCGGGTGTAATTTTAATTTGGGATGAACTACTATTTTTATTTAACTCTATTTACTATGGGTGAACCATGGGAAATGATTGTGTTATTTGTTTTTTTTGGGGGGGAGGGTTGGTATTGTGTGGTGTGGGGTAATTTTTTTATTTGTTTTTTTTTGGAAAACACCAAACAGAGCTCAAATAATTGTTTTTGGAAGATTTGGCGGCCCTGAAAAGGGACTATAAAAATTATCAGTTATTGCTGATCTGCTGGCTGGCTGGCTACTGGTCCCCTGAGGCTGGTTGGTCTGGTTGGGTGGTTGATGTGTCTTCCACTGCCTGGAACTGAGGTCTGTGGATGGCACCAAAGCTGACATCCTGTGACCTGTTTGGAATGTTGCTGAAGTACTATCTGTCAACTGAGGGTGGAATCATTGGTGGTGAGAGGGTAAATCCTGTTGGTGTGCTGGTGAGTGATGGGCTGCCTTGGAGTCTTATGTCTGGCATTGTAACGGGTGTTGACATGACATACAGCTGTAATGATGAAGCAGTGCTCTGTGATGTTTGCTGCTGTTATGTTTGTTGACTGTGTTGCTGTGTGGGCTGCTGCTGCTGTATTGGCTTATGTGTTAGTATTGTCTGTTGTTGCTGCTGCTGCTGCTGTACTGGCTGCTATGACTGTATGGAATGCTGTGGTTGAATTGCCTGCTGCTGCTGCATCAACTGCAAGTGTTGCTGTGGCTGCATGCTTTGCTGGTGAGCATGCTTTGCTGTCAAGCGTGTCAATGGATCTGCTGCTGAAGTGCTGCATGTGGCTGAGTGAATGTCTGTTGAAAGTGCTGCTGTGACTGCTGCAATTGCTGCTGTGCAAGCCCTTGTGGTACGTGTGTAAAAGTCTGTTGCATCTGCTGTTGTGGTGCCTGCATCTGTGTGTGAGACACTGGGTAATGGTGTGACGTCGAGGCTTGGCTGTAGGTGTCCGTCTGTGCCATGCTCGTGCCCATTCTGTGTTGGTACCTTTGCTGGCTGCTTGTCCCTACGTTTAAGTCTCATCAATAAGTTGAATGTCTTGTTGAAATTCATCGTATGAGTGACTTGTCAATTGTATCACCTCCACTTTCAGAAAGTCACAGAAGCCCAGTCTTGGGTTATCAGGCTTGTCTTCACACTTTTTCGCCACAATGTCTTTTAACTTGGTTATCCCCCTCTGCGATTCGGTAAGAGCTGCTTGGAGGTTTGAATCTGCTAAACTTGACATCACACTGACAGCACGCAATCGAGTAGTAGACGTATGTGTATCCAGGTGCAAGATGTCTGAGGGGTCACAAGTGGACTCTAGACGAGAAGTATCCTGGAACAGTTCCATGTGCACAGTCTCCCCTCCCGATGATGAGCCTGCCCAGTAAACATTTTTGGGGTTTGCAAATGTTTGAAAGGAAACGTTTGGCAAAGGTTAAAAAATGATAGGTACGAAAACCATTTGTAATGGAATGTTTTTAAAACGTTTTATGAAAACCGTTATTAAGCGTTTAACAATAAATGTTAGAAAAACATTATAAATGAACATAATAATGTTTGAATAATAATGGGGTCAGAGGTCAAATTCAATATCTTTGTATGGTTGCTCACTATTGAAATTATTATTTTTATGTCAAAAATTGTAAGATAGTGGCTTAGAAATTGTGCCCCCATTCAGTTCTTACTTTTAGGGATTGCATGTGGGTCAATTTTTGACAAAGTCCTCTAAAATCTCCTATTATTGCCTATATTATTGCCATCTTTGTTTGGACATGTTTGAAGGTGAAGGTTTAAAATTATAGGTTTAAAAAATGTTTTTGATAGAATGTTTTAAAACATTTGACAAGCAATGTTGTTTAAACATTTTATGTGTACTGTTTATCAAATATTTCATGATGAATGTTTGAAAAACATTTCCAGCAAAACCTTTTCTACAGCTATTTTATAAATGTTTTAAAAATGTTTCCAGTCAAACCTAACTTCTTGAGTTATTTTATAAATGTTTAATAAACGTTTTCAGTAAAAATGTTTGCATAGAGAATGTTTATAAAACATTTTTTAAACATTGCAGCATAAATGTTTACTTAGAGACATTTAGAAAACCAAAGATAGGGTTAAATTAGGTTTTAAAAACATTTTGTAAATGTTTAAACCATTTCTAATGTTTAAACCATTTCTAATGTTTACTGGGCACTGCTGCACTGGCTTGAGAAGGAAACCCCTTGGGAGCCCTGAATTCACTTTTTGCTGTAAGATGACGCACATTGTGGTCCCTGAGGAAGTCAAAATTGTCTCTGCTCCATTTCTGCCTCTCTGTCAGCACTGTTTCCCCATGGCTGGTCTTCATGTTTGTGACTTTCCCAAAGAGTGTGTGCTGGCTCTGGAAGCACTTTTGGCAGGCATCTTTATCCAAATTATTCTCCTCACAAAACTTTGCCCACACAGCCTCCCTCTTGGACCTATCCTTGTAGTCCATTACACTCTTGTAGAGAATTCCATTGTCATGCAGAAAGTCCACCAACTTCTGTTCCTGCTCAGCACTGAAGAGAACTGGGGGTTTCTTGCTCCTTTTGTCAGCCTTGCCTGTGCCCTTGCTCTTCTGTGTAGCTGCAGCAGCTTGTATATCCTGTGTATCCTCATCACTTGTATCCAATGCATGCTGTGTCTCCAGCCCAATGTCACCCTGTTCTGTATCCAACATCTCCCGAGGATCCTCTACACCGACCACCAACTCCTCCACCCCAGCTGCCTGCTGAGTCTCTGTTACACAACTCAATTCATCCACCTCTGGACTCCTGGCCCTAGTGGACATCCTCTCTGTCTCCTGACTGTCTCTCCTCTTGGACCACTTCTTTGGTGGAATTTTACACAAGTATTCACCAAATTTCCTATTTAAAAAAAAACTCAAAAATTTTGACTAAATCGGTATCCCAACAAAATATATCCTCAAACATATACAGTGTAAGCTGTAAACTTCCAAAAATTAATGTATGCATATCGAATTGCAGAAAGTGTATATTAGCAAAAGCCAGGCCAAGAGCCAAGTGCCCCTTATATAGGCTTTCATGCATGAGAAAGCGTCTTTCCGTAAACTCCCGAGTGTCATGGGAAACTACAACTAAACCCCCATCCTTATTGTCCTTGAGGCGTCCTTTTCATGCCTAAACCCCACCCCTATTGTCTGTGAATAGATCCGTCGATATCCATGCATATCCACAGACAAATTACATATCTGTGACCTTGCTCACGAACCATCCCTATTGGTCCGTGTGTTTGCCGGCAATGTCCGTTAACTTGCAGTGGTGTCCTTACAGCCTCTGAACACCCTCCGGGAATATCTGTAGAATTTTTCTGAGCCATTATTGCCACGGATGAGTCAAGGATGTCCTGGATGCCACAAGGAGATCTATGGGTGCTGTAAGGACAATACAGATGACATATGGATTACATACGGATCAGTTGTGGATATTAATTACACCTGGCATCTGCAAACCTCTTTCGGAAAATTCAAGCAGTTTGATTGTTCCGTGGCGTCCCCATGGACACTTCATATCTGTGGCGGATGCCACAAGGATGTTACAGACAGTACGGACGTGTTCACGGATGAAAAATATCATCCGTAAATCACTCACAATTTTCCATATTTGGTAACCTGCCGCGAAGCAGTGGTACATTCGGCCATGTGCAACTGGGGTCTATAATTTAGATAATATATGATTGATAATGACAATTATTAACAATTAACTCACTAGTTTTACAGTTCAGTTCTCGATCAATAGACTGTGGGCCAATAACATATCCTATATGCTTTTCACTGGGTTGACTTATAAGAAAGTTATTGTCTATTGTACAACCCTCAATATTACTACCATATGCAATTTACTCTTGTGAGGATTAAACATTATGCTGTATTCCTGGCCATATTGTTTACACACATCATTCAACTTATTCAAAGAAGTAATTGTAGGTGTTAATAGTACAATATCGTGAGCATAGCCGAAAACTCCTGAAAATAAATTACCAATATAGCATCCAGATCCACAGTTCTTAAGTTGTATGAATATAACTGATCAACATATATTGTAAATAATAAGGAGGGATAGTACCCCTCCTTTGTTTCACTCCATTGGAAACAGTAAATTTAGTGCTAAACCTATTGCCCCTCCTAATGGACACTAACTGATTATTACATATATAGAGCAACAATCTTACTACTAGAACTTGAGAACTTGAAACACTGTTATAGAAATCACAATACTTATCTTTGAACAATTCAGCAATGTAAGAATTTTGTCTCTCTGTCTTTTAAGGAGCTTGACAGTTTTGTGGCACTTTGCACGTGTAGACCTTCTTACGTCAGCAACAGTTCCGACAGCAGGTGATCCTGAGCTTTTCCATAGTGGGCCGGTGCTTTCTGGTGTAAATCTCTGACACATCATTCCAACCTGGTTTTTTTCTTCTGCCTAATATTAGTCAAACCTTGATAGGAGGTCGGAGTGGCATCAGTACATGCTTTAACAATGTCATTTTCAGCTATTGGATGTCATTATAGTGCTCAGTATAGAAAAAAATAGAACAATGAACTGTATGTAGAAAGCTCTAGGGTAATTAGAAAGGCCTCCAGTTGTCCACCATTGCAAAAAGTATATATCTTCTGTTTCCCAGGATAAATGGAGCTCATGCACAGAAATTGCACGAGTGTTTCACAGTTACCAACCGTTCAAGTTTTTGTTATGTATGTCTTAAATATGAGAGTCCCCGCATGTGTACATCGGTTTCGATTTCGATTGACAACTGTGCTTTAGTGGTTACCTAATCTTACCGTAGTTGTTTGTTTAGAAGTTTGTCTGCATTTTACGCTACATGTTATTTTCATTAATATTATTGTGTAATATCTACTATACTAGTTCTTCAGTCAGTGACATTGTATCATAGGTTACTATGTGCACTACATAGCTATACTACATTATTAATTTTTATGTAACAATAAATGTGAAATTGTATAGTAAAGTTATCTTGTGGGTTTTTGGGATGTACTGCGGGCGATAATACAGTACTGTAGTGCTACCCTGCATAAACTGGCCACAGACATAAGTTGGCCGCGGCTCGTCTACAGGCTCCAGAAAGACAAATAGATTATTGTACACCAATGAAAACTGTTGCATATAATAAGTTTAACAATAATAGTGGAGGTGGACCAGTTCACGCCCGCGTACTATACACGCCCACCCCCTAATTTCTCCAAAACAATCACAGTTACACAATTAATTACCAATGTGTACGATCAATTTGATAATTATCTATCTCATGGTAAACATCTTTTCTATGAAAAATCATAAATCTTTGAGAAAATTGAGGGTGGGCGTGAATAGGTACACGGGCGTGAACTGGTCCACCACCGCTACATGATTTCAGGGTGTAGTAGGCCACTCATGTTAACTTATGACTGCGGCCAACTTATGCAGGGAAGCACTGCTACCCTGCATAAGTTGGCCGCCTTCACCACACCTTCACAGGGCTTTAACATGAGTGGCCTACTACACTCTGAAACCATGTATTATTGTTAAACTTATTATACTACACTCTGAAACCATGTATTATTGTTAAACTTAAACTTTAAGTTTAACAATAATACCGTATTTTTCCAAAATATGGCCTGGGCGTTAATTATTTTCAGATGGCATCAGACCAGGTGTTAAATTGAACCAGGCGTTCTTTTGAAATACAAAAAACAGTGTTATAAATTGTAAACAGTGTGCCTGGTACCAGGCGTTAATTTGAACCAGGCGTTTATTTGAACCTGGGCGTTATTTTGGAAATTTACGGTACATGGTTTCAGAGTGTAGTAGGCCACTCATGTTAAAGCCCTGTTAAGGTGTGGTGAAGGCGGCCAACTTATGCCTGCGGCCAACTTATTCAGGGCTGCCCTGCATAAGTTGGCCGCAGTCATAAGTTGGCCGCGGCTCATCTACAGGCTCCAGAAAGACAAATAGGTTACATCCTGACATTAAACATGTACTAGGCTACCACCTTCAGTATCAAGGATGTGCCCCACATTAAAAGAAATAAACTGTTTGCATAGTTAAGGGATATATTTACCAAAATTGATTTCACTTGCAAAATTTCATCATTGTTTATACAAACAGGAAGTGCAGTAAAAGTGTCTATATTACTGCAAACACAGAAAATTGTGTTCCTGTATCTAAATTTCTTTAGTGGTGGTGGACCAGTTCACGCCCGTGTACCAATTCACGCCCACTCTCAATTTTCTTAAAGATAAATTGCTTTTGATGGAGAAGATGTTTACCCCATCATAGATAATTATCAAATTGATCATATGCATTGGTAATTTATTCTGTAACTATTCTTATTTTGGATACATTTAGGGGTGGGCGTGAATCAGTACACGGACGTGAACTGGTCCACCACCACTATACTGTTATTACATTTAAGTGGATATTTTAAAGTTTAAAGTGACCGTATTTTTCAGGTATTGAAGTTTTTTGTGTGGCGAGGAACTCTGTCCCATAATTCGTTCTACTTTTTATGGAAACATTTGTGAATTCTCTGTGATTGAACTGTCTATTTCCATTCTGTAATAATATATTAATGCGGTAGAAACAAACATTTTAGGATTAATTCTAATATTGAAATATATCCTGAGCAAGTATTTAAATATTCACCTTTATTTAAAACATTTAAAGAAAAATTCCCGAATTTTGGAAAGTTTAATGTGTTGTATCAACAACCCTTCATATTAATGTTATTTTGTAAGATTTACGTGCATATCGCACCCACAAAGAATTGCTACCGCTAACTTGAACCCACAACTCCCACCCGTTTTTTTAGTTCATCTTTTTCTCCTTTCTTGTATTTTGTCTTTTGTATATTGCGGTATTGATTCACACAAATAAAATAAGTTGTCATATGTTGGGAAACTCAACAGAATACCGTGACCCCCCATAGCCTATGATGTTTTATTTCATTTGTTAACTTTTAAATGTGTGCCCTATATATCTAATACCCACATACTAATTGATAAACACAAAAACCCTAACTTCTTTGAAGTCAATTATTGGGATTAATCCCCAGTATAGTGCATCAAGTAATTGCTACCACACAAGAAAGCCTAATCCTAGCTAGTCAAAAGAATTACAATCAGTATATCCATGTGGAATTAATTAGATCTAGTTGCTATAACATATAATATCCTATCTCAATGTAATTTAACATTATCATTACCATTAGATTCATGATCAAAAACTGAAAACAATGGTACCTGATTTATCAAAATCCGTCCATTAATAAAGATTTTGGCTAGATCTTCTGTTTGTAAAATATGGCGAAAAACTAACTGAATTGTTATGGGTGCAATTTGCGGGTGCGAGTTAGCGGTAGCGATTTGAAGTGGGTCACACTGTGGGTGCGATATGCACGTATCCCTTTTGTAAACAGTACAAGACATACCAGATCTAGTGGTTTTATATGTGCAATTATGAAGTTAAGTCGGTGCATATTTATTGCATAGTTAATTTTTGAAATAGGTTATCGTTTATTATATGTAAACTTGGGTGAGTCAAAATCATAAAACAACATTTTATATTTGTAGAATATTGTTACAATTCTGAGACATAGTTTCTGTGCAAGAAATGCCACTTGCAGCTACACAAAGATGACCAACATATGGGAAAAACACGTATTTATTACATATAATCTAATAAAAATTATTGCCAATTAACTGCTATTGTTCAGTGGTCCAATTTAATTTAAGGGGCGGATTGTCTTCAGAAAATGGGGGTGAATTGTTTTGGGCGCTAATCATTTGTTAATACTGCATTCAGAAGTAGGTTGTGAGCCTGTGCACACCACTCGTGATTTGGTAACTACCTGGAAAGCTTTGATTGTTAAGTAATTTACGGCCTGTGTGTTTATATGTGGATGTACACAAATTACAAAGAGAAGGGATTAAAAGTCATCACAATGTTTAAAACTTTAATTCACTATCTACCAGGCAAAGATATATTTTTTATTTGTTGCACATTTTCTGAGGTTATTTACAAAATCTAGAGTACTGAAACACTTCATTAAACATGATTTTTACAAGGAAAGCACATGCGTGTATTCTGCATCTTTGTTGTCATTAGAAGTGAAGGTCACAAATTGTAATGCTTCGGGAGGCACCTAGACTGAGTTTCTGTCTCGTCGTGCATTGCTGTTGATATTTCTGGCGGTACGCAGAAATATCGACAGCAATACACGACGGGACAGAAACTTGGTCTACGAGCACCCTACTCATGAGTGGTAATTACGACCTGTAGGTCTGTGACACCGTTCTTTTCATTTCTGCATGCTGTGAACTCATGTTTACGAGTGGTAAGGACACTGCATAAGCCCTCTGTGGGACATGGCAGCCCAGTACAATTGCCTACATAATAACGACTACAAGTTTGCTAATTTCTTTCAAAATATGAACTTTCATCTTCATGAGACCGGCACCTGTTAGTGGTTCTTAACTAGCCGGACCAGTGTAGACCAAGGGGGTGGAGTGGAAGCAGAACATCAGAGAAATGCAGAAGGCTTAACTAAAAATCTTCTTGGTCACTCACAATCAACAGCTATACATCATAATGACAGCACATATCGCTGGACATCTATGACAGGAATACCCTACTTGACGACTACATCACTCGACAATCGACATTCATGAAAATACACCTGTCAAAGTGCAAAGTCATGTTTAGTGCTATGCACCAAAAAAAAAATACTCTAGGTCAATACTAAATTTACCAAAAAGACAATACTACTTTAAGTTTGCAATAAAATTACCGAAAGCACAGCTTTAAATACCAGCAATCAATATTTACCGTAAATGACCTATTTAGCGCAGCCGCCCTTGTAACCGCACCCTATCTCTTTTCAAAGCAATATACTTGACAACTTCTAGTGGGTGAACGAGTACACTGCACATTCGTGGTTGGTTATAAAAGGTTACTAATGATCTATTATTCAGCTTAAATCTTGCCTTTCTTAATTTTTCTCAATATCCACATATTTTTTATATAATTTACGTATTTTTACTTAATAAATTGACATTTTTGTCACGACTTTCGTGTTCGTTTTCATCTACCGCCATATTTACAGGAAGTGCGTATTTCTAAATGTCGAAACACCGTTTTTCTACCGCTAAAAGGGACGTTTTTTCCCAACAAATATTGAATAAAAATAGACTTTGCTTAGCGCACTGTGTGCTAAGTAGGTCATTAACGGTACATTTGTACTGCCCAGCAGTTAAAAAAGCTGTCAATATTCAGTATCACAATCACACATGTAAGAAAAAATTAAATAAATTAATATTTACATTAAAATATTAAAAACTGAGATTTAACTGATAGGATTACTTCAATCATTTGCTAGTGACTAGATATATCACAAGACTTGTTTTAAGCATTACTTGTACTTGAAATGCAAATCATAAATCTAAGACTAAATTCAAATCTTAAATGCAACAAGTTAAATACATAGTTAAAATCACACTTGCTAAAACAAAATTCCTGTAACAGATTTGGTCAAAATACAAATCAGTCACAAATCACAAAGTATCATCACAAACAGTGAAACACTAACCTGTCAGTATCAAATACACTAAACCAACATCCCAAGCTCACACAATCACTCCAACATTCCTAGTGTAAAAGTAAACATCTTCACCCCTCCATGACAGGAAAGCTTATGACCCCCAAATCAAATTAGCATCAGTAACTAGGGCAAAACCCCTGACTTTTTGGCCGAAAATGACTAAAAACAAACAAAAATTAGCCGTTTAAGTAATAATTTTGTCCAACGGAAATCACAGATTGTGACATTCATTATGTCATTTAGCAAGCTTTAGGGTCACAGTCACTTAGAGACCATCTTTCAATTTCCAATAATAAGATAAATCACCAGCACAACCCTTAGTATCCTTTCATTTTTCTTTAAGTTGAATCTCTGATCATACCGAAAGTGCCCTAAATTGGCACACCTTTAAAACAAAATCCGTATTTGTGTTTAAGTTTATAATATTGTGAATTTTAATTGAGTGAAATATGAATCATCATTAGTGCTCGAAGTTATAAATGTATATTAATAACAAAGAATCAAAACAAATTTTAAGGAGGCTTTTACACAGAAATTCCCAAAGATATTTTAATAAATTTCCTTTGTTAAACTTCCTAAATGGGAAAATGTACGAGTTATACAGATGACAGCCGCATGTTACTTAATATTCCAACTTCAGTTTTGTGCCAAGATGATGGTTGTGCCATGATACAATGCCAAGCAGTAATAATTTGCAAGAGTCTGTCGAGTGGTTCCCGTGTCATATGTTGTGATTGAGTACATGTGTATAAAGTTCATTTTGTGTGACATAAATTAAAAAAAGGAGTGAAGTAAAATTAGGATGTTGCAATTTATGGTCAAGAATATTTCATTGTTGAGTTTACCCATTAAAATGCAATTTACTAAGTTAGACCAGCAACACTGACATGTTTATCAATTAGTACCAACTAATTACCCAATCAAGATAATCAACCAATCCAGTTAATGGACTGATGTAAGCCTGTTTATAATAATATAATGGGGGCCATTCATTAATGTCATCTTCTATTGACCAGGTCCCTATTTGTCAGCCACTTAGAACAAACTTTACATGTAATCATTTAACCTTCATCCACATGGTCCTGGGTTTGAATCCAGTTCATAGCAACATGTGGGTTTCTGAGATGGTCTTATCATTAAACCCTAACTTGTACACATTCTGAACTGATACTGTCTGTTGAGTAGCTTCATGTAGAAGTAGGTGTCCTCATAAACATTTATGTTGTTATGAGGAAAACCTTGAAATTTCTACAAAGATTAACCAGCCAATTTGTATGTTTTAATTAGATGACAGATTGATATGGACTAAGACCTGAACACCATGGACTTCGTGGCAGCATGTTTGGATGAAGTGGCTTTGGAGGGGCTTGATGGTGTGTAATGAACATTAAATTTTTATTTATAAAGTTTTCGTTATAAAAGAACACTTGAATGTGTGATACAGTTCAGGTGAACTCTGTTAAGGTAACCAGAATGTTTTTCCACTTTCCAGATAGTATGGTATATTTCTATGAGAAAGGCTATTTTTAGAGGTCTCCTGGATTAGACTTGACTGAAATAAACCTGTAACTTTGATGGAAAACTGCATACATTTTTAACTTTTAATTGTCCAACTTCGCAGTCTGAAACATGCAAGGCTTTTAGATTTTCTGGCTACTCCTCTGTTTTAGTTGTTGTTCCTAGTTTAATCCTGATTTACTTGTGGTTCACATCTTAACAGTTCTAACATCTAAGGCACATCAAACAGATTCTCTTCTGATTTTATATGGTTCCTTAATATCCCCTTTAATGTTAGAATTGATCCTGTTGTCTTGATTTTTGTGATGTAGAGATGGATGTTCTGAAATGGAGTAAAATGTCAAACATATAATATTTTAAAAGCAGTAACTGTTAGATATGAGCATTCTGAGAGTGTGTACCCCATTCCATGTGCAAAATGAGGGTACTGGAGTAGATTTAAACCTTGGTTTTGCATAAATTTGAGGAGTAAATACAAGAGACTGGATACCACAAGTAGTAGTTTACTACTAGTATCTGTGTACTGCACCACTCTTTCACCATGGCTTTAGTTTTCATGAGTATACTGATAAATAGACCAAATTGTGGGATTGCTCTTTGAATATTAACATAAATTGCTCAATTATGTGAATTGCCCAGTAACAGATAGAAGCACTCCAATTCTGAACTCCAAATCCAGTCTTACTCTTAGTATATGTACACGTGTATATGTTTATGCTGCTTAAGACATCCAAAGGTCAGTTCACAAGTTATGATGCCTTTTTCATTGACCAAATTTTTGGTCAATTATATTCAGTATGATGGAAAAACACAGGAGTGTGTGTGTGTGTGTGGGGGGGGGGGGGGGATATGATACTTTGATTTTATTTTTCATATGATTTTTAACCCCAGCCTTTCTGGGGTAAAAGTCATCCCCTGGGCTGTCCAGGTGGCATCAGTGGTAGATGTAAAGCCCGTGGGTGTTCTACGGCCTAAACCAATCCATGGATTTTCACTAAATTTTTGGGATATGTTTAGTGCAAGATGATCTAAAGCTGTAGAGCTCTTGCATGCTGAGGCTATGTTTTTTGTTGTTCCTAGAGCAAATAAGTCATGGTTACAAATCAGACATCAGGTGTACCAAATTGGACTAGGACACATGTAAACACCTAAAAGAAGAAAATGAGAAGGTGGGAAAAAATCACTGGAGATCAGAGGCCAGTTTCACGAAGCCTTCTTTGGAAACAACCTCTGTTTGTGAAGGAAGATCATTTTCATTCCTCTGCAAAGGTCACATTAAAATTCAGTTTCACAAAGGCTCCTTTAACTCCCCTACCAAAGGTCTTCCTTGATACTTAAGGATGGAGTAAATGTTCTTTAATGTTATTAAACATTTCTTGAAGGACACTTCCTTAAATTTAAGGTTAGCCACAAGCTTCCTTGAAACTTAAGGGAGTTTTCAAGGTCTCCTTTAAGGAAGGAGACTTTGTGAAACTGAGATTTTTTGAAGGAGGGAGAAATTCAAAGAAATGCTTGAATTTAAGGTGACCTTTATTTTAAGGAGGCATCATGAAACCAGCCCCAGATGACAAAAGCCACATATATGTGTGCATACACTTAAGTGAAGACCTCTTTAACAGCTTAATAATTGTATCCACCGGAAGCATCCAGTGGATACTTTGGTTTAGCGTTTGCTACGCCGCCGCCGCGCGTAGAGAGATTTTCGGCGTTAACACTCTAACAGGAAAACAACAGCAGCTAGGTTCACCAAATTTGCAGGATATCTTCATTGGGGGGTAAGCTTCTCTGGGAAGGAAAATAGCCTCATTCTGAACAACAAGATGGCCGCCATGGGCATTTCTTTGAAAATAATCTACATTTTTCTACTGGCTGTTCCTCATAGGTAGAAGGTTGAATCTCTTCATAGGTGATATGTATGACACATATACATGTCCTCTACAACCTTGCACACATTTGACCTTGAAGCTCCTAACTCAAGGTCATCCACCGAGTGCCGAAGTAACCCACATAGAGGACATTAAAAGTGCCTATATCTCCCTTATTATTGGTCCTAGAGGTTTGCAATGTGAAGCCAACCTATAGGAAATCATGTGCTGCGAATCTTCTGCTGTGGTCAGATTTGACCTTGGACCCCTCCTGCAAGGTCAAACGAGGATAGCCAAACTTAAAAGTGCTTATAACTCGCTTATTATCGATCCTAAAGGTTTGGGATGGTAAACCAACATATAGGAAATCATGTGCTGCAAATCTTCTGATGTGGTCAGATTTGACCTTGGACCCCTCCTTCAAGGTCAAACGAGGATAGCCAAACTTAAAAGTGCTTATAACTCCCTTATTATCGATCCTAGAGGTTTGGGATGGTAAACCAACATATAGGAAATCATGGGCTGGGAATCTTCTGGTGTGGTCAGATTTGACCTTGGGCCCCTCCTTCAAGGTCAAATGAGGACAGTCAAACTTAAAAGTGCTTATAACTTGCTTATTATTGGTCCTAGAGGTTTGGGATGGTAAACCAACATATAGGAAATCATGGGCTGGGAATCTTCTGGCGTGGTCAGATTTGACCTTGGGCCCCTCCTTCAAGGTCAAACGGGGACAGCCAAACTTAAAAGTGCTTATAACTCGCTTATTATTGGTCCCAGAGGTTTGGAATGGTAAACCAGCATATAGGAAATCATGGGCTGGGAATCTTCTGGTATGGTCGGATTTGACCTTGGGCCCCTCCTTCAAGGTCAAACGAGGATAGCCAAAGGTAAAAGTGCCTATAACTCACTTATTGTTGGTCCTAGAGGTTTGGGATGGTAAACCAACCTATAGGAAATCATGGGCTGGGAATCTTCTGGCGTGGTTGGATTTGACCTTGGGCCCCTCCTTCGAGGTCAAATGAGGACAGCCAAACTTAAAAGTGCTTATAACTCGCTTATTATTGGTCCTAGATGTTTGGGATGGTAAACCAGCATATAGAAAATCATGGGCTGGGAATCTTCTGGTGTGGTCGGACCTGACTTTGGGCCCCTCCTTGAAGGTCAAATGAGGATAGCCAAAGGTAAAAGTGCTTATAGCTCGCTTATTGTTGGTCCTAGAGGTTTGGGATGGTAAACCAACCTATAGGAAATCATGGGCTGGGAATCTTCTGGCGTGGTTGGATTTGACCTTGGGCCCCTCCTTCCAGGTCAAACGAGGATAGCCAAACTTAAAAGTGCTTATAACTCGCTTATTATTGATCCCAGAAGTTTGGAATGGTAAACCAGCATATAGGAAATCATGGGCTGGGAATCTTCTGGTATGGTCGGATTTGACCTTGGGCCCCTCCTTCAAGGTCAAACGAGGATAGCCAAAGGTAAAAGTGCCTATAACTCGCTTATTATTGGTCCTAGAGGTTTGGGATGGTAAACGAACATATAGAAAATCATGGGCTGGGAATCTTCTGGTGTGGTCGGATTTGGCCTTGGGCCCCTCCTTGAAGGTCAAATGAGGACAGCCAAACTTAAAAGTGCTTATAACTCACTTATTATTGGTCCTAGATGTTTGGGATGGTAAACCAACATATAGGAAATCATGGGCTGGGAATCTTCTGGCGTGGTCGGATTTGACCTTGGGCCCCTCCTTGAAGGTCAAATGAGGACAGCCAAACTTAAAAGTGCTTATAACTTGCTTATTATTGGTCCTAGAGGTTTTGGTGCATTGTCTTTACCGTGGATACAATTTGCATCGGTTTTCCGATGCGCTAGGTCTAGTTTGCTGGTATGTTTCTTTTCAATCTTGCAGGCATCACCCTTTCAGCCCTCTGGCTGCGGCTTAAAATGCGTGTCCCCAGTTTTCCCCTGCCCCTAGATGAGCACAGTTGCCACTTCCTGTGGAGCGGGGTCCTGGCCACGCAGCCAGAGCTCGAGTTTTATGCATTGCCAAATGAAAGGAAAGTACTGGATCTCCATGACCGCTTCGACACAGTGATGGAAGAAGTGGGCATATGTCTGGAGCAGGTCTGTTTTGTATCTGGTTTACACCTTTCTAGTCTGTCCTGTCTGATGTTGTAAAAAAAAAAAAAGTATCTCCCACCTGGTGCGCCGGCGGGAGATTATAATTTGCACCATGTGTGTGTGTACGGGCGTCAGTGTGTGCGTGTGTCACAGAGTTTTCTCTGAAGCTACTACAGTTACACATTTTTTGGTAAATTACTTCTCCTAATGAATTTTTTCAATATTTTTTTGGTTTGTGAACTTTGGCCTACTTTTGAGTGAGTAATAGCACTTTCACCTAATATATTTATATGACTTATAACTCTCAAACTGTTGCATTTGGAGTATTTTTTCAAATATGTAAAGGGGTAGAATTTCGATTTTCGCCATTTTTGGCGGCCATCTTGGATTTTAGCAGAAAATAAGAAATTGTAAATATCTCCAAAAACATAAGAGATAGAGTGATTTCAAGGGGATTTTTGACCCATAGGGTACTACAAGAGTATCTCCTGCAGAGGGGAAAAATTTCAATTTTTCGGAAACTGTAAGAGCTACAGTGATTTTGAGCAAATATGTTACCTTGCAAATTTGGGTACTACAATGGTATCCTGTACAAAAAGGAAAAATTTCATTTTTCGACACTATTGGCGGTCATCTTGAATTTTAGTGGAAAATAAAAAATTGTAACTATCTCAGAAACTGTAAGAGTTACCAGTAGGTTAGTACAAGAGTATCCTGTGCAAAGGGAAAAAAATTTAAGTTTTCCGTTTTGGTGGCCATCTTGGATTGCAGCCGAGAAAAATTGTAAATATTTTTCAATTTCAATTTTTGCCACTTTTTGTGGCCATCTTGGATTTTAGAGGAAAATGAAAAATTGTAAATATCTCAGAAACCGAAAGAGATAGAGCAATTTCGAGTCAATTTTTGAATCATAGGGTATTACAATGATATCCTTAAAAAAAGAAAACATTTCATTTTTAGAGACTTTTGGCGGATATCTTGAATTTTAGCCAAAAATAAAAACATTGTAAATATCTCAGAAACCATAATAGATATAGTGGTTTTGATCGAACATAGACTTTTACTCAGTATCATGGGTGGATATTAGACATGGGTTTTTCTGTATGCTATCCACTAATTTCTCTAGTCATTCATTTGTTTTTTACCCCACAGCCCTTAAGTTGATACTTGGCAGAGACATTGGTTAGGGGGTGTAGGTGTGCAACGTCATGGTCTGACCTTGATTTGACCTTGCCGTAGTGACCTTGAGTTTGAAAATCTTTTCCGGGCTATATCTCGGAAACCGTGAGGTGTAGGAAGTTGATACTTGGTAGGAACATTGGTTGGGTATTGTAGGTGTGCAACATCATAGTGTGACCTTGATTTGACCTTTGACCTTGCCGTATTGACCTTGACCTATAAAACCTTGTCCGGGCTATATCTCAGCAACTGTAAGGTGTAGGAAGTTGATACTTGGTAGGGACATTGGTTAGGGGGTGTAGATGTGCAACATCATGGTGTGACCTTGATTTGACCTGTGACCTTGCTGTAGTGAACTTGACCTATAAAACCTGGTCCGGGCTATATCTTGGAAACTGTAAGGTGTAGGAAGTTGATACTTCGTAGGGACATTGGTTAGGGGTGTAGGTGTGCTATGTCATAGTGTGACCTGGATTTGACCTTTGACCTTGCTGTAGTGACCTTGACCTATAAAATCTTGTCCAGGCTATATCTCAGAGACTGTAAGGTGTAGGAAGTTTATACTTGGTAGGGACATTGGTTGAGGGTTTTAGGTGTGCCACATCATGGTGTGACACTGATTGACCTTTGACCTTGCTGTATTGACCTTTAAAATCTTGTTGCACCTTTGGGTCTGTCTGTTGATGCAGATTAAGCACTGTTAAAGTCATATTAGAATTCATTAAGAATTTCCTTTTGCAAGTTCCCATTGTAACAGATGGAATTTCATCAAGTGAGCCACAGGCTTTTCTCCAACACCACACATAAGCATTCATTGAATGTATTGCCACTTCTGTATACATGGGTAATATTCAAAACATCCAAACCATAATTCGGCCATTTTTGGTTTACTGATAAGTGCTGTCATTTTATTTATTGAATTATTTTGTTTTAATACTTCATCTTTACATACCTTTCTTTTCCTTAGATATTATTTTCTCTACTTAAGCATTATTTGGACCTTAATATAACTGACACTGCTCTGAAAGTATCTTGAACTTTGTACTGTTATACTACTTCTATATCTCATGGTGTTGAAAAATATTTCCCCAGGCTGTGGGTTACGGGCATCTCTGATGCTATTTTTTTACAGGGCTTCAAATTTCTAGTAAACATTTTCCCTTCTTTTGGATTTTTTGCGCACAGTATTTCTTCCCCCACAGTGGTCTTGTTGTGGTTGTTTTAAATAGAATTCAAGCAGCTTTTGTTAAATTAATCTTAATGCCAGTACTTACACATTGTGTCATTCATATTCAAAAGAAAATACTTGTATTCCAATAAGTCTTTTTGTAACAGTGAGAATGTGATTGAAAATAGACTCGTCTCAAGATACAAGGAAACAATGCTTCTATTTGAGTGATGTTGATGTTTTCTGTTTGAAATCAACCAAACCAAGCAGAGTAAGGCATAGGTGTGAAGAGTTCAAAGTTTGAAGAGAGCCGACTATTTGGAAGGACTGCTTGTTTACTGGTTAACCATTAACTTACTATGAATGCTTTACTAACAGTTTCCTAGCAGTATTATTCTCTTTATGACAAATGAATAAGTTGTTACAAACAACATCATTATGCTATGAAGAACTAGTAAGTACTTGGGCAATTAGTCTGAAGCTTTTCTCTGAAGCTACTACAGTTACACATTTTTTGGTAAATTACTTCTCCTAATGAATTTTTTCAATATTTTTTTGGTTTGTGAACTTTGGCCTACTTTTGAGTGAGTAATAGCACTTTCACCTAATATATTTATATGACTTATAACTCTCAAACTGTTGCATTTGGAGTATTTTTTCAAATATGTAAAGGGGTAGAATTTCGATTTTCGCCATTTTTGGCGGCCATCTTGGATTTTAGCAGAAAATAAGAAATTGTAAATATCTCCAAAAACATAAGAGATAGAGTGATTTCAAGGGGATTTTTGACCCATAGGGTACTACAAGAGTATCTCCTGCAGAGGGGAAAAATTTCAATTTTTCGGAAACTGTAAGAGCTACAGTGATTTTGAGCAAATATGTTACCTTGCAAATTTGGGTACTACAATGGTATCCTGTACAAAAAGGAAAAATTTCATTTTTCGACACTATTGGCGGTCATCTTGAATTTTAGTGGAAAATAAAAAATTGTAACTATCTCAGAAACTGTAAGAGTTACCAGTAGGTTAGTACAAGAGTATCCTGTGCAAAGGGAAAAAAATTTAAGTTTTCCGTTTTGGTGGCCATCTTGGATTGCAGCCGAGAAAAATTGTAAATATTTTTCAATTTCAATTTTTGCCACTTTTTGTGGCCATCTTGGATTTTAGAGGAAAATGAAAAATTGTAAATATCTCAGAAACCGAAAGAGATAGAGCAATTTCGAGTCAATTTTTGAATCATAGGGTATTACAATGATATCCTTAAAAAAAAGAAAACATTTCATTTTTAGAGACTTTTGGCGGATATCTTGAATTTTAGCCAAAAATAAAAACATTGTAAATATCTCAGAAACCATAATAGATATAGTGGTTTTGATCGAACATAGACTTTTACTCAGTATCATGGGTGGATATTAGACATGGGTTTTTCTGTATGCTATCCACTAATTTCTCTAGTCATTCATTTGTTTTTTACCCCACAGCCCTTAAGTTGATACTTGGCAGAGACATTGGTTAGGGGGTGTAGGTGTGCAACGTCATGGTCTGACCTTGATTTGACCTTTGACCTTGCCGTAGTGACCTTGAGTTTGAAAATCTTTTCCGGGCTATATCTCGGAAACCGTGAGGTGTAGGAAGTTGATACTTGGTAGGAACATTGGTTGGGTATTGTAGGTGTGCAACATCATAGTGTGACCTTGATTTGACCTTTGACCTTGCCGTAGTGACCTTGACCTATAAAACCTTGTCCGGGCTATATCTCAGCAACTGTAAGGTGTAGGAAGTTGATACTTGGTAGGGACATTGGTTAGGGGGTGTAGATGTGCAACATCATGGTGTGACCTTGATTTGACCTGTGACCTTGCTGTAGTGAACTTGACCTATAAAACCTGGTCCGGGCTATATCTTGGAAACTGTAAGGTGTAGGAAGTTGATACTTCGTAGGGACATTGGTTAGGGGTGTAGGTGTGCTATGTCATAGTGTGACCTGGATTTGACCTTTGACCTTGCTGTAGTGACCTTGACCTATAAAATCTTGTCCAGGCTATATCTCAGAGACTGTAAGGTGTAGGAAGTTTATACTTGGTAGGGACATTGGTTGAGGGTTTTAGGTGTGCCACATCATGGTGTGACACTGATTGACCTTTGACCTTGCTGTATTGACCTTTAAAATCTTGTTGCACCTTTGGGTCTGTCTGTTGATGCAGATTAAGCACTGTTAAAGTCATATTAGAATTCATTAAGAATTTCCTTTTGCAAGTTCCCATTGTAACAGATGGAATTTCATCAAGTGAGCCACAGGCTTTTCTCCAACACCACACATAAGCATTCATTGAATGTATTGCCACTTCTGTATACATGGGTAATATTCAAAACATCCAAACCATAATTCGGCCATTTTTGGTTTACTGATAAGTGCTGTCATTTTATTTATTGAATTATTTTGTTTTAATACTTCATCTTTACATACCTTTCTTTTCCTTAGATATTATTTTCTCTACTTAAGCATTATTTGGACCTTAATATAACTGACACTGCTCTGAAAGTATCTTGAACTTTGTACTGTTATACTACTTCTATATCTCATGGTGTTGAAAAATATTTCCCCAGGCTGTGGGTTACGGGCATCTCTGATGCTATTTTTTTACAGGGCTTCAAATTTCTAGTAAACATTTTCCCTTCTTTTGGATTTTTTGCGCACAGTATTTCTTCCCCCACAGTGGTCTTGTTGTGGTTGTTTTAAATAGAATTCAAGCAGCTTTTGTTAAATTAATCTTAATGCCAGTACTTACACATTGTGTCATTCATATTCAAAAGAAAATACTTGTATTCCAATAAGTCTTTTTGTAACAGTGAGAATGTGATTGAAAATAGACTCGTCTCAAGATACAAGGAAACAATGCTTCTATTTGAGTGATGTTGATGTTTTCTGTTTGAAATCAACCAAACCAAGCAGAGTAAGGCATAGGTGTGAAGAGTTCAAAGTTTGAAGAGAGCCGACTATTTGGAAGGACTGCTTGTTTACTGGTTAACCATTAACTTACTATGAATGCTTTACTAACAGTTTCCTAGCAGTATTATTCTCTTTATGACAAATGAATTAGTTGTTACAAACAACATCATTATGCTATGAAGAACTAGTAAGTACTTGGGCAATTAGTCTGTGGGCTAGGTATCCCCCCCCCCCCCCCCCCCCCCCCCCCACAACATGACTTCACTATATTTTTCTGAACCCTTATCATGTATGGATAATGACATGGAGAAATAATGTAAATCAATATTTTTCTGTAATTTTTTTATATTCATCAGAATTTCCATGGGTGTTGCCACATGATGCCCATTAGTCAAAATTATGTTGTTACCAAACTCCAATTTTCACCTTTTTTGATAGTACTATGAAGGAGCTTACAGATGATTCCGTACTTGTCATGATTGGTCATAGATAAGTAGGTGAAAATATAATTTGAAACATGCTAATATTTATGAGCAACATCAGTTGTGAATTGGCTCAAAATAAGGTATTCTGCTAAATATGGCTAGAACACCTTGTGTATCCCAGTTTTTTTCATGTTACCTCTCCGTTTCATTATCCATATATGATAAGGGTTCGGAAAAATATAGTGAAATCAAGTGGTGTGGGGTGCAGTGTGGGTCATACCACGGACTAAATATTTGTGTAAATATTAAGGACCACTGAAGTTCAACCTAACTGGTGTTTTTGGCTAACTCATTTTGCAAGCAAATTGGTCTCTTGTTACTATTTGCAGGAATTACATGAAGACATTTACCCCATTGTTGAAGTGGGGGATCCTACAGGCCAAGTCATGGGGTCGTGTTCCTCATATGACAGTCGTAAGCAGGTCACATCACAGATTAGGAGCGTTGATTTGATTCCTCAGATGACACTGAGTGAAGCAGTTGAGAGGTAAGACAGAACTAACTTCATCACAGGAATGCACTGGCTGTGTCTCTTTTATGTTCACATGTTGGGAGAGTTTTCAGTCGCAGTGGGAAAGTCTGATTTTGGTGTTATTGTTAAGGTGAATATTTGATTTTATGAGGAAAGAAACATTTTATTTGTATTAAGAGAGTTGTTGGTTTGAGCTTTGGACCCGAACCTATGTGGGAAATTTGGTAGTTGCTTGTCAATGCCCAGCAGTTTACAGAGCAGAATCTTGACAAGCTAGTATGTACTTGTTTTCTCTGTCCTTAAAACTACCCATTGTTATATAACCTGTACAATATGTTGAAAGTGATGTTAAACCCCCAAAAATACATTTGTCCGCTGAAAAATCAGACATTTCATGTTCAGTCTGTGCAGTGTGACATGAATAAGCAGACATTTCATGCTCCGTCATTGCAGTGTGTTTCAGACTTTATCAATGCAATGTCTCATGTATAAGCAGGTACTTGATGCTCAATGTATTACCAGGTGGGGAGAGAAGCTGGTGATTGTTGCCTCCCAGGACCTCCGCTCGCAAGCCATTTGTGGAATTGAGAAGGCAAACGTGGCAAGCCAGTTGACAGCAAAAGCGTACATCATGTTGGAGAGGATAGCCAGGTAAACCTTTTCATGTTAGATAGAGTCACACTGGACATTGGTCAGTAACATATCATCCATTTCTGAATATCACTAATTTCAAACCTTTCTGATTCTGGGATACGTAAAAAGTTGTGCACTAGTATTGCTGAATATAATAGGCTCACTGACTGGAAATAAATTTAACAAAATCGTCCCTGCTCAGTACTACTATCACATCTGACAAATATCTGCAAAAATGTTAGATAAAAGGCTGTATTTTCTTCAGGTAGATTGTGGGTGATCAAATTCTCCAACTGTTTTTTTTATTGCATAAAAACGTACTTACATAATCCCAACAAATGCTTACGTGACCTACCATCTGGTCAAGGACACAGACAATGTGTCTCACCATTTTTTATTACTGAAAGTACACACGTAAACCCCAGGGGGCACCTGCTGGAGGTTATATCTCCACTGTAAGTTGCCATTCTTATTTTGACCGCCGTGAAGTGCACACGCGTTCTTTTCAGCGATTCATGATGTCCGAAAAACAAAGGAAATGCTCAGTTTGCTTGGGTGATATGCTTCCATGGGATAATCACCAAGCCTGTTTGAAATGCAGAAACGACAAGAAGGGGAAAGACAAGTGTGTTGTGAGTAAGGAATCTGAATGCTCTATTTGTGCTGGGGCCTTAAAAATTTCTCACAGGAAAAAAGCTTCCAAGTCCAAAAGTTCTGAGAAGTTTGATGACTCTCTCTTGGATGAACCAACACCTTCAAAATCTTCACAGCCTTCTACTTCCAAACCTGATTCCTCACTTCAAGACAAGATTAAAGCTATGAATAATCAGTTGGCTTCCTTGGCTTCCCAGTTTGAGGAGTTCAAACGCAGTGACAAACCTTCAGCCTCTAAGAACAGTCTTCCTCTCTCTCAGGAGCAGGGTATGAGTGCCCCTGTCTCCCAGACGAGAACTCAGCCATCAGAAGGGGAGCTGTCTGATGAAGAGTCCCCTTTGCCTGCCAGCAAACGACACAGATCTAAGTCTCCTCAAGGGGATGCAGACTCTCATTCACAGGAGTTAGATCCCTCCTGTGTAGAGATGCTCAATGCCATCAGAGGTCTACTGGACCTGGAGGTACCACAAGTAGAGTGCCTTGTGGCCCCTTCACCCTTTTCTAAGAAGCCCTCCAAGCAGGTGGTGAGAAAACAAAATTTGGCTTTACCTCCTGTTCAGGATATTCAGTCCATGTGGGACTACAGGTTTAGGAAGGCTTCTGGAACCACAGTCAAAGACAAGTCCAGCTCTGAATCATTGTCTCAGGGACAGTTTTTGGCCTTTGAGAGGCCTGATATGATTTATTACACTACCTCTCCAAAAAATACGCCTTTGAAAGCTCCTAAGTTACCTGACTCCTACTTCAACATAGCTAGAGTGAAATCTTTGTCAAATTCCATCTCTGTGCCTTCCAAACAACATATTGTTCAAGAGACAGTTTGCAGGGAAAATGTTCAAATCTTGGGCCATGTAGTTCAAAATGGCTATTGAGGAGCTCAACAACAGAATACAGGAGTTAGCTACTGAGATTAGAGGGTCAGAAGATCTGGATACTGTCAAGGAATCAGCAGATCTCATGATAAAATATTCACAGCTACAGGCTTCAGTTACCTCCTCCTTGGAGATAGCTCTGGATACGGTCCTGAAACAAAACATGACTCTGGCATGCAATATGCTCCTTGCAAGGAGAGATAGCTTATTGAAGGACTTGGCAAACTTGCGTACAGACCATTTTGACCAGCAGGAGGTTTTCAACTCTGATATTTTATCCCAGGTTGAGGATAACATGATCAAAAGATTATCTATAATGAAAGACTCCGACTCCAAGTCATACAGAGATTCTGTTAAGAACTTCGATTTCGGGAGGTCTTCACATCCCAAGCCCTCTCAGGAAGGTAACAGGTCGTTTCGTGACAAACGAACGCAGCCAAACACCTCTTACAACCACTTCTCTGCGCGCGCATCGCAAGGAGGCAGAGGCGGAAAAAGGAAGTGACTTTCCAGGGACAAGATTGCAGGATTTTTGGCAGGTATGGGCAAAAAATCAAGCACATCCCAGAGTAGTAAGTTTACTACAACATGGTTATCGCCTCGACTTCAAAATTCTACCAAAATTGTCAAAAATTCCGCTCATTTTGAGCAAATATCACAACAAAAACAAAGATGGCGCCCTCCACAAAGCGGTTCAGGCCATGCTTGCAAAAAAGGCGATAACTCATGTCAGGAAACCCTCTACTCTGGGATATTACAGCAGACTATTTCTGGTACCCAAACCCATGAAACGGTGGAGACCAGTGATAGATTTAAGTATGTTAAACAACCATTTACATGTACCGACATTCAAAATGGAAACAGCCGAATCTATCAGGAAGTCGATTCGAAAGGGGAAGTGGGTCACCTCGATAGACCTCACAGACGCTTATTTTCACGTTCCAATTCACCCACAATCTCAAAAATATCTGAGATTTCAAACAAAAAAAGGGGTTTTCCAATTTCAGGCTCTCCCTTTTGGTGTCGCAACAGCTCCCCTAGAGTTTACTTGCATTGTGAAAGAGGTAAAACTCATAGCTCAAGCCAGGAACCTCAGAATCCATCAATATCTGGACGATTGGCTTCTTCGGTCACCAACAAAGGATCAATGTCTCAAAGATTCGGAAAATTTAGTGAAATTGGTCCAAGAACTAGGCTGGCTCATCCATTTTCAAAAATCGGAATTGGTTCCCACACAAAATCTAGATTTTCTGGGCTATCACTTCGATCTTCAGAGGAGTCTGGTCTTTCCAACCCAGAAGAAATTCGATCGGTTAAAAGTTCAGACTGTTTCCATCAGAAAGTCATTAGTCTTGACTCCAAGAAAGCTCATGTCACTCATAGGGACATTAGCTTCCTTAGAAAAAAAACAGTACCACTGGGAAGGTTACACACGAGACCTTTTCAGTGGTACCTAAGGTCACACTGGAAGTTTCCCCAGTCACTGGACAAAAGGATCCCAGTAACAGGGAATTTTCTGAATCATCTCAAATGGTGGGAGGATCTACAGAATCTTATTGCAGGTGCTCCTATCCATCCTCATGTTCACAATACATTCAATTTGGTGTTTACAGATGCCTCCCAAAAAGGCTGGGGAGCTCACTTGAACGAAATAGTTCTCAGTGGCCTCTGGTCAAACAAGGAGGCTCAGATTCACATCAACGTATTGGAGCTAAAAGCTGTTCTCCTGGCCCTAGGGTTTCAGGAGCACTTGCAAGGTCAAAGCGTGCTCATCTGTTCAGACAACAGTACAGTAGTATCTTATCTGAACAAAGAAGGAGGCACCCATTCCATAGAAATGTGTGCTCTTATCTGGAGAATTCTGGCATTCACAAATTCCAGAAGGATCCACATGAGAGCAAGACATGTACCTGGATCCCTAAATGTGATAGCAGACTCCCTATCAAGAAGGGACAAGGTCATACAAACAGAGTGGTCCCTTCACCAACAGATATTCAACCAAATTTGCAAAGTTTGACACACACCAATGGTAGACCTGTTTACAACTCATCTAAATTACAAACTTCCAATTTATGTATCTCCTGTCCCAAACAAAAAGGCTTGGAAAATAGATGCATTGAATATCTGTTGGGAAGGCCTAGACGGCTATGTCTTCTGCCCAGTAGCCATCTTGCCACAAGTAATTCAAAAAATAATAACATACCCATGCAGGATGATAGTACTGGCCCCAGGGTGGCCAGGGATGCCATGGTTTTGGGATCTGGTGGATCTCTCGATCAGGGTACCCCTACAGCTCCTCATTGGAAGACACTACTGAAACAGCCACACTCCAACAGGTTCCACAACAACGTGGAGTACCTGAATCTACATGTGTGGCTTCTGGATTCCAGGAATCCAATTCTGGAAGATTCTCATCTGAGGTGGCAGAAAGAATTAAGGCACCTCAGAGGGAATCCTCAAGAAAAGTCTACCAATCAAGGTGGACCATTTATGGGCAATGGTGCTCACAGAATAAGGTGGACATCACCTCAACAACTGTTCCCCAGGTAGCAGAATTCTTAAACTACCTGTTCACAGTCAAAAACCTCAAACCAGCTACAATTACTGGTTATAGAACAGCAATAGCTGATGCTTTGGGTTCTCAGGGTGAACTCATCTCAAAAAGTCTAGAACTGGGTGAGTCCCACCCTCCTCCCCTCTATCATCTTCTGAGGGGTAGGGTCAAAATTTTAAGAATGGCAACTTACAGTGGAGATATAACCTCCAGCAGGTGCCCCATGGGGTTTACATGTGTACTTTCAGTAATAAAAAATGGCGAGACACATTGCCTGTGTCCTTGACCGAACGGTAGGTCACGTAAGCATTTGTTGGGATTATGTAAGTATTTTTATTTATAAAAATTCCAATTACAATAAAATTAACCAAATTTGTCACCAATCTAGATACCAGTTATAATATGTTCTGGCCTTTCAACTGGAAAACTAGTGCAACTGGACCAACAATATTGGGTACAGTTAAAACCTGTGCACAATGTATTACTAGTATACGTAGATTTAATGAACCTATGTTAATAGTATTGCAGTAAATCTGTGTATTGGAGAGTTTTACCAGGTATGGTAAATTGTCTTATAAACTAATTAAATTTACTCCACACTTTTCACAAATGAAGAATTCAAGGTGTGTCAACCATTCTGTTGCTGTATTCAGGTCACGTCGTCATGGCGAGGTAACCCATGGCAACAACAGTCTCAAGTGTCTGGGTGTCAATGCCAAAACCTTGTTTTATCAAAGGAAAAAACTGGAAAAGAAAGGTCTCATCACTACACAGGTAAGGAACAGGTGTTACATTCAATAAAGTCAGCTGGAACATTTTGTGTTTTTGTGAGTACCAAACTTTTTGTATCAGTATCCTGCCTATCTGAAGCTGTTCTGACTGCAGAATACGAAAAACTTGAATTTTTGTGCTGCTCATATAGAATACGTTCACTAAATGGAGGTGATATGGATCAAGATAAAACGTGATCATTAAATTCGTCCCAGAGGCCATAAATGTATTAAAATTGAAGATAAAGAGTGGAATCACTTAAGAGAAATTATCAGTTGCCAATATTTTAACATTTTCCACCTAGTCAATGCTCCATAACAAGTTGAGGTTTATGAAAATTCAATCCCATTTCTAAGGGTCAAGTGCCAGAAGTGTAAAATACCATATCAACTGGTTACGTTTTTATAATAAAAACATTGAAAGTACACTTTACTTTCAATAAATCACAATGTACAATTTGTGACATGACTTCACAATTTTAAGTGGTGACATCAGCTAATTCTAATGATTTAAGGCTTTCATCTTTGTATTTTTTTATATTTATGGAAGCTACGAAATTAGATACTGTTTCCTGCCAAGGTACATACTAAACTTCACAAGGACTTGATGTTGCACTGAAATTTTTGTCTGTGAGCAGTTTACCTTAATTATTTATACTTGCATTTCAGCATTTCATCAGTGATTAGTTTAATGTTGTATTTTTCCTCACAGTTTCGTCACAATTTTCATTATCATACCAATGGTGTTTGTTAAGCTTATTGTCAAAATGAATGGAAAAAGGGTGAGAAATTCTAAACATTAGAACTTGACTTGTTTCTATTTCCCAACAGGAAGGAATAGAATGGTTGTAGTTATAGTTGTAAGAGCAATCAGAGTTTAATTTTTTTTTTCATCAAGTTCATGTAATTTTTACCCCACAGGCCTTAAACACTATGTGGATATTGTTTTTACCTGTGGCGTCTGGATGGGGGAGGGATGGGCGGTGGGAAAAAGTTTGTCCCGGCTGTATCTCAAAAACCATAAGGTGTAGGAAGGTGACACATGGTAGGGACATTGGTTGGGGGTGTAAGTGTGCAACATATTGGTGTCACATGATTTCACCTTTGACCTTGCTGTTGTGACCTTGAGTTCGAAAATCTTGTCCGGGCTATATCTTAGATAATGTGAGGTGTAGGAAGTTGATACTTGGTAGGGACATTGGTGGGGGTGGGGGGGTGGGGTGGGGGGGTGGGGGGGATTGAGTGTGCAATGTCATGGTGTGACCTTAATTTAACCTTTGCACTTGCTTTTGTGACCTTGAGTTTGAGAACATTTAGGCCAGGCTATATCTCAGAAATCATAAGGTGTAGGAATTTGAAATTTGGGGGGGGGGGGGGGGGGGGATTAAGTGTGCAATGTCATGGTGTGACCTTAATTTAACCTTTGCCCTTGCTTTTGTGACCTTGAGTTTGAACATTTAGGCCAGGCTATATCTCAGAAATCATAAGGTGTAGGAATTTGAAATTTGGTAGGGAAATTGGTTAGGGAGTGTAACTGTGAAATGTCATGGTGTGACCTTGATTTAACCTCTGACCTTGCTGTAGTGACCTTAAGCTTTAAAATCTTGTTTGATGGCTATATCTTGAAACCTGTAAAGTGTAGGAAGTTGACACTTTGTAGGGACATTGGTTAAGGAGTGTAGGTGTGCAACATCATGGTATGACCTTGATTTGACTCTTTAGCTTGCTTAGTACCTTGACCATTAAATTCATGTCCTGACTATATTTCAGAATCTGTAAGGTGTTAAAGGTTGATAATTTGGTATGGAAAATAGTTAGGGGTTTGGGTATGCAGTGACTTTTGACCTTGCTGTAGTGACCTTGATCTTTAAATTCTTGTCTGGATTATGTCATTTTCTCTATCAAAGGTTATTTCCTTTCTAACATTATTTTGACCATTACATAACAGATATTGTTTGCTGTGAAGGTCTCCTGAACTTTGTGCATTTTCACTTCTTCTGTATCTCATGGTGTTCCCTTGGCTGTGTGGTATGGGCATCTTTGATGCTATATTTTTGGTTTTTTGTGGACCTGTCTTTTCATATGACCTTTGTTTTACTGTAAACCTTTATTTTCACCTTGCCTTTTGTCCTGTGACCTTTATTTTTACATGACGTATACATACATATTTTTACTTACATGTGACCTGTTTTCACATTGTTATCATGTAATTGACATTTTTGTAAAATGTTTTGTTTTCATGTGACTTTAATTATCATGTGACCTTTTCTGTCAGATTTTTAACAGCCGCACCCTGGCAGGACAGAACATGGCTGGTCGTCTGATGCACATCCCCCGATTCTATGTCAAACGAGAGCTGCGCTACACTGTATACCAGAAACTACTTTATGACATCCTGAGTGTCCGGCCAGAGAAACGTATGGTGCTTGCCGATCTCAGGCGGGAGATGGTGAGTTGTGCCCAATAAGTCAGAAAATAAGTCTGGCAACTGTTTAATGCTAGTGAGTGATTTAATCCAAAAGTTTGAATATATAACAGATTGACAAATCAGGGCATGGTGATTTGATAGGAAAAAATTGTATAGTGCCAAGTTGAGCAGTCTCTCTTAGGTGCTGATTGATCGAGAAGGGATAGTCCTCTCACAAGAAGGCTGAAACTGCCAACAGCATCCACCATGGTACAGATATGGGAACCTCACTTACACCCTCACAAGTAGTGGTTTTTGCATTATTACAAGCTCAGTCTCGGGTAATTGTTTTGTGTACAGGTATAACCTCCATTTTCTATTGCATGCATTTCTGGATTTTATAGTGCTTCACCTGTATACAAAGGCAGACTCTAAGGCAGAACACCCACAGATGATTTAAAAGATGATCTGGTCTATGGACATAGCAAGGGTCATTCCAACAGTCACGCCAACTAGGTAAGAAAGGCATTAAAAGGCACTCGCAAAGAGATAAGATTTCAACTTTTTCAGAAGGGGGCCACATAAGGGGCAGAACAAACATCATCAGAAAGTTCATTCCAGGAATATAGGAATATCAAGGGCATAACTATGACCAAAGTGCTGCAAAGCTTTATGTACAGATGGACAGAGGAACCTTCAAGAACTTTCTGTAAGGTGTACCACATCTGTTGTTATGTTTACTGCTATGAGGGAGCGGAGTAGGACTGAAACTCCCACCAAATAGTGTTTTACATTTAGTTGTGTGTGTGTTCTCTCACTTCAGAATGTGACTGAGAGTGCCTTCAAACATTTCCAGAGAGCCGTACAGCAGTACAAGATGATGGAGAGTGTCCTAATGAAGAAATCTGAAATCTACCCAGACAAGGACCATGGCACTAGCAAAAACGGCAAGCCTCGGTGAGTAGGACAAGAGTTTTCTAAAAATTAATAAAAAAATTGGCATACCTCTGTGATTAAGGCAGAAGATTGGTGCACAGCAAGCCTGAAGTTTTGATTTTGGATGAAAGAAGGTTGACAAAACAAAATATTTTATTTTAGTACAAAACACAAAAGAAATACAGATTTTGGGAGAGTGATGGAAATGAATTGTTAAAGCGTAGCATATGGATAGTGGAAGGTCGGATAATAAAGGTTTTATTGTATCAGGAAAAGAACAGTCACGTGGACTGCATTGTACTTAAATGATAGGACAGACATCATTCCAGTGGAAATATTGACCCTTAAGGCATGCACGTTGGAAACTGCTGCATAAATGGCCAAAATGTTGTGTTAGAAGGATAAATCCTGAACATGTAAAATTATGAGGGTGGTACCTGTATTAGAGAACGTGTGAAAAAATGATTTCTCGTAACTTTGAGTTCAAAGAGTGGTATAAATAATACAACATAGCTCATATTAAACACTCTTCCAGTTTGCTCTTTCTGTGTTCCAGTGGTGACCATTTGGTCCGGGTGGTAAGGCTGTTGCCAAGCTACGACCCAAATCGTGAGAGCGAGGATTCAGATTGTGAGGACGATGAAGTGGAAGGTGAGTCTGCTGCAAAGTGAAAAGTTGAGTGAGTGAATGATTGGGTGGCTGGTAAATGTGTGGCTGAGTTAGTGGCTGAGGGAAAAGTTGAGTGAGTGAATGGTTGAGTGGGTGGCTGAGTTAGTGGCTAAGTGAAAAACTGAGAAATTGAATAATTGAGTAAAAGGTTGATTGATTTAGTAAGTGAATGTTTTAAGTGAAAAGTTGAGTGGGTAAATGGTTTTAAATGGAGTGAGTGGGCAATGTATGGCTGAGTAAGTTTCTGAATGAGTGAATAGCTAACAGTGAATGGTTGAGTGAGTGACTGAATGGGCAAACTGCTGACTGGATGGCTGTAAGAAGATTAAATGTTCAAATATTGATTAATTTTTCAAAGACATTTTCACCCATTTCAGATTGTGTCTTCCATGAGGGAGTTGTGATGGAGAAGTCGCTGATTGTGCAGGTGTACGAGCTCCTGCTCCAGATGGGAGGTGATGGTATCCTGCAGTCTGATGTAAGTAGGCTCAGTCAGAGGAAAGCCCACTGCTTGAAGAAAGAGGTAGTGGTTACAAGCTACTTGGTTACAAGGGGGACACTCTGGTACAGGCATAATGAGGGGAGAGACTGAGGTACAAGTTTATTGAGGGAAAAAGCCCTAGTACAGACTTATTGAGGAAAGTGGCCCTGATACAGCCTTATTAAAGGGAAAATCCAAAGTACATGGTTATTGAACAAAAAGGATGTGGAACAAGTTATTCAAGCTTATTGAGCCAAGAGTCCTTGGTGCAGGCTTATTGAGTCGTGAGTCCCTGGTACAGGCTTATTGAGTCGTGAGTCCCTGGTACAGGTTTATTGAGTCGTGAGTCCCTGGTACAGGTTTATTGAGTCATGAGTCCCTTGTACAGGTTTATTGAGTCCTGAGTCCCTGGTACAGGTTTATTGAGTTGTGAGTCCCCGTACAGCTTTATTGAGTTGTGAGTCCCTGGTACAGGTTTATTGAGTTGTGAGTGTCCGGTACAGGTTTATTGAGTCGTGAGTCCCTGGTACAGCTTTATTGAGTTGTGAGTCCCCAGTACAGGTTTATTGAGTCGTGAGTCCCCGGTACAGCTTTATTGAGTTGTGAGTCCCCAGTACAGGTTTATTGAGGGGTGTGTGTCATGGCGTGACCTTTAACTTTGGCTCAGCTGAAGTGGGTTCACCTGCCGTATTTGAGACAGAGTTCTCTTATGACAAGGGTATCTGGATTGCTGCATTATGATATGTACTTTTACATAATTGTTCTGTTTCCATTGACAGCTATTCTCTGGCTGATAATTTTTACAGCATCATAATTCTCTACTTAAACATTATTTGGATCTTTATATAACTGACACTGCCCTGAAACTTGAAAGTATCCTGATCTTTGTACTGTTTCACTACTTCTTTATCTCATGGTGTTGAAAACTCTTTCCCCAGGCTGTGGGGTACGGGTATCCCTGATGCTATTTTTGGATCTTACATTTGTGGTGTGTTGTTAGTCAATATTAAAACCAGATTGCTTCATATGTTACATCCTCGTCATCATATTTGACACTTGGATACATCTATTTTGATATTACTGCACAGGAAAGGATAGAATTAGCCTGATTACACTTTGCCTGCATCTGATTGTGTTGTATATCACTTAAGGGTGTCACTGTTTTACCTGTTTTTTATGTACAGGTAAACCGCACATTTGGACTGAGTCGCTTAGATTCACGCAGTGTGATGCGATACTTGGAAAGACTGGACTTGTGTCAGACTGTGCTTCATGATCAGGGAAAGCAACGGGTCTTCAAGTAAGTAGCAGGTGTCAATAAGTGTCAGAATGTGTCAGAACGTCAGTCAGCTGACATTATGTTGTCACTCTGCAGTGTCCACATCCGCATGAACATCTTCTCCTCCAAAACTACAAGGCCCAGAGACATGCTGTTAATATTAAAAGATACCTTATCTATCGAGGATTATAAATCATAAAATGCATGCAGATCTGTATGTTCTTCTGTTTCCCAGACAATTAGAAGTGAGGTACCCATACTCAAAATGTGAAAATTTCAACACTTTATCACAATTTTCTCATCGACTATTGAAGGGATTTCTCTCTTATCTTGCATATATGCACTAGTCTACAGGTAGATTCCCTTTTGTGAGTACAAGACTTGGATCTTTATTAATTATTTTTTTATGAATTCTTAAAATAATGTTTCCTGCATTAAAATTCATGAAATCCTGCATTAAATCTCTTATAACTTGAAAAATATTACATTTAGAGCATTTTACTAAAACATGTTGTTCAGCTACTTTTCCCATAGCTACAACATGGTGATTAACTTGGGCGTCTATCCCCATAGCTAAGTGAGTAATAGCTACACTTTTCAGTAACCTCCATAATGAGTAAAATCACTTGTAACTTGAAAACTATTGCATTAAGAGAATTTTGTATAAAATATGTTATTCAGCTACTTTTGGGTCAGCTATAACATGACCTGTAGCTCATAGCATAGCTGAGTAAAAGCTATTTGAGGTATTCACTTTTGAGTAAATATGTTATAACTTGAAACTATTGCACTTAAACATTTTGTTACCCCACAGCCCTTAGGGGCTGTCGGGGTATGGTTTTCACCCTTGGTGTCCAGATGGTCGGGCGGGCGGGAAAAAGTTTGTCCGGGCTGTATCTCAGAAACCGTAAGGTGTAGGAAGTTCATACTTGGTAGGGATATTGGTTAGGGGTTGTAGGTGTGCAACGTCATGGTGTGCCCTTGATTTGATCTTTGACCTTGCTGTAGTGACCTTGACATATAAAATCTTGTCCGGGCTGTATCTTGGAAACTGTAAGGTGTACTAAGTTGATACTTGGTAGGGACATTGGGTGGGGGCTGTAGGTGTGCAACGTCATGGTGTGACCTTGATTTGACCTTTGACCTTGCCGTAGTGACCTTGAACTATAAAATCTTGTCCGGACTATATCTCAGAAACCGTAAGGTGTAGGAACTGGATACTTGGGAGGGACATTGGTTAGGGGGTGTAGGTGTGCAGCATCATGATCTAACCTTGATTTGACCTTTGATCTTTCTGTAGTGACCTTGACTTTTAAAATCTTGTCCGGGCTATATCTCAGAAACCGTAAGGTGGGGGTGTAGGTGTGCAGCATTATGGTGTGACCTTGATTTGACCTTGCCGCAGTGACCTTGACCTATAAAATCTTTCCGGGCTATGTCTCGGAAACTGTAAGGTGTAGGAAGTTGATACTTGGTAGGTACATTGGTTAGGGGGTGTAGATATGCATCGTCATGGTCTGACCTTGATTTGACCTTGTCATAGTGACCTTGACCTATAAAATCTTGTCTGGGCTATATCTCAGAAACCGTAAGGTGTAGGAAGTTGATACTTGCTAGGGATATTGGTTAGGGGTTGTAGGTGTGCAACGTCATGGTGTGCCCTTGATTTGATCTTTGACCTTGCTTTAGTGACCTTGACATATAAAATCTTGTCCTGGCTATATCTTGGAAACTGTAAGGTGTACTAAGTTGATACTTGGTAGGGACATTGGGTGGGGGCTGTAGGTGTGCAACGTCATGGTGTGACCTTGATTTGACCTTTGACCTTGCTGTAGTGACCTTGACCTATAAATCTTGTCCGGGCTATATCTCGGAAACCGTAAGGTGTAGGAAGTTGATGCTTGGTAGGTACATTAGTTTTGGGTGTAGGTGTGCATTGTCATGGTGTGACCTTTATTTGACCTTTGACCTTGCCGTAGTGACTTTGACCTATAAAATATTGTCCAGGCTATATCTCGGAAACCGTAAGGTGTTGGAAGTTGATGCTTGGTAGGGACATTGGTTAGGGGTTGTAGGTGATGCAGGTTAAGCACTGTTAAAGTCATATTAGAATTCATTAAGAATTTTACTTTTACAACTTCCCATTGTAACAGACGGAATTTCATTAAGTGAGCCACAGACTTTGATCCAACACCACACATCAGCATTCATTGAATGTGTTGCCACTTCTGTATGCATGGTAATATTCAAAACATCTAAACCATAATTCGGCCATGCCAGGTATAGATAAATTGTCGTAATGTTTACTGATTAATGCTGTCATCTTGTTATTGAATTGTGTTGTTACTTCATCTTTACATACATTATCTTTCTCTTAGACATTATATTCTCTATTTAAACATTGTTATCTCCCGCCTGCGGCTGAAAGCCGAGGTTGGGAGATTATAAAACGCCTTCCGTCCGTCCGTCCGTCTGTCCGTCCGTCCGTCCGTCCGTCCGTCCGTCATGTTTTGCATAAACCTTAATATCTCATTCATTTATAAAGATATCTTCACCAAATTTGCAGGGAATGTTTATGGCTATGAAAACCTGTCTCTGCAAAATTTTAGCCTCATTTTGAAAAACAAAATGGTCGCCATAGCCAATTGTTTGAAAATCATAAAGGTGCTCTAAATCTTGAAATATTCCAGCTAGCTTCATCAAATTTGCACAAAAGCTATATGGCTAGAAAAGCTAGCCTGATAGTAATTTTGGCACTAGTTCAAAAAACAAAATGGCCGCCATATCACATGTTTAAAATTCGGCACGTTTTTGCATAAACCTTAATATCTCATTCATTTATAAAGATATCTTTACCAAATTTGCAGGGGATGTTTATGGCTATGAAAACCTGTCTCTGCAAAATTTTAGTCTCATTTTGAAAAACAAAATGGTCGCCATAGCTAATTGTTTGAAAATCATAAAGGTGCTCTAAATCTTGAAATATTCCAGCTAGCTTCGTCAAATTTGCATAAAAACTATAAGGGCTATGAAAACTTTTCTCTGCAAAATTTTAGCCACATTTTGAAAAACAAAATGGCCGCCATAGCTAATTCTTTGAAAATTATAAAGGTGCTCTAAATCTTGAAATATTCCAGCTAGCTTCATCAAAAGCTATATGGCTAGAAAAGCTACCCTGATAGTAGTTTTGCCACTAGTTCAAAAAACAAAATGGCTGCCATATCACATGTTTAATGTTTGTCATGTGTTTGCATAAACCTTAATATCTCATTCATTTATAAAGAAATCTTCACCAGATTTGCAGGGGATCTTTACGGCTATGAAAACCTGTCTCTGCAATATTTTAGCCTCATTTTGAAAAACAAAATGGCCGCCATAGCTAATTGTTTGAAAATCATAAAGGTCCTCTAAATCTTGAAATATTCCAGCTAGCTTCTTCAAATTTGCACAAAAGCTATATGGCTAGAAAAGCTAGCCTGATAGTAATTTTGGCCTAGTTCAAAAAACAAAATGGCCGCCATATCACATGTTTAATGACAGGTTATCCTATTAAAAAGGCCATATATCTGCCCAAATATTGCTCCAAGAGGTTTGGAATATGAAAACAACTTGTAGGAAGACATGGACAGGGAATCTTTTCCAGGTGTTGAATTTGACCTTTGACCCCTGCTTCAAGGTTAAATGAGGTCGTCACACTAAAACATCCTTATTTCTCCCTTATTATTGGTGCTATGGCTTCAGAATATAAAGACAGACCATCAAAAGTCCTGCCCTTCAAATGTTTTGCCTGAGAAAAATTTTTGCCTTATTTTGAAAAATAAAATGGCTGCCATAGTCAATTATTTAAAAATCATTAAGATGCTCTAAAACTTGAAATATTGCAGCTAGCTTCATCAAATATGCGCAAAATACATATGGCTAGGAAAGTAATTTAGCCTAGTTTAAAAAAAAAAGTGGCTGTCATATCACATGTTAGATGGGATTATCCTATTAAAAGGCCTTATATCTCCCTTATCATTGCTACTAGGGGTTCCAAATGTGAAAACAACTTATACCAAGTCATGGCCTGAGACTATTTTGAAATTGCTGACTTTTACCTTTGACCCCTTCTTCAATGTCAAGTGGGGTCATCTTACTTCAGAGGCCTTAAATCTCCTTTAGTTCTCCATTTTTACTGATTGTGAGGCGAGAGATAACTGCTGCGGCAGTGGCCTTGTTTTATATAAGTGACAGTGCTCTGGAAGTATCCTGAACTTTCTACTGATAAAGTACTTGTATATAAAATTGTGTTAAAAATATTTCCCCAGGCTGTGGGGTACGGGCATCTCTGATGCTATTTTTGCATCCCCGGACGAAAGGGGATACTTAGGATTCAGTGCGGTCACGCCACCGCCACCGCAGAAATTTCCTTTTGGACGCGATAACTTTAAAAATATTTTAGTTAGAACTTTCAAATTTGGTATGTGGGTATATATGGGCAATGCCACGAACTCTATTGTTTTGTGACCTTCACCTTCAATCTCAAGGTCACTGGTGGCCTCTTAAAGGTCAGATTTTGGCCATTTTTTTCACTTTTTGGCCCAGTTCTCCTATACAGAAAGTCAGATTATCCTATGGCTGGTGTATATAATACATATATATGTCCTGTGTAAGCATGCAGAAATTTGACGTTGAAGCTCTTTATTGAAGGTCATCCACTGACTGCCAAAGTACCTGACTGAGGGTCATTTTTGGCCGTTTTGGAGATATTTTCACACTTAACGCTGACTATATTGCATGGAAACTATTGAAAATGGCTTTGGACGTTGAGTACATGATGGACTTTTACCATCAAGGCTTACTGGTTACAGATCTTCATTTAAGGTCATCCACTGACCGCCAAAGTACCTGACCGAGGGTCATTTTTGGCATATTTGGAGATATTTTCACACTTAATGCAGACTACATTGCATGGAAACTATTGAAAATGGCTTTGGAGGTTGAGTACATGATGGATTACCAGCATCCAGGCGTACCGGTTACAGATCTTCATTTAAGGTCATCCACTGACCGCCAAAGTACCTGACCTAAGGTCATGTTTGGCTCTCAGTTTGTTTGTTTCTTTGTGCACAAGATAACTCAAAAACTGACAGATGGATTTTGATAAAATTTTCAGGATATGTCCAAAATGGTAAAAGGAAGATATGATTAAATTTTGGGAGTGATCCGGATCACTGTCTGGATCTTCTGGATCCATGAAATTTAATTTTTAAAGAGAGATAACTCAAAAACTTATGGGTGCATTTTGATGAAATTTTCAGGAAATGTCCTTAATGGGACGAGGAACAAGTGATTAGATTTTGGGAGTGATCTGGATCACTGTCTGGATCATCCGGATCCAGACTGCCAGATGTGTTTGTGTACAATATAGCTCAAAAACTTATGGAATTTGATGAAATTTTCAGGATATGTCTGAAAAGGTAAAAGGATGAAATGAATGAATTTTGGAAGTGATCCGGATCACAATATGGAACTTCTGGATCCATGAAATGTAAATTTTAAAGACAGATACCTCAAAAAGTTATCGATGGATTGTGATGACATTTTCAGCAAATGGCCTAAATGATGCGAGGAACAAGTGATTAGATTTTGGGAGTGATCTGGATCATTGTCTGGATCATCCGTATCCAGGCTGCCAGATGTGTTTGTGTACAATGTGGCTCAAAAACATATTGACTGATTTTGATGAAATTTTCAGGATATGTCTGAAAAGGTAAAAGGATGAAATGGCTGAATTTTGGAAGTGATCCGGATCACTATTATTTATATAGATCTCCTGGATCCATGAAATGTAATTTTTAAAGACAGATACGTCAAAAAGTTATGGGTGGATTGTGATGACATTTTCAGCAAATGGCCTAATGGTGCGAGGAACAAGTGATTAGATTTGGGGAGTTATCTGGATCACTGTCTGGATCATCTGGATCCAGGCTGCCAGATGGGTTTTTGTACAATGTAGCTCAAAAACTTATGGACGGATTTTGATGAAATTTTCAGGATATGTCTGAAAGGATAAAAGGATGAAATGGCTGAATTTTCGAAGTGATCCGGATCACTATATGGATCTTCTGGATCCATGAAATGTAATTTTTAAAGACAGATATAAGTGAAAGAACTAGTGATTAGCTTTTGGGAGTAATCTGGTACTGTGGAGAATCCTGACCTGGTGCTCCAGGAAACAGGTTCAAGCCCGACACATTCACACCTTAACTATGTCCCGTCCGGGGATACACTGCGTCAAGACGCAATGTCTAGTTTAAATATGTTATTCATCTACTATTGGGTCGGCTGTAACACAGTAAAATTGCAGACCTGTAGCTCATTGCATAGGTGAGTAATAGCTATTTTAAGGTTATCACTGACGAGTAAATCAGTTATAACTTGAAAACTATTGCATTTAGAGAACTTTGTTTAAATATGTTATTCCCCTACTTTTGGGTCAGCTATAGGGAAATTGCCGACCTGTAGCTCATTGCATAGCTGAGTAATAGCTACTTTGAGGTTCTCGCTGTTGAGTAAATTGCTTATAACTTGAAAATTATTGCATTTACAGAATTTTGTTGAAATATGTTATTCATCAATTTTTGTTTAGATATAACATAGTAAAATTGCAGACATGTAGCTCATGGCATAGCTGAGCAGTAGCTACTTTCAGCCTCTCACTGTTGAGTAAATCATTTGTAACCTGAGAACTATTGCATTTACAGTATTTTGTTTAAATATGTTATTCACCTACTTTTCAGTCCTCTATAACATAGTGGAAATGCAGACCTGTAACTCATTGCATAGCTGAGTAATAGCTTATTTGAGGTTCTCACTGTTGAGTAAATCACTTGTAACTTGAAAACTATTGCATTTAGAGAATTTTGTTTAAATATGTTACTCATCTGCTTATGGATCACCTATAATATAGTGAAATTGCAGGCATGTAGCTCAGAGTATAGCTGAGCAATAGCTACTTTCAGGTTCTCACTGTTGAGTAAATGAGCTGTATATTGAAAACTATTGCATTTAAAAAATATTGTTTGTGTCCTTTTCTTCTTTCACTTCTACCCTGAAACTCGAAACACACAGTCAGCTCACACAGAGCCCATTCACGGGCACTGATTGCTTGTTTCTGGGTTGTGCTGAGAAATCGGATAGAAACAGGTATTTTATAAATTGGCCAAAATCTCGTAATATTTAGGCTATGTAGATCTTATAACCCCAAAATCAAAGTTTCTCACTCCTGATTTGTCATATTTTGAATTAATCCAAAAAGTGTTGTACCTACTTATTCATTGTTTGCTTTGAAATTGGACTTTAAGGTTACCATAAATTAATGTGAGAATAAAAATCCTCACGTGTACCTTAACAGAAAGTGCCCTCTCTAGTGAATACAGCTATGACCAATTTTGAAGATGCTAAAAACAACTGAAATAGTTTCTTTTCTGTCTAAACTTCACAAGGTCTTTGAAGAGATGCATTGACAGTCGCGATACTTAAGCAATCTGAAGCATGTGGGGTCAGTTGTTTATTCAATATTACATTTTCTGTTAGGAGCACAGTAAACGGTAGTTAGAGGATATGTATAATAAACTAATGCTCTGCTACTGGCCGAGGTGAGGTGGGGGGAAACTGTGGGTGTGTCGGCAAGTTTCTTTTATCAATGTGTGAATTGCTTGAGCAATGCTTTAGGTATGTGGCCAACGAAGTGATGGGCGACTGTCAGGTGATCCAAACACTCGCGAAGGAGAAGAAGCGGGCAGTGGAAGAGAGCTTGAAGGAGGAGAACCTGGATACATCAGTCATGGAGCAAGGTACACAACGTGGAGTCTGTAAGTCAAATAGTAAGGTACACAAAACAAAGGTATAAAAAGACTGATATCAAGTTGTAAAGCAATCTACAGGAGGTCTGCGTGTATACAACAGACGGGCAATGATTTAAAATCAATTGGTAAAGACATTTTGGTTGTTGGAGGACTGACTTACATTAACAGTTTTACCCCACGGGCTTTAAAGGTTGTGTGGGTATTGTTTTCACTCGTGGCGTCGGGCTGGGTGGTCTGGTGCCGCCTCCATAGTGTGTAGAGAGATTTCACTATTACCGCTTTGTCATGACAAGTTTTATACCAAAGCTTTTCAAATTTAAGGATATGCTCTTTATTAACAATCTTGTCTGGGAATAATTATGGCCTTCATTGCAAGATGGCCACCATGATTGTTTCTTATAGGAGAATTAGCGATTTGTACTGACTAGTTCTCACGTGTAGAAAGTTGAATCTCTTTATGAGTGATAACTGTAACAAGTATGTATGTCCTCCACAATCATTCAGACAAAGTACTCCATGTAGCTGATTGTAGTGACACTTTAAAAAAAAGCCTGTACTTTCCTTATTATTGGTCCTCTGGTTTTGAATGTGAAACCATCCAATAGGAAATCATGGCCTGGGAATCTTTTCATGTGATCAGAAATGACGTATGAAACCTGCTTTAACATCAAAGGGAGTTTGCCAAACCTAAAAGTGTCTTACTTATTATTTGTGCTAGAGGTGTGAGGTGTGATCCTAGGAGTTTGTTATGTGAAAATGACTGAAGAATCATGGGTTGCAGTTCTTTTTGGAGGGTCATATGTGACCTGTAACCCCTGGTTCATCCTCAAATAGTGCTATCACTCTGAAAGGTCTTGTATCCCTCTTAATATTGGTCCTGGGGGTATTCCTCATCTTTGCACTTTTTGACGTCATCTATATATCTCATGGTGTCTAATGCTACTTTCCCCAGGCTATTGGTTGTGTGTATCCCTGATTCTATTTTGTTTCGTCTTCTATATCTCATGGTTATAATTGCTAGTTCCCCAGGCTGTTGGGTATATCTATCTCCGATCATATTTTTAAAGTTTCATGTGATGTCACACCATCTCAGGGAATTCTCACAGACTTGCCACTGTTCTTTCAGACACCTCTCAAGCAGTGGTGGATGACACACAAGACACTTCAGTACAGACTCCAGATATTGCCACAATGAAGAGTAGTCTGTCCACATTGTGTGACATAGCCCCTGAGTATATAGAGCAATTGAAAAAGCAGGGAGGTAGGTCTCAGTAAGCATTGATTTGTTCAAAAAGGTGGAAGGTAGGTTCCAGTATGCATTGCTTAGTTCAAAAAGGTAAACGATACGACCAGTATACATTAATTAGTTGAAACAGCAGGGAGGTAGGTCTCAGTAAACATTAAGTAGTTCAAAAAGGTGGAAGATTGGTTCCAGTCAACAGTTGTAAAAGGTGAAAGATAGACCAAAAAGAATGATTAGGGCTTCTGAGTGTATGTTCATATATTGACTTTAGAAAGTAAAATATTATGCCTACTGCCTAGTAGTGGTGTGGCGATTAGTCGGTGACAGTGTAGAATTGCGGTCGGTCACTGACGTTTTCTACTGATCGATTATTAAGCTTATATCTTACTTTCCTGATTTATATCAATATCCACGTATTTTAAAAATGTTTTAGGTATTTTTACTTAATAAACTGACAGTTTTGTATTGAATTTCAAGTTTGTTTATGTCTACCACCATATTTACAGGAAGTGGGTGCTTTCGGTAGATTCTAAATGTCGGAACACTGTTATTCTTACCGGATTGACCTATACTTTATCCCAGAAAGTGTTTCTTAAATAATAAACAATAATGGAGTAAAATAATCGATTATGGGTCGATCATCGCTCGGAAAAATGGACGAATAATCGACCATGCAAATTGGAGGCGATTCCCAGCACTACTGCCTACACTGGAAACATACTTATTCCAACTAAACCTTCTAAGTTAAATAGTGTTGACTCAGAAGTTTGCCCTTTCTGGTCAGGTTCTGTGGTATCCAACTATCCATGTACTTTTCCTAATCGACAACACTGAAACAGAGGTAGGTCTCAGGCCATAGTGAATGACTGGTTGGTGAAGTGGAATCCTGTTACGTGGAATCACTGAAACTGCTGAGGTAATGTCATTATAATAGAGTGAGAATGAAGCCTATTAACTGATCATATTTCTTGTGAAGAAATTTCCCATTTCAAATTATCTCTTATATTTGCTCACACCAGAGTCACCAGAGACAAGCAAACAAAATATCGGATTTCATGTTTCAAAGCCAAGGAAAACCGTTGTTGATATTCCCAACAGTTACCTTCATCAAGTGTAGTACTCAAGTACTTAGAATGTGCAATGCCACCAAAATTTATGTCTGTTGCTAGGTAGTGTGACGTACCGGTGGCTAAAGAGAGCAAACATCATCCTGGAGACTGTCAATCAGGAGAAGATGATCGACGGAGTGGTGGGCTTGCGGCGGGTGAGTGCCCATTCTGCAGCGGCCAGATGTTTTAGATTCGCTAAAGAAGTTTCAATTTAGACCCAAAAAACTCTTCAAGTAACTTAAAATATTACAGCAAGTTTACTTTGCTCGCTCTCAACCTTTGTGTGTACCAAATTCTTACAAAATTTTACCAGGGTATTAATTATTTCACAAGTAACGCACCTCTGTAACTTTTATCTCCCATCAGGCATAGTGGCCTCACATGGGGTAACCACCATTCTGTGTCCTCCACCAAACCCAGTAAATGCATGGGAATCTGCAGCCATTGTATCTACTCCCACTGAGTGGAACATATTCCCTCAAGCCATCAGAAGCCAGACTAGTGTCACTGGGTTAAGATGTTGTGTGAAGACTTACACATTCAAACTAGCCTATCTTCTGTGGTTTCCTCCCCTGTTGGACGCTGACAATTAGAGAAACATTCTTGTAATTGGATGATCCATTTTTTGGAATTTTCCAATTCTGGCACCTCAGAGAATATCTACATCAACTCAGTGCCATACAAATACTTCCTTATTTATTATTATTGTAGTTGACTAGGCAAATAATTATAAATTGCAGAATATTTCTTTAAAATAAGGAAAAATTTGTAATCTTATTAAAAAATCTGAATTTGAAACTGTTAAAAGACTAGCAGTATAATTTGTGTTTACGTTGTGCTCCACCAAGTGTTAATTTGTAAGTGGCTGATAAATCGGGTAATGAGAAAACCCCTGTGTACAGGGTAGTGCTGTCATCAGTGCACCATTTCTTTACCCTTCAGTGAGTACTGCTTTTGTCATTACAAGCAAACAAAAGGACAATTTTTTTTTCGAGAAAATTATCAGAACTTAACCCACTTTGTGTCAAGTTTTACCCCACAGCGCTTATTGTTTTCATCCATGGTGTCCGGATGGGCGGGCAGCCGGAAACAGTTTGTCCGGGCTATATCTCAGAAACCGTAAGGTGTAGGAAGTTGATACTTTGGTAGGGACATTGGTTAGGGGTTGTAGGTATGCAACGTCATGGTGTGACCTTGATTTGACGTTTGACCTTGCTGTAGTGACCTTGACCTATAAAATCTTGTCTGAGCTATATCTTGGAAACCGTAAGGTGCAGGAAGTTGATACTTGGTAGGGTCAGTGGTTGTAGGTATGCAGCGTCATGGTGTGACCTTGATTTGACCTTTAACCTTGTTATAGTGATCATGAGTTTTAAAATCTTGTTTGGGTTTATTTCTTTGATTCTATAAGGTGTAGAAGGTTGACACTTTGTAGGGACATTGGTTAGGGGGTGTAGGTGTGCATCATGGTGTGACCTTTAACTTTGGCTGTGCCAAAGTGTGTTCACCTGCCATATTTGAGACATCTTTCTCTCATGATAAAGATATATGCATTGCTGCAACTGATTATTATATACACTTTTACATAATTGTGCTTTGTCCATTGATAGCTCTTCTCCAATTAATAAGTTTTACAGTTTTGTAATTATTAGTGTACTGATTAATGCTGTCATCTATCTATTGAATTGTCTTGTTTTAATACTTTATCTTTACATACATTTTCTTTCTCTTAGATGTTATTTTCTCTACTTAAACATTAGTTGGAGCTTTATATAACTGACAATGCCCTGAAAGTATCAGCATCTTTGTACTGTTTGTGCACTACTTCTATATCTCATGGTGTTGAAGTTATTTCCCCAGGCTGGGGGGTACGGGCATCTCTGATGCTATTTTTCTGTGAATATTTTTAAAATGGCCACTTTTTAAAGAGTACCCTGATCTAAAATTTGTACTTGAAATAATATATCAGTCTACACTTAAGTGGGTACTTGAGTACTCTGTAACAGCCCCAGTATAGGGTACCAGACTTCAGCTTGTGCAGGGGAAATATAAATACTAGAATATTTTTCCTAGCATCAAAAAAAAACCTTTGTGTATAGAAAGCAATATATTTTCAGTGTGCTGGCAGTTATAAAAGATAAATATGTTTTCATAAAGAAATGTGAACCAGTTTTGAAAAACATTTAACACTCTTGAAATTTAAGAACCTATAAAACGTTTAACACTCTTTACATTTAAGAACCTATAATCTGTACTTGTCTCACCTCTACTGAGTTAATTGATAGTAACAGTCTGTAGAAAATCTAGCCTTTGACCATTGATTTGGCACTGTCTGGCATTTTAAGAGAATGGCTGCTTTCTGCTCACACTTTCTCTGTAAATGGATCCAGTCACACACTGTTTAGTCAGTAAAAATTCCCAAACCTTTTAGGGCTGTGTGGGTATTGTTTTTACCCCTGGTGTCCAGATGGGTGGGCGGGCGGCAGGAAAAAGCTTGTCTGGGCTGTATCTCAGAAAACCTGAGGTGTAAGGTGTTGATATTTGGTACGGATATTTGTTCGGACGGTGTAGATGTGCAATGTCATGGGTTAACCTTTGACCTAGCTCTAGTGACCTATAGTTTGAAAATCTTGCCCAGGCTATATCTCGGAAATGTAAGGTATAGAAAGTTGGTACTTATTAGGGACATTGGTTGGGGGTGTAGGTGTGCAGCATCATGGTGTGGCCTTGATTTGACCTTAGACTTTGCTGTAGTGACCTTGAACTGTAAAATCTTGTTGGGGCAATTGCTCAGAAAATATAAGCTATACTAAATTGATACATCTTGATACATGATACATGATGTGGCCTTGATTTGATGTTAACTTTGCTGTAGTGACCTTGACCTTTAAAATCTTGTCCAGGCTATATCTGGGAAACCATAAGGAAAAGAATGTTGATACTTAGTAGGGACATTGGTTATAGGGTGTAGGTGTGCACCTTAGTGTCACACTTTTTGCTGTGAGAGTCTCCTGATCTTTTCACTGTCTCTCTTTTTTTATATCTCATGTTGTTGTAAACTATTTCCCTGGGATGTGAGGTACGGGCATCTCTGATGCTATTTTAAAAAAATTGTGGTGTAACAGCACAGTAGCTGTTATTTGGCAGAATACATGTACTGGGAAAGTAGAATTGCTGTTACATAATAGAAAGTTGGTAAAATAGTGGGAAAGTTTTTGTATTAATAGATAGAGGGAAATACAAATGTGGGAGACAGTGTCCTAGTTGGGTTTTTATGTCTCATTCTACAGCCAAGGTCATATTAGGACAGGCATATGTGCAACTTGTGGGAGTAGAACCCACACATAGCACTGGCTACTTGTGGTCAGATGCCAAACTTTGCTAACCATTAGGCTATTGATGACCTCCAAATATTAGAGAATGGAAATGAGTTGATAAGATTCAATATTCAGATAATAGAATGTCTGACACAATGGAAATTCTGCATGTCGTAACTCTTCTCTTTGTCCAGAAAATCATGAGTGTGGAAGAGCAGGAGGGCCTCAAAACACGGGTAGACAGGAAGTCAATATTCCGAATACTGAACCGGCTGGAAGAGAGTGGTCATATCAAGGTCATTCGGTCAAACATAGAGGTGACAGAGGACAGTGTCAAGCAGGTGAGTGTCAATATTACACTTAGCTGACAGATTTGTAGTGACAAAATCTCGGGAATCTGGTGTTAAATTCTGGTTAATCGATGGTGTTAAAATGTAACAAACTGACAGATTTATGGTTTAAAGGTCTGTTAACAGATTTTCAGTGTTAATGTATCAAATCAGTTATGTTAAGAAATTTTGACATTACAGTTTTATTGCGTTAATACATCCTATCCAATGGACAATTGCTTTACCGGTCGGCGTGACCAGTCCCGCCAAACACCAGAAAAAGACGTCCTGTATATAATACCGGCAGGACTGGTCAGTAGTGTGCATTCGCTAGGTGGTGCATCATACTTGCTTCCTGTCCACACAGAGTGACGTCAGTTCATCTTTTTCGTTTGGCGCGTGTAGTGTGCAGACGCGTTTTGAAGTTATCTCCAAGTTTGAAGAAAACGCGGTTTATTCTACGAAATTAAAGCTTATTTTCATCTGAAAATATATTTATTGTGTTACATACATTTTATGGCCTCTCCAGGACTTAAACGAGGCATTATCCAGCGTTTTATAGCCAGTTTTGAAGAATTTCTGTGTACTTGTCGTCGAGAGGAATCGTGGGTGAGAGGTCGTGTGTCGTCCCTGCAGCATTCCTTCTGCTGGTCAGAAGCGTGTATTTACCATGATTCACCCTCCATTTAATTCTACATTGTCGAGTAACACTGCGTGTATGTCGACGTGAAGAAATTAGAAGGAAAGAAGAATGCATCGTCTGACGTCATCACTTTCAGCTTATGCTTGTCACGTGACACGGACCTGGTCACATGATACGCATTCAACATGGAGGAATCGTGTTTTCAACAGAAGTTTTAGAAGAAAAGACGAGTATTTATCACTCTACACCCACTTTTTAACTGGCAAGAAGAAATCCAGCAACTCGTCTGTTGACCTGAAGAAGTTAGATGTCAAATAGTCTTTGAACTCTGCAAATTTTGCCGGTGCCGGTCATGTGACTTCACAGATCACAAAACAACTACCGGCAAGCAAATCCCCAAGCGTGACTGGTTCAGCTGACAAGAAGTGATGAGTTTTACCGGTACCAGTTCTGGTCAGACTACCGGTGGGGAGCACTAGTGATGAGTTTTACCGGTTCCAGTCTGTACAGACTACCGGTGGGTCATGTTCCTGTGAAGCTGTCAAGAAACCCCCCTTCAGTGGTTCCAGTGATCAGCCCTGTGTTGATACTGGAACCTTCACCAGAGGCCTTTCCACTGGTGGGACTATTGGGGGTACTGGTTCCGGTCTGTACAGACTACCGGTGGGTGCTGTTCCTGTGAAGCTGTCAAAAAAACCCCCTTCAGTGGTTCCAGTGATCAGCCCTGTGTTCATACTGGAACCTTCACCAGAGGCCTTTCCACTGGTGGGACTGTTGGGGGTACCGGTTCCGGTCTGTACAGACTACCGGTGGGTGCTGTTCCTGTGAAGAAACCCCTTCAGTGGTTGCCAGTGATCACCCCTTTTTTTGATCCTGGAACCTCCACCAGAGGCCTCCCCACTGGTGGGACTGTTGGGGTACCGGTTCCAGTCATGTTCCTGTGAAGCTGTCAAGGAACCCCCCTTCAGTGGTTACCAGTGATCAGCCCTGTTTTGATACTGGAACCTCCACCAGAGGCCTTTCCACTGGTGTGACTGTTGGGGGTACCGGTTCCAGTCTTGTTCAGACCACCGGTGCGGCTGCTCAGAGGGTTCCCCTACCAGAAGTCGCGGTGACCATTGAGACCCTTATCTTCCCTGTGCAGAATTTTGGACCGGTACCGGTCCTGTTCAGGCTACCGGTAGGGTCACTAGCCAGCCAGTGATGAGGGATACCGGCACCAGTTCTGTTCAGACTGCCGGTTGTGGTCACAGAAATCCAGCAAGGGCTACCGGTTAAACAGGATTACCGGTTACACAGAGTTGCTGGTGACATACAGCAGGGCTACTGGTTCAGAGAATTACCGGCTCCTGAGTGTTGCCGGTTCCGGAGTGTTGCCGGTTACAGAGGAATCTGTACCCATCCTTAAGGGCAAGAAACCAGCTTCAAATCCAGTGCTGACAACAGGTTTGCCGGTTACAGAGAATTGCCGGTTCCGGAGTGTTGCTGGTTCCGGAACGGTAGTGCTGCTGGTTACAAGAAATCTGCTGTTCCCATCCTTACTGGCAAGGAACCAGCTTCAAAGTCAGTGCTGAGAACAGGTTCAACAGTTAGCCTTCTCTCAGAGCCTACCGGTTTGACCGGTTACAGAGCCTGTTTGATTGCAGAGAAAAGCTGCTGAACTACCACTGTGGACAGGAAGAAGGCAACTTCATATGAGCCTATCCTTGCTAAGAAGTAGTTCACCCAGTTCTGCCAACTCCGGTGAGTTTATGCAGAACTGTGGAGCCACCAGGAACCGGTTACAGAGCATTGCCTCGCGTATAACCGTTTAAGGCCTGGTACTGGGCAGGTCTCCAGGACTGACTGACAGACCGGCAGAAGTTCCTTAAAGGCCAAAACAGCTGTTTAGGCTAACCAGTGGCAGCCTAAGGAACTGGTTACAGAGGAATTCTTTGATCAGTCACTGGTCCCGGTGAAATGCCTGTCAAGCTACCTGACCAGTCAGCCAGCCTACCCTTTCGGGTCCCAGCTTGTCAGACAGTGGCTGGAGATTGAGGGAGGGTTACACTCTCCCCTTCCGGTTCAGACCCCACTTGACGAGGTCACCGACTGTAATAAACAACTAACACAATCCAACCAAACAGTCCTTCCTTTTAGAGGCACTGTATCAGCTGATAAACAAGAATGCAGTCGAACCGGTGGAAAATCAAAACTCACTGGGGTTTTACAACCGGCTTTTTGGTACCCAAACCCAACAACCGGTGGAGACCGATCCTAGACCTGAGCACCTTGAACACCTTTTTGAACACAGGGACGTTCAAGATGGAAACCCCAGAGACAATAAGAACCTCCCTCCAAGCAGGGGAGTGGGTCACATCCATAGATTTCAAAGAAGCATACTTCCACATACCAATTCACAGTCAATCCAGGAAGTACATGCGCTTTCACCTCCAGGGTCGGTCCTACCAGTTCAAAACCCTTCCCTTTGGCCTGTCCACAGCTCCCATGGAGTTCACAGTGGTGGCCAAAGAGGTCAAACTCGTGGCTTTTCAGAAGGGTATAAGGATCCACCAGTACCTAGATGACTGGCTGGTGAGAGCCTCTACCCACCACACCTGTCTCCAGCATACTCAAACCCTAGTCACACTTTGTCAGGAATTAGGGTGGCTGGTGAACAAGGAAAAGTCAGAGCTGGTTCCCAAACAGGTCTTCAACTTCGTAGGTTACCAGTTCGACCTGGAAGAGGGCAAGGTCAGACCAACAGAAGAACGTTGGCAGGCCTTGACACACAAGATCAGATCAATATTTTCGGATCTGCTTTGTCCGGTCCGACAATTCATGTCCCTCATAGGTCTACTCACAGCAACAGAAAGCAAGTCCACTTAGGGCGACTAACATGAGACCCATACAGTGGCACTTGAAAAACAACTGGAGGGTCCCAGAGTCACTGGAAAAGGTGATCTCGGTCCCCAAATCCCTCCACCCCCATCTAAGGTGGTGGCTGGAGGAAAGCAATGTGCTTCTAGGTCAACCATTACACCCTCTAAAACATGCTCTGCAAATCTTTACAGAGGCATCAAAAGAAGGGTGGGGCGCTCACTTAGACGAGCACACTGCAAGGGGACAGTGGTCCCTACCAGAGAGCAAGTTACACATAAACCACTTGGAGCTGAAAGCAGTATTTCTAGCTCTAAAAGAGTTTCAAACCCTAGTCTTCAACAAGACAGTGTTGGTAGCTACAGACAACACAACAGTGGTTGCCTATATCAACAAAGAAGGGGGGATGAAATCGGGCTCTCTGTGTGCCCTACTGTGGAGAATTCTGTCCTGGTGCACCAGGCAGCAAGTAACCCTCAGGGCACGTCACATCCCCGGCCGGCTGAACGTGATAGCAGACAGGCTATCCAGGCTTGGCCAGACCATTCAAACAGAGTGGTCACTTCATCCAGCAGTGTTCCAAACTGTATGTTCAAGGTGGCATCAGCCACAAGTGGACCTGTTTGCCACCAGGTTCAACAACAAACTACCACAGTTTGTATCACCGATACCAGACCCCCAGGCTTGGGCAGTGGATGCACTCAGCCTGTCCTGGGAGGACCTGGACCCATACGCCTTTCCACAGGCAGCCATCTTGGGCAAAGTGGTGGAGAAGCTCCAGGACTACCCCTGCAACAGAATAATTCTGATTGCTCCAGGGTGGCCCAACATGCCCTGGTTTTGGGACCTGGTAGCAATGTCAAGCCAGATCCCACTGCGTCTGCCCAGCATACCCAACCTAGTGTCTCAGCCATTCAACCAGGTCCTTCACAGGAACCTGTCGAATCTGAACCTACATGCCTGGCTCCTAGAGCCTCAGCAATCCCGGAGCAAGGCTTCTCTGAGGCAGTGGCAGCACGAATTGAGGCTCCTCAAAGAAGGTCAACCAGATCTGTCTATGAGGCAAAGTGGACCATTTTTACAAAGTGGTGCCTCAGTAATCAGATGGACTTCAGGGCACCACCTCTGAAAGCCATTGCTGACTTCCTCCTGCACTTATTTCAGGAGAAGAAGTTAGAACCAAGCACTATTGATGGCTACAGATCCGCCATTGTTGACAAACTGGGCAATTCCGCCATTAATGTCAGCAAAGATGAGAATCTCACTCGTCTCCTGGATAGTTTCCATAGAGACAGACCTAAGGGCAGGAGGGGCATCCCCTCCTGGAACCTTTCACTGGTTTTACATCAGCTCACAAAGGCTCCCTTTGATTCCCTGAAAGAGGCCTCCTTGAAACATCTAACTTTCAAGACTGTTTTCTTGCTGGCTTTGGGTTCAGGTAAACGCAGGAGTGAGATCCATGCTTGGTTACATAAGAACATCAGACACCAGTCGGACTGGTCTAAGGTGTTTTTGTACCCCTCACCCAGCTTCCTATCCAAGAACCAGCTGGCTAAGGAAGGTCCAGATAGTGTGGCACCAGTGGTCATCCCAGCCCTGGCACCATCTCTGGATAGGTCACTCAAGGGTGACAGGTCCCTATGTCCAGTTAGAGCCCTGCGCTACTACTTGGACAGGACTGCAGACCTCAGGCAGAATAAGGAGTTAGTCTTTGTCCCCTTCAAGAAGGGTTTTGATAAAGACATCTCACCTGCCACCATCTCCTCATGGATCAAACAGACTGTGGTTCTGTGCTATGAGCTCTCTGACCAGGAGGCCCTCACCTTAAATCAGGTTAAAGCCCATGATGTTAGGGCCTTTGCTGCCTCTAAGGCTTTCCAATCAGGGATTTCCTTAGATCAGATCTTGTCAGCCTGCCACTGGAAATCTCACAACACCTTCACCCAATTCTATTTGAAGGATGTTGCCTGGGCTGACTCAGAGCTTTTCCACCTGGGACCGGTAGTGGCTGCCCAGCAGGTGCACCACCAGGCCCAGAAGTGAGGGGATGTTGTATATATGTAAATATGTGCATATTGTAAAAAAAAAACAAAAAAAAAAAAACTGTGACTTGCTTCCCTTGGGTAGTTTATTTCTTCTGGGACTGAACTCAGCCCCTCTCTCTCTATCTTTCCCTTCTCAAACCGACTCTGGAAGGAAAGAAAAAAGGGGGGGGCAACGTTGGTAGACTCCCAGTTAACCGATGAGTTAGTGGCCGACCTTGACCTGTCAGGGTTCTCTGACCCTAGGTCAAATGGGCCTGCACTATTTTGTTTTATGAGTTCACAGAAGTCCCTAGCTGCTTACCCGCCTACCAAGCGGTAGTTATTCAGCAATTGTCCATTGGATAGGATGTATTAACGCAATAAAATTGCAAATTTAATAAGTAAATTAAATTTTTATAAGTTAATACCCTATCCAATGGACAGGCAAGGCCCTCCCAACCGACCCCGCTACCAGCTTACTAGGGGTCTAAATCTGTTTAGACAACGAAAAAGATGAACTGACGTCACTCTGTCTGGACAGGAAGCAAGTATGATGCGCCACCTAGCGAATGCACACTACTGACCGGTCCTGCCGGTATTATATACAGGACGTCTTTTTCTGGCGTTTGGCGGGACCGGTCGCGCCGACCGGTAAAGCAATTGTCCATTGGATAGGGTATTAACTTATAAAAATTTAATTTACTTATTAAATTTGCAAATTAGTACTCTTAAGATCAGTTGCTTTGACATATTTGTAGTATTAAGATAATTTGATCTGACATATATTTGCAATGTTAATATTTGTTTACCTGATAGGTTTTTGGTGTCAGTTTTTGTACTCCATAATACAATATTTAATATATGTTACAATATGTACTTATGTTGATAATAAATATTGCATCTTCAGCCAGACTCTTTTTTATTCATCAAAATTCCACATGAAAAGTGTTTTCAGTGAGTAAAATGTAGCTTTTTGATTATGTCATAGAGTACTTTAGGTCTACAATGACAAATAACCCATTATCAAGCAAATGAAACATGCAATTTCATGATGAAAAGTTCTTATTTTCTCCCCTAGATGGAGCTTTATTGTCAAAAAGACATAGATGAATCAGCTCCTGTGGTGACATCCTATCTAGAGAATGAGACACAGAAGCTTCGAGCTCTGAAAGAAATGAAATCCAAAGTATTGAACAAGAGCAAGGGAGGCAGCGACCAATTCTGTACTGTGGTAAGTGGGAACCAGTCGAGTGAAAACAGAGAACCATTTGGGTAATGGGAACCAGACAAGTAACAGGGAACCAGACAAATAACAGGAAACAAGTTAAATAACCGACAGCTAGTCTAGTAACATTCAACTAGTCAAATAACAGGGAAACAAAACAGGAGTCCCGTGAAATTTGTTCCTTTTAACTGTTTCTACGCTATTGCGCATGCGCAGAAATGGTTCCATTACCAGCTGAAAAGTATAGTAGTTACCATAATATTCAACATGTTTTTGTAAGTTATCAATATTTGTACATTATAATTCTTAAACAATCATTTAACAATCATAAAATACATGAATATTTGCTCTCCATGGTTTAGTTTCAATTTTGAGGAACTTATTTCATGAGGGAACAAATTTCACTCGACACAGGCAACTAGTGTAGTGACTGGGAATCGGTCAAATAACAGGCATCTAGTCAAGTAACAGGGAATCAGTCAAGTAACAGGCATCTAGTCAAGTGACAGGCATCTAGTCAAGTAACAGGCATCTAGTCAAGTAACAGGGAATCAGTCAAGTAACAGGCATCTAGTCAAGTGACAGGCATCTAGTCAAGTAACAGGCATCTAGTCAAGTGACAGGCATCTGGTCAAGTAACAGGCATCTAGTCAAGTAACAGGCATCTAGTCAAGTAACAGGCATCTAATCAAGTAACAGGCATCTAGTCAAGTAACAGGCATCTAATCAAGTAACAGGCATCTAGTCAAGTGACAGGCATCTAGTCAAGTGACAGGCGTCTAGTCAAGTGAGAGGAAACCTTCCAAATACACAACACAGTGAAATTTGAGCTTAAAAGATGATAAAGGCTAAAGGCAGTGACAAAGTGTGTAGTGTGGTAATTAGGGATGAGACGGTAATGTAAATATAAGGTATCTAGACCACTTACTGAAATACTGAAAACAAACATTGCGACCAGTGTCTCGTTTGTAAACCTATAATAATATTACAACAGTATAATAAATTCTTGCATCTTTTCTAACATTATTTACACATGTTTTAGTGTGACTTTAATGAGATTATTTTATTTTCTCTTTGACTTCTTTTATGGTTAGGGGGGGGCCTAATACATTGGGACACTACTTTTTAGGTATCCCAGAATCTTACCAGTCCAGTTTTCTGCATTGGAGTGATACTGATAACTAGCGATGGGTTGGTAGGCCCGGTTTCTCAAAATTGAGGACAATTTTCCTTTATGCCATGTTTTGTACATTTTGGGGACTTTTATTGTGATTTTGTTTCAGTCTCTGTATGTGTCAAGTGATAACACTTTCCAATGGTCATTTTTATTGTCAACACAGATATTATAAAGGAAACTTGAAATATTGGAAATAAAATCTAAATCTGAAGTAATTTCATACATTCATCCCTTCTTTTTGTCAATTTTAAGTTTTATAGCAATTTATAAAAATAGAGCTGGGTTGTTTTCATGAGTTTTGATTGGGATATACTAAAACACACTTTTTCAGAATCCTGGAATCAAAAAGGTTGTTGTATTGGCGCCCTCTCAACATACACATTTTTTATCCCAATCTAACTTTGCTGAAAAGGAAATGTACTGCCATCGCATCCGTAGTGCTTAGTGAGAACTAGGGATGGGTCGGTAGTTCCGGTATTTCAGTATCGAGAGCATTTTACTGAAATACCGTGATGAGATTTTACAACCGCCACTTCGCTTGTCAGCACATATAATGGAAGGAAGAGTTAAAATATTAGAAACATACCCGAAATCTGAAGAAATTATAAGGTTTTATCCCAAATTTTTTGGTTACGTCTGTTTATAACCTCAATCTCGCTTGTCAGCCCATATAACTCATGGATATTTTAAAAAAAATATTGGGAACAAACAAGAAATCTGAAGAAACTATAAACTTTTATCTCGTATTTCATGCATTTGGTCACTTTTATTGTGATGTTGTGAAGAGGAAAAGTCCATGTTTGTTTGGGGTGTACTAAAACGTGGAATTCTGGAATCGGTACAGTTTTGCATTGGCGACTAACCGATGTACATATTTTTGTACCGTCCCATCCCTAGTGAGAACCAGTCAAATATCAAGAGGGAACCAGTCAAATAAGGACATTCATACATTATTGTATCCACTGGATGCATCGGGTGGATGCTTTGGTTTAGCATTTGCTATACCGCCGCGCATAGACAGATTTTCGGCATTAAGATTTTCTAGCTTCACCAGATTTGCAGAATGTCTTCATTTTGGAGGTTAGCTTCATTGTGACTGAAACTAGCCTCATTCTGAAAAACAAGATGGCTGCCCTGTACATTTCTTTAAAAATTATCTACCTTTTATACTGGCTGGTTCTTGTCACTAGAAGGTTGAATCTCTTCTCAGGTGATATGTATAACAGACATCTGATCTTGAAAGTATACATTAAAGGCCATCAACGGAGTGCCAAAGTATCCCACATAGCAGCCCTTAAAGTGCCTATCCCTTATTATTGATCCTAGATCTCACTTATTATTGGTCCTAGAGGTTTGTAATGTGAAACCAACCTGTAGGAAATCATGGGCTGGGAATCTTCTAATGTGTTCAGATTTGACCTTGGGCCCCTCTTTCAAGGTCAAACGAGGGTACAAAACTTATAAATGCCTATATCTCCCTTATTATCATTATAATTATCTATAATGCCTAAATGTTGTATGCCCTGAATCAGTATGAAGAATCATTTCGGTTACCACATTGTTTTCATATACTTTAATGATATATATTGCAGCCCCGGGACTCGGCCAAGTTGAACTATGCACTGCTCACCAGCAAGACCCTGCCCGAGGAAATGCACCTGTCCCCAAAAGCCGCATCAGCCTACGGGTTTAAACCCAAGATGAGGCGGGCGGAAATACTACACAAATTCCTGTGGTGAGTATAAAGTTATGCATATTAAGACATAAGTACAGGATACAGGAAGCATAAAATACTGCATGTGTTCCTCTGATGAGTGGAACCGGCAAGTACAAAAACCTGGGTACAAAAAAATGTACAAATTTTCACTATTAGCAGAAAAACCAGACATTTATTTTGTGATTTGTGTGGAGACAAGTGCTGGGAACAAGAGATGGGAGTATGTGAGTTAGGATTTATCTGTATTCTCTGTCCTACCTTAAAAAGTGTGTGAAGTACAGACTGTACTTTGTTTACAAATATGTTTACAGGTATATTGTACAAAGATATGTTTTCAGGTACAATGTCTATAGCTCTGTTTACAGGCACATTGTATATGGCTCTGTTTACAGGTACATTGTATGTGGCTCTGTTTACAGGTACATTGTATGTGGCTATGTTTACAGGTACATTGTATATGGCTCTGTTTACAGGTACATTGTATATGACTATGTTTACAGGTACAGTATTTATGACTACGGTATGTTTACAGGTACATTGTATATTGCTCTGTTTACAGGTACATTGTTTATGACTATGTTTACAGGTACATTGTTTATGACTGTTTACAGGTACATTGTATCTGGCTCTGTTTACAGGTACATTGTATATGGCTCTGTTTACAGGTACATTGTATATGGCTCTGTTTACAGGTACATTGTATATGGCTCTGTTTACAGGTACATTGTATATGGCTCTGTTTACAGGTACATTATATATGGCTCTGTTTACAGGTACATTGTTTATGACTATGTTTACAGGTACAGTATTTATGACTATGTTTACAGGTACATTGTTTATGACTATGTTTACAGGTACATTGTTTATGACTATGTTTACAGGTACATTGTATATGGCTATGTTTACAGGTACATTGTATATGGCTATGTTTACAGGTACATTGTTTATGACTATGTTTACAGGTACATTGTATATGACTATGTTTACGGGTACATTGTATATGGCTATGTTTACAGGTACATTGTATATGGCTATGTTTACAGGTACATTGTATATGGCTATGTTTACAGGTACATTGTATATGGCTATGTTTACAGGTACATTGTATATGACTATGTTTACAGGTACATTGTATATGGCTATGTTTACAGGTACATTATTTATGGCTATGACTCTGCTCTCTGTGACAACACCACATTCACTGACCGTGAAATGGACTTCTCCAGTTACCCTCCTCATGATGGACAACTGCCCACAAAGGTATGCACACTTTGTTGAGAAACTTCCACACTCATTTATGTGTTCTGTGTGCTGGTCCTCAAAAGTTACTGTTTTGATAGATTGGTGACAGTATTTTTAAGAAATCTGTAAATATCTTTGAACTGTTAAAGATACAACAATTTTTTGGTTATGTGTTTTGAACCCCAAGAACTTTGGGAATCAGTTTATTAAAATTTGTAAATTTAAATTGTCAGATTCTTTTGACTTTTTGGTATTTTTAAAAATCATGAATATATTGAAATTATAAATTAGCAATTTCAGTCTCTTTTGTGGGAATCTTTTTAATGATTTTGTTTAGGGAGATGTTTTTTGTTGTACTCCTTAAAGCTTGTTGTTATTACAGAGTGAAAACCCTATGCCAGACAGTGTGCTGTCTTCTTTAAAGGTCTACAAAGATGAAATCGGGTGGAGGAGGTTCATACCTCCCCTACCTCCTCATAGAGGTAATGTGGTCACTCGCGGATAGATTGTAAAGTGACAGGTAAATTGTAAAGTGACAGGTAGATTGTAAAGTGACAGGTAGATTGTAAAGTGACAGGTAGATTGTAAAGTCGCAGGTAGATTGTAAAGTCTCAGGTAGATTGTAAAGTCGCAGGTAGATTGTAAAGTCTCAGGTAGATTGTAAAGTCGCAGGTAGATTGTAAAGTCTCAGGTAGATTGTAAAGTCACAGGTAGATTGTAAAGTGATAGAAAAATTGTCAACCCCTCCACTAGCTCCAAACCACAGCTCTGTTGCTGGTTTTTATCAGACTATTGAAATTATTGTTACCTCCGCCAAGGAGGTTATGTTTTCGCCTGGGTTTGTTTGTGGGTTTGTCACTTTGTGAATTTGTGAGTTTGCTTGTGAACAAGATAACTCAAAAACTTATGGATGGATTTTGATGAAATTTTCAGGATATGTCTGAAAAGGTAAAAGGAAGAAATGATTCAATTATGGGAGTGATCAGGATCACTATCTGGATCTTCTGGATACATGAAATGTAATTTATAAAGACAGATAACTCAAGAAGTTATTTTCAGGATATTTTCTTCCTTTGGCGGAGGTTGCGCTCTCTGAGTGCTCTTGTTAATTCTTTGCATCGTGTCTTTGTTTTGCTGGATCTTTCGTCAAAGTAGAATCAATCTTTTATCATTCAATTTTTATGACCAAAATTCAATTCCCTTTATTAGAATTGAACGTTATGGATATCACAGTGTCTGTCTGTTTGTAGGTTTCACATCGGGCTGGTTTCAGACTGGTGACATCATCCTGGTAATGCCTGTAGCCATCTTCCTTGCTCTGGTCCGCATCACGTATCAGGTGTGTGAGACTTACTGGCTCATCAGGTCTAATTACTCACCTAGATGGTCTTTATCTCCAAACAACCAATCGGGTCACCCAATGCAATCTCTGGCCTGCTTAAGTATCATTTCCAAGTACTGACCTAGGGAGTCATAAAGTCGAATTTCTGACCTCAGAATTGACCTATTGGGTCGTCCATTCTAAACATTGACCCACTTGGTTATCCGGGTCCAGTAGTGACCTACTTGGTCATCGCGTCCAAGTATATGGTCATCCAGTCCAAACTGTGTGTGAACGTCTGGATACTGACCCATTGGGTCATCCAATCCAACCACTGACCTACTGAATTATCAGGTCCAAACACTGGTGTACTTGGTCATTCAGTCCAAATACTGACCAAAATGGTCTTCCATTCCAAATACTGACCTAAATGGTCTAGTCTAAATACTAACCATCTTTGTCATCCAGTACAAATACTAACCAACTAGTTGCTGAAAGGTTACGTTCCAAGCGTGTTTCAGCATGGATAACATGTTACCTCATATTGTGATAAACCATTAAAACATAGACACAATTATTACACAAATTACGTGATAGGCGCAGAAAATTTCCTATCATTTCCTGTGGAACTCTGTCAGTGGAATTATTTCCTTTGAATATGTACTAGACAAATATCGGGTCTCTTAAAAGGCCCTTTTATGAAAACCTACTGGTCTCTGGAAGTATTTTTTACTTATCTACAGGTTCTGTTGAACACTTGTATTCCATTTGATGTTTGCCTTCTTGTGTTTACAGATTCCAGGGCTGCTAGAAATCCTGAGAGATCCAATACGACGTCACGTGACCGTCAGTCAATTGCCATCGGCAATCAGACAAGCCATCATGTTCAACCGTCACTACCTGTTCAGAGTCTCCGCCCAGCTCCAACAGTTGTGTTACATGGGACTGTTGTCATTTGGTGGGCGAGAGTATCGAGAGAAGCACCAGGTCTGTCCACACTAAGCCCACTAAACGCGCAGAAATCAGTCCCCTAAACATTCAGCACAAGTGGTATAATGGGGTTTTCATTCATTGGGTGAGATTACCAAGACAAACACCAGACTTTTGATATTGACTTTTGGCCATTGTGTTTCAAGTTTTGGCCAAATTATATTTGCTTGGATAATCTTTTAGTAAATGTGCAGAATAGATATATATATTGTTATAAGCTTAGAGAGCGTTAAAAAGTCTCCAACTGAAACATGTCAGCCATTTGTTGGCATAGTTTTTCCTGGTAGTTCTCAATTAAAGCCATTCCAAATTACTTTGTAGCTCGGTCAAGGGTCAAAGTTTGGGTTTTATGTCCTGTTCAATAGCCAGGATCATATTTTTGACAGGTCCTCCGCAATGTCACTTGTGGGGGTTGAACCCTACTTTGGACCTCCAAATAATCATATATTGTTGATATTCAGTACCTTAGCATTTAGTGCCCTTGCACATCTGACCTTAATCCTTGTTTTAAGGGGGTAGGGTTTGCCTGGAATGTGTTAATAATTAATATGAAATCAGGCACAACAATTTGTTTTTGCTTATGTATGTTACAGTAAATATGCGTATTCCCTGAAAATTTCAGTAAATACATGTATTTACTGGTTTTTTGGTCCAGTAAATATGCGTATTTACTAAAATCATCGTGATGACTTTACAATTTAAATAGTTGGGCGTTATCTTCTATGTCTTCATATTAACAGTCATTTCAAACTTTAAATGGTTCTGTCATATTCAAAGATTGATACTTGTTTACAATGAGTTTCACCGTACTTTTGACAATGTATTTTAACAATGTATTACTTTTCCAAAGGTCACCAATAAAATATAGATCTATAAATAGGGTTGAATAAAATTTCCCTTTAATGTTGTCCCTTCAATAGAAGAAGCCACACCAAAACCATAGATGCCTTAAAATAGATTAAGTCCCTCTGAAAGACTATAATGAAATCCAATTAGGGGCCAGCTGGCCGTTTGTTTCTAACAGCAATTCTTTGATCAAGTAGCCAGTACCTACATTAAAGGCAAAAATCTACCAGAAAATGGCAAAATATTAATCCTTGAGTGAAATAAAATAAAGAAACCACTTACTAATAATCTCTGTTTAACAACAGATTCTTCGAGAATACATGCAGACTTGTTTGGGTGGAAATCATGTTGTCTTAAATGATAAGGTATAATTTCTGCTGACTGAAAGTATAGTTAAACTATGTTAAAATTTAGAAATTTAAATTAATTTCTTAAACTTTTAAGTAAATTAAATTTTTATAAGTTAATACCCTATCCAATGGACAGGCAAGGCCCACCCAACCGGCCCCACTATCAGCTTACTAGGGGTCTTACTAGGACTAGACACGAAAAAGATGCTGTGACGTCACGTTGTGTAGATAGGAAGGAAGTACGATGTGCCACCTAGCAAAACGCTCACTCTATGATCAGTCCTGCCGGTAGTATATACAGGACGTCTTTTTCTGGCGTTTGGTAGGACCGGTCACGCTGACCGGTAAAGCAATTGTCCATTGGATAGGGTATCAACTTATAAAAAATTAATTTACTTATTAAATTTGCAAATGTTAAGTTTTTAAAAATAAATATTTAAAAGCCCAGTGCTACTTTTTCAACATATTTGCATGCAATGTACTCTAAAATGAAGTATGCTTAGTATGTTCTAACAGTCATCGTAATAGAGTAAAATGTTCCAATATAATTTACAGTTTGGTTTACCATTTAATATTATATAAAGTAAAGTGTTCAAATATAATGTAGATTATGGTTTACCATTTAATATTATATAGTTACGACCAGTGAACCTCAAAGTTTCATTTCACTTATTTACTGAAAGTCAAACCAGTAAACTTGTGAAATAACACAGGTCATAAATCAGTAAATACGCGTATTTACTGAAAATTTTAGGGAATACGCTTATTTACTGACCAAATCAGTAAATACACGCATTTACTGAAATTTTTAGTAAATATGCGTATTCCTGATTTCACATAATTATTTACTGTAACATATATAAAGGTAAAACAGGGTGGATTTAGAATGAAGAGCTTATTTCTCACTGATGATTAATCCAAGGAGTTCAGAATGTAAAATAGACATCAAGAAAATAGACATCTTGGCTGTGAATCTCTAGGCGATGCGAAATTTGACCTTTGATGTCTTCTTCAAGGTAAAATAATATCTCCATACGTAAGAGGCTTTGTACTAGTGGTGGGATCACCAGGTAAAATGGCAGATCGAGCATCACCTTTTAGGAGCGAGTTGAACTCGAGTTAAACTTGAGTAATTTTCGGGATAAAGTATTTCATTTGTTAGCCATTAATGTGGAAAATATTTTACATAACCGTAAATTAGCCGAAACTTTGACCTGGAAATGGCTTTCGCGATATAATTTAAGTGAAATCTTCATTGATTAAAGCCAGAATAAAGTAAAAATGCAATATATTTTTGAAAATGTTGGATATTTCCGTTGTGTTGGTGAAGTGTCAGCCTTAAATGGTGACGTTTTCAAAAACTCGAGTTTCACTTGCACAGATCGATGTTACCCCTAATTATTGCCCATCGAGTTACAACTCAAGTTTCAGTCAACTCGTCCCAGCACTACTTTGTACCATTACCTCACTTTGGTAAAAGTATCTGTGAATCATGCTGAATTTTGTCCAATCCAGATATATTCTGCATGAGGGCACAATGTCTAATAAACATTGTACATTCCTATTGTATTTACTAACTTTAAAGGCTTTGTCATATTTTTCACCTTCACCTCAACCCTCACCCTCTCTACCCTTATATTTTATAAAAAACTTTTTTTATTTGCACTATGTAAGTACATATGCAATCTACTGGTAATTGAAGCACAAGATCGGAGTTACCTTTGCCCTATTTACCTGTCTGTTTTATAATGTTTTTGCTCATTATTGATACATTTTCCACTGTTTTAGATCTACTGCTATCTGCATCAGAATGCCTCCATCCTGAACACGACCAGTGAAAGCCGGGATTGGCTGCAGTTTGACTTCAGGACGTATGAACAGGTGACGGATTACTGGTACCAGCTGCAGTACACCGCCATCAACACGCCACTCAGTGAGTTCACAACCACTACGTCATTTTATGTTATCGTCGTCAGATGACTGAAACTATTGCGGGGACTGAAGTGCATTTTAGTGTCATTGTCAAAGTTAATTTGACTTTGCATATCGATTGATAATAAAATGTCGTTTCACACTGTAAAATGCACCAGTTCACAGCCATTGGTGCCTTACACCCAAAATACAGAGGATATGTGAAAAAGATGCAAAGCTATAGAGGTGACTGCTCTAGTAGTCATTAAATTCCTTGTAGATCTTGAAGTAAATATTCCGACATATAAATATTCATGCTCAAGATGGATATATGAATGAAGGGTGGAAAGAAAATGGAAAATTTGCATAGGAAACCAGTACATACAGGTGGTCAACGTTCTCTACTGTAAACTGCCGATCATCGGTAAGAAACTACCATCTTTCCCACATAGGGTTCAGGGTTTGAACTGCCAACCTGAGAGGTGGGGGACGAGTTTGTTACTGTCAGGTGTTTTCTTACTCCTGATGTTTCTGTACTTGTGGCTAATGCTCTTGTTAGTAGTCGGTTGGATTACTACAATTCACTTTTCAGGATTCTCTGAAGTTCAATCTATTTAAATTGCAGTGCATCCAAAATAGTGCAGCTAGAATCGTATCAAATACCAATAGATACACTAGTATAACTCCTGTGCTTAAGAAATTGCATTGGCTCCCTGTTGAACATCGCTCATTCTTTAAAACAGCCACCCTTGTTTACAAGTTTCTTCATAATGGTTTTCCCTAGTACTTTGCTCTTTATCTCTCTTCATATAGCAGTTCTTTTAGTACCAGGCACAGCCAGAGTCATGGTAATTTCCTTGTGGTTTCAAAGTTACAACCCTCTATCCATAAATCTGTCAAGCAGTTTGGTTATAGTTTTGCTTTTGATGCCCCTACTGTTCGGAATGCTCTTGCTGATGAGATTCATGCATCCCCCATCCTATCCTCTTTCAGAAAGCAGCTCAAAACCTAACTGTACACCAAGGCATACCCAGCCTAGTCTTAATCAACCCCTGGCATTCTCTGTGGTGCTTGACGACCTGTTTGTGTCCCTGGATACTGAGATGGGCTGTTTTGGTTATCTTGCACCTTAGAGTCCTCTTTGTAAAGGGGAGATAAAGTGCTATAAAAGTCCAATATGAAATAGGTTCAGATTGTGTGTACAATTTAATTAAAAAAATATTAAGTCCAGCATAAAACTGAATATCAACCAGTATTATTTTAACCCCCAAGACCCACAGAGTCATCCAAATGATGACAATTCTTGTGAATTCATCCAGAACACGCTTCCTTCTTTGCCCAGGTGAAATCAGCTTGACAGAATCCACAGAGCTTAAGGTGATTTCCCGCGTCAATCAGCGCTTCAAGGAATGTCTGCGACCTGTGGAACCTGGAAGTGAGTCTGATGTTGGAGTGATACCTGGTGATGGAGGAGGGGCATGCGGTATGGACAGCTCCCAGTTCATGTGAGTAGAGTGGAGTGCAGTTATGTCAACAAATACATTGTATGTGGAAATTGTTTTAGGTGTACAGACAACTGGAACTTCTGTTATCTGAACAAATAAGTGGGACCTTTGTTATCAGAACCACTTAGTGGAGCTTCTGTTTTCCAAACAAATACGTCAACTTGTTATCAAAGCAATAGGAAAACCTTTTCTTTCCTGAAGCAGTCGTCGCCTTAGGGTTATGAAATCTGGGATACATTCTACCCCATGGTGCTTCAAAAATGGGATACCACAGTGTGAAAATGGGGTATGAGTAGAATTGGTGGGTATGACATCTCGCCACCCTATCTTTTTTGTAGGCCTGTGGTCAAAATCAAGCGATTATTAGCTAAGCCCGGGAGTCAAAATTATGCCGTGGGGAGTCAAAAACATCAAAAATTTTTACTTGTAACTTGAAAACTATTGCATTTAGACAATTTTGTTTAAATATGTTATTCAGCTACTTTTGGGTCAGCTATAACATAGTAAAATTGCAGACCTGTAGCTCATTGTATAGCCGAGTAATAGCCACTTTGAGGTTCTCACTGTTGAGTAAATCAGTTGTAACTTGGAAACTATTGCAAAAGTGCTTATAACTCGCTTATTAGCGGTCCTAGAGGTTTGCAATGTGAAAACAACCTATAGGAAATCATGGGCTAGAAATCTTCTGATGTGGTCGGATTTGACCTTGGGTCCATCCTTCAAGGGCAAATGAGGATAGCCAAACTTAAAAGTGCTTATAACTCCCTTATTATTGGTCCTAGAGGTTGGCAATGTAAAACCAACTTCTAGGAAACCATGGGCTAGGATTCTTCTGAAGTGGCCAGATTTGACCTTGGACCCCTCCTTCAAGGTCAAACAAGGACAGCCAAACTTAAAAATGCTGATAACATCAGGAATCTTCAGCCTCTATGTCTTTTATTATTGCTTCTACAGGTTTGCTGTGTTCGGGGATACACCGCCAGCTCGCAATAAAGCGAACGGCATAAGTCTAGTTGAAATAATGTGGAAATGTGGCGTTAATGCAAACTCTGTGAAGAAATCAGTGGAACCTCTTTTAATAGAACCAGTGAATGAAATTTCCATTTAAGAGTAAGTGTGTGGACATGCTGTTAAAAATAAATGAGTGCAACTTCTGTTATCTGAACAAATGAAGAGATATTCTGTTATAAAGAATGAATGCAAACATTCTGTTGTCAGAACAAATGGGTGAAATTTTCGTACAAAGAGTAAAGCAACTGGTACGTTGTAGATGTTAACATGCAATTTTAACTATGAGACATTTAGTAGAGATACAATACATAAGGCTGTGACGAGTGGTAAAAATCCACTCTGGGCAGTGGAACTACCCAAATTCATCTCAAAATTCGGTATCCGCATGTTTCAGTATGCACATTTTTTCCTCCCCATAAACACTCTGGTGATTTTCAGAAATGATGGCTTTGCATTAAAATAGCTGTAAAGGTATTCAAAACTTTTTATGCTATTAAAAAAGGGAAATATTTACAAAAGTCCCCAATATACAAAGAATTCTGACGTTCTGCTGTGTTATCATGTTGTTTTTCACACTTCAAACATGACCAAGTGGGCAACAGTATAATATATTGAGGTGGTTACAAGACAAGCACGTGGACCAGAAGCACTCAAGATCTTCCCAAACTGATCTTATTAGTTGGCCCTTCTTTAATAATATATATCAGACAAATGCTAAAGACTTTGACATTAATCCTCTTTGCAGTGACAAGTTTAACAGCAAGTCCCTAGCCGCCTTTTTGATGTAATCATTTGACAAAATGGCTGATACATTCATTGCTTCCATGTAATGCTTGAGTACACAGGTTGCCTGTAACATACCTATTGCTGGCATTTCATCTTGTTCCTCCAGACATCTGAGGCGTAACTGGTACTGGGCCTACGACACAGACGTTATTATGAATGCCATGGTGGAGACTAAACAGCGACGTGTGGAGTCCAACCGCAAAACGGGGACACAGGGAAAGGTGGAGAAGGTTACCCCACCTACAGGAACCAGGGCATGTGTGGGAACAACAAGCTTGCCAAAGAGAAAGCGGAAAAGTGAGTGAAAATAGAGGTTTTTCATAAAGGTGAACTGGTCGTGTCAAGAGTCTGCATCAATCTTGAATTTCTTGTACAGTGTGCTCTATAACTAGTGGTCTGACTGCTTATAAAGATCCAAATATTCTTTGCAGATTTCATTATTTCTCTAAGAACGACATGAAATAACTGAATGAAAGATTACTGTATGATAAATCTTTATACCATTCGGGGTTTTCATTTAAAATATAAAACCTTACTGATATTACAATTATCAAAAGAGTTCAAGTGATTAGGAAGGAAGTTGCAGTTTTCAAGAGAAGTTAATGGTTCACAATTTTAGTTGCAAGTAGTGTGAATCGTAGTGATTTAGGACACTTTAATCCATCAAAGTCAATGATTGTTGATCTCCTATTATGCTACATACTTGTCTTTTGTGCACACGATAAAAAGTGTATTTTGGTTCTTTCAGGAAAGAGGAAGTCGTCTGTGAAAACCTCGGATAAGACTGAAGAGTTTGAAAAGGTGAAGGTGACTGGAGAGGATGCCATACCCAAGAAAGGGGGCAAAGGGGTGAAAAGGAAGGCAAAGGGTGAGCCCATTCCGGGGTGCGACAGGCTTATTATGAGACAACAGGGAAAGGGATTAAAAGGAAGGTGACGGATGAGTTCATTTAAGGGTGTGACAGGCTTATTCCTAGAGGGCTAAGGGGAGATAGCAAGGAAGCGAAACGGTGAGGTACAATAGGCTTATGCTAAGAGAAAGGCGAAAAGATGTGAAAGGAAAGATAAGGGTGAGTCTACCCAGTAGTGTGATGGGTTTATTATATAAAAAGAGGGAGAGTCCATTCTAAAGTGTTAGGAGCTTGTCCCAAGACAGGTAGAAAACATCACCAGGTGTAAAAAGTATCCCAGCAATGAATGTACATTTAAGTCTGTTGATAACTGTAACCGATATCTTACCATTTTAGTTTAGATCCACTTGTGACAGTGAAGTGGTAGCCTGAGACAATTATAACTGTGAGAGCCGATATTTACATAGAAGTATGCAAGTTACTTGCATTTTATGCTGAAGTGTTCTCTTCTTTCCAGAGGAGATAAAGTCCATTGTGAAGACAGTGAAGCGACCGAAGGAAAAACACCAGCATTACAGGAAGAAAGTATACAGGACAGATTCACGCGGAAAGATAGGTGAGGCCTCTGTAAAATATAGGTGTATACTACAGGTGTCCTATACATGGGTGCATACAAGTGTTATAGACAAGTATAATAGACAAGTGTATAACACAGCTGTCATATGTAGAACATAAAGGTGTACTAAACACTTGTAAATTACAGGTGTCGTATACAGGAATGCGTAATTGTTTTATAGAGAGGTGTAATAGAAAGGTGTAATATAGTCATGTACAGCAGTACAAACAGGTGTAATAGGCAGGTGTATAATACAGATGTCATGTATAAAAGTAAACAATTGTTTGAATACAAGTGTCCTCAACATGATTTAATAGAGGTGTAAAATACAGGTGTAATATAATTTGTAAAATAAAGGTGTCGATTACAGGTGTAATAGATAGGAGTGAATACAGGTGCCCATACTATAGGTATAAAATAAAGGTGTCAAATACAGGTGTAAGTAACGCAAGATGGATTCAGATGGAAAAGATAATTAAGAACATTTGTCAGCCCTCTTATTGAAAATGGATAATTAACAACACAAAAGTCCTGGCCTTGAACTCTTCTTTGGCTGACCAGTTGGGACCAATTTTGAATGCTGTTTAAAACCAGAATCTTGACCAACTGGTTTGCTCTGGTGTCCTCCATCAGTGAAGTTCCCCTCTTCATGTGGCTCACTCTGTGTTGTGTCAAAATCGACCTTACACCTCAAACATTTGTGATGCTATATTTTAGTGGCACTGAGGGGTTACGACAAAGTGGATGAAAAAATCCTTGAGGAACGTCTGCGAGACCGTGTAACCTGGAGTGATGAGGAGGATTCTTTGGTAACTCTGCATTTCTTCTAATTCTAATAGTACTTTTGTAGCACTTAATTTCCATTTATTGGCAGACTCTAAGGCATATAATACCAGAAACCAGAGATCATATCATTAAGCCAGAAAACACCACAGAGAAAGACCGATACAACACCAGAAAACTAGGGTGGGTATGCCTTTGCAAGGAGATAAGTTTTAAACTTCTTCCTGAATGAAGTGAGAGAGTTGGCTGAGGGTACATCATCAGGCAAATCATTCCAAATTCTTGGAACATCATGTGCAAAGCTGAGGCCAAATGCTTTTTAGGCATATATATGGTATTTTATATATGTGAGCACTTAACCCTTAAAAGTCCTTGGAATTATACCATCCAAGTCCCTCAAATCTGAGGCAAGGTCTATTTGCTCCCCCTCTGACTGTGTTTATTTTAACTAGGTAGGATGCTGATAATAAATTGCCACAAACCACAAATGATTTCACATCTGGGTTTTCTTGTCTTACTGTAATCCAGTATTTCACATAGTACACCACACTAAATAGCCTTTTTTATAAAGTTGTGTACAGGAGTATTTCATGTATCATTATGTCCACCCCACTGGGGGGTGGACATATTATTTTTGCTTTTTCCGGCGTCCGGCGTCCCACTTGGTTTCCAGACATTTTAGGCAACAGTTCTTATCCTATCTTTACCAAATTTGGCATGCAGGTTTATTGGGTTAATAGCTTGTATGGGATTGCTTTTTGGCTCTATAGTTAACTGAGTAATAGCTACTTTGCTACTTTTGAGTAGCTCTTTGGTTTCCACACATTTTAAGGAATGCTATTAAGCCTAGCTTTCTGAAATTTGGTATGGAGGTTCATTGGGTTAATAGCTTGTATGGGATTGCTTTTGGGGGAAATTGCTTCATAGATGAGTGAGTAATTAATTAAATAAATGAGTAATTAGCTATTTTGAATACTGAAAAAGGCAAATGTGCTCATATCTCCTAAACCGTGCGAGATAGAGCGATTTCGTCGAAATTTTCGACCCACAGGGTATCTAAGGAATGTACTCTTTGCAATTTTCAAAAAATTTTGCCAAAAATGGCAAAACACAAATTTGCTTCTATCTCCTTAACCGTGCGAGATAGAGCGATTTCGTCGAAATTTTCGACCCACAGGGTATCTAAGGAATGTATTCTTTGCAATTTTCAAAAAAATTTCCCCTCCCCAAAAATGGCGGCCATTTTGAATTTTCGAATTTTTGCCAAAAATGGCAAAACACAAATTTGCTTCTATCTCCTTAACCGTGCGAGATAGAGCGATTTCGTCGAAATTTTCAACCCACAGGGTATCTGAGCATTGTATTCTTGGCAATTTTCAAAAAATTTTCCCCTCCCCAAAAATGGCGGCCATTTTGAATTTTCGAATTTTTGCCAAAAATGGCAAAACACAAATTTGCTTCCATCTCCTTAACCGTGCGAGATAGAGCGATTTTGTCGAAATTTTCGACCCACAGGGTATCTAAGGAATGTACTCTTTGCAATTTTCAAAAAATTTTCCCCTCCCCAAAAATGGCGGCCATTTTGAATTTTTGAATTTTTGCCAAAAATGGCAAAACACAAATTTGCTTCTATCTCCTTAACCGTGCAAGATAGAGCGATTTCGTCGAAATTTTCGACCCACAGGGTATCTAAGGAATGTATTCTTTGCAATTTTCAAAAAATTTTCCCCTCCCCAAAAATGGCGGCCATTTTGAATTTTCGAATTTTTGCCAAAAATGGCAAAACACAAATTTCCTTCCATCTCCTTAACCGTGCGAGTTAGAGCGATTTCGTCGAAATTTTCGACCCACAGGGTATCTAAGGAATGTAATCTTGGCAATTTTCAAAAAATTTTCCCCTCCCCAAAAATGGCGGCCATTTTGAATTTTTGAATTTTTGCCAAAAATGGCAAAACACAAATTTGCTTCTATCTCCTTAACTGTGCGAGATAGAGCGATTTCGTCGAAATTTTCAACCCACAGGGTATCTGAGCATTGTATTCTTGGCAATTTTCAAAAAATTTTCCCCTCCCCAAAAATGGCGGCCATTTTGAATTTTCGAATTTTTGCCAAAAATGGCAAAACACAAATTTGCTTCCATCTCCTTAACCGTGCGAGATAGAGCGATTTTGTCGAAATTTTCGACCCACAGGGTATCTAAGGAATGTACTCTTTGCAATTTTCATAAAATTTTCCCCTCCCCAAAAATGGCGGCCATTTTGAATTTTCGAATTTTTGCCAAAAATGGCAAAACACAAATTTGCTTCCATCTCCTTAACCGTGCGAGATAGAGCGATTTCGTCGAAATTTTCGGAATTTTCAAAAAAATTTCCCCTCCCCAAAAATGGCGGCCATTTTGAATTTTCGAATTTTTGCCAAAAATGGCAAAACACAAATTTGCTTCTATCTCCTTAACCGTGCGAGATAGAGTGATTTCGTCGAAATTTTCGACCCAACCAATGCAAAAAGGCATGAAGCTGAAATAATTTACATCTGCACTAATAAATATTTAAACATCATTGATATCTTTTACAAATGAAACAGGGTCTTGTAAGACTACTGTACAATTTTGGCAAAAGGTTCATGGGTGGACATTACACATGATAATGTGTGTTCTTCTATGCTATCCTGTTTCTATTCGCATCTACTATCAACAGTGCGTCCTATTTCTAGTTTTACTTGATCTTTCTGCAACCATGTAAGCTTTTTTAGTTTGAAGCTTGATTAAACAAAGTCGTATAAAATATTTGGGGCAATTTTTAATTTAAGGAATAGATGAATTTGTGCAGTGGTTAAGGATGTATTTTTTTTTTTTTTTTGGGGGGGGGGGGGGGGGGGGGGGGGGTCATCCACAGATGATAGGATGCAAATTTGAACTTAAGAAAATGTGCCTAGCTCGGAACATTCTCAGGAAGATATTAATGACAATGAAAACTTTTTGTCCTTCAACCAAATTTAATTAGTGCTCATAGGAATGCATTGTGTTATGCACAGATAGAGCAATGTTGGTCCATTTGTCACTAGCATCTTGTAATGTAAACAATAGCATTCAGAGAACACAAACCTTTGCCAAGGCATGTAATAATAACTAGAAAATGCATTGATTTGAGCCAGTGTATCCCCAGGTTGACATGGCAAAGTACCATGAAAAGCTTTGTGATCTTGATCAGATCAAAATTTACAGGTATATAAGTTGGACCTGGACCAATGTTCAAGTTTTTTCATGAATATCTAAGCAGCATAATCCAGCTAACACAAACAAAGAAAGAAAAAGACAAAAGACTGATTTACAATTGCAAAGATTGAGTTATCATTTGAAAGATTTACTTGCAATTCTTAATAAGATTGATGTCCAATCCATGCAAATGTGTAAGGTTCAACTTACAGTGAATGTAATTGTAAAAGAACAAATTAACAAACTTCCGATCAATTTACGATTACAAATTTGTGGAAACAGAAATGTCTGACACATATATGAGCCCCCCCCCCCCCCCCCCTTACTGTTGCAAAGATTAAACAATGTGCAACTATGATTAAACTGAATCCCTAAATATTGGGGTCACAGGCAGGTCAAATTCTTGCAATAATAACAAGCCAATCTGTTTAATCCTAAGTCAATCGCATTACAATCCTATTCATTGCAATCTCAATTTTTATTGCGTAAAATAGCCTTACCTTATCCTCACAAGTGCTTGTTTGGTTTTGTGGAGCAAAACGTATCAACCGACAAGAATTTTTTAAGGAATATTCTTGTCACAAGAGGTGACCCCTTTGTCTGTGCATGTCCGCGCTTGCGCAGTAGTCGTTGTCGACAGACGATTGGCGAGAGCTCTTCATTATATTTTTGGTCGATTTGGGAGCAACACGTATTTTTCCTTATTATCGTCCATTCACGGATGAAGATCTATGAAGTTTTGAAGCGTGCAAGCGTGCACCTACCTGTAGTAGTCCATTATTCGACTGGTACTACCACTAATTCTGCCTCCCTTGTCCTGAAAAGGGTCAGAATGAGAAGTTTATAGTCTTCAGTGGAAGACGGTGATAGATTTGTTACCGGCTGTGTTCGATTGGAACTACTTCCTTGTTGAGGAAAGGTATGCAGAGAAGAGCTGCCGTAAGTTTTCAGTGGAAAACTGCTTCTAAAGGTCAGAAGAAGATGTGCAGGAAGATTTTGCTGTAAAGTTTTCAGTGGAAAACTGTTTTATTGTCCCTTATTTGATGGCACAGCATGAGTATTAGCTTGTGCTGGAAAACAAAGAAGAAAGAATGCAGTTGTCTTGGCAGCAGAGGTCGTAGATTCTTTACTGTGGGTGGAGCGCCACTCTGGTACAGTAACAGGTCTCCCTCCAAAAGAACGACTACAGAAGCCTATCCACTGATCTTTGCAGTTACTATATTGCTTCCCAGCAGGTACAGTGAACTTCCTGCTGCTCAGACATGAAAATATGGCCAGATTACCTTCCTTTGCTGTAAATTTGGATGAAGATCCAACAGACATCTTTGGGGCAGTATGTGCACTGCTTGTCTGTTCAGCCCTGTTGAAGGATTGCAATAACTATTTACTAGATAATAAAACCTTCCTATGGCCATGTCTCCATTGGAAAGAATACTGTGACTTTTGAGTTAATTCTTCTGCAAACTCAACGAAGATCAAACTGGCTAGATGAGATTTTATGTTATATTAGATTATATGTTGAAGTCCTTGCTTCCAACTTTTACAGTGTATTTTGCACAGTATATTCAGGACAGGAGCTATGTCCAGTAATTTTCCCCTACTAACCACAAAAGATCGTCGTACCACTCTGCCTAGTTTACCAGGTCAGAGGGATACAGAAGAACGTGGCTACATTAATGCAAGTCACCATGGAGGCTCTTCTTGCAGTGTTACTGGCAGTGATGGGATATTTTTTCATTGCCATCCCAGAGTTGTGCGAATCTTCAGTTGGGATTGTCGAGTTACTCTCCAATCGAATTCTCCAATACCTGTACTACCCACAATGCAAAGCGATGACGTCAGACAGGAAAACATGGCTACAGTAAATACCGCTGAAATATTGCTGGAAATGCTTCAAAAGACAGCAAGTTATCCACTCAAGAATTGCAGAACTCCAGGTTTCTATGGCAGTTTATTTCTTGTATAGAAACTCGGCTAATGGCGACCTCTGATACATCTCAGTGTCCTGAATTGATTTCTAACTACGACTTCAACGGTCATTGCCCACGAGTGAAGTTCATTTACTACGTCAATAAATACCTGCTTGTCGCATCATTTAAACTGGAGACAGCAGAAATTATTAGAATTTCGGTTACAAAAGATGCGTTCTTCTATGTACCGACTCACCAAGATTTTCAACATCTACTTCAGTTTAATGTACACGGTCAAACCTATCAGTTCAAAGCACTGAACTTCAGATTAGCGACCACCCCTCTTGTATTCACACCAGTAGTAAAAGAGGCAAAACTCATTCTTCAGTCTCGCAGAATATGAGTTCACCAATACCTGGACCACTGTTGTTAAGAGTACATAAAAGACACCAGTTTTTCCTTCAAACCAAGAATTCATCTAAATTCTTCCACGTCTCAGCTTTGTGATTATTTTCTGATAAAAATCCAAGCTCGAGTCCACACAAGGATCGATTTCCTAGGTTACCACTGCATATTGGTACAAGGAAATATCTTTCTAACACAAATAAATTTTAAAAACTTGAGAAATCTTTTCAGGAAATGGAGATCTCATCACAAATGACCCCAAGGTTGCTTATATCCCAGGTAGAGGTACGAGCATCTTTGGAAAAGACTATACCAATGGGTCAGTTATGTAGGTGTGCCTTTCACTGGTATCTACTACAACTGGCAATATCTCCAGTCACTAGTTGTGAGAATTCCTGTTTCAAATCCTTCTGAAAAAGCATATTCAGTGGTGGAAATGCCAAAAACTTGGAAATAGGATGCCCTTTCTATACACAGGGGCACAATTCCCTTATTTTCGTAGATGCATTAAACCAGGGTTGATGATCCCATCTAAAAGCAGAACAGTCAGTGGCTTTTGGACAGTTAAAATGTATATATTACATTTCAAGGTCATACAGCTGAAGGCAGTGTGTTCAGCCCTTAAAAGCCTTCAAGACAAATTCCACACAAAAGAATTCTGATAGCATCAGACAACACCACTGTGTTCGGTTATCTGAACAAACAGGGGGGGGGGGGAGCATATACCTCCTAGTTTGGCGCAGCTTGGCCTACTGCAATCCTTGAAATATACTCATAACAGACACACTTATTCTTGGTTGCTAAAAGGTCATACCCAACATCATCTCCAGAAGGGATAAAGGTTTGGCGCATCCTGGCCTACTGCAATCCTTGAAATATACTCATAAGGGACAGAAATCTTCTGGGGTTGCTTAAATGTCATACTCAATGATCTCTACAGAAGGGACAAAAGTAATCTATACAGAATGGTTCTTATTCCCTTTATGGTTCTAGACAACGTGCAAGTTTGGCACAAGTCAACAATAGGTGTTTTATGCAGGTATGCTGCATCTTGGCCTACTGCAATCCTTGAAATATTCTCATATGAGCCAGATATATTCAGGGTTGCCTAGATATCACGACAACCTCCCCACAAAGAACGAAATAATACAGACAGGATAGTCTCTTCATCTTTAAATATTCTATTTGATTTACATAGTTTGTCAAATACCAATGGTAGAGATTTTTGCCACCAATAGGAGTCACAAACTTCCATTCTATGTTGACAGTCCCGGATGCAAATGCTCTGAACATAGATGCATTAAACATCTTGTTGGAGGTTCTGGACTGCTAGGCCTTTTGTCCTATACCACTTATTCCAAAAAGTCATTGAACAAGTGAGCACCAGGTGCAAAATGATTGTAGTGGCCCCTTGGTGGCCCATGATGCATTGGCTTTGGGGTCTGGTGAGTCATTCAACCAAACCTCCATTACAGCTACTTCACTGGTCTCAGAAACAGCCATTCAGTCAGAAATACCATCTGAATCTGTTGCATTGGCACCTTCATGCTTGGCACCTTAACACCACTCAGAATCTCTTATATCATTCTCTGAGCAAGGGGTAGAGAGATTTAGGGCATCTATAGGACCCTCAGCTTGGAATGTATGAGTCATGATGGGCCATTTTGAGCTCTGGTACCCACAGAATAAGGTGGCCATCTCAGAGCCTACTGCCTCAAATATACCAGATTTTTTGATCCATTTACTTGCAAAAATCTGAAACCTGTCACTATTGTTGGCTTTGCAGCAGCCATAGCTGATCATTTATATTTTTTGTGCAGGAGTTGAGCCAAAGCCTGGATCTTTATAGGCCTATTGCAAGTTTACCCACTGCTAACAGAGGTCCAGCATCAAGGGATTTGCCTTTGCTTCTGTTGGTTTTCACAAAAGGCTCCTTATTAACCTTTAAAGGAGGTCAGTCTAAAAAAGTTTGACTTGCAAGACTGTTGCAATGGCATTGGAAGTGTATTTTGGGACTTTGGTTCCTTCAGACACAAACCTCATAGGAAGGAGTTTACAGTTCTCCCTCCTACCTACCTTTTCAGCAAGGACCTATTAGCCTCAATTGGTCTAGATTGGCTCCAGTGGTCACTTCAGCTCTAGATCATTCCTGAACTCAAATTGCCTGGACACATGGTTCGTTGTCCTCCTACAGCACTTACATCCTTCTTGGACAGGACTACTGCTTGGAGAAAAGGGAAAGTCTCCTTCTCCTGCCTTTTAGCAAGAATCAGTTGGCTTCTGATGCCCCAGATGGCTCAAACCAGTGGTCATTCCAGCTCACAAACCTTTCTTGAGCTGACGTTGGACTGATGTTGTGACACTCTGCCCTCTTACAGTACTTAGTTACTATCAAGACAGTACAAGTACTTCAAGGAGGTGAAGAATCTCTTGCTCATATCTTTTAAGGAAGGCTTGATGGAGATATCTTGAGTTCTGCTATCTCTCCCTGGATCAATCTGGATGCATGATTAGATTGCCAGTCCTTTAATTCTGATTATCAGAATCCATACATTGAGACACATATTACATCCATGGCTGCCTCTTTAGTTTTCAAGAGTGGGGTCTTGCCTCAGCAGATATCAAACTCTTGTTATTGGAAGACCCACAATTCTTTACTACATTCCACTCGAAGATGTAGCTTGGCAATCCCATGACCAGTCCATGAATAAATTGGGTCTTGTGGATTCACCTCAGCATGTAGTCAATTTTTTGTGTTTTTATACATGTTATTCATATGACTCGCATACTTTGTTCTCTCCAGTTATGCAAGTGTTGTGTCACTGACATATGTCTTTCTTAACTTACATATGGCCCCATATCTGCAGTTTATGCAGTTCAGTTTGCCTGCTTGGAGATATTCTCATTGTCAGATGATGACATCTTGTTTGGGGAGACATGCAGACATCTCCGGCCAATACCGGGTGATGGTTGATAGTGCTATATCATTTGTTGTAAAATTGTCTACAACAGCAACAGCAGCAACAGTGATGATCACATCAGGGATCTCTTGTTGAGGTTAGCAAATTACTTATCTGTGATGAAGAAGTAATATATAACCTAAGATGTGGTGTATGAAAGCTTATCTTATCCTCTTATCAAGTGCTTTATTTGGTGACCCCTTGTCTGACAATCATCTAACAGTGTGGCCAAAACAAATACCCTCCACCTGTTATGGTTGTATTCAAGCACTTGTGAGGATAAGGTAAGGCTATTTTACGCAATAAAATGTAACAAATTTTATTGTAATTTAACTTTTTACAAGTTAAATACTTACCTTATCCTCACAAGGATAAACCCACCCTACCTCCCCGCATAATTTGTTTTCTGGGGACCAAAAATACAATGAAGAGCTCTCGCCAATCGTCTGTCGACAACGACTACTGCGCAAGCGCGGACATGCGCAGACAAAGGGGTCACCTCTTGTGACAAGAATATTCCTTAAAAAATTCTTGTCGGTCGATACGTTTTGCTCCACAAAACCAAACAAGCACTTGTGAGGATAAGGTAAGTATTTAACTTGTAAAAAGTTAAATTACAATAAAATTTGTTACAATTTGTATCCACCGGATGTTATACTATGGATTTCGCTTCGTTACGCCACCGCCGCAGTGTGTAGAGAGATTTCACCGATATTAAATATATTAAAGCTAGCCTTCTCAAATTTGTAGGATATATTCATAACCATAAAATCTTGCCTGGGAATATTTTTGGCCTCATTTTGAAAAACAAGATGGCCACCATGGGCAATTTCTTGACTTTCAGCAAGGATATTTGGTGGCCCTCAAGAACAAAGGGTATAAAAGGTAGAGATCTCAAATTTGCAGGGTGTGTTCCTCATTACAAAATCTTGACTGGGAATATTTTTGGCCTCATTTTGAAAAACAAGATGGCCACCATGGGCAATTTCTTGACTTTCAGCAAGGATATTTGGTGGCCCTCAAGAACAAAGGGTATAAAAGGTAGAGATCTCAAATTCGCAGGGTGTGTTCCTCATTACAAAATCTTGACTGGGAATATTTTTGGCCTCATTTTGAAAAACAAGATGGCAGCCACGGGCGTTTCTTTGTCAGTCATAAAAAGTGCTTATATCTCCCTTATTATTGGTCCTAGAGTTTTGGGATGGTAAACCAACCTATAGGAAATCATGGGCTGGGAATCTTTTGAGGTGGTCAGATTTGACCTTGGACCCCTCCTTCAAGGTCAAATGAGGATAGCCAAACTTAAAAAGTGCTTATAACTCGCTTATTATTAGTCGTACAGGTTTGGGATGGTAAACCAACATATAGGAAATCATGGGCTGGGAATCTTTTGATGTTTTCAGATTTGACCTTGGACCCCTCCTTCAAAATCGAACGAGGATACCCAAACCTAAAAGTGCTTATAACTCGCTTATTATTGGTCGTACAGGTTTCGGATGGTAAACCAACTTATAGGAAATCATGGGCTGGGAATCTTTTGATGTGCTCAGATTTGACCTTGGGCCCCTCCTTCAAGGTCAAGCGACAATAGCCAAACTTAAATGTGCTGATAACTGGCATATTATTGGTCCTAGAGGTTTGCAATATGAAACCAACTTATAGGAGGTCATGGGCTGGGAATCTTTTGATGTGGTCAGATTTGACCTTGAATCCCTCCTTCAAGGTCAAACGAGGATATCCAAACCTAAAGTGCTTATAAATTGCTTATTGTTGGTCCTAGAGGTTTGTAAAGTGAAACCAACCTATAGGAAATCATTGGCAAGGAATCTTTTGATGTGCTTAGATTTAATCTTGGGCCCCTCCAAGGTCAAACAACAATAGCCAAAGTTAAAAGTGCTGATAACTTGCTTATTATTGGTCCTAGAGGTTTGCAATATGAAACCAACTTATAGGAGGTCATGGGCTGGGAATCTTCTGATGTTTTCAGATTTGACCTTGGGCCCCTCCTTCAAAGTCAAACAATGGTTCACTGGCTTTGGTGAGTTGTCTTTTCGGTGGATACAAATTTGCATCGGTTCTCCGATGCGTAGGTCTAGTTGCCCTTGGGATGGCTTCTTTTGACAATCGGACACTCTTTTTGCATTTCAGCATTTGTACACACAATCTGATTGGCTAAAACCCAATCCTTTTGAAATTGCTGCCTGGGAAAAAGGTTTACGACTGACATGTTAACGACTGTAAAACGATTGACTTAGGATTGGAAAATCAACTTACGATTAGCCTGCAATAGACATATAATCGCAAAGTTGGAACAGCCCTATTAAAGCAGCCACAAGAGATTATGGTTCCTTGCTAGATCATGTGTACATCAAGAAAAGAAACTGTACCTCCATCAATGTATCAGACGCAAAAGTGGGGATACTATGGATCATGCACATTCATCGCCCGCGTCCGCAGAGATTTCTTGTGTTCAACCTACAAGCCACATTTCATTTGCAAGTGGCTTGCTATGGCAGAGATCTGGCCACCCTTTTGTTTTGGTTGACCAGGAGTCAAAATTATGCTCTGGAGAGTCAAAAACATCAAAAAAAATTGATGATTGCTTGTGTTCAAGCTATAGGGCACAGTTTCTTTCAGATTTATTTTATATTTAGTATATAAAATGGGCAACAGGTCTACAATTTTACTATGTTATGGCTGACTGAAAAGTGGGTGAACATCATATTTAAACAAATACTCTAAATGCAATAGTTTTCAAGTAACGTGATTTATTCAATACTGAGAACCTCAAAGTAGCTATTGCACAGCTGTGCAATGAGCTACAGGTCTGCAGTTGTACTATGTTATAGCCAAAAGAAGGTGAAAACATATTTCAACATAGTGCTACAAATGCAATATTTTTCAAGTTACAAGTAATTTTACTCATTATGGAAGGTACTGAAAAGTCAGAAAGTAGCTATTACTCACTTAGCTATTGGGATAGACTCCCAAGTTACTCGCCATGTTGTAGCTATGGAGAATGTAGGTGAACAACATATTTTAACAAAATGCTCTAAATGCAATACTTTTCAAGTTATAAGTGATTTACTGCATGAATTTATGAATTTTAATGCATTAAAAATTATTTTAAGAAGAGGGTCAAAGATGCCCCAAAAGGCGGGTTGCGCAGGCAGCAATAAGGTTAGCAACTGCTGTAATTACATTTAGAAATAGCAAGGAAAGAAATGTTAGGTCACCCAGTTAAGGTGAATGTGTTAGACGTGCTAAGAATTGTAAAACTTGTAATCTAGGTTACATAATTGTATCTATGCTATAAACGGACAAACGGAAGGACGAATTTACACAAATTTCGAAAGCAACTTAGCTATGATGGTGATGTATCTCCCTGTCAAGTTTGAATTCGATTGGACAAAGTGTTTTCGAGTTAGAGTCCGGAAACAGAAATGTTGATGAACAAACGAACAGACGGAATTACACAAATTTCGAAAGGAACCTAGCTATGATGGTGATCTATCTCCCTGTCTAGTTTGAATTTGATTGGACACAGAGTCCGGAAACAGAAATGTTGATGAACAGACAAATGTACAAAAAACATACAAACGAACGGACAGAATTACACCAATTTCGAAAGGAACCTAGCTATGATGGTGGTCTATTTCCCTGTCAAGTTTAAATTCGATTGGACAAACCGTTTTCGAGTTAGAGTCCGGAAATGAAAATGTGGACAGACAGTTGGACAGACAAACAGACCAAAAATGGACAAACGAACAGACGGAATTACACCAGTTTCGAAAGGAACCTAGCTATGATGGTGATCTATGTCACTGTCAAGCGTGAATTCGATTGGACAAACCATTTTCGAGTTACAGTCTGGAAACGAAAATGTGGATGGACAGACAAACATACAAAAAACGAACAGACAGAATTACATCAATATCGAAAGGAACCTAGCTATGATGGTGATTTATGTCCCTGTCAAGTTTGAATTCGATTGGACAAACCGTTTTCAAGTTAGAGTCCGGAAACAAAAATATGGACGGACAGATGGATGGACAGACAAACGGACAGAAAACAGACAAACGAAAGGATGGATTAACACCAATTTTGATAGGAACCTAGCTATGATAGTGATCTATATCCGTGTCAAGTTTGAGTTCGATTGGACAAACCATTTTCGAGTTAGAGTCCGGAAATGAAAATGTGGACAGACGGTTGGTCAGACAAACAGACCAAAAATGGACAAACGAACAGACGGAATTACACCAGTTTCAAAAGGAACCTAGCTATGATGGTGATCTATGTCCCTGTCAAGCGTGAATTCGATTGGACAAACCATTTTCGAGTTACAGTCCGGAAACGAAAATGTGGATGGACAGACAAACATACAAAAAACGAACAGACAGAATTACACCAATATCGAAAGGAACCTAGCTATGATGGTGATTTATGTCCCTGTCAAGTTTGAATTCGATTGGACAAACCGTTTTCAAGTTAGAGTCCGGAAACAAAAATATGGACGGACAGATGGATGGACAGACAAACGGACAGAAAACAGACAAACGAAAGGATGGATTAACACCAATTTTGATAGGAACCTAGCTATGATAGTGATCTATATCCGTGTCAAGTTTGAGTTCGAGTGGACAAACCATTTTCGAGTTAGAGTCCGGAAATGAAAATGTGGACAGACGGTTGGTCAGACAAACAGACCAAAAATGGACAAACGAACAGACGGAATTACACCAGTTTCAAAAGGAACCTAGCTATGATGGTGATCTATGTCCCTGTCAAGCGTGAATTCGATTGGACAAACCATTTTCGAGTTACAGTCCGGAAACGAAAATGTGGATGGACAGACAAACATACAAAAAACGAACAGACAGAATTACACCAATATCGAAAGGAACCTAGCTATGATGGTGATTTATGTCCCTGTCAAGTTTGAATTCGATTGGACAAACCGTTTTCAAGTTAGAGTCCGGAAACGAAAATATGGACGGACAGATGGATGGACAGACAAACGGACAGAAAACAGACAAACGAAAGGATGGATTAACACCAATTTTGATAGGAACCTAGCTATGATAGTGATCTATATCCGTGTCAAGTTTGAGTTCGATTGGACAAACCATTTTCAAGTTAGAGTGCGGAAACAAAAATGTGGATGGACAGATGGATGGACAGACAAACGGACAAAAAATGGACAAACGAAAGGACGGAATTACACCAATTTCGAAAGGAACCTAGCTATGATGGTGATCTATCTCCCTGTCAAGTTTGAATTCGATTGGTCAAACCGTTTTTGAGTCTGAGTCCGGAAACGAAAAATGTGGACGGACAGACGGATGTTGGACACATCAATCTAATAGGTGCGTTGGTGACATGCAACCCGCCTAAAAATTCATAAAAATAATTAAGAAACATCCAGGCCTGATAATTTAATGGAATCTAAGTTAGACCATGACCCAGCTTTTGACATTTTAAAGGAAGGTCCAAGCATTAGTACTTGTGTAATCCTGCTGACAAACAAATGGTCATGAAAACAATACCTCCTTGGTGGAGATAATAAATGTGTGTAACAATAAAACTACAAGTCGTTCATCACATAGTGAATGAAAAAGCTAGAAACACTGTACATGCTTGTTTTTATATACACTTATTCAACAATTAAATGTGGTTTCATAAGTATACTTGCTTTCTCCCAGTACTGGCAACACATTTTGTATGAGAGAGCAGTCATTTACAACCACAAGACACATGCAGATGATGGGCTATTAATTACATGGTCTTCTGATAACATAAACACTTGCTGTGGGGGAGCAGATAAGCCTTCCCTCAGATTTGAGGGGTTGAGATGGGATAATTCCTAGGACTGTTAACATTGTTATTAGGATAAACTTTTCATGAAATTTACTCCTTTAGCGAGCCTTGACTACTCGGTCACACCCCTAGCAACCAGTGCTGACGTGAATGATATGTCATTCTTCAAGTCGTTAAAAACAATAAAAATATGTCTGTGAGAGAGGAGAGGTGACTAGTACTACAGAAATTGTATATTTTAAAAAATAAATGAGTGCCTCGGTTAATTCAAGGGCAACTGATGCAGAATTTTAGTATCATTGTTGCTGAATTATTGAAGTTCTGCATTGATCATGTCCTTAGTGTTTTTTTACTGATTGATGACCTGTGGTAAAGGATGAAGAGTGTGATGAATGCAAAGAGATCGTCTAATTACAAGAGAGAGTTTGTGTTCATGTTAGTCTCTTGTATGATTAAAGGAAAATGTGGCTTTTGAGTGTGGTTACATGTGTACCTCACACCCTTCTAGTGAGTGAATATCATATTCTGCTGTTGTGGCAAATAAATGCCCTTCTGTAAGGGGAAGAATCATACATGATAAAGCTAAAACAGTTAAATGTAAAAATGTTAAATTAGGTTATCAAAGTACTAGTCTATGCAATTTTTGCTAAACCAGTTAACTATTTCCTTATGTGTATCACCCCATATGAGATTTTAGTTGATCATTAAAACTATGAATATTTCGAGTTAAGATACCCAAAAGGTGTCAAAGCATTTTATCTGTATTTTATGTTTAAAATATCAAAGTATTATAGAAATAGACAACGACGAGCGAGGGGTTACATGCGATTTTACAACGATTAGCGATATTAGGATCACGAAGGCGAAGCCTGAGTGATTCTAATGCGCTAATCGTTGTAAAATCGCATATAACCCCGAGCTTGGAGTTGTCTATTTCTATTCTAACATGACATTTGAAAATTATCTTATAAAAATTAGTTTTGAAGCTATTTTGTACAAAAATATACGAATATTCTATAAAGATTATTTATCAAATGGTGTAGTTGAAATATTGGAAGAGCCACAAATAAAATAACCCTTTCTTTGTTAAACGTCCTTAAACTTTTGTATATTCATATCAGTATATTATATTTTCAAATATAAGAATCCCTGAATATCGTATTTACCATTATTTTTTGTATTTAATAAAAAAATCTAGGCTATTACTTGATTTTTTCTTTTTGCGGAGCAGCATTGTGAGCGATAAAATAGAACTAGGGAAGTTATGCGGGGTTTTACAGAGCAAATTTTTGTGTCTTAGCCAATCAGAATCGCGGACACAGCCGTGTCATGTTAGAATATATTATTAGCTAATTACCCAACAATCTTGTGAAATATTTTGCTTTTCTGGCATCTCACGATCCACCGTATTGTTTTCGGTATTTGCTCAAACATGCTAAACCTGGGAAACTGTTAATTGTATCCACCGGAGGCATCCGGTGGATACTTTGGTTTAGCGTTTGCTCCGCCGCCGCTGCTGCCGCCGTGCGTAGAGAGATTTTCGGCGATAACGCTGTAAGACGAACACTACGTCAGCTAGGTTCACCAAATTTGTAGGATATCTTCATTGTGGGGTAACCTTCTCTGGGACTGAAATTAGCCTCATTCTGAAAAACAAGATGGTCGCTGCGGGCATTTCTTTGAAAATTATCTACATCTTTCTACTGGCTGTTTCTCATAGATAGAAGGTTGAATCTCCTTATAGGTGATATGTATGACAGATATATATGTCCTCTACAACCTTGCTGACATTTGACCTTGAAACTCTTAATTCAAGGTCATCCACGGAGTGCCGAAGTAACCCACATAGCAGATTTTAAAAGTGCCTATATCTCCCTTATTATTGGTCCTAGAGGTTACAGTGCGAAACCAACCTATAGGAAATCATGTGCTGCGAATGTTCTGATGTCAGATTTGACCTTGGACCCCTCCTTCAAGTTCAAATGAGGATATCCAAACTTAAAAGTGCTTATAAGTTGCTTATTATTGGTCCTAGAGGTTTGGGATGGTAAACAAACATATAGGAAATCATGGGCTGGTAATCTTCTGGTGTGGACGGATTTGACCTTGGACCCCTCCTTCAAGGTCAAACGAGGATAGCCAAACTTAAAACTGCTTATAGCTCGCTTATTATTGGTCCTAGAGGTTTGGGATGATAAACCAACCTATAGGAAATCATGGGCTGGGAATCTTTTGGTTTGGTCAGATTTGACCTTGGGCCCCTCCTTCAAGGTCAAACGAGGATAGCCAAACTTAAAAGTGCTTATAACTCGCTTATTATTGGTCCTAGAGGTTTGTGATGATAAACCAACCTATAGGAAATCATGGGCTGGGAATCTTTTGGTTTGGTTAGATTTGACCTTGGGCCCCTTGTTCTAGGTCAAACGAGGATAGCCAAACTTAAAAGTGCTTATAACTCACTTATTATTGAGGTTTTCAGTGGAAAACCAACTCATACGAAATCTTGGGCTAGGAATCTTTTGATGTTAGATTTGACATTTGGACCCCTCCTTCAAGGTCAAACGATGGTTCACTGGCTTTGGTGAGTTGTCTTTCCGGTGGATACAAATTTGCATCGGTTCTCCGATTTGTAGGTCTAGTTTATTATTTGATGGTTAATGTTAGCGACTACCCGAGTAGCGAATTTTGCTGATCATTTCAGCCTTAAATTCCTTGATTTCAATATCATGTTATGAGGTAGATATTGTATTTTGTAACTACTTTATATTTTCACCACCATTGTTGGATACTCTGAGATGTTGAAGGAATTCGATTACTTGTATAACAGTCTGTGTTGAGCAGATTGATTGTTCTTAAAGAGATTGCACACTTTTTTTTAATTTTAAGGTCCTGTAGTGCAAAATTGAATAAGATCCTTTCATTGCACTCTACTGGCTGTGAAATGATGCATTTCCCAGAATGAAATGACGTTTCAATATCAGGCATTATGCAAAGACAAATTATAGTTGTATATTGCCGTTGAAGTTGTACTTTAATACCCATCCTATTTCCTCTATATTCAAGCTGTTGATGTGCGTGGTCACTCAGCGTGTGCTGACGTACCCAAGAAAGAGGCGAGACATCGTCATCTCGTACTTCACCCTGAGAGACTTACTCCATGACCTCTCCCCACGCTTCAAGAACAAGTCGTCCAAGTCAATCCAGCGGCGGATTAACTACATCATGAAGAACAAGGAGACCCACTCCAATACGGAGGTGTTTGTGGGTGAGTTGAGGAGTCACATGATAGTGGTCTCACCACATCGTCAGATTTTCAGGATTCTATCACGATATCAGCACAGTGCATAACTGGATGTATTTCAGAAATTTAAAGCTCCCTTTTAAGCTCCATTTTGATGAGACAATATATAAGGGTAAAAAAAAATTTAAAACTTTTTTTCCACACGATATCTACACAGATATTTCAATAAATTGAGCATATTTTTAGTTTGAAGTAAATACATATCAGAGTGGGTGTATACATTTGAATCCATGATATAGAATCCTTGATATAAAAATTTTGAAATTGTAGACTCAATATCTCTATTCCAAGTGCTCCATGGTGATATCACCATGGTAATGGTTGTAGTGTCCTCGTTAGGTATGGTCTCGGAGCTCTCTGTGGGAACATCAATGTTTCTATTTTTGTTGTCGAGGTATCGAGTCAAAATAGTATTAATGGAATATTATAGGGGTCAATATGGAGCAGTCAGTTTGTTAAATCGAGGACTGTTTATCGAGGATTGATGGAAAATTATTCATGGTTTTAAGCGTTGTTCTGAGCATTCTTGCCAGCATAGTCAGTCTTTCTGTTGAATGACTGTGTCTAAAATAATTCTCTGTCTACTATAATAATTATGTGTTCACTGTAATAATTCTGTGTCCACTGTAATAATTCTGTGTCCACTGGAAATTCTATGTTTACTTTGTAAAAAAGGTGTGTTACTATAACTTCCAGGGTTAACTTGTTCAAGTTTTATGATGCTGTAGGGAATATTCCGTGTCAAGACTCCTACTGGCTGAAAAGTTTGGGCCGTATATAACAGTGCACTGGATTTTCTGATGAGTTTCAGCACAGGTTTGTTTTCTGTAGGTGAAGCGATGCATGACGAGGCCATCCTTGCCAAGGTGAAGAACACAGTATACACGAGGGCCATGCCACAGGAAGACATGGAGAAGGTCTTCAGGGAGGTCTACGGTCTGCTCAGGAAGAGATTCAGGTAAGATACTCTGGTGGTCACAGGGTACTCAGTGTAACTTGACCCTTGGAATGACCTCACTCTTTGTAGTGACTTCTAATATGTATCTGTGTACTTTGAGTACATTCTCTGAGTGTTTTACTCCTGTCTACTCTGAGTACACATTTCCTGTTTGTATGAATACTTTCAGTGCTTTCTCCGTCTCTCCTGCACCAATCCCTCTGCCAGGTTCCTTCTCAGAGATTGAGGGTGAGTACGAGATTAGCGGTGTGCTGCCCGCGCCGGTCAGGAAGTTTGCGGAGGTCTCAGACAACACAGACATCTGCTTTTGGGTGCTGCACAACACCATTCATGTGAGTGTTCAAATGTGTGGCTAGAAGTAAGGCTAGCTCTATGTCACCTGATGCCACACATGGAAACCAAAACAAAACAGAGCACCATTCATATGTGTTTTAACTGTGAAAGCATACTTTTCATGCAAAAATATCCTTAGCCATAAAAATTTTTTAACTCAGTTAATCAATATGTTTGACTGAAAATACATTATGCAGCAAAATTTGAGTGAACAGCCTGGGTCAGTGGTTTTATCAGTGTACCATCATGTGAAGCCCCCACACTGACTGGGTTCCACAGGGGATTCTCCATTTAGTCTTTGCTTTGAAATAATTGAGAAAAATTCATAAACAAGTTTAGTCTTTGTGTTTAAATTTCAGAAGAGCCAGTGCACAAAGAATTGTTGTTATTTAAAAAGACAAGTGCATATTTTAAAAGAAAGGCGAGGAGAGTAGCATATCTCAAATAAATTTACGAACTTTTGAACAACTCTTTGCTTTAAAGTTGAAGAGTGAATTCTTTCAACTGTTTTACTGGTGTGTTGTTTGATGATTCCACTAGGCAGTGATTGTCAGCCCTGTTTTTACTGATGAACCGGTGTTGCCAAGCCTCTGCTTAGAACTGTTTACATTTACGGAGATTCTCTGTTTTCTCTGTGCAGTGCGCCATGTTGCTAAGCGACCGCACTGGCCGGGCACACGAGCTTTTCCAGCTGTTTAACCAGTACCCGGAAGACTTGTTACAGAGAGTGTTCAACTGCATGAAAACAGATGGACTCATCACCAAGTTCAAGGTCAGTCATGTACAGATGCTTGGGTGTGTCAGTGAGTTATCCCGCAGAAAGTGTATCACTTTATTCTGCTAATCAGTAAAAGTGGAATCCTCGATATTATAGCCTTGCAAGTTGATAAAATTATGGAGGACAAATTTCTGTGTCTCATGAACCAGGTTAAGGTTGTTAACAAAACTTCAAGTTTGTAAGGGAGCATTTGCCTGTCACTTGGATGGCTCCTAAAAAAGCCAAAAAAAACCCCCAAAAAACAGCTTTTGTTTGGAAATAATATTTCAGTTTGATCTTAATAATAGCAGGCAATATGGTGTTATGATGTGCATTGCTTTGGAATCGGTACAGCAGAATTTCTGACACAGACATATGATTGCAGACAAATATTATCTCTTTGGTGAAGTGTAAACAGGGGCATCTTGCATTGTTGGTGAGGGTGTACGAATATAAAAATGAAATAAAACCAGAGACATATGTGAAAAAATGTGAAAACAGACTGTGTTGTAGTTTAGGCAACACCTTTCTAGAATAGTGAGTCACATGTCTCTTGTATTTCTAAGAGTGACACTTATCAGTGAAATGTCTTGATACTTGGGTGAATCTATGTTCCTTTTGTTTTGAGACAGAAAATCTGTGTTCATAGCCTCAGTTTTTGGATTGTCAACTTGTTTCTTTGATATGATATTTCTTGCATAAAATAATGTCTAATGTCACCGCAGTCCGAGCTGACAGTTTGGGGGAGTCACTGTGTGTAACTCTGACGTGGGGAAATGAATTCGTGGCTGTTCTCAATGTTACATCTGAGTTATACATGCAGTTTCTGCCAAGTATGCTGAGTATATTTGTATTGTTTTTCAGAGTTTCCACAGTACGTCGCGTATGTTGCCATGGAATAAGATCTCCCTTGGCAACCCAGGCCTGGGAGGTTATCAAGTGAGCCAGAGGTAAGATGAATTTGATAGAGTTTGGTCGTGTTTGTCAGAGACTTTCTGACTGCCTCACATAAATGCGCAGACTTGGTTTAACATTAGTTCAAACATACAAATTTTAAAACGTAAAACATGTAAATTTGTAAGTGAAACTGTAACTTAACCAGGACAAAATAATATGTATTGGAAGTTTGTGTTAGAGCCTTAAAAATAGTTCAGTCTTTTTTATTTCCAGTGAATAGAGTTTGACAGGCCATGGATTGTATTTCAGATACATGTACAACTGGTTTGCCAAGCATTACCCTCGCAATGTGTTTGAGTCGACCAGCAATTGTCTGAATGAGTTCCTGTCTAATCCAGAGGAAGAGAGGGAAATGGAGGAGAAGGGTGGCTTCACTGCCTTCACTGTGGCTCTGATGGCCCTCAGACAGGTGAGTAGTAATACAGGTGTGTTAGGCGAGGGATAAGACAGGTGAGAGATATGATAGGTATGGCTGGTAAAACATAAGAGAGGTGAGGGATAAGACAGGTGTGACAGGTGAAACAGAAGGCATTGTGTAAGTATATGGACACGGTATATTTATCATTAGTTTACGGTTTATATACCAGAGGTTTATGGTATATTGTTACAACTAATTGTGGCTGCACTGTATATATAGGGAATGCAGCCACATTTAAGTAATGAAATTGATTTTATTTCCATTTCCAATAAATATTACAGCATAAATATTAAGCATTCATACATTATACTTAATTTTTTTCAAACAGGTTTTATCACAAACTAAATGATTTTTCCTCCAGTATTCTGATTACTTTCGTAAAGCAGCCACATTGTTAAACGAAATAAATGCATTAATGCTAGGAACTTCAAGTAATATGTACCATTTGGAGTAGTGATATTAGCAAAGTAATACTTCAATACCTCAGTACAGTAAAAGAATGATTGAACAAACAAATGTGAGTATTTTCATCTTATATATAAATTATACATCAAATTATGGTAAAAATGTGGCTGCATTACCTATATAGACAGTGCAGCCACATTTAGGTGGAATAATACAGCATAATGTACCATAACAAAAGCAGAAATATATCGTGTCCATATACTTACACAATGCCAAACAGAAGACAGGTGAGAGATATGATAGGTGTGACAGGTTAGACATAAGAGAAGTGAGGGATAAGACAGGTGAGAGATATGATAGGTATGACAGGTGAGAGAAATGATAGGTGTGATAGGTGAAACAGAAGACAGGTGAGGGATAAGACAGGTGAGAGATATGATAGGTATGGCTGGTGAAACATAAGAGAGGTGAGGGATAAGACAGGTGTGACAGGTGAAACAGAAGACAGGTGAGAGATATGATAGGTGTGACGGGTGAAACATAAGACAGGTGAGGGATAAGACAGGTGTGACAGGTGAAACAGAAGACAGATGAGGGATAGGAGATCAGGCTGAGAAATGCAGGACAAAGGTGGGTTCTCTGCATTCAGTGTGGGTCTATTGGCCCTCAGACAGGTGTGACAGGGGTGTGACAATGCAGTTAAGAAGTAAGTCAGTTAAAAGAAAAGGACAGGTGACAGTTAAGTGAGTGATATGACAGGTGAGAGATAAGGACAGGTGAAAAGAAAGAAGAAGCATGATGTAGAGTAGGCCAGAGATAAGCTAAGTGAGGGACATGGGGGACAGAAGATGGTTCACTGTATTCACTGTGAAAGAAACAGATTATTGCTCATTTTACACATGAAAGTGTGTAAATAAACACTTACAGCAGTCTCTGGCAGTTGTCATTGAGTTACCTTTGTTTTGAATTCTCACGTGTGTAAATCTGTATGGTTACTGTTACAGTAAATGGGTTCTACCTGTTCACAATGTGTGTAAGAGCTTGCTGCTGCATGTTTCATCTCCCTGTGTTTGTGATTTGTAGATCCGGTTTAAAACAACGATTCCTGAGAATGTGATATCCATGTTACCTCGACTGGAAAAACAGCAGCAGAAGGTAGGTGGCACTGTGTGTGTGCTTATAGAACACCACGTGCACTTGTGTTACCTTGATTACAGAATTAAGCCATTTTTTCACAGGTGGGGTGTAGCTTACGTATAAGCTGGTATGCCCAGTTATACCATTTTGTAAGTCTTTTGTGTTACAGTAAGTAAGATTAGCCCAATGGTTGAGTGATGACTGCTTGTGTAGAACTAAAGTGTAAATTAGTATAACTTCCTGATAACACGTAAAATGCTGCGCTTGTATTGATAATGAATTAAAGTGTAACCCCCAAGTCGGGAATTATGTCCACCCCACTGGGGGGTGGACATATTATTTTTGCTTTTTCCGGCGTCCCACTTGGTTTCCAGACATTTTAGGCAACAGTTCTTATCCTATCTTTACCAAATTTGGCATGCAGGTTTATTGGGTTAATAGCTTGTATGGGATTGCTTTTGGTGATGATAGCTCTATAGATAACTGAGTAATAGCTACTTTGCTACTTTTGAGTATCTCTTTGGTTTCCAGACATTTTAAGGAATGCTATTAAGCCTAGCTTTCTGAAATTTGGTATGGAGGTTCATTGGGTTAATAGCTTGTATGGGATTGCTTTTGGGGGGAATTATTTCATAGATGAGTGAGTAATTAATTAAATAAATGAGTAATTGGCTATTTTGAATACTGAAAAAGGCAAATGTGCTCATATCTCCTAAACTGTGTGAGATGGAGCGATTTCGTCGAAATTTTGGACCCACAGGGTATCTAAGAAATGTACTCTTTGCAATTTTCCAAAAATTTTCCCCTCCCCAAAAATGGCGGCCATTTTGAATTTTTGAATTTTTGCCAAAAATGGCAAAACACAAATTTGCTTCTATCTCCTTAACCGTGCGAGATAGAGCGATTTCGTCGAAATTTTTGACCCACAGGGTATCTAGGGAATGTAATCTTTGCAATTTTCAAAAAATTTTCCCCTCCCCAAAAATGGTGGCCATTTTGAATTTTCGAATTTTTGCCAAAAATGGGAAAACACAAAATTGCTTTATCTCCTTAACCGTGCGAGATAGAGCGATTTCATTGAAATTTTCGACCCACAGGTTATCTCAGAAATGCACTCCTACGCAATTTTCAAAAAAATTTTCCCTCTATCTTCTATCTCCTTAACCGTGCGAGATAGAGCGATTTCGTCGAAATTATCAAGCAACAGGGTATCTGACCAATGTACTGTTGGCAATTTTCAAAAAAAAATTTCCCCGCCCCAAAAATGGCAGCCATTTTGAATTTTCGAATCTTTCCCAAAAATGGCAAAAAACAAAATTGCTTCTATTCCCTTAACCGTGCGAGATAGAGCGATTTCGTCAAAATTTTCGACCCACAGGGTATCTAAGAAATGTACTCTTTGCAATTTTCAAAAAATTTTCCCCTCCCCACATATGGCGGCCATTTTGAATTTTCGAATTTTTGCCCAAAATGGAAAAACACATATTTGCCTTAACCATGCAAAATAGAGCGATTTCCCTGAAATTTTCGACCCATAGGGTATCTAAGAAATGTACTCTTGGCAATTTTCAAAAAATTTCCTTTTCCCAAAAATGGCGGCCATTTTGAATTTTCAAATTTTTGCCAAAAATAGAAAAACAGAAATTTGCTTCTATCTTCTTAACCGTGCAAGATAGAGTGATTTTGTCAAAATTTTCAACCCAACCAATGCAAAAAGGCATGAAGCTGAAATAATTTACATGTACACTAATAAATATTTAAGCATCATTGATTTATTTTCAAATGAAACAGGGTCTTGTAAGACTACTGTACAATTTGGGCAAGGTTCATGGGGTGGACATTACACATGATAATGTGTGTTCTTCTATGCTATCCTGTGTCTATTCATATGTCGCAGCTACTATCAACAGGGCGTCCTATTTCTAGTTTTACTTAGATCAGTGTGTAATTCGTAGCCTGTTGTATATTGACAGAAGGGAACCAGTGAGACGCTGGATCCTGATGATGCAGAGGAAGATGCTTTAATTGAGGAAGCAGCGAGAACCAGGAGCCAGGCTAAAGAAGGGGTAGAGAGTGAAGGTAAGAGAGAGAACCAGGCTAAAAGGAAGGATAGTGTTAATTTAATGGAAACAGGCTAAATTAAGGATAGAGTGAACGTAAAGGAACCAGTCTAAAGGAGAGATAGAGTGAAGGTAAGGGAACCAGGCCAAAGGAGATATAGAGTGAGGGTAAGGGAACCAGGCTAAATGAGGGGTAGAATGAGGGTTAGGGAACCAGGCTAAAAGAGGGAAAGAGTGAAAGTAAGGTAACCAGAATAAATGGAAGATAGAGGGAAGGTAAGGGAAACAGACTTAATGGAGTGAAAGAGTGGGTATAAGGGAACCAGGCTTTAGAAGAGAGCATAGTGAAGGGAACCTGGGTAATGGAAGGATTAAGTGAAAGTAAAGTAACCATTCTACAGCATGAGGATTTTCTCTTCTCAGGTGTAAACAGAGAATTTTGAAGTTAACTTTTCTGTCACCAGATGTCAGCATTGAGTCTCTATTAACTATTTTCCACTGTGGCCTAGCAGGTAACACACTTGCCTAAGAATACAGAGTATGTGGGATCAAACCCAGGTACAGGCAGATACATAGTGGCTCGGATGACCACTTAAAATAGCGGTTCTCTGTCATTGGGTCGTATCCCCAGTGGCAGGCTAAAGAACCTTGAGGACGTTTATTACGGTCATCCTTGAGCCTCTGTCTTTCAGTTAGGGGAATACAATTCACTTGAGAGCTTGGACTGTACTTTGTTCAGTTGAATGGGTCAAATAGCGCTTTGAGGTCTTTAGTATATGGAGATATTACGCTGAGTATAAAAAAACCCAATACAATACAGTTTTCTGCCAGGTGTTGTGTTGATGCTTTCTTTTATTGCGGAAAATACACTTACCATTTCCTGACCATAGTTGCTATATGTTGGTGCCATCCAACTCACTGGCCAACGTTGAGAAACGTTTTAAGGTACCTTAAGAGGCCAGTGAGTGAGTGTGAACTAGCATGTCCCCCTAGTGGTCATGTGACCACGCTAATAAACAATCTTCATTATTTTTGTTGGCCATCCTAGAGTGTGGATGTGTTTATTTTGAAGCGATTTTTTATGGACTTCTTGTGGGTTTTTGAGTTCTGTGGTAAGACATCTGTGTTGACAATGTTTTCTCAGCACAAAATTTAAAAAGCACAGAGAAAAAGTTGCTTTTGTGGCCATTTTATAGCGGATTGAGGACCACTATTTGTAGATGGCGGCATTGATGTTCGTGGTTGGATGAAGACTTTTCTTCAATTCAGAATGCTATTTTTTCTTCAAGAGGCATGTGTTGCATAAAAATGGGACAAGTTTTTTATTTTTATGCAATTTTTCACTAGATTGAAGAGTTACAACTGTTACAATAAACACTGCAACTGTCGGCAGTCTTGCTAGCTTCAGCAGGGACAGTTTACAGGTTGCTAGGCAACCAAGGAAGTCGCCATGAAACAGAAATAATTCGACTGTTGTTAAACCTGATCATACGTCGGGTTTCTAGTAGTTAGACGTTTGGAAGCAATTTTTCAGTACTCTCATCTCAGTCGAACAGAACGGCAAGAAGGAATTCCCCATGGAGGCAGACATCATTTTTTTTCCGTTGGATGCATCATCGTGGAGAAGTTCTGATTACACGTCTGAACTGTCACTGCGATAAACTTATCCGGTGAAGTTCAGTCGGAACGTTTCACGGAGGGAAATACCTGCATGACGTCATCCGAAGACAATCGAGTTTCCATACCTCCTCAAAGGTCTGGAATCGGGTTGTCAGTTGACCGGGGTTGTGATTCATCTCAGCAATTGGCTTTTCATTCTGTGGATTTTTACCGGTTTTTCTGCTGGAAACCGGCACCGGTACATATAGACAACTACCCATTGGAGCAGCTAGAGGGCATGTCAAATCTTGGATAGGAATTATTGTAAGTTGTCTATCAGGACCTCTGGTAGGACTTCTTCAAGGATCTAAGGATTAACTGCATCTCATAGGGTATCAGTAATTTCTTGGGTTGTGACCTGAATTTTTGCAATTACTTTCCTCAAAGATCCTGGATTTTTTGTTGGGAAGTGCTTGTTACTCAAATTGTTACTCAGCAGGAGTGTTACAGGTCTCTCGTTGCTCTAACTTATCTCTATTTTAGTGGGATAAGGAGTGGATTTTTCACCAGTAATATCCAATGAGGGTTTTCTTGGTGAACACATGTCACATGTCCCAAAAAGCTTCATTTGTAATCTCATATGTACTGGGATTCTTATGTTTAGAAAGGAGCAAACTCCTACATATGACTGGAAATGCCATAAAGGTACTAGAACTCATATTTTTATCCCTTTATGACAATTCTTTCACTGCTCCTCAGTTACACATAGGGGAGTTAGAACTGATATAGCTACCAATGTTTTAATGGAGGAAGCGACAGTAGCAGGAGATAATACTTATCCATGTGCCCAAAGCACTTGTGCACATGGTTTTGAAGTTAAAAAAAAAAAAAAAAAAAAGATTCGAGACAATTTTGATTGAAAGCTGTTTATGAAATGATCGACAAAAGGGCGATAACACCAGTGAGATGGTGATATCGCTACAGTTTTACAGTTTATCGGTTGTCATGAGCTGGGAGGAGATGGCTACCACTAATAGTTGAGGTCGGGTAAATAAGCCTTAACATGTATTTTAATTTCACATTGTTGGGTTTTTGGCGAGTGATCACTAGTAAGGAAATGGGTGTGTTAACTCGTTTACTCACAGTTGCATTCTTTCGTAGCCGAATTAACTCGAATTTTATCTTCACTTCAGTGTTGATGACAGTTCACACCAGTTCACTGCCTGTTTGTTCTGTTTAGTTCATGGTGAGGCTGTGGGATCTATTAGAACGCATCATGCTTTACCAGTGTATAGACCATTTAATTGCCTTGCTCTTGGAAATGCTTTATTTTCGACTTTACCATTGTATCAACGGATAGTGAACCTGATGGCTGCAGTAGAAGGCATTGGGTGTCACCCAGCTATATACACTTGGAACATAAGAAAAAGCACCAGGGGTTTCAGTTTGGTTTCCTGATTCCACCTTAGGGTAGATCTTTTACTCATAGCAAGCATTTTTTCCAGTTAATGGTTTCTAAGGAAGCCATTTCTTTGGTGGCGATATGGCTTTATAGGAGGAAACAGTGCCATTGGGTCATTTGTTTATCAGGTGACCCCAAGGCTATCTGCTAATTTACCACACATATCCTAAGTCTTGTGATATCCCATTTTTTCTCCCCTCAGGTTCTCAGGGATCATCTTCAGTGCTGGACCGACTTTTCAAGTTTGAAGGAGGTCCCACTACTTCATCAGAAGGAGCACAATCTCCTTGTGTTATTAGATGCTTTCTTTAAGTGTTGGGATGCACAATTAGGGCATCAAACAGCCAGTGGTCTCTTGTATTATGAGGATTCAAGACTCCACATTAACAGGGCTACTATCTTTAGAATCATTTGGAAGTCTGATTCGGATTCTAAATCTGTTGATTTCCACGGACAGTTCTTCAGTGGTTTCCTATCTGAACAGTTAGGGAGGTACCCACTTCCAGGAATGTGTTTCCTTTTCTGAAGAATCATTCCTTGGACGAATGTCATGGGTTCAGATTCAGGCATATCACTTCCCAGGGTTTCCTAATGTTCTAACAAATTCTTTGCTCATGAGCCTCTGGATGATTCAAATTGAATGAGTTTTGAATCTTCTGTTCTGATTCAGGTGTTCAATCAAATCTGTCTTTGATTACATTCACCAATGATGGATTTGTTTTGCAACTAGTTTGAACCACAAGCTTGTCTTTTTCAACTTTTCTTGGGATGGACTGGACAGTTTCTTTGGTCCTGTGACCTTGATTCTTCAGGTGATGCAGGTGAATCATTTGACTTCTGAGGGTCCTTTGGTTTGTTCAACCTGTAGTCTTTCCTGCTTTGAAGCCTTCTTTACATCATGCTTTGGTGCAAGATAGGTTTTCTGTTTTGAAAGACAAATGATCTCAAGAAAGGCAAGAAATTCTTTTTGTAGCTATTAAGAAGGGCTATTCCAAGATTTTGGTGCAGAATCATCTTGATTGCATCAGAGTGGCTAGGGATGTCTAATTTTTGGGATCTGGTGGATCTGTTCCTCAAAGGTTCCTTTTAAGGCTTCCTTTGTAGGTGAGTTCAGTCATTCTGCCATTGCTATCCAACAACCTGAATCTTAAGCTACCAGTGTATGTGTTTCCTTTTCCTAGACTGTGGGGCTTGGGGAACAGATGCGTTACACATTTCTTGGGAGGATCTGGACAGCTTTGTGTTTGTTCCAGTGGCTCTCATTCCTCAGGTGATTCAAGATGATCACCTATAGGTGCAGAATCATCATGATTGCACCAGGATAGCCAAGGATTCTTCAGGTGATTTAGAAGATGACCACCTTCAGGTGCAGATTAATCATGATTGAATCATGATGGTCATGGTGGATGTTCTTGGTTGTGGGACCTGGTAGATCTATCCACAAACCTCCATCTGAGGCTTCTTTGTGGTGAACATCTCAGATAATTCTTTTCTAGAGGTAGCAAATTTCCTTAATTATTTCTTTAAGGAAAAGGATCTAAGCCATCTACTATAGCTGGTTACAGAATAACAATTGCAGATTGCTTTGCTTGAAGGGGAATAAGTCTCTAGAACTCTTCAGCTGTTTAGGTTGTTGAAATGTTTCTATAGAGACAATACAGTAGCCAATAGGTTAAGCCTTCTTTATCTTTTGTCTCTAGTCTTGTTTGGTCTCACCGGACAGCCTTTTGAGCCTTTCGGGGAGATTTCTTAGAGGTTATTAACTTTCAAGATGGTCTTTCTTTTGACTTTGGCATCAGGCAAAGGAAGAAGGGTAATTCTTGTTAGCATTGTCTTCCCTTACTTAAAGGGGTATTGCTCACAAGTGGCTCTGGCCATTTATTAGCCAAGAATCAGTTGGCTTCGGATTAGCCTACTTCAGTTAAACCGGTCGATATGCCAGCTCTCAATCAATTTGGACAGCAGTTTTACTCAAGATAGATTTGTTTGTCTTGTGAGGTTTTTGAAATACTTTTATTTGGTACAAAGGTTTCAGTGAGGAATTATTATGTCTTGTCTGTACCTATTTAGGAAGGTTTTACAGCAGATATTTTCAGGTCAACTATCTCATCTTGCTTTAGGCAGACTATCCTTTTGACTGAGAAGTCAAATTCTGACTCTCAACAGGGGCGAGTCATAGCAAGAATGAGTGCATCTTTAGCTTTTAGGATAGTGTTTCTGGATATGAATTTTTAGATGCATGTTCCTGGAAACCAAAACTTTTTTCCAATTTTCTGTCTCAACTCTCAAGTGCTTGGTTTGCTTGTGGTCAGACTTTGATATTGGTTCCTACAGTTTCTTATCTTATAAGTATATCTGTGATACTTATTTTTATTGCGTAAAATAGCCTTACCTTATCCTCACAAGTGCTTGTTTGGTTTTGTGGAGCAAAAACGTATCGACCGACAAGAATTTTTTAAGGAATATTCTTGTCACAAGAGGTGACCCCTTTGTCTGCGCATGTCCGCGCTTGCGCAGTAGTCGTTGTCGACAGACGAATGTCGAGAGTTCTTCATTATATTTTTGGTCGATATGGGAGCAACACGTACTTTTCCTTATTATCGTCCATTCACGGATGAAGATCTATGAAGTTTTGAAGTGTGCAAGCGTGCACCTACCTGTAGTTGTCCATTATTCGACTGGTACTACCTCTAATTCTGCCTCCCTTGTCCTGAAAAGGGTCAGAATGAGAAGTTTATAGTCTTCAGTGGAAGACGGTGATAGATTTGTTTCCAGCTGTATTCGATTGGAACTACTTCCTTGTTGAGAAAAGGTATGCAGAGAAGAGCTGCCGTAAGTTTTCAGTGGAAAACTGCTTCTAAAAGGTCAGAAGAAGATGTGCAAGAAGATTTTGCTGTAAAGTTTTCAGTGGAAAACTGTTTTATTGTCCCTAAACAAAGAAGAAATGCAGTTGCCTTGGCAGCGGAGGTCGTAGATTCTTTACTGTGGGTGGAGTGCCACTCTGGTACAGTAACAGGTCTGCCTCCAAAAGAACGACTACAGAAGCGTATCCACGGATCCTTGCAGTTATTATTTTGTTTCCCAGCAGGTACAGTCAACTTCCTGCTTATCAAGACATGAAAATATGGACAGATTACCTTCCTTTGCTGTAAATTTGGATGAAGATCCAACAGACATCTTTGGGGCAGTATGTGTACTGCTTGTCTGTTTAGCCCTGTTGAAGAATTGCAATAACTATCTACTAGATAATAAAACCTTCCTATGGCCATGTCTCCATTGGAAAGAATACTGTGACTTTTGAGTTAATTCTTCTGCAAACTCAACGAAGATCAAACTGGCTAGATGAGTTTTTCTGTTATATTATATTATATGTTGAAGTCCTTGCTTCCAACTTTTACAGTGTATTTTGCACAGTATATTCAGGACAGGAGCTATGTCCAGTAATTTTTCCCTACCAACCACAAAAGATCGTCGTACCACTCTGCCTAGTTTACCAGGTCAGAGGGATACAGAAGAACGTGGCTACATTAATGCAAGTCACCATGGAGGCTCTTCTTGCAGAGTTACTGGCAGTGATGGGAGATTTTCATTGCCATCCCAGAGTTGTGCGAATCTTGAGACGGAGTTGTCGAATTACTCCCCAATCGAATTCACCAATGCCTGTACTACCCACAATGCAAAGCGATGACGTCAGACAGGAAGACATGGCTACAGTACTAAATATAAATATACCGCTTAAATGCTTCAAAAGAAAGCGATTTATCCACTCAACAATTGCAGAACTTCAGGTTTCTATGGCAGTTTAGTTCTTGTATAGAAACTCGGCTAATGACGACCTGTGATAGATCTCAGTGTCCTGAATTGATTTCTAACTACGACTTCAACGGTCACGGCCCACGAGTGAAGTGCGTTTACTATAACAATAAATACCTGCTTGTCCCATCATTTAAACTGAGACAGCAGAAATTATTAGAAATTCGGTTACAAAAGATGCATTCTTTTATGTACCGACTCACCAAGATTTTCAACATCTACTTCAGTTTAATGTACACTGGCAAACCTATCAGTTCAAAGCATTATAAAATTCGGGTTAGCGACACCTCTACAGTATCATGCGAGTAGTAAAGAGGCAAATCTCATTCTTCAGTTTCACAGAATAGGAGTTCACCATGTACCTAGACCACTGGTTGTTTAGTGTACTTAAAGACACCAGTATTGGGTTCAAACCAAAGAACTCATCCAATTATGCATCAACTGGGCTTCGTGATATCGATTTCCTAGGTTACCACTGCATTTTGGTACCAGGAAATTTCTTTCACCTTATACCTAGACTACTGGTTGTTTAGTGTACGTAAAAGACACCAGTATTGGGTTCAAACCACAGAACTCCTCCAATTATTCATCAACTGGGCTTCGTGATATCGATTTCCTAAGTTACCACTGCATTTTGGTACCAGGAAATTTCTTTCTACCTCGAATAAATTAAATACCTGAGAATCTATTCAACACATGGGGATCTCATCACAATCAACCCAAGGTTGCTCATATCCCAGGTAGGGATACCAGCATCTTTGGAAAAGACTATACCAATGGGTCAGTTATGTATGTGTGCCTTTCAGTGGTATCTACAAAAAACTAGCAATTTCTCCAGTCACTAGTTGTGAGAATTCCTGTTTCAAATCCTTCTGAAAAGGCATATTCAGTGGTGGAAAATGCCAAAAAATGGGAAATAGGATGCCTTTTCTATACACGGGTGCACAATTCCCTTATTTTCGTAGATGCATTAAATCAGGGTTGATGATCCCATCTATAAGCATCACAGTTAGTGGCTTTGGACAGTTAAAAATGTATATATTACATTTCAATGTCATACAGCTGAAGGCAGTGTGTTCAGCCCTTAAAAGCCTTCAAGACAAATTCCACACAAAGAATTCTGATAGCATCAGACAACACCACTTTGTTCGGTTATCTGAACAAACAGGGGGGGGGGGAGCGTATACCTCCTAGTTTGGCGCAGCTTGGCCTACTGCAATCCTTGAAAATATACTCATAACAGACATAGTCTTGGTTGCTTAAGGGTCATACTCAACATATCTCCAGAAGGGATAAAGGTTTGGCGCATCCTGGCCTACTACAATCCTTGAAATATACTCTTAAGAGACAGAAATATTCTGGGGTTACTTAAATGTCATACTCAATGATCTCTACAGAAGGGACAAAAGTAATATGTACAGAATGGTTCTTACTCCCGTTATGGTTCTAAACAACGTGCAAGTTTGGCACAAATCAACAATAGGTGTTTTATGCAGGTATGCTGCATCTTGGCCTACTGCAATCCTTGAAATATTCTCATATGAGCCAGATATATTCAGGGTTGCCTAGATGTCATGACAGCCTCTCCACAAAGAACGAAATAATACAGACAGGAGAGGCTTCATCTTTAATATTCTATTTGATTTACATAGTTTGTCAAATACCAATGGTAGAGATGTTTGCCACCAATGAGTCAAAAACTTCCATTCTATGTTGCTAGTCCCGGATGCAAATGCTCTGAACATAGATGCATTAAACATCTTGTTGGAGGTCCTGGACTGCTAGGCCTTTTGTCCTATACCACTTATTCCAAAAAGTCATTGAACAAGTGAACACCAGGTGCAAAATGATTGTAGTGGCCCCTTGGTGGCCCATGATGCATTGGCTTTGGGGTCTGGTGAGTCATTCAACCAAACCTCCATTACAGCTACTTCACTGGTCTCAGAAACAGCCATTCAGTCAGAAATACCATCTGAATCAGTTGCATTGGCAGTTTGGCACCTTCATGCTTGGCACCTTAACACCACTCAGAATCTCTTATATCATTCTCTGGGCAAGGGATAGAGAGATTTAGGGCATCTCAAGGACCCTCATCTTGGAATGTATGAGTCATGATGGGCCATTTTGAGCTCTGGTACCCACAGAATAAGGTGGCCATCTCAGAGCCTACGGTCTCAAATATACCAGATTTTTTGATCCATTTACTTGCAAAAAATCTGAAACCTGTCACTATTTTTGGCTTTGCAGCAGCCATAGCTGATCATTTACATTTTTTGTGCAGGAGTTGAACCAAAGCCTGCATCTTTATAGGCCTATTGCAAGTGTTATAGAGAGAAGCCCACTGCTAACAGGTACAGCATCAAGGGATTTGCCTTTGCTTCTGTTGGTTTTCACAAAAGGCTTCTTGTTAACCTTTAAAAGGAGGTCAGTCTAAAAATGTTTGACTTGCAAGACTGTTGCAAATTGCAATGACATTGGAAGTGTATTCTGGGACTTTGGCTCCTTCAGACACAAGCCTCATAGGAAGGAGTTTACAGTTCTCACTCCTACCTACCTTTTCAACAAGGAACTATTAGCCTCAGTTGGTCTAGATTGCCTCCAGTGGTCACTTCAGCTCTAGATCATGCCTGAACTCAACTTGCCTGGACACATGCTTCGTTGTCCTTCTACAGCACTTACATTCTTCTTGGACAGGTCTACTGCTTGGACAAAAGGGAAAGTCTCCTTCTCCTGCCTTTTAGCAAGAATCAGTTGGCTTACAATGCCCCAGATGGCTCAAACCAGTGGTCATTCCAGCTCACAAACCTTTCTTGAGCTGATGTTGTGACACTCTGCTCTCTTACAGTACTTAGTTACTATCAGGACAGTACAAGTACTTCAAGGAGGGGAAGAATCTTGCTCATATCTTTAAGGAAGGCTTGATGGAGATATCTTGAATTCTGCTATCTCTTCCTGGATCAATCTGGCTGCATGATTAGATTGCCAGTCCTTTAATTCTGATTCTCAGAATCCATACATTGAGGCACATATTACATCTATGGCTGCCTCTTTAGTTTTCAAGAGTGGGGTATTACCTGAGCAGATATGAAACTCTTGTTATTGGAAGACCCACAATTCTTTACTACATTCTACTTGAAGAAGTAGCTTGGCAATCCCATGACCAGTCCATGAACAAATTGGGCCTTGTGGATTCACCTCGGCATGTAGTCAATTTTTGTGTATTTTTACATGTTATTGATATGACTCACATAGTTATGTTCTCTCCAGTTACACAAGTGTTGTGTCACTGACATATGTCTTTCCTGACTTACATATGGCCCCATATCTGCAGTTCATGCAGTTCAGTTTGCCTGCTTGGAGATATTCTCATTGTCAGATGATGACATCTTGTTTCGGGAGTCATGCAGACATCTCCGGCCAATACCGGGTGATGGTTAATACTGCTATATGATTTGTTGTAAAATTGTCTACAACAGCAACAGCAGCAACAATGATGACCACATCATGGATCTCTTGTTGAGGTTAGCAAATTACTTATCTGTGATGAAGAAGTAATATATATAACCTAAGATGTGGCGAATGGAAGCTTATCTTATCCTCTTATCAAGTGCTTTATTTGGTGACCCCTTGTCTGACAATCATCTAACAGTGTGGCCAAAACAAATACCCTCCACCTGTTATGGTTGTATTCAAGCACTTGTGAGGATAAGGTAAGGCTATTTTACGCAATAAAATGTAACAAATTTTATTGTAATTTAACTTTTTACAAGTTAAATACTTACCTTATCCTCACAAGGATAAACCCACCCTACCTCCCCGCATAATTTGTTTTCTGGGGACCAAAAATACAATGAAGAACTCTCGACATTCGTCTGTCGACAACGACTACTGCGCAAGCGCGGACATGCGCAGACAAAGGGGTCACCTCTTGTGACAAGAATATTCCTTAAAAAATTCTTGTCGGTCGATACGTTTTTGCTCCACAAAACCAAACAAGCACTTGTGAGGATAAGGTAAGTATTTAACTTGTAAAAAGTTAAATTACAATAAAATTTGTTACAATTGATATTTTGGTATGCCTTTGCATATGTATGTCTGTCATACTGTCTGGCTGTATTTGTATTAGGCAGCATTTGTTGACTTCATTCAGACTTGCAATGAATTATACAATATGCTGATGACACTTCTAAGTTTTGAGTCACCTGTGTGGGTGTTGGATATTTGTCTATATGCAACATTCAACTGTGACAATAAGTATCAACATTGTCAGAGCTGCAACTACATACTGTGATTTACAGGATCTGTATGGTATGTGGTGTTTGTTGGAAGTTCTATGTTGTTGTGTGCATGTAAATTTCAATGTAAACTTCTCATACGGTTTAAGTTGTAGGCTAGGTAGTGGGTCTCTGTAATGATTACTTCCTTCCTACAACAGCAACAACAACAACAACAAGGCTGTGTTGTTTTGTAGTGCTTAACAGTTCCACTGCCTCATCTGGGAGGTGAGTTTGGATCTGTATGCCTATAGGATTGTGCTGTGTATGATAGCTGTGCAGAGTGGTGTACTGGGTCTTTAAATTCTAGTACTGCCCTCCTTCCATGAAGGCTGCATTCAGCTATGGTCAGGAAATGGTAAGTGTATTTTTCGCAATAAAATTGAAAAATTTTGTTGTAATTTTAATTTTTATTAGATAAATACTTACCATTTCCTGACCAGGATAGTCCCCCCCTACCTCCCCGCAGATTCAGTACTAGGGGAGTATTTTCTGCAACAAAAATAATGAAGATTGTTTACTAGCGTGGTCACATGACCACTAGGGGGACATGCTAGTTCACACTCACTCACTGGCCTCTTAAGGTACCTTAAAACGTTTCTCAACGTTGGCCAGTGAGTTGGATGGCACCAACATATAGCAACTATGGTCAGGAAATGGTAAGTATTTATCTAATAAAAATTAAAATTACAACAAAATTTTTCAAATTTATATTTCTGTATTAGGCATACTACGGTGAGCCTTTAAGCAATTTTTCTTTCCCCAGGTGTCAGAATTGAACCTGAATTAAGTAACCTCTAGTCAGGTGTCACATTCTATGCTGTAGTTTACTTTTCTCTTCCAAGGTGTCAGCACCGAGCCATGTGCACTCACAGAGTCTCGCATAGACTTCCAAGATGTCCAGAAGTCCACCTCCCGCCTGGTTGTCAACCTCATGCATCAGACTTACTACGGATTTGCAGCCGTCAGCAACTACAACCCAGACAATCTGCTGGTAAGTGCGAACAGCAGCTAATGTATAGCATAATAAGCTGAAGGCATACCTAATAACCAAAAAAAAAAAAAAAATGTATGGACCAGTTATTTTACTTACAGAGGCAAATGTACACTTTTCCCCCATATGGTAGACTCTAGGTCTGACAACATCCAGATCACTGAACACATGAACGACATGGGGCTGGATATACGCTTTGCAAAACCTCAGCAATCACATAATGTTTTACACTAGTCTAATTTATGTCTTCTGTGGACCAATCAATAAATTTTTGACACACTTAATAAACTTTGTCATACACAAATCCAGTTCCCTCTCCCCCCCCCCCCCCCCCCCCCCCCCCCCTCAAGTTTTGTGGGAAGAAATCTGGTGTAAAAAAGGGAAATTAATGTTTTTTTGTAGTTTAAAATGTGAATACATAAGTTTGGGTGTATTTGCTTGGATGAAAACTTACGATCTCAAGTAAATATTGAACATTTGCAAAGTGATCATACAATGGTCATTGCACCTACAGGTCATCCACGTACCCAAAACTCACTGCCAATCGATTCAGATCACACATTTTTATCCTGTGGAGATACGCCTTGTGCATCAGGATATTGAGGATTGATTAAGGTGATTTAGATGAGTGCATTTTGAATGTTTTGCTTCTTCTGGTCATGTATTGCCCTTCAGTATTTCCAAGGAATATTATGATCATGTTGTTGGAGTCTTTCATGGTTATCTGTATGCATACTTCAACGTTAAACTTTCTTAAATTGTACATTGTGAGTGTATTTTAAGTTTCCTGACCCCCAGTGTACTTCACTGTTTATGTTGTCCTCAGGTGACTTTTTTTCAGCAAAAACAAACCACAAAAACTGCAGGCAATTCTGGGAAATGGGCTAAACTACTCTTCTTAATTGTTAGTATATTAATATATAAACATTTTAGTCATATATTGTAATTTATTCTTGAGAATGTTTACTGGAAAATACCAAGTCAAGATATAAAGTTAGTTATTGGTGTACAATTGGCTATAGACACTATGGTTTCTGACAGAGATAGTGTCTTATTTAAATCCTATCTTGTAAGAGAATGTGTGCTTTATGTCTCCAGTCCCAGTACTTAACTGCTTCAGTTTGTTGAGAAGTGCATTTTGAGAGGTAGAATAATGCTTTGTCCTCGTTGCAATGTTTCAGGAACAGTTAAGACTGCATTTTGAGGTTGTACAAAGGTGCATTTCCAAGTACAGTAGGACTTCTGTGTCTGGCCTTCTACATATTATTCTTTAAATGTTTGACCGTATTTTCACTTTGACAACTTGTATTTCCTTATTATCTGATTAAACAACCGTTTCTCTATTATCTGAAACAAGTACTTGTCCTCCCTACAGGGTTAGATATTAAAGGGTCAATGCTAGATATTTTAAGTTTATTGTCACGTTACTGAATTGTTTAAGATTTGTCACAAGTGCATTGTGATACTAGATATGAGTGGAATACATGTTTATATATTGGAATACATGTTTATATTAAGTTTCCCACTGTTCTGAGTTGTTACAGGTTGTTTATTGGTGAATTGTAAAACAACATATGACTGCAAAGCCTGATTGTACGGCTCCCACTTAATACCCCATTCACATTACAGCTGGTATCGCCCGTGGTACTCCCCGTTTGGTGAAACATCCGCGTCCTTGGATCGCCACCTGACGTCCATAGTCAGTAGCTAACCGTCCATTAACTTGCGAGTTCTACCAAAGTTTTAGAATATTCAAATTTTCTGCCTCTGATTTTGGTACCGTGAGCATGCGCAGATGATTTTGCACATGCGTGTATGAATTTCTTACTACGGTAAATGAAGGTGTGGTCCACTGTGTACATAAGGTTTTGATTTGGTCGTCTTCGGTGTAATACGGCGACATAAGATGAGTTAAGATTTTGGTCGTTTCACCACTTGTTCATCCGACGGCTACCGAAGGTGGGTTGAGGTTGCTTCACGGTGACCAATGTTTTTAGTACTGTCATCCGACCGCTATTGACAGTCAAAAAAACCGTGTCCAGTCAGTAGCTGTCCGGCTGTCGTGTGAACAACTTGGACGAAATGGGGCGACCTCGAGGCGGTTCTGCCACCGAGAAAAACTACTCACCGCAGGACGTGCCGCCTGTAGTGTGAAAGGGGCCTAAGTGAATTCTTTCAGGTTATTCAGGAGTGCATTTTGAAACTATATATGAGTGCATTTTATGTGTACAGGTCACTCATGGTTTCAGGTTGTTCATGAGTACATTTTGAGACTTTGTATGGTGGCATGGTGTGTTTATAATTCACTCATTTTTATTGCAGGTTGTTCATGAATGCTGTATCAGTGTTCAAGTGAAAAGTGAAACCATCAAACAGCACGAAGAGTCGGCAGGGAAATTCCACAAAGGTAGCAACAGAGTTGTGTTTTATTCTTGTCAAGCCAATATATGAGCCATCTCATGTTGTATAAAAAAGTTGCATAAAGTCACTTTCAAGCCATTGTATAGATCAGCGTGGAATTTTTCAGTGGTAAAGTTGTGAAAACTCAGTGATAAGGATTCTGTAATATAAACCATCCACAATTGGCGAGAATAACCCTCCCTGTTATATTGTTGTCTGCGTGTGTGGTGTAACTTGACCAGTTCCCGTCACTGAAGTTAAGCAGCAGTGGTTTTGGTTAGTACTTGGATGGGTGACTGTCTTGGATGGCAGTCCCATCACAATATAACCAAAACAAGGTACTGGGTACAACATTAATCAATCAATCAATTGGTAATATTGTCTTTCAGAATACAGTTCTGGTTCAGCATTCTTTGGATGTTATTTTCTGCATTAACACATGACTCTGTCAAATAAAATTGCCCATCAGAGAAATATCAGCGACAGTGACGTTAAACCTTCCATCTGGAAAGCCTGGTTAAAGGGGAACATGCTGATGTCTAGAAAATATACTGAGCAAGGCTGTTATGTATGCCATTGATTCATGGTTGATATGATTGTGTATCACTCAAAATGGCCAATGTTTCATGACAAACTCACCACATATGACCAGTCAGAAGGGTAATAGTACCTATGATCAGTTAAGCCTTGTGAGTGTGGTCCAATTATAAATGTAAGATAGCTGTAATTGTGGATACAAGGTATTTATCAGGATGGTGTATTTTATGAGGGGTTTCTGTTGTGAGATAAGCCAGGTCAATTATCCAGTCAGAATAATCTTGTGTACTGGCATGTGTCTGAAAGACATGGCATTTCATCTGATATTCTTTCACAGTGTTGTTTGATAACCAGTGAATAGCCTCTGCTTCCAGTGTTTATTTTCCTGACCACACGATTCCTATATGTACCACTGTCTTGAGTAGCAGTCCATGTTAAAACAAGTAGATATACTCTGTAGTTTTACTATGTGGATGTCCTATTTTGAGAAGTAGGATTCAGGAGAGTGTCAGCCCGTACCCTTTGTCAAGATTAGGGAAGGGATCCGATATGGATATTTAATGTTTATCAATTATTGCTACCTCTATTTCAGCATTCATATTGAAAGTGCCAGTTAAAATTTGTCAGATTTTTTTCATGACCACTAAAATTGTTTTCAGCTTTTCTTCTAATGCATAAATATTACTCTCTAATAACAAAGTATCTTCACAACATAAATTAAAGAAAAGCCATGAAACAAAAATTTAATCCTTTGTTTTGAGTATGAAACACTACAGATATATAAGCACAACATACACACCACAGAACATGTGATGTGGTCTATTTCTGCTGTGACCCGACATATTTTTACAGTTTACTTGTTGAAAAGGCAGAAATAGCCAAATAAAGGTGTGTATGAAAGTAACTGCAGATTGTGATATGTTGTGTTTAACTTTTTATGTTTATCAGGTTGTATGTAGACACACTGAAATATACCCAGTGTTTAGTCATCATGTAAAATTGATTGCAATGGCCCTTTAATATTGTGTCCTATACAGGCAATACTTATGAAGTATTTTCAAAATAGTATTGTAATTTATAACTACAGTGGATTTGGTCTAAGTCGTAGCTGCAAAATATCAGCCATTTACTTCTACTTATGGCAAGTTCTAGTTATACCCACTTTGAGATATGTGTGAGGTACTGAAGATGCTATGTAATTTAAGTCTCTTGCAATAATTAACACTTGTGTGATCACTCTACTTTGAAATTTATTTGTTTGCTGGTCAGACTTACTAACACAAAAGTGAGGAATCAGGTACAGAGTGTCACAAAGATACTATTTTGTCACAACTTTTGTGGAGATTGACACATCTGTACACACAACACACAATAGGTTCTACTTATACCTTGTTATTCCTGTTGAAAAGTAACACTTTGTGCCTCAAGTTAGGTTCTAGTTATGGCCACTTTCTGTAAGTCGAACTTCTACTTATCCTTATATTTTGTATTAATAATTGTTGGGACTTAGAAACTACTTCTACTTATGGCAATATTCTACTTATGGCAGTTCTACGTATACCAAATCTACTGTATTTGTGTTTAAATCATCAACATATATACTTGGAAAGAGTTAATTGGAGATAGTTTACAACATAAGCTTTACAAGCACTATTATATAGTCTCTATCCATCTGTCTCCATGTATTGATAAGTTTTGTATTTCATTTGCTGATCACTATTTTAGTGAAATGATGACACACATTATAAGAGACATGATTAAAATAAAAAAGGTATCTCAATAGTCTCCACTTTTACCCTACACAAAGTCTGAGTGTGAGATACTAAACCCAAGTTATAAATTTTTGTTGTTTTGATGAGGTGTCAGCCATGTGAAAAGATAAAAGGGCCACTTCTTGTCTCTTGTTTGTTGCTGATATTCTGACTCATGGAACTTCATACCCCACTTGGTGTTGACTTGTTGGGGCCAGTCTGTACAGAGAGTAGGCATCTCAGTCTACAGGAAGTGTAAACTTCTCCGTGTAGAAGTCTGACTTGTGAGGTAAAGGACAACTCTGAGTTGACAAGTTTTGTACGTTGTAGAATATACATTGTACCATGATTTTCTGACATGTGACACAGGAGGTATTTTTAACATCAGTATACATTAGTTTGAATCAGTCCTCAATTACAATTAAAATATAGATAGATTTTTTTCACAAACATGAAGTATTCAGTATGTTTTTTCTCGTATTATCAAGATATGGAGCGCAGAGTTCAGAAGTATCTGCGAGACTTCAACCACACCAGTCCATTTCTGCACCCCAAAACAGCACAGGAAATAATGAAACACATCCGGCACACCTACCCCAGAGAGGTGGACTTAGAAGCCTTGATACAGGTAATGCAGGTGTAATGTACAGGTAATATTACATTCCTTCTCTGCACCCCAAAATTGCACAGGAAGTACTGAAATACATCCGACACACCTACCCCAGAGAGGTGGACTTGGAGGGCTTGATACAGGTAATACAGGTGTAATGTACAGGTAAAATAAGATTCCTTCTCTGCATCTCAAAACTGCCCAGGAAATACTGAAAAGATTAGACACATTGTCTCCAGATTGGGGGACTTAGGGTAATATATAGGTGTACTATACGCAGAGGGTTTGTTACAGGTAAGACGGGCGAAATATACAGCACTGGTGTAATATACAGGTGTAATATGCAAAGAGGGGTTATTACAGGTAAGGGTAAGACAGGGGAATTATACAGGTATAAGATACACAGAGGGATTCTTTCAGATAAAAGAGAGGTGAAATATACAGGTGTAATTTACTTGTAGGAGTTATTACAGGTAATTCAAGGAGTTAATACAGTTATATTTTGTAAACACCAACATGAAAAAAATTATCAATACATTTGTGTGGTATTTCTCCGTGTATAATTATTCTTACTGTTACCCTCAATATGGTTATAAACTTTTAATTATGGCTCTTTTTTTTCTCAAGAAATTTAGGGAAATAGAGCTTTCTACATTTTACTCACAGACTATATTGTGTGGTAATCGCTCACAAAATTATCTTGTCTGTTTACCTACAATCTGAAAGAACCAAACATATAGGTGTGCCCAAGGCTTGTTTTACTTCACAAGCTGACATTATGTGTCAGCTGACACTGTGCTCACTGTGGCACTGAATACTTTTCTCTGTGTTGCAGGACTGCCAGTCAGTCTATGGATACACTGCACCTCAAGTCGCAGAGTTACGCTACATCCATGATGTCGTCAAGGAGACGGGGTCCCTAGGACTACCGGAAAACTCAGTTCTGGTAGGTTGTATTTTATCTCTGTCAGCTTGACCCAGTAAATGTCAGCATAAAATGGCATTTGTGTCTGAATAGTTGTGATTTTCTGAAAAAAAGAAAGAATTTTTTTTTTTTAAATCGCCCCTACTTTTGTTGGTTGATTAGTTGTCCAGTTTCCTGACTGATGATTGAATCAGAATTGATTATTCACCAATTATGTTTCATCATTGTTGTTCCTGGTTGTAGCATATTTCAGTAAGAATTAAGCGTCCCGCAAGGGACGCTTGTTTGTGTATGGGAGAGCATCTGGCTCCGCCGGCTCCGCCGGCTCCGCATTTTGTTTTCCTTATAACTCTGTAACCGTTAGGCGGATTCTTTTCAAATTTGGCAGGTTTAGGCAGTAGCCTTGGGGAATTTTTTTGAATATGCTGCAGTGACATTTCAACCAATCAGAGAGGTCACATGACCAAAAATGTCTTTTTTCGATGGGGAAGCTTGTCCGGATGATAACTTGAAAGGAATTTTATCAATTCACCTGAAACTTGGCAAATACATTCATTCTATTAAAATCTGGAAATCATTAGATTTTGGCATTGATTGGTCAAGAAATGGCCGAGTAATTAATGATTAATTAATCATTACGAATTTTCCAAATAAGGAAAACACAAAAATGCTTATATCTCGAAAACTGTGCTAGATAGAGCGATTTCGACAAAATTTTTGACCCACAGGGTATCTCTGCGGAGTAGTTTTCCCAATTTTCAAAAAAATTTTGTCTCGCCCAAAATGGCAGCCATTTTGAATTTTCGAAATTTTCGCAAAAATTGCAAAACACAAAAATGCTTATATCTCAAAAACCGTGCTAGATAGAGCAATTTCGACAAAATTTTTGACCCGCAGGATATCTCTGTGGAGTACTTTTCCCAATTTTCAAAAAAATTTTTATCTCGCCAAAAATGGCGGCCATTTTGAATTTTCGAAATTTTCGCAAAAATTGCAAAACACAAAAATGCTTATATCTCGAAAACCGTGCTAGATAGAGCGATTTCGACGAAATTTTTGACCCACAGGGTATCTCTGCAGAGTAGTTATCCCAATTTTGAAAAAATTTTTGTCTCGCCAAAAATGGCGGCCATTTTGAATTTTCGAATTTTTCGCAAAAATTGCAAAACATAAAAATGCTTATATCTCGAAAACCGTGCTAGATAGAGCGATTTCGACGAAATTTTTGACCCACAGGGTATACCTGCAGAGTAGCCATGCCAATTTTCAAAAAGATTTTGTCTCGCCAAAAATGGCGGCCATTTTGAATTTTCGAATTTTTCGCAAAAATTGCAAAACATAAAAATGCTTATATCTCAAAAACCCTGCTAGATAGAGCGATTTCGACAAAATTTTTGACCCGCAGGGTATCTCTGCAGGGTAGCCATGCCAATTTTCAAACAAAAAATTTCTCGCAAAAAATGGCGGCCATTTTGAATTTTCGAATTTTTCGCAAAATTGCAAAACACAAAAATGCTTATATCTCAAAAACCATGCTAGATAGAGCGATTTCGACGAAATTTTTGACCCACAGGGTATCTCTGCAGAGTAGCCATGCCAATTTTCAAAAAAATTTTGTCTTGCCAAAAATGGCGGCCATTTTGAATTTTCGAATTTTTGCGCAAAAATTGCAAAACACAAAAATGCTAATATTTCGAAAACCGTGCTACATAGAGCGATTTCGACGAAATTGTTTATCTTAGGGTATCTCTGCAGAGCAGCTATCCCAAAGAGCTTTCACTTGGTGAAGTTTCAGACCCATAGCTAATTGCTCACCTACTCAAAAAGAGTAAATGCGAATTACCTCTAAAAGTATTGCAGATGGCCAATTTTTCTCAAATAACTCATTCACCTACTTTTGGAAGAACTTTCACATGGTGAAGTTTCAGACCCATAGCCAATTACTCACCTACTCAAAATGAGTAAATGCGAATTATCTCTAAAAGTATTGCAGATAGCCAATTTTTCTCAAATAACTCATTCACCTACTTTTGGGAGAGCTTTCACATGGTGAAGTTTCAGACCCATAGCTAATTATTTACCTACTCAGAATGAGTAAATGCTAATTATCTGTAAAAGTATTGCGGATACCCAATTTTTATCAAATAACTCATTCATCTACTTTTGGGAGAGCTTTCACATGGTGAAGTTTCAGACCCATAGCTAATTACTCACCTACTCAAAATGAGTAAATGCGAATTATCTCTAAAAGTATTGCAGATAGCCAATTTTTCTCAAATAACTCATTCACCTACTTTTGGGAGAGCTTTCACTTGGTGAAGTTTCAGACCCATAGCTAATTACTCACCTACTCAAAATGAGTAAATGCGAATTATCTCTAAAAGTATTGCAGATAGCCAATTTTTCTCAAATTAATCTTTCACCTACTTTTGGGAGAGCTTTCACTTGGTAAAGTTTCAGACCCATAGCTAATTACTCGTCTACTCAAAATGAGTAAATGCGAATTATCTCTAAAAGTATTGCAGATAGCCAATTTTTCTCAAATAACTCATTCACCTACTTTTGGGAGAGCTTTCACCTGGTGAAGTTTCAGACCCATAGCTAATTACTCACCTACTCAAAATGAGTAAATGCGAATTATCTCTAAAAGTATTGCAGATAGCCAATTTTTCTCAAATAACTCATTCACCTACTTTTGGGAGAGCTTTCACTTGGTGAAGTTTCAGACCCATAGCTAATTACTCACCTACTCAAAATGAGTAAATGCGAATTATCTCTAAAAGTATTGCAGATAGCCAATTTTTGTCAAATTAATCATTCACCTACTTTTGGGAGAGCTTTCACTTGGTGAAGTTTCAGACCCATAGCTAATTACTCACCTTCTCAAAATGAGTAAATGCGAATTATCTCTAAAAGTATTGCAGATAGCCAATTTTTCTCAAATAACTCATTCACCTACTTTTGGGAGAGCTTTCACTCTGTGAAGTTTCAGACCCATAGCTAATTACTCACCTACTCAAAATGAGTAAATGCGAATTATCTCTAAAAGTATTGCAGATAGCCAATTTTTCTCAAATAACTCATTCACCTACTTTTGGGAGAGCTTTCACTTGGTGAAGTTTCAGACCCATAGCTAATTACTCACCTACTGAAAATGAGTAAATGCGAATTATCTCTAAAAGTATTGCAGATAGCCAATTTTTCTCAAATTAATCTTTCACCTACTTTTGGGAGAGCTTTCACTTGGTAAAGTTTCAGACCCATAGCTAATTACTCGTCTACTCAAAATGAGTAAATGCGAATTATCTCTAAAAGTATTGCAGATAGCCAATTTTTCTCAAATAACTCATTCACCTACTTTTGGGAGAGCTTTCACTTGGTGAAGTTTCAGACCCATAGCTAATTACTCACCTACTCAAAATGAGTAAATGCGAATTATCTCTAAAAGTATTGCAGATAGCCAATTTTTCTCAAATTAATCTTTCACCTACTTTTGGGAGAGCTTTCACTTGGTAAAGTTTCAGACCCATAGCTAATTACTCGTCTACTCAAAATGAGTAAATGCGAATTATCTCTAAAAGTATTGCAGATAGCCAATTTTTCTCAAATAACTCATTCACCTACTTTTGGGAGAGCTTTCACTTGGTGAAGTTTCAGACCCATAGCTAATTACTCGCCTACTCAAAATGAGTAAATGCGAATTATCTCTAAAAGTATTGCAGATAGCCAATTTTTCTCAAATAACTCATTCACCTACTTTTGGGAGAGCTTTCACTTGGTGAAGTTTCAGACCCATAGCTAATTACTCACCTACTCAAAATGAGTAAATGCGAATTATCTCTAAAAGTATTGCAGATAGCCAATTTTTGTCAAATTAATCATTCACCTACTTTTGGGAGAGCTTTCACTTGGTGAAGTTTCAGACCCATAGCTAATTACTCACCTTCTCAAAATGAGTAAATGCGAATTATCTCTAAAAGTATTGCAGATAGCCAATTTTTCTCAAATAACTCATTCACCTACTTTTGGGAGAGCTTTCACTCTGTGAAGTTTCAGACCCATAGCTAATTACTCACCTACTCAAAATGAGTAAATTCGAATTATCTCTAAAAGTATTGCAGATAGCCAATTTTTCTCAAATAACTCATTCACCTACTTTTGGGAGAGCTTTCACTTGGTGAAGTTTCAGACCCATAGCTAATTACTCACCTACTGAAAATGAGTAAATGTGAATTATCTCTAAAAGTATTGCAGATAGCCAATTTTTCTCAAATAACTCATTCACCTACTTTTGGGAGAGCTTTCACTTGAAGTTTCAGACCCATAGCTAATTACTCACCTACTCAAAATGAGTAAATGCGAATTATCTCTAAAAGTATTGCAGATAGCCGATTTTTCTCAAATAACTCATTCACCTACTTTTGGGAGAGCTTTCACTCTGTGAAGTTTCAGACCCATAGCTAATTACTCACCTACTCAAAATGAGTAAATGCGAATTATCTCTAAAAGTATTGCAGATAGCCAATTTTTCTCAAATTAATCATTCACCTACTTTTGGGAGAGCTTTCACTTGGTGAAGTTTCAGACCCATAGCTAATTACTCACCTACTCAAAATGAGTAAATGCGAATTATCTGTAAAAGTATTGCAGATAGCCAATTTTTCTCAAATAACTCATTCACCTACTTTTGGGAGAGCTTTCACTCTGTGAAGTTTCAGACCCATAGCTAATTACTCACCTACCCAAAATGAGTAAATGCGAATTATCTCTAAAAGTATTGCAGATAGCCAATTTTTCTCAAATTAATCTTTCACCTACTTTTGGGAGAGCTTTCACTTGGTGAAGTTTCAGACCCATAGCTAATTACTCGTCTACTCAAAATGAGTAAATGCGAATTATCTCTAAAAGTATTGCAGATAGCCAATTTTTCTCAAATAACTCATTCACCTACTTTTGGGAGAGCTTTCACTTGGTGAAGTTTCAGACCCATAGCTAATTACTCACCTACTGAAAATGAGTAAATGCGAATTATCTCTAAAAGTATTGCAGATAGCCAATTTTTCTCAAATTAATCTTTCACCTACTTTTGGGAGAGCTTTCACTTGGTAAAGTTTCAGACCCATAGCTAATTACTCGTCTACTCAAAATGAGTAAATGCGAATTATCTCTAAAAGTATTGCAGATAGCCAATTTTTCTCAAATAACTCATTCACCTACTTTTGGGAGAGCTTTCACTTGGTGAAGTTTCAGACCCATAGCTAATTACTCACCTACTCAAAATGAGTAAATGCGAATTATCTCTAAAAGTATTGCAGATAGCCAATTTTTCTCAAATTAATCTTTCACCTACTTTTGGGAGAGCTTTCACTTGGTAAAGTTTCAGACCCATAGCTAATTACTCGTCTACTCAAAATGAGTAAATGCGAATTATCTCTAAAAGTATTGCAGATAGCCAATTTTTCTCAAATAACTCATTCACCTACTTTTGGGAGAGCTTTCACTTGGTGAAGTTTCAGACCCATAGCTAATTACTCGCCTACTCAAAATGAGTAAATGCGAATTATCTCTAAAAGTATTGCAGATAGCCAATTTTTCTCAAATAACTCATTCACCTACTTTTGGGAGAGCTTTCACTTGGTGAAGTTTCAGACCCATAGCTAATTACTCACCTACTCAAAATGAGTAAATGCGAATTATCTCTAAAAGTATTGCAGATAGCCAATTTTTGTCAAATTAATCATTCACCTACTTTTGGGAGAGCTTTCACTTGGTGAAGTTTCAGACCCATAGCTAATTACTCACCTTCTCAAAATGAGTAAATGCGAATTATCTCTAAAAGTATTGCAGATAGCCAATTTTTCTCAAATAACTCATTCACCTACTTTTGGGAGAGCTTTCACTCTGTGAAGTTTCAGACCCATAGCTAATTACTCACCTACTCAAAATGAGTAAATGCGAATTATCTCTAAAAGTATTGCAGATAGCCAATTTTTCTCAAATAACTCATTCACCTACTTTTGGGAGAGCTTTCACTCTGTGAAGTTTCAGACCCATAGCTAATTACTCACCTACTCAAAATGAGTAAATGCGAATTATCTCTAAAAATATTGCAGATAGCCAATTTTTCTCAAATAACTCATTCACCTACTTTTGGGAGAGCTTTCACTTGGTGAAGTTTCAGACCCATAGCTAATTACTCACCTACTCAAAATGAGTAAATGTGAATTATCTCTAAAAGTATTGCAGATAGCCAATTTTTCTCAAATAACTCATTCACCTACTTTTGGGAGAGCTTTCACTTGGTGAAGTTTCAGACCCATAGCTAATTACTCACCTACTCAAAATGAGTAAATGCGAATTATCTCTAAAAGTATTGCAGATAGCCAATTTTTATCAAATAACTAATTCACCTACTTTTGGGAGAGCTTTCACTCTGTGAAGTTTCAGACCCATAGCTAATTACTCACCTACTCAAAATGAGTAAATGCGAATTATCTCTAAAAGTATTGCAGATAGCCAATTTTTCTCAAATAACTCATTCACCTACTTTTGGGAGAGCTTTCACTTGGTGAAGTTTCAGACCCATAGCTAATTACTCACCTGCTCAAAATGAGTAAATGCGAATTATCTGTAAAAGTATTGCAGATAGCCAATTTTTCTCAAATAACTCATTCACCTACTTTTGGGAGAGCTTTCACTTGGTGAAGTTTCAGACCCATAGCTAATTACTCACCTACTCAAAATGAGTAAATGCGAATTATCTCTAAAAGTATTGCAGATAGCCAATTTTTCTCAAATTAATCTTTCACCTACTTTTGGGAGAGCTTTCACTTGGTGAAGTTTCAGACCCATAGCTAATTACTCGTCTACTCAAAATGAGTAAATGCGAATTATCTCTAAAAGTATTGCAGATAGCCAATTTTTCTCAAATAACTCATTCACCTACTTTTGGGAGAGCTTTCACTTGGTGAAGTTTCAGACCCATAGCTAATTACTCACCTACTCAAAATGAGTAAATGCGAATTATCTCTAAAAGTATTGCAGATAGCCAATTTTTCTCAAATAACTCATTCACCTACTTTTGGCAGAGCTTTCACTTGGTGAAGTTTCAGACCCATAGCTAATTATTCACCTACTCAAAATGAGTAAATGTGAATTATCTCTAAAAGTATTGCAGATAGCCAATTTTTCTCAAATAACTCATTCATCTACTTTTGGCAGAGCTTTCACTTGGTGAAGTTTCAGACCCATAGCTATTTATTCACCTACTCAAAATGAGTAAATGCTAATTATCTGTAAAAGTATTGCGGATACCCAATTTTTATCAAATACTCATTCATCTACTTGTGGGACAGCTTTCACATGGTGAAGTTTCAGACCCATAGCTAATTACTCACCTACTCAAAATGAGTAAATGCGAATTATCTCTAAAAGTATTGCAGATAGCCAATTTTTCTCAAATAACTCATTCACCTACTTTTGGGAGAGCTTTCACTTGGTGAAGTTTCAGACCCATAGATAATTATTCACCTACTCAAAATGAGTAAATGTGAATTATCTCTTAATAGTATTGCAGATAGCCAATTTTTCTCAAATAACTCATTCACCTACTTTTGGAAGACCTTTCACACACGAAAATGAAAAATTGTGAATATCTCGGAAAAGCTATTTCTTCTGCTTTAATGCTCGGCGGGAGATACACACCACGGCAGTGGTCTTGACAAAAATTTTTGTCTCCCCAAAAATGGTGGCCATTTTGAATTTTCAAAGTTTTTGCAAAACACAAAAATGCTTATATCTCGAAAACCGTGCTATATGGAGCGAACTCAACAAAATTTTGGACCTGCTGGATATCTCTGCAGAGTAGCCATGCCAATTTTCAAAATATTTTTGTCTCGCCAAATATAGCGGACATTTTGAATTTTTGAATTTTTTGCAAAACACAAAAATGCTTATATCTTGAAAACCGTGCTAGATAGAGCAGACTGCGCTGACTTTGGTTGCCACAACAGTATAAGGCTAGAAATGAAGCATTTTCTTAATACTTTAGCACTCACCTTTATATCCTTTTCGGGACGCTTTGTTTTTGCTATGCAAAAACATTATCTTTTTTTTTTGCGAGCGATCCTCTAGTTTTGCTTGTGTTTTTCACTTCCAACTTTCCACAATAAATTCTCGCTTCCTGTAAATATATAGAAAACAAAACGGTTGTGACAAATGTATCAATTTAATGAATAAAAACAGCATAAAATGGGTTAAAAGCACATAAATCTTTACTTATACGCAGAAACATGGGATTTATGTTGAATAATAGATTATTTATAAGTATCGGTACACGATCGGTTACCGTAATGATTAATCGACTGCACATCTAATTCTTCTACCACAAAAATGTTTTCTGTGTCCAAAAAAGAAAACTCATAGAATTTTGATATTGACAAAGTATTTATGGCTTTGGTGCAAGAGTTGAATCCTATTCATTTAATGGGGGATCAGTATCAAGGGAAAGAAGCTAATTTATCCATCCAGTGGCATTGCAGGTATCAGAGCTCTCCTTAAACAATACTACAATAACAATAAGAGATTCTCCATTGAGAACTTTCAAAATTGGTGTGACACATTGTGCCCTTGACCAAAGAGGAGATCACATAAAGCAATTGTTTGGATTATGTAAGTGTTTCTATTAAATAAAATCCCAATTACAATAAAACTGACTAAATTTAGTGTGCTCCTGGTTTGCAAATATCTGAAAAAAATGAGAGAAGTTTGTTAACGGAACACGATGAAAAGAAAACAGCGAGAGCCTGAGAATACAGAAACCCTTGCCTGTGGTTGTGCAGAAAGAAAAAAACATGTTGAGGATTTTTGATGCAGATAAACTTTGAGGAGGACCCAAGGCCACAAATAGACCCCCGAGTGTGAACACATCACCCCATTCTGGTGTGTAGTGTTTGAGTTATGTGTGTAGATATTGCTGAAAAATCACAAACTCTTCTTGTTTGAGAGATCTGATTGAACTGGAGGAGAACCAATCCATGGGTGGACTCCACCTTGTGTGATGATATGTTCCTGATCTGTTGTACAGTTCTTTAGTTATGCAGGTGGAAACAAATGGATTTCTTTTAAAAGCTCTACCACTTACCCTTTGTACACTTACAGCTTTACACACATTTGTATGCAAACAAGAAATTGTTACAAACCTCTTATTTTCAGAGGTAACCATTCAAAAATAACACCAAATAGACCTTCCTTTACTCCCACGTCTCCTCAGTGCTTCTCTGATGGTTTGTTTTTGGATCTTGCCTACTTATAGTTTTAAATGGGTTTGTTCAGACCATTTCTCTTTCATCTTTTATCTCTCATCTTTTCCTATGTACAAAGCAGAAATTCCCAGTGTCCCTGCCCTCCCCCCTCCACCACATGCTCTCTTTCATGGCCCAATTTCCAATTTGTCAGTTTCCTGCTATCAAATAGAGTCTGTGGAGTCGGCTTTAATTGGGTTACAGAGGAAACAATTAGCATCATGTTTTCATGGAGCCGACACATTTGTCATGTAATGTCTGCAGATCACAGGGACGGTATCGTGTCTTGGGTCACACGGGGCAGAATTAACCGGCACTAAGTAGGTCAGGAGTGCAGTAGTTGCGTGTCAGTCAGTTTGTGATAGGGGATAATCTGACTGTGGTTTTTGTGTAAGTTTTCTTGTTATTTATTTCACATCACAGCAGACATGTGGTGGGTAAACTACCCAAGTGATATTATTGTAGTAAATATTATCACCACTAAAAAAAGACAAAAAAAAAAACATCTTGACTGATAGAATTTAGTACTATACTTCAAAAGGGTTATTTATATTTATATAATCTAATTTCTATGAATAATTTGTAAAATGAGCCAAAATTTACCTGAAATATGCCCAAAAAAACCGTCTGCGCAAGATATACATCCTAAGGGCCACTGGTCAATATAAAAGTACCTTTTAACTAGTGCTGGTATTGTTTATCGATATTGAAATATTTATCGATCCATGCTAAATATACTGACATCGATAATTTAGGGTACAATATCAATATCGGAACATACTACTAAATAGACGCAATTAAGCTGTTTTCCATGTAAATAAAATATAAAATTTGAGAAATATATTGGTTTTCCTATCATTTTTGTCAAATTTCACTTACCGCTAAACCGGAAATGCCATATTTGTTTACGTTTTGGGAAACTTCTAAACTCGTGAAAGCGTTTGGAAGTTCTTTCTCGGAAAACACCCATGACCCGATATTTCAATATCGATCGATACAGAAGTAAAAATATGGTTTGATATCGATATACATATTATTATTCGATACCAACACTACTTTTAACCCTAGTTTACTCCCTCATTTCTGTATAGACTTTAATGCACACAAGCATGAGGAGAGGCTGTCTGACAATGTCTAGCAGATAATGCACGTCTGCGCAAGATATACATCCTAAGGGTCACTGGTCAATATAATAGTAACTTAAACCCTAGTTTACTCCCTCATTTCTGTATAGAGGCTCTGACAATGTCTAGCAGATAATGTCTAGAACATATTTGTAGTTTGCATGGGTATTCAAATATTTATGAAAAATTAAAACATATTTTTGCATTGTGTCCAGGACAAGCTGGCACGTAACTGTCCATAGTAGGGGACGCTGGGTAATAAAAAGATATTTTTATCTGGTCTTTACTTTCTTATTGTGAGGTTAGTTACATCACATGGTAGATAATAAATAGATGTACAATGACATGTTTAGTTAATACAGAATTCATTTTAGTAGGGGATATTTGACTTAGGACCAAAAAAAATGAAAATAAAAATCTGGATATCCATATTATAATGGTACCTGTGCTGTAGTGTGTACCTACTGGCAGTACCAGTAGAGCAAATAAGTTGGTTGGTGTAGAATAGAATAGAAACATTTTTATAGCGCAAAATTGACACAACATCCTCTCTTTTGCATGAGGGAATTTTGCAATTTTTGCATGAGGGACTCCCTGGCCTGTCTGTCGCCAATGAATGTATAAACAAAGTTATGAATAATAATAATAATAATACTAATCAGGAAGTATATGTAAAATGCCAAATTAACATTGACAGCCTCTGAGGTGCCAAACTCCAAAATGGTATAGTTACTGTGATTTTCAGAAAGAGTGTGTTGCCGTGTTAGCATGCAATAGGGGAGGAAAGCTGTGGACGAGCATTGACTAGTTGGAATATGAACGTCTTCAACTGTTGTCTTAAATAAAAAGAAATCTCAAATATCTATGAAAATATTAAGCATCAAGTTGCATTCAGACTATTTACAATACAGAATTTTAACATTTCACTAGTTTGTGTTCAGTTTCTAAACATGGTGGATACATTTGGTGAATTTGTTATTAATAATTCAGTAGCTTATACAGAATCGTACTCTAGTGTCTCCTTTACATCGCTTTGCATATTTTAAAAAGTTATGGTCGTCTTTTCCACATGACATTCCGTTTCTGTGGAATAATCAAACTAAGAACGGTAGAATTTATTACTAGGGCCAACCCTTAAAAGTAAAGTAAGAAGAGATCAAAAACGACTTTCAAAATGTTCTTCTCCATCTTTATTGTATCCACTGGAGGCATCCGGTGGATACTTTGGTTTAGAGGTTCGCTATGTCGCCGCCGCCACGTGTAGAGAGATTTTCGCCGTTAACGCTCTCAGAAGAAAAGTACACCAGCTAGGTTCACCAAATTTGCAGGATGTCTTCATCGGGGGGTAAGCTTCTCTAGGACTGAAATTAGCCTCATTCTGAAAAACAAGATGGCCACTGCGGGCATTTCTTCGAAAATTTTCTACATTTTTCTACCGGCTGTTTCTCATAGGTAGAAGATTGAATCTCTTCATAGCTGATATGTATGACAGATATATATGTCCTCTACAACCTTGCACACATTTCACCTGGAAGCTCTTAATTCAAGGTCATCCACGGAGTGCCGAAGTAACCCACATAGAGAACTTTAAAAATTCCTATATCTCCCTTATTATTGGTCCTAGAGGTTTGCAATGTGAAACCAACCTTAACTTAAAATTGCTTGTATCTCCTAAACCGTGCGAGATAGAGCGATTTCGGTGAAATTTTTGGCCCACAGGGTATATATGTAAAATACTCTGCTTAATTTTTAAAAATTTTTCCTCTTTCCAAAAATGGCAGCCATTTTGAATTTTCGAATTTTTGACAAAAATGGTAAAACTTAAAATTGCTTGTATCTCCTAAACCATTTTAAATTTTCCAATTTTTTTTTCGTTATAATTTCAGATCGACAGGGTATCTAGGCAAGATCTTCTTTCTATTATAAGCAGCCATCACCATCTTTTTTTGGGATGCTTTGTTTTTGCCATGCAAAACAATCGCTTTGCTTCGCTACTGATCCTCTAGTTGATCCTACAGGTTTGGAATGATAAACCAAACTATAGGAAATCATGGACTGGGAATCTTTTGGTGTGGTCAGATTTGACCTTGGGCCTCTCGTTCAAGGTCAAATGAGGATAGCCAAACTTAAAAGTGCTTATAACTCACTTATTATTGGTTCTAGAGGTTTGGGATGGTAAAACAACCTATGGGAAATCATGGACTAGGAATCTTCTGGTGTGGTCGGATTTGACCTTGGGCCTCTCCTTTAAGGTCAAACGAGGATAGCCAAACTTAAAAGTGCTTATATCTTGCTTATTATTGGTCGTAGAGGTTTGGGATGGTAAACCAACCTATAGGAAATCATGGCCTGGAAATCTTGTGGTTTGGTTGGATTTGACCTGGGGCCCCTCCTTCAAGGTCAAAGGAGGATAGCCAAACTTAAAAGTGCTTATAACTTGCTTATTATTGGTCCTAGAGGTTTGAGATGGTAAACCAACTTATAGGAAATCATGGCCTGGGAATCTTGTGGTGTTGTCAGATTTGACCTTGGGCCCCTCCTTCAAGGTCAAACGAGGATAGCCAAACTTAATAGTGCTTATAACTCACTTATTATTTGTCCTAGAGGTTTGGGATGGTAAACCATCCTATAGGAAATCATGAGCTGGGAATCTTCTGGTGTGGTCGGATTTGACCTTGGGCCCCTCCTTTAAGGTCAAATGAGGATAGCCAAACTTAAAGTGCTTATATCTTGCTTATTATTGGTTCTACAGGTTTGGGATGGTAAACCAACCTATAGCAAATCATGGGCTGGGAATCTTCTGGTGTGGTCAGATTTGATCTTGGGCCTCTCATTCAAGGTCAAACGAGGATAGCCAAACTTAAAAGTGCTTATAACTTACTTATTATTGGTCCTAGAGGTTAGAAGTAAACCAACCTACAGGATATCATGGGCTGGGAATTTTGTGGTGTGGTCAGATTTGACCTTGGACCCCCTCCTGCAAGGTCAAACAAGGATTGCTGTTTCTCATAGGTAGAAAGTTGAATCTCTTCATAGGTGATATGTATAACAGATATATATGTCCTCTACAACCTAGCACACATTTGACCTTCAAGTTCTTAATTCAAGGTTATCCACGGAGTGCCAAAGTAACACACATAGCGGACTTTAAAAGTGCCTATATCTCCCTTATTATTGGTCCTAGAGGTTTGCAATGTGAAACCAACCTATAGGAAATCATGTACTGCGAATCTTCTGGTGTGGTCGGATTTGACCTTGGGCCTCTCCTTTAAGGTCAAACGAGGATAGCCAAACTTAAAACTGCTTATAACTCGCTTATTATTGGTCCTAGAGGTTTGGGATGGTAAATAGCAAATCATGGACTGGGAATCTTTTTTGTGGTCAGATTTGACCTTGGGCCCCTCATTCAAGGTCAAACGAGGATAGCCAAACTTAAAAGTGCTTATAAATCGCTTATTATTGGTCCTACAGGTTTGGGATGGTAAACCAACCTATAGGAAATCATTGGCTGGGAATCTTCTGGTGTCTTCAGATTTGACCCCGGACCCCTCCTTCAAGGTCAAACAAGGATAGCCAAAGTTAAAAATGTTTATAACTTGTTTATTATTGGTCCTAGAGGTTTGGGATGGTACACCAACCTATAGGAAATCATGGGCAGGGAATCTTTTGGTGTGGTCGGATTTGACCTTGGGCCCCTCCTTTAAGGTCAAACGAGGATAGCCAAACTTAAACGTGCTTATAACTCGCTTATTATTGGTCGTAGAGGTTTGGGATGGTAAGCCAACCTATAGAAAATCATGGGCTGGGAATCTTTTTTGTGGTCAGATTTGATCTTGGGCCCCTCGTTCAAGGTCAAACGAGGATAGCCAAAGTTAAAAGTGCTTATAACTCGCTTACTATTGGTCCTAGAGGTTGGGATGCTAAACCAACTTATGGGAAATCATGGGCTTGGAATCTTTTGGTGTCTTCAGATTTGACCCCGGACCCCTCCTTCAAGGTCAAACGAGGATAGCCAAAGTTAAAAGTGTTTATAACTTGTTTATTATTGGTCCTAGAGGTTTGGGGTGGTAAACCAACGTATAGGAAATCATGGGCAGGGAATCTTTTGGTGTGGTCGGATTTGACCTTGGGCCCCTCCTTCAAGGTCAAACGAGGATAGCCAAACTTAAAAGTGCTTATAACACGCTTATTATTGGTCCTAGAGGTTTGAGATGATAAACCAACATATAGGAAATCATGGGCTGGGAATCTTGTGGTGTGGACGGATTTGACCTTGGGCCCCTCCTTCAAGGTCAAACGAGGACAGCCAAACTTAAAAGTGCTTATAACTCAGTTATTATTGGTCCTAGAGGTTTGGGATGATAAACCAACCTATAGGAAATCATGGGCAGGGAATCTTTTGGTGTGGTCAGATTTGACCTTGGGCCTCTCCTTCAAGGTCAAACTAGGATAGGCAAACTTAAAAGTGCTTATAACTCACTTATAAATGGTCCAAGAGGTTTGCAATGTGAAACCAACCTGTAGGAAATCATGGGCTGTGAATCTTTTGATGCTGTTGGATTTGACCTTGGGCACCCGTTCAAGGTCAAATGAGGATAGCCAAAGTTAAAAGTGCTTATGATGCGCTTATTATTGGTCCTAGGGGTTTGTAATGTGAAACCAACTTAAAGGAAATCATGCGCTGGGAATCTTTTGATGTGGTCAGATTTGACCTTGGGCCCCTCCTTCAAGGTCAAACGAGGATAACCAAACCAAAAAGTACTTATAACTCGCTTATTATTGGCCGTAGAGGTTTGCAATGTGAAACCAACCTATAGGAAATCTTGGGCTAGGAATCTTATGATGTTAGATTTGACCTTGGACCCCTCCTTCAAGGTCAAACAATGGTTCACTGGCTTTGGTGAGTTGTCTTTCCGGTGGATACAAATTTGCATCGGTTCTCCAATGTGTAGGTCAATTTTTATTTTTTAAACCGACAAAGTTACACTAACTTTAAAACAGAAACTACATATTCTGATATTCATCAAATACCATACCCAAGTATTCATATATTCATTTGCCAATTGTTTCACTCTTAAGAAGGTATACAGCCTTAGTTTAGACATTCCAAAGTTAAGGAAAAGCCTGTTTTTGACAGGATATATTGAATGCAATTGTGAGTTCCACATTTCTTGCTGTAGACATGCCATTGGCTGGGACTCACCAGTTTGTGTGTGCTGGATACTGTCAACTTTTCAATGCCCACAGTTGCTAAGAGTCATGCATTAAGAGTCCATTAGGAGAGCAAAATTAGGAAAACATTTTGCACAATATTCTTTAACATTTAACTCAAGGGAGTCAAATAAGATAGGCACTGACTACAGTCACATTGCACAGGGTCATAAAGTTGATCATAATTTCCATGCCAATATATTTCACACAAGCAGCAACACTCTCTCCAAATGTTAACTGTCTGTTCATCAAAAGCCAAACACTAGTGACACAAGTCTCACAGATTGCACTAGTTTATGTTAATGAGATGTTAATAGAATGTTGAAAACTTTGGAAGTGATCTTGAGCGCTATTGGGATTAATCTTCAGTGATAAAACCGAAAACATAATAAATGAACCTCAGTCTGTGTTTTTAGACTTTAATTTTTAACTTCATGCACATGTAATCATGATGTTACTCTTACAATCATTCACATGCTGTCAAAATAGATCACCTTTCAAAATCCCACTGATCTCCAAGGGAACGGAAAACATCTCACCACTGAAATTTTAATGTCGGAAAAACCAAGAGATGTCATTTTTAAACAGTAATCCCTAACCAACACAGTTCTAGCCATACATAAAAGCGCAGTCATTTGTCACCCACTTCTGGGACCACTTCATTTAAAATCTCATCAATTCATGTCATTCCTTGTGCGTGTGTTATATCTTTCAAAGCTCACACATGGGAGAATGGTTTATGAAATGTAAGAGTGATGATGCTCCTGTTTTGGAATAGGGGGAAGATCTCTAGATTCTTGAGTCAATGTGACATGACAAAACATCTGATATAAGCGTTATAAAAAGTGTTGATTTGTCACCAATGGAATCCAGAATAGTAAGTTACAGAATCCTTGTTATCTGGGCTTATATTGTCTGAATATCATGATTTTAAGAATGCTGGTGTACTTGCTCAAAGGTTCTGCAGATGGGAGGTCTGAGTCCTTTATTTAAAGGCAATTTAAAGGGAAAATTATCCTTTTGGTTCAACAATCCTGTAAACTTTCACTTTTGGCATGTATAGATGTGTTGTCTATGAGGATAACCAAACACTGGCTATGGACTCAGGTGCTAGAAAATTTCACACGGAGACTCAACTTAAAATTTAGCTGAGGCAAGCCTTGTTCACAGTAGTTTGAATATAAAACACATAGGATACAACTTTTTGTAATTTTTTGGCTGTTTGCATGTAATCAACCCAGTCCTGTCAAATTGATGTGACTGACTATTTGTTCATCAACATTTTGGTTCCAGACTCAAAGACGGTTATGCCGATCTCTTTGATATTTGGCAGTGTGGTAGAACACCACCTGGCTAGGCTGCCTATAAGATTTTTGCCAGTTGGTACATCTGTCTGTCCATCAACATTTTGGTTTCAAGACTCTAACTTTGAAGATGCTTTCACCAATTGATTTTAAATTTGACCGGGTGTACACCACCTGGGCTAGGTTGCTTTTGAAATTGGTGCCATTAAAAAAAAAGAAACAACCCTATGGCTGCCAAGTCATATATTTTATTTTTCCGTACTCTAACTCAAAGGGTGTGCGGAAAAAAGGGGCCCAGGAAAAAAGGGACCTAGAAAAAAGGGGCCCAAGAAAAAAGGGGCCCAGGAAAAAAGGGGCCCAGGGAAATAGGGGCCCACAGTTTTTGGAAAATGGAAAAAAATGGGCCCACTTTTTTCATTTTTGATAAAAGAACATTAGTGATATCAACCAACTTTTATTTAGTTTTATATGACAAACAACTTTGATTAAGATACAAGAACGTACAATATTAAACATACAGTACAATAAGCACATAATAAGAACAAACATGTAACATTTAAGTAAATACAAAATTCACTCTGGATTGCATTTTAAAATTGAAGACCCTTTTAAGTAGCCCCCATCAAACAATGTAGGCAATTCTATGCATCTACTCTGGATTGCATTTTAAAGTTGAAGGCCCTTTTATATAGCCCCCATCAAACAATCTAAGCAATTCAATGCATCTGCTCATGTACTTCAGTGCATGCAATTACAAATTTAAAGCCTTTAAAGTAGTTTAAAAGATAATAAACTTTGAAAAACAATGTTAAATGTTTGTTGCATGAAGGAAATTTCTAGTCATATTACATAATATTAATAAATCTTTAGGCATAATCATAAACAAAAATGAGAAAAAAAATACTGGGCCCCTTTTTTCTTGGGCCCCTTTTTTTCTAGGTCCCTTTTTTCCTGGATTCAACTCAAAGACACTTCCGCCAATCCATTTCAAATTAGACACAATGGTAGGACAGCACTCAGGCGAGGTTGCTTTTGAAATTGGTACCATGTTGAGAAAGAGCATGGCTGCCATCTTGAAAAAATGTTTACAGACTCTATCTCAAATACCCTTCTGCTGTTTATTTAGAGAGCTTTGGTATATGGTACTATCAAAAGACAGAGATGTGCAATAAATAGTTAATACTGCCCATGTCTAAATACTGGTATATACTTTGTCCATCTATACCACAGCACCACCGGACAAGATTTCAAAGAAGTAATAAACTGAAAATTTGTTGCTGGATCCTATCCCAGATAGCGATTACACAATGTGCCTTTTTGGGATCTATGACTCCACTTTTCTTGTTCAGGCTTGTATTATTAATAAAGCATCCCTTGAAAAGGGTCGCTTATTGGTTTGGCCACCTGTTTTCAGACAGCCACCGCCGCAGTTGAACATCTCCCTTAACATTAGGCCTATTGAAATGATTAATGTCAGGTAAATATCTATAGGTGTGGGATGAAGACTAATCAGACCACGTGATATGGCTTTTTGTATCCCTCCTGCCTTTTAAGGTCAATTCTATAACCCTAAAAGGGTTAGATTTTCGCTTTAATTTTTCATCACTTTTGCTATCGCCACCGTAATTAATTGGACTCTAGTTTCAGTTATAGCTTATAGCCTAATCTATCCTGAGGATATTTTGTAATGTCCCCCATATCTCCCTCCCCCCCCCTCCCACCCCCCATCATCTCCATGAACAGGAAATTCAGGCTTAACCAGATTTTCAGTTGAGCAGTCTGTGTAAACATTGACTGTCAGATAAAGCCACAGAGATGGTGAGAATCCTCAAGTGTATTTGTGAAGCGATTAGTATTTGTTTCCCCACCAACGATTCCCACTGATTACCGCATATACACCAATTTTTTTTTCTTATATTTTTTATTTTCTTTTTGATATATTTATATATGTACAGAGATAGAAAAAATAAACTTGTAATGGTGCAAAAGGAAATTTTGACAACATTTTGATACATGTTATCAATACATTTTAAATGCTGCTGAAATTAATACAACTATGTGAGTTAAACTGATATGTGAAACAACACACAATACTGTGACATGGTACCATATACACCAATTTTAATCACAGCTTTTGTTTTACCCTGAACATCAGCTGTGGCAAATGGCTTATATTTTGTTGTTCTGTTTTCTGAAATATTGAGTCATTGTCCTTTTCATTTATTGTATACTTTGGTTTAGCGTCCGCTACGCCGCCGCCGCCGCAGCGCGTAGAGAGATTTTCGGCGTTAACGCTCTAAGAGGAAAACAACAGCAGCTAGGTTCACCAAATTTGCAGGATATCTTCATTGGGGGGTAAGCTTCTCTGGGAAGGAAAATAGCCTCATTCTGAAAAACAAGATGGCCGCCACGGGCATTTCTTTGAAAATAATCTACATTTTTCTACTGGCTGTTCCTCATAGGTAGAAGGTTGAATCTCTTCATAGGTGATATGTATGACACATATACATGTCCTCTACAACCTTGCACACATTTGACCTTGAAGCTCCTAATTCAAGGTCATCCATGGAGTGCCGAAGTAACCCACATAGCGGACTTTAAAAGTGTCTATATCTCCCTTATTATTGGTTCTAGAGGTTTGCAATGTGAAGCCAACCTATAGGAAATCATGTGCTGCGAATCTTCTGATGTGGTCATATTTAAGCGTCCCACAAGGGACGCTTGTTTGTGTATGGGAGAGCTTCCGGCTCCGCATTTTGTTTTCCTTATAACTCTGTAACCGTTAGGCGGATTCTTTTCAAATTTGGCAGGTTTAGGCAGTAGCCTTGGGGAATTTTTTTGAATATGCTGCAGTGACATTTCAACCAATCAGAGAGGTCACATGACCAAAAATGTCTTTTTTCGATGGGGAAGCTTGTCCGGATGATAACTTGAAAGGAATTTTATCAATTCACCTGAAACTTGGCAAATACATTCATTCTATTAAAATCTGGAAATCATTAGATTTTGGCATTGATTGGTCAAGAAATGGCCGAGTAATTAATGATTAATTAATCATTACGAATTTTCCAAATAAGGAAAACACAAAAATGTTTATATCTCGAAAACCGTGCTAGATAGAGCGATTTCGACGAAATTTTTGACCCACAGGGTATCTCTGCGGAGTAGTTTTCCCAATTTTCAAAAAAATTTTGTCTCGCCCAAAATGGCGGCCATTTTGAATTTTCGAAATTTTCGCAAAAATTGCAAAACACAAAAATGCTTATATCTCAAAAACCGTGCTAGATAGAGCAATTTCGACAAAATTTTTGACCCGCAGGATATCTCTGCGGAGTACTTTTCCCAATTTTCAAAAAATTTTTGTCTCGCCAAAAATGGTGGCCATTTTGAATTTTCGAAATTTTCGCCAAAATTGCAAAACACAAAAATGCTTATATCTCAAAAACCGTGCTAGATAGAGCAATTTCGACAAAATTTTTGACCCGCAGGATATCTCTGAGGAGTACTTTTCCCAATTTTCAATAAATTTTTGTCTCGCCAAAAATGGCGGCCATTTTGAATTTTCGAAATTTTCGCAAAAATTGCAAAACACAAAAATGCTTATATCTCGAAAACCCTGCTAGATAGAGCGATTTCGACGAAATTTTTGACCCACAGGGTATATCTGCAGAGTAGCCATGCAAATTTTCAAAAAAATTTTGTCTCACCAAAAATGGCGGCCATTTTGAATTTTCGAATTTTTCGCAAAAATTGCAAAACATAAAAATGCTTATATCTCAAAAACCCTGCTAGATAGAGCGATTTCGACGAAATTTTTGACCCACAGGGTATCTCTGCAGAGTAGCCATGCCAATTTTCAAACAAAAAATTTCTCGCAAAAAATGGCGGCCATTTTGAATTTTCGAATTTTTCGCAAAATTGCAAAACACAAAAATGTTTATATCTCGAAAACCGTGCTAGATAGAGCGATTTCGACGAAATTTTTGACCCACTGGGTATCTCTGCGGAGTAGTTTTCCCAATTTTCAAAAAAATTTTGTCTCGCCCAAAATGGCGGCCATTTTGAATTTTCGAAATTTTCGCAAAAATTGCAAAACACAAAAATGCTTATATCTCAAAAACCGTGCTAGATAGAGCAATTTCGACAAAATTTTTGACCCACAGGATATCTCTGCGGAGTACTTTTCCCAATTTTGAAAAAATTTTTGTCTCGCCAAAAATGGCGGCCATTTTGAATTTTCGAAATTTTCGCAAAAATTGCAAAACACAAAAATACTTATATCTCAAAAACCGTGCTAGATAGAGCAATTTCGACAAAATTTTTGACCCGCAGGATATCTCTGAGGAGTACTTTTCCCAATTTTCAATAAATTTTTGTCTCGCCAAAAATGGCGGCCATTTTGAATTTTCGAAATTTTCGCAAAAATTGCAAAACACAAAAATGCTTATATCTCGAAAACCGTGCTAGATAGAGCAATTTCGACGAAATTTTTGACCCACAGGGTATCTCTGCAGAGTAGTTATCCCAATTTTGAAAAAATTTTTATCTCGCCAAAAATGGCGGCCATTTTGAATTTTCGAATTTTTCGCAAAAATTGCAAAACATAAAAATGCTTATATCTCGAAAACCCTGCTAGATAGAGCGATTTCGAAGAAATTTTTGACCCACACGGTATATCTGCAGAGTAGCCATGCCAATTTTCAAAAAAATTTTGTCTCACCAAAAATGGCGGCCATTTTGAATTTTTGAATTTTTCGCAAAAATTGCAAAACATAAAAATGCTTATATCTCAAAAACCCTGCTAGATAGAGCAATTTCGACGAAATTTTTGACCCACTGGGTATCTCTGCAGAGTAGCCATGCCAATTTTCAAACAAAAAATTTCTCGCAAAAAATGGCGGCCATTTTGAATTTTCGAATTTTTCGCAAAATTGCAAAACACAAAAATGCTTATATCTCGAAAACCGTGCTAGATAGAGCGATTTCGACGAAATTTTTGACCCACTGGGTATCTCTGCAGAGTAGCCATGCCAATTTTCAAAAAAAATTTTGTCTTGCCAAAAATGGCGGCCATTTTGAATTTTCGAATTTTTGCCCAAAAATTGCAAAACACAAAAATGCTAATATTTCGAAAACCATGCTACATAGAGCGATTTCGACGAAATTTTTTATCTTCAGGGTATCTCTGCAGAGCAGCTATCCCAAAGAGCTTTCACTTGGTGAAGTTTCAGACCCATAGCTATTCAAAATGAGTAAATGTGAATTATCTCTAAAAGTATTACAGATAGCCAATTTTTCTCAAATAACTCATTCACCTACTTTTGGGAGAACTTTCACTCTGTGAAGTTTCAGACCCATAGCTATTTATTCACCTACTCAAAATGAGTAAATGCTAATTATCTGTAAAAGTATTGTGAATGCCCAATTTTTATCAAATACTCATTCATCTACTTGTGGGAGAGCTTTCACATGGTGAAGTTTCAGACCCAGAGCTAATTACTCACCTACTCGAAATGAGTAAATGCGAATTATCTCTAAAAGTATTGCAGATAGCCAATTTTTCTCAAATAACTCATTCACCTACTTTTGGGAGAGCTTTCACTTGGTGAAGTTTCAGACCCATAGATAATTATTCACCTACTCAAAATCTGTAAATGTGAATTATCTCTTAATAGTATTGCAGATAGCCAATTTTTCTGAAATAACTCATTCACCTACTTTTGGAAGACCTTTCACACACGAAAATGAAAAATTGTGAATATCTCGGAAAAGCTATTTCTTCTGCTTTAATGCTCGGCGGGAGATACACACCAAGGCAGTGGTCTTGACAAAAATTTTTGTCTCCCCAAAAATGGTGGCCATTTTGAATTTTCAAAGTTTTTGCAAAACACAAAAATGCTTATATCTCGAAAACCGTGCTATATGGAGTGAACTCAACAAAATTTTGGACCTGCTGGGTATCTCTGCAGAGTAGCCATGCCAATTTTCAAAATATTTTTGTCTCGCCAAATATAGCGGACATTTTTAATTTTTTTATTTTTTGCAAAACACAAAAATGCTTATATCTTGAAAACCGTGCTAGATAGAGCAGACTGCGCTGACTTTGGTTGCCACAACAGTATAAAGCTAGAAACGAAGCATTTTCTTAATACTTTAGCACTCACCTTTATATCCTTTTCGGGACGCTTTGTTTTTGCTATGCAAAAACATTATCTTTTTTTTTGCGAGCGATCCTCTAGTTGACCTTGGACCCCTCCTTCAAGGTCAAACGAGGATAGCAGAACTTAAAAGTGCTTATAACTCGCTTATTATTGGTCCTAGAGGTTTGGGATGGTAAACCAGCATATAGGAAATCATTGGCTGGGAATCTTCTGGTGTGGTCGGATTTGACCTTGGGCCCCTCCTTCAAGGTCAAACGAGGATAGCCAAAGGTAAAAGTGCCTATAACTCTCTTATTATTGGTCCTAGAGGTTTGGGATGGTAAACCGACCTATAGGAAATCATGGGCTGGGAATCTTCTGGTGTGGTCGGATTTGACCTTGGGCCCCTCCTTCAAGGTCAAATGAGGACAGCCAAACTTAAAAGTGCTTATAACTCGCTTATTATCGGTCCTAGATGTTTGGGATGGTAAACCAACATATAGGAAATCATGCACTGGGAATCTTCTGGTGTGGTCGGATTTGACCTTGGGATCCTCCTTCAAGGTGAAATGAGGATAGCCAAACTTAAAAGTGCTTATAACTCGCTTATTATTGGTCCTAGATGTTTGGGATGGTAAACCAACATATAGGAAATCATGCACTGGGAATCTTCTGGTGTGGTCGGATTTGACCTTGGGCCTCTCCTTCAAGGTCAAATGATTACAGCCAAACCTAAAAGTGCTTATAACTCACTTATTATTGGTCCTAGAGGTTTGGGATGGTAAACCAACCTATAGGAAATCATGGGCTGGGAATCTTCTGGCGTGGTCGGATTTGACCTTGGGCCCCTCCTTCAAGGTCAAACGAGGATAGCCAAAGGTTAAAGTGCCTATAACTCGCTTATTATTGGTCCTAGAGGTTTGGGATGGTAAACCAACCTATAGGAAATCATGGGCTGGGATTCTTCTGGTGTGGTCGGATTTAACCTTGGGCCCCTCATTCAAGGTTCAACGAGGACAACCAAACTTAAAAGTGCTTATAACTCGCTTATTATTGGTCCTAGAGGTTTGGGATGGTAAACCAACATATAGGAAATCATGGGCGGGGAATGTTCTGTTATGGTCGGATTTGATCTTGGGCCCCTTCTTCAAGGTCAAATGAGGACAGCCAAACTTAAAAGTGCTTATAACTCGCTTATTATTGATCCTAGTGGTTTGGGATGGTAAACCAACATACAGGAAATCATGGGCGGGGAATCTTCTGTCATGGTCGGATTTGACCTTGGGCCCCTCCTTCAAGGTCAAGTGTGAGGACAGCCAAACTAAAAAGTGCTTATAACGCGCTTATTATTGGTCCTAGATGTTTGGGATAGTAAACCAACATATAGGAAATCATGTTCTGGGAATCTTCTGGTGTGGTCGGATTTGACCTTGGGCCCCTCCTTGAAGGTCAAATGAGGACAGCCAAACTTAAAAGTGCTTATAACTCACTTATTATTGGTCCTAGAGGTTTTGGTGCATTGTCTTTACGGTGGATACAATTTGCATCGGTTCTCCGATGCGCTAGGTCTAGTTTATTTAATTGGATGCAATGGAGCTGCATGCCACTATGTTCATATGGTTCTTCTAAAATTATGTCTTGTATTCACACAAACTGCATCCACAAGCTGTCCACTATACTGGTTAAAATTTGTCCTGCAAACTACATCTGCAGGCCACATCTGTGTACATAGATATATATATCTCAATGAAAAACTCCATCCATACACCTCAGCTAGAAATATTGGACACAGTCACTGAAAATTTAAATTCCTTCAGGTTCTCACTTTCCACTATAAAGTAAAAAGATCCCATAAAACATTTATATAAGTCTTTCAGTTTTGATGCTGCTACATTCTAGAACTTGTTCCTTCTTCATGTGAAAACTATCCAATCAGTGACTTATTTTACCAAGCATGTGTAGACTCAGCTCTTCAAATTTACTTTGCCTTAACTTGGTATTTTCCCTCATTCACGTCCACAGCACTGTATTTTTGACCTTAGAATAGTTCTCCGGTATGACTTTTGCGCATTCTGCTGTACATTTAGTTCCCCTTGAAGATATTGCCCCTGAAAAGCAATAAATTAGTTTAGATCAGAAATTCATCACTCTGGTGAATTTGTTTAAGTACATGACACATGTATTTATATCCACCAGATTTAGGTAGATTGGACCATGATTTTGTATGCTCCTGCCACCACTGCAGTCTGCAGAGAGATTTTCTCATTTGTTTTAATTTGCCACTCTTTAACAGAAAGTTGTAAATCCAAGCTTCTCAAATTTACCTATGGTGTTCTTTGTCATAAAAACTTGTCTGAAAATACTTTCGGCCTCATTTTGCAAAACAAGATGGCTGCCATGGCTGTTTCTTTGAAAATCATCCACCTTTTTGTACTGCCAAACTGTGGGTGGTTCTCTACTCTAGAAGGTTGAATTTGTTTATAAGTGACACATATCTCCTCTATATGCAAGTAGACATTTGATGTGGAGACTCTTCACACAAAGTGTCGATGGAGTGCCAAAGCATCCCAGATAGCAGATTTTGGTTAAACTTAAAAAGTTCCTCTTATCATCTTTCCTATTATTCATCAAAGAGCTTCCAGATCCTGAACCAACCATTGGAAATTATGACTTGCAAATATGTTTATATGATTCGTTCATTAGTTCAAACAAGGGCAGTCAAACCTATCGCACTGGGATTGTTTGATGTTGCCAGATTCGTCCTTGGGACCCTCTTTCAAGGTCAAATGAATGTGGCCTAACTTATACATACTTGTAACTTGCTTACTATTGGTCATGGGGTTGTGAGATGTGAAACCAACCTGTAGAAATCCATAAATTGTGAGTCTTTTTGATGAAGTCATATTTGACCTTGGGTTTGGTCTTGTATTTAATCAACATAGAAGAAGGTTAAAACAGTGTGGTGCTTTCATCACACAGATTTCCTTCAGAGCCTGAAAGCTTGTTCTTGTGTGGCTGTCATACATTATGTTTGAACTTGTTAACTGTTATTGAGTATTGGGTCATTCACACTACAGGCAGTGTACCTCACGGTTAGAAGCGGAACTGCCTCCTAGGACACTTCATATCTTGTGTGAATTGGAGTATCCACAAGGTATGACGTGTACAGCCACTGATTGTAACCGTAATTAACAGTGGGACAACAATACTACACACATATTGGTTACCAACCTCCATTAACCTCAACTCACCTTCTGTAGCCTTCGGATGAACATTTGCTACTGAAAGGAGACCGAGTCACACCCTTATATAAACTGCGGACCATGTCCTCAGTTATGCATGAAAAATTTCTCTGTGGAATGTCACTGAAATGTAAGAATTGGAACGGACACACGTGTATAAAGGCAATATACTGGAAGTATTAGCACAGACCACTGGGGCTAAAGAATGACACTCATTAATGTGTGCCCGTTTAATCGTCAGCAATGATCATTGAGAATTTTAAATACTCTGTTAATTTACAAAAACCTTGAAATTTATATTAAAATAACATAATTTTTATTTGTTATATTTTTAACTCTGTTGATGCATTTACTGATATATTTCTTTATTTTTTGCCCACATATTAATTTATCCACTGGATACTATGGATTACGCATGAGTACGCCACCACGGCAGTGTGTAGAGATTTTCTCATTACCCCTCTAGAGGCCAGGGTATTATAGGAAGACTTCTCAGGATATATTCATAACCATAAAATCTGGCCTGGGAATATTTTTGACCTCATTTTGAAAAACCAAATGGCCGCCATGGGCGTTTTTCGACTTTCAGCAAGGAGTTTTGTTGGCCCTGTAGAACAAAGGGCATAAAAGGTAGAGATCTCAAATTTGCAGGATATGTTCATCATTACAAAATCTTGACTGAAAAATTTTTGGCCTCATTTTGAAAAACAAGATTGCCGCCACGGGCGTTTCTTTTCAGTCATGAAAAGTGCTCATGTCTCCTTTATTATTGGTCCTTGAGGTTTGCAATGTGAAACCAACCTCTAGGAAATCATGGGCTGCGAATCTTTTGATGTGGTCAGATTTGACCCTGGGCTCCTCCTTCAAGGTCAATCAGGATAGCCAAACTTAAAAGTGCTAATAACTCGCTTATTATTGGTCCTAGAGGTTTGCAGTGTGAAACCAAGCTATAGAAACATGGGCTGTGAATCTTCTGATGTGGTCAGATTTGACCTTGGGCCTCTCCTTCAAGGTCAAACGAGGATAGGCAAACTTAAAAGTGCTAATAACTCACTTATAAATGGTCCAAGAGGTTTGCAATGTGAAACCAACCTGTAGGAAATCATGGGCTGTGAATCTTTTGATGCGGTCGGATTTTACCTTGGGCACCCCTTCAAGGTCAAATGAGGATAGCCAAAGTTAAAAGTGCTTATAATGCGCTTATTATTGGTCCTAGGGGTTTGTAATGTGAAACCAACTTAAAGGAAATGATGCGCTGGGAATCTTTTGATGTGGTCAGATTTGATCTTGGGCCCCTCCTTCAAGGTCAAACGAGGATAACCAAACCAAAAAGTACTTATAACTCGGTTATTATTGGCCGTAGAGGTTGGCAATGTGAAACCAACCTATAGGAAATCATGTGCTGGAAATCGTCTGATGTGGTCAGATTTGACCTTAGGCCCCTCCTTCAAGGTCAAACAAGGATAGCCAAACTTAAAAGTGCTTATAACTTGCCTATTATTGGTCGTAGAGGTTTGCAATGTGAAACCAATGAGGATAGGCAAACTTAAAAGTGTTAATAACTCACTTATTATTGAAAAATGCGGTTTATCTTCGAAACTATGTTAGTTGGCCTTTTCCGGTGGATATATCTTTCATCTGGCCACAGATGCATCCTTGGTCTAGTTGGAAATGTGTATTGTCAGGTAGCCTTGCTTGAAAGGCTCAAGTTTCTTTGCAGTTAAGGAAGATTTTCAATTCAGATAATGAAATTCAGTTGAAATAATGTACTCGTACATATATATATATTTTTTTTTACATTAGCATACAGCTAAGACAGAGACTGTCTGATAAGCTTATATCTCCTAACATGGATGAGTGCTTTATTCATACCAAGTATCTGTTAGCAAGTCTAATTGTCAGGATATAGTAAATGTTGAAACTGAAATTCTGATCACCTTGATGTATGTCTAATCTACCCAAATAATTTAATTTCTCGCCACTGTGTTTGCAGAAGTTTGCGGCCGAGATGGAGCGATTTGAGGATCACATGACTTTACTACAGGAGCACAGAATGGTGAGTAGACTGGACTGATGCAGTGTGTGTTAAGTGTACAGGCTTCAAGGACAGAGGTACCTCTCATTGATTCTATGTCTCCTCCATTGGTATTCACTAAAGCTTTTATACTGGGCTCTTGTCCCGTATGTTCACTGACATCTTTTTCTTAGAACATAGACATGTTCTCAGAATGTCCGCAAGAATACACTTAGCCTTGCTTAAGGCTCAAATTTGCATAATATATTTTCAAACATGCACACAGATATTTGGTATTCATAAAGCACTCATACATGTTAAGAGAAAGAACTGTATCAGACAGAGACTCCTAGCTGAATGCTGCTAAAAGGCAGTACATGTGGGAGTACATTATAGAAACTGAAACTCCATTATCTGAACTGAAAACTTTCCTTAACTGCAAAGAAACCTGAGCCTTCAGCAAGGCTAGAATACACTTAGAAAAGCTGTTACAAATAGCTGCTTCAATGATGATTAAAAACTGAAATACAACCGTTACTTGCTCATTACTCCCTTTAGAAGTCTAACCATTGCTATACATTTAAAAATGGTTATTCTCAGAAATTTTCTTTAGAAACTGTGTGCTTAGAAAATTCAAAGAATAAAAATAATTGTAAGAAAGTTAATGATTATGGGCCAAGGTCTTAGGTTTTATCATTATATTTGTAATGTTGGGAGGGTGACTGAGTTTCTCACTCTCAGTGAGATCAAATGAAAACCTTACAAAATTGGATGGACAGATAAAGCCTATTATTCTCTCAAGTAAAATTTGTTTTTTGTAAATGTCTTGGGAGATTTTTTTAAATTTGAGACTAAAAACTCTGCTGTCCCAGTTAATGGTGAAATACACAGGATAAGTTCTAGTTAAACAAGAAATTCTGCATAAATAGTCCCCATTGTAAGTGTGTATATTTACAGTTTCTTTATTTAGGGCCATTTCCATGATGTTGCCCAGTTTTTATGCTGTTTTGAGGTAAATCTCAGTAAAACCAAGTAAATGTGTCTTGTGGATAAAATTAAATCGTGATCAAATGTTACAGTAGATTATTCAGACAGTCAAATATCCATCCAATTTGTTGGAGCAACAAAAGCGACGTTTAGATTTCATCCTGTTTTCTCTTTATAAATCCCCCTCGGTTACATAATAAACCGTACATGTCCTAAATGTTGCACAAGGTCAAATAGATATCAATCATGTTTACAATTCAAGTATTATTTTTGTTTTTGAAATTAACACAGCATTTACACTTTGCCAATAGTGTACTGTTCTGTGTCACTGTGTGGAATACTAATCTTTGGCCTGTGACCCTCTGTCAGATGGTGAGATTTGTACTAAAAGGAGATAACTGTACTGAGTATAAACAGACAACACAAAAACTGATTTGATTGTGATAAAACATGGAAAAATTGCATTTCATGTTGAATAACTCTTTCTTGTAAAAGTCTACTTTGACATTTATAAACTTTAAAATATCTGATAATGTTAATTTTATGCCTCATATACATGTAAATCATCACATCAGGAATATTAGCCAGTTATATACTGCGTTTCATTTATTTAAGACTCCAACACACTAGTTTTGATTTTGTAAATATTTACACTGCTAGTTGTATAATAGCCGAATCTATTCTCTCCTGTAAAGCCTGTGTTGTTGTCCAATCCCGTCTCAACCAATGTCACAATACCACGTTCTTACACTTTCCTGCATCCATGTGCCCCATTCACCCACAGATAATCTGAGATCAGAGCCGTTTGTCTGGAGAAGTGTGAAACCAGCTTATCTGAACATATAAACAACATCCTGGTCAATAGTATTAGTAATGACTTCAACCTACATTATCAATGTCAACGACACTGTGGTTTCTGTTATCATTGACACTGAAATATTGTAGTAACTCACTAAAAATGCATCACTTTACAGCTTATTTTGTGTGACATACTTTAAATTCATCACAAATTTTGAAAGGTCTCATGAATGGACAACCTATCAAAATGATATTGTACCTCTGCCAATCAGAATCCTTGATCCCTCTAAAAGTGTGGGGAAATCCCACTTTTATAACATGGTTATATGATAGTTTTGATACACAGCTAAAATTTTGCATTTTTGTTAAGTTAGACAACAAGAAATTAAATAAAATATTTAAATACTTTATACAATTTGAAATCTGCATTCTGCGCAACACGATGCGCTTTAATGCATATTTCACACGTTTTGAGGGATGAGAGATAATACCAACACGTGCACTGATGACTAACATGACTTAAGATAAACAGCCTTGTGATATCACAAGACAAAGTTTCCAGGGGACGAGAACCCAGATCCTCCAGCTCTAAACACCCACTCTCCACCAGGTAAATGTAAAGAGAAATCCTTGTTGATAAATATAAAATAAATTATTTTTGTTGTTCTCCACTAATGAAATATGTGTATTTCCTCCAAAGGAGAGTTTTGTATTTATGATTAATTTATTCAGTTGACACAGTCGTTGACCTTACTTTCTAATGACCATAACAAATGCACAAACCAAACAATTTGCAAATTTAATAAGTAAATTAAATTTTTATAAGTTAATACCCTATCCAATGGACAATTGCTTTACCGGTCGGCGCGACCGGTCCCGCCAAACGCCAGAAAAAGACGTCCTGTATATAATACCGGCAGGACCGGTCAGTAGTGTGCATTCGCTAGGTGGCGCATCATACTTGCTTCCTGTCCAGACAGAGTGACGTCAGTTCATCTTTTTCGTTGTCTAAACAGATTTAGACCCCTAGTAAGCTGGTAGCGGGGTCGGTTGGGAGGGCCTTGCCTGTCCATTGGATAGGGTATTAACTTATAAAAATTTAATTTACTTATTAAATTTGCAATTTTATTGCGTTAATACATCCTATCCAATGGACAATTGCTGAATAACTACCGCTTGGTAGGCGGGTAAGCAGCTAGGGACTTCTGTGAACTCATAACAAAACAAAATAGTACAGGCCCATTTGACCTAGGGTCAGAGAACCCTGACAGGTCAAGGTCGGCCACCAACTCACCGGTTAACCGGGAGTCTACCGACGTTGCCCCCCCCCCTTTTTTCTTTCCTTCCAGAGTCGGTTTGAGAAGGGAAAGATAGCGAGAGAGAGGGGCTGAGTTCAGTCCCAGAAGAAATAAACTTCCCAAGGGAAGCAAGTCACAGTTTTGTTTTTTTTTTTTTTTTTTTTTTTTTTATAATATGTACATATTTACATATATACAACATCCCCTCACTTCTGGGCCTGGTGGTGCACCTGCTGGGAAGCCACTACAGGACCCAGGTGGAAAAAGCTCCGAGTCAGCCCAGGCAACATCCTTCAAATAGAATTGGGTGAAGGTGTTGTGAGATTTCCAGTGGCAGGCTGACAAGATCTGATCTAAGGAAATCCCCGATTGGAAGGCCTTAGAGGCAGCAAAGGCCCTAACATCATGGGCTTTAACCTGATGAAAAGTGAGGGCCTCCTGGTCAGAGAGCTCATAGCACAGAACCACAGTCTGTTTGATCCATGAGGAGATGGTGGCAGGTGAGATGTCTTTATCAAAACCCTTCTTGAAGGAGACAAAGACTAACTCCTTATTCTGCCTGAGGTCTGCAGTCCTGTCCAAGTAGTAGCGCTGGGCTCTAACTGGACATAGGGACCTGTCACCTTTGAGTGACCTATCCAGAGATGGTGCCAGGGCTGGGATGACCACTGGTGCCACACTATCTGGACCTTCCTTAGCCAGCTGGTTCTTGGATAGGAAGCTGGGTGAAGGGTACAAAGACACCTTAGACCAGTCTGACTGGTGTCTGATGTTCTTATGTAACCAAGCATGGATCTCACTCCTGCGTTTACCTGAACCCAAAGCCAGCAAGAAAACAGTCTTGAAAGTTAAATGTTTCAAGGAGGCCTCTTTCAGGGGTTCAAAGGGAGCCTTTGTGAGCTGATGTAAAACCAGTGAAAGGTTCCAGGAGGGGATGCCCCTCCTGCCCTTAGGTCTGTCTCTATGGAAACTATCCAGGAGACGAGTGAGATTCTCATCTTTGCTGACATTAATGGTGGAATTGCCCAGTTTGTCAGCAATGGCGGATCTGTAGCCATCAATAGTGCCTGGTTGTAACTTCTTCTCCTGAAACAAGTGCAGGAGGAAGTCAGCAATGGCCTTCAGAGGTGGTGCCCTGAAGTCCACCTGATTACTGAGGCACCACTTTGTAAAAATGGTCCACTTTGCCTCATAGACAGATCTGGTTGATCTTCTTTGAGGAGCCTCAATTCGTGCTGCCACTGCCTCAGAGAAGCCTTGCTCCTTGATTGCTGTGGCTCTAGGAGCCAGGCATGTAGGTTCAGATTCGACAGGTTCCTGTGAAGGACCTGGTTGAATGGCTGAGACACTAGGTTGGGTATGCTGGGCAGACACAGTGGGGTCTAGCTTGATATTGCTACCAGGTCCCAAAACCAGGGCATGTTGGGCCACCCTGGTGCAATCAGAATTATTCTGTTGCAGGGGTAGTCCTGGAGCTTCACCACTTGCCCAAGATGGCTGCCAGTGGGAAGGCGTATGGGTCCAGGTCCTCCCAGGATAGGCTGAGTGCCTCCACTGCCCAAGCCTGGGGGTCTGGGACCGGCGAGACAAACTGTGGGTTTTTGTTGTAGAATGTGGTGGCAAATAAGTCCACTTGATGATGATGCCACCGGTTGCATATAGTTTGGAACACTTCTGGATGAAGTGACCACTCTGTTTGAATGGTCTGGCCAAGTCTGGATAGCTTGTCTGCTACCACGTTCAGCCGGCCGGGGATGTGACGTGCCCTGAGGGTTACTAGCTGCCTGGTACACCAGGACAGTATTCTCCACAGTAGGGCACACAGGGAGCCCGACTTCATCCCCCCTCTTTGTTGATATAGGCAACCACTGTAGCGTTGTCTGTAGCTACCAGTACTGTTTTGCTACAGTAGAGGTTCGAAACTCTACTGGAGCTAGAAAGACTGCTTAGCACTACATGGTTTGTGTGCAAATTGCTTCCTGGAAGGGACCAAGTTTCCCTTGCAGTGTGCTCGTCTAAGTGGGATCCCCACCCTTCTTTTGATGCATCTGTAAAGATTTGCAGAGCCTGTTTCAGAGGGTGTAATGGTTGACCTAGCAACACATTGCTTTCCTCCAGCCACCACCTTAGGTGGGGGTGGAGAGACTTGGGGACCGGTATAACCTTTTCCAGTGATTCTGGTCAGGTGAATTCCGGTGCTTCCTTGTTGGTGGAAAGCGGAGAGGGAGTAGGGAACCTTGAAGTAATCCACTCCCCTACTGAAGAGGTTAATATAGTTCTCAAAGTTTCCCAAACTGAATTACTCAGGGTACTGGGCCACTTCTCCAGCCTAGAGATCTGGTCAAGCCGGTCATCTCCGGAAGGTGAGGGTGTAGCCTCCCTGGGAGATTTCTTTCGAACTTGGGCTAGCCCCTAGGACGGCCCAAGTTTGAGGAGGCATAGTTAGCCAAAAGTAGTGTCAACACTGGTGACAGACTAGACCTCGCTCATCCCCATAGCCATTTATAACATCGGTGGCCCCTGGTCAGATGATATTTTACCCACTGCTTGAGTTTTGAAAACTGGCAAAACAGGTTATAATCTTGAGAGGAAGGCTGAGCTTACAAACTCAGGACCCCTTGAGGCAGCTGACACTGGTCCCAGGTTGGGTAAAAGACAAAATGGATGGCCAGTCTACAAGGTGTGAGGTCTGATAAGGGGAGGTAGACTGGTAGTGGACAATGCCTGCTGGACAGTCTCCCTCTTATCTATAGCCACTGTCTGACCAGCTGGGTCCCGAAAGGGTAAGCTGGCTGACTGGTCAGGTAGATTGACAGGCATTTCACCGGGACCAGTGACTGGTCCAAGAATTCCTCTGCAACCAGTTCCTCAGGCTGCCACTGGTTGGCCTAAACAGCTGTTTGGGCCTTTAAGGAACCTCTGCTGGTCTGTTAGTCAGTCCTGGAGACCTGCCCAGTACCAGGCGTTAAACGGTTATACGCGAGGCAATGCTCTGTAACCGGTTCCTGGTGGCTCCATAGTTCTGCATAAACTCACCAGAGTTGGCAGAACTGGGTGACCTACTTCTTAGCAGGGAAAGGCTCATATGAGGTTGCCTTCTTCCTGTCCACAGTGATGGTTCAGCAGCTCTGTAACCGGTTCCTGGTGGCTCCATAGTTCTGCATAAACTCAACAGAGTTGGCAGAACTGGGTGAACTTTTTTTTTTTTTTTTTTTTTTTTTTTTTTTTTTTTTTTTTTTTTTTTTTTTTTTTTTTTAGGGATAGGCTCATATGAGGTTGCCTTCTTCCTGCCCACAGTGGTGGTTCAGCAGCTCTGTAACCGGTTCCTGGTGGCTCCACAGTTCTGCATAAACTCACCAGAGTTGGCAGAACTGGGTGAACTACTTCTTAGCAGGGATAGGCTCATATGAGGTTGCCTTCTTCCTGTCCACAGTGGTGGTTCAGCAGCTCTGTAACCGGTTAAACCGGTAGGCTCTGGGAGAAGGTTCTGCAACCAAAGAATTGGGGCAGCACCGGGCAGAAACCTCTGTAACTGTTGAACCTGATGTCAGCACTGGATTTGAAGATGGTTCCTTGCCAGTAAGGATGGGAACAGCAGATTTCTTGTAACCAGCAGCACTCCGGTTCCGGAACCGACAACACTCCGGAGCCGGCAACACTCCGGAACCGGCAAACCTGTTGTCAGCACTGGATTGGAAGCGGGTACAACAGATTCCTCTGTAACCAGCAATGCTCCGGGACCGGCAACACTCAGGAACCGGTTAACACTCCGGAACCGGCAACACTCAGGAGCCGGTAAACAGCAACCCTGCTGTATGTCACCAGCAACTCTGTGTAACCAGTAATCCTGTTTTAACCGGTAGCCCTTGCTGGATTTCTGACCACAACCAGCAGTCTGAGCAGAACTGGTGCCGGTATCCCTCCTCACTGGCTGGCTAGTGACCCTACCGGTAGCCTGACCAGGACTGGTACCGGTCCAAAATTTTGCACTGGGGAGATAAGGGTCAATGGTCACTGCGACTTCTGGTAGGTGAACCCTCTGAGCAGCCGCACCGGTGGTCTGAACAAGACTGGAACTGGTACCCCCACAGTCACACCAGTGGAAAGGCCTCTGGTGGAGGTTCCAGTATCAAACAGGGCTGATCACTGGAAACCACTGAGAAGGGGGTCCTTGACAGCTTCACAGGAACATGACTGGAACCAGTACCCCCCAACAGTCCCACCAGTGGAAAGGCCTCTGGTGGAGGTTCCAGGGTCAAGCAGGACTGATCACTGGCAGCCACTGAAGGGGTTTCTTCACAGGAACAGCACCCACCGGTAGTCTGTACAGACCGGAACCGGTACCCCCAACAGTCACACCAGTGGAAAGGCCTCTGGTGGAGGTTCCAGGATCAAGCAGGACTGATCACTGGCAGCCACTGAAGGGGTTTCTTCACAGGACAGCACCCACCGGTAGTCTGTACAGACCGGAACCGGTACCCCCAACAGTCACACCAGTGGAAAGACCTCTGGTGGAGGTTCCAGTATCAAAACAGGGTGATCACTGGTAACCACTGAAGGGGGGTTGTTGACAGCTTCACAGGAACATGACTGGAACCAGTACCCCCAACAGTCCCACCAGTGGAAAGGCCTCTGGTGGAGGTTCCAGGATCAAACAGGGCTGATCACTGGCAACCACTGAAGGGGTTTCTTCACAGGAACAGCACCCACCGGTAGTCTGTACAGACTGGAACCGGTAAAACTCATCACTAGTGCTCCCCACCGGTAGTCTGACCAGAACTGGTACCGGTAAAACTCATCACTTCTTGTCAGCTGAACCAGTCACGCCTGGGGATTTGCTTGCCGGTAGTTGTGTTGAGATCTGTGAAGTCACATGACCGGCACCGGCAAAAATTTGCAGAGTTCAATGACCACTTGTCATCTAATTCTTCAGGCCAACAGACGAGATGCTGGATTTCTTCTTGCCAGTTAAAAAGTGTGTGTACAGTAATAATTACTCGTCTTTTTATTTCTAAAACTTCTGTTGAAAACACGATTCCTCCATTGTAAATGCGTATCACGTGACCTCCATTGTTGAATGCGTATCACGTGACCAGGTCCGTGTCACGTGATAAGCATAAGCTGGAAGTGATGACGTCAGACGATGCATTCTTCTTCCCTTCTAAATTCTTCTCGTCGACATACACTCAGTGTTTCTCGACAACGAAGAAATAAATGGAGGTTAAATCGTGGAGATACAACCTTCTGTGTAGAAGAAGGAATGCTGCAGGGACGACACACGAGCTCTCACCCACGACTTCGTCTCGACGACAAGTACACAGAAATTCTTCAAAACTGGTTATAAAGTGCTGGATAATGCCTCGTTTTAGTCCTGGAGAGGCACTGATATGTATGAACACAATAAATATATTTAAATTCGTAGAATAAGCCGCGTTTCCTTCAAAACTTGGAGATAACTTCAAAACGCGTCTGCACACTACGCGCCAAACGAAAAAGATGAACTGACGTCACTCTGTCTGGACAGGAAGCAAGTATGATGCGCCACCTAGCGAATGCACACTACTGACCGGTCCTGCCGGTATTATATACAGGACGTCTTTTTCTGGCGTTTGGCGGGACCGGTCGCGCCGACCGGTAAAGCAATTGTCCATTGGATAGGATGTATTAACGCAATAAAAGTAAATGTTTGAGTTTTATAAGCCTGATACAGTGCTCGGGATATATTCCCCTCAGTCAGGGATTAGCCAGCGATTACTGCCATTGAGTTCCGTATTTACCCTAATTAATCATGTTGTTTACTGCACAGGTAAATAACAACAGGCCAATCAATCTTCATCTGTCAGCCAGGGCCCATGCAATCCTGTTGATTGCTGCTCAAATCTCTGTTATTTATATGTGTATTGTTTCATTAGCTGTATTAATGGTGTGTTTGTACAAAGCCACTGAGTTGGCATGTCAAGAACATCTTCTCTGGTCAGTGTCTGTTCTGGAAACTACTAAACTAAATGATTGGCCAATAAAGCTTTTGACAACAAGTGACTTGCAGGTCCTTTAACTGCAAGGCTAAAAGCAATCAAGAAAAGCTTTCATATTTTTGTCAAAAAGTTTTGCAAAACGTCAGGAAAATGTGTATCCCCCCATTGAAGATGTAGATCTAATGGTTTCATTTGTATTACACAGAGATCTACCATAAACACCAATCAAATTGAAAAGTAATTTAACAGAGCTATTGTTTGTTCAGGGTCAGTAACACCTTTGTAAGGTCACTTCACATTGGGTGGTTTAGGGGATTGTGGGTAGCTATGTCCACTATCTAGTTGATCAAGATTCTGCACTGAAACCATCAGCCACTGGCCACCAACGATCAACTTTTCACTGTAGGTTAGAGCTGGGATTTGAACCTACACACACTACACCCTTGTGTTGCCTGGCTTGATATTTAGTTTGACCTGTCATATATTCTACACAAGACTGGTCTATTGATAGGGGTCACACTGAATTCTGTGTTTCAATAAGTTTGGGTTTGTTTTGTGATCCAATATAATAGCTTAGATCAGAAGACAGAGGATTAGTGCAGAATGTCTGATTGGTGTGTTACTGTGGTGCACTAATTTGAAGGGTCAGCAAAACAATTCCAGAAAAATAATTGAAGAAAATTTGCTCAATGAAAAAATGTGTAGCTGTTTAAACTGCACCTAATATATAAAAGTCATGAATCAACCCACATCACTTCAGTTTAACAGGAAAATGAGCACAAGAAACTAGCAGGGATCATAAAAAACACCACCATAAAAAACACCACCATTAAAAACCCCATCTTTTTAGCCAACCCATAAAAAAACCCACCCTCGAAATTTCAGGGGTCATAAAAAACCCCACTGTTACAACTTTTGGCTCCATTTACATTGCTTAAAATTATGGATATAGATGGAAGAGAGAAATATCATAATATGAACATATGTACAACATTTATTGACCAAGCCAATAAATAAGACTTACAATTATTGAAGGTTTAGGATTATGAAAGTGGGGTTTCATAAGTACAATGCAGCATTTAATCTTTCAATAGAAATGATTGTAAAAAGAATTGACTAACAATGAATGCATAATGCAATTACAGGTCATCCCATGAGAAGCCTATTCTCATAATCTGACTATTGTTTCATTATATTTATCTTTGGCTTCTTGAAATGTGGAAGGGCTTCCCATTGACCAGCACATGCAACATAAAGTTTGTCTGTTAAATTATATTCACAACTGAATCACCTGTGAAATAATACTAAGAAACAATATACTTACTTTCTCTGATGAAATCCAAACAATCCATCAATGTATTGTATTGTCTCCGAAAATGATCAATTCTGTTAGTTGGTTTTTTATGGCCCCAGAAATTTTGGGCGTGGGTTTTTTACAGATTTTCCAAAATCAGCGGGGTTTTCAATGGTGGTCTTTTTTATGGTGGGGTTTTTTATGTAAATCAAAACTAGCACCCCAATACGGTACAATGTAGATATGTCATTATCTACAACCTAAAACCCTGGTTAGTAACCCCCATAGTTGATAAAAAACTTCAGCCTAAAAGTGCACTGACTTTGAGAAACAGCCAGTCAAGGTATTGACTGAAGTACTGTGTCACACTTTCTTGTTTGGAATCTGTTTGCCTGAATTTAATGTTTTCAGAGAACTGTCTACAGTGTTTTAGTGAAATTTTAACCGTTATGGCCAGAGTGCAACACAATAAGAAAGTTATGTTTTTTCCTGACATAACTGCCAAGAGAGAGGGACAGCGTTACCTAGCCTTGTTTTGAATTTTGTACTCAAAGGCTGTTTTTTCCTGATGGATTGTGGGTAATCTTTGGAGATTTGGAGAGCCAAAGAAGAAGATTTCATTGTTTTACAGGTAAGTTAGTAAGCTTGGAGTAATTATAACAGTCGTCGAGTAAGAAATGTAAAACTAGTCGCAGTATGAGAAATTCACCAGTTTGGAAACTAGCTTTCATTTTCTTGATATGATGCAAATTCTTGGCACATTTGGGATTTTTACAACTATATTAAGAAAGGTTCTCTTAAGTGGATTAGTGTTAGCAGCTTTGGCATCTAATCACAGGCCGTCTCCTCCGGGTTTGACTTCCACAAGTGGCAATGCGTGCATTCCCTGAGTGCCCTTGTTATGTCTTAATTACTTCCGTTGAGGAAGTTATGTAATTTGCCATGCACAGTTGTTTGAAAAATAGTTTGAAAAGTTAATCAGACAGATTTTAATGAAATTCACAGGAATGCTGACAATGCACAAGGACCAGGTGATAAGATATTGGTGGTAACCTGGATCACTGTCCAAATCCAGCAATTGTTTTTAAACATTTTTTATCTTTACACTCATAAACAATATTTGGGGCGTTGGGCCGTGGTGGAGGAAAGCACTCTTCAAGTGCTCTTGATTCACTGGATGTCCAAAATAGTGACTTTCTCACGTTGTCACTTCTTTGATATCTCTTACTTTATGCTGTATATAACTTGTCTAAAAGTTTGTCTGATCCCACTTCACTTTTTAAACGTCAAATTTCGAAAAATATGCATAATAAATCTTCATCAAAACAGAATAAAATATAAAATGTCATGTTAGAATAGCAATAACACACTCCTAGCGTGGGGATATGCAGGGTTTTACAACTCATAGTGCATTAGAAACACTCAGGCTTCGCCTTCGTGTTACTAAATATGCTATTCGTTGTAAAACCCTGCATAACCCCACGCTAGTCGTGTGTTATTTCTACAATAACACTAAGTACAGTACAATCTGTGTCATCCAACCATGCAGAGGGAGTGGGGTTGTGGTTGGTTAATGAAAAAATTGTAAAATAAATGTATTCTTTTATAAAATAATAAACATGCATTTATTTCAAGTAAGTTCATAAATTTTGCATAGTAGAAGGTTGCATAATAGAAGTTTCCACTGCATGAACCATTGATTATATTTGAATTTCTGAGTATTCGAAAACAAAATCTGAAAGTATTGGAAGTAAGCCAAATCCACTGACACAGAAGTCTGCTACTCACTGACAGTGATACAAGATGATCCGTTAACATAGAACTGGTATAACAAGGCGTGTCTTTGCACCAAAAAAAAAAAAAAGAAGAAAAATCAAAAGAGTCTATGGTAGAGAACTCCAGTTAAGATGACCAGAATTTCATAATTTTTGCTTCCATTCCAACTTTTTTTTTCAATAACTATATGTACTTAAATATACAGTCATGTACTGTAATTTGGGATTTATAAGTTATCAGTTTGCTGACTGACTAATGTCATCCATATTTCATTAGACGATCAACCATCTACATCAGCCATAATCAGGTATAAGAAATCGTTTCCAGTGTGATAAGTAAAAGGTATTCACCATATGATTAAGTGACAGCAGTCAGTCCAGTGCAAACATCTGCTCACTGTCTCCCTAAAACAAAACATGGCTGCTCTATTTGATGCCCGTCATTCAGGAAATGAAACCGGGGGAAAACGCAGTGATAGGCTCCCACAAAAGCTTAGTGCTAATTAAAATTGTTTTGCAAAGGAAATTTGTCCTAAAGGTAATAGGAATTACCACTTAGGGAGATTATAGGGGCCTTGGTTTCTTGTTTGCAATATGAGTAATATAACAAGAAGAAACTGCCAATTGTTTTGGGCCCCTTTTTGCTTGTGGTTTATTGCTCTCCATACTAAGTAGACTTTGTTTTTGTCGTCCATTTGCCAAGCTGAATTATTCATTCTTTTAAAGCCTCTGACCCAATGTGAGTTTGACATTGTGCAAAGTCTTGAGAATTTCTTCCTTGCAGTAAATTTGCATAATCATATTAATCTTCATTGACGTCTGTCCTCAAACTAGGCAACTGAATCTTCAATGGATTCTTTAGAGCGAGAATTAAACATTGCCTGGAATCATAATGATTTATTATCATGATGATATAAAATTTTGTATTTTAGGTGTATTTGTACCACTTTACTGTATCTTTGAAAAATTGCAAACATCTCACAAACTGTAAAAGATAAATATTTGGGAATTTTGAGCTCATTTATAGCTAATAATAGACCTCAAGAGAGCAAGGACTTATTCAACAAAATTTATAGGGTATTATTTTTTGAAAATCTTGACTTTGTGAAAACTGTAAGAGTAAAAGTAACCTCTATTGAGACCTATTTTCAGCCCACAGGGTACTGGAGAATGTGGAAAAGTTATCACTTTAGTTCAACCAATGCAAGCACATGATTTATAACTTGATCATATAAGATGTAACATATCTTCAGAAGTTACATTGGAGTAAAATGTTCTTTGTAGTGTGTATTATCACTGATAATGAAAGACAGATAATTTTAATATGAAAGAAAATAAACCACACAGTGCCAAACTGTTACCTAGAAATGTCAGCTTGCACAATCCTCAAAGTTACACTGTTCTTGTTTTGGTTGTTCCAAATTCATAAATATCTAAGCTTATGAGACTGTATTTGTTTAATTCTGTATAAATTACTTAATTATATTACAGCTCGTCATAAAATCAGATCTGTTTGTTTGTAGGGTGTTTGAGCACCTGAGCCTGTGTGCTATAACAGTGTGTATTTGTGAGAAATAATGCCTTAATGTTGACAGCCTGTGACGTAACCTAGTGTCTTCCTGCCAGACTACCAGACCCACAGGAGAACCCAGTAGGAGCAAGGGGTAAGTAGAGTTTGTCATCATACCTCTCTATGTTTGTATTGTATGTATTGTACGTGTTCCAGGTTACTTACCAGTGGCAGTCGCAAAGATTCTTCTTCAAAGATTATTAGCTTCAAAAGTAAGAAGTCTTTATGTCCATAATTTACTACATCGCAGAGAAGCCAATTCAATTTGTGCAGATTTACTACTCCTTAAAAAGTTTTAGCACTAAGATGACCCCAAAACACCTAACATATGATGTAAAACAAATTTCAATTCAAACCTTATAAATATGGGACATTTCTTAAGAGAAAAGGGGAAAAACCATAGCATTTAGTTTAGAGTCTTTGTGAACCTGAAACCAGATTTTCCTTGGCCTGTCTGGACCAGAGGTTACAGGTTATGACCCACTCACCAGTTCCACTCGGCAGAATTGTAGGGAACTGCAAACCTGAGTCATAGAATTGTCTTGTGTGGGCAAGTCTCTGTTTACTTGGGGTAGGACATTGTTGGTGGGTAAGACTAGATACATACCAGTCAATACCCTGATATTGTGGGATTTTTGTAGAAGCTTTGCAGGTAATTCAGACTCTGATCCAATGCAGACTCTTTTGATTTGGACGCCGTGTTTACCCAGGAGTGTTGTGAAAGTGAAACTGTTGTCGGTAGCCCTATTTAATCTAGGCAAGAGAGTTAAGATAAGAGATAAGTCAAGTTTACTAATTGGATAGTTTTGAGATCAAGGAAGTGAAGGTTTGTGAGCAATTTGTTTTTATACAAAAGAACCAAGTGTTCACTTTTATGAACAAACTTCTTGACTTCTACTGAGTTCTATTGTGCTACATTGAAAATCTCTCTTATATCATGAATATTCTAACCCACTCTCCCAGCTAGTTCAGACTTCTACTGAGTTCTATTGTGCTACATTGGAAACCTCTCCAAATTCATGAACATCTAACCCACTCTCCCAGCCAATTCAGATTATAGAGATTTTCCTGTAGTCATTCAGTGTACTCATCATATCTTGTACTAACTTAGAAACTGAGTACTGATTTTAGTACTGACTTTTGATCCTAGTACTGATGTCTGAGTACTGATGCTAGTACTTACTTCTGCTTAATTATATAATTTATAATTATTTAAACATAGCTGATCATTGTACCTGTGAACTAGCTTTTACATATATTATTACTGTGTAACTTCAACTTACACTGGTTGTCCTAAGAACAGCCTTAACTGTGTTGAGAACAGTGACTGAGTTATCGGGACATTTTCCATCCAAATGTCTGGATTCTGATGGCGAAGTATGACTGGTGTAAGGTTAGAATTTGTAATCCCTTGTAAACCTTCTTTTTATTGCGTAAAATAACCTTACCTTATCCTCACTAGTGCTTACGTGTTGGCGGGAGCAAACAAGTACGACCAAACGAGAATATTTTTAAAATAAATATTCTTGTCGGTACCAGTATGTATACGCATGACCGCGCATGCGCGTGCACCGGAAGAACCCCGTTAAGCCTCACTTTTATTTTGGTCGTGAGGGAGTAAACATCGTTTGACACGATCTTCGTTTGCGAAGAATTTCAACATGGCTGGCGAGGAAGAAGATGTGAAGAATGTTATTATTGCAAAGAATTCACTCTTTCATAAGAATTGGAAGAGTTATTCTTTCTTTGTGGTTTGCCAGCCTTCCTCATTGAGTAGTCTGCTTTTTACTGGATCTGCGGCGCTTGCAGACCTTTTACAGGGTACTGCAGGGTAGGGTCCTGTTCGCCATTTAAGAATAAGTTTTTCCTCGACATTGAGAAAAGAATTCACCTTCTGACCCTCTGCAGCTTATACTAGCACGTCTAGAAGCTATGCACGGTCCATCAACACTCTTATTATGCAGAAGAATCTCGGCTTCATTGTTTATTTAATTCAGATGGAAGATGACAGAATCTGCATTTCTTCATAAAGACTTCTTCTCATAAAAGGGTAGTACCTCTGTCTCCTCTAGTGAGGTGAATATGGCAGAGGCAACCCCTATAACAGAAGAATCCACCATAAACAGAAGTTCTTCTCATCAGATAGGTCACACCTACAGGCTACAGATTTTCATTTGCAAACAAATGACAGTTCTGCCTCTGGTGAAGCAATTTAGCAGGGACTGCACGGTGCTTTGAGGCGAAAGGTGGCCAGAATAAGATCTTCATCTCAAAAAAGAGTAATTCTTCTGTCTCCTCTAGTGAGGTAAATATGGCAGAGGCAATCCTGTAACAGAAGAAGGGTTCAAGAATAAGGTTCTTCTCATCAGATGGTTTCACAACTGCAACTTACAGGAACTTCAGTTGCAAGCAAATGGCAGGGCTTCCACTGGTAGAGTAAACTCGGCAGAGAATGCACTTGGTCAACAGAGATTTCTTTCAAACTGATCAGTATGGGTACAAATTAAATTTCACTGGTCAGTTATTTTCAACAACAGAAGAAGACGATTAGGCTGTTAATGAAGGTTTTCTTCTAGCTAGGAACTAGAATGTCACCACAAATCTGGCTTTCTTATTCCTCTCATACTTCAGGCAAGGTATCCACGGCTGGGAGAGCTTCATGATGACAACTTGAACAGGAAACAAGTTACAACCCTGTCTTTGCTAGGGTAGATTCGACACAAACTGCTTGAGATCAGGGAGAACACACCCAACAGCTATCACATACATAGAAATACTGCAATGTTTTGCTTCCAGCGGTCCAACACTTCATTAAGAAGTTGAATCACTGCTCACCTACATTCAGATCTAATTTCTTTCTTCTCATTTATCAGGAAGCTTTAGAAATTAAAGAAGAGGCATCAAATGGCAAGGAATTTGCAACATGAACTTATTCAGTATCACATATACCACTAATATGTCACAAGGTATTTGTTGGTACAACAGACAAGAATTAACAGAATGCATCACAATCCATCAGAGCGATGTGACAACCAAGATATAAAGAAATGATAGATGGAGGTTGTTTTACTGCAACATCTAGTTTAAAACAAATCTCATTTCGAAGTTGGGCACATTCTGCAATGCTGTTTAACATTGGAACTACCTTATCGAATTGTCGAGAATCCCCACAATTCATAGCGGTTATATATTCTGACAGGAAACAACAATAAAAATGAAGTGGTCTTCAAATGCTTCTATATGTTCAGTAAATCTCAGTAACATGTGTACAACCTACAGTTTTACAGTATATTGGTGACCTGAGAGGGTAGTGTATATATCAAGCTTCACACGGCTCTGACAATGCAAATTCCAAGGTAATCGGTACTCCATTTGTGAGGTGGATAGGTAGTCGCGTTACATCTCTCAGACGCGTTCTTCCTCAACCGCAGGTACATCAAAGTGTTATGCTTCATTAATTGTTTGCTGCTGGAAGAATGCACCCTGTCATAGGTCATTCTTTTCAGTTCACTGCTCTACACTTCGGTACGGCAACGGATCCATTCGAATTTGTCCGTGTATCGGGAACACTGGTTATATGCTGTCACCAACATCGCATATTTGCTTGTAGAAATCGAAGCAATTAGTGGCCTGTGTACAGAACTACAGGGGGTTAGAACTCATCCCAGTGAAACACGTCCAGTTCTTTGGTGACAAATTCAACCTTGGCAAGGGTGAAGTGTCCCTATAGGAAGAAGTCTGGTATTTGAGAAGTTTAGGGATACTTTGTACATGGGGTGATAACCTTGATGTCAGAACTCATCCCATCACAGCACTTACTAATTCAACCATGGCAAGATGAAGTGTCCCCATAGAAGGGAAGTGGGGTATTTCAGGAGTTTATGGATGGTGTACATACAAGTTTGTAAACCATTCCAGAATTCTACTGTCATTTATAGTTTTTTAGAACCTATAAATATTCACAATCTTTACACATTCAGATATGTTGTTCATATCTTTGGAAATATATCTGTTTTTGATGTAAATCAGAGGTCTTACCAGGTCTTAGTGCCCTAAAGGAGAGGGTATTCAGAAGGCTATGGATGGGTATATGCAAGTTTGTTAGCATATTTTCATTCTCATTATTCTAATGTCATTTATAGGAATCTATAACCTACATGTTATCCCAATGGACATTTTTCATATAAATGTTGCTTGGAAATTCCATTGGAAATCAGAAACCAGGAAGTACTCAAGGCTGCATTTCTGATAATGTTTCAGATTCACCTTCACAGTACAGGGTTTTACTTCAGATAATGGTATGGCACAGTGTTGTCTTATCTTAACAAGAGGGACCCATTCATTAGATATGTGTCTGAGGGTCTGATATCTAATGGTCCTTTGGAAGCCCACAACACTGTCTGAGGGCCCGACACAGTTAGGGCTGTCAAGATGTGATATCAACCTCTTTTCATACAGGGATAAGCCATTCAAACAGAATGTCCTTCATCCTATAGTTTCGCATTCTTTGCCAATTTGGCACACTGCAAGGATAGATAGTTTTGTTTCAAGGATAAAGAACAAACTATCTGTGTTTATTTCTCCAGTCTAATACCCTAATACAATGCAATACAATGGCGGTAGATGTATTGAGTATCCTACTTTTGAGTATTTCTCATTTCAGAGGTGGTACAAAAAATGGGAATTATACTTCTTACATACTACCAGGAGCCCCAGGGTGACCAGGGATGTGTTGGTTTGGGATCTATTTGACTTATTCTCCAAACCACTTTTGCCCTACAGAATAGAGGAATCTCTGTGAACAGCTATCAAATAGAGTCAAGATAGCCTGCCATATTTCCAAAAAAAAAAAAATAAAAAAAAATAAAAGGGTCAAGGTAGTTCTTTTTGAATCTGATGCAAAGAGATTCAGTTGGTCTTCCAGTATCCTCCTCTCTTCTCAATAGCAGATTTTTGAGCCTTTGATTCACAGGCAAAATCTGGTTTCTACCACATTGCCATGATACAGGGATGTTATTGCTAATCATTTGGGTACACTACTGCAATCATTCATAGTTATGAACTCAATAGACTGATACATGGGGTTTTTCAGTTGGGTTCACTATGGAAGTAATTCATAGGTATGAATTCAATAGACTGATACATGGTCTTTCTTTTGAGTTCACTATTGAAGTAATTCTTAGGTAAGAATTCAATAGACTGATACATGGTTTTCCAGTTGGGTTCACTGTGGAAATCATTCATACTTATGAACTCAGTAGACTGATACATGGGTTTCATTCGAGTTCATTTTTGAAATCATCCATAGTAATGGACTGAATGGATTGATAGTGGTTTTCTGAGAATGGACCAATGAAGGGTGGTGCTATACCTTTTACACTCTTTGGACTTGGCTTGATTATTCTTAGTCTTGACAAAGACTCTTGAATCATCTGAATCCATGGCATTAGCCTCGGGTAGATAGAGAGGTGAGGGTGTTTGATCTTTCAAATCATTCAACACACAACTGGAAGGAGTTCACAGTTTCTCCTTCATCAATACTCCTAGCAGAGAACAGATGACCTCAGAGGGTCACAATATTGTTCAAGCTGGTTTTCATTCCTGCTTTTATGCTAGTCTGGATCATTCTTTGACTGAAGAAATGACCTTTTGCCCCTTTTAGAGCTCTAAGATTTTATCTTGATATTTTTCAGATCTTAGATAGGGTAAGTATGTGCTATACTGTGCATGTGTGTATATGTATGTACTTTTCAGGAGGCATTCAAGGAGCTACCATGTCAACAGGCAGACAGTTATGCTAGCTGGTCAAATATTTGACCTTGAAACTTAGAATGTTTCTTTGGCCAAGGCTCAAATTGCTCCTTATATGGCTGGAAGTCACACTCCACAATTTATACTTTAACTTGTGACCTGAAAGTCTAATGAAGGTCAGATTAATCGTTGGAACGATAGTATCGCCATGTGGTTCCTTCATAAGTTGTGTATTGTATGATACATTACAGTAATTGTATGTATATGTACAGTTCCAATGGCCAGATCACGCTGTTTAGGGCTACCTGAAGGCCCATTGGAAATACCAAATCAGGTTCCTGTTTTTGGGTAAGCATCTGATCTGGTGTAAAGGCCCAAGGAATGGGTTAGTAGGTGGTCTTATCCATATAAAGGAGCACAATCTCCTGTTATTACCAATGCGCCTGTCCATGGTTGGGGAACACATTGGTATTTAGTGTTATAAAATTCCAAGGTGGGAATTTTTCAATGCGTATTCTTGACAATTCCAGTTTACTTAATAACAGAATATAACTACATAGGTTATGTTGTTATGTTGCTAAGTATGCCTATCATACTCTTGTACTTTAAATTAGTACATTGGATATAAAGATACATGCAGGGCCAAGGCGCCTTTGGGAAGGTTGCCAGGTAGTGCTTACATATATAACTATTAAATGTTATTTTGTTAAGTTACTTTTATTGGATAATATAGTCTGGTACTCACAAGATTTCTTGAGATATGTACTTTGACTTTTCATTTGGTTATACCTGCTTTTGGTGGCAAAAATATTAAAATCCCACCACCAGTATGGTTGTAATCAAGCACTAGTGAGGATAAGGTAAGGTTATTTTACGCAATAAAATGTAAAAATTTTATTGTAATTTAACTTTTTATAAGTTAAATACTTACCTTATCCTCACTAGATTCGGATTCCCGCCCTGCCAACCCCACATTTTCAAGATTTTTGGGTTTGCAATATATTATATTGACTCCCAAAATTAAAGTGAGGCTTAACGGGGTTCTTCCGGTGCACGCGCATGCGCGATCATGCGTATACATACTGGTACCGACAAGAATATTTATTTTAAAAATATTCTCGTTTGGTCGTACTTGTTTGCTCCCGCCAACACGTAAGCACTAGTGAGGATAAGGTAAGTATTTAACTTATAAAAAGTTAAATTACAATAAAATTTTTACAATTTACTGCATTTTTGAGGCTTTGATTTAATTGTATATTAAATATGTGTCATTTGCTGGATATATGACCCTGTAAGTATATATTTTAGCATCACATTTGATAGAGAAGTGAGTCATTGTAACCTTGAACCCTTACAGTTTGTGCTTGAAATACGCTGTGAGGACCGCAGTGTTTTGTCAGGATGAGCTGACAATTAGAACCCAGTCAGGACTTTCCGCTATCAATTCCCAGGCTGCTTGTCGAGTGATTACGCAAGTAATAAACACACTTGTAGTGACGACAAAAGCCCACAGGAGTTGTCATTGGTGGAGTGTTATCGCTGGCAGGCCCGCTGGGCAATCAATTAACTCAACCGACAGCTGCAGAATAGCAGCAGGTTTCCCTGTGTTCGATTTCTAACTGCAAGGTCTTTTTCTCCTACTTAAGTAGAATAAAGTGTCTCTGTTTTTCTGGATATACGATTGATTGCTCCCCATTACGCAAGAAAATAAAATCACATATCAGTGTAATTTTTCAATGATTGTTTTCTTAATATTTATTGATTTGTGGAGATTTTCTATATATAATTGTAAATCAGCATTTACATACACTGTAATAGCATGTTGCAAATTGTATCCAAGAATGTTGGATTTCAATTTGTGGATACTTTAAAAAGCCACACTTGTTGGGGGGATTAGTTGCATGGGGCTAGCATGAGTTATTAAGAGGCGATTGGTTTGTGTCACACATAACTCAATTTGAACTCTCCACAAGTGACTGTAATCCAATAACATAAGAGTCTGTCATAAAAAACAGCTTTCTGCTTATTAGCTTTTTGTAACACTTCATCACATCAAGTAGCATGGTAGCTGTACAGTGGTAACTGTAGGACTTGGTGGTGTTTAAGTTAGCTTAAGGTAACTATTGATGAGAAGACTAACAGAAGTGGCTAGGAATAGGGAGGTATTAAAACTACCAGGCAGGGAGTCTTAATAAAGTCACAAGGTTGGGTATTTGGTCAGTGAAGAGAGAGGGATAACTCTGCATCAAAACTGCCCGAGTGCAGGAAATAAGTGTGTCCTCAAATAGTGTCAGCGATGTCAAACATATGACAGTCATAAGGGAGTGCTGAGGCAAAACATCGCACCAACTGGTGGGAGAGTGAAAAAATTGCGAGGTTTGCCACAGGGACCCTCGTGTCTTAAAGGGAAAAGAGGAAGAAGCCAAGTGTGTGGAAATACTGTATCAGAGATAGACAGATAATCTTAAAAACCATAAATTTCTTACAATGTCAGATATTTTAAGAAAAAATACAGAGGTTTCACAAGTGATGGTGAATTTTCATACAATATATCGAATTTCATTTTTCTGTGGTAAATGTGGCACACTGTGGTGAAATATATGTTCAGTGAGTGAGTTTCATACACTGTAGTGAGGTTCATATAATGTTGTGGATATGCAGTTACTGTGGTAATTTTACACAAAGACAAAAGGTATTGAGATTTTCACTAGGGTTAGGTGCTATGTGTTTTGAGCTGAAAAGAATGGTATTCCCTTGAATGACGTAAGAATGAAAAATGGTCGTTTGGAGAGATTTGTGCAGAGTTTGTGTCTGTAACATTTGTGACAGTTTTGTGCAAATCTACCCAAATGCCTGGGAATTGGAGAAAACTGGTCATCTATGAAGATTTCTGGGCCCTTCACATTAGTGAAACAGTCCCTTACCAAAAAACAACAACAAGCAATATTCACTGATATCCTGTGACCAGTTAGCTTAACATTGCTGAAAAATTGTCACAAAATATAGTTATTATAAAAAATATTCCCTAAAATAAGAAGGTAATTCCTCAAGTTACAATGACAAAGTGAGTTGAACCTCAGTTGTCACACATATGCGACTCTGTCAGTGACATTGTCATGTCTTGCCTGAGACAGGAGATTTATTCTGAAGTCTTGAGTAATGAGACAATCTACTTCCTGAAAGTTGATGAGATAGTCGCCACGGAAACCATTGGTGTTTAAGGAGAGAGGCAGGATGTTGATAGCTGTGACAGAGTACAACATGTCCTGGTGTTAATGATGAGAAGACATTACTTACTACATATAAATCATATACTGTGTGGGTGAATCTATTCAAGTCTCACTCAATTTAGGCTACTGTTTGAAAATTAATATTTTGTAACTACTATATAAGTGTTAAAATGTGTTTTTATAGCGAAATACCCTTACCATTTCCTAACAGTAGCTATTTGTTGGAGCCATCCAACCCAATGGCCAACGCAGAGATGCGATTTTAAGGTTTACTCACAACCTTAACCAAGCCATTGGGTTACAGTAGTCCGTCCTCCCGCCAAAGAGGTCACATGACTACATTGTTTACCTCATTATTTTTGTTGGCCATCAACAGTAGAGACGTGTTTTGGTAATCTTTGGAAGTTTAAAGTTTTCAGGGATTATTTCATTTTTTATTGAGATTTTTGAATCATGGCGAATAATAAAGATTCATCAGATTCTAAATCTAAGAAATCCAGTTTCTGTGGACATCTTATGTTTGGTTTTGATAACCACAGATATTGCTACAAATGTCGTGAAGCTAGCAAGGGTGATGACCTTTGTACTCTTAAGAAGGATTGCCTTCTGTGTGTTGCTTTGTTGGAAGATCAAAAGCGAAAACTCACTGAAAAACTGTCAAAAGGTAAGAAATCTTTGAAGGAATCTACCTTGCAAAAAGGAAAGGACAAGATAGATGACTCCATATTGGATGAAGAAGACAGTTCGGTAGGAATGTCTTCTCATTCTGTGGTCGCTGGCCAGACGTCAGGTTCAAATAGCCAGGCGTTGGCAGCGATCCTCTCACAACTTACAACCCTAACGAATAGAATTGCTGCTATTGAAAACAAGGATTCCCCTGTAGAGGCGGACATCTTGGTTGCTAACGAAGCTGTGGGAAGGGCGAGTTCCCAATGCAAGAAGAGATCTACGTCTAGTACACAGTCTTCCGAAGAGATTCATTCAAAACGCCATGCGGAGGAAAATCCCTCTACGTCTGTGATAGACAATCGATTTTCCATACCTTCTAAAAAAGCGAGGGTGGAGTTGTCAGATGACGGGGAATATGATTCCTCTCAGGAAGAAAAACAGCCAGTTCCTTCATATTCAGACACACTTTTCGCTATTAAAAAGTGGTTGGATATTGCAATAACTGAGACTGACACTATTATTGCCCCATCTGTGTTTTCACAAGCTTCTAAGCTGAAGAAGTCTGCAGAGGTCTCCTTAGCTCTTCCTCCTGCTGAAAATATGTGTAGTTTGTGGGATTTCAAGGAATATGAGGCTTCGGGTGTTTCAAAGGAACATGATTCTTTGAAAACCAAGTCTTCAAGGAGAAATCCTTTGCCTAGAGGTCAATTTTTGAATTTTGAAAGACCACCTATGAAGTGGTACAACATCTCACCTCAGCCTCATGCAGTAGTAGCTCCCAAGTTACAAGATGCATTCAGAAACATTACTTCTTCACAGTTTCAGATGCCATCTGCCATTTCAACTCCTTGGAAGCAGTTTACTCTCTGGGAAACTGTTAATAGAGAAAACATCAATGTTCTTAACCACATTTTTTGGTTCAATTCTGCAAATTGCAAAGCCACAGAGGAGATGGAGAAACAATTTGCTATCTTAAAATCAGCTGAGAATGAAACTGACTTTAATAATGCTCTGGAATATGTCCAGGAGTGTCTTCAGTTACAGTCATCAGTGAATCAGTCTTTGGGGAAATCCTTAGATTCTTTGCTTGGCAGTTCCATGACCATGGCATCAAACATGTTGTTGAGTAGGAGGGATAATTACTTGAAAAGCTGTTCCAAGGATGTCACTGAGGATGACATTAGTAAGCTTAGGAATGCTCCTTTCACTTCAAATGAGGTTTTTCCTGTAGATACTCTCTCTGAAGTTCAGAAGAACTTTATTCAGTGGTCCCATGTGAATAGGGAGTCCAGGGGTAGAGATTCTAGGAAGGAGCATACGGCTAGACATGAGGAGAAAAGAGATAGCAGGTCTCAGAATAGATCTTTTCGACCCTACCATGAAAACTCTTCAACAACATCAGCAAGAAGCAATAGCTCTTCTGCAACTGGAAACAGAGGAAGGGGTTCCTACTCCTCTAGGCCTTTCAGAGGCAGGGGTGGCAGAAGGAAGTGACTGTCTGTGCCCAGGAAGCCGTCTGTCCAGTTTTTGGCAGGTATGGGAAGCCAGGAAAGCTCATCCAAGGGTAGTGACCATTTTGAAGGAGGGTTATTGTCTGAATTTCAGAAATCAACCTCCATTGACAAATTATCCTGCAATAAGGAGCAAATATTTGAACCGGGAGAAGCAAGAGTTTTTGATAAAGGCGGTTTATCAAATGATCGACAAAAGAGCGATAACTCCAGTTGAAAAGGTCACTTCCCTAGGATTTTACAGTCGCTTGTTTCTTGTCCCCAAACCAGGAAAGAGATGGCGACCAGTAATAGATCTGAGTGTGGTAAATCAATATTTGCATATTCCAACTTTCAAGATGGAAACTGCCGAAAATATTCGAGATTCGCTTCAAGAAGGCGAGTGGGTAACTTCACTCGACCTTACAGATGCGTACTTCCACATACCAATACACCCACGGTTCCAAAAGTATCTGCGCTTCAATGTAGGCGACAGATCCTACCAGTTCACTGCCTTGCCCTTCGGAATCGCTACGGCTCCACTCGAATTCACCATGGTAGCAAAGGAGGTGAAACTGATGGCTCTTGCAGAAGGCATCAGGATTCATCAGTATATAGACGATTGGCTATTGAGAGCAAAAACAAAACAGCAATGTCAAGAGAATACCCACAGGTTGATTCATCTTGTGCAGAGCTTGGGTTGGATCATAAATTTCGAAAAATCAGATTTAATTCCAACTCAAGAAATCGAATTTTTGGGTTACAAATTCGACCTCCGGGTAGGTCTAGTCTTTCCAACTCAAAAGAAAATCGATCGCCTTCTAGAAAAGATAGTTTCCATGTTGAAAGCTACTCAAACATCTCCAAGGGAGCTCATGTCACTGATTGGGAGCATGGCTTCAATGGAGAAGACTGTACCATTGGGTCGTCTGCATATGAGACCTCTACAATGGTACCTCAAGACACACTGGAGGTATCCTCAGTCTCTGGATATCCCAGTACCAGTGTCTCAGGTTCTAAGACAGCATCTTCAGTGGTGGACCAATCTCTCGAACCTGAAGAGGGGTTCCCCACTTCATCAGAAGGAGTGCAATCTCCTTCTATTCACAGATGCTTCCCTAAAAGGCTGGGGGGCTCATTTAGAGCATCACACAGCCAGTGGTTTGTGGAATCAGGTGGAGTCAAGACTTCACATAAACATTCTAGAGCTAAAAGCAGTATTTCTAGCTTTAAAATCATTCGAAAATCAGCTTCTGAATCAAAATCTGCTGATTTCCACAGACAACTCTTCAGTGGTTGCCTATCTGAACAAACAGGGAGGCACCCATTCTCAAGAAATGTGTGCCCTAATCTGGAGAATTATGGCTTGGACAAATGTCAGGGGGATCCAGATTCGGGCAAAACACATTCCAGGGAATCTCAATGTTTTGGCAGATTCTCTGTCAAGGAAAGACAAGGTGATTCAAACGGAATGGGCTCTAAATCATCGAGTGTTCAATCAAATTTGCCATTGCTGGCATCAACCAATGGTAGATTTGTTTGCAACAAAGTTGAATCACAAGCTACCAATGTATGTGTCTCCTGTCCCCGACGGTCGGGCTTGGGAAACAGATGCATTGAACATCTCTTGGGAGGGTCTGGACGCCTATGTGTTTTGTCCAGTGGCTCTCATTCCTCAGGTGATTCAAAAGATGACCACCTACAGGTGCAGAATCATCATGATTGCACCAGGGTGGCCAGGGATGTCTTGGTTTTGGGATCTGGTGGATCTGTCCACAAGGCTTCCTCTGAGACTTCCCTTGTGGGTGGATCTGTTGACTCAGCCTTTCAGCAACAGACTTCACAACAATCTGACGTACCTGAATCTTCATGCTTGGCATCTGGAGTCAGTCATGAATATTCAGAAAGATTCTCAGAGGAGGTGGCGAAGCGAATTAAGGAGCCTCAGAGACACTCCTCAAGGAGAATCTATGAATCAAGGTGGTCCATTTTTGGGAAGTGGTGTGAGGAGAGCCAGGTGGACGTCTCCAATCCCACTATTCCAGAGGTAGCAGATTTTCTTAACTGTTTGTTTAAGGAAAGAAATCTCAAGCCATCTACCATTGCTGGTTATAGAACAGCTATTGCAGATGGTTTGGGTGTGAAGGGTGAGCAGATCTCTAAAAGTCTTGAGCTAAATAGACTGTTAGCAAGCTTTTACAGAGACAAACCAGTAGCAAATAGGTCTATACCTTCTTGGGATTTGGCATTGGTACTCCATGCATTGACCAAACAACCTTTTGAACCCTTGGGGAAAGCTTCTTTGAAGTTATTAACCTTTAAGACAGTTTTTCTTTTGACTTTGGCTTCGGGCAAAAGGAGAAGTGAAGTTCATGCTTGGACTCATTCATCTCTCAGTTATAAGGAGAATTGGTCTCAAGTCACTTTGGCCCCATCAACTGCCTTTTTGGCAAAGAACCAGTTGGCTTCAGATGGGCCTGCTGCAATTAAACCAGTGGTCATTCCAGCATTGAAACCTCAGTTAGACAAAAGTTTGACTCAAGATAGATCTCTTTGTCCTGTGAGGGCTTTGAAATTCTATTTGGATAGGACAAAAGATTTGAGGAAGAATAAGAATCTTTTGTTTGTAGCTATAAAAGAGGGCTTTGCAAGAGATATTTCCAGGGCAACTATCTCATCTTGGTTAAAACAGACTATTCTTTTGGCTTATGAGAATTCGGACCCTGAGTCTCAACAGCTGTATCAGGTGAAAGCTCATGATGTCCGCTCAATGGCTGCATCTTTGGCATTTAAAGGAGGAATTTCTTTGAATGAGATACTTCAGGCTTGCTTTTGGAAGTCTCACAATACGTTCACCAATTTCTATCTGAAGGACCTATGTTGGCATAATGGCCAGATTTTGAAATTGGGCCCTATAGTATCTGCTCAGCATGTGATAGATTTATAGCTAGGTAATGAAGTTGTCTGTTATATCTATGTTTTTTATGCTGTATTGATGTCTGTTTTTGTATTGAGTGGCTATACATTATATTTTATGTGTTTACAGGATAGATGGCTGTAACACCTGTATATATTGTACAGTTTTGTTGGCTTGAGCCTCGCTTGGAGCGTATGATGCGTCAGCTGATAGTGGTGCCAAGTGGGGTTTGACCCGTAGTTGCTTTGAAGTTTATGTTGAGTTTCAAGTTTGTGTTGATACAACTTTCTACTATGGCATTAGATGGATTGGAACATTGTGAGATCTACATTCTACCTTTTATTTGAAGGTATGTTGAATGTGGGTGCTGGCAGTTTTAACGTTTATATGTTATAATCATGTTAAACGCACTGTTAAATGTTGGAGTTTATGTGTTGTTATTTACATGTAAGACTCACATTGTTTATATTACAGTTTCTCACAGTGTTTTTTCTTGTTGTGGTAGTAGGGCTGGTGATGGTAGTTGCTAAAAGTAATTCCCACCGTCCTGCAAGGCTGAATTCAGCTACTGTTAGGAAATGGTAAGGGTATTTTGCTATAAAATTGAAAAATTTAATAGTAATTTAAATTTTTATTAGAAATACTTACCATTTCCTAACACTCAAATTTCCCTCCCGCCTCCCCGCAAGTCATTCTTGTACTTGCAACAAAAATAATGAGGTAAACAATGTAGTCATGTGACCTCTTTGGCGGGAGGACGGACTACTGTAACCCAATGGCTTGGTTAAGGTTGTGAGTAAACCTTAAAATCGCATCTCTGCGTTGGCCATTGGGTTGGATGGCTCCAACAAATAGCTACTGTTAGGAAATGGTAAGTATTTCTAATAAAAATTTAAATTACTATTAAATTTTTCAAGTTAAAAATTATTTTTAAAATATCTTATCCCATGAAAAAGATTTATTATAATAATGTCCCATGTGATTTCAGTAGCCAAGACTTATAATTTCTTATAATTTTCTTTTTAGAATCATTGGCTCTACTTGTGAATCTTCAAAGAGATCTCCCTCACACACACAAACTATTGACACAGTTGACTTCCACTGTACCCCACTCTGTTGTAGACAAACCACTTTATATTTGATCCATTACATTAGCAGTAACTGCCGCCTCCTGTATTTATGCTGGCCTGTTATAGCAATTTACTGTCATACATCCTGTCAGATTGGAAAGCTGTCCCATTAGGTTGCCTGGCAAAAATACATCGCCATTTGTCAGTCTCGGTGTAGTGAAGATGGTATTAGTGTCTTTTCATTTATGACAGCTTCTTACTATCTCAATCGTGTTAACATTTGGGAGTGAAATTCCTCTGCTTACTTAAATTATAACTTACTGCTGGCTATAAAATGATGGGTATTAGCTAGAGCCTAGAGATATAGAGCTAAATGGTTGTCTTTATATAACAAAATACCAACTCCCATTATCCAAAGGTTCTTTAAAGCGTGCTTCTGACGGGCAAATTTGCACCTGACTGACAAATGTTTCATACTATGATAAATGTCACTGTTCTAGTGAGGATCGTGTTTCTAAACTTTAGTTTGAACCTCTGTTACTGCTACAGTATCAACGCATGGCATATACCGGTATTTATAATATATTCCTATGTGAACATAACTTATTAGTCTGTCCTCTGTGAATAAATTACAAAAGCATTGTTTAATGATACTGATTTTTTTGCAAACTTTCCTTTGCTCCATTTTGTCTGCAACAATAAGGCTACTTGTATTAGATTGAGAAGAGGCAGATGAGCAGACTGTGTACCAGGCACCAAGTTATTACAAAACAGACATTAGTATGTTAAACCGCCCTGCCTTGTTTCTGTTCCTGTCCGACTGAACACAGATTACTTATATGTTACTTCTGCCTGGAAAACCACCTCAGACTGTTTAAAACTATTTGTGATGAGAATTTATGGCCAAAAGACGGACTCAAGAGGACAGAGTTCTATATGCGGCAGTTTGCCTGTCAGTTCTGGTTATAGATTTTGGGGATTTTGTGCTGTTGTGGAGTTTGTGACTGTATGGGTTAAGCTATGGGGATATTGGCTGTTTATAGCAGTTTAGATCTTCACTAACTTTTCCCCAATGACTGCAACAGGGGCGAGACCAGAATATTTACCAAAAAGCCCCAAAATTATTGCTCTCTCTGCCTTTTTTGAACAGCCTTAAGTCTCCATGGTAACTATTGGCAAGGCTGTACATGACCGACACTAGTGCTGTAAGTCGTGAAGAAATACTAGAGTCGACGCGTCGGAACTAATAGACGACGGTGAACCAACGAAAGTCATACTAGTGTTGATAAAGGACTTCAGAAGAAATAAACTTTATTAATTAGCCAGTTTTAAATAAAAAACGAATTTCTGTAGTTTTATCTTTGACCCTAGGCAATAAAGTACTGAATCTTGCGAGAATTTATATTTGCGGTTAAAAAATTGAGGGAAGCAGCCATTGTTGTTTCCACTTGAAATCCATGACAACTTAAAAATGTTATTGCTTTCTTTAAAAATGCAAATTATCATAAGATTTTATAAGGTAGGTAGTATTTTGTGTACTAAAAAGATTTTGATGAAAAATCGATCTTTATCATATATGAACCGACGCGTCGTAATTTTAACCCTCACGACCGACTATGACCAAGTCGAGCCGCGTTGTTACTGCACTAACCGACACCCACTGTATATTATGTTTTGGCATTTAATGTGCACTGCACACAACGAGAAAGTTAACATTTCTAACTTTATGTAAAGTTTTCATCTGGAAAATTTTTTTTAAAAGTCATATTAAACTTTAACTGGTTAAGTATTATCTGTAAAAATCTACAGCCCCAGTTTTTATATCGTTTGATAGTGAAATCCTCTGCGGCTGATATGTTTTTCTAAACAATAAAAACCCTTAACATTAAAGCAAAAAATGTCACAAGATTAATTTACTTAGAGTAAAAGTGGTGGTCACATGGTCTGTCTCGTTGTGGCCCGCTTTTGTCTCCCATTTCCACAAAAGTGAAAAAGTGTGACTTTTATTACGCTACAATAGCTTACCATGTGGGACTTAATGCTGTTCTCGGGTTGCCACACCCGGGGCCAACGTCTTAGAAAAAAAGATCGTTCTTGTTAGCCACCGGATATACTGGTAGTTGTCGTCACGTGATATCTTCTGACCAATCGTCCTACTTTCTCGTTGGCCACAATTGACTGGTAGCAGTTTGTAAATATACAGACATTTTCATTTATTTCTCAGTCTTTACGTATTGTTGGAGGCTAATATTTGGATATTTCTTTTCATATATTTCATAGATTATCCTGTAAAATTATTAATTTCACAACTTAAGTATTTTCCTTACAATCCGCGTGTTTTGAGTTTTCTCGGTTCAGGCAATTCCAATTGTACGTCTTTTTATTGCGTTAAAATGTCTCTCCATCAAGCAAACAAAGACAAACCGAGAGCTCAGAAATGCCGCCATTTTTGCTTCAGTTTTGATAATCATAATTACTGCCCTACCTGTAGGGACGCTGGCAAGGGAGATGACCCCTGTGTCACTTTTGAAGCACCCTGCCATATTTGCACGTCTCTCACTGATGAACAATTGCAAAAAATTCAAAACAGGAAGCGGTATTTAAAAAAGCAAAAAGCGGAAACTAGTTCTAAAGATGAACTAGATCTCTTGGGTGAAGGCGATGGGGACTCTTTTACTGGTTCTAATGCAGACCTTGAGAGTGCTGCCGATAACCTCTTTACCTCACCCCCCGTCCTCAACCTCTCGCCTTCAGTTCTTTATCATTGAAAACCCCAGCTAAAGCTGTCCCACCAACCCCAGGTACTGTTTTGCAAAACAAAATTCAAAGAAATTTAGAAAAATCCCTGGGTGATTCCTTAAATATACATATTCAGCAGCAAATGGGTTCCTTCCAGGCATCCATGTTAGAAGCATTTCAATCACTCCGAGAGGAGTTGGCAGTTAAAAAGCCAGCCGAGGTTGATCCCTCGCCTCATGCTTCAAAAGCTGGTCCATCCAGCAATATTGCTGCTCATCTGGACCTACCCCCTCCGAGGTCTAGTACTAATGCTCAGTCCGAGGCAATGGATGTGGACGTTGGTCCAGCACTCCCTCCTCGACTAGTACTTAACCAATCTACCTCGGATCAGTACGTTGCCCCTTCTGAGGCTATACCGAAGGATTCCTCGTACTCACACAAAAAACAAAGCCACAGACAAACTGTAGCACCGAGCTCTGCCTCGGATCAACTGGATGAGGATTCCGACGAACCCTGTTCTGCCATTCCGTTCAAAGCCAAACTTGATCAGATTTCCTCTGATTCTATCAGAGTACAAGGCCCAACAAAAAGACCAAGCCTTGGCCACTTGTATCCAGTCTCTCTTGTCAAAGAACGCCATCGAAAGGGTGGAAAACGTAAAATCTCTCGGGTTTTACAGTCGCCTGTTCCTAGTACCCAAGCCTCACCAAAGGTGGAGGCCAGTCATAGACTTAAGCAGGCTCAACACTTTTCTACATGTAGAAAAGTTCAAAATGGAAACCCCGGAGTCCATCAGGACTTCCCTGGTCCCAGGGGAGTGGGTATCATCGATAGACCTGTCGGACGCATACCTTCACATCCCCATCCATCCAAACTCAAGGAAGTACCTAAGGTTTTGCTACAAGGCCCAGGTGTTCCAGTTCACCTCCCTACCTTTCGGACTGGCCACAGCCCCGCAGGTCTGTACGATGATCGTAAAGGAAGTGAAACTAATGGCCCTCTCAAGAGGACTCAGAATTCACCAATATTTAATAATATTTGTTTACGACTTACTGAAATATAATATTGAGGGTCTGAGGGTAAAAGAGAAAAAAAAAAAAAAAAAAAATTCACCAATACCTGGACGACTGGCTGATCAGGTCCCAGTCTCAGGAGGAATCTCAAAGGGACACACAGGCACTGGTAGACCTAACCCAATCCTTGGGTTGGATAATCAACCAGGAAAAATCAGAACTGAAACCTACTCAGGTGTTTTCGTTCGTGGGCTACAAATACCACCTAGATTCAGCCCATGTAAGACCCACTCACGAGAGATGGCTCAAACTTCAGGATTTGATCTTACGACTCAAGTCAAAACGTGTTTTGACTGCAAGATGTTTGATGTCTCTAATTGGGTTGCTAGCCTCAACGGAGAAAATGGTCCCGGAGGGACGCCTTCACATGAGGCCCTTTCAGTTTCATCTCAAGGAGCACTGGAGATATCCTCAGTCGCTGGACAACCTCCTTCCTTGGACAGAAGCCATTGTAGCCCACCTAGATTGGTGGCAAAACCCCTCAAATGTGATGAAAGGCGCAGACCTTCATCCCAAAGACCACAGTATCCAACTCTTTACCGACGCCTCAAACGAAGGTTGGGGCGCTCACTTAGATCAAAATTCTACAAAAGGGCTGTGGTCAGAGCAGGAAAAAAGGCTACACATAAATGTCCTGGAATTGAAGGCGGTCTCCCTGGCCCTTCGAGACTTCAAGGACCAGTGCCAGAATTAAACAGTGTTAGTTGCGACGGACAACTCAACAGTGGTAGCCTACATCAACAAGCAGGGGGGAACTCACTCAGCAGAGATGTGCGCTCTCCTGTGGAAAATCATGACCTGGTGCCATCACTACCATATAACATTGAAAGCCAGGCACATTCCAGGTTGTCTGAATGTGATGGCCGACCCCCTTCCAGGTCCAACCAAGTGCAGTCAACAGAATGGTCTCTGCACCCTCAGGTCTTCAAGCAAATCTGCCGAAAGTGGTTCACCCCTCATGTAGACTTATTCGCCACTCACCTGAATCACAAACTCCCTCTATATGTGTCTCCTATCCCAGACCCAAGGGCCTGGAACATAGATGCTCTGAACATAAACTGGACCAACCTCACGGCGTCCGCCTACCCTCCTACGGCTCTCCTTCACAAGGTGATCCAAAAGATCAAGCAATGCCATTGCCTGATCATCATGATAGCCCCAGGCTGGCCAGGGATACCCTGGTTTTGGGACCTAATGCAGCTCTCAACAGAGATCCCACTACAACTCCCCGTGTCAACGACCCTACTCAAACAGTCCCACAACTATGTGTTCCACAACAATCCACAACAGCTGAACCTCCACGCCTGGTGTCTAGGAGCGGACAACTCCAAGAACAAGGCTTCTCTGTGGAGGTGGCAGAGAGAATTGCTGCCCCTCAGCGGTCATCAACAAGGACCATCTACAGGTCAAAGTGGGCCCTATTTGAAAAATGGTGCAGAGAAAATTCGGTGGATTTCTCCACTCCATCTGTGAAACAAATCTCAGATTTTTATGTCGTCACTCTGCGGCGTGGGCGTCCGCGTGGGCGTCCGCGCACGCGTCCGCGTGAACAACTTCTCCTCCAAAACTACAAGGCCTAGAGACGTGCTGTTTTTTTTAAAAGATACCTTATCTATCGAGGATGAAAAATTGTTCAAGGCATGCAAATCTGTCTGTTCGTCTGTTTGCTAGAGACATTACAAGGGGGGTACCCCCACCAAAAGTGTGAAAATTTCAACACTTAATCACAATTTTCTCAGTGACTATTGCAGGGATTTCTCTCATATCTTGCATATATGTACTAGGCCAGAGGTAGATTCTCTTGTGTGAGTATGAGACCTGGATCTGTCTTACTTTTTTTTAAATAAATTTTTTTAATAATTTTTAATGCATTAAAATTCATGAAATCATGCACAAAATCATTTATAACTTGAAAACTGTTGCATCTAGAGCATTTTGTTAAAATATGTTATTCAGCTACTTTTTTCATAGCTACAATATGGTGAGTAAGTTGGGTGCCTGTCTCAATAGCTAAGTGAGTAATAGCTACTTCTGGGCTTTTCAGTAACTTCCATCATGAGTAGAATCACTTGTAACTTAAAAACTATTGCATTTAGAGAATTTCGTATAAATATGTTATTCAGCTACTTTTGGGTCAGCTATAACATAGTAAAATTTTAGATATGTAGCTCATGGCATAGCTGAGTAATAGCTACTTTTAGGTTATCACTGTTGAGTAAATCGCTTATAACTTCAAAACTATTGCATTTAGAGAATTTCGTATAAATATGTTATTCAGCTACTTTTGGGTCAGCTATAACATAGTAAAATTTCAGACCTGTAGCTCATGGCATAGCTGAGTAATAGCTACTTTTAGGTTATCACTGTTGAGTAAATCGCTTATAACTTGGAAATTATTGCATTTAGAGTATTTTGTTTCAATATGTTATTCACCTATTTTGGGGTCAGCTATAACATAGTGAAGTTCCAGACCTGTGTGACTCATTGCATAGCTGAGTAATAGCTACTTTGAAGTTCTCAATGTTGAGTAAATCACTTGTAATTTGAAAACTATTGCATTTAGAGAATTTAGTATAAATATGTTATTCAGCTACTTTTGGGTCAGCTATAACATAGTAAAATTTCAGACCTGTAGCTCATGGTATAGCTGAGTAATAGCTACTTTTAGGTTATCACTGTTGAGTAAATCACTTATAACTTGAAAACTATTGCATTTAGAGTATTTTGTTGCAATATGTTATTCACCTATTTTGGGGTCAGCTATAACATAGTGAAGTTCCAGACCTATGGCTCATTGCTGAGTAATAGCTACTTTGAAGTTCTCACTGTTGAGTAAATCAGTTGTAATTGGAAAACTATTGCCTTTACAGAAATTTGTGCAAATATGTTATTCAGCTACTTTTGGGTCAGCTATAACATAGTGAAATTACAGACCTGTAGCTCATGGCACAACTGAGCAATAGCTATTCTCAAGCACTGACTGTTGAGTAAATCAGCTATAACTTGAAAATTATTGCATTTGGAGTATTTTGTTAAAATATATTGTTCACCTACTTTTGGGTTAGCTATAACATAGTGAAATTACAGACCTATAGCTCATGGCATAGCGGAGCAATACCTATTTTCAGGTTCTCACTATTGAGTAAATCAGTTGTAACTTGAAAACTATTGCATTTACAGTATTTTGCTTAAAGATGTTGTTCACCTACTTTTAGGTCAGCTATAACAGAGCAAAAATTCAGACATGTAGCTCATTGCATAGCTGAGTAATAGTTACTTTGAGGTTTTCACTCTTGAGTAAATCAGTTGTAACTTGAAAATTATTACATTTAGAGTATTTTGTTAAATATGTTATTCACAGACGTTTTGGTCAGCTATAACATAGTGAAATTGCAGACCTCTATGTCATGGCATAGCTGAGCAATAGCTTCTTTCAGGTTCTCACTGTTGAGTAAATCATTGTATCCAACCTGTAGGAAATCATGGGCTGGGAATCTGTTAATATGGTCCGATTTGATCTTGGAACCCTCCTTTAAGGTCAAATGAGGATAGCCAAACATAAAAGTGCTTATAACTCACTTATTATTGGTCCTAGAGGTTGGAATGAAAACCAACCTATAGAAAATCATGAGCTGGGAATTTTTTGGTGTGGTCGGATTTCACCTTGGACCCCTCCTTCAAGGTCAAATGAGGATAGCCAAACTTAAAAGTGCTTATAACTCACTTATTATTGGTCCTAGAGGTTTCGAATGGAAAACCAACCTATAGAAAATCATGGGCTGGGAATCTTTTGGTGTGGTCGGATTTGACCTTAGACCCCTCCTTCCAGGTCAAACGAAGATAGCCAAACTTAAAGTGCTTATAACTCGCGTATTATTGGTCTTGGAGGTTTGGGATGGTAAACCAACATATAGGAAATCATGGGCTGGGATTCTTTTGGTGTGGTCAGATTTGACCTGGGACCCCTCCTTCAAGGTCAATGGAGGATAGCCAAACTTACAATTGCTTAGAACTCGCTTATTATTGGTCCTACAAATTTGGGATGGTAAACAAGCTACAGGAAATCATGGGCTGGGAATTTTTTTGTGTGGTCGGATTTGACCTTGGACCCCCTCCTTCAAGGTCAAACAAGGATAGCCAAACTTAAAAAGTGCCTATCACTCACTTATTATTGGTCCGAGAGGTTTGGGATGGTAAACCATCCTAAATTCTTTGGCTGGGAATCTTTTGGTATGGTCAGATTTGACCTTTGGACCCCTTCTTCATGGTCGAACGAGGATATTGCATTTATAGTATTTCTTTAAATATTTTTAACCTACTTTTTACACTTAAACAATTACCTTGTTACTTTATTTCATAATACCATTTGCAGGGCACAACTTTTTTGTTCTTTTCTTCTGTCAGCTTCGGAATATCTTTCGAACATGCTGTTCAGTTACCGTTTACTGTATTTCTGTACAGCCCTTCCTCTGATAATTATGCTTTCCTCTCATTATCACCATCACAAATCAAAAACATTCAGTCAGCTGACACAGTGCCCGTTCACGGGCACTCTCCTCTTGTTTCATGTACCTATACCAAGACTTAAACAGGCGCCCCTCGACCATTGATGGTTACAGGACTGCAATCGTTGACACTTTGGGCCCAACGGCCCAACACATTGCACACAATGCAGACCTTCATAGGTTACTCTCCAGTTTTCACAGGGATCGTCCTAAAAGTTCCAGAAATTTATAGGGCTGGGACGGGTACAAAAAAACGGCATCGAGTACCCGACCTCTGAAAACCGGCCCGAATTCGAGTAACCGCGAGATTTAGTTCCCACCATTAGAAGTCTTCTGTAAACAAATAGTAGATTCCGGAAACGAAACTTTTGAAGAAAAACGTCTTCTATTTAGCCAGATATTATAGATTATGGAGTAAATTATAGGTTTTCAAGTGAAAACAACAACTTTAATTGATGTTATGTGACGGAAATGCTGAAATGCAGCATATTTTACACAAACGTTTCATTACGTGGGCGATCATACAATAACTCGCGAGTAACCGAGTACTTAAAATGGACTCGAGTACAAGCCAAGATCGCCTCGTACACCGAGGCTTGGGTACTCGTTCCCAGCCCTAGAAATTTACCCAAGTGGAACCTTTCTGTTGTCCTTAACGAGCTCACCAAAGCACCATTTGAGCCCATGAAAGACTCAGACCTCAAACATCTTACTCTCAAAACTGCTTTCTTGCTAGCCTTGGCCTCCGGCAAGCGCCGCAGCGAAATCCATGCCTGGGTCGCGAACAAAGTATCTAATTTAGGCCAATGGGAAAAGGTGGCCTTGTTCCCTTCTTCTGATTTCATAGCCAAAAACCAACTAGCAAGAGAAGGTTCTCAAAGTGTGTCACCAGTGACTATCCCTGCTTTGACTACCATTGTAGATAGACAATTTAAGGAAGACAGGACCCTGTGTCCCGTGCGGGCCCTGAGGTTTTATTTGGACCGAACTAAAGACCTGAGAGGGTCTCGTTCTCTCCTTTTCATCTCCTTTAAGAAAGGACATACCTCAGACATCAGACCCGCTACACTCTCCTCATGGTTGAAACAAACCATCCTACTTTGTTACAAACAAGCAGATCAACAAGCCTTGGACTTGGTCCAAGTCAAAGCGCATGACATCCGGGCCTTTGCGGCCTCTAAGGCCTTTTACGGTGGAGTATCGGTGGACCAAATCATGCAAGCCTGTCACTGGAAAGCTCACAACACATTCACAAATTTTTACCTAAAAGACCTTACTTGGTCGGACACCGACAACAATATGTATCTGGGACCCGTGGTGGCGGCACAACAAGTCCTAGATCCTTCCCCTCAGACCAGTTGTCCTCGGAAAGAAAAAAGGGGGGGGGGGGGGCACATCCGCTACAACCAAGTCTTCAGGAGTCTCTCCCAGGATCTAGGTATTCCTTTACCTTCAAGATGTTACGGGTAAGGTCATTTTATTTTTAATTATCAAGTAATTTCTATTAAGGATTTATTCAGTTGTCATTAATCTCATATTTCAGGTTAAAAATTTCATGAGATGCCCAACCACTGGGTTGGTCAGTCACACGTGAAGGTCTACTAGGGACCCTTAGACCTCGAAGTGAGCACCGCTGCACTTCCGTCCTACTACCAAACATCTGGACAGTTTTAGCACTGTCCCTTTTTACTTAAGTTTTTTGGCTCGTTACAGGCCCGATCTTCGGGATCGGGTTCTGTAAAAGGGACTCAGACTGGTATTTCTGGCACTATTCTGTATATATTAATTCAAGTCTTAGAAAAAATGACATATCTTCCAGTCTCAGCTGTAATCCCGCCACCGGGCGGTTGAATTCAGCATTAAGTCCCACATGGTAAGCTATTGTAGCGTAATAAAATTGAAAATTTTAATTACTTAAATGTAGCTTTTATAAGCTACAAGCTTACCATGTGGGACTTAGGAGAGTCCCACCCTGCCTCCCCGCTGTTTACAGCTGAGGGGTAGGTTTAATAAAAAATTTCAATGAGAAAGTAGGGCGATTGGTCAGAAGATATCACGTGACGACAACTACCAGTATATCCGGTGGCTAACAAGAACGATCTTTTTTTCTAAGACGTTGGCCCCGGGTGTGGCAACCCGAGAACAGCATTAAGTCCCACATGGTAAGCTTGTAGCTTATAAAAGCTACATTTAAGTAATTAAAATTTTCAAATTAATTCTCACTCATCTATCTGTTCATCTGTCTGTCCGTCCTTCTTCCCTTAACTAATCTTACCCTTTTACCAATTTCCACCAAATTATATGCAAAGGTGTTTGCCCAAAATCTCTCAAATTGATCATGTATTGGGGCAAGATCCAAAGAAAACTGTTGCCGTGACCATCTGTTTCCCTGTTTGGGATTTTTGTTCTGCAGACTTAAATCCCTTGGGCAGATTTTGACGAAATTTTGTAAAAATGAATATCCTAAAAAAAATTGATGTCTTTTTTAAGTTTTGTGCATGATCCATTAAAAACTAGTATCTCAACAGTTTCAGATATTTTCACTAAATTTGGTTCAGAACTTTACCCTAAAGAGATTAGTCAATTGATTTGTTGCCACTTCAGTTTTTGTGTCTTTGTGTCTGTTCCACTCAATAAAACCCTTCACAGAGTTTCATTATTTTTTTCAGAGAGGTGAACCACAGTTTTTGCCAGGATCCAATAAAAGTAATGTCATTTGCCAACTGCTGTCTTGGTAACCAATTATATTTCCATTTTGTGGTATTCCGAACTATAAAGGGAATCTATTAAAAGACATTTGGTCTACCGGACATTGTACAACCCTGTAAGATACACAGTTGATAGTGCTAAATAAACATACTGATTAAGGTGATATTTGTGGTTCAAATTTATCCCAAAGAGGGGGAACCACAATTTTCTGAATTTGCTTGCATTAGGGGCCTTGTGCATAGAACTCTGTTGACACCACACCACCACACCTGAGGGATGACAAGTGAACAAAACACAAGATTTCATTGGTTTGAATATTTCAGAAAACCAGCTTTGAGCTTACAGTTTTACAAGAATAAGTTAAATACATTAAAATTAAGACATTATCAGATAGTAAATAGAAAACTGGCTTTCGGCAAGAATCATAAAGGTTCTGATATCAGTAAAAGCTCTGTTTTTAAATCCTCATTTAGTGACAAAAATATCTAAAACTGCAGTGTTAAATACTAATAGATAGAGTGCAAAGTGGTTTAATATCCTGCTGTTAAAGCATGAAAGAGTTAATATCCTTCGTGTAAGCATCACATTTGTACTTTGCCTTGCTTCACCAGTATGGGAGTGTGTATTTGTACCCACCGACCTTTCTGGTTGATTTCCACTTTTTTTATAGTGACAACACTTCTGAGTAGCCATCGTGATTGTCTCATGCTTGGGGTAAAAAGTATAATGTCTGATCTGCACTATCTACAGTCACAACATCAAATACAAATGTGATAATGTTTAATCTCTTCACTGGCTTTTTCAAAAGCACATAAAACCGAATCCATGGTGCGAGTTGGACAAGTATGGGACTAATTGAAGAGGAAGACTGTATGGTTTCTTGTCAGTTGAATTTCAATGACTTTGTAAATTTCTTCAAATTTTTGGTTTGTGTCACTGAGAGTTGTGTTATTGAACAGCCACTCAGATGTGTTGTTGTTTTTGTTGTTAGAGAGGCTGTATCTGGTTTACACACCTGCTTGGTGATTTCCTCATGAAAAATTTAGAAATTCACAATTGGTTGCTACATTCTTGAGTCATTCGGAAATTCCTTCATAGATTCACTAAATTTGTATGCGTAATTCCAAAACTGGTTTGAAACAGGCTATCAGTAATTGTTAGAGGCCAGTAACCAATTTAGGAAAATTAAAACCAACTACAAACAAATACATATTTATTGATGGTTTTCTCTCGTAAGTCATCTCATTTAACTGCTGACTGTGTCCATTCTGGGCAGGCATTAGTTTTACCCCACAGCCCTTAAGGGCTGTCGGGGTATTGTTTTCACCCATGGTGTCCGGATGGGCGGGCGGGCGGGCGGCAGAAAAAGTTTGTCTGGCCTGTATCTCAGAAACCGTAAGGTGTAGGAAGTTAAATCTTGGTAGGGATTTTGGATAGGGGGTGTAGGTGTGTAATGTCATGGTCTGACCTTGATTTGACCTTTAACCTTGCCGCAGTGACCTTGAGTTTGAAAATCTTTTCCGGGCTATATCTCTGAAACCGTAGGGTGTAGGAAGTTGATACTTGGTACGGACATTGGTTAGGGGGTCTAGGTGCTCAACGTCATGGTGTGACCTTGATTTGACCTTTGACCTTGCTGTAGTGACCTTGACCTATAAAATCCTGTCCAGGCTGTATCTCGGAAACAGTAAGGTATATAGGAAGTTGATACTTGGTTAGGGGGTGTAGGTGTGCATCATCTACACTGTTGATTGTTGACTTTGACCTTGTTGTAGTGCCCTTGACCTATAAAATCCTGTCCGGGCTGTATCTCTGAAACCGTAAGGTATAGGAAGTTGATACATTGGTTAAGGGGTGTAGGTGTGCATTGGCATGGTCTGACCTTGATTTGACCTTTGATCTTGCTGTAGTGACCTTGACCTATAAAATCTTGTCTGGGCTATATCTCAGAAACGGTAAGGTGTTGGAAGTTGATACTTGGTAGGGACATTGGTTAAGAGATGTAGGTGTGCATCATCATGGTGTGACCTTGATTTGACCTTTGATCTTACCCTAGTGACCTTGACCTTTAAAATCTTGTCCAGGCTATATCTCGGGAACCGTAAGGTGTATAAAGTTGTTACTTGGTAGGGACATTGGTTAGGGGGTGTAGGTGTACAACGTCATGGTGTGACCTTGATTTGACCTTTGACCTTGTTATATTGTCCATGAGTTTTAAAATCTTATCTTGGGTATTTTTTGGATTCCATAAGGTGTAGAAGGTAAACACTTGTAGGGACATTGGTTAAGGGGTGTATGTAAATGTATGTATGCATCATGGTGTGACCTTTTTGCTCTGCCAAAGTGTGTTCACCTGCCATATTTGAGACATCTTTCTCTTATGACAAAGATGCTGAAACCGATTCTTATATGCACTTTTATATAATTATGCTATTTGAGAGCTATTGTCCAATTAATAAATTTTACAGCTTCATATTTTTTAGTTTGCTGATTAATGGCGTCATCTTGCTGTTGAATTGTCTTGTTTTAGTACTTAATGCATGCATTTTCTTTCTCTTACTAATAGATGTTATTTTCTCTACTTAAATATTATTTGGACCTTTATATAAGTGACACTGCACTGAAAGTATCCAGGTCTTTGTACTGTTTCCCTACTTCTGTATGTCATGGTGTTGAAAACTATTTCCCCAGGCTGTGGATACGGGCATCTCTGATGCTATTTGTTTAACAAAAATAGATGAATTGAATGGATCATCTCATAACTTGGGGTAAAGTATCTGAAATTCTTACTGAACACCCCTTTTGGTAAGGTGGGTCAACCACTCTGACCCCAGCTCACTTTCTGTACAATAAAACATCATCCTGGCTTTGTTGTCTGTTAGAGCTGACGATCTGCTCTGTTTGACATCTCTTTTAGTTGGGTCTGGACACTGTGTGTCAGCTGACAGTGTGCCCTTCTTGGACATAATGCTCTCCTTCACTCTTACATCATTTCAGCACATCTTGACTCTCTCTTGTTACACAATAAACACAATTTCCCGTTTTTGTTTTCTCCAGTTGACAGGCCCCCCCGATCACCCCCGCCCCACTTGTTCAGTTGAAAGCCAGATCCTCAAGGAATGTGTCCTGTGTGTCAAGTAAAACCCAGGGGGCAAAAACATTGCCTGGTGACTGCCTTTCACCAGGGCACTTAGAATAAGTGATTTCTTTTCATGTTTTTTGTCCTTTTTAATTGCCATTCTATGCCTGTCATCTAAACTTATTGGGATTGTGTGTTTTATGTAGATTGTAGAAAGTTCATAAAATAGGGTAGGGATTTACTTGTTTTGGTAAAAATTTTCTTATTTTTGGTGAAAATTAACAGGCCCATTTTGCCACATGTTCTTATTTTTGGTAAAAATTAGTAAGGCTATTTGTGGGGGGGGGGGCACATACTTATTTTCGGGCTTTCTTATTTTCAATGATTGACTGTAGTGTGAAACAGCAAGTCATAGACCAAAGTTCGACTTTGTAGGTTACCAGTTCGACCTCAAGTCCGGTCGGGTCCGACCGACACTGCACCGGTGGCAGAACCCTCAACAAAAAAATACAGACACTACTATCCCGACCGGCTTGTCCAGTCTGGCAATTTATGTCCCTGGTAGGTTTACTAACTGCCACAGAAAAACAAGTTCACCTAGGCCGACCACACATGAGACCCATACATTGGCATCTCAAGAACAACTGGAGGATTCTGGAAATCACTAGAGAAGGTCATTCCAGTACCCAGATCCTTGCACCCCCGTTTACAATGGTGGCTACAGGAAAGCACTGTACTTCAAGGTAAGGCTGCAACGATTCTTCGGTTACTCGGAAACGAAGCGATTCAGTTTAATACTCGAGGCAAGAAAAGTGAACCGGGTCTTCGAAAACAACTAAACGTAGACGGAAAATCTACTACAAAATTCTATTTTTTCTTTAAATATATGAATATATTTATATATTTTACTAATATAAGGTGTTTCCGTTTCAGTATTTTATATTTTAAGTATTTGCAAACTTTAATTCTTTGTGTAACAACGTTTTATAAGATGGCATTTTATTATAACGTATTTCAAAGACGCCTGAAATCTTGCAATATAAAGATGGTTAAAGTTTCTTATTTTGGATTATAAATGCGTCTTTTTCCCAAAATTCAATAAGTTATCAAAATTCTTTCTTGTTGTGTGGTTTGTAACCATTTTATAAGGCGTGATATGTCAAAATATGAAGCGGTTTATTTCATGGGCGATAATCAAGCGAATAGCAGCCCTACTTCAAGGCCAACCATTACTCTCACTGAGACACGCTCTGCATATATTTACAGACACATCGAAAGAAGGGTGGGGCACTCACTTAAACGAGCATACTGCAAGAGGAACCTGGTCCATTCCGGAAAGCAAGCAGCATATAAATAATCTGGAACTGAAGGCAGTATTTTTGGCCCTAAAAGAGTTCCAGAACCTCTGCTCAAACAAGGAAATTCTTGTAGCAACCGACAACACCACAGTGGTGTCCTACATAAACAACGAAGGAGGAATGAGGTCGGACCCACTTTATGCCCTACTGTGGAGAATCTTGACTTGGTGCTCCAGGAAATAAGTGACTCTAAAAGCCTGACACATTCCAGGCCAGCTGAATGTGGTAGCAGACAAGCTATCCAGGCTAGGCCAGACCATCCAGACAGAGTGGTCTCTCCATCCAGAGGTTTTTCAAATAATATGCAGCAGGTGGCACTGGCACAAAATAGACCTATTTGCCACAAGATTCAACAACAAGGTACCCCTGTTTGTGTCACCGGTACCTAATCCCCTGGCCTCAGCAGTGGATGCCATGGGAGGATCTGGATGCATATACCTTCCCACCAGCAGCCATTTTGGGCAAAGTGGTGGAGAAGTTGCAGGACTGCCCATGCAAGAGAATTCTTCGGATTGCTCCAGGGTGGCCCAACATGCCTTGGTTTTGGGATCTAGTAGCCATGTCTAACCAAATCCCAATAAGTGTGCCCAATCTGCCCAACCTGTTAACACAGCCCTTCAATCAGAGACCCTCACAGAAGACTGACAAACCTAAATCTCCATGCATGGCTCCAAGAGCCTCAGCAATCGAGGAGCAGGGCTTCTCTGAGGCAGTGGTAGCAAGAATTGAGGCTCCTCAAAGAGGATCAACCAGATAAGTCTATGAGGCAAAGTGGTCCATGTTTACAAAGTGGTGCCTCTCTAATCAGTTAGACTTCAGGGCACCTGTAAAGTCAATAGCCGACTTCCTAGTATACTTGTGCCAAGTAAGGAAGCTACAGACAAGTACTATTGATGGCTACAGATCAGCCATTGCTGACAAACTAGGGAATACGCCTGTCAATGTCAGCAAAGATGAAAATCTCGCTCGTCTCTTGGATAGTTTCCACAAAGATAGACCCAAAGGCCGGAGATATATCTCTCTGGAACCTGTCCATGGTACTGCACCAGCTGACAAAGGCTCCTTTTGAATCGCTTAAAGAGGCCTCTTTGAAGCGTTTGACCTTCAAGACTGTTTTCCTCTTGGCCTTGGGTTCTGATAAACGCAGGAGTGAGATCCATGCTTGGCAAAATAAGAATATCAGACATCAAGCAGACTGGTCTCAAGTATCATTGTACCCCTCACCCAGCTTTCTTTCCAAGAACCAGCTGGCCAAAGAGGGTCCAGATAGTGTGGCCCTAGTGGTAATACCAGCCCTGGGCCCTACTCTGGATAAGCCACTCAAATCTAACAGTCTCTGTGCCCAGTCACAGCACTGCGCTACTATTTGGACAGGACCTCAGGCAGAACAAGGAGTTTGTCTTTGTCTCCCTTAAGAAAGGCTTCGACAAAGACATCTCACCTGCCACTATCTCCTCATGGATCAAGCAGACTGTGATCCTATGTTATCAGCTCTCTGACCAAGAGGCCCTCACTGTTCATCAGGACAAATCCCAGGATGTGAGGGCATTCACTGCTTCCAAGGCCTTCCAGTCAGGAGTCTCATTGGAACAAATCAGCCTGCCATTGGAAATCACATAACACCTTCACTCAGTTTTACCTGAAGGATGTGGCCTGGGATGTTTCAGAGCTCTATCACCTGGGACCTGTAGTGGCTGCTCAGCAGATCCACCAGTACCCCATGGTTTTGAGGAGACTTGTACATATGTAAGTAGTTGTACATAATAATAAATTATATAAAGAAAGTGATGTGCTTCCTTCGGGAGGTTTTCTTCTTATGGGACTGAACTCATGCCGCTCTTCCCCTACCTCAGAGCCGCAGGGTTTCCTGACCTTAAGGTCGACCCAGGCCTGGAGCATTTTGTTAGTTTTTTGTATCTGCCGGATAGCATCCGGCAGATACTATGGATTTCATTATGCTGCAGTAGCCGCCTCAGTGTTACGAAACAAATATTATAGCTAGCCTTCTCAAATTTGCAGGATATATTCATAACCATAAAATCTTGCCTGTCAATATTTTTGGCCTCATTTTGAAAAACAAGATGGCCGCCACGGACGTTTTTTCGACTTTCAGCATGGACTTTTGTTGGCCCTCTAGAGCAAAGGGTATTATAGGTAAAGATCTGAAATTCACTGGATATGTTCCTCATTACAAAATCTTGACTGGGAACATTTTTGGCCTCATTTTGAAAAACAAGATGGCCGCCATGGGTGTTTCTTGGTCAGTCATGAAAGGTGATTATATCTCCCTTATTATTGGTCCTAGAGGCTTGGTATGTGAAGCCAACCTTTAGGAAATCATGGGCTGGGAATCTTTTGATGTGACTGGATTTGACCTTGGACCCCCTCCTTCAAGATGGCTGCCACGGCTGTTTTTTTCGACTTTCAGCATGGACTTTTGTTGGTCGTCTAGAGTAAAGGGTATTATAGGTAAAGATCTCAAATTCGCAGGATTTGTTCCTCATTACAAAATCTTGACAGGGAACATTTTGGCCTCATTTTGAAAAACAAGATGGCCGCCACAGGTGTTTCTTTGTCAGTCATGAAAGGTGGTTATATCTCCCTTATTATTGGTCCTAGAGGCTTGGTATGTGAAGCCAACCTTTAGGAAATCATGGGCTGGGAATCTTTTTATGTGGCTGGATTTGACCTTGGACCCCTCCTTCAAGGTCAAACCAGGACACCCAAACTTAAACGTGCTTATAACTTACTTATTATTGGTCCTAGAGGCTTACAGTGTGAAATCAACTTACAGGAAATCATGGGCTGAAAATCTTCTAGTGTGGTCAGGTTTGACCTTGGGCCCCTCCTCAAGATCAAACTAGGATAGCTAACCTTAAAAGTGCTTATAACTAACTCACTTATTATTGGTCGTAGAGGTTTGGGATGGTAAACCAACCTATAGGAAATCATGGGCTGGGAATCTTTTTATGTGGTCAGATTTGATGTTGGGCCCCTCCTCCAAGGTCAAACGAGGATACCCAAGCTTAAAAGTACTTATAACTCACTTATTATTGGTCCTAGGGGTTTGGGATAGTAAACTGATCTGTAGGAAATCATGAGCTGGGAATCTTTTGGTGTAGTCAGATTTGACCTTGGACCCCTATTTCAAGGTTAAACGAGGATAGCCAAACTTAAAAGTGCTTATAACTGGCTTATTATTGGTCGTAGAGGTTTGGAATGGTAAACCAACTTAGATTAAATCATGGGCTGGGAATCTTCTGGTGTGGTCAGATTTGACTTTGGAGTCCCCTCCTTCAGGGTCAAACAAGGATAGCAAACTGTACTTATAGTTAAAAGTGCTTATAGCTCGCTTATTATTGCTCCTAGATGTTTGGGATTGTAAACCAACCTATAGGAAATCATGGGCTGGGAATCTTTTGGTGTGGTCAGATTTGACCTTGCACCCCAAGGTTAAACGAGGATAGCCAAACTTAAAAGTACTTATAACTGGCTTATTATTGATCCTAGAGGTTTGCAATGTGAAACCAACTTATAGGAAATCATGGGCTGGGAATCTTTTTATATGATTAGATTTGACCTTTGGCCCCTCCTTCAAAGTCAAATGAGGATAGCCAAAATTAAAAGTGCTTATAACTCAATTATTCTTGTTCCTAGAGGTTTTCAATGTCACACCAATCTGTAGGAAATCATGGGCTAAGAATCTTTTGATGTTGTCAGATTTCATCTTGGATCCTACTTCAAGGTTAAGCGATGGTTGATTGGCTTTGGTGAGTTTTCTTTCTGGTGGATACAATTTGCATCGGTTCTCCGATGCGCTAGGTCTAGTTGTTTATGAGTTCACTTAAGTCCCTAGTAACTTACCCGACTACCAAGCAGTAATTATTGAGGTATTGTCCCTTGGATAAGATGTATTAACACAATAAAATTGCAAAATTAATAAGTAAATTAAATTTTTTATAAGTTATTACCATATCCAGTGGACACGCAAGACTCTCCCAACTGACCCCGCTATCAGCTTACTAGTGGTCTAATAGGTTTAGACAACGAAAAAGATGCCATGACGTCTCACTGTTTAGACAGGAAGGAAGTATGATGCGCCACCTGACGAGTGCACAGCACTGGACCGGCCTGGCCAGTAGAAACACAGGACGTCTTTTTCTGATGCTTGGCGGGCCGGTCTCTGCCGACCAGATTAGCATTTGCATGTTAACTTATAAAAATTTAATTTACTTATTAAATTTGCAATTTTATACACTGTTCCTGCTACCAATTTAAAAACATGGGGTGTTCAAGATACTCATAAGTCTTTATCCCTGCTGTAGTAGAACCTGTATTTCCTGACCAAGATGAAAGTTTACAAAACTTTGCTTCCACAAACCTGGTGTCTTAAAATAGAGGAGATGGTGCAGTATTAAACAATAGGAAAAACAGAGATTTGGGAGAGTGAAAGAAGATTAGATAGTGGAGGTGCTATTGTTGTTATAAAGACTATACATCAAGCCCATGGCAAAAAAGTGTGTCTAAGTCCAAATCCAGGGATTGAGAAAGCCAGTTAAGCCCCTACGGGTCCTCTGGGGGATGTCTGTTGCTGTGTGGTTATAGCCTCTCAGTCATAATCACATAAATGACCCACTCAATGCAACCTCATTGTGTTTGTTGTTCGGTGTTCTGTGGAACACGAGGCTCGCTTGTCCTTTATAACCAAACTGACCTTTTCCGCCATTCAGGGTGACTAAGTTATGGTGAGTTTGCCCCCTCGTGCACCCCTGTGGTTTTAAAGGATGCCCCATTAAGGTGTAATTAATGAATGAGTGGAGATCTGGGGAGAACATCAAAGCAACGACATTGGAAGACTCATTTCCATAGAAATGTGGCAGATCAGGGCTCCTTGTTTACAGCCCTGGATCCCCTTGATAGGCAATGTCTCAAGCATAGTGTCATTAGCAGCATGGCTGTATGGGGTCTGTATCTACTATCTACGAGTGCTGAACATTAAAACAGGGTTGTAGGTAATAAGCTTCAGGAAGTGTAAGCAAAGCCAGTTGATACTGTAGGAGAGAATATATTGCTAAATTTATTGAGTGAATTAAGTTCTAACTTTGTTTTTGGCTTTTTGCTTGTTTTGTGATATAATAGTAGAGACACCAAAAGGAATGTAATAAATATTCAATTTAATTCTTAATAGGAATATTTTAACCTTTTCTTTTTTTAGCTGATCAAAACAATTTCAAAAATATATATACATATGGTAAAAATGTTTCATATTTTTGTATTATATATAGTTTAATACTTGTCACATATCTTGCAAATTACACATTCCCAGTTTTAAATTTTGGATATTATATGTATACATTACATATATCCCAGTTTTCACCATATTAATTACCTCAGCAGAAAAAATACTGTCTTTTGGAAATATAATAAGTGTATAATGTCTAATAGAGTCTGTATGTACAATTGTGTCAATAAATTGAACATACTAGAACCTCTGTTATTCCATTATCTGAGTTTTCAGTTTTATGAACTCATTTTGACTGTCCCAATTTGTCTTACCATACTGTTTCTCACTAAAACATCTTACTAAAAGCTTCTGTTTTCCAAAATACAATGTTATGGTCTTCACAGAGTTGGATAATAGAGATTTAACATTGTTCTTATCAAGGTAATCTTGAACCTGGGTTTTGTAGTATGGTCATAATTTTACAGTCATTATGGTGTCACTTTTTCCACACATTATCATAGGATTCAAACCGTGGGGGCTTCAGGCAGCATATGTGTCTGTTTTGGGCTCATTTGCATTGTCACTTTGAAATGATTTGATTTTGCCATATTGAATTAAAAGAAAAGCCATGATTATGCAAAGTGATAAAAATTTAAAAGGTGGAATGCCTAAAGTATCATGTAGTGACATGTATTCAATCTATACGCAAAGTCACACTCACTGTTTAGGGTTTTTAGGTCCAATTCAACAGTCAGGGTCATGTTTGGACAGGTCCTCAGTTTGGTCACTTGTGGGAGCCAAACCCACACAGAGGTGACAGCCTGTGATTAGATGCCAAAGTTGCTAACCACTAGGTCACTAAGACCCACTCAATTTAAACACAAAAACAAGCACTTTGTAGTAGGAATGGGTCGGTAGGCCCGGTATCGCGGTATCGAGAACATTTTAGTGAAATACTATGATGAAATTTTTTAACTGCCACTTCGCTTGTCAGCACATATAATAGAAGGAAAGAGATAAAATATTAGAAACATACCCGAAATCTGAAGAAATTTTAAGCTTTAATTATCCCAATTTTTCATGCATTTGCAAACTTCAAACAATAATCTAGTGATTACGTTGAGCAGAACTGCCATGTTTTGGTTACGACAATTTATAACCTCAGTTTCGCTTGTCAGCTCATATAACTGAAAGAAATTTTAAAATATTGGGAACAAACAAGAAATCTAAAGAAATTATAAGTTTTTATCTCCTATTTTGTGCATTTGGCCACTTTTATTGTGATGTCATGAAGAGGTAACGTCCATGTTTATTTGGGATGTACTAAAACACCGAGTCCCGAAGTCGGTACGGTTTTGCATAGGCGACCTCCCGATGTTCATATTTTTCATACTTTACAATCTAACATGTATTAGAACTATAATGATGATTTCCATATTTATTCGTGATAGTAACATTTCTAAGATTTTTACTCCCTAATATTGTGTGACCCAAATATGATGGTGACAAAACTACATCGTAGCTGATAAAAGTTTATCATTTTTGGTTCAAAGTTGCATCAAGAAAAACTCTAGTCCTTCTTGCCAGTCAACATTCTCCATAATACATTGTATCCATCAAAAGTGGTGAAAAATCTGGAAATATGGTTCAACTGCAACTTAATTTTTTCTGGGCATGTTCAGAGGGTCTGTAAAGACTGTTTTTTACAATTGAGGGATCTTAGAGACTCAGACAGCATCTTACACAGGACGCGGCTGTGAAGGCTGCAAATGCTCTTGTGAGCAGTCGGCTTGACTATTGTAATTCCTTATTCTGGAGTCTTTGAGGATTTAATGTTTAAGTATTCAGCTCCAAAGTGTACAGAACAGCTTATCTAGGATTGTTACCAACACAACCAGATATTGACATATACCTCCAGTACTTAAGAGTTTGCATTGGTTGCCTGTTCAACAACGGTCAGTGTTCAAAACAGCTGCAATAGTCTATAACTTCCCTGAGAGTGGTTATCCTTATTATTTCAGAGCTTTTTTGATTCCCTGGAAAGGCTTTTATAATGCCAGGAGTAGCTAGATGGTGGTTGACGTTCTTGAGGCGCCACATAAGTCAACTAAGCAATTTGGCTTTAGTTTTGACAATGATGCCGCCAATGTATGAAACGAGTTGCCAGATGACATCCGCTCTTCACAAATGTCTACCCACCCTAGGTTTTATCATATTTTCTGATTGTCTCAGTGGTGTGAACACCCCCCCCCCCCTCCTTCTGTGTCTCTGTACTAGGAATTCTTTGGACTTGTTTCTTGGTTATTGTGCCTTCAAGTCTGCCTTTTGATGGAGATTAAGTGCTATAAAAAGTCATATTAGAATAGGATCATAGAAGATACACCAGAGGAGTGGGAACTTCACATTATGTTACAAAGACTTCTCAAATTCCTTTGTTGACATAACTCGTGACAATCTTCTCTTTTCAATGATTTAAACTTACTTTATTTTTATTTTGTCTTCACAATAAACCATAAAACATCAGCAGTTGCTGCTTCAAAATAGCGCAGTAAACAAAGGTCATATGGTACATTAACTCTTGTGGAAGTCCACTGAAGTCCCTTCATCTCCATGGTTGCCACCGGAAAATTTAATACTGTCTTTTATGCTGATGACACCCAAATTTATATTTTCCTCACAACATAAAGTTCTTTGAATTAATGGATAGATTGACAAATGTATGTACTATCAGGTATATTATAAATAATTATCAAGCGTCCCTGAAAGGGCGCTTATTTGTTTTCACCTCAGTTTCCTCGCCGCCGCCGCATTATGGTCTCCCTTGAATATCTCCCTTATTATTAGAAGGTTTCAAACCATATTTGGCACTTATATACCTTAGGCGTGGGAAAATTTTTCTGCATGCTTAAATTTGACCTTTGACCTTTATGAAGGTCACATGATCAAAAACAATTTTTTTAAGTACACCCCCCCGTCATCACAGTTCAGGAAAAACTACTTGCTACACAGCCTTATGCTTTGACACATCTGTTCATACTATCGAAAACGCGAGCTGATTATATTTTGGGAGCAATCCCTTGAAAAATGTCTCATTTATGGGTGATTTCCTCACACCTTCCAATCTGAGAGCCTTAAATTTAGGTCAACCCCCCTATTATCTTCTTAAGTATTGCATTTAGAGCCATAAAATGTATTGGGAGGTAATAGGAAACCATATGTGGAGAGTCTAAATAGCTGGTCAGTTTTACCCCACGGTCAAACTGGGGTCATAAAATAGCTGATTTTGAGTTTTTGCCTTATATCTCCTTTATTGTTGCTTTTATAGCTTCAGAATGTATTAAGAGGTATTGGGAAAGCATATGTGGAGAGTCTAAATAGCCGGTCAGTTTTACCCCCGACCCCCCCCCCCCCCCCTTATGGGCCAAACTGGGGTCATAAATAGCTGCTTTGGAGTTTTTGCCTTATATCTCCTTTATCGTTGCTTTTATAGCTTCAGAATGTATTAAGAGGTATTGGGAAAGCATGTGTGGAGATTCTTAATAGCCGGTCAGTTTTACCCCCCGACCCCCCCTTATGGGTCAAACTGGGGTCATAAAATAGCTGATTTTGAGTTTTTGCCTTATATCTCCTTTATTGTTGCTTTTATAGCTTCAGAATGTATTAAGAGGTATTGGGAAAGCATATGTGGAGAGTCTAAATAGCCAGTCAGTTTTACCCCCCAACCCCCCCTTATAGGCTAAACTGGGGTCATAAATAGCTGCTTTGGAGTTTTTGCCTTATATCTCCTTTATCGTTGCTTTTATAGCTTCAGAATGTATTAAGAGGTATTGGGAAAGCATATGTGGAGAATCTAAATAGCTGGTCACTTTTATCCCCTGATCCCTTTAATGTTGCTGTTATAGATTGAGAATGTATTAAGAAGTATTGGGAAAGCATATGTGGAGAGTCTAAGTAGCCGGTCAGTTTTACCACCCGACTCCCCCCCCCCCCCTTATGGGTCAAACTGGGGTAAAAAATAGCTGTTTTGGAGTTTTTAACCTGATATCTCCTTCATTGTTGCTATTATAGCTTCGGAATGTATTAAGAGGTATTGGGAAACCATATGTGGACAGTCTAAATAGCAGGTTAGTTTTACCTCCTGACCCCCATGTTTGAGTCAAACTGGGGTCATGAAATAGTTTTTGCCTTTATTGTTGCTTTTATGCTTTCACAATGTATTAAAACCTATTGCAAAACCCTGTGGACAATCTAAATAGCAATACATACTTGCACACATGATTATATGATTATATTATATGATTATATGAAGTTATCAATACTCGTTACTGAAATGCTTTGTAGCATTTCCACAAAATTTACTAAAGTTACATCCAATGTTGTACATCCAATGTACAACACTTTCTCCAGCTTGTCTATGTCTACAACGCTTGTTTATGTTAATTAAAGAAGACCTTTGTAGGATTTTCCCTGTCATGATATCACTAAGGGGGTTGCTTTATGTAACAGTACGGTACAGCTTTGTGCATTCTTAGCTTTACAGCATGCTTATTAAAACCACAAGGCATTTTAAACTCTCAGGGACGCTTCGCTTTTGTTAGCAAAAGCATTCATCTAGTTCTTTTTTTTTCTTTTTTTTTTGAAAAAAAGTTTAGTTTGAAGTAAACCCGAGTTTCTTAAAAGATTGACAACTTATTGATGAAGAAAACAGATTACCAAGTAACCTTTGTTACAGATTTTCTGACAGTCACTTTGTAGATACTTTTTGGACCCTACTTTCAACCTGTCCATTAATTTATAAAACGTTAATAGTAACAGTTCATCCAGGTGCGTAACAGTTCATCCAGGTGTGTAACAGTTCATCCAGGTGTGTAACAGTTCATCCAGGTGTGTAACAGTTCATCCAGGTGCGTAACAGTTCATCCAGGTGTGTAACAGTTCATCCAGGTGTGTAACAGTTCATCCAGGTGTGTAACAGTTCATCCAGGTGTGTAACAGTTCATCCAGGTGTGTAACAGTTCATCCAGGTGTGCACTTCTCTAGAATACCAATCATCCTTCAGATATATGATGAACTACATATTTGAGACCCATAGCATACCTCAAATCAGTATTTGGACATGAATGTGACTTTCACAAAGTTTGAGAATTAGTCCCGAGGATATTTCTTTGGTGTCTTATATTTCAGGTTGGGGTTCTTTAGGGTTTGTTCTGCCTGCCGAATGCTTTAACCCTATTTGAAGTTTTGTTTGAATGTTGACACTTTACAGTAGTGTCTGTTTCTGATATGAACCTACTACTGATAGTAAGTATTGTCAAATATATTGCTGGGAAGAGTCAGTAATTTCTACAGCGTGTATTCTTTTACTATTACACTCATTTTGCTGGGAAATGTCAAATTGATTAAATGTACACAATCTTTAGGTAAATCTTCAAACCAGAAAACACTTTCCTGTGTATTGTTCTCCAGTCATTTCTCAATTTCTGAGGAGCATAAATAAGTGCTCTATCTCAACTCTGATTAACTATTTGTATTTTTGGCCAGTTACAAAAGTAAAATATCAAAATGTTGATATCTGGGCCTTCACCCTGAGTAACTTGTAGGTTTGGGATAAAAGAGCCCCAAGAAGGCAAGATCTTTAAGAGGTTCTGGTTAATGTCAAGACATTAAGAACCTTTTTGTGTGGGTATTTTTTGTGTATAATGATGCTATTACTGGGATGGGACTTAGCTAGGATGCTCTATGACATGAGCAGGGCAGTGTATGTAACAGTGTATCAGGATAAGTAGACACATGGCTGCTTGGCAGCATCTGTGGGGTGTGGAATGCTGGGTTGAGTATTGGTACTCATTTTATATCCTCTATCAATAATATTAAGATTTAAAATAACTTATTTTTTGCCACAAATTTCTCAGAAGCCAAAAAATCAGATTTTGTTGATGTTTGTTGAGGTAAAGTTAAAATAAAGTTAAGGTAACTTTGACCATTACAGGCCCATACGTAATGATAATGGTACATTTAGCCATAAAGGTAACAAAATTGACCATTTTTTCCTTGAAAACTGACATAACTTGACCATTTTATACCAATTTTAATGTGAATATTTTGAAAAGTGCTACAGTCCATGTGGCAGATAGCCTCTGTTTCAAATAAACCAATTTACTGTGTAACGATTGCTCGACTACTCTTGAATAACACCAGCAATAACATCATACAGTACCAAATACTAGCAGTCTGGAGGACTGAATAACTAGACTTTGATAAGCACACCAATTCTTTGTCACTCCTGGCTGATGATATTGGTGTGTTATTTGTGTGTGGCTGGTTCATAAGTTTGAAATAGATAATCACTTAGCTCTCTCCTCTGTGGTCTCAGGTTCCAGTCCATCTGGTGAGTACACCAAGGGCAGTCCTTATATGACTTCACCTGTTCAAATGGAGGTAAACACAACCTTATACCCTTTGTAGTGGGTGATGATAGTTTAATTTTATAAGTTTGGAGCCGAGTCTTTATTCTACAGTTTTGTTGCCACAGGCTGAAGTAATCCCACAGCAAACTTTGACCCCTGGGTAAAATCAGGATAGTCCAAATTAACTGCGGGGTTAAAGTAGCCTAGCCCAGATTAACTAATTCCTAGGGTGTAAAATGGGCTAGCTCAAAGTGTACCCTGGGGGACTTTTCTACACTAATGTAAGCTATCCTCAGGGTTATTCTGTGACAGGGTGAATATGATCTGTCACACCGACTCTTTGTTGCTGGTAGATACAGCTTCATACAGCTCTTAAATGCCTGATGATGTACTCAGCACTAGTTTTTACTGGGTCCTGAAGTCCCAGTGGACAGTATGGTGGCTTAACTACTAATACGGCAGTTCTACATTCCTGAATTTTGATGTCATATGTGTTGAAACATGAGTGTTCAGGGATGCTTGTACAAAGATTGGGACTGTGTCTTGACAATCAAGTCTGTTCATTTGTCACCAGTTCATCGTATCATCTTGTAGTCATAGAGGAGTGGGAAATGTTTGGTTTTAACACATCAAAGCAAGACACAGTCTCCTATCTATTGTATCAAAACAGACAAGTAGAGAGATGGAGGAAACCAATGCAATAGCATTATAAACCATTACCAAGTGGTAGCAGTATCTGTGTTTCATAACTTGTGTTTGTATTATTATTCATGTTTTTATTAACAAATATTTGTATACAAAAAGCAAAATTAAGGTTTTTGTGTTCAACCTGTCCAGTTTTTCAGAAATATAATCCTTCAACTGGAATGGGTGAAAGTCTTGTAAACCATAGACTATATCATTATTTAAAATCAGTAAGGATATGTTGGTTTTGTCAGGTGTTCAGTGCATTTTACAGTACTCTAGTTATAGTAATTTGTGTTAACCTGGTTACACTGTGCCCTGTATACGCCTGTCAGAGATTGTCTACAAATGGACCACACTAAACTATGGTAATGGTGGCCATCTAAAAGGGCTGTAAGGCAGAACCATATGAGAACCTCGCCCCACTTCTAAATGCTCTTTACAATACTGCTACCAAGTATCAGTTCAACTTCTTAACAGATTCTATCCATACCATGGAGATACACATTTTTATGCCCTTCTCCTTATTCAGGTATCCATCCAAACAACTTTGGTGTGTTTTTTAACAAAACAAAACCATGACAGAAATCAAGATGAATTCAGGGAATTGACCAAGAATTACTTATTACAATTGATATATTAAATATATTAATCCTATACATGTATGGAAATAAATATAATATATGTGTAAAAGCCTATAATTGTTAAAAAAAATATTTGAACAGAAGTGTTAAATTCTGTTATAAACCAAAAGACAATTATTAATACACTTCCTAATCTTTAAAAAAGTCTTAGACTCATGAACTTGTTTTACAAGTTTGTTACATTGGAAATACACCTGACTGGTCTCAGTTTGGTCTCAGCCCAGAACCTGTGTATGAATACATGAAATTGAGACTTGCTTTTATCTGAAACAAAATCCCAGATCAGAGATCAATTCTTGTCACAAACTTCAGGCCACTTTATCAGTATGGCCCGCGAGTGAAAAGAAGTCACTCGTTTGTTAAACCTGTGCTATCTTGTATTGAGGTAACATCAACTCTGTTGGTCAGTACTAATTATCCAGACAACTTTTGGCGGCTTTACTTCCTCCCTTCCTGCTAATTGATCTGTTTTCATGGAAGGAAATGTCAGATGGACTTTGAAATGTGAAGCCACGAACAGATGGGACGGGCTGCTTTATGTCTGAGGTGATTACTCCCCCCCCCACCCCCAGTTATATGTAATTCCTTCAGTGAGACACAGCAGGTTCCTGCCATGATGTGTCCTGTTGCTGCAAATTAATGAAGACATATGGTCTTCTGGAGGGCAGCAAAATACATGAAAAATATGTCTGAACCAAAATACAATAGGACCATGTGAGTGGCATGTCAATAGGTCTAGTACTTGAGAAAGTTCTCACAGTGAGATTAGGGTTTTTTTCAGACAGAAAGCAGTTAGCTTTAAATGTTTCAGCTGTGTAATACCAGTAAAAAATTTGGCATTTTATGGCCTGTCACCTCAGGGTTTGTGGGTTTGAATCTCCTATCAACTTGTGAGAGATCCTAGTGAGGCCATCTGACCCAATGTGACCTTATTTTCTTTGTGAAATCTGATAGTTTGAATACAGTATTCAGTGCTACGTTTATACAGCACAAAATTGATGTAAATCCTCTGAAGGTAGTTTGACCTTTCACCAATTTTACTCATTGTCCTTGAACCATAACCATGAGTGACACTAGCTTGCTGATTGGGATGCTGCCCTGAGGAGTTGAAGAGCCCACCTGTCGATGACTGATGTAGTTGACTCTGATCATAAACCCATGCTGAGAATTACTTCACAACTGTCTGACTGTTAATGGTGTGGTTCTTCTCTCCTTATTAATGTGACATTGGTTCCTGTTAAAACAACATACTTGGTTTCCCGTGAAAATTACAGGCTTTGTTTCCTAGTTAAGGTGACATACTGTGTTTCTTCCTGGATAATGTGGAGTACGAAACTGTTTCCCGTTAAATCGGCATTCTTGAGATTGAGTTTAAAAGCGATATGCTGAGCATATGCTTGGTTCCCAGTAAAAAGTTACATGCTAAATTGTTTCATGGCGAGATATTTTTTCTCGTGTAATTACCTTTCATTGTTTAATGCCCGGTTTTTGAGAGACACACTTTATTCCCCACAGTTTTGTGTGCATGATTCAGCCCCCTGGCTTTTTACATACTGTCCCAGAATGAGCACATTCCATCTAGATGCTGTTTGATTAAAACTCCATCAAATTTGTGATTCTTTTTGATTACCAGAACATCAAATTATGCTTCCGCTCAAGGAGTTTTGACCGTCTTGTCCATTTATGTGAAATATTACATTTTCTGTGGGGATATTTTGGCTCAAGGTTTTTCCTTTTACTGCATCATTCAAAACAAGAGAAGATATTTGAAAAACAATTGCATTATTATTGTGCTTTCAGAAGTCCTCCTTAGCTTGTGTAAGATATTTACAGAGAAAAAATCTCATTTGTTGGAAAAAGTGAGGAGTGGATTTCTTGTAATTGGTTCATTTTCTCACAGAGTAGTGCGATAACATTGTAGTAATCAATCGAGTTAAGGAAAAACCTCACTGTATTCATTTCAACTCACACAATGATTACACACACATTGGCTGTTGATTAAGTAAATTTGACAAAGAGCAAACTGACAGTTGTTCCCTGCGTGAGACCATGGAGTTGGATTCAGCTGCGACAGACATTTAACACGGGTAGTTGAGAAAAGTAGCCCTACTTTTGAAGTAATAGAAACTTAAAGTGTTTGAAACTGAAAACTACATCTGATGCCTCAGATGAAGGTGAAAGAAGTGGAGCAGGTTCTCCATTCAAGTATATCAGTCCTTGTAACCACTATCTTCATCAAATTTCATGTCAGCATATTGCACTGGGATGCTTCATATTCAAAGTGTAGCTGATGATGTAAAGGCATCTCTTGTTTGTTAAAGTATTGCTTGTGACAGTTCCTCCTGTTACTGATAAACTTTGGAAGCTTTAGGGTTCCTTGTTTGTAAAAGCACATAATAGCATGAACCTGACTGTGAAGAAGCTTCTACAGAAACTAAGGTTTCAAGCTATAGATATGAGGGGATCGTTCATGTAGCCATTTTAGAAATTCCAGAGTATACTCAGGAGCTTTATGGTAGACCCAATGTTCATTTGTGCAAGAAGTTAAGAAATTGGATGGCTGAGGCAAGAGCTCTGCAATAAGACATTGTTCATATGAAATACAGAGTGACTCTTCCTTCATAAACTTGTCCACAGATTTTCAATTGACTCATACAGTCACATTCTGTAATGATTCTGTTCAATTCTGTTGGGATTGGGTCACATTCTGTTAGGATATGGTCACATAATGTAAAGATTGGGTCACATTGTAAAGAATTGTATCATAATCTGTAAGGACTGGTTCAGACTGTGTAAAGTATATCACCCTTCTGTATAGTGATGGGAATCGCTTCCAGTTTGCATAGTTCATTAATCTTCCATTTAACCAACCGATAATTGAACCATTAATTGATTCTCTTACTCCATTGTTGGTTGTATCATTTCCGGGATGACATATATGTTGATACGGTAAGAGTAATGGTGTTCCGTCATTTAGAATCTACTAAAAACACTCACTTCCTGTAAATATGGCAGTACATATAAACAAACCCAAAATTCGTGACAAATCTGTCAATTTGTTAAGGGAGACTACCTAAAATACTTTAAAAACATGCAGATATTAAGATACCTAAGGAAATGTAGCTGTAAATTTTATGAAATTGTCAGTAATAATGATGAATCTACTTCCAGATTGATCATTGCTAATACTGTGAATTATGTCCACCCCCCTGGGGGGTGGATATATTATTTTTGCTTTTTCTGCCGTCCGGCGTCCGATGTCCGGCGTCACGCATGGTTTCTGCTCATTTAAAGGAAAAGTATTAGAGCTATTGTCACCAAATTTGGTATGCAGGCTTATTGGGTCAGTAGCTTGCTTGGGATTGCTTTTGGCTGTTGTACCTCTTTTGCTTACCGAGTAATACTTAAGTACAACTATTTTCAGTACCCATTGGTTTCCGTGCATTTAAGCCAAAATAATTAAAGATATTTTACTACAATTTTGAATACAAGATTGTTATGTCCATAGCTCGCTTGGTATTGCATTTGGGACTGATAGCTTTGTCAGTACATGAGTAATAGCCATTTAGGTACTTCATTGTGTATTTTCAGTACTACTTTTGAGTAATTTGCTAATATAGAGATAGGGCGATTTCGACAGAATTTTTGACCCACAGGGTAGTAGAAAAGTATTCTATTCAAAATTTAAAAAAATTTCAATTTTCGCCACTTTTGGCGGCCATCTTGAATTTTTGCAAAAAGCGAAAAAATCTTAATATCTCAGAAACCGTAAGAGATAGAGCGATTTGGACAGAATTTTTGACCCGTAGGGTAGTAGGAGAGTATTCTATACAAAATTGAAAAATTTCAATTTTCGCCACTTTTGGCGGCCATCTTGAACTTTTGCGGAAAAACAAAAAATGTTAATATCTCGGAAACCATAAGAGACAGAGCGATTTCGACAGAATTTTTTACCCGTAGGGTTGTAGCAGAGTATTCTATGTGAAATTGAAAAAATTCAATTTTCGCCACTTTTGGCAGCCATCTTGAATTTTTGCGAAAAACAAAAAATCTTAACATCTCAGAAACCGTAAGAGATAGAGCGATTTGGACAGAATTTTTTACCTATAGGGTAGTAGGAAAGTATTCTATACAAAATTGAAAAATTTCAATTTTCGCCACTTTTGGCGGCCATCTTGAATTTTTGCGGAAAAACAAAAAATGTTAATATCTTGGAAACTGTAAGAGATAGAGCGATTTCGACAAAATTTTTGACCCGTAGGGTTGTAGCAGAGTATTCTATGTGAAATTGAAAAAAATTCAATTTTCGCCACTTTTGGCGGCCATCTTGAATTTTTGCGAAAAACAAAAAATATTAATATCTCAGAAACCGTAAGAGATAGAGCGATTTCGACAGAATTTTTGACCCATAGGGTAGTAGCAGAGTATTCTATGTGAAATTGAAAATTTTCAATTTTCGCCACTTTTGGCGGCCATCTTGAATTTTTGCGAAAAACGAAAAAATCTTAATATCTCAGAAACCGTAAGAGATAGAGCGATTTCGACACAATTTTTGAATCACAGGGTAGTAGAAGAGTATTCTGTACAAAATTGAAAATTTTCAATTTTGACTCACAGGGTAGCAGAAGAGTATTCTGTACAAAATTGAAAATTTTCAATTTTCGCCACTTTTGGCGGCCATCTTGAATTTTTGCGAAAAGCGAAAAAATCTTAATATCTCAGAAACCGTAAGAGATAGAGCGATTTGGACAGAATTTTTGACCTGTAGGGTAGTGGGAAAGTATTCTATACAAAATTGAAAAATTTCAATTTTTGCCACTTTTGGCGGCCATCTTGAATTTTTGCGGAAAAACAAAAAAATGTTAATATCTCGGAAACCGTAAGAGATAGAGCCATTTTGACAGAAATTTTGACTCGCATGGTAGTGGCAGAGTATTCTATGTGCAATTGAAAAATTTCAATTTTCGCCACTTTTGGCAGCCATCTTGAATTTTTGCGGAAAAACAAAAAATGTTAATATCTCGGAAACCGTAAGAGACAGAGCGATTTCGACAGAATTTTTGACCCATAGGGTTGTAGCAGAGTATTCTATGTGAAATTGAAAAAAATTCAATTTTCGCCACTTTTGGCGGCCATCTTGAATTTTTGCGGAAAAACAAAAAATGTTAATATCTCGGAAACCGTAAGAGACAGAGCGATTTCGACAGAATTTTTGACCCATAGGGTTGTAGCAGAGTATTCTATGTGAAATTGAAAAAATTCAATTTTCGCCACTTTTGGCGGCCATCTTGAATTTTTGCGAAAAACAAAAAATATTAATATCTCGGAAACCGTAAGAGATAGAGCAATTTGGACAGAATTTTTGACCCACAGGGTATGGAGAGAGTATTCTATGTGAAATTGAAAAATTTCAATTTCGCCACTTTTGGTGGCCATCTTGGATTTTTGCGGAAAACTGAAAATGTTAATATCTCGGAAACCGCAAGAGATAGAGTGATTTTAACAGAATTTTTGACCCGTAGGGTGATAGCAAAGTATCCTATACAAAATTGAAAAATTTCAATTTTTTCGCCACTTTTGGCGGCCATCTTGGATTTTTGCAGAAAACCCAAAAATGTTAATATCTCGGAAACCGTAAGAGATAGAGTGATTTCGACTGAATTTTTAACCCATATGGTAGTAGAGGAGTATTCTATGTGAATTTGAAACATTTCAATTTTCGCCACTTTTGGCAGTCATCTTGTTTCGTAGAAATTTTCAACCCACAGGCTATCTAATCAATGTACTATTGGCAATTTTCAAAATATTTTACTCTCCCCAAAAATGGCGGCCATTTTGAATTTTTCAGTTTTTGCCTAAAATGAAAAAACGCAAGTTTGCTTCTGTCTCCTTAACCGTGCGAGATAGAGCGATTTCAATGAACCCACAGGGTATCTGACCATTGTACCCTTGGCAGTTTTCAAAAAATATTCCTCTTCCCACATATGGCAGCCATTTTGAATTTTTGCCAAAAATTGAAAAACGGAAATTCGCTTCTATCTCCTTAACCATGCAAGATAGAGCGATTTCGTCAAAATTTTCTACCCAACCAATGCAAAAAGGCATGAAGCTGAAATAATTTACATGTATACTAATAAATATTTAAGCATCATTGATATATTTTACAGATGAAACAGGGTCTTGTAAGATTACTGTACAATTTTTGTAAAAGGTTGATAGGGTGGACATTACACATGATAATGTGTGTTCTTCTATGCTATCCTGTTTCTATTCATATGTCGCAGCTACAAGCAACAGGGCGTCCTATTTCTAGTTTTGACTGACCATTTGATGTCTATATACAATCGTTCTATCACTACTCGTATATAAGTCAAAAGAAATGTGTTTACTTGGTGGAGGAAAGTAAGGCAGAGTGATCAGTGTACTATTCTGAAAACAACCCCATTCTCTTATCTTTCTACATTCTGCCAGAGTTTCAGACTGTAATGGCAAATAGTGCAACAGACTAAGGGTCTCTACTACTAGAGTTCTGACTGGGATGCCACATGTTAAGCAAACACTGTGCAATGGTACAGTTTCATTTGGTTGTGACATCAAAGAGTATTTACTGGTACAATAGACAAGGACTCTTGCAATGTGATTAGAAACCTTAAAACACTGAGTCTGTCTGATCATTCTGAGAAATAACAAAGGAATACCGAGAAAAAAAAGCTAGTTCAAAGACAAACAGTCCAGTGTATATTTTTTTGCAGAAGATTTACACTGGATAATCACGTTTCTACATTTAAGTGACAGTAACTTTATTTTTGTGGCTTCTTGTAGAAAGGTCATTCTCACAAAACTTGTGTTTTTTGTTGATATTTTTCCACCCTCTTAGTGCTTGTAATGGCATTACAATGTTCACCAATCAGCGACAATCTTAAAAAGATTGCAATTTGCACAGAAAAAGAAAACTGGGCCCGTCAAATTCAGCTTTTATACAAGTGGTGGGATGAAAAGGTCAGGCTTCTGGGTTCTTTATAAGACCCTGAGTATCTGTATGTATAAGGTTAGGTTGGACGGCTCAGCTCTCAGACGTGTCTCATTGTACAAAGTTATTACACGTTTAGAATCCTGACTCATTCAGTGTGGCTGATAAAGAATGCGCAGGAAGAACCTGCATTTGATTTTGTCAACATAAGGTCACCTGACAAGTGTAAGGCTTCTCTTGTGGATGGTAAACTATAGGTTTAAAGGCTATAAAATGCAGAGTTACACAATTAAGATTGTTTATGGGATGTATGTGGGATGTTTTAGTGGAATATTTTACGCACACGTAAAAAACATAGACATAATTGTGCAAGCCCACGTAATGCCCGAAAAGTTATTAAAGCTGTTGTTTATTTGACATGTCTTTTACTGGTTTACGAGTTAGCTTCCATAATTTGGTCAAAAAGTGTTCTGACAGTTTTCCAGCCAAAGCGTCATAATTCTTCCAATGATAGTACATTTATGTTAAAATTATTTTGAAGTTATTTCCAGGATTCATAGTACATATCTGGCCAGATACAGATAATTATAATTGTGGTATAACAAGTGTTTTCACTGAACAATACAGATAGTAAACTGAAAAGCAAAGACCAGATGACCATTATTCATTCATAAGCAGTATTTTTGAAAATCATTTGACTGCAAGAAATTTTTGGTCTCTTTTGATTACTTGTAAAATTCATATATCTAAGGTAAAACTAAACCGTGAATCAAGTTATTATATTTTGAAAATGAAAAACCGTTCATTGTCCCAATTGCCATACTGTTCATCAACCAGCATTATGATGAAGTGTAGATGAAGAGTAGGTGATAGAGTAACGAGAGGAAGACATGCAGTGTGTTGACTGGAGAACTGGCCAGGTCCACTCAACCTACAACTAAAGCAATTAGAAATGACTGTCAAGTAGAACCTTTGTTTTCCAACATTCTTGTGTGTGAATGCTTAATTTTTATGATCTCATTCCAACTATCCAGAATTTGCTTCTTTTTTTTTGTTTCGTCAAGGAGGTTATGTTTTTGGATACGTTTATCTGTTTGTGTCTGTTCGTGTTTGCAATAACTCTAAAAGTACTAAAGTGATCTTTATGAAATCTATTTCATGAGTAGGGCCTAACCAAAGAAAGAAGTGGTTTCACGTGTGAAATCTATGTTAAATTTCAATCTGTTTCATGAACATTCGGTTTCTAAAACAAATCTCACAAGAATCTTCAGGCAAGACATTGTACTGAGATGTTACCACTTTAAAACAGTAAAGATATACTACTTTTATTTCAAATTGGGTGTTCCCTGTTCCATTGCAGATATTTTAAGAATGCATGCATTAAACAGGGGCCATCTGAAACCCCTCCACTCACCATCCAGTCAGTGGTTTATACATGGGAAAATACTAAAACAATAAGTGACACAACACGCTGAGAGAAGTGACGCAAATGACGTGCACTGCATCCAGCACTCCTCTCTCTGAACAGTGAACACCTGCATAATGCTTTCCCCATTAGCTGAGTAATTGTGTCCACAGGATCCACGGTAAACTATTCCACCTATCTTCACCAGTGTGTTACTGTGTGTTTGCAAGAAAATTATTCCCTCTCATTCAAAGTGTATGGTTGCACATTTCATCAGCAAATGTTATGTCTTAGTCTATTGTATCTATAGCTTTCTTCTTGTCTTGGTGTTTTTGTTGGGCCTGTTTTGAAAAATCAAGATGGCTGCCATAACCAATTGCTTCAAAACAGTTTCTGTTTATAACACAACACAAATTTCTGTTTTTTCTTTAAGGTCAAACAGTGTCTTCATACCAAAGTATTGTTTTGTATTGTATATTTATACTCCATGAAATATCTCCTTATACTACAGGACACTAAAGCATTATTTGGCCCACCCCGACTGCACATTAGTACAACCTGAACTCTCAAGTCATTGATTATACCCCTATCTGAAATACAGACTTAAGAATGACCATTTATCAATGTCCACGAGGTTCTTTAACCTGCCATTATGGATAGGACCCAAAGGCAGCGGACCACCATTTTAAGTGTTCATACAACCCACTATATGTGTGCCCATACCTGAGTTCGAACCCCCATCCTCTGTGTTACAAGGTGAGTGTGTTACCACTGAACCAAAGTTCTCCATTATTATTGTTCCTTGGGGTTTCGAAATTGAAACAACTTGTGGGATATTATGGATTATGAACAGCTTGTGGGATATAATGGATTATGAATATTTTTGTGGGATCTGATTTGACTTTTAACTCCCGCTTCAAAGTCAGTCTGAGTCCACGTACCAACAAGGTCTTTAGTCTCCTTAATTGTTGGTCTTAGGGGTTTGGAATGTGAAATCTTATTGGAAGTTATGAGTACTGAATATTTGTATGGGCCCCCCCTAGTCAGATTTAATATTTAACCCCCTTGTTCTAGGTCAGATGGACTTAACTTCATATAAGTGCCTTATCTACCTTATTATTTCTCCACAAAGTTCAGGAAATGTTAAACAACTTGCAGAAAATCATGGGTTGTGAATATTTTGGTGATTTTTAGACTTGACCTATGATGTCACCCACAGTAATTAATGTTCTCAACCTACCTTCAGCGCTTTAACCTTATTTGGGGAATAATCTGTCTATCGTGATGAATTTGACCACTCTAGAGAGATGTGTTATGATGATACAAAATATCTGGCTTAAAAACACCTACAGATTTGATCATATGTTTCATATGTAGGTCTAATGTATGAACAGCCTTCTTTTGGGTTCATGCTGTATAACAAAATGGCTGACATGGCTGTTTATTCTGTGATAGTCGGTACTTATGATAGGGACTTGATAGGGTGCCACAGTGACAACACTTGCCTCCCACTTCTGAGATCAGAGTTCGAATCACAACCTGACCTCATGTGGGAAAGCTGGTAGTTGCTTGGCAGTCTACAGTAAGGAACCTTGACCAACTGTATGTACTGGTTTCCTTGACCCTTCCAACTACTTGCCACAATATAACTGGTAAGGTACTAGATGTGATGTGAAACCCTAAATAAACAAGGCCACTGCCGCAGCGGTTATCTCCCGCCTTAGAATCGGTAATAATGGAGAACTAAAGGAGATATAACGCCTTTGTAGTAAGATAACCCCACTTGACATTGAAGAAGGGGTCAAAGGTAAAAGTCAGCAATTGGAAAATAGTCTCAGGTCTTGACTTTGTATAAGTTGTTTTCACATTTGGAACCCCTAGTAGGAATGATAAGGGAGATATAAGGCCTTTTTAGTAGGATAATCCCATTTAACATGTGATATGATGGCCATTTTGTTTTTGAAACTAGGCTAAATTACTATCAGGCTAACTTTCTTAGCCATATATATTTTGTGCATATTTGATGAACCTAGCTGCAATATTTCAAGTTTTAGAGCATCTTAATGATTTTTAAATAATTAGCTATGGCGGCCATTTTGTTTTTCAAAATAAGGCCAGAATATTTCTCGGGCAATACATTTGAAGGCCAGGACTTTTGATGGTCTGTCTTTATATTCTGAAGCCATAGCACCAATAATAAGGGAGAAATAAGGACGTTTTAGTGTGACAACCTCATTTAACCTTGAAGCAGGGGTCAAAAGTCAAATTCAACACCTGGAAAAGATTCACTGGCCATGACTTCCTACAAGTTGTTTTCACATTCCGAACCTCTAGGAGCAATATTTGGGGAGATATAAGGCCTTTTTAATGGGATAACCCTGTTTAACATTAAACTTAGTTTTTTTAACTAGGCCAAAATTACTATCAGGCTAGCTTTTCTAGCCATATAGCTTTTGTGTAAGTTTGATGAAGCTAGCTAGAATATTTTAAGATATAGAGCACCTTTTTGATTTTCAAACAATTAGCTATGGCGCCCATTTTGTTTTTCAAAATGAGGCTAAAATTTTGCAGACAGGTTGTCATAGCCATAAACATTCCCTGCAAATTTGAAGATATCTTTATAAATGAATGAGATATCAAGGTTTATGCAAAAATGTGACGAACAGACGGACGGACACATGCACGTACGGAAGGCGTTTTATAATCTCCTGACTACGGCCTTTGGCCACAGACGGGAGATAATAAATATAGGGACTTGATGAGATATCCAACACACTGGAGCATCATGCATGCATGTCTTGTGTGCCTTCCTTTTGCTAAGAATATAATTATATTGATACAAGCATCGCTTAGATAGACTTTCCACCGAAGGACCGAGCTAACAAGTTAACTTATTAGAAGGTATTGATAATATAGCTTTTACTTGAAACTGCAGACCCTAAATCATCACAGGATCAATCAACAATGTAACAAGCTTTATTTTTGAAGTTTTAGATAGTAAGTGTAGGTAGAGACTGTACCTGTGATCCCTGAAGCTGATGCATGTAGAATGTAGATAATTGTATGTCAAGCTTTATGTTTTGTGAAGAATTTTCTGATTTATTTGAGCAGTGAAAGAAAATGTATGATTTTGCATATCGAACCAGCAGACTAACATCATTGTAAAATGATTGTAACTTAAAGAGACATCAAGTATTTGTACATTAGCAAATACCAAAAATCTTTGACTATTTCTTAAAGCTAAGGCCAAACAAACGCATGTGGATCCGCAGTTTTGCGGTAGCTGCTCCGACTAAGTGGAAGAAGTAATGAGAACTCAGAATAATATCACTGGATTTAGATAACAGTTGAAGACTTAACTATTCAGGTTAGCCTTCTTTCCACTATAGTCCTTCTCTATTGGATGCTTACATGGACACAGACTTGCTTCCCCAAATTGGACTATCCCTTCTTGGACATAACTCATTAGATGATGTCTTCATCAAATTTTTTGGCTTTATAAATACATCACACTTACACACTTCGTGGTTTTGGTATTCCTTTTCAGCCTAAGTTGCTTTCGTATTGCCTGGACAAAAGGTCAGGTAAAGTCATACTTCAGGCCTTAAATAAGTGGCCTGTATGGCAGTTACTTTGGCATGAAGCAACTCAGAATATTACTACTGCCTGGAACAGGATGCCAGCCTGTCGCAGATTAACTTCCCCAACTGCTGCCAGTACTTGTGTATACTACTGGTTAAAATACTGCCACAGAAACCACACCATATAACCCGTTATGTCACAACAAATACTAGTCAAAGGAAGATCAGGTTTGTTACAAATAGTCGGGGGCGTTTCCAAAGTTCTCTCAGATCCTCACAGGGGATGACTTTAACGTTTAAATTGCGTTTAAAGTTGCTTTCGTATTGCAACAGCCCATAGAGGCTGGGGTTATAGTCGTCCCCTGCGCCGTCCGGGCGGCGGCGGGCATAAAGCTTGTGGGTGTTCCACAGCCTAAACCCCTGCACAGATTTTTACCAAATTTTCAGGGTATGTTTATCCCAAGAGGATCTAGAGCTGATTAGGTTTTGGGGGGTATTGGGTAACAACTGTTGCCATGGCAACACTTTTAAGATTTTTGGGTCTTAAAGTTTGTGGGTATTCCACAGCCTAAACCCCTGCATGAATTTTCACCAAATTTTCAGGGTATGTTTACCTCAAAAGGATCTAGAGCTGATTAGGTTTAGGGGGGTATCCAGTAATAACTGTTGCAATGCCAACACTTTTAAGATTTTTGGGTCTTAAAGCTTGTGGGTGTTCCACAGATTAAACCCCTGCACGGATTTTCACCAAATTTTTAGGGTATGTTTACCCCAAGAGGATCTAGAGCTGGTTAGGTTTTGGGGGGTATCCGGTAACAACTGTTGCCATGGCAACACTTTTAAGATTTTTGGGTCTTAAAGTTTGTGGGTATTCCACAGCCTAAACCCCTGCATGAATTTTCGCCAAATTTTCAGGGTATGTTTACCCCAAGAGGATCTAGAGCTGATTAGGTTTTGGGGGGTATCTGGTAACAACTGTTGCCATGGCAACAGATTTTTGGGTCTTAAAGTTTGTGGGTGTTCCACATTTGTACAAAATGTAAATGGACAGGAAAGCTTGTGTCAGAGTAATTGTGTCCTTGTTTTGGAAACAAAATGGCCGCCATATCACATTGTTAATGCCAAATAGGAGGGTGATCATGTCCAAAAGGCCTTATATCTCCCTTATAATTGTTTCTAGGGCTTCAAAATATGAAAACTACTTGTAAGAAATCATGGCCTGTCAATCTTTTGTAGAACATCTTGTGGGTCCTCTATACTTCTTACAACGGACGTTGTTCCTAAGATTTTCCCAAATCTCAATGTCATTGGCCATTTACCTGTACCTGCGGGCTGGGGTTCTTGCCTGCCGAGGCTGGCTATTTTTTTTTTTTTTTTTGGTGACCCTTGCTATATCAAGACATAGATATAATCATATGGTATCAATAAATATAACCATTCCTCTCAGGTTACGTATCTAAAAATATGATTTATGTGAACGATTACATTTATCAAATGCTAATTTTTCCTTAAGGTGTCTTTGTGGCTACAACTGAACACTGAAATATATGTCAGAAGTTAAGAATATGTCTTGGAGCTTACAGCTAAATCAGCTGCATTGTTTGTGGCATTTAGGATGTAACATATTGACTTGTCTTTTGTCAAATTACAAGGATTCACTGACATAATATCCACGTTATCCCGAGCGAGGGTGAATCACTCAGGGAAAACAGAGGGCTTGCCAGACTCTGCTCTATTTGCTACAGGCTGAGTCCTTAATCTCCCCAAAATGTCTGCTGCCTTCTGGTATACCATCAATCTGGATTTATACGAGGCAGGATTCCGAGATCAGCGTCTGACAGCTGGTGTAACCTTAAATCCCCCTACCCACTGAAAATCCTTCCCTCTCTTTTTGTGTGGAGATATTGTAAGAGATTACTTAGTAGGGGGGTCACAAAAGCTAACTGGGCAGAGATATTCTCCTACACCAGGCTTGCAAGGAAACTCAGTCTCCCTGGACCAGGGTAGGACTGATGCTACCGGATAGCGAAATCCCAGCCCATTGTTTCTGTTGTCCTATACAGCAATAAAAAACTGAGAAATGGGAGCACACCACACAGGTTTATTGCAAACCCAGTGCAGTAGTGTTATTACTGGATAGTTTTTATAGAGGTTCCGAGTATGTTGTAAGCTTCTATGTGATAATCAGCAGATGTCCTCATTTCTTACATGAAGAAATATGTGTAATTAATGTCAGAATAAGGATTCTGTGAAAAAAAAAGAGCTTTGAAAAACAAAAGAGAATTATAACCTTCAAAGCAGCACACTTATTTGTCTTATTTCTAACCGGGTTAAAGTGGATCTGGTTTCTGGCAATGTGTTAACTCAGTTTTAACATTTCACTACAATGTAACCCCTCGATGGCCAGACACATGTTTGGAGTATGATCGTGTGATTGCTTGGCGGTTACGCTGTGGTCTTGGGTTTAAATCCAGCACATGGGAACTTCTGTGATCCATTGAAGACCTGTCGTGATACAACTTTACCTGTTAAAAGAGATGGTTACATGTATGGGCCTTTAGATTGTGAGTCTGAGTTTAAGTTTATACTTTTACAAGACTGAGTTATAGTTTCAGGCTGAGATGAGTGAGTCTTATATTAAGAGTGAGTCTGAGATTTTTTATGCAACCCAAAACTTTATACAAGGTGAATTTTGCCTCATCCAGTGACATCTTGCCCTTAAATTTTCAGAAGTACCAACCTGCATCTGTAGTCGAGAAGTTGGTGACCAATGCCACACGGATCATACTGCTGTCCAATTCATATTCACCATATTCCTCCACCTCCATAAAGGTCCTCGGTGAAAGGTGCAAGGTTTGCATCTTTTCACAGGCTCTCACTTCTGTGTGGCCTTGTGTCACTCCCAAAAGAGCAGAATTGAGCATTTCCCCTAATATAACACTGGCTGTTGAATGGGGTGTGACACCCTTATGGCCCATTCATACTACAGGCGGTATGTCCCACGGTTAGTGTGGTGAAACCGCCTCCCAGGTCACCCCATGTCATCCGAGTTGTTCATACTACAGGCGGACAGCCACTGATTTGGCTCGGTTTTTTAACCGTCAATAACAGTAGGGTGACAGTACTACCAACTAGTGAAGGGATCATAAATCAATATTTCAATATCGATATATATGTCTTTCTAAATTTCAATATCGATACTAAAAGTGTAAATTTCAATATCATTTCCAGCACCCACCAGGAAGAATTTTCAAAATAGTTTTGTAGTTTATCAGTTCCCTGTAGTTTGATCATCAATATTTATGCATTGAAAGATTTACTGTGAGATTTTTCGTGAAATTTAATTAGTTTTATTCGCAGCTTGTACTAAATTCATTGTCAGTTTTGTATATTTTATATGTTAGCAAAAATCATTTTGCTAACATATAAAATATACAATGATTTTTGATACCTGGAGGATCATTTTTTATACAAAATAATGCATTTTACGGCGTGAAACGATATTTCAATATCGATCGATATGCAAAGCCAAATTAGAGTTTGATATTGAAATTGCATTTCAATCGCTTCACTACATTTGTCAGTGAGGAAAAACCTCTATTAATCTCATCTCACCTTCGGTAGCCGTTGGACGAAGTCACGTGGTGAAATGACCAATACCTCCACTCACCTTATACAACCTTGTTACACCGAAGAACGACCAAATCACAACCTTGTAGACACTGTGGACCACACCTTTGGTTATTTTAGTTAGAAATTCACATGTGCATGCGTGAAATCGTCTGCACATGCCCACGGTACCAAATTTGGAGGTGGAAATTTTAAATATTTTAAAACTTCCGTAGGACGGACAAGGTAATGGACGGTTCGCCACTGACTCGCAAGTTTGCAAATAGACATGAGGCAGTGATATAAGGACAGGGACATTTCACCAAATGTGGCCTACCGTGGGGGACACCTCCTGTAGTGTGAAAGGGGTATAAGCTTTGACTTTCGACCATTAAAGTGCCTTTTATATATGTGACAGATATAGTATATTGAAAGGAAACAATGAAATCACCCCAAAAAACAAACAAAAAGCTGGTGTATAAGTAGTCATCTTCCTTTGTAACAGGTAGTTCGTCTCTGCAACCATATAGGTTTTGGGTTACAAAGCAGGTTAATTTGGGGTGGGGTTGCAGACAAAACCATGGCAAGTGTTGCTTTACTGGTAGTATATTATTGATCAGAGTAAAAAATCAGTAGACGTGGTACTGGCCACCAGTAGATTGTGTTTGTAGTTTTCACTCTGATAGGACAGCCTTGAGACAAGGCTACGAGTTTCCTTTTACCATGTTTGGGCAGTTCTTTGGGAGAGCGGGAGTGTGTGTGTGTGTGTGTGTGTGTGTGACTGTTTGTTACAATCAGAGGGTTACACCAGTAGCAGCACACAGGCCAGCAACTGCATGCACTGATGGGTTGCAGTTAACTGGACTTAGTATGTATGAATGATTGTACATGTGGGGAACTGTTCAGTTCTAAGCATACTTAAAGACACTGATAGTTGCTAATGTATTGCGAGACCATACATGGATTGTATATATCTTTTGAATGTTACAGGATATTAAGCATCAATCCAGGTATGTTTACATGTCTTATAATCTTATACCTGCTATACATTTGAAAGAACTATCTGAAATAAAAATCTTTCACCTGAGACAAAAAACAATGTGTGTGCCAATTCCTGATAAAAGCTAAAAAAAGTTATAAAACGTTAACGTTATCAACAATAAATTAAGGACTGTAAGAGAAAAAATTAAATTTTCAGACAATGTGAATTAAGTAATAATTCAGTGCTCAACTAGGGTGCCTCATAATGCCTTTAAATATGATCATTTATAAATAGAAAAATGCCATATAATTAAATATTGTACTGCTGTCATTGTACCATAACTTCTCTACTGGATGCTTCCTGTCTCATAACAGACCCAAGCACTTTTAATATAGTAGTTTTTAAACAACCAAGGGGACAAATTAAAGCAAATATTACCAGTGAAAAGCCCATCTGGAGATAGGTAGACTTTTCTAGTTTTCAGCCTTTATCTTGTATGTAGGAAAATGTGGCAAAATCATAACAAAATACACAAAACTATAACTGCTCAAATGTTTGACAGTAGATGTACATAGTTGCGAGCATGCAACAAAATGTGCGAGAGAGAGAATGCTGTTTTGATTTAGATAGTTAACTTTGGTCTGTAAAAGGCTTGAACTGTGACATTTTTGTTACAAAAAGACCCTTTTGCAAAAATGTATCGCCCTGAAGCGACGACTACCAATATGACAGCGTATCAGATTTTATTTCTCAACAATAATCACAGGTTGCCAAGGATTAAAACATTGTCCTGGATTAAAGTTTCTACTTTGGTGAATGCTACTAGTATTAAATGACCACTTCATTAGTTGAAACCACTTCTGTAGAAGGTAATCAACAGGTTTTCCCCATGTTGGAAAATTCCTATAACAGAAACAAATACAATGTCTATCTTGAACATTTCAAAAGAATCAGATTGTGGTTGGATTATTGAAGGCTAAAAAATATATCAGATTTATGTTATATTAAAACAACTTAGAATTCTAAGTGATATACTGTTGTCTCTGTGTAACTTTAATCATTTATAACAGTAGACATGTTAGTGACAATATCAGTTTGGGCAAGTGGAAAAAAATTGATAAAATTGAATGATTGGATGACAGGAGGTCAAATAACAGAGCTAATGTACTACACGTATATGTGCAAATCCTTGGTACTATATTGATGTTGTAGCAAGATTTGACTTCATTAGATTCAACGGAAAAATTAAAATTTTAAAAATACCAGTCTCTTGAGAAACTAGCTTTCAGTGGAAGTTGCATAAGTTTGTGACTTTCTGATTGGTTCTGGTGACTTTTGGGAAGATGGACACCTATGCTCATGAGGTCTGAGATTTGTTTTGAAGCTTTGGGTGAAAATGTATTGAAACCATCTGTTTGAATGATTTAAAGACATAAGATGATTATTTATACCCGAGTCTGTCTTTGCCCTGTTTATGACTTTATGTGTGGGTTTTCATGTTTTGAGGTTATTTATAACGGTTTTGCCTTCAGTTGACTTTGCAGAGTATGACCACTTAAACCATTAGAAGGATTCATAATTTATAAAACCACAAGCAAGTTTACTCAATTATTTCAATATGACCAAATACAGACATAAACATGGACACAGTTGGAAGCCTCAAGTTTTATATAGGAGGTAGAAGGGTAATGGTCTTTATATTAGTTATTTATGTGTGATTGTTTTATATATTTATATTCCACTTTTCTCTATAATTCTGCATGGTTGGAACACTAACAGCCTTATTGTGCTTCTTTGGAAATTAAACATACCTCCACATAAAAATAACTTAGATACATTATTTGAAAGTAAACAATTCTTTTTAGCAATTTTGATATCTTTTTGTGAATTAGTATTTTAATCTTATTTTCAGATTACATTGTGTGCTCTGCCAGCTAGCGAGTTTTGTAAATATTTTATGTATGTGTCAGTTATCTGGATTGGTTCTAGAAGTACTGTTACTTCTTATTTGTGTTCATTTACAGATTCCATTGATTTTTTAATGTATATTATAAATAATTCTAATATTAGATATTTATTTATACTTAAAATTTAACTAGGTTACAGTTAAATGTCTCATTAATGATTCTCGATAGTATCTTTTAAATATATATTTAGATATAGCTCCCTTCTTTCTCCTTCATCTAAGAGTTAAAGGATGGTTTCTTTCCAGTTGAGAAGTGATCATAAAAAGATGAAAGATATGATTATCAGTGAACAGTTCCTTCACAGAATCCTTTCACTAATTGGATTATTTGAGGGTAATACAGTTCATACCAATGAGTTTTTACCTGACTGTTGTTTACTAATGCCAAAGGGATCAATTTGAAATGACTTTTCGACTATTTAATGCTAATAAATTGCAATTTTATTAAGGAGACTGTTAAAGTGTTCATTCCTGATTAAATTATAGAAATAATCAATACATTCAATTGAGGATCAATTCTGGAGAGTCCACTATTGAAGAAGCCAAGAAGATCAAGGTACTAGTGATGCATTATGAACAGTAATTGATCCTATATGCAGATTATACTTGCTTCACACAACATCAGTTACAGCAATAATTGACTTGAGTGTATGAGTTGGTTTTAGTCTACAAGGCAGTCACTGAGTGAGGAACAGTTGAGTTTGAAATGAATTGTTTGGCTTCTTTAAATGCGCCAATCATTAAGGTAAACAGTGAGACTTTTGTAAGAAAAACTCTGCCTGGTGTAAAATATCAAAGACTTAAGAATTCATAAAAACTTTAAAAAGGTAGAATTCAGAATTTCATTCCTCTATCAGATGCAGTGTTAAAATAAACATCCCAAACCCTGTACGTGGAAAGCAGAACTTGTAATTTCAATGAGATAAACCCTTTTATATGAAATAAGTTAACTGGGAGTATGTTTTTGCTCCCTAAACTTTGTAATTTTTACTGGACAGTGTTAAACTGTATCACAATTTTAACTATCAGTCGTTTGATTGTAACCTAGTTTATGAATGTGAGAGGGACCAGTAGCCAAATGGTTCACAAGTGTGAGATTTGAAGATTTGCCTCTAAAGGCTGAGAAACAGTTAACCATACTAACCGAATATTAGATATCTTAGTATTAGGTCACACCCTAGTAGTATTTATCTCTATTAAGTTAAAACTATAAATATATAGCGTTAATTTGCAAATTAACCAAGAATTTGCACGATTTTTCAACATCGCCAGAATCTTGCGAACTGTCATATTATTTGCATTGTTTACGTCTGGGAGTCATTTTCAGTATATCCTCTCTCCAGCGATGTTGTACATAAGAAGTAGTTAAAAGGTTAGTCAAAGGCCAATGCAAGCAGTTTCCCGGTGGTACATAAGAAGTAGTTAAAAGGTTAGTCAGAGGCCAATGCAAGCAGTTTCCCGGTGGTCAGATGATGCTCAGCGTTCCAGCCTCACCCCTCTGTCATCGTGTCATTTCCATCTCATGGCAACATGGCTTGCACCAAGACTTTCTCTCGATATGACCTTATTTGGTGAAAAAGATTGAAAACTCGTAACTTTGACCCTTGATGACATATGAGTCATCCTCTATTATTGCAAAGTAAAGCAGGGACTGAACTCGACCTATTTGGACACAAACTTGCTAAACTCGAGCTGATATACATATGTCCGTTCTGTACCTAAAATTGGGTTATAAATTTTCAATTGCCTTCTTATCTGTACTCGGACTGAAAAGAAAATACCAGATTTTTATATTGTTCATGAGTCAGTGATGTTATTTGAATTCATTTGACCCAAGCAAATAGTCTATACATTTTGTATATTTGAGGTGAACAAAAGTATTATAAACCAAATCATTATAAAGATTCTCTATATTTTTGCCATGTTGTTCATTAAGCTTTCATACTTGGGTGGAAAAAATGAAAATCCAAAAGCATTTCTAGACAATCAAGTTTCCCTTCTTGTAATTCTCAGAAATGAAATATCAATTACTTACAGAAGTGAAGGTCAAATCTCCTGTCATTGAGTATTGAAATATTTAGAATATTTTGTGTCTCTGATGAATTTTCTAATGCACTTTAGTATGGAAAATCTTCTAATGATCATCAAATAGAATGACTAAATATTTTTACACGGACTGTTTTCCTATCATTTTTTCCCTCTGGCCAAGTTTTCCAAGTTCACACTGGTTGATTTCAAGTCTTACAAGTGATTGTAGTCAACATTAAGTATGGTCCATCCCAAGGTTAATTTACATCTTCATGCCAGATTGAGTTGCAATCCATTCAGTTCTTTATTAGTGATTGTCAGAAAACACAGAGTGACAGTCCCAAGTGATTCCTGTATACATGGAATAGTTCTTTAATATAATGAAGGTGAGACACTTTTCCCTTAAAAACCTTCTGGGATGAAAATCTTAACAAATATCATGGTTTAGCACCTTAAGCAGTTTTATCTGTACAAGAACAAATCAAAACAACCTAACTTACTGCCGAGGTACTCTGGTACAGCCTTATTTTTGTAAGTACCGTATTTACGAGCCGCCACCTGAGAGGGGCCCAACAGTGTAGTCCAATCAGATCACATATATTAATTAACCTGCACTCCTCAATATGACCAAATAACAGGAGGTTCTGAAGACTCATTTAATATTACTGTGTTAGAAAAAAAGTTTCATAGTTTCTTCTAAAATATACAGGAAAGGCAAATGGAAAGGTTGTCCTATAATTGTTGTAAACTCCTTGCCTTGGCAATGATAATCTGGACTGCATTCAAAACAGTTAAAAATGCACAGAGTAATGAGTTTTCGCACTTGATTCTCCTTCTGTGACACTTTGATGTAACAAGATCAAATATTCACAGCCACATACTTAAAGATAGAGATTTAAGTGTTTAAAAATAGCTTTGTTCCTTTACCAACTAATGCAAATAGACAAAAATAACTAAATAAAATAGTGATTTAACCTGGTACTTTGACAATAACCAGACAATTCACATATAAATCTCTAAATCTCCTCAGCACTTAGTAGAGGGAGGGGGGGGGGGGGCAGTGACAATTTTTAAGCTCTGAAGTATTTGCTATTTGCATTTCATCGATTATATTTAAGCAGAATTTCCTTTTTAAGTAGAAGTAAATCTATGACCCTTAGTGGACACTTGAATGTGACCCTGCTGTACGGATAGATTGACCTTTCCACGGTGTCAATCAAAATACCGCAAAACGGCAAATATCCTGTCTATGAGTTGTTTACTACAATGGCGACAACCAGTCAAATAACAGCATTCCTTAGGTCAAGGACAGGCTCCATTTTGAAACAGAAAAATGTGACAATTTTTGGTTAAATATTTGTAAATATGATTGTACTCATACTCTCAGGTTCCTACAAAAACAAGTTTGTCTCTTTCCGGACCATGTCAGAGGAAGAAGTCCTTAAAATCATAAAGTCCACACCAAATAAATCATGTGACTTGGATCCCATCCCAACATCATTGGTCCTTGAGTGTATCAGTGTGCTCCTGACTCCTATCACAAATATTGTGAACTACTCTCTACAGGAGGGCAGTTTCCCTTCCTGCTTTAAGACTGCACATGTTACACCCTTGTTGAAAAAAGCTGGTCTTGACAAGAATATTCTCAAGAATTATCGACCAGTGTCCAACCTCAGCTACATCTCCAAACTCATAGAGAAAGCTGTGGCTAAGCAGATAAAGGAGCATATTGCTCACGAGGGTATATCTAACGAAAACCAGTCCGCATATAGAGCTTTTCACTCAACTGAAACGGCGTTGCTCGAAATACAAAATGACATTGCCACATCAATGGACAAGGGTGCAGCTGTTGGATTAGTCCTTTTGGACTTATCTGCAGCTTTCGATACAATAGACCACTCAATCCTATTCAACTGCCTTCAGCACTGGTATGGCATTGATGGGGTAGTGCTTAAGTGGGTCCAGTCATACCTCCACTCACGCAAGCAGCTCATCAAAATAGATGGACATCTTTCAGATGCTTTTCAACTCCCTTACGGGGTTCCCCAGGGCTCAGTTCTAGGGCCACTCCTTTTTACCCTATACACAACCCCTCTCAGTTCAGTCATATCTAAATTCAATGTCACCCACCACTTATATGCAGATGACACACAAATTTACTTGGAACTCGACTCTAGGAACTTCGATTCCAGTATCACTGAATTAACAAATTGCCTTGAGGCGGTCCAGGCTTGGATGGGAAATAATAAGCTTAAATTAAATCCTGACAAGACAGAATTCATAGTGATTGGTGATGATCAAATTAGAAGTTCCCTTAAGTCATCTTTCCCAGTGAGTTTGCTTGGCAACACCATGGAACCAGCTGAATCAGTAAAAAACCTTGGTGTCATCCTGGATGCTGAAAATTCAATGCAAAGACACGTGGCTAATCTATGTCGCATAAGTTACTACCATCTCCGGGAACTACGAAGGGTCCGCAGGTACTTAAATCATGAAACAGCTGTAAAGGTGGCAAATGCCTTGGTAAGCAGTCGTCTGGATTACTGTAACTCACTGCTTTACAACACCAAAAAGGCATATACTAGCAGACTACAGAGAGTTCAAAATGCCTTATGTCGGACGGTGTGCAAGCTAAATAAATACTGTCATGTTACACCCTTCCTGCACAAACTACACTGGCTCCCCATTCATTACCGTATACTGTTCAAATATAATCTCCTCATTTATAAAGCAATACATTTGAGCCAACCTCCATATCTCTCCGCTCTAATTAGGCGGAGTGATCTCACACGGGGCAATCGCCTATCAATTTCCTCATCTAAACCAAATAAACGCTCAGGGCTACGCAGTTTCATAGCAGGGGCTCCCACAGAGTGGAACAAGCTTCCTCAAGCCATCAGAACCATAGAAAACATTTCTGGTTTCAGGAAACAGTTGAAAACATACCTTTTTAGATTGGCTTATCCTCCACCATAGCCTATCTCCCCGACCGGACGCTAATATGGAAACTGACATCTTTCTGGAACTGGACTATCCCTTTTTGCACATCAGCGCCTTAGAGGATGTTTACATCAAATTCGGCTCTATATAAGTGTTTCTTACTTACTTACTTACTTAGACAAAAATGAGTAGACACAACATTATTGGGTATAAAAATTCTGTAATCAATCCTCACTATTTTAAAATACTGGGTTTAAAACTCTTAAATTGGTCAAGATTTCCTGTATTTTCCCAAATCAGGAAGTGTTTCTCAATAAAGAAAATGATTTAAAAATATTTTATAATATTTGTCACATTTATACGTGTACGTTTCTATAATAATATATGATTTCTGCAACATATCCCACCATTTATAACAATTATTAACTGTTCATAATGTCATTTTTCTCAAATTTTACATTTTATTTCCCACCATTTTTTCCGTTTGTTTGTCAGACTATGACGACTCAACCAGAAAGTGGGCCTGGCCTATGGAATGGTCATATTTCTGGTAGTAATAATAGTAGTAGTGTTTTCTTGCCCTTTAACCACACCACTGTGTCCTTGTTCACTCTTCCATTGGCCACTCTCAAACCACATTCTGACCTTCCCCTGCTCCATTTGTAACCTCACATGTTTTGCTTTCAGTTTCCCTGTTTGCATGTTTCTGGCTTCACTTATCTATAGTAAACCACTGTCTCACTGTTTATTATTCTGCTGGCCCTACCTACCCTACCCCACCTTTGCACACCTACCTTGATGGGAGGTATACCACATGCACTAGATGTATCAAACTGTAGGGCACTTCAGGCAGCCCCAAAGCACTACAAAGGGGAATGAAATGTGACCTCTCACTCTACCAACTGCAGACTGGCTTCTCACTTCCTAAGTTTCATGCAGCTGCCAAACAGATGTGAATTTACTACATGATATGAATACTGTATATACATGTTTATGTTAAAAGTAAATATCCCTTCATATTAAAACTTCATATTGCAGTGTCCTATCATATAAATTATATACAAAATGAATTTATTGATATGTTCCATCAGGTTGACAACTATGATAATGTCAATTTCCATATTGATGTCCCAAAATAAATTTAGAAAAATAAGGTCACACACTGCCACATACTGTATATTTTTACCACCACAAATGTTCGTACAACTGACCTGTTTGTCTGGAGCAGTGTAAAGGCACCATTAGTTTGATCATTGCATTGGGGCATATTGATATAACATGAATGCACTGTGGGCATCTCAAGGGATGCAGGAAATCAGAAATCTTGCCAGACAAAGTAGTCTAACCACCACTAAAAACCTGTTTGTTCCAGTAAGACATCAAAGCTGGGGTTGATTTGTAGGCAATTGATGTCCCCTCTGGGATGAACCTGGACTGGTTAACAATTGTTTGTGCTGCTTTTACTACACATTCCGCATGAAAATGCAAATAAAATATTCCCTTAAAACTCTGAAAGATCTTTATTTGTTTTATATGAAAAGTAGTCTTTCAAAATGTGTTAAATAAATTAATGTAAGAACAGGTGCATGTTGGAGATGACACATTCAGTGTTTCTTGACATTAAAAGAGTAAGAGGACACTTCTGACTGATGACTGTAAACAAGGCATCCAAGTACCTTGCCGTCCCACTATTTTGTCAGACTGAAATGTAAATGTTGTCACCTCACCCCAGTCCATCTCCCTCTCACCTTAAATTTTACCAGCAGTACTTCCAGTCAGAGCAACTACCAAGTTTTGACGTCATCAGTAGTTATCAAGAAAACAAAAATAGGCAGTGTTTTAAAAAAAGCTTTTTGATTCTTTAGGGTGGTCACGATGAGATGTTTGATATCTTTAAGCTTTGATTGTGTAAGATTATCTGGATGATATTTGCAGGGTTCCCACTGCACAGGGAAAACAGGGAAAATTGTGAAAAGCAATTCCAGACAGGGAAAACACAGGGAATTTGAAAATTTTGGAAAAACACAGGGAAAACACAGGGAATTTGAAAACTTCAGAATGATTTTGAAGAGTAACAGCCATTTGCATTCACGAGCCGCGGGTCACAACTTGCAGGTCACATTTGATGTTTTGGCGCTAAAGTAGAATGTTTAATAAGCATCTTTAAGTAATCATAGCATTCTTATTTTTTATCCGATTTTGACATTTTCATCCTTCACCATTTTGTTCAGGGAAAAATATAAACATCACAGGGAAAACACAGGGACTTTAAATCGGAAAAGAGAGTGGGAACCATGATTTGCCATTAGTAATGAATGATTCAGTGGCAATTATTTACGGAGTGTAAATATAATTTTCTCTGACATTAATAAACTAAGCTGTACTCAGACTGCATGTGACTGAACTGAAGAAATAATGACTAGAGATGTTAGCAAAGCATTTACACTATATTTCAAAGGTCAGGTGAGATTCTGAATTGAGGTTTCAGAGATGTTCAGTGTGATCCATAGTCAGTGATGTTAAATGATACAACCAATATAGGATACTAATGCTGGAGGGTGTAGACAGATGTCATATGACTGAAAGAAACCAAGGAATGGAAGTGAAACTTCCTCAGTGGGGTGGCTTTAGGTAGGGTCAGTTGTTGGGTTGGTAGTAATGTTTAGTGTCATCCCTGATAAGAAATTTGAGCTTTAATAGTGTGTTAATGGAGGTATGTTTGTGTTGGATCCTGGTTTGTTTTATCAGGGGCTGGATGGATGTGATTACAGGGAAATGTGAGTTCTGAGAGCAGTTAATTGAGACATAATGGGGAGGGAGCCAGATTTCTGACACATCTTTAGTGTTGTTAAGGGAATCTGAGCTACTTGTGTGCTGACCTATAGAACAGGAGTAAGCAGACATCAGGGTGAACAGGCATCTTTATGTGGTGATGGCAGATTTCATCTCTTACAGGTTAAGAATCAGAGTTCAGTCTGTTCTGTTTATGACTGTTAAGAGACTAAGAGTTGCAACTGCTAAAACTTGAATTTGTTCAGTTTGTGACTGGTACGAATGTGTGGTGGTTTGTTTCGGGCTGTGACGGGTCCATGAAAAAGCCTTACCTTCCTCATACACGTGACTGGCTTCCAGTTATTCTAATTCTAATAGTATTTTTAAAACCATAATCTGCATCTAAAGACAGACTCTAGGCACATAATCCATAAAAACTGAGATCCATAATCATATGACCAGAGATATAGTGCAGTCAGCACCACAGAGAAAGACCAGTAAAAAGCAGAAATTAGGGTGGGTATACTTTTGAAAAGCGATTTTGAGCCTGAGCACCCATTCTTTTTTAAAAAATGCTATAAAGTCACAATATTCAATGAGCATTTATAGTAATTCTTTGCATATTAGTCCCATTTTTATTCTTAAAGGCTGTCGGGATATTGTTTTCACTCATGGTGTCCGGAGGGGCGAGCGGGCAGCGGGAAAAAATTTGTCCGGGCTGTATCTCACAAACCGTAAGGTGTAGGAAGTTAATACTTGGTGAGAGACATTGGTTAGGGGGTGTAGGTGTGCAGCATCATGGTGTGACCTTGATTTGACCTTTGACCTTGCCACAGTGACCTTGAGTTTGAAAATCTTGTCCAGTCTATATTTCAAAAACCATAAGGTGCAGGAAGTTGATACATGGTAGGGACATTAGTTAGGAGGTGCAGTGTCATGGTATGACCTCGATTTGACCTTTGACCTTGTCATAGTGACCTTGACCTATAAAATCTTTTCCGCGCTATATCCTGAAAACTGTCAGGGGTAGGAAGTTGATACTACATAGGGACATTGGTTAGGGGTTGTAGGTGTGCAACGTCATGGTGTGACCTTAATTTGACCTTTGACCTTGTCATAGTGACCACAAGTTTTCAAATCTTGTCTGGGCTATTTCTTGGATTCCATAAGGTGTAGAAGGTTGACACTTGGTTGTAGGTGTGTATCGTGTTGTGACCTTTAACTTTGGCTCTGCCAAAGCATGTTCACCTGCCATATATGAGACATCTTTCTCTTATGATAAAGATATATGGATTGCTGCAACTGATTATTATATACACTTTTACATAATTGTGCTTTTTCCATTGATAGCTATTCTCCAATTAATAAATTTTACAACTTCACAACTTTTAGTATACTGATTAATGCTGTCATCTTGCTATTGAATTGTCTTGCTTTAATACTTTATCTTTACATACATTTTCTTTCTCTTAGATGTTATTTTCTCTACTTAAACATCATTTTTTCCTTAATATAACTGAAACTGCTCAGAAAATATCCCAATCATTGTACTGTTTTACTACTTCTGTATCTCATGGTGTTGAAAACTATTTCCCCAGGCTGTGGGGTACAGGCATCTCTGATGCTATTTTTTTTTTGTTTTGTCTTATTTTTTGTGGGTATACTGTAAATACATTAAATAGCCATTTTCACCAAATAGGTTTAATAAAGTAGTATACAATGTTGTTTGACAATTACATTAATTACAAACCGGACACAGACATACAACAAACTGGACAGAGGTGCACTTCAAGGTGACCAGATTCTCTGTGTTTTTACCTTGAGCCTGTAGGGTATTTGAAGGTTCGTTGACCCATATTTTCCTTTCTTTGAGTGTGCTTCAGTATGGCATTAGCAGTAATAATGAATGGCTGATTAAGTGAGCCAGTAATCAGTCCAGTGTGGTGGTCTTCTTACTTTAATTAGGTGTGTTATTGAGCTGTTGTGTAGACAAAACAACAGTGTCCATTACCTAATTAAGTGAGGTTCAATGTGAGGGGAGTGAGAGCATGTGTTTGCAGTGTGTGAGTACACTGAGTAGAGTTACTGGCACTTCTCTATCACCCCTGCAGAGGTGTGGTGTTATTCAGAAAGTCAGTTCTTTAAAAGGGCACATTAACTGATAGCTTTAAAAGGGATTCAGCCAGTGGTGATCTTTCAAAGTAGAGCTTCACAGTTTTTGTATATACAGCACCAGTGTATTTGACACTACCCTTCATGGATCAGAAACTCAGTTTATTACCTCCTCTAGGAGGCTATGTTTTTGGGTGCATTTGGTTGTCTCTTTGTTACCTTTTGTGCATGTTCAGGATAACCCTAAAAGTAACAAAATGATCCTTCAGAAATTTTTGTGTGAGTAGGCCCTGATGGGCTGACTTAAGGAATAAATGATTAAATATTGGATATTATCTGGCTCATATTCCAAACATACAAAATTTCCAAATTTTTAAAGGTCCCAATTCCAGAATATTTTCAGTGAGTTTACAGTGTCTTTTTAGGCAGGTTGCATGTAACCAACCCGCCTGTTAGATGTGTCCAGTGTTCACTCTCGGCAAAAATAAATGCGAGACAGCCTGTCTCCCTTCACTTGTAAAGGCGAGACAACTGTGAAAAAATGCGTTGAGTCAAGATATTTTGAAATATTTAGTTCCAGTTTGGGACTGCATAAAATCTTCTTTATTTAAATAATAAGACATAGATGCTCAACTAAAAGTTCAAATAAACTATTTAATGCTGAAAAAATTTCACTTCTAAACCGCATCTTAATGGCTGGGTGCTACTGCTTTTTTTTATTAAGCGTCCCTTGCGGGACGCTTGTTTGTGTATGGGAGAGCTTCAGGCTCCGCCGGCTCCGCATTTTGTTTTCCTTATAACTCTGTAACCGTTAAGCGGATTCTTTTCAAATTTGGCAGGTTTAGGCAGTAGCCTTGGGGAATTTTTTTGAATATGCTGCAGTGACATTTCAACCAATCAGAGAGGTCACATGACCAAAAATGTCTTTTTTCGATGGGGAAGCTTGTCCGGATGATAACTTGAAAGGAATTTTATCAATTCACCTGAAACTTGGCAAATACATTCATTCTATTAAAATCTGGAAATCATTAGATTTTGGCATTGATTGGTCAAGAAATGGCCAAGTAATTAATGATTAATTAATCATTACGAATTTTCCAAATAAGGAAAACACAAAAATGCTTATATCTCGAAAACCGTGCTAGATAGAGCGATTTCGACGAAATTTTTGACCCGCAGGGTATCTCTGCAGGGTAGCCATGCCAATTTTCAAACAAAAAATTTCTCGCAAAAAATGGCGGCCATTTTGAATTTTCGAATTTTTCGCAAAATTGCAAAACACAAAAATGCTTATATCTCGAAAACCGTGCTAGATAGAGCGATTTCGACGAAATTTTTGACCCACAGGGTATCTCTGCAGAGTAGCCATGCCAATTTTCAAAAAAATTTTGTCTCGCCAAAAATGGCGGCCATTTTGAATTTTCGAATTTTTGCGCAAAAATTGCAAAACACAAAAATGCTAATATTTCGAAAACCATGCTACATAGAGTGATTTCGACGAAATTTTTTATCTTCAGGGTATCTCTGCAGAGCAGCTATCCCAAAGAGCTTTCACTTGGTGAAGTTTCAGACCCATAGCTAATTGCTCACCTACTCAAAAAGAGTGAATGCGAATTACCTCTAAAATTATTGCAGATGGCCAATTTTTCTCAAATAACTCATTCACCTACTTTTGGAAGAGCTTTCACATGGTGAAGTTTCAGACCCATAGCCAATTACTCACCTACTCAAAATGAGTAAATGCGAATTATCTCTAAAAGTATTGCAGATAGCCAATTTTTCTCAAATAACTCATTCACCTACTTTTGGGAGAGCTTTCACATGGTGAAGTTTCAGACCCATAGCTAATTATTTACCTACTCAAAATGAGTAAATGCTAATTATCTGTAAAAGTATTTCGGAAACCCAATTTTTATCAAATAACTCATTCATCTACTTGTGGGAGAGCTTTCACATGGTGAAGTTTCAGACCCATAGCTAATTACTCACCTACTCAAAATGAGTAAATGCGAATTATCTCTAAAAGTATTGCAGATAGCCAATTTTTCTCAAATAACTCATTCACCTACTTTTGGGAGAGCTTTCACTTGGTGAAGTTTCAGACCCATAGCTAATTACTCACCTACTCAAAATGAGTAAATGCGAATTATCTCTAAAAGTATTGCAGATAGCCAATTTTTCTCAAATAACTCATTCACCTACTTTTGGGAGAGCTTTCACTTGGTGAAGTTTCAGACCCATAGCTAATTACTCACCTACTCAAAATGAGTAAATGCGAATTATCTCTAAAAGTATTGCAGATAGCCAATTTTTGTCAAATTAATCATTCACCTACTTTTGGGAGAGCTTTCACTTGGTGAAGTTTCAGACCCATAGCTAATTACTCACCTACTCAAAATGAGTAAATGCGAATTATCTCTAAAAGTATTGCAGATAGCCAATTTTTCTCGAATAACTCATTCACCTACTTTTGGGAGAGCTTTCACTTGGTGAAGTTTCAGACCCATAGATAATTATTCACCTACTCAAAATGAGTAAATGTGAATTATCTCTTAATAGTATTGCAGATAGCCAATTTTTCTCAAATAACTCATTCACCTACTTTTGGAAGACCTTTCACACACGAAAATGAAAAATTGTGAATATCTCGGAAAAGCTATTTCTTCTGCTTTAATGCTCAGCGGGAGATACACACCACAGCAGTGGTCTTGACAAAAATTTTTGTCTCCCCAAAAATGGTGGCCATTTTGAATTTTCAAAGTTTTTGCAAAACACAAAAATGCTTATATCTCGAAAACCGTGCTATATGGAGCAAACTCAACAAAATTTTGGACCTGCTGGGTATCTCTGCAGAGTAGCCATGCCAATTTTCAAAATATTTTTGTCTCGCCAAATATAGCGGACATTTTTAATTTTTTTATTTTTTGCAAAACACAAAAATGCTTATATCTTGAAAACCGTGCTAGATAGAGCAGACTGCGCTGACTTTGGTTGCCACAACAGTATAAGGCTAGAAACGAAGCATTTTCTTAATACTTTAGCACTCACCTTTATATCCTTTTCGGGACGCTTTGTTTTTGCTATGCAAAAACATTATCTTTTTTTTTTGCGAGCTATCCTCTAGTTTATTTTTTTTTTATTATTATTTTACTTATTAAATAATAAGAAATAGATGCTAAACTAAAAGTTCAAATAAATAAACTATTTAATGCTGTTTTTATTTGTCTTTTATTTTTTTTTCTAAATTTCACTTATACCGGTAAACCACATCTTAATGGCTGGGTGCTACTGTTTTTTTTTTTCTTTTTCATTATTATTATTTTATTGTTATCTGGAGTCATCAAATAAATATATAAATTGCATTTCTCCTCATTTCTTTGAAGAAATATATATTTTGTCTCTTCCGATAATAGACGAATTTCTTTGGTCAGTTGTTGTTTCGACTGTGACACAATATGCAGAAGACTAGTGAAAAATTAGACATAAAGCACGGAAATCTCGTGAGAATACCCGAATTCTCGCGTGAATTACCGTTAGCTGGATGTATCAAATAAAATAAACCCACTTTCATGTCTTTCTCACCCATTTCTATGAGGAAATATGTACGTCGTCGCTTCCGATAATAGACGAATTTCTTTGGTCAGTAGTTGTTTCGACTGTTTCGCCTGTGACACTATAAGCAGAAGACGAGTTTAAAATTCGACGAAAAGCACGGAAATCTCGCGAGAATACCCGAATTTTCACGTGAATTACTGTTAGATTGATATATAAAATAAAATAAACTGCTTTTCACACCCATTTCTATGAGGAAATATGTACATCGTCGCTTCCGATAATAGACGAATTTCTTCAGTCCGTTTTGAGTGTTTCGCCTGTTAGCGACAGCACAGATGCGTTGGTGAGTTGGTTTTGCGACAACTCGCCCCAGAGTGTGTACAAACTCGCGAAATTGCGCTCAAGAGTGAACACTGTGTGTCCAATGTCTGTCCGTCCACTTTTTTTCATTTCCGGACTCTAACTCGAAAACGGTTCGACCAATCAAATTCAAACTTGACATGGAGATAGATCACCATCATAGCTAGGTTCCTTTCGAAATTGGTGTTATTCTCTCCGTTCATTTGTCCGTTTTTTGTCAGTTTGTCCATCCATCTGTCCGTCCACATTTTCGTTTCTGGACCCTAACTTGAAAACAGTTTGTCCAATCGAATTCAAACTTGACAGGGACATAGATCACCATCATAGCTAGGTTCCTTTTGAAATTGGTGTAATTCCGTCTTTTCGTTTGTCTATCCATCCATCAGTCCATCCACATTTTTGTTTCCGGACTCTAACTCAAAAACAGTTTCTCCAATCGAATTCAAACTTGACAGGGACATAGATCACCATCATAACTAGGTTCCTTTTGAAATTTGTGTAATTCTGTCTGTTTTTTTGTATGCTTTTTGTCCATTTGTCTGTTCGTCAACATTTCTGTTTCCGGACTCTAACTCGAAAATGCTGTGTCCAATCAAATTAAAACTTGAGAGGGAGATAGATCACCATCATAGCTAAAGTTGCTTTCGATATTGGTGTAATTGCGTCCTTTCATTTGTCCGTTTATAGCATAGATACAATTGTGTAACCTAGATTACAAGTTTTACGTTTCTTAGCACGCCTAACACATTCACCTTTACAGTCACCTAACATTTCTTTCCTTGTTTCTAAATGTAATTACAGCAGTTGCTAACCTTATTGCTGCCTGCGCAACCCGCCTTTTGGGGCATCTTTGACCCTCTTGTTTTGTTTTTTTTTATCTAACCTGGACCATTTAAAGTGGATGCAAATACAAATGGTAAGTTGCAAAATTTTCTACCAACAGAAAAAAAACTTGTTGATAATATTGTTGAAGTGATAATATCACCCGAGGATTTATCTATTTATTTAGGGTTTTACGTCACTTTCAACACTGTACAGGTCATGTCATGATGTGCAGCCTTGTGGTCACCAGTACATACAGTTGGTCAAGGTTCTGTACTTTAAACTGCCAACCATCAGGAAGCAACTGCCAACTTTCCCACATAAGATCTGGGGTTTTAACCACCGACCTCAGAGGTAGGAGTCGAGTGTGTTACCATAACACCACCGTGACCCCTAAGGATGGTGATGTCATAATATATTTGAAGTTTTCTTGTATCACGTGGCTAGTTATTCTGGGAAAACATAAACAATGGACGGGTGTTCTTTTGACTGACACTACCTGTAGTTTAGTTTGACCAACTTCAAATTACTTGATTCTTTGTTTGAGTTACTTTTGGTCATAATGTCTACAAAGCTCTAGTCATGTGAATTGTCTTCAGGTTTTCCAAGAATGATGTAAACCTTTACTGTGCATGTATGCTAATGATCTCATTTTCTAACATGCTACTTAAGTAAATTGATCTGCAGGGTGCAATTAGCTCCCTATCTGCCTGGTATGAACCTACAAATACCCCCCCCCCCCCCCCCCCCCCAATCCCCAGGGTTCTTGGTAGCCAAATGCATGTCATTGTTATGTCCACTCTGCTGGGGGTTGAACATTTTTTTCCGAAGTTCAGCATCCACATACTTTTTTCCACTCATTTTAAGGAAAAGTATTTTCGCTGTCCTTACCATTAATTTGTGATACAGGATATTGTAACTGTACAGCCAACTGAGTATTAACAAATTAGGTGTTTAAAATTAATAGCAGTATGGTTTTGGTGCATTTAAAGAAAAAGGTTTCAAGATATTTGATAAAAATTGAAATTGAAGATTATTGGATTGATTACTCACTTGGTATTTGCTTTGGGAGTCATAGTTGAATAGCTAAATGAGTAATAGCCACTTCATTAGCAGTTTTCAAGTCAACTTAGTTTTATTCTCACTTAAGGAAAAGTGCCAGACCTATCTTAACCAAATTTGGTAGAGAAGATTGTAAGGTCCATAGCTTTCTTGTTGTAGCTTTGGGGTGTTATAGCTCCATAGCTATGCTATTTAAATAGCCAGTTATTTTGAGTTCATATCTTATCACTTTTCATCACAGTTTGTTTCTGCTCATTTTAAGGAAAATATTTTAGCTATCCTTACCAAAATTGCTATGCAGCATTATTTGGTCAACAAGTTTCCTTGGTATTGCTTTTGGTTATTACAGCTGTATAGCTAACTGAGTCTTAGCAAATTAGCTGTCTACTGGACTGTCTACAGAAAGGCATTGGCAAAAAAATCAGTCTACTTATTTACTTTGTGACTTTTTGTGTGTAACTTTGTCACAGGTGAGTGTAGACTCATAATTTAGAAATCACTTAGTGTCTCATTTTGCAGGCCTTTATATGCACCGGCCCACAGCATTGTCACTTGTGGGAATCGAACCCACACATAGATGACAGCCCGTGATAAGATGTCCCAAGATATAAACATGCTACACTGTTGTCTTTCCATGGTTAGGTTGGTTTTAGACATCTAGGTTTCAACCCAAGGAGAGTTGACAAATGTACTTACAGAGCCAATGTGGTGAAGAGAAATAGTGTGTTATTTAGACGTCAGGAGGTTTCACTGCATAGAGGTTTTAGCCCCATTATGTGGAAGATTTTGTTCCAAAGATGAAGGTTTTGCTATTAATTTTTCGCAACATTGTCATTTAGTCAACAGACATTGAATTTCACCATTATTAGGAATGTTCTTTGTAGATGAAATAGATCTATATTGAAATATCTGTTTAGTTGAAAGACATATACTTCAAATTCACACACTTGGCAACTCATTAATATTCATGTATGCATGTAAACTATGAGGTCACGAATTTCCAAGAGGTTTCCTGGCAATAATTTTATAAAGAGAAATGCAGTTTGAAGATGTAGTACATTACATATAGCGTCTATTTAGTTTAAGATCAAATACTCCAAAAGCAAAATATATGGAGCGAAACCTCCCATATAATGGAGCGAAACCTCCTGAATTTGTTGTTTATAGAGCCACCTGGGGAGAAATTGTCACAATATGCTGATAGTTAACTTAATGAAGTGTCAGCCTGTCACCCCAGGCAATCTGTGTGGTATTAGTATTTCTACAGGCTTAAAATATAAATATATGGACAGATAATATTTTCACCAAATGCTATTCTGAAGTGAACCTCATTGCAGTGGCATGCCAGTCAGGTTGTGGTTATTTGAAGTGATGTTCATTGCAGTGGCATGCCAGTCAGGTTGTGGTTATTTGAAGTGAACCTCATTGCAGTGGCATGCCAGTCAGGTTGTGGTTATTTGAAGTGATGTTCATTGCAGTGGCATGCCAGTCAGGTTGTGGTTATTTGAAGTGAACCTCATTGCAGTGGCATGCCAGTCAGGTTGTGGTTATTGGAAGTGAACCTCATTGCAGTGGCATGCCAGTCAGGTTGTGGTTATTGGAAGTGAACCTCATTGCAATGGCATGCCAGTCAGGTTGTGGTTATTGGATGTGAACCTCATTGCAGTGGCATGCCAGTCAGGTTGTGGTTATTGGAAGTGAACCTCATACTCATAGCAATGGCATGCCAGTGGTTCCTATTATTGGTAGTGTACCTTATTACAATGGTATATCAGTGGCTCATATTATGCTAACAAGTATGTTTTGTCTCCAATAAGTTTTTGGGTCAGATGAGGTCGGGAGATTACATTCTGAAAAAAAAATATTTTTCTCCATTTGTCTCACAATCTTACACCCTTCATATCAAAATAAAAAATTTTAAACATAGAGATGTTAGAGACAATCTTTTATCAGAATACTATTGAAATCAAAAGTGTTTTGTCAGACAGGAACAGGAATATTGTTGGATTTTCAACGTGTTTTCACCAGGCCAGACCTGGTTAGATTTGCAGATTTCTATTTTCCTGTGAAGTCACTCAGGGGACAAAGACAGGTGATTTGGTCGAGTTTGGGGTGTGCAAGGCTAATACTACAGAGACAACAATGATCAGATCTCAATGTCCCCCTCACCAAAAGGTAAACAACTCCCCTACAAATTGACTCCATAATACTTATACAGGATGACAGAGTGACCTTATGTTTGAGGAAAGGTTAACAGGATTTTAATTGAAAGGGGTGCAGTGGAGACATCACAGCCAATATGGAAGGGGGGGGTGCATGTGTTTTGTTGATCATTTTGCAATTTATTTTGCCCATAGAGTAGAATTGTGAAGTTGTTGATTAGGTGGACGAAGAAAAGCCCCAAAGGAGAGAAGTCCTACAAGAGAAAAGCCCTATAATTTTTGGCACCTGCAGAGACAAACCCTATTAGTTCTGACAGTAGAGAGAAGCTGTAACATAGTGTCATGGATGGAATTTTTAATATTCATCTAATTTGTGATTTATAAAGCTTGTAAGCTTATAGTGTGTTTTACAAAACGAAGTCGCTGTGCTACCATCAGATTTTTACCCCACAGCCCTTAAGGACTGTCTGGGTATTGTTTTCACCCATGGTGTCCGGATGGGCGGCGGGAAAAAGTTTGACCGGTCTGTATCTCAGAAACCGTTAGGTATAGAAAGTTGATACTTGGTAGGCTTATTGGCTGGAGGTGTAGGTGTGCACCGTCATGGTCTGACCTTGATTTGACCTTTGACCTTGCCATAGTGACCTTGAGTTTGAAAATCTTGTCCGGACTATATCTCGGAAACGGACCGTAAGGTGTAGGAAGTTGATACTTGGTAGGGACATTGGTTAGGGGGTGTAGGTGTGCAACGTCATGGTATGACCCTGATTTGACCTTTGACCGTGCCGTAGTGACTTTGACCTATAAAATCTTGTCCGGGCTATATCTTGAAAACCTTAAGGTGTAGGAAGTTGATACTTGGTAGGGACATTGGTTAAGGGTGTAGGTGTGCAACGTCATGGTGTGACCTTTGATTTGACCGTGCCGTAGTGACCTTGACCAATAAAATTTTGTCTGGGCTATATCTCGGAAACTGTAAGGTGTAGGAAGTTGATACTTGGTAGGGACATTGGTTGGTAGTTGTAGGTGTGCAATGTCATGATGTGACCTTTATTTGACTTTTGATTTTACTGTAGAGACCTTGATCTTTAAGATTTTGTCCGGGCAATATCTCTGAAACCATTAATTGTATGAGGTTGATGCTTGGTAGGGACATTGCTTAGAGGCTGTAGGTGTGACACATGATGCTGCAATCTTGATTTGAACTTTGATCTTGTCATATTGACCATGCGTTTTAAAATCCTGTCTGGGCTATTTCTTGAAATTCCATAAGATGTAGAATGTTGACACTTTGTAGGGACTTTGGTTAGGTTCTATATCTCATGGTATTGAAAACTATTTCCCCAGGCTGTGGGGTATGGGCTTCTTATTATTATGATATTTTTAACTATTTATCTGGGTTTTCGGTAGCAATAACTGTCACTAATATTCTTTGAAATGCACCAATCATTCCCAAAATTGTAATGATATTTAAGCAGCCCGTTAGGGGTGCTTATTTGTTTTCACGTAAGTTCGACTGATCACTGCCGCAGGATTATGGTCTCCCTTGAATAACTTCTTGGGTTTTCAAGTTTTTCTTTCCTTCTTATCTTTCTTTAAAACTATAGGGGCGGGAAAAATATTTGGGATACTTTGCACAGTCCTTAAGCTATGCTTAAGGTAACCTTAAGCATTTTTAAAAACACCCCGTCATCACGTTTCAGAAAAACTACATACACCTGTGCCATAAAATTTATCAGGTACATTCTAGACCTATTTCTGCAGGTCGGAAAGGGTTTTTTCATCAATCGGGCCATAGATGCCTCAATGGGAGGCGTTTTATTTTCGTAAATTTTTTTTAAATGGGTACTTGATCTGTATCTCAAAAATGGTCAGGATTTCGGCGTTTTGTTGGAATAACTTATTCAGCTACTTTTTGATAATCTTTCACATGCCGAAGTTTTAGACCTGTATCTCCAATCTTTAGGTCACCTTAATTTCAAAAAGGGGGTTTAAGCTCTCCAGTCCACTTAGTTTTTTTACTTTTTCCAACCAAACTTGGCATATATATTAAAATTTACCAAAGGATTATCCTGACTTTATGGTGACCTTAAACTGTTAATATAATTGGAGCTATGGCCCCCCTAAAGTCATAGAATTGGAGTAAAGCTGTCTGACCCCTTTCTTTTTCCACATCTAACGTATATTGCGTATCTAACGTATACTTCCTGCAATAATCTTCAAATGACATACATTTGTCTCACAAAAGGTTTACAAGGTCAAAAATATTGACCTGGAAATATATTTAAACCACATTTTATATAGACATCTAATCCGATTCCCCAAAGTCTATACTTTATGAATGATTGTAAATGGAAAACAAATACATAATTAGCATTGTATTGAATACACTCGTATATTGCATATTCATTATATATACAAGCAAAATATAATCAAAAGATTTACTATGAATCTTCCCATATACTAGTAGTTTTCTTCTGTAAAATTTAATTCAAATGTGCTGGTACAATGTCAAGCCTTAAGATTTTTTTTATTTATACACATATTATAGCACTTATTCCATATACATGTTACACATTCCGTTTTTATTTAATTCACATCAATAATTCTAACACTTGTAACATTACATTTATATATTATACAAATAGTAGCACTTCTATTACTTATAACATGAATTTTTGACAGGGCTTTTTAAAAAATTGAGGGCTTTTCTCCACATGCCCCCAAAATGGGTGAGGGCTTTTCTCCACAGGCTGCAAAACTGGCTGAGGGGTTTTCTCCACAGGAGAAATTTGAGGCTTTTCTCGTAAGGGCTTTTCTCCACAGAGTGATTCTGGGGAGGGCTTTTCTCCTGGATCCCTTTATTATTATCTGTTTTTTCTCCTGCAACTCTGTATTTGGTTTTGTGTGATATCTATCTGGAGGCAGATTGACTCATGATGCCCCACTGTGCTTTGTGTGTTAACATCTGTGGGTGTGGGGGTGTGTGTGTTTGCACACTGAAAGTTGATGAGGGATATCAAGATGTATTTATTTCTTTTCATTAAGGGTTATGCCTACAGTAAATCTTTTTGGGGGTAAATAATTCAAACCAGAACATTTATCTTTAGTTTCATGGAAGAAGAGCCTTGTGGTAAGAATGCCTTGTCTGTTTTGAGAGAATGGAAAAAGCCTTAATAATTTGTAAAAACCTTGGGCGTTCATGATATTCAGATATAGAGTCATGTGTGAATTAAAAATGTTAACAATAACTTCTGACAACATGACCTTGTGTATTTTTTTACAATGGAACAATAAAGCATTTCACAAATACACAAATCACAAATCTTGAGCATATTTATCTGATAAAAATATTAAATAGCAATGAATTTTCAGAGGCATAAAATGCCTCAAAGCTATACAACATATGAATGTCCCTATCTATAGCCAATTATAGTTAACTACAGTGTATCTTTATCATTATAAATGTAGGATTAAATATCTCCTGGAAAAAATTTACAATCCCAAATTTACGATCCCAGATTTACAGCAAAAATGATATATATTTTTTTCATAAAATATACCACTCCACGAAACACAATAAAGCTCACATTCTGCTTACAGTCTAATACTGCAACTGATACAGTTTTTGGATCATTAGATGCAAAACACAGTTATTGCTTGCCTTCTCCTTACAGTCTCCTACCACAACTACTACATCTTTATTAACTAAAGTTTCCATCCGGGCCGCTCATTTTTGTTAGCAAAAACCTTTTTCTAGTTATGTTCTATGGTTGATCAATGTCATTGCAATGCATTTAAAATTTAAAATGATCAGATTGGGAATAAAATTGGACATTAATTCTGTCACTTTGTTGTCACTCAAGTGACAGAACTGGTAGTTTATTCTGTAAATGATAATTGCGTGTCAATTGTTATAAATTTGTCAAAATAGCATAAAATTGCCAGTGTGACAGGCAACAGACTGCAGTTCATTACTCTGAACACAATGGTGAAAAAAAGTATAAAAAGTGGATCAGAAATAAGAAATTTATGGTTACTTAAAGTGAGATTCAATGAAAAATGAAATACCGCGATTGCATACATTCCTTAATTATCGTCCATTTACAACCACTGTAGTTACCATTGACGGCTTCGGAAATAAATTACTGGTTTACCGGCTACTAGAAATGCAGCCACGCCATTTACAAAAAACACAGGATTTTTCTGATTGTTTGGACCTCCCAACAGTTAATGCTTCCACATATGACAGAATTTGATTCACACTGATCTGTAGTTATGGAGAGTCTGCTATATTGGTTTTTGTCAGAGTCTCCTGTATTGGTGTCAGTTATCAAGTGTCTACCTTTTAGTTATTGATTTAAGTTATGGACAGTACTGTATTCATTTTAGTTATGGACAGCTTAGTGTATTGGTTTTGTTTATAGACAGTGTAGTGCATTCATTTTAGTTATTAACAATCAACTTTGTTGACTATAATTATGGGGAGTCTAGTTTATTGGTTTTAATTATGGGCAGCTCAGTGAGTTCATTTTAGTTATGGGCAATCTGCTGATGCATTGGGCAGTCTGCTCTATTCATTTCTTTCACTGGCATTTGTTATTCAGCATTGTAAAATTCACAACAAGAGTGTGTGTATTATATGTAAATGCCACAATACACACTTCTGTCACAATCTGCATACAGAGAAATAAAGTGACTTTTGACCTTGAATAGTCGCTCAAAGGGTCGTCAATCTCTTCTGACAGGGGTGACACACTGACAGTGGAGGTGTGTTGGTATCAATGACAGGGTTATAATATTTTAATTTGAAAACTATCCATTTGACAAGTTCCTATATGGCCTGCTGATTTGCTCCCAGGGTCACCAGTCTGTCTTCATACACAGTTTAGGTGGAGAGTTTCTTTTTGCATTAATTTTAACTATTTAACTGAATCTGTTCCCAGTGAAAATGTAAAGATGCATTTGGATCTCTTCAGTGGAGATTGACCACATGTTAAGTGAAATGTAATTCCAGTTATTTTTCTGACATAAGTAAAACAAATCCAATAAAATTGTTTTCTAGAAGACATTTCAGCCTACGTCAGTATTGTATTTGAAAGCATATTTTAAAAGGTGGATCCAACATTTATGGAATGAAAATATAAACTAGAAAAGTGCCTGTCAGATCCTGAGTCACACCAGAATATGCTGTAACTACACTAGGCTAAGTGGAAGTTCACAGAACTAGAATGTCCTGGGAGAGTAAGAATCTGCTTGGATAATCAAAAGTTCATAAAATAGGTGAGTATCGTGAAATAAAACAATAAGGGACTATAGATGTGGAAAAGTGGAAATCAAATAAAAAAAGGTCAGATAATAGAGGTTCTATCATATGTACCTATGTGAACAAACTTCTCTGTGGAAGTAGAATTAAAGTCGTCTGTTTTAGTGGCATGGCAGCAGCCTCAGGAAGTTTTCAGAGCTCGTCATCTGCTTGTGATGCCAGTGGTTTGTGTCAGGAGGCTGATTTAACTAGATTGCCCCGTATAAACAGGGTATGTGATTTGAGTTGATTGTCAAGGTAGATTTGAATAACTGATTCTTAATAAAAAGCAACTGATTTAGAAGTTTGACCTTATCACCCACTTATGACCCCATTAATTGGTGTGAGGACACTTATTCCCTCCTTTCAAGCCTGTGGCAGTGGACACTGGGTCTCAAGAGGGCAATAATTGCAGTGTTTATGTGGATAAGGAGTCCAATCCATTGAATCCAATGCATCAAACTATGTCTGGACTTGGCCTGGGGGTTTTAGAGGTCAGCCACTGAGTGCTGACAAATTGATATTGAGAGTCGGAATTACACAGGCTTTTCCCAGGAGGATTGAGTCTGTAATGGACAGCTTTAAATAAGTGTGATATACATTCCCTGGCATACAGGTCTCCACAGTCGTTAGATGATTGGTTAGATGTGATCTGTCACTATGGATGTCATGTCATTGATCAGTGAACTTGGATATGACGTTGGGGGGGAATCATCATTAACAAGTAAAGAGTCAGAAAACGAGTGAAAAAATGGAAGAAATAAACCCTTTAATTAAAGTGTGGGCGGAAACTGACAGTAAATTGGTGTTAGTGGATAACATGGATCTGGTAGATAATAAGATAGCTGGAGAATACAGATGACAGACAAATCTTATAAGGTATCTACTCTAGTAAAACTACAGATGGATTGGGGCTCTTTTATCTCAATATGATGAGGGACAAAAAATGTTAAAAATTAAATAATTGATTGACTGATTGATTGGGCTGGCAAGTAATGGGCTGGCAGATGCCTCAACACAAAGTTTGGATTTTGTGTCGCTGCTGACATTTTTATCTCCCACCTGCGGCCGAAGGCCATGGTTGGGAGATTATAAAACGCCTTCCGTATGTGCATCTGTGCGTCCGTGCATCACCTTTGTACATAAACCTGAATATCTCATTCATCTATGAAGATATCTTCACCAAATTTGCAGGGAATGTTTATGGCTATGAAAACCTGTCTCTGAAAAATTTTGGCCTCATTTTGAAAATGACAAAATGGCCACCATAGCTAATTGTTTGAAAATCATAACCGTGCTCTAAATCTTGAAATATTCCAGCTAGCTTCATCAAATTTACACAAAAGCTATATGGTTAGAAAAGTTAGCCTAATAGTAATTTTGGCATAGTTAAAAAAACAAAATGGCCGCCATATCACATGTTCAATGTCAAACGGGCTTATCCTATTAAAAAGGCACTATATCTCCCATAATATTGTTCCTAGAGGTTCGGAATGTGAAAGCAACTTGTAGGAAGTCATGCCTTAGAATCTTCTCCGGGTATTGAATTTGACCTTTGACCCCTGCTTGAAGGTTAAATGGGGGCCATCACACTAAAACGTCCTTATTTTTTCCTTATTATTGGTCCTATGGCTTCAGAATGTAAGACCATGAAAAGTCCTGGCCTGTAAATGTTTTGCCTGAGAAAAATTTTGGCCTTATTTTGAAAAACAAAATGACCGCTGTAGCCAATTATTTCAAAATCATTAAGATTCTGTAAAACTTGAAATATTGCAGCTAGGTTCATCAAATTTGCACAAAAGATATATGGCTAGGAAAGTTAGCCTGATAGTAATTTGGCCTAGTTTTGAAAACAAAATGGCTGTCCTATCACATATTTATGTTAAATGGGATTATCCTATTAAAAAGGCCTTGTATCTGCCTTATCATTGCTACTAGGGGTTCCCAATGTGAAAACAACTTAAAGGAGGTCATGGCCTGAGACTCTTTTCCAATTGCTGACTTTTACCTTTGACCCCTTATTTAATGTCAAGTGGGGTTATCTTACTACAAAGCCTTATGTCTCCTTTAGTTTTCCATTATTACTGATTCTAAGGCGGGGGATAACCGCTGCGACAGTGGCATTTTTTTCTGTGAATTCTGTATGATGCCACACGTAGGACAGAGACCCACAGTGACAGAGGTGTGAACCAAGTGGTTATATGATGAAATAGTATGTGTAAAGTGCTAATTTGAGAGAAAAACCTTACAAAGCACTGAAGAAAGGAATATCATTATTCCAACAAGATATGTTGAAACAAAGCAGCATCTGACTGGTAGTGTAAGAATTGAAATTCAGTAGCTCTGGTTGGGCTTTGCATATCATTTGATATTTAAGGATATCCTGTCATGACATTAAATATGTTAAATGACAGCTTCTAAACCTTCAGATTTAAAAAAAAATCAAAGTTTACTAAACTATTGCAGGAAAATTAATATTACAAAATACTGATTAAACTATGGAAAACTGATAAACCACAAGAATAATGGGACGTAAAACCCCAACTTTGAACTTCAGATGATTCTGAAACCAGATAAATGTTGTATGTCAAAACCCATGAACCCGCCGGGTCACTAGAGGATTCCAAAACTAAATAGTTACAGACCATTTACTAGATTTGTTTCGAATAAATCATTATGGTTCATACAATTTTTCTAAAAATGGGTACAAAGTACAAAAATGGTCCTTATAAGAACCAAGTATCATAAAACGCTTTGTAAAGCTGTCTGTGTCTGTACTGTTTTATTTGTGAGTTCTAAACTGTTACCAATGAAGGTCATCATCAGGTTAATTGATCTATTATCTGTGTACATCAAAGTGGAATTTGTTTCGTGTGAGAATTACCAGACATGAAGTACCCATAAAAATTTATTTGAATTTTGATTGCAAATTTCCGTTGTTCACTATATAGACACATTCCGCATCTTTTGTTTCAGATATTATTTATTCGTGCACCAAATGGGGTCTGATGTGTTTAGCATCTGTGTTAGTGAATGATTACCCCAACATTTTCCCTCCATACCGGCTGCTGACTGAATCCCGCAGTTTTTGGAAGTTTTCCTGTCTATATTTAGGGCTGGGTGTTTGGCCCTGTCCACCCTTGTATAGATCAAATGCAGTAATTCTGTGTTTTATAACCGTTCCCCAGTCAGAACCTGTTTTGCCTGTGTGTTATTCAGTTTTATATTGTTATGTGCTAATGTATTCGTACTGTAAAATAAGGGCAAGCCTTCAGCATGAATCAGTCTGTAGATATGAACTGTTTCCACCAAGAACATAGCTGATTAGTCTACATAGTTTTGAAGTCAAACAGTGATTTAAAGAGACATGCTTGCCATCTCCTGACTAAGTTTTATTTCCAACAAATTGGGAGGGTAGGGGATATGAACCTATCATCTATTGGTATTGGCAGTCCATCTATTTGTATTGAAATCATATTGAAGTCATATATGTCAAAATAGGTCATATAAGTTGGGGTAAAAAGTCCTTAGAGTCCAAGTTCCATCAGCATTGGTTGGGACAGGTACAGATTGGGTAATTCCAAGTGTAAATTGCCCAAGGTTGGGATGTATTTGAATTTTCCCACCTTTTTGGCATGTTTTAACAATTTTCTACCCGACTTTAGTTGATTTTGAAATTTAAGGGTCTCTGTCTGGATACACATGGAATATAGTAAAAAAGCAAAATTTGGGTTTTTCCCACTGTTGCCAGGGTGATAAAACTAGCTAGTCACAGGTGAACAGATGTAAAATACACAGTAAACTAAGCCTGTGACGAGTGGTTAAAATCTATCCCAGTACCCGAGCTACGCAAATTCGTCTCGCAGTTCGGTATTCGCGTGTTTTAGTATGCACGTTTTTTCCTCTCCATAAACAAAGCGGTGGTTTCCGGAAACAATGTCTTAGCATTAAAACAGTGGTGAAAGGTAATCAAAACTTATTATATTGTTATAAAATGAGGAGTATTATATAAAATTTCCCAATATACAACGAATTCTGCCATTTTGCAGTGTTGTCATTCTTTGTCGTCCTAAAAAACGTGATAAAGTGGGCGACAATATAATATAATGTAGTAGTTAACGGCGATCGGGGGACCAGAAAGCACTCGAGATCTTCCCAAATCGACTCCACTCGCAAATACCGACCACCCGGTCGCAGCCTTACAGTAAACGGACAATACCCCACTGGGCATAACCCCACTCAGACCAAATACCATCAGGCAAAACCCCAATTGACATAACCCCACTCAGATAAATGAGAATTAGGACAAAAACCCACTATTCCTTTTAAAAAACAAGATATTTTCTTTTATCTTTTATTTTACAATATACAAATATCCGTGAAGAACACAGTACAGAAAAAAACCAATATTTACACACTGCAATTAACAAATCACCTTACATTAATGTTCATTTCCATCTAACACACAGTCCAACACCTCGCAGTGTCTCTGGGACTAGCTTAAGTAGAATTAATAAAAAGCACACTTCTAACACTAGCACATTCAACAGCTCCTTTAATCATTAAAGGAGGCCTAAGCAGCTAATAGAATTAAGAATTAATGTAGACCAGTTACATTGATATTGTTGAAGAATTGCACCTCTGATCACGAAAGTCTAAGTAACTAGAACAATTGAACATCATAGTGTTTGATATTTTTAAGTCACACAATTGGACTTTTTAAAAAAATCTGCTTTCAAACTTAGGAAGATGTTTTCAAAGTGGAGTATCATCCATAGATGAAATTAATGAGTGGGGTTGTATCTGAGTGGGGTTTGGTCTGATGGTGTTATGCCTGATGGGGTTATGACAGGGTGGGGTTTTGCCCTGGATTCAAAATACACTAAAGATGCATTGAGAAGTTTTGAGAAACATTAAATAGCTGCTTTGGTTTTAATTGTGAAGATTAGTTTAATATTTGATTTGAATGCGAGTTTGTTTTTTGAACAAGAAATAGAAATGTGGCTTGACCATAACAAGTTAAAATGGATGCGAGTTTGCCTTTAAAGCACCATGTTTTAGAAATATTAAACATCCTAAAGTAACAAGTAATAGAAATATGAGATGACCTTAAGAACTCATGGAAGTGTAAGTTGGCTTAAAGCAACAAGTCGTATGGAGGTGAATATGTCTTAAGTTATAAGTGAGATAGATGCGAGTTGGGTTTACACACATGAGGCAATGGTATAAGTTCAGTGCAAGAGTGTAAACTCTATTTATAGTCATAAACATAACACATAACAGATGGAACTATTCCTGATGCTAACCATTTAATATCTTTGTTTATCAGCCTGTGCAATCCATTTCAATGTACATTGTGAGGGCACTGTTACATGTACTGGTATCTTGTACAAGGATAGAATTGTGTTGTGTGGTGTATTTGGAATTGTAAGAAAAATTTAGCTCTAGCACTTGCAGAATATGAGTGCCCTTGCCCTCTGGTCATCCCTATGGCCCAGCAGTTAGCAGGTCTGTATTTTGGATGTGGAATCTAGGATACAGTGTGGATCCAATTGTATATAAAGAGACCAGTGACAAGATGAGCCATAAGGCCACTTGGGTTTCACACTCAAGGCTATGGAATCAGAGTCTTCACTGATCATTGGCTGATCCATCAACCCCAGCTCCCTCTACCATCTGTCAGGTCACTCAACATTTACATATTACAAGATTCCAGGTCCTATGAGATTTAAACCAGAGGTGTGATAGAAAACTAGAGTTCAGAAAGCCATGGATTCACAAAGGAAATCTATCAATCCATTTAGTTTTACGAAGAAGCTTTATTATGGTGAGATTACTCCATTGATTTCAGCCAGTAGACTCAGTAACATAACACACTTGGGATCTGTCTTCTAGTCCACATTTTAAAGCAACTGGTTGTGTTATATGAAGCATCTGTGTGTCAGTCACTCTTTTTCTCAGACCAGGGGCCAATTTTACAAGGCCTACTTTGGAAAGGACCTCCTTTAGTTGGGGAAGGTAATTTTTGTCTTCATTGTCTTCACCCATGGCGTCCGGATGGGCGGGCGGGAGTCGGGAAAAAGTTTGTCCGGGCTGTATCTCAGAAACAATAAGGTGTAGAAAGTTGATACTTGGTAGGGACATTGGTTAGGATGTGTAACGTTATGGTCTGACCTTGATTTGATCTTTGACCTTGCCGTAGTGACCTTGAGTTTGAAAATCTTGTCCGGGCTATATCTCAGAAATCGTAAGGTGTATGAAGTTGATGCTTGGTAGGAACATTGGTTAGGGGGTGTAGATGTGCAACGTCATGTGGTGACCTTGATTTGACCTAGTGACCTTGACCTATAAAATCTTGTCCGGGCTATATCTCAGAAACTGTAAAGTGTAGGAAGTTGATATCTGGATAGGGACATTGGTTTGGGGTTGTAGGTGTGCAACGTCATGGTCTGACCTTGATTTGACCTTTGACTTTGCTGTAGTGACCTTGACCTATAAAATTTTGTCCGGGCTATATCTCGGAAACTGTAAGGTGTAGGAAGTTGATACTTGGTAGGGACATTGGTTAGGGAGTGTAGGTGTGCAACGTCATGGTCTGACCTTGATTTGACCTTGACGTAGTGACCTTGAGTTTGAAAATCTTGTTGCACCTTTGGGTCTGTCTTCTGATGCAGATTAAGCACTGTTAAAGTCATATTAGAATTCATAAAGAATTTTACTTTTACAACTTCCCATTGTAAAATATGGAATTTCATCAAGTGAGCCACAGATTTTGCTCCAACACCACACATAAGCATTCATTGAATGTATTACCACTTCTGTATGCATAGTAATATTCAAAACATCCAAACCATAATTCGGTCATGCCAGATGTAGATAAAGAGTGTCATAATGTTTAGTTTACTGATTAATGCTGTCATCTTGTTATTGAATTGTCATGGTTTAATACTTCATCTTTACATGCATTATCTTTCTCTTAGACATTATTTTCTCTATTTAAACATTGTTTGGACCTTTATATATGACAGTGCTCTGAAAGTATCCTGAACTTTGTACTGATACAGTACTTTATATCTAATGGTGTTTAAAATATTCCCCTTGGCTGTGGGGTACGGGCATCTCTGATGCTATTTTTATCGTTTGGTAAGTAGGCTTTGTGAAACCGGCCCCAGAGGTACCTGGATGATATCCCTCCTGTTCCAAGGTGTCACAGACCCCTGCTTTACACAGTAACCAACTGGCAAGTGTGGCATTCACTTGCTTGGTTCTGTTTATCAAGTGTGGCCAAGGCTTGCAATCCATCTGGTGACAGCATGGTGTACCTGTCCTGACATAGACATTCAAATGGAAGTAAAACCCCAACGTTCACCATTGATTTGTCTGGCTGTAACACTGATAAGCACACCTACCAGTGAAGTCACTAAACATAAATAATCCAGTGCTAGATATTAGCAGTGGTGTCCCCTACTTTTACAGACTTTCATATATCCCTCTATATCTCCCCTTCACACTTTTCCTGATTCAGTGTTCAGCTGTACTTGTATTCAGAAACAGTTTCCATCAGTGTGAGACTGTAACATTGTGTTAAGCGCCGGTCACACTACAGGTGGTATTACCTACGTTTATAGGTGTTTTATGAAACTCCTCATTCCTCCATGTACTGCAAGACTTCTGTCTGTAAACTTTACATTTTGTTATATTCTCTGCTTCCCCTGGCCACACATACATAAGTTTTAAATTATTCAAAATTTCTGCCTACACTATGGGATTTCGTCCTCAATTCCAATACTCTTCTGCAGTTAAGCTCTAGCTAGAAGTGTGTGTCTGGGGCTCACAGGAGTTACAACATTCCACCTCTGATTTTACTGTCTGTAGTTGCTGGAAATAGTGGCTATAGTGTGATCATGGCATCAACTGATTGGCAAATATTCTGAATTCCTGCACACATCACCAACATATTCCAGTAGAGAAATGATTTGATTGGTTAAGCATCAGTTTCAGCATATTGCATTGGTCATACACAAGGGTCTGTTATCCACCAAAACAGAGTTCCCCACCCCTCCACCCCCACCCTGTGTAAAGCGGGGATCTTGGTAACTTCTGTTTCTCCCAGCTTCTGATTCCTTGATTAGCTTTTAATTATACACATATAACATCTTATGTAGATATTTTTATGTTCTGTCCTTTTGTTTTGCAAATAAATCTTCATTCTCTGGTGAGTCTGTCTCATAAAGAGAGATAATGTTCATTAATGTAGTGGAATTATGTGAAGACATAGAAATTATTGCTCTGCTAGACTCTTGTGGTCATTCCTTGAAATAATTGCAACCTGAAAGTCAACCCCCACCCATCCCATAATACATCAGTACATTACTGACACATGAGCACAGCACTGTTGTTAAATATCTTGTATATCTGTCCAGTTTGTTTCTTATTATATTGTCTAACAATGTAGACTGATGTCATAATTTCTGTGGATCAAATTCTTACTAAGCCATCAAAAATTCCCTGAAGGAGTTACTTCCTGAATATGGCAAGCCAAAGTGTCTGTTCCCATGTTTGTCATTTTGCAGACACCATTGTGTATCTCCTGTGACAAAGTGTTTCCATGCATCAGAATGAGATTTGTGATTAGACCTGTGTGATTTATGGCCATATTTTGTTAATATATATTTGCATGAGGTGGGTTGGGGGTTTATTGTTGTTAAAATGATGTGTAAAGCTACAGTAATTGTTGATTGCTTGTTGTTTGGTGTTGTGTAGAGAGTTTCCTTGTTTTCTCACTGATCTGGTTGTGTAGCTGTTAACTCCTTCTGACCCCTCAGGCTTTACCCCGTGTTACTGAGGTTAATACAAAGTGAATCTCTTCACATGGTTACCGTATTGCATGAAATATGTGCCCCATGCTACTGAGGTTAATAATACAAAGTGAATCTCTTCACATGGTTACCATATTGCATGAAATAAGTGCCCCATGCTACTGAGGTTAATACAAAGTAAATCTCTTCACATGGTTACCGTATTGCATGAAATAAGTGCCCCATGCTACCGAGGTTAATCCAAAGTGAATCTCTTCACATGGTTACCGTATTGCATGAAATATGTGTCCCATGTTACTAGGGATGGGTCGGTAGTTTTAGGCTATATCACAGGAAAATGGTCTGCATCTTACCCTGAAGAGGTAAATTTAACAGTGAATCTCTTCACATGGTTACCGTATTGTTTGGAATAAGTTCCCAGTGTTACTGTGGTTAATAATACAATGAATCGCTCCAAATTCTTAATGTATTATATGGAATACAATTTCCATGCGACTGAGTTAATATACAGTGAATCTCTTCTAATACTTGCCATGTTGGTAACTTAGTGTGGAATAAGTGTCCAATGTTAATGAATTAATACATACTTGCCAGGGGGCCACGGTGGTGCAGTGGTAACACACTCACCTCCCACCTCTGAGGTTGGCAGTTCAAACCCCACACCCTATGTGGGAAAGATGGTAAATTTCTTACTGATGGTCAGCAGTTTACAGTACAGAGAAAATGTGGACTTTATTGGGCATTAAGTATGCTCAGCAAAGCTGTTAAATTTACCTCTTCAGGGTAAGATGCAGACCATTTTCCTGTGATATAGCCTTTCAACAGAAACATTCTCTCAGAAACCGTTAGTGTCTACAGCACATTGTAGACCTAAGTCTTAAGTGTACTGTAATCTTCTAACTTGCATATTTATAGCAAGTAATACTCTTAAATTTCTGTCAGTTTTGAATCTAGACCTACGGACCAGTGTTATTGGAGTTGTTAAAAGCTTATATCAGGAGGTCCCTTCAGTGAGTATTAGTGTTGGGAATCGCCTCCAAGTTGCATAGTCGATTAATCGTCCATTTTTCCATGCGATGATCGAGCCATAATCAATTCCATTGTTGGTTATATCATGAAACACATTCCGGGATGAAGTGTATGTGGATGCGGTAAGAATAACGGTGTTCTGATGTTTAGAATCTACCAAAAACACTCACTTCCTGTAAACATGGCGGTAGACATAAACAAACCCAAAATTTGTTACAAATCTGTTGATTTATTAAGGAAACTGCCCAGAATATTCCAAAAAACATGTGGATACTTAGATACATAAAGAAAGGTAACTAAATATTACGAAATTTTCAGTGATAATGATGAGTCGATGGACACTAGTTCCAGATCGATCATCGCTAGTACAGGGAATTTCAACCGACCATTCGATGTCTGTAGACAGTCGTTCTACCACTAGTGAGTATACCACATTGTCATGATGTTTGAGCCCACTACCTTAGGGTTGAAGAGACTGTGTAAATACCACATATAAGGTAACCCGTCAGCCTCTGCCATGCATGGGTATAATATGGGAATGCAGTGCTTCCTGTCCGATGGCTAATGAATCCCATTAATCCAGGGCAATTGATGCCCAGAAGCCTGTAGTATTGACCTCGCATGTCTGGTGCCATTACCTCAGAACACAAGCAAACTGCTCCAGGCAGGCCTATGTAGTCTAACAAATCTTACATCTGCCAGAGTTTGTGGATTTCACTGCTGAGGGAAGGCTACCCTTGTTTTACTCTGTATTGTTGGGTATGTGTATCAGAGTTTGGAATTTTGTCACTTGTCGAGATCATTTGTCTGACCTGTGAGAGATTTCCGTGAATTTTGTGAACTGTTGCTTGATTTTAAAGCTTCCTTTAAATGGGGAGTGTGGAATGTGACACGCCTTGCTGAGTTTAAGATTTTCAGACAGTTCACTGTATACAGCTGGATACATTGCTTTAGACCTGTAAAACATGGTTACATGGAGTTGTTAATCCTCCACTCACCTTAATGCTGGATTAGAGGGGGGGGGGGGGGGGGGCTTAGATGTCGGCACAGATTGATTGGGTGAGTAAACATGTAGAAGCAACTGTATTCTGAAGCGAAATTCTCTGGAAATAAATATGCAATAAGCTGTAACACTGAACACTCTGGATGCAAAGGGTATTAGTGGCAGATAATACACTAAGGATGTTTACTATCTTAAAAAGAAGATGTTTAATTGAAGTAAATTAATAGAATCATGTAACTGGGGACAAGTATACGATTTGATTTTTTCTATCTCTTTATGGATAACTCGAGAAATGAAGGTACTCTGCTCACCAAGAATATGATAAAAACCAACTTTTGTTTAAAGTGGATGATTCTTTATGATATCTAATATTTCAAGCCACTTACTTGATTCATTTTATTAACTGCTGTCTCCTGTTCATGTAAGTTATGGGTGTTGTTTTTTAGGGATCAAAGAAGTCTGAATTGACTTTTTTGGATCATCAAAGAAACTTTTTTTAATGTTGCTCCTTCATCTTATTATCTCCCGCCGGGCTTTAGCCCGGGAGGGAGATTATGAAATGATGCCTGTGTGTGCGTGCGTGCGTGTGTGCGTGCGTTAGTTAGTCACGCAGATTTCTCCAAAACTACTACAGCTACAGATTTTTTGTAAATTAATTGTCCCAATGAATTTTCACGCCCTCGAAAATTTTTTTGGTTTTATGGACTTAGGCCTAAAGATAAGTGAGTAATAGCAATCTTAGCTACTTGGAGTAAAGGGCTCAGAACTCAAAAACTATTGCAGTTACAACTTTTTCTTCAAATATGTTGTTCAGCTACTTTGTCCTTAGCTATAAGATGGTACATAGTTTGGGGTCCCATTGCATGCCATAAGTGAGTAATAGCTATTTTCTTATTTGTAGCAAAATAATGACATAAGTAAATGTCAAATATCTTCAAAAGTATTAAAGTTAGGGAATTCTTTTCAAATATGTTATTCATCTACTTTTTGATAAGCTATCACATAGTAAAGTTTCAGATCTGTTGCACATTGGATAGCTGAGTAATAGCTACTTTGAAATTCTACAGTTGAGTAAATCCATTGTAACTCCAAAACTAGTGCAGTTAGAGTATTTTCCTAAAATATGTAATGTTCAGCTACTTTGTCCTTAATTATAAGATGCCATATAGTTTGGGGTTCTATTGCATGCCATAACTGAGTAATAGCTATTTTCTTATTTGTAGCAGAATAATGACATCAGTAAATGTCAAATATCTTCAAAAGTATTAAAGTTAGGGAATTCTTTTCAAATATATTATTCATCTAGTTTTTGGTAAGCTATCACATAGTAAAGTTTCAGACCTGTTGCACATTGGATAGCTGAGTAATAGCTACTTTGAAATTGTGACTGTTGAGTAAATCCATTGTAACTCCAAAACTATTGCAGTTAGAGTATTTTCCTACAATATGTTATTCAGCTACTTTGTCCTTAAATATAAGATGGCATACAGTTTGGGATTCTATTGCATGCCATAAGTGAGTAATAGCTATTTCCTTATTTGAAGCAAAATAACGACATGAGTAAATTTCAAATATCTTCAAAAGTATTAAAATTAGTGAATTCTTTTCAAATATGTTATTCATCTAGTTTTTGATAAGCTATCACATAGTAAAGTTTCAGACCTGTTGCACATTGGATAGCTGAGTAATAGCTACTTTGAAATTGTGACTGTTAAGTAAATCCATTGTTACTCCAAAACTATTGCAGTTAGAGTATTTTCCTAAAATATGTTATTCAGGTACTTTTTCCTTAACTATAAGATGGCATATAGTTTGGGGTTCTGTTGCATGCCATAAGTGAGTAATAGCTATTTTCTTATTTGTAGCAAAATAACAACATAAGTAAATTTCAAATATCTTCAAAAGTATTCAAGTTAGGGAAATATTTTCAAGTATGTTATTCATCTAGTTTTTGATGAGCTATCAGATAGTAAAGCTGCAAACCTGTTGCACACTGGACAGCTGAGTAATAGCTACTTTGAAATTGTGACTGTTGAGTAAATCCATTGTAACTCAAAAACTACTGCAGTTACAAGATTTTCCTAAAATAATTTGTTCAGCTACTTTTTCCTTAACTATAAGATGGCATATCGTTTTGGGGTTCCATTGCATGTCATAAGTAAGCAATAGCTATTTTCTTATTTGTAGCAAAATTATGGTGGAAATAAATGTCAAATACCTTCACAAGTACCAAAGTTAGGCAAATCTTTTCATTTGTTATTCATCTAGTTTTTCAAAAGCTTACTTTCCTGTGTCCTTTATTATGTCCACCCCCCTGGGGGGTGGATATATTATTTTTGCTTTTTCCGCCGTCCGATGTCCGGCGTCCGGCGTCCGATGTCCGGCGTCACGCATGGTTTCCGCTCATTTAAAGGAAAAGTATTAGAGCTATTGTCACCAAATTTGATATGCAGGCTTATTGGGTCAGTAGCTTGCTTGGGATTGCTTTTGGCTGTTGTACCTCTTTTGCTTACTGAGTAATACTTAAGTACAGCTATTTTCAGTACCCATTGGTTTCCGTGCATTTAAGCCAAAATAATTAAAGATATTTTACTACAATTTTGAATACAAGATTGTTATGTCCATAGCTCGCTTGGTATTGCATTTGGGACTGATAGCTTTGTCAGTACATGAGTAATAGCCATTTAGGTACTTCATTGTGTATTTTCAGTACTACTTTTGAGTAATTTGCTAATATCTCAGAAACCGTAAGAGATAGAGCGATTTCGACAGAATTTTTGACCCACAGGGTAGTAGAAAAGTATTCTATACAAAATTTTTAAAAATTTCAATTTTCGCCACTTTTGGCGGCCATCCTAATTTTTTGCAAAAAATGAAACAATCTTAATATCTCGGAAACCGTAAGAGATAGAGCGATTTCGACACAATTTTTGACTCACAGGGTAGTAGAAGAGTATTCTGTACAAAATTGAAAATTTTCAATTTTCGCCACTTTTGGCGGCCATCTTGAGTTTTTGCGAAAAACGAAAATATCTTAATATCTCAGAAACCGTAAGAGATAGAGCGATTTGGACAGAATTTTTGACTCACAGGGTATCTAAGGAATGTACTCTTTGCAATTTTCAAAAAATTTTCCCCTCCCCAAAAATAGCGGCCATTTTGAATTTTCAAATTTTTGCCAAAAATGGCAAAACACAAATTTACTTCTATCTCCTTAACCGTGCGAGATAGAGCGATTTCGTCGAAATTTTCGACCCACAGGGTATCTAAGGAATGTAATCTTTGGAATTTTCAAAAAATTTTCCCCTCCCCAAAAATGGCGGCCATTTTGAATTTTCGAATTTTTGCCAAAAATGGCAAAACACAAATTTGCTTCTATCTCCTTAACCGTGCGAGATAGAGCGATTTCGTCGAAATTTTCGATCCACTGGGTATCTAAGGAATGCAATCTTTGCAATTTTCCAAAAATTTTCCCCTCCCCAAAAATGGCGGCCATTTTGAATTTTCAAATTTTTGCCAAAAATGGCAAAACACAAATTTGCTTCTATCTCCTTAACCGTGCGAGATAGAGCGATTTCGTCGAAATTTTCGACCCACAGGGTATCTGAGCATTGTACTCTTGGTAATTTTTTTAAAATTTCCCCTCCCCTAAAATGGCGGCCATTTTGAATTTTCAAATTTTTGCCAAAAATGGCAAAACACTAATTTGCTTCTATCTCCTTAACCATGCGAGATAGAGTGATTTCGTTGAATTTTTCAACCCACAGGGTATCTAAGGAATGTAATCTTTGCAGTTTTCAAAAAATTTTCCCCTCCCCAAAAATGGCGGCCATTTTGAATTTTCGAATTTTTGCCAACAATGGCAAAACACAAATTTGCTTCTATCTCCTTAACCATGCGAGATAGTGATTTCGTCAAAATTTTCGACCCAAGGGGTATCTAAGAAATGTACTCTTTGCAATTTTCCAAAAATTTTCCCCTCCCCACATATGGCGGCCATTTTGAATTTTCGAATTTTTGCCCAAAATGGAAAAACACAAACTGGCCTTAACCATGCAAAATAGAGTTATTTCGTTGAAATTTTTGACCCATAGGGTATCTAAGAAATGTACTCTTGGCAATTTTCAAAATATTTTCCTTTTCCCAAAAATGGCGGCCATTTTGAATTTTCAAATTTTTGCCAAAAATAGAAAAACAGGAATTTGCTTCTATCTTCTTAACCGTGCAAGATAGAGTGATTTCGTCAAAATTGTCAACCCAACCAATGCAAAAAGGCATGAAGCTGAAATAATTTACATCTACACTAATAAATATTTAAGCATCATTGATATATTTTACAAATGAAACAGGGTCTTATAAGACTACTGTACAATTTGGGCAAGGTTCATGGGGTGGACATTACACATGATAATGTGTGTTCTTCTATGCTATCCTGTTTCTATTCGCATCTACTATCAACAGGGCGTCCTATTTCTAGTATTTTTGTTGCTTTTGCAGATGTAGGTCAATAGCTAAGTGAGTAGATAGCTGAGCAATAGCTACTAAAATGAGTAAATGTCTTTTATCTCTGAAAGTATTATAGGTAGGCAATTTCTTCTAAATAAGCTATTCACCTACTTTTGGGTGATCTACCACATAGTGAAGTTGCAGAACTGTAGCTCTTTGGATAGGTGAGTAATAGCTACTAAAATGAGTAAATGTCTTTTATCTCTAAAAGTTTTACAGATAGGCAATTTCTTCTAAATAACTCATTCACCTACTTTTGGGTGATCTACCACATAGAGAAGTTGCAGAACTGTAGCTCTTTGGATAGCTGAGTAATAGCTACTAAAATGAGTAAATGTCTTTTATCTGTAAAAGTATTACAAGTAGGCAATTTCTTCTAAATAAGTCATTCACCTACTTTTGGGTGATCTACCACATAGTGAAGTTGCAGAACTGTAGCTCTTTGGATAGCTGAGTAATAGCTACTAAAATGAGTAAATGTCTTTTATCTCTAAAAGTATTACAGGTAGACAATTTCTTCTAAATAAGTCATTCACATACTTTTGGGTGATCTACCACATAGTGAAGTTGCAGAACTCTAGCTCTTTGGATAGGTGAGTAATAGCTACTAAAATAAGTACATGTCTTTTATCTCTAAAAGTATTACAGGTAGGCAATTTCTTCTAAATAAGTCATTCACGTACTTTTGGGTGATCTACCAAATAGTGAGGTTGCAGAACTGTAGCTCTTTGGATAGCTGAGTAATAGCTACTAAAATGAGTAAATGTCTTTTATCACTAAAAGTATTACAGGTAGGCAATTTCTTCTAAATAAGTCATTCACCTACGTTTGGGTGATCTACCACATAGTGAAGTTGCAGAACTGTAGCTCTTTGGATAGGTGAGTAATAGCTACTAAAATGAGTAAATGTCTTTTATCTCTAAAAGTATTACAGGTAAGCAATTTCTTCTAAATAAGTCATTCACCTACTTTTGGGTGATCTACCACATAGTGAAGTTGCAGAACTGTAGCTCTTTGGATAGCTGAGTAATAGCTACCAAAATGAGTAATTGCCTTTTATATCTAAAAATATTACACATAGGCAATTTCTTCTAAATAAGTCATTCACCTACTTTTGTGTGATCTACCACATAGTGAAGTTGCAGAACTGTAGCTCTTTGGATAGCTGAGTAATAGCTACTAAAATGAGTAAAAATCTTTTATCTCTAAAGTATTACAGGTAGGCAATTTCTTCTAAATAAGTCATTCACCTACTTTTGGGTGATCTACCACATAGTGAAGTTGCAGAACTCTAGCTCTTTGGATAGCTGAGTAATAGCTACTAAAATGAGTAAATGTCTTTTATCTCTAAAAGTATTACAGGTAGGCAATTTCTTCTAAATAAGTCATTCACATACTTTTGGGTGATCTACCACATAGTGAAGTTGCAGAACTCTAGCTCTTTGGATAGGTGAGTAATAGCTACCAAAATGAGTAATTGCCTTTTATATCTAAAAATATTACACATAGGCAATTTCTTCTAAATAAGTCATTCACCTACTTTTGTGTGATCTACCACATAGTGAAGTTGCAGAACTGTAGCTCTTTGGATAACTAATAGCTACTAAAATGAGCAAATGCCTTTTATCTCTAAAAATATTACAGGTAGTTAATTTCTTCTAAATAGGTCATTCACCTACTTTTGGGTGATCTACCACATATTGAAGTTGCAGAACTGTAGCTCTTTGGATAGCTGAGTAATAGCTACTAAAATGAGTAAATGTCTTTTATCTCTAAAAGTATTACAGGTAGGCAATTTCTTCTAAATAAATCATTCACCTACTTTTGGGTGATCTACCTCATAGTGAAGTTGCAGAACTGTAGCTCTTGGGATAGCTGAGTAATAGCTACTAAAATGGGTAAATGTATTTTATCTCTAAATGTATTACAGGTAGGCAATTTCTTCTAAATAAGTCATTCACCTACTTTTGGGTGATCTACCACATAGTGAAGTTGCAGAACTGTGGCTCTTTGGATAGCTGAGTAATAGCTACTAAAATGAGTAAATGTCTTTTATCTCTAAAAGTATTACAGGTAGACAATTTCTTCTAAATAAGTCATTCACATACTTTTGGGTGATCTACCACATAGTGAAGTTGCAGAACTCTAGCTCTTTGGATAGGTGAGTAATAGCTACTAAAATAAGTACATGTCTTTTATCTCTAAAAGTATTACAGGTAGGCAATTTCTTCTAAATAAGTCATTCACGTACTTTTGGGTGATCTACCAAATAGTGAGGTTGCAGAACTGTAGCTCTTTGGATAGCTGAGTAATAGCTACTAAAATGAGTAAATGTCTTTTATCACTAAAAGTATTACAGGTAGGCAATTTCTTCTAAATAAGTCATTCACCTACGTTTGGGTGATCTACCACATAGTGAAGTTGCAGAACTGTAGCTCTTTGGATAGGTGAGTAATAGCTACTAAAATGAGTAAATGTCTTTTATCTCTAAAAGTATTACAGGTAAGCAATTTCTTCTAAATAAGTCATTCACCTACTTTTGGGTGATCTACCACATAGTGAAGTTGCAGAACTGTAGCTCTTTGGATAGCCGAGTAATAGCTACCAAAATGAGTAATTGCCTTTTATATCTAAAAATATTACACATAGGCAATTTCTTCTAAATAAGTCATTCACCTACTTTTGTGTGATCTACCACATAGTGAAGTTGCAGAACTGTAGCTCTTTGGATAGCTGAGTAATAGCTACTAAAATGAGTAAAAATCTTTTATCTCTAAAGTATTACAGGTAGGCAATTTCTTCTAAATAAGTCATTCACCTACTTTTGGGTGATCTACCACATAGTGAAGTTGCAGAACTCTAGCTCTTTGGATAGCTGAGTAATAGCTACTAAAATGAGTAAATGTCTTTTATCTCTAAAAGTATTACAGGTAGGCAATTTCTTCTAAATAAGTCATTCACATACTTTTGGGTGATCTACCACATAGTGAAGTTGCAGAACTCTAGCTCTTTGGATAGGTGAGTAATAGCTACCAAAATGAGTAATTGCCTTTTATATCTAAAAATATTACACATAGGCAATTTCTTCTAAATAAGTCATTCACCTACTTTTGGGTGATCTACCTCATAGTGAAGTTGCAGAACTGTAGCTCTTGGGATAGCTGAGTAATAGCTACTAAAATGGGTAAATGTATTTTATCTCTAAATGTATTACAGGTAGGCAATTTCTTCTAAATAAGTCATTCACCTACTTTTGGGTGATCTACCACATAGTGAAGTTGCAGAACTGTAGCTCTTTGGATGGCAGAGTAATAGCCACTAAAATAAGTAAATATCTTTTATCTCTAAAAGTGTTACAGATAGGCAATTTCTTCTAAATACGTCCTTACCTACTTTGGGTTGATCTACTGCATAATAAAGTTGCAGAACTGTAGCTCTTTGGATGGCAGAGTAATAGCTACAAAAGTGGGTAAATGCCTTTTGTCTTTACAAGTATTGCAATCAAACATTAAACTTGGTGTCACTTCTACATGTGCCTCCATCTCACAAGAAAATTTATATTCCACTATCTTTAGTACATCTAATTTATACGGCGGGAGATAAATGCATGCGTCAGAATGCTTGTTATAAATGGTCTATTCTGCTGCTAAAATGAGAGTTTCTAATGTTAAATTGTGTGTATTCATGAAAAAATTTAGGAAAAATATATAATAAAAATGAATATAGACCAAATGTTAAATCAAATCAAAGAAAATGGTTCAATAACCTCTTTGAAAATTGTACCCAAACTGTTGGAGAAAAAAGTGCAAATTTTGAAAGTTGTCATTTTTTGAAACAATGTGATGAAAAATTTGAAGTAACTTGCAGGTAGAATGTTCATGTTTGGAAACTTCAAGATTTGCACAAAGGCAAGTTATGAATGAATCCTTGCAGTTCCACCCAGTAAATATGTACAGAGTTTGTCTAAGTGCCTGTAATGACCCTAATCATCAGTTCTCATCAGTTTTCCTGCTGGCAGTGCTAACATTTAAAAATTTGTGTTGAAAAGCTATGTATAGATGCTTAATGGTTCAAATTGGTGGAAATCAATCAAAGACTAAACTCCTTGACATTTCATTGAGATGACAATTTCACTACTTTGAGGCAAAGTTTGTATTAATGCTCATTTCCACATCACTGTGATCAGAGATTTTTAATTTTGTTTTTGTTTTTTTCATATGAGTAGATTTTTAGTTAGATTTTTGCCTACATTTATAACTTATAAATCTCCCACAAATAAATGAATAATGCAGAATCTCTGTAACTAGAAGCAGAGTCAGCCAATTTATGATTGAATGGAAGCAATGTTTGAAGGCCCTTAGATTTCTAGAAATGCCGTATTTTTGTAGGTAGGATGTCAGGCATCAGTAGAAACAAATCCTGAAAATATTGGGGGTTCTAGTTACATAACATGTACTGTTAACCAAATGTGGATATAAACCTTCCCAATCAAGTTATACCGTCTGTGTATAAAATGTTTTTATATAGAATAGATTTGTTCACTCTTGGAAGAAACTTTTAAGTCCCTGGGGTGAAAAAATTGAAACTTGTATTCACAAACCTTGAATAAATCTTGGTTAACCAGAATAGAAGAATCAGCATGAAAAATTTCATAGCACAGATCATAGTCATGGAAACATAGACTAAACTCCTTCTCAATAGGACTTGAAATATTCACTATATTTTGATTCATTTAAATCAATACAGGATTAAATTTATAATCAAAACATCCATTAAAAGAATTCTTTGTTTCAGTGTGATTTGACCTTTAATTACATCAACCTTAGTTCTTCTCTTTTTTTTTTTTTTTTTAGTTTGTACATCTGTACGTCTTCAATGGTTTTGTACATGAAATGCCATCAATGTGCAGAAAAGGGTATGGTTCTCATCAACAGCAGCAAAATTGGAAATTTTACAAGTAAAACTGCCGCTGGAAGGACTTTAACTGTTTTATTTCTATCTGGCATATAAAATACACGTAAATAATAATGCGTCACCAACGTTATTCAACCTCTTTTATAAGAACACGCTTTAAGAGTGAGATTCTGTCAAGTATAAAAGAATCTTTGTAAGATAGAAATGCCAATTAGCATAAAACCAAAGGGAGATACACTTTCAGGAGTGACAATGAGTTCATAAAACTGAACGTTTGGATAATAAAAGGTTGAATAATGAGGTTCGAGTTAACATTAATCCGTTGTAAATGGTGACAGGTTTATTCCAAAAGCAAGTACAAACTGGGAGTAATTGACATCCAGTGCTCAGGGGAAATTAGAGGCTCTTAGAACTCTGAACTTATGAAGGAAATTAATGACCATTTGCCTCAAGTGTGGCAAATCCAGTAATAGTTTGAATATCAAATGATGAGTGATGTAATGTGTGTAGTTATGATGTCACTGATACAGAGTAATCAGATCACAGGAAGTAAATCAATGAAAATAGTTTGATGTTTGTATGTATACAAATATCAAATCTACTTTTAACTGATCCGCAATTATTCACACTTTCAAGAATGGTTACCTTTTTATATGTAATAATAAAGCATATAGTATGGACAGAAGTCTATTAAACATATATATCATGTATATATGTGAATAAAACTCAGTGAATGCATACCTACACCAAGGCAGAGCATAGGGGGCTCGGTGGTGAAGTGGTTAGAGTGGTTGCCTCCAACCTCTGAGGCTGCCAGTTCGAATCTCAGGCCGGGCACTTCATGTTGGAAAGTTGGTAGTTACTTGCCGATGCCCGGTGGTTTACAGTGCAGAATCTCGACCAACTAGTATGCACTGGTTCCTCCACCCGTAAACTACCCGTCGCAATATGACCCTGGCTGTTGAATGCGATGTAAAACAAAAAATAAATCTAAATCCAAGGCAGAGCACCTTCAGTATTGCTCAAGAGTGCAATGATAAAAAGTCCTTTAGAAACTTCTTTCATCCAGACATTGATCCAGATCACCACCAGAATGGAATCATGTCTTCCTTGTGTCACTGTCAACATCTCGCAAAAAAAAACAGACAGACAAACCAACAAGGCCATGCCGACAAAAACATAACCTTCTTTATGAAGGTAAATATATATCTCTATATGCACACTTAGTTTTATGTTATGAAAGTGTCACAGAAATAGCACAGATAGTCGGACAATGGCTGTCTGTCATTGATTGCCGTGTTTGGAGGGATTATGTGGATGTTTTGATCTCTGACCAGCTTGCTCATCAATACGGATTAGTAGGTCACATCGCTCTGAGATCAGAAATCATGTTATTCCAGAGCAACTTGGAGATTGCCAGCTAAGTAATAAGGCCAGATTTCAGTGAGTTAGTAATCAAAGCTTGGCAGCCATTTAGAAAGGGGAGCCAATAATGGATTCTGATTGGTGATCATTAGTGGGACTCCTGAGAGAGAGTTTATATGGCTTGTGATTGGTGGGGGGGGGAGGGGGCGGTGTAACAAAAAGTCCTAGTTTAAAGTACTGACAGAGTTTTAGTTGATGAATATTGTCTTAAGAATATTGTGTGTGGAACTTGGGATTTTCTTGGTATTTGTTTTATAATTTGGATAATAGTGTTACTACAGGATTATTACATGATTTCCTTAAGTCTGTACACTGTATTTTGTACTGTGAAGAAGATGTACATAAAATTGTTAGGAAGTTTATTTTTTCTCCATGTTACTATTGAATTTCCTTTATAAATCAGTATAATGTTTCCAACTTTTGAGTATCTACATCACAACCAAGTTTTATTGTTGGAAGCAAAGGTAGTGGACAATGCTTGTAGAGTGGAAGCGAGCCAATTGGAAATATTCTGAAGACATTAAATAGCAATGTAATCCTCAGTTTACCAAACTATTAGAGTTCCAAGGAATTGCTGATGTAAAATTGGTGGTTTGTGAGTTGTATGTCTTTTTGTCTTATGCTAATCTGGGCTGCTGATTCAACTCTAAAAGATTTAAATTTGCTAGTATTTATTACACAAAATCTACGTGTGAGGTGCTGTTGTATCAGTCCATATTTTCATCAGAAGGAAATCTTGAATTGCACAAAATAAGTGCAGATAAAGAGTTTCCTGCAAGTAGGGACGTCATCGTTGGGAAGTTTGCTGTCTCGATACCGTGAACAAAACAGTGGGCGATATCGCGGTATTTATCACTTAAGTTAATATCTACATTTCAACTTCATATTTTTAATACAAAACATTATAAACCCTGTAAATTCTCCGAAAGAACAAAGATTTTTACTTTATTAAGGGTAAAATCCAAGAATCTTCATTTTAGAATAAACTGAAAGCCATTTCCAGTTACGAGTTCTGGCTCATGTACACCCACATATATACTTTTCATTAATGTAATAACTAAACCCCGGAAATCGACCTATGAAAACAAAGCTCGATATCGTGTGCGGACTTGAAACATCGGCGATATGATGATATCACGGTACACGATGACGTCCCTACCTGCAAGAAGGAGTGTAACAGTTTGGAAGGGCCTTTGTTATATGTATTTGGCTGTACAGACAAGTTGTTGCCTGCTTTTGGAGATGTAGTTTCATTGTTCTTGCGTTTATCTTAGTTATAGTGTGAAAATCAACACTGTTACTTCAAATATGAGTGATTCAGAAAAAAATATTGACCAAAACAGAATTATCAGATAAAGGGTTAATTCCCCCTTCTGTGGAACGCTTGTTTGTATATGGGAGAAAATTTCATGTATATATCTGCCATCTCACGCCTTTTCTTCCATGGAAATTTCTGAAAGTATTGATTATTCAAATTTCATTCAAAATGGTATATGTCAAGTGGACCTGGGATGGATATTCTCAATCTGTGTATTTGACCTTTGGTCTTTCATAAGGTCACAGAACTGCTGTAGCTGTAGTAGTAAAACTTGACAGTAAGATGTTCAATGTGAAATTCTTGGGCCCTGTTGATTTTTATAGTTTTTAACCGCTTTTGTATAACGACCATCTTTTTTGGACCCATAGTCTGTTAAAAACTCCAATGTGGAACCTCTAAAAAATGTTCCCATGGTTTGGTAGCTATGTAAGATTGTCTCAGGGTATAAAATTATGTTGGTCACATCTACTATACCTTCAACGTCTAATTACATTACTCTTACAGTATTTTTGTGCCTTATAAACTTTAGCACTTGAAAGAATACTGGGTACTGAAAAACTACCGATACATCCAGGGACACTTAGCTTTTACAGAGCAGAAGTATTTTCTATATTTCAATACAAAGTGCCTTTTGGGGACAGTTTCACAAAGCCTTCTAAAGATTTAAGTCACCTTTGATCAAAGTTTTTCCTCAGACTTCTCCTGTCATAAAGGTGAGCTTTCACAAAGCATCCTCTTGTAATGGGAACCCCAAAACTCTGAGGGAAACTCCCAAAAATTTCAAAGAAAGCAAGACCTAAATTAATTTTTAAGGAAATGTTTGTAACAAAATAGAGATGAAATCACTTGTTTTCACCCTTTATTTTAGCTCAGTCAGGCAGTTGACAGCTTTCTTTAGCTTTAAGGAAGACCTTTGCTAGGGGGAGTAAGGGTAGGCTTTGTGAAATACCCTTGTAGGGTGGCCTACCCAAAGGTGAGCATTTCATGTTTCTTGGGTTGAGGAGCTCATTACCAAAGGAGACTTTGTGAAAATGTGCCACGATCTTTTCTTTTTAATTAACAAGCAATGCTACTTTAAGAGTATTGAATTAACACTGAAATCAATGTGTTGAAAGTACTATTTTGACTACATTCCTATAGGTACACTGCCTTGTATGTTGTCTTGATACACTCAATGCATTTATTGCCAGCGCATTGTGATTTATAAACAAAACGTACAACATACAAATTACTATGGTTGTTTCTTATGTTGTAGGTCCTCATTTCACCTGAAGTTTGCCCAAGGAGTGACACTTATGACATCACACCCAAGTGACCAGAGGACTATGGGGAAATCTGAGTAGTGCTTAATTACACGACGCTTTCAGATGCACCACTAATTACAGGATACAATAGGTCGGGTTGTTTGTCAGAGGGTTCGGTGACCACTGTACTGGTCACTTGTATACAGGGGCTGCTATAGACTGTACAGCTTGACCTGCGGAAATTAGACACACCGGGTCTTCCCTAAAGAGTAATTAACTACAGGTATTTACAGTAAGGAGGTGAGGGAATTTAATAAGCTGAAATCCAGGGAGGAAAAGGGCGGTGTCTCGTTAGGTACAGTGAAAAGCAAGGAGGAACTAGTCAAAGAGACCTCTTGTATCTGTATACTACAGGAATTTTACCCGTATGTTGTGGATATAACTGGGCTGAGATTACGACACCATTGAGAGACAAGTGTCAAAAACATTAAGTTGTGAAGCCTATTGACAGTTTAGAATCATCCCTGTTGGAACTTGGAAGTAGCTGTCCTCTCAACAGATGAGTAACAAAGCCCTCTACATAACGATCTACATGAGGTTTGAGCACTTATTTGACACATTAGTTTTATAAAGTTACTCCAGTGGAACCATACAACACCTGTTTTCTCAGATAGCCGGTCATGCCACGGGTGTAATGCTGAATGTGTGAATTATGACAGCAGTAAAATACATGGTGATTGTATAAAAGTCTTTAGCTTACAGTTACATCTACACTGGAATATAGCAGTGAAGAGTTTTGTGTGTTTTCTGCATTTTGTGAAAACTGAAAGCATGACTGTGACTTGGGATAAACTGGTCTTGCAGAAACTGGATATATATAGTACACTCGGGGTGCAAGTTTGACCACTGCCAGACGTGGATATTACTGCTCAATGAATGTTGTAGTTTAAATTTTTAAAGTTAGAAATCCATTGCATTGAATTGTGGTATTTGAAGTGCCCAGTGTGATATTGTGTGAAACTAATGACATCACAGGCACTATCTGTGTAATAGTAGTAGTTAATGTGACACACACATATTCATTATTTCATTAAATTTGAATCAATGTGGCATTTGTGAAAGTCAGGCAACTCACTTCTCTTAATAGCTTAATTCTGCACAAACTCACTTCAAAGGGACAACAGCAAAGCTCACCATGAGGATTTTGGTCCAGTTGGAGACTGTTGAGTGTACGTGGGATTGAAGATTCTATTTGAGTGTAGCTCTCAGGCACTAAATAGTAAAAAATCCAATCTGGTAATATCTACTACTGATGTCACACTATCAGTTGTTTTGTGTTAAAATGGAGAAAGTTATAGGAAATTAACAATGTGGACTTCTGCTGGGTAATCCTAACTAATCCATTATTTAGTGCATTCACCATATTGCCATTAAGTCCCTGAAAGATGGCCTCATTCTGGAGGTTTGTTCATACCAAATTGTTTTCTTAAGAAACAACACACTGTTTCCAAGTGAGAAATCTTCTTTTAACTCTGTATCACTGCATACCAGGACGACACCATTCTTCAGAACTCGCCTTAATGGACAGCTGTTTGATATGGATTATTGCAATATCTCATCTGACACCTGACTCATGTACTTAAAGTACTGTCTTTAAGGAAACATTTCTACACTGCCACAGCTTCCACCTCATCGTAAAGATTGTTGCCAAGACAGTAGAATCATTCACAGGAGCCACTCAGCATGCAGTCACCACCTTATTGGCCTGGTATTTGAGTGACATCCGAGTGTGCTGTCCATCTCGGCATCTCTTTTTTGGAGTCACCTTTGTTCTCTCTCTGCTTTCATCCTGTCTGCTTCAGCATATTTTGAGGTAGAACTTGTCAGTATATCCTACTTCATCAGCCCTGTTATTCAGTTCCAGTTCACCAGCTCACTGTATTCAAGTGACCACTCTGTCTTCCTTCTCTGCCACTAACCAGTATGGAATCTCTGGAAGAGCTCCTCACTCAGGATGAGTTAGATAACCTGAACCTGACTGGGAATTACGTGCCTCTGCTTCCAGCTGCTGAGGTAGATGAGGATGCTTATACCAAAGACCTCATGGTCCACTATATGCTGGGACTAGGCGGCATGACCATCTGCGTGCTAGGTGTGATTGGGAACATTCTGTCACTATTTGTACTGTCTCGCAAGTCAATGTGTTCCTCTACATACTCATACCTGTCTGCACTGTCAGTGTGTGACTCGCTGTTCCTCATCTGTACAGCCATCCTGCTGGTCAAAGATGTGGACAAGCCAGAGCGGAATGTGACCTATGCAGACCAAGGCATCTACCCACATCTGTTCCCATTTGTCCACCCTCTGGCCTTCACCTTTCAAGTTACCTCCATCTGGCTCACCCTGGCCTTCACTGTGGACCGCTACATCATGATTTGCCACCCATTCCGTGCTGAGCCCTTCTGCACCATCTCACGGGCCAGGAAGGTGGTAGCTGCCATGGTGGTAAGCAGCGTCATCTTCAACCTGCCCAAGTTTTTTGAGTACCGCACAGGTCTGCAGGAGGTGACCTTGGGCCAGCTCACACCTGTGGTGGAGCTGACGCCCCTGGGGCAGCATCACGTGTTCAAGCAGTTGTACCACGGGGGTTTCTACATTGTATTTGTGTGTGGCCTGCCCTTTCTTACACTGGCTGTATGTAACGCCTTCCTCATCCATGCAGTTAGACTCTCCCGAAAGCGTGGCCGTGAGATCAACGCTGCCGACCGTAAGCGCAACGACACCACCATCATGCTGATTGGTGTCGTGGTCGTGTTCTTCATCTGCCAGATGCCCGCACTTGTCTCCAGAACCATCTGGGCAGCGCTGGAGGATAGCTACTTTGAGGAGCTGCCTCTCTTCACCTTAAACGAGATCAGTAACTTTCTTATCGTCCTCAACTCAGCTATCAACATCCTGCCATATTACTTTTTTGGCCAGAGGTTCCGCCGCGAGTTCTGGCACCTGTTCTGCCGCTGCCTACTTAAGTACAAGTCTGTTCAGGCCCTGACTCGTTCCTTCAGCCTGACGCAGCTCGACGACAATAACCGCAGCCGCAACCAGAGTGTGGTGTCAGCAAACCTCAAATTGGGTACCATCAACAACGGAGGCTTGCTGAGGGAACGTTTGGCTGCAGAGAATGCCTACCCATCCCCACCCAGCTACCACATGGCCACCGAGAAATCCCCGCAAAATGGAGTCAAAAATGGATCACAGCAGCACTTACAGTGCCCCCTACTGGACAACCAGACAGCCAGGACCTGCAGCTGTGATGCAAGCTTCTGATGTGTGTTCTCCGAGTTAATGCTTGACATTAACAAACTGAGGCTGTGTTGTGAGTTAAACTTCGCAATAAATATTAACTGAAGTGGTTATACTGGCTTGCAAAAAACTTCCTTACTTTAGTGAATTAATATTCTACAGTGAAAAACTGTGTTAAAGTAGAATCTTCACTAGTGAGGCAGACTTACGCATTTTGACAAATCTTCATGACCTGGGTGAGGATAAGACCCCAGGCCATCTGTGCTGAGGTCAGATATCACACAAATATCACAAGGTCACAGAAACCACAAGGTGGTAAGTCGCAGGCATTTATTGCAGCTGATAAGCTTATAACTGAAATGGAATATTTCAAGCTGAAAAATAGATGTTTACATGTTTTCTGTGTTGTGGGATTCTCACTTGAAATTTTAAGTATGTTGACATATTTATAAATTCTTTTTGTTAACTACCAGGTATATTAAACTTGCTATATTAGGAGATCCAGCCCAAGTCTACACATATATGTACTCGGATGCCACTTGTATGTTAAGTTTGCATGTATATTTAAGCATCCCGCAAGGGACGCTTGTTTGAGTATGGGAGAGCTTCAGGCTCCGCCGGCTCCGCATTTTGTTTTCCTTATAACTCTGTAACCGTTAGGCGGATTCTTTTCAAATTTGGCAGGTTTAGGCAGTAGCCTTGGGGAATTTTTTTGAATATGCTGCAGTGACATTTCAACCAATCAGAGAGGTCACATGACCAAAAATGTCTTTTTTCGATGGGGAAGCTTGTCCGGATGATAACTTGAAAGGAATTTTATCAATTCACCTGAAACTTGGCAAATACATTCATTCTATTAAAATCTGGAAATCATTAGATTTTGGCATTGATTGGTCAAGAAATGGCCGAGTAATTAATGATTAATTAATCATTACGAATTTTCCAAATAAGAAAAACACAAAAATGCTTATATCGCGAAAACCGTGCTAGATAGAGCGATTTCGACGAAATTTTTGACCCGCAGGATATCTCTGCGGAGTAGTTTTCCCAATTTTCAAAAAATTTTTGTCTCGCCCAAAATGGCGGCCATTTTTAATTTTCGAAATTTTCGCAAAAATTGCAAAACACAAAAATGCTTATATCTCAAAAACCGTGCTAGATAGAGCAATTTCGACAAAATTTTTGACCCGCAGGATATCTCTGTGAGTACTTTTCCCAATTTTCAAAAGATTTTTGTCTCGGCAAAAATGGCGGCCATTTTGAATTTTCGAAATTTTCGCAAAAATTGCAAAACACAAAAATGCTTATATCTCAAAAACCGTGCTAGATAGAGCGATTTCGACGAAATTTTTGACCCACAGGGTATCTCTGCAGATTAGTTTTCACAATTATGAAAAAATTTTTGTCTCGCCAAAAATGGCGGCCATTTTGAATTTTCGAATTTTTTGCAAAAATTGCAAAACATAAAAATGCTTATATCTCGAAAACCCTGCAAGATAGAGTGATTTCGACGAAATTTTTGACCCACAGGGTATATCTGCAGAGTAGCCATGCCAATTTTCAAAAAAATTTTGTCTCGCCAAAAATGGCGGCCATTTTGAATTTTCGAATTTTTCGCAAAAATTGCAAAACATAAAAATGCTTATATCTCGAAAACCCTGCTAGATAGAGCGATTTCGACGAAATTTTTGACCCACAGGGTATCTCTGCAGAGTAGCCATGCCAATTTTCAAACAAAAAATTTCTCGCAAAAAATGGCGGCCTTTTGAATTTTCGAATTTTTCGCAAAATTGCAAAACACAAAAATGCTTATATCTCAAAAACCGTGCTAGATAGAGCAATTTCGACGAAATTTTTGACCCACAGGGTATCTCTGCAGAGTAGCCATGCCAATTTTCAAAAAAAATTTCTCTTGCCAAAAATGGCGGCCATTTTGAATTTTCGAATTTTTGCGCAAAAATTGCAAAACACAAAAATGCTAATATTTCGAAAACCGTGCTACATAGAGCGATTTCAACGAAATTTTTTATCTTCAGGGTATCTCTGCAGAGCAGCTATCCCAAAGAGCTTTCACTTGGTGAAGTTTCAGACCCATAGCTAATTGCTCACCTACTCAAAAAGAGTAAATGCGAATTACCTCTAAAAGTATTGCAGACGGCCAATTTTTCTCAAATAACTCATTCACCTACTTTTGGAAGAGCTTTCACTTGGTGAAGTTTCAGACCCGTAGCTAATTACTCACCTACTCAAAATGAGTAAATGCTAATTATCTCAAAAACTATTGCGGATACCCAATTTTTATCAAATAACTCATTCATGTACTTTTGGGAGAGCTTTCACATGGTGAAGTTTCAGACCCGTAGATGATTACTCACCTACTCAAAATGAGTATTATCTCTAAAAGTATTGCAGATAGCCAATTTTTCTCAAATAACTCATTCACCTACTTTTGGGAGAGCTTTCACTTCATGAAGTTTCAGACCCATAGCTAATTACTCACCTACTCAAAATGAGTAAATGCGAATTATCTCTAAAGGTATTGCAGATAGCCAATTTTTCTCAAATAACTCATTCACCTACTTTTGGGAGAGGTTTCACATGGTGAAGTTTCAGACCCATAGCTAATTACTCACCTACTCAAAATGAGTAAATGCGAATTATCTCTAAAAGTATTGCAGATAGCCAATTTTTCTCAAATAACTCATTCAACTACTTTTGGGAGAGCTTTCACTTGGTGAAGTTTCAGACCCATAGCTAATTACTCACCTACTCAAAGTGAGTAAATGCAAATTATCTCTAAAAGTATTGCAGATAGCCAATTTTTCTCAAATAACTCATTCACCTACTTTTGGCAGAGCTTTCACTTGGTGAAGTTTCAGACCCATAGCCAGGGTTAGCGAAGTACCTCTAAAATATGGAGTCCAACGGACTACATGTCCTCCGAAAAATGGAGTCCCAATCATTTTTTCCTGAGTCCAGTGTTTGCGTTGGTGTTATGAAACGTCGGGTACCTTGTACTTTATAGCTCATCAAAAAGGGGTACCACTGTATGAAAATTGGGTGCAAGTAATAATTTTTCTCCCGTAATTCAGGTACATTTAAATATATAGAAGCACCATCCAATTTCCTTTATACTGATAAATAATATGCATCTGTACATAAATAAATGCTAAAAATATTTTAAAAAGCTGAACCCCAGTCAACAAACTTCATTTTAGTGCAATTAGATTGAAATTTATTTTGTATTTAAGCTACAAATATGGCATTGATACTGTTTGAAATATAAAAATTTGTAGGTTTCATTGCTTTTTGTTTGACAAAAATTCATTGGGTAGTCCCAGAGATATAGTTTTTTTGTTACATCCCCTGTAAATATTTTCGAATTTTACAGCTTTTATTTTCCGGGCAACTTCCCGGGGTTAAATATCAGGAGTTTCCGAGATTTGGTAAAATAGTTTGTCTCCCACGAAATTCACCGTTCTGGCTTGTCGTTTCGACTGTTTCCGTGCAGAGATCAGCCTTTCTTTCGATATATAACGTTTTGAGTAGATATGCTAGTGTACGAAATATCTCGCTTTACAATGGTGGACGTTAACAACTTGCCAGGAAATCGCTCGAAACCATTTAATTTTAAAATATAAAGCTTATTTTCAGTGTTATATATATTGCTTGCATATCTACGCTTCGTGCCACCGAAATTCGCTTCTAAAGCAGAAATATTTCCTTCATAAAAATCGCGTCCCAATGGACGCACTGACAACCGAAATTTGCGTCCAAATCTGAAATACCGCGTGTTTAATATACTCGGACGGCGTAATCGCGAACCCTGCATAGCTAATTATTCACCTACTCAAAATGAGTAAATGTGAATTATCTCTAAAAGTATTGCAGATAGCCAATTTTTCTCAAATAACTCATTCACCTACTTTTGGGAGAGCTTTCACTCTGTGAAGTTTCAGACCCATAGCTATTTATTCACCTACTCAAAATGAGTAAATGCTAATTATCTGTAAAAGTATTGCGGATACCCAATTTTTATCAAATACTCATTCATCTACTTGTGGGAGAGCTTTCACATGGTGAAGTTTCAGACCCATAGCTAATTACTCACCTACTCAAAATGAGTAAATGCGAATTATCTCTAAAAGTATTGCAGATAGCCAATTTTTCTCAAATAACTCATTCACCTACTTTTGGGAGAGCTTTCACTTGGTGAAGTTTCAGACCCATAGATAATTATTCACCTACTCAAAATGAGTAAATGTGAATTATCTCTTAATAGTATTGCAGATAGCCAATTTTTCTCAAATAACTCATTCACCTACTTTTGGAAGAGCTTTCACACACGAAAATGAAAAATTGTGAATATCTCGGAAAAGCTATTTCTTCTGCTTTAATGCTCGGCAGGAGGTACACACCGCGGCAGTGGTCTTGACAAAAATTTTTGTCTCCCCAAAAATGGTGGCCATTTTGAATTTTCAAAGTTTTTGCAAAACACAAAAATGCTTATATCTCGAAAACCGTGCTATATGGAGCGAACTCAACAAAATTTTGGACCTGCTGGGTATCTCTGCAGAGTAGCCATGCCAATTTTCAAAATATTTTTGTCTCGCCAAATATAGCGGACATTTTCATTTTTTTTATTTTTTGCAAAACACAAAAATGCTTATATCTTGAAAACCGTGCTAGATAGAGCAGACTGCGCTGACTTTGGTTGCCACAACAGTATAAGGCTAAAAATGAATCATTTTCTTAATACTTTAGCACTCACCTTTATATCCTTTTCGGGACGCTTTGTTTTTGCTATGCAAAAACATTATCTTTTTTTTGCGAGCGATCCTCTAGTTATAAATTGATGGTAAATAAATTAACATAGCTCATGTATTTTTTTAAATGACCACAACATATTTTGTTGACTTTAAAAATTCTTTAACCATTTCAAGAATAAGAACAAAGACTTTTAACATCTTTTCTGTAGGAGCTTGAGTGTTTGGCAAAAATTGGTCATTGCTCAGAAATTCATTGAAAACAGGCCAGTAATGGCAAGCCACACACAGACATTTTTATGACCTTACAGTTTGTGTTTCATACTGCAAACCATAACAACAAACCACAGGCTTTGTCCCCATGTACATGAATACCTGTATTGTGAGGATTTTGAGGTTTCATATAAAAAAAAATTTCAGTTTTGTAGATATAAGTGGAAGTTTGTTATAACTAGAATCACAGTGTATGTAGATTGGGGATTGTAAGTACACAAAGTGTACACTATTAGAGGTCATTTTGTCGCAAGGGAGTGTATCAGTAAACACACTGAGATCTTTAATACAGCCTGGATCTGGCATGTGAAGAAACAGTGTGTTGTGTGTGGTAATTACTTCCATCTGAAAGTTATGTGTTTACGTACGTTCAGTCATCTGTATGTTTGCTGTTCGCAATAACTCCAAGGTAATGAACGGATCTTTCTGATTTTTTATGTCAGCTGACTTGTCAGTCAGCTGACATTATGGCATCACTCTGTAGCGTGTACGTACGCGTACACATACGCGACTTCTTCTCCAAAACTACAAGGCCCAGAGACATGCTGTTTGTTTTAAAAGATAGTATGAAAATTTTAACACTTTATCACAATTTTCTCAGTGACTATTGCAGGGATTTCTCTAACATCTTGCACATATGTACTAGATCACAAGTAGATTCCCTTGTGTGAGTGTCCGACCTGGATCTTTCTTAAATATTTTTTTATGAATTTTTAAAATAGTTTTTGATGCATTAAAATGAATGAAATCATGCACTAAATCAATTATAACTTGAAAAGTATTGCATTTAGAGCATTTTGTTAAACTATGTTATTCAGCTACTTTTTCCATAGCTACAACATGGTGAGTAACTTGGGTGTCTATTTCAATAGCTAAGTGAGTAATAGCTACTTTTGGACTTTTCAGTAACTTCCATCATGAGTAAAATCACTTGTAACTTGAAAACTATTGCATTTAGAGAATTTTGTGTAAATATGTTATTCAGCTACTTTTGGGTCAGCTATAACATAGTAAAGTTTCAGACCTGTAGCTCATGACATAGCTGAGTAATAGCTACTTTTAGGTTATCACTGTTGCGAAAATCACTTAGAACTTGAAAAGTATTGCATTTAGAGTATTTAGTTTCAATATGTTATTCACCTATTTTGGGGTCAGCTATAACTAGGGCTGTGACGGGTGCAGAAAAACGGCATCGAGTACTTGCCCTCTGACAACCGGCCCGAATTCGAGTAACCGCAAGATTTAGTATCTACCATTAGAAGTCTTCTGTGAACAAATAGTCGGTTCCAGAAACGAAACTTTTGAAGAAAAACGTCTTCTATTTGACCATAGATTATAGAATATGGAGTAAATTGTCTGTTTTCAAGTGAAAATAATAACTTTAATTGATATTATGTGACAGAAATGCTGAAATGTAGCATATTTTACACAAGCGTTTGATTACGTGGGCGATAATACAATACCTCGCGAGTAACCGAGTTTTTAAAATGGACTCGAGTACAAGCCAAGATCACCTCGTACACCGAGGCTCGAGTACTCGTTCGCAGCCCTAGCTATAACATAGTAAAATTCCAGACCTGTGGCTCATTGCATAGCTGAGTAATAGCTACTTTGAGGTTCTTACTCAACACTAAATCATTTATAACTTGAAAAGTATTGCATTTAGAGCATTTTGTTAAAATATGTTATTCAGCTACTTTTTCCATAGCTACAACATGGTGAGTAACTTTGGTGTCTCTCTCAATAGCTAAGTGAGTAATAGCTACTTTCGGACTTTTCAGTAACTTCCATCATGAGTAAAATCACTTGTAACTTGAAAACTATTGCATTTACAGAATTTTGTGTAAATATGTTATTCAGCTACTTTTGGGTCAGCTATAACATAGTAAAATTTCAGACCTGTAGCTCATGGCATAGCTGAGTAATAACTACTTTTAGGTTATCACTGTTGCGTAAATCACTTATAACTTGAAAAGTATTGCATTTAAAGTATTTAGTTTCAATATGTTATTCACCTATTTTGGGGTGAGCTATAACATAGTAAAATTTCAGACCTGTGGCTCATTGCATAGCTGAGTAATAGCTACTTTGAGGTTCTTACTCAACGCTAAATCATTTATAACTTGAAAAGTATTGCATTTAGAGCAATTTGTGTAAATATGTTATTCAGCTACTTTTGGGTCAGCTATAACATAGTAAAATTTCAGACCTGTAGCTCATGGCATAGCCAAGTAATAGCTACTTTTAGGTTATCACTGTTGAGTAAATCACTTATAACTTGAAAAGTATTGCATTTAGAGTATTTAGTTTAAATATGTTATTCACCTATTTCGGGGTCAGCTATAACATAGTAAAATTCCAGACCTGTGGCTCATTGCATAGCTGAGTAATAGCTACTTTCGGGCTTTTCAGTAACTTCCATCATGAGTAAAATCACTTGTAACTTGAAAACTATTGCATTTACAGAATTTTGTGTAAATATGTTATTCAGCTACTTTTCCATAGCTACAACATGGTGAGTAACTTGGGTGTCTCTCTCAATAGCTAAGTGAGTAATAGCTACTTTCGGACTTTTCAGTAACTTCCATCATGAGTAAAATCACTTGTAACTTAAAAACTATTGCATTTAGAGAATTTTGTGTATTTATGTTGTTCAGCTACTTTTGGGTCAGCTATAACATAGTAAAATTTCAGACCTGTAGCTCATGGCATAGCTGAGTAATAGCTACTTTTAGGTTATCACTGTTGAGAAAATCACTTATAACTTGAAAACTATTGCATTTAGATTATTTAGTTTCAGCATGTTATTCACCTATTTTGGGGTGAGCTATAACATAGTAAAATTAAAACTATTGCATTTGCAATATTTTATTTAAATATGTTTTTTCACTATTTACACCTTAACAGTTACCTTCTTACTGTCCGTCTGATCATCATTTCCAGGGCACAACTTTTGTGTCCTTTTCTTCAGTCACTTCTACTGTGAAACTCCAAACACACAGTCAGCTGACACAGAGCCCATTCACAGGCACTGATTGCTTGTTATATGGGCTAAGGGCCTGTCCAAAGACAGAAATTTATAAAGTTTGGGAAAGATCTCGATCATATTCTGGATACAAAAATTCCCAACTAGTTGATAGTACCCTTCAGCGGATGTCTGTACTCTACAAGTGCTTATTAGTTTATAAAGAGATTGTTTAAAAGACATACTTTCTGCTAATATTAGTCCAAATATTGTACAAGGAAAAAATTTCATCAAAAGAAAAAAAAAATTTTTTTTACCAAGTCTCAGTGTTCACAGACTGAAGTTGATTTTTGGGATTACTTCATGAGAAATAAGTTTCAACTCATAGTTATTTTCTATTCCAGAGATGTTATACAGATTTGGAGCGTCACTCGGAATTCATTTTCACTCTCTGAGCTCAGTAGAATACTAGATAGTAAAGTCAAATTTAATATCTTTAGAAAGTTTCCAATTATACAGTTATATTGCATTTACGGACACCTAGTAGACCGGGATTGTCTCTAAACAACTTCAGGTGTGACCTGTAAGTACATAACGTTTGTGTAAAATCCATTTTCTAACTGACATATCAAGATGGAAGTGAACATGATTTGCATGAATAAAACATACACAGGACAGTTACTTGTTATGCCAGAACCTCCGGACTTGTGTTACCTTATGTACAAATTCACCCAACACAGTTCCACCAACTTTGTAGTGAGATAACCCCACTTGACATTGAAGAAGGAGTCAAAGGTAAAAGTCAGTAATTGGAAAAGAGTCTCAGGCCTTGACTTCCTTTAAGTTGTTTTCACATTTGGAACCTTTGGAGGCCTTTTTAGTAAGATCCCATTTCACATGTGATATGACATGTGATGTGATGCCATATGTATTTTGCGCATATTTGATGAACCTGGCTGCAATATTTCAAGTTTTAGAGCATCTTAATGATTTTTAAATAATTGGCTATGGCGGTCATTTTGTTTTTCAAAATAAGGCCAAAATTTTTCTCAGGCAAAACATTTGAAGGCCAGGACTTTTGATGGTCTGTCTTTATATTCTGAAGCCATAGCACCAATAATAAGGGTAAAATAAGGACATTATGGTGTGACGACCCCATTTAACCTTGAAGCAGGGGTCAAAGGTCAAATTCAACACTTGGAAAAGATTTCCAGGCCATGACTTCCTACAAATTGTTTTCACATTCTGAAGCTCTAAGAGCAATATTAGGGGAGATATTAGGCCTTTTTAATAGGACAACCCTGTTTGACATTAAACATGTGATATGGCGGCCATTTTGGTTGTTTTTACCTTAAGACCAAAATTACTATCAAGTTGGCTTTTCTAGCCATATAGCTTTTGTGCAAATTTGATGAAGCTAGCTGGAATATTTCAAGATTTACAGCACCTTTATGATTTTCAAACAATTCGCTATGGCGGCCATTTTGTTTTTAAAAATGAGGCTAAAATTTTGCAGAGACAGGTTTTTTTTGCCATAAACATTCCCTGCAAATTTGGTGAAGATATCTTTATAAATGAATGAGATATTAAGGTTTATGCAAAAACGTGACGGACGGACGGCCGCACGTACGGAAGGCGTTTTATAATCTCCCGACAACGGCCTTCGGCCGCAGGCGGGAGATAATAAGTGAGTACATTTGGGGATATCCAAAAGCCCCCTATTTTACTGAATTTTTAAATTGATGCTTTTGCCTCTCTATTCAACATTACTCTTTATATTCATGCAGTTCCATTATGTAGGTGAGAAATAAAAATACTTGGCTGCCTGGGCAGAGATTTGCACTCTATGATTTCCTTTTTTCTCCTTAACTAACCTTTTGTTATAGAAATGGAATGAATGTTAACCTTTTGAGTTTTGACATTTGTCAGTTCTGACATAACATCGACCAAATGATGTACATGTATTTTTGAGTTAGTTTTCAAATATTTATCACAAGGATGTACTTGACTCACAACTACACTCAGTCGAAGCGTTCCTGTATTTTTTAAAACTTGGTGGGAAGTGTTCAAGTGAGAGTTTTGTCACTGTTACTGACACAGAGAAAATCCCATCAGCTCACAATGTTTAGGTATTCAGCACCTGTGGTGTACTTCTGGCCTTGAAGCGGGTTTTTGTATTCAGCAGAGCTGCAAAGTTTCACATCCAATGCAGCCTGAACACAACTGAGGGAATACATTGATCCCTATGTTTGGAGCCATTTGTCTTTGGTTTTCTATCTTCTGCTGTACTTTTGTAAGAAAATCAAATCATGTATCCTGTTTATTTTTACATAATTTCATCTAGTAATTAAACAAGTGTGGTAGATTAATCATGAAGAAAGGCTGTTATAAATAGTGGTACCAATAAATATTAAAACTTCACTTTTTAACTTGCACTTTTCCCCCCATATCTACAAGGATTTTAGGGAAACAAAGACCAGCAGAAGTGCGCATAAAAATACCTTTCGACCATTTTTTTCAGTGTAAAGTGGACAGTAAGTTTCTGTATATTTTGTGTAAAGGTGTCTGTGGCTGAACGTCGAACATAAGGTCGTCTGTCTGTTACTGATCCAAAATTCTCAAAAGCGATCAAGTTGAAATTGAACCAAAACTCAGCTCAAGGTGAGCTACAGCAAACAGATCAAGAGTAAGTTTATATTCACAAAGAGATTAAGATGATTCATAGGCTGTAAACTTTGATCCACCCTTCACAATGAATTAAATTTGGGTTCAAATATTGTTAAATATTCTGCAGTAAATAATCCCAAAAATCAAGTTTACTTTGTGAATAGTGGGGCAGCCAAAGCTTAGCTGAGTCATTTTCTGTAAACCTTTAAAATCTATTTTATTGCTGTGTTCAGTGTTTCTTTGTGAATACGGGTTTTAAGAATACCTTACTACACAAAATCACCAAAAGGATCAGATGTTTAGCATAATCTTAAAACTACATTGTAGATAATGGCCCGTAGAAGTGTGAACTCGGGTTGACAGATAAATTGTTTAGTCAATGTACTCCATGTACACAAAACCTTCACAGACACAGTGTGGGGGGCCACAGTGGCAGAGTGGTAACACTCTCGCCTCCCACCTCTGAGGCCGGGGTTCGGTTCCCGGCATGGCCTCAAGTGGGAAAGCTGGTAGTTGCTTGCCGTTGGTCGACAGTTTACAGTACAGAACCCTAACGAACTCTATGTACTGGTTTCCTCTGCCCTTCCAACTACCCACCGTGATATGACCTGTACAGTGTTGAAAGCGATGTAAAATCCCAAATAAATAAGCAGACACAGTGTGATGATCCCTTGGTACATATGATTTGATACAATGTATCTGCTGATCATCAACTTTTACACATGTTGTGTTCATTCTGTTTGATATGTGTTTAAATACTTTCTGTTTGTTATCATGGTGATATAGTGTATGATATAATGTCAAATATGTTTGTTGCCTAGTTAATCGGGTTCAACTCCCAACAAGTGGCAGGGCTGAGGGCTTGTCCCAATATGACCCTAACTACTAACAGGACATAAAAAACCAATTACGAAATTTGCTTTGTTAATTAGGCATCTGCATTATTATCTCCCGCCAGCGAACAAAATTTTAGTGCAAGTCTAAGACCACAGACTTCGCATGAATTAAAGACAAAAGTGTTAAATTTAAATCTAAGTCTGGGCTTAAGTCCCTTTGTGAAATCGGCCCCAGGACTTAGTAACCCTTTGTAAAACTGGCCCTAGGAAAAAAAACAGAAGATACTACTGCAGTAAGACTCGCAACAATTTTTGAATCTCTGTGAATACTCTGCCGTGTTCAATCTCAAGTTTGAGTCATTGTATATGTGAATTTACAATGAGATAAAATTTCTAAATCTGCCAAATATCAGCTTTAGGAAAAAACAAACCGTCTAATCAGTCCAATGTGAGACTGCTTAGTTTTCATAAATCATGTCCCTGTTTAAATCAGTTTTGTCCCACTGTAGGGCTATTATGAATGTTGTCTCTCATTTGTTTCTTCATAAAGCTGTAAGTGTAGTTTACATTGTAAACCTGCGAGACTTGTCTCATCGTAGTCTTATCTGAGACTTAGTTTGACTCTGATACACCAGAGTGGAGGTTTTGAATAAGTAGGTCTTATAAACCATTATTATACACACTCTGAAAGTGTGAGCTACATTACAAATTGGGACAGGTTTGGTTCAGAGCCAATTACTACATCAAATAAAGAACTGGGGCCAGTTTCACAGAACTTAGCCCCGGCTACGTTTGTTGTTTTAAACATGGCGGATTTCACAAAGCAGTCTTGTACAGTAATTCTCACAATACTCGTGCTTTTGTGATGCTTTATCTTGTTGCATTTTAATTGTTTATGTGCTACATAACCACTACTGCTTGGCGGTAAATTTAATAGCTATCAACAGTTACTTGTCATCAGCAAACTCTTAAACATTTCTGCATGCCATGAAAGGTTTGGTCGATGGCACTGAAATGCTGGTGAAAGTAACTTAAAATCTATTCAGAAATTTCCGAGTGCAGATTTGCAATTTTCGGCCAAATTGGGACACTGTAAAAGGTCAGATGGTTTGAGTTTTGTGCAAACAATGTATTTATAACTTTTGATTGTTTCATTGTATATTTTAACCAGTAGAGATCTGTTGTAGCACACAAAACAAGTACAAATAAGGTTTCTCTGGTCAAGTTCTGCCAAATCCTATTATCAAAAGTAATATTATGTATATTGTATCAAATGCATATTAAATTATTTTCTTTTGGCACATTTAGTGTACTTTTACAGAATTCACAAAATCTACCATATTTGGCTAAGTGTTATATACCAGTACTATTGCTGATATCAGATCTTAAGTTAACAACAAGTGTTTGTATCACATTCCAGTGTGGGTTGTTTTGTATTTTTCATCATTCTTTTGAAATACTAGGTACATCATTTGGCTATGTGGAGGTCAATATTGAATCTCAAAATATTGCAGTATGGGCAAATATAGGGGGGAGGGTGGGGGATAATGTTGTGTGCTAAATAAAATGAAAATGTTTTGTTCTAGCATATCCCCAACCAAATAGACCCGCTAAAAGGTAGTGAAGTTTATTAAAATAAGACATGCCAGTGCTTATTAAAGATGCATTAACAACTAAAAATACAAGATAAAAGTTTACAGTTTCTTCAGACATGGGGTTATTCCAAATATTTGAAGTTAAGTTTGTGGTTATACATGATATTCCGATGTTGACATACATTTTTGCACATCACTATCTGCAACTCTCTCGCAAAACAACAAATATTGATGATTTCAATAAATCATGTCCCTAGTATTTTGGGATTTTGCACGAGTGACAGAAATGGCCGGTGACACACGGAGTGGGTGTAGTTATTATCAGTTAAAGCTGTGATGTGACTCGTCTGAATATCTGTGATCATGTTTTAACTTTTTACATAGTTTGGATACGTGCTGACTACAGTTCACTGTATATCATGCTGTACAGTGTCTGTTGGTTGCTCTATGTGTACATAGAGATTCTGTTTTTGTTGTTTAACTAGCCAAGTACATTGTATTGAGATGACACCAGGATATATATTCCAGAGCATTTGTAATTATTGCATTGTTTAGCAGATAGGTCATAACGTATGATCTTATTAACACTGGTGTTGTAATCCCTTGATTTATGAAAGCGTAAATTTATGTAATAAGCTGCAGCCTTGGTTACAACTTGTTTTTGAATGTGTTAGATTGCTGGTATGTTGCAGGTCTGTGTTTGGATCCCATTTCTCAGGTTGGAAACACGGAGAGCCTGATATAACACAGTGGAATCTGTACAATTAGAAACTCCGTTATCCAAGGGACTGGGTTCAGATGTATACAGTACAGTGATTGAAGCTAAAACCTCCAATATTGGCAGTATTTGGCTCTAGTTATGACTAACTCCCATTGTATGCAGTAGAATCTATATAAATACAACCTCCTCAGCATACACAGGATTTGGTTCTAGGTGTGACAGATTGCCAGTGTATACAGTACATTCATTGCAATTAGTATCTCCAATATCCACAGGATTTGGTTATAGATTTGACTAACTTCCACAGTATACAGTACAGTCATTGCAACTATCATCTCCAATATCCACAGGATAACTAACTATTAGTAATTAAACTCTTCTGTATACAGTAGAATCTATATCAATAGAACCTCCACTATACACAGGATTTGGTTCTAGTTGTAACAGATTTCCACGTACAGATATGTTGCTGCTGCTGCTGCTGGACACTCTACTTTGATTCCAGTTTTAAGTAAATTCCATTTATGCAGAGTCTCCTGATATTATTGTCCTCCTGTGTTGTATTTACATGTTCACACTGTGGTAACCTGCATCTTATATATCACATAGCTTGTCTGTAAAATCGGGGTCAGTATATATAAACTGTATGTGATATTATGCATCTGTTGATAGCTATGTTTAGTCATGTGACTTTATTGTTTTATTTACGATCAGTGCTCGCCCCTCAGTATTGCTGTACAGTGTATACAAAACAACTTTCTGTGTGTTATTTTATTATCAAAAAGCAGTCGATATACTCTATGTAAAAACAAAAAATGTGGATCTAGAAAATAAAGAATTGAGTTTTGCTTTTTGTCTTTTATTAGATAGAGTTGATGACCATGTTTTGTCCTGTGGCAGATGTTTCTGACTTGTCAAGTCTCTACAGTGCTTCTTTCTTCCTTCACAAACTACAAGGGAAAAAGCTAGCTTTGGTTGGGACTGGCAGAAAAAATCCTTCAAAGAACAAAATGTTTTGTCAATAGAATGTCCCTCCATTGACTTCTGTCGTCTGGCTCTCCCTCTACAGAAATAAATCACTGATGCTTATTCAGGGTATTGTTTCAGCTGAATAAATAAAGGCACTGACCTATTTACTGCAGATATATCTGTTCCTGTACATTCCCTCTTTTCCTGACTTTTCAATGCAAAATGCCGATATGGATTCAGTGGCTACACTGAGGTTATAAAATGGCTGACAACTGTAAACTATTGCCGTATTTAGTCTATTTGATGCCAGACCCGACAGTGTGTTAGTGATGGGGCTTTTCACATTTTCCCAAATGGACATTATATTACTTCAAATATCTGTGGTTCAACCAGGAATACAGAACTTGACAGGAAAAAAATTTGTGCCAATTTTTTTAACTTGTGACATGAGTAATCCCTTGAAGTCACATGACCAACAGAGGAACATTCAGGTTTATACCAAAGTGAGAGCTTGCAAAAAGTTAATTTGTGAAAACACACCCCACTACAAGTGTTCCTCGTTTTCCATATGTAATATTTGAAACAAATGTATTTTCATATACCAAGAGTTTTAATCCTACAGTACTGAAGGAAAGTAAATAACCTTATATAGGTGTTGACTGCTGGTTGACAGACTTGGTGGTGAAGTACACTTTGCTGTCGACTGCTGGTCGACATTTAAGGTTATTAAAAGGGTTAATTAAAAAAACTCACACTTGAGACAGACTGGAAAATTGTTTAAAACACTGGCTGCAGCAGGTGGGTATTGTACAGTAACAGGACAAGATAGACACACCTGAGAAATATTACTGTGGAAACAAGTAAAAGTTATTCAGTTCAGTTGTAATTCATTGACTATATTATGCTGTGATAAGCAGTTGGTTCATATATAACATTAAGAGGTCCTCGGTGGCCTGGAGGTTAGCAAGGTTAGCATATAATCACACGCTGTCATCCCTGTGGCTTTGACTAACACAGAAGTGGCCGAGTGCAGAGAGCCTGTCCAGATATGACCCTGGCTATTGAGTGGGACGTGAAACACCAACTTTAACATTTAATGCTATTTAGCATGAATCGATATGACTTACGGTGAAAAATAACTTTCAGCGAGGTATTTTAATATATGAGTAAAGAACTAGATCATTTTCACAGACACTAGCCCATTGCACCGTAAAAGTCTACTCAGTTGTCCAGAGTCAGGGACATTGAGTGCAATTCTGCTTGTTCTACCTTACCAAAAAGTTGTCTTTGCACAATTAAAATGTGTCTGTCATAGCTAAGTGTGATGACCATAAAAACGACGAGTTGCACACAGGTAATCACACAGGGTTAAAAAATAACTCGGTTCAGTGCATCCCACTATAAAGTAATACTTAATTGGCCTTTGGTAAATTTAAGATACATCGTAGTCTGTGTTTCCACTCCACCAAAATCTGTAGCTAATACTTCCTGACACTGATCAGAGAGTTCCATTCAGCAGTCGCTCAACAACCTTCCACATTCATTATTATTGGTCCGACCTGCTTCAAATGTCAGAGCAACAAACAGGAATTCTGGGGATTTGAGTTTGTTGGTGATTTCAGATTTAACCTCTCAGGTCTAAACAGCGTCACTACGAGTGATTTCTCGGTGTATTTTGTACAATTTCTCCCATCCAGCGATGCTCTTCCTTGAGATTCCGTGTTCAGTTTAGAAGTAATTGATTTTTTCAACCATAGTTTCCGTATTTCCTCACAGTTGTAATATTTACAGTATGCAGTTACCTTTTTCACATTTTCTCTTTACTTACCCCCTGACCCCTGATGTCAGCCAGTTTCTTTGTTGCTGTGTCATGGAAAGTGTAAGGTTGATGATTTGTGTCACCCAATATCAGGCATCAAGAAACGCAATGAATTTGGTGAAATGTTAAAACCAACGATCGGGAGTCGGCAGTCAGTCTTGTGAAAACACCTACAAGCAGACTTTACGATTTGACAATATGGCAGCAATTAGGGAAATATTTAACGTATTTATGTTTTGCTTTGCACCAGAGGTGCAATGACTAATGTGGCTTGTATTGCTTTCAATTTTTGTTTTAAAAAAAACAGATGTATATGTTTAAGTATGTTAAAGTACAGCTGCTGATGCCTTATTTACATATCTTAGAACAAATGGATCCATGCTTAGGTCAGGTCACAGTTTGCATGAGGTACACCAAACAAGGCAGGGAAATAACTGAAAGTCGGTGAATGTATGTATATTTTTCCACCAGATATATTGTGACATCACAATGGAAGCCAAGATAAACATAGTTCTAACATGTTAGAATGTCTCAATAAATTTAAGCCAAACATGGACTTTAATGAAAGTTCTCGTGTTACAATAAGCTTGTAGCAATATTTTAGACTGGTTGAGGAGCTGGATATGCTAAAGCTTTGGATATCAAACCCAAACCTTGGGCATCATTCAATAGTTCATATGTGGACACCCAAGTTCTGATGCATTTGTAAAGTACCAAGCATTTGCTTTACAACACCAATAAATGTCGCCATTCAGCAAAAGTTGCCAGTCCCTGTTTCATTTTAGTTAAATTATTATTGAGTTTCAAAATTAACTAAGTGACAAGTGCTTTTGAATAAATGGTTTAATCTTATTTGCTGTATATTGCAAGAATTTAAAAAATCAATCTTATCACTTTCAATGATTAAAAATATATATTATGTATATATATGAGCAGTTTTCTTAGTTATAGGACATCAAGACTTGTAAACTCTACAAAGATACGGTTCTTGAGAATATTGTTCCCAGTCTTAGTGGGGTAGGTGTTAATTTCATATACTGCCTTCAAGTAACTTTAAAAAATTTTACAGATTTGTGAATATCCACCAAAAGCATTGACCGAATATTCAAATAGTGATGTTGCTATTCATTTTCAGTCTTATTTTAATGTACAGGTCAATCCAGAAATATTTTTTAACACAGTTTTTGGTAGTTTGGATAAAACTGTGATACAGGCTGTATCCCCTCCAGTAGGCCGAGTTTGGTGAAACGTCCCCGTCCTTGGATCATTGCCTGATGTCCGTTTGCCAACTTGTGAGTCTGTGGCGAATCGTCCATTAACTTGCGCATCCTACAGAAGTTTTGAAATGTTTAAAATTTCCGCCTCTGATTTCGGAACCATGAGCATGCGCAGATGAAAGCAAGCATGTGCAGATGAATTTCTTGCCAAGTTAACTGAAGGAGTGTTCTCACGGTATATATAAGGTTGTGACTCAGTCGTCTTTCGGTGTAATATCGGCAACAAAAGACGAGTGGAGGTACATGGACATTTCGCACTGTGTGACAAGGTCGCATACAAACCTCGGACGGTAGCTGAAGGACAGGGACGTTTCGCCAAACACTTATAACTGCGAATTACACATTGCAGTGTAAACAACTCAGACGAAATGGGGTGACCTGGGAGGCGGTTCAACTGCTGAGTAAAACTTCTAACCGCGGGACGTACCACCTGTAATGTGAAAGTGGCATTATTAAGAAGCCTGCCTGCTGTTAGAATCTTTCTGTATTTCTAAAGATTATTTGGGCTTAAATCTTAAAGGACCAGCATTTTGGTGTGAAAAGTCAACTGCATCATCGTGTCTCTTTAGTTTGCATGTGTATCTATTAGATAATTAGGGATGTATATAAAGTTTTTTGGGCACAGTCCAAATATGGAATGGCTCCTTTTTTGGGATGTTTTTGTACACTCTGGAGGCGTGGTAACCCAAATAAAGAACAGTATCTGCATTTTTGTGGATGTTGTTGCAGGGTACTTCTTTGTTAAGTGTTTTTCTCAATCAACAATTTTTTTTTCAAGTTTCTGCATAATTAAAAGGGATCATATTCTAACTAAGTCCAAACGGGATGATTTTCCACACATGGGAATTGGTGGGCTTACACGTATTCTTTGTAAATAACTAACTGATGGGTGGATTGTATTTAAATTTCCTTTTTCAAGCAGGTCTGGGAAGGTTTTGTGATGCGGTGCCATTGACCTTTTGATAGACATTACTGAGTTGACAGCTTGTTTTTGGTGGCAGTTTTAGATACATTTTTTGTGGCTGCAGCAGTAAAATCTGGCTACCAGATTCCTGACAGGAAAATCTTGTGCTCAGTCTGTTTTTGGAATGATCATCCAGAAGATACACAATTTATTAGCTGCTGTTATAGACCCTCAAGGTAACTAAATGTTATAAGAAAAAAATTAGTAAAATACTCTTATATCTCACTTATCATTGCACATGGACACTTGGAATCGACAAACACTGCTCATAAGAAATCATTGGCTGTGATTCTGTTTTGACAGGGGAGATTTGACCCATGGCGGTCAACTGGGTGGAGGGGTGTTGGGGAAAAATAATCTTGTCAAGGCTGTTTATTAGAATCCATTAGGAGTGGAATGTTGATTCTTTGTTTGGATGGTGTAGGTGTGCAACATCATGAAGTAACCTTTGTTTAACATTTGATCTTGCCGTAGTGACCTTGAACTTTGAAATCTTCTTCACACTATACCTCAGAAACTGTAAGATGAAGGATGTTGATATTTTATAAGGACATTGATTGGGGGCCGTAGGTGTGCAGAAGGATGTTGATATTTTATAAGGACATTGATTGGGGGCTGTAGGTGTGCAACATCATGGTGTGAACTTTTGTTGACCTTTGACCATGCTGTAGTGACCTTGATCTTGTCCAGGCTATATTTCAGAAGTTGTAAGGTGTAGAAAATTGATACTTGATATTGACATTAGTTGGAGGTTGTTGAGGGTTTTTCCTTACTTGAGGAGAGTGTAAGGCAGCCTCAGTGAATAGAGTTGCCTAATACCAAAGGAGATTATCCACCTCCCTCTTAGGGATCTTAAAGTACAGAAGATTTAGTGATTTCAGGCTCAGATATGGACAAGCTTTTATTTTTGAGGTAATTTTGCAAAGTTTGCAGTCTGTAAGAAGGGAATGTATCTGTTGAGGGGTGTTTTAACATGTACTTGTTGGTATAAAGTATAACATTTTTTGCTATAAATGTTTTTGCAGGTGTTTTCATTGTACAGTTACTGCATACTGCCATGGCCTTTATATAGAATACTTTATGTGGTTTTTAAGGGCATAGTTAATGGTGTATTGGTCTAGATGTGTAATAGCCTTTATATTTTTGTGATGTTTTTTAGACAATTCGCAGTAGCAGGTCCACATGTGAAAAGCCTGTGTTTTGGGTGATGTTTTTATAGGATAGTTAATGGTTAAATAACTCCATATGGGAAGAGCTCTTTATGTTTAAGCTGTGTATTTAAAGCACTGTTTATGGCTTACCAGACTATATATACAGCATAGTGACCATGTTTGGGAGTTCTTTTTATAGCTAGTTGAACAGCTGGTACATTTTACAGAAAATAAGCCCTCATATATTGGATGTCTTTTCAAACTCATTTTATTTTTATAATGTTTTAAAAGCACATTTCACAGCATAGAAGACCATATCTATACATATATTTATGTATTTCTGTATATATATATGGAAGGTGTTTTTGAGGTCGGTTTTACCATGCACCAGTCCAGATGTTCAAACCTCTGCTATGTATTGTTCCAGCTTGAACAACCAAAAAAATGTAACGGCTTCTGCAAGGTCTGTTTAAAATTAAACCCAGTAAACTCATCTTTATAAATATCTCTGCATTTGTAAAGAAATCCATTTCAAAGCAGCAGGAAGCTGCACTTTTTAGGCTGTTACAGTAACGCCTGTAAAGTTCACCACATTATGTGGAATGCACCACACAGGGAAAACTCTTTACTTTTCTTTCTTGTTTCGGGGAAAGTTTCCTGAGATTTACGATTTTTGTCACCCATGTTACTGTTGATCTAACTTATTACAGAATGTATATGAATGTGTCCTACTACTGTATTATTTGAGGGAGACATCATGGTGGGGGGATTGCTAACATTGGCAAATTTTCCATTTCATGTTCCAGTGCAGTAATGTGAGACTTCACCTTTCACATCAAACCAGTAAATGTTTATCTTCCGAATAAATAAACGATGAAAAGGAAAACATTTTTTGTAGTTGAGGTGTAGATGATGAAGTCCTGAGCGTACGAAGAATTGTAAAACATTAGAATTGCGTCAGAATTCTATGCGTGTTATGCCCAGGTCTCACAGTGGAGAGGTTTGCTACAATGATCTCAGTGAATATAGAAGACTAGAGGTGATTTCAAATTTATCAAAATTTGCCGAAAAACAGGCGGGAAAGTGTGTGCATGTGATATAAAAGATCTTCGTACTTCTATGACCCTCCTATGATGTTCTGTGAAGCTGTTCGTCAGTCTTTATGAGATTAACAGAGCAAGAATATACTGAGAATACCCTACAAACTTGTGAAGATATCTGGCGATTTTACTAAAATTACCCACGACTTAGCTACAGGTAGGGAGAATGCAAGTGATCTTTGAAAAATCATCTACAGCAAAGGGAGAACCAGTTGAGAGCAAGAAAGAATATCTGGTGAATTTAATAGGAATATAAAGATAGTACGATTTTTTGGCAAATGTCCTACTACAGACCTACGACTTAGAAAAATACGCTACCAATAGTGGCGAATTCTCATGCCGAACTTAAAGATTGCTAAAAATCGGTAAATATCGACCAAAGTTTTGAACATCAGGTTGTTGTCGCCATGAAGTGGCGAATAATGAAGAGAACTGAAGACAAATGAAGAATAATGAAGAATCCACCAAGAATACTGGAGAAATAAAATGCTGTTTACCGATATTCGCCATAAAAATTCGTTACTGTGGGACCTGGGCATTATACCTAGGTCACACCTTTCCATGCTAGGAAAACTAGCTACAACCAAAAGGGATTGTCTACCTTCAGTGGTAGATCACTAGAGTACAGTCCTGTGTCTTAGTTTGACACATTTGGCATGATTCAGTGGTAGATCACTAGAGGACAGTCCTGTGTCTTGGTTTGACACATTTGGCATGATTCAGTGGTAGATCACTAGAGGACAGTCCTGTGTCTTGGTTTGACACATTTGGCATGATTCAGTGGTAGATCACTAGAGGACAGTCCCGTGTCTTGGTTTGACACATTTGGCGTTTCGAGTCATTAGAGCTATTCAATTGCCTCAATAAGATGGAATTCATAGTGATTGGTGATGATCAAATCAGAAGCAGGTACTTAAATTATGAAACAGCTGTGAAGGTGGCATATGCCTTAGTAAGAAGTCGCTTGGATTACTGTAATTCACTGCTTTATCACACAAAAAAGGCGTATACTGACTACAAAGAGTTGAAAATGCCTAAATGTCGCACTGTGTGCAGACTAAATAAATTTAGTCATGTCACACCCTTCCTGCACAAACTACGCTGGCTTCCCATTCATCATCATATATTGTTCAAGCACAACCTTCTTAGTTATAAAGCAATAAATTTTAGCCAACCCCCATATCCGTCCTCTCTAATTAAGTGGAGTAATCTCACACGGGGCAATCACATATGAATTTCCTCATCCAAACTGAATAAACTCTCAGGGTCCCGCAGCTTTACAGTAGCTGCTCCCACAGAATGTAACAAGCTCCCACAAGCCATTAGAACCGTGGCAAGTATCTCTGGATTTAGAAAACAGTTAAAAACTTATCTTTTCAGATTAGCCAATCCTTCACCATAGCCTATCTCCCCTATTGGACGCTAATATGGATATTGACCACTTTTTGGAACTTGATTATCCCTTTTTAAACATCAGCACCCTAAAAGATGTTTATATCAATTTTGGCACTTTATAAGTGTTACTTACCTGCCTGCCTGACTGCCAGCCTGTCTGCCTGCCTGCTGCCTGGCTATAGTAGAGTCTGGTGGCATGATTCAGTGGTAGATCATTAGAGTACAGTCCAGTGTCTTGGTCGGACCTATTTGGTATGATTAAGTGGGTTTCCTATTTATGTGAAACACATTCAAACAACTTGGACAGAATTTGTGTTCTGGATGTTTTTTTTAAATATTTAAAAAAGCTGTCATGTCCTCTCATAAGCTGTACTACACTCTCTGGATAGGTGAAGGTGGGGGCAGTGGTTATACTGGGATATTCGAGGCTGTTGGAGAGGTGAAGGTGGGGGCAGTGGTTATACTGGGATATTCGAGGCAGCTGGAGAATTGAAGGTGGGGGTGGTGGTTATACAGAGATAATTGTGCTGGCTGGAGAAGTGAAGGTGGGGGCAGTGGACATACTGGGATATTCGAGGCTGTTGGAGAGGTGAAGGTGGGGGCAGTGGTTATACTGGGATATTCGAGGCAGCTGGAGAGTTGAAGGTGGGGGCAGTGGTTATACAGGGATATTCGGGGCTGCTGGAGATTTGAAGGTGGGGGTGGTGGTTATACTGGGATATTCGGGGCGGCTGGAGTTGAAGGTGGGACCGGTAATTACACAGGGATATTCAGGGCAGCTGGGGATGTGAAGGTGGGGGCGGTGGTTATACTGGGATATTCGGGGCAGCTGGGGAGGTGAAGGTGGGGGCGGTGGTTATACAGGGATATTCGGGGCAGCTGGGGAGGTGAAGGTGGGGGCGGTGGTTATACAGGGATATTCGGGGCAGCTGGGGAGGTGAAGGTGGGGGCGGTGGTTATACAGGGATATTCGGGGCAGCTGGGGAGGTGAAGGTGGGGGTGGTGGTTATACTGGGATATTCGGGGCAGCTGAAAAGGTGAAGGTGGGGGGCGGTGGTTATACAGGGATATATTCGGGGCAGCTGGGGAGGTGAAGGTGGGGGTGGTGGTTATACTGGGATATTCGGGGCAGCTGGGGATGTGAAGGTGGGGGGCGGTGGTTATACTGGGATATTCGGGGCAGCTGGAATGGTGAAGGTGGGGGCGGTGGTTATACTGGGATATTCGGGGCAGCTGAAAAGGTGAAGGTGGGGGGCGGTGGTTATACAGGGATATATTCGGGGCAGCTGGGGAGGTGAAGGTGGGGGCGGTGGTTATACAGGGATATTCAAGGCAGCTGGGGAGGTGAAGGTGGGGGCAGCGTTTATACTGGTATATTCGGGGCGGCTGGAGTCGAAGGTGGGACCTGTAATTACACAGGGATATTCGGGGCAGCTGGGGAGGTGAAGGTGGGTGCGGTGGTTATACAGGGATATTCATGCTGGCTGAAGAGGTGAAGGTGGGTGCGGTTGTTATACCGGGATATTCATGCTGGCTGAAGAGGTGAAGGTGGGGGCAGTGTTTATACTGGGATATTCAGGGTACCTGGAGCAGTGAGGTCAGTGGTTATACTCTGATATTGGGGGCGGCTTGTGTATCACCAACATACCAGGTCTCTTTTCAGAACCATGAGGATGAGGTCATCAGCTGGAAATCACATATATAAAGATATGACTGTACATAAAGGTGGGACCAAGGCATAATTGCATAGAACAAGTTTTATTGATAAACACAAAATATCCTGCACTGCATCCTATTGGGTTTCAGATTGAGACATTTAAAAAGTCCTCTCAGCGTGAATTTGTCACCGCAGTACGAATTTCTTTATGTAGTTATTATAACACTATTATTTTTGACAACAGATTCTCCCCACCCTCCAACGCCAACAGATTTTTTAAAACAAATTATTGTTTTATTATGTTTACACAATTCATTAAAATCTAGGAAAACACCCAGAGAGTGCAGATGTCCTTTAAGGCTCAATACCTCCACAGTGATAAAAATCCTTTAAACAGTTCCTGTCTTGGCTAAAAAATTTACTCAAAATCTGTTTTCAACTTTCTGAGTTATTTTGCATAAAAAACCAAATGCACACCAGTATATACCAAAATGTCACAGGTTAACAATTTAAGAATCATATATCCCAGAGAACAACAAAGGAAACATTCAACTGCTCTTGAATTATTTATGCAACTTTATCTGAAAATGTGCTTGAGAAAAACTTTCTTTTGCGTAGGTAGGGTACCTGTAACCTGCTTTTGGTCTGTTAGAAACTGAGAATCTTTTTTTCTTTATCTATGAAGAAAATAGATTTGTTCCTGACGGATATCTGGTGTGGGGTTTTTTTTTAATTGGGAAATTTTTGGAAATCACATTAATCTTTGCAGAGTTCATTAGTGTATTGATTTGGGTTTAGTGTGACTTGTGCCACATTGTATAGCTCATGTCACAAAAGAGAGTTGCGGAGATGGAGCAAAGCAGTGCGTACTGGGTGGTGTACACTAAAACAATTGAGCACCAATAAGTCATTAGAATGTTCCTAGGTGTGTCTGGTAATTAAACCCAGAACCCAAGAGATGGGTGAGCTACCCAGTGTACCAGCTACCCAACCCACTTGGTCTCCTCTTTCTTGAATAGTTAGTCTGTCCTGTGTATGAAACTAACATCTACCCCCCTGTCAGAGACTGCTATCTATTCTCACGGACCCGTATCTTTCCAGAGTTGCAGGTCTGGATGTCCTGTAACCTAAGATATTCTTCAAAGACATGATCTGGGACTAGGGCCACCACAACAGACATTCATTCAGCAAAATAACATTAAACCATTTCTTGTAAATTACAGTTTCCCACTTGCCATTTGGTCAGCTTTGAAACTATTGATTTAACATACAATAAATATGGACTAGCAACATTTCCTATGGATTTGAAACATTTGTTTTGAGTTGCAATGGACCTGCAAAGTTTTCTGGTAACTTTTGTACACAGAGTCTGTGGAGAATATATTTCCGTTATAAAGTGTCTGATGAATTTCTGGACATTTTACATTAAACAAGCTAAAGATATACCGCTCTTATTTATCTCCAGCAAGGCATTCCAGCAGATCTTTCTTTATCCCTATGTTGAAGTCATACTCCTGACTTCAGCCCAGCTCTAGTGCTGATCTTTGTTGTGTCAGTCCAATTAATGAAATATGACCAGTTAGAAAGTTAATGGATCCATGAGAAAAGCCCTACATGAGACAAGCCCTACAGTTTTTGACACCTGTTCAGAAAAGCCCTACACAATTTTGTTAGACCGTAAGCCCTATAACACTTTCTCAGACTGTGCAGAAAAGCCCTACATTAAATGTTTAGTGGTAAGGGTATAAGGGTAGTTTTAAAATAATACTTCAAGATTATGTTTTTCATATATGTTCTTTCATAAGTACATCAAAATTGTCAACACATAACAAAACAAGATCAATTTACAAGGTTTTTGTAGCTCTATAATAGTCTAGATTATATAAACCTGTAGTGAAAGATAGCTGCTTGTGATTATAATACCATGCCCTATCTCTTTATATTACAAAGATAGAGTTATTACTACTTTTTCTCAGTAGGGCTTTTTTCTGTAGGGTTTTTCTGTGTCCACTCAAATGAATAATAGACAAATGTTGATGAGGGGTAAAAGACTCTGGTACAAACATATTTGTTATGATATTGAAGAAAGAAATAGATGAAAAAAATCATCCGAATCTCTGGGGAAAAAGGAGTGTAATGGATTATAAATGAAGTGACATTGTCAATTAAAATCAAAGGCCAGTGAGAGAAGTAGTGCTGACAGTGAAACACTACTGGAGTACTGGTTACATGAAGGTTTCTTCAGTCTGAGGCCTATACAATGAGTTGAGTACGATGATAAACCCACATCAGTCACTTAAAATCTAGAGTAAAAGAATAGAGAAAAGAGTACATATTCACCCATGGATTGTTACTATGAAAACGCAAATTTAAACAGTACGGTATGCCCTGCAGGACTTTTACGCAGAAAAATGTCTTGTCCTACCAGCTTTTTCTGTAAATTATCAAGGCAGGTGAGCTCTTTTTCAGGAAGATATCAAAATTTATGTCATTTAATGTGGTCTCATAACATGAGTTGTGGACAATACATTTTCTCAAGACACCAGCTGAGTAACACAGATGCCACATTATTTTTATGCTGTTATAATCTTACGTAACAGACAATAGCCTATGTGTGGTGACTGCCGGTCCCACCAAACACCAGAAATAAGGCAAATGCCTGCCAAACCAGTAGGTCCCCAACTGATCACTAGGTGGCCAGGTAAGCCATTCACTTGACTTCATCATTTATAGCCTTACCAATTTCAAATTTAAAAATTTTAAGTCTTTAAATTTTACCATGACCACATTACTAAAGTAGTGATTATAGGAATAACCCCTGACCAAACCACGTTTTACCATGGTTTGAGGCAATAAACCTGTCAGGCGAAGCCTATTCTAACATGACAAATTATTTTAAGATGAATAATTATTGTAAATTTTACTGTAAAACATTCATTGTTAAGACAGCCATAATGAGTGATAATAGGGAGGGACAGGGTTACGCTGTATTTTACCGGTAAAGTATATTTCGTCGTTTAGCCAATCAGAATCGAGGACACATCCGTGTCATGTTAGAATTTGTTATTAAAAGTCAGCCTTAATCATCTCAGCCCTGGTATTAAGTAAGGTTTTTCACTTTATACAGTGTCTTTGTGGACAATCAAATATTAGTGACAATCAAAAGTGCATAGACACCTTAATTCTGTGTGTTTTAGAAGTAATACATTAATTTGTGTAATCAAGGGGTTTGATCCAGTATTTACACTTTGATATTCCCTTGTTTCTCTTGCCAGTTTGAGTTTTAACTTACATGAATAAATGATCTTAATACAGCATCATTTATCAACCTCCTAAAGGCTGTGATCCATCTTTGAGAAAACTGGTCCAACACTTGATTTTGTATCAGTTGCAGAACTATTTTATGCATTAGATCCCATGAACTTAATGATCTTGCATTTGTACATGGTATTTTCCACTTGGTTTTAATTTTATTATGGAATAGGGAAACTACTTAAATGATGTAGAAATGCTTCAGCCTCTGTATGACCTGTCATATCAATGGTAGTTTCTAAAACTTTGCAAAGTGACGGAAACTGAAAATCACCAAAATATTGCCTAACTTACATACTTCAGCATACAATGTCAATATATTAAGACATCTTACACCAAGTTTCTTGTTCAATGGCTACAAACTGGTACACAAAACAATGGACACTTGTGGTTTGTGGATTTTTTCTGTGGCTGTTGCTGCTTAACATCTCCATTTTAACACAACTTGTGTTCAGTTTCCAGTTAAAATTAGACAAGCATTCAACATATTACAAGGGCTAGTTTGGTGGTTGTCTTATTCAAACCACCAAAATATTGAGTATTTTACAGGGCTTGTAACATAAGCTTCGATTTCCCAGTGTTGTTTATTTGGGTGATTTTTTCTGTGGACATGGCCGCTTACTATGTTTAAGGCATCTTCTACTTGGTTTCTGTATTAAATAGCTGTAAGCAAACATTCTACACAGGATATGGAAAACTTTTGTGGTTGTCATATTAAAATTACCCAAATATTGAGTATTTTACAGTGTTAAAGCAGGCTTGAACTGTCCAGTGTTTTACTCACTTGAAAAATTTTTCTGTGGATGTTGCTGCTCAGTAAATTATCTTTAAGACATCTTATACCTAGTTTCTACTTTAAATAGGCAAAGACAAATTTTCTAGACATAATAAGGAACCATTTGATGGTTGTCTTGCTAAATTTACCCATATATTCAGGACTGTAGAGGGATTTTTAGCACAGACCCTGCTTTACCAGTGTTGTTTGATTGGGATATTGTTTCAGTGGATTTTAAAGTAACTTAGGCAATATTTGGGCAATTTTTAGGTGACATTTAGGTGAATTTTGATATTAATCAACAGAAATTCTGAACTTGAGAAACAAGCCATATCCGCAGAACCCGATTCTGGGGCCATTTTCATGAAATGGTGGAAGTGTCTCCGATGCAAACCTGAGAATTTTACCTTTCAATCTATGACGCTATATTGCAGAGTCCATGGGCTCAGACACAAGGTATTTCACAAAGAGAGTCAACTTAAGACTTATCTCAGTGATTGGCTCAATTATAAGCCAACCCAGGAGGTGCCCCAAGTTTTGAAACCGAAACCCGAGTCTTAACAAGTTAACAATATCTACAATCATCACCAATTACATATAAGGTTGCTTCAACAAAGACTGTATAGTCTCAATGTATACTCTCTATCTCCAGGGACTTGCATATTGTACATTAGTGTGTATTACAGTCACAAGTTTGGGAACACTTTTTTCCCGGGCTGTATTAACAGGTAGTTGGTAAATCTGGTTCTCCGTATACTTACAGATATTACATGTAAGGTCAGTGTATATGGTGTTTGTACACACATGTTTCTATGTTTACAGATTGTACGTGTGGGTGTGGTACAGTCCCGTTATGTGGTGTTCGAGTATGCCCGTCCCTGGCTCATCCATTCATTCAAAAACACCAAGGGCAGAACAGGAAGTACAGCTGCCGTAAACAACCCTGTAAGTGTACATTGTGTTTAGGTAAAAGCCCTGTAAGTGTGCATTATATAGAGATAAAAAGTAAAAATCCCATAAGCATACAATATCTATTGATAACCCAATATTTCTCTTTCTGATCTCGAGCGCGTTAGAGGATGTTGCATAATTTTTTTTGCTTTTTAAATGTTTCTATTCTATTCTATAAGTGTGCATTATGTAGAGGTAACCATTCTGTAATGCAATGTGACCTTGTGACACATTGGCGAAACGTCCCTTACCTTGCGTGTTCTATCAAAGTTTTAAAATGTTTCAAATTTCCGCCTCTGAATTTGGAACCTTGAGCATGCTCAGATGAATGTGAGCATGCGCATATGAATTTCTTGCTACAGTAACTGAAGGTGTGGTCCATGGTATATATAAGGTTGTAACTTGGTCATCTTTCGTGTAATACAGTGTTATAAGGTGAGTTGAGGTATTGGATGCTTCACCACTGTGTCACAACTTTACATACGAACCTCACATGGTAGTTGAAGGACAGGGGCATTTGCCCAACACCTACAACCACAAATTATATCGCCTGTAGTGTGATGAAAACTTTAAACCTCTGAAGGTATGAGGCATCCGTGTAGGTAGTTCTACCGCCGAGTAAAACCTGTAACTGCAGGACATACCAACTGTAGTGTGAATGGGGTATAACTGACACTGTGTGAATTGTGCATCATGAATAAAACGTAATGTTTTGATACCGCAGATGTAACTAAAGCCCAACCAATCAGCGTTTGGTAATAAAGCAGGCTTTTGATTTATACCCTTAACCTTCCCTTACAGTTGGTATTTGTGTGTTTTCCAGGATGAGGATGTGTTGAAGCTGGGAGATGACATCACATTGCCTGCCTACATGCCCAATTTTACCATCAATCCTGACACAAATGCAGAGCTGCAGAAACAGGTTGCACAAAGCAAAGCTGCTGCAGATACCAGAAATACAACACCCAGAGCAATACATGCCTCAAGTGCTGCCCAAAGTAAATCTGCATCTGATGGAACTGGGTCACAAACAGATAATACCAGTGCAGGGTCTGAAATGGCAAAAGATTCAACAAAGTCAGATGTCCATGAGTCCAGACTCAGCAAGGAGGTACAAGATGAAAACACTTCTGGACATATTGAAAAAGCAACACACAAACAAAATGAGGCAAGTTCAGAAAAGGTACAAACAGCAGCCAAGCCAGTAGAAGCTGAGGTTGATGTTGTCAGAACAGATGTGAAAAAAGGTGAGAAGGAGCTGTTAAACACTTCAACAAGTGAAGTGATAGAATGTGAAGACATCTCTGAAAATATGGAGATCGCTCCATCAAAGCAAAACAAAGAAAGTGTAAAGTCAAAGGTGGCAGAAGAGGTGATTTCCACTAAAGCCACTTCAGAGAAAACTGGAAAAGCAGCATTACTTGGACCAGCGAAAGATGGAACATCACAGCAGGGATTTGAGTCAGTACAGACTGGAACAGGATCATGTATTGAAGGTTCAGAGACTGAAAAGGCAAGATCATCTGAATCACCATCACTTGTGAAACCTTCCAAGACTTTGTCCCAACCCAGTGATCCATGGCAGGAGACAAATCAGCAAGGATCAGCTTCAGTGGATGAAACAATGAGGCATGGGAAGGGTAGTGCTTTGAAAGTTGCAGAGAGGTCACCAGAGAGGTCAGTAGAGTGCAAAGACAATGACCATAGTTCACACACTGACAGTGAAGACAGTAAGGTAAAAGAACATACCATGCAGATACAGGAAGCAGCCCAGAATATGGTGATCAATGACAGTGCAGGTACAGTAGCTGACCTGACAGATGTGACCTTGGTGCAGGGAATGGCCGAGGAAACTCTGAACAGTGGCATAATAGCTCGAGCAAAAGACCTCACAGACTCTGGTGGTGTTGTGACTTCAGCAGTGGCTGAGCTTGTATCTGATGGCCGTATAGATGGAGACACCTCCGGACAGGGTCGCGTTTACGAACTGACTTTGCCTGCACATGATGGAACACCTATGAATATTGTGTTACCTGAGGATATTCAGGCTGTAGGTGACACAGTCCAGGTGTGCCACGCTGACCAGCAGGTGTCAACACCATCAAGTTCTTGTGTAATGCAGACTTCGAGAGACCAGGTACTGCTGTCAGAGTGTGGTGACATCCAGTACAGTGATCCCCAGAACTCAACACAACCTGGTGAATTTCAAGTGTCTTCAGAAATGGTGAAAGAGAAGGGTACTGTAGATGCAGTGGAGCAAGAAGTTAAGAAGGAATCCCCAGAAGAAAAAAGTACAGTAGACACAGTGTCTATAAACCAAGAGGTAGTAGACTCAGAGTGTCTGAAGAAACAAACGGAAGCTGCCGGTCCTGTGGACCATACTGAGTTTGAAGAAGAAGCGGGACAAGTGTACTACAGTGATGATGATTCAGATAGTCAAATGGTATCAGTGGCTGATGGTGTGGATGCAGATGAGGTAAATCTTGAACTTGCAGGAGGGAAAGAGGCAGCAGATACAGAATCAGGTGTGGGGGCAGTGTCTAAGGAAAGTATAGAGAGAGTAAAACAGACAGAACAGACCAGCAACATCCAACACGGCGACATTACATCATCAGAGCTGATGGCTGATGGTAGGGATGGTGATGGTCCAGCTGTGAAGCCATACAACAGTGGAACTACAGAACTACAGCCTGCAGGACTCCAAACCAGGAAAACAGAGGTGAGCAGACAACAAGCAAGGGGTAGAGTGGATGGGATTCAAAAGAGGTGAAGCTATAGATGGAGGGCGATGGCCTGTACGATGTGGTCTTAGGGGTGAAGACCAGAGAGTGAATAGGGTTTATAGTGGGGTAGGGTGAGATGCACAAGGGAGATGTAACATGGCATTTCTGATGAGGCTTTTATCAGAGATGAAAGAAAGTGGATATTAGAGAAATTACACTGCAGGCCAAGGGCCAGTACATAACATTCCAATACTGAGAAGTTTCTATGGAAACAACCAAAAATTTCTTTAAAAGAAATACTTATTCTTAATCAGCAATTCCTTAGGTAATATGGAATAAAGCTATGTAGAAACAATTAACATCAGTATTTTAGTTATTGACTGGCTTAGCAATATTATTTGTGGGAAAATTATTTGGAAAATAAAATACATTTCGTGGTAATTTTGAGAGAAAAAATGTATTCTCAGGATTTTTCCTGAGAAAATTCGTTTTACACATTCTTCTAAATAAGAATAATTTTAGAGTAAGAATGTTAGTGACTATGGACCAAAGAACACCTACCGTGGAAAGGACTGAACGAGTACAAAAGCAGGAAGGGTAGCTGTTTTATACCTGGAGGGTTTTATATGTAAAATAACATTGTTTCCAATCACTTTGCCGTACTGGCTGCACTGGATCACTCTTTTTGGTGTATCAGGCATGGGGAGCTGTTACATCGACTTTTGACACTTTTGTCTGTTCCTTATCAGCTTACATTTGAGTCTGTGACATTATCAGTGTAGTCTCTGACTATCCTAAGTGCAGAGTCCATGCTATCTGTCAGAGGTTCCACTAAATTTCCTTCACTCTGTCTGTGTATCTGACATTGACAGGTGATCCTGTGTGAGAGTGGGGCTCTGGAAATGCTGGATGACCTCTCCTCTTCTGATGAACATGACCTCTGGCTTCAGTACACTGGAGACAACAAGGGTAAGGATGGAATAGTGACAGGGAAGGTTTGTCCATGAAGACATCATACAAGCTACAAGAAAAATGTCAAATATGTCCTTTAAAGTGAAAGACCATCCTCTAGTAAAATATCGTTTTTGAAAAAAAATAGTCTCTGTCAGAAGGCACAGAGTCTGTGGCCTTCAGTATACCTATGCACTACTTTAAATACTATTATTACTCAAAATATGTAACAATGGATATGCGTGGATGTATTAAAATAGATATTATATGTTTGATTGATACAGATGTAACACGACTTATGATAATCATAACAACATAGAATTCCCCAGGGTTTGTGGGGGGGTTGCCTTCATTAAAACATACTTAAATGAGGATAGAGAAAGGATATAGCATTAAGAGTATAAACTCTGGTATGTGACGTCAAAAGTGTACAGAATTCTTTCTTGTAAACCCATGAGCCTCTTACCTTTCAGTATAACGATGGTAAGTTATTTTGTGATTTCATGTGCATACGTATAAGTTCAGGTATGTTTTGTGCTGAGTTGATGTAGACATTTTGAAAACTGCCAAGGTTCAAAAATTGATAGTCTACTAGAAAGAACCTGCCTCCATGTAAGCATCTGATATTAGAGAGTAACATAGAGCGGGCTAGCCTGAACACGTAAATCTAACCCAAGTGTTCTAACATTGTGTACAAACACGGTCATTTGACAGCGATGACATGTCTTTGTAATGTATTATCTTTATAACAAGTGCAACCTTTATTTTCAGATGTTACTGTAAAGTCAGAGGAAGCTTTCCTGCCCAAGGTAACCCCTCCCCAATCGATCCCAGCCTTGACCCAAAGTCAGCTGCTGCTGGCCCCTCCCCGTCCTCCCTCTGTCCCCATAGTGATTCACCAGCCCGGGGGCAAGCTCTTTCAGTCCCCACCCCCAGTAGTAAGGGTGGGTGGCCCAGTGTTGTCAGGCACTGAACAAACTGAGGTACCAACCCAGACAGTGACTCAACAGGTCCCACTGTCACTGCAGCAAGCTGTGGGAGAACAGTCGCTGCCTCAACAAGGAATGTCATACTTACAGCAGACAGCTGCAACAGTTGCCGGATTGTACACCATGACATCGCATGGGACAGCATTAGTAGCTCAGCATTCAGTACCTGTGGTACAGCAGTCAGTACCCCAGGGGGTAGTACTAGAACAGTCTGGTGGAACTGATGGTGTGTACACCATGGGGACACAAGATCAAGTCCAGAATCTGCATGAATTTAGATGGGAGGGGTCTGTGGACCATACCAATGAAGCAGGATGTGGTTCGAGTGGCAGTCCACAGCAGACAGTGAGTGTGTCCCGTGTGGCTGATGTCACTACAGAAACAGGGAGGATGGCAGCACGTGTCGAACTGTCTGCACAACAAGGCAGGTGTATTGAGACTAAAGTCAGTCACAGATCCATAGGCTTCGTTTTCCAAGACAGCATCACTAATAAGTGCTCCTAAAAATGAGGGAATTTGTCAAATAAAGGGGTCAGTCTACAAATTGCTCTGATTTTATTACCACACAGCCCTTAAGGGCTGTCTTGGTATTGTTTTCACCTATGGTGTCCGGATGGGCGGGCGGGTCACGAGAAAAAGTTTGTTCGGCCTGTATCTCAGAAACTGTAAGGTGTAGAAGTTGATACTTGGTAGGGACATTGGTTAGGGGGTGTAGGTGTGCAGCGTCATGGTGTGACTTTGATTTGACCTTTGACCTTGCCGTAGTGACCTTGGCCTATAAAATCTTATCCGGGCTATATCTTGGAAACCGTAAGGTGTAGGAAGTTGATACTTTGTAGGGACATTGGCTAGGGTGTGTAGATGTAAAACGTCATGTGACCTTGATTTGACCTTGTCGTAGTTACCTTGACTTATAATGCCTTGTCCGGGCTATATGTCGGAAACCATAAGGTGTAGGAAGTTTATATTTGGTAGGGACATTGGTCGGGGGTTATAGGTGTACAATGGTGTGACGTGGATTTGGTTTTGCCCCAACACCACACACAAGCATGTATATGCCACATCTGTATGTATGGGTAATATTCAAAACATTCAAACCATAATTCGACCATACTCTGGAAGTATCCCAATCTGTGTACTGTTTCACTACTTCTATATCTCATGGTGTTGAAAAATATTTCCCCAGTCTATGGGGAACGGGCGTTTCTGATGCTATTTTTAGTGTATGCAAATGTATTTGTGTGATTCTGTCTCAGGTTTACATTTAAGATAATAAACAAATGTAACAGATTTTGTGAAAGGTTTCTAGTTTCAAGAAAGAAATGGTCACTGGGAAAATTTGTGATGAAAATGGGGATATGTCTGCATATATCACGTGTGATAGGAAAGAGGGCATAGTTTGCCACACAGCTGTGTATGACACGTGTGTATCATCTGTGTATTTCAGGCATTCCTGTATCATTACCCCCGCCCTCCCCAGGGGGCACAATGTACACTCCACGTGGTGTGAGGATACGTCTGCCCCGAGCAACAACCTCACAGCAAGTCTTTTCTTTCACTGGTAAGCAGAGAATCGGTCAGTACATGATTAGCAATACTGTAGAGTTTTGATTAAATTCAGTTTCAGCTTGGTGTGAGTCACATACTCTTGTTGATGTTCACACAGAAATAAATTTAAAATAATGAGTAAGAGGGGAATACCCATCATTCAAGTCTATGTAAAGACAATATACACAGCGTATTACATTTAAAATTTAACAATCATTCAAACTGTTTTCAGAATTTACACCTGAAAGCTTTAATACTTCACACTGTGCACTGGTTTTAGTTGTTTTAAGTGTCAAGTGACACATAAGGCCCTTTGTATCTGCCTGTTTGATTGTTTGTTTTATCACATTCAGGTCCCCAACCACCCCTACAGCTGCCCACCCCAGTGACACAAGTCCACAGAGGACACAGCCAAACCATCACTTCCAGTCCCTGGTCAACTAGTGCATTGGCAATTCAGTCTGTGAGCATGACCACCCAAACTGGTACAGAGTTACAACCCACTGCAGTCACACAGTTACGTGGGCAAATGACAGAGCAAAGTGTCAAAAGAAAGGCAGATGCAACAGTTGGTCCACTCTTAGCTGGAACCAGGCCACTGGTTATTGATGCCCAGACTTCTAGTGGTAATGGAACTACCCCGCAATTTGCTGGCACAACTGACACTGTAGGATTGCAGGCCAATAGTTCCTTCTTAGCATCCTCAGGCCAGGTTAGTTTGACCTCCGAGCAGCAGGCTAGTAGCAGTGCAGAGACTGAAGACATCATAAAGGTTGAAGGAGACGGAGGTGACTCAGAAGTCAACTTTGTGGGCAATGTGTCTGTGCAGGTGTTAAGTGAGCCACTGACAAGTGATTCACCAGATGAATCCAAGAACAGACATTTTATACCTGAGCTGCAGGAAAATGCTCCAAGTGAAGCCATGGTCATCAAAGTGAACCACAAGATTCTCACCCTGTCTGATGCGTCTGAGTCAGAAGAGGAGACGGTAGACAGGGAGCAAGTGCCTGTACTACAGCAAAAGGCACCCATAATCAGGCAACAGGTACCCATAGTCGGGCAACAGGAACCCATAATCAGGCAACAGGCACCAACAGGTGCACAAGCGGTTCCTGCCATTGGACATCAGGTGAGAAGACTTGACCCAAGCCATATAACCAAGAAGACCATGGTCGTACAGCAAGGCAGACAGCTAGAACTAAAACAGTCGCTCAAGTCTGCAGAAGTGACTAATGTCCAGGCTACACCCAGTCAAGTGCCTGGAGGTTTTCAGGTGTCAGCAGGAAATGCTGCAACAAGTGAGGGAGTAAGTGGATCACAGAGTAAAGACGTAGGAATATCCAGAGACATGCTATCTGGTGCGGGCCAAGTTTTCCCTGGAAAATCTGTGAAAGTGATTAGCCTAAGTGAAGCCAGAAAGCTGGGACTGGTCCCAACATCACAACAGGGACTCAGACTGAACCCTGGTCAGCCAAAGACAGACATACTGCTAACAGCTACCACTGGTGTCACCAGACAACAGACAATGTTAGGTGGCAGAGGAGATGGATCAACAGTTGATACACAAGAGGCTCAGTGTGGAACTAAATCTTCCACTAGTAAAGAACGGCACACAGTTCAGACAAAGAAAAGGAAGAGTCACTCTAAAGTGCCAGACAGACCCAAGATCATCAAAATCATGCCTGTCTTCCTGCAAAGTCAACCAAAATCTTCAGAAAGCCAGGGGCAAGTGGTCAAGACAACCATCTCCCAGGAGACAAAACAGACAGTTACTAGTACTCTGTCCTCAGGGAGGCCAGAGCAAGTTCAAATGGTAACCATTCCCCAGACAACTGGATTATTGTCTGGAAAGCAGGAGTCTGTAGTCATTAAAAGAATCCCAGGCAGAATACACAGTACATCCTCTACATCATCCTCTGAAGGCTCTGAGTCTGTTGTAATGATGTCACCACCAGGGAGGTTAGGTCCCAGTTTTCAGAGCCCCCAAAGTTTGAGTCGGGTGATGCCTTCAACATCTCAGAACGTGACCAAAGTGGTTCGAGCCATGTCACCACAGTCCACCTACATACACAGGAGACCAGGAAAAGCTGCTGCACACTCGGCCAAGCAATCAACCAATATAGAGGCTAGCCAGTCCTGTAACACTCCAGCAGACCCCATACAGCAAGAAGCCTCTATGAAAAAACACTTGGAGCAGCTGAAAAGTGAGGTCATCAAAGAGCGCAAGACTGGCTCAAGTCGAGGCCACAAAAAGACGGAGAACTTCTCACAGTCGGAGGAGAATGTATTAAAGATCTTGGCTGCATACAGAGTGAATAAGGAGCAAGACCCCAGTGGAACAAAAAAGACTGGAACCTCAGCAAATCTGCCACAGACAGATGGACCCCCAGACCCCAAAAAACAGAAAGTCACAAAATCACCAACACCTTCTCCAGAATCATCTGCAACTTCCAGGTCAAGGAAAGACAAACTAAGTCAATCAGATTGCAAGACCAAGTCATCTATGTCAGTTACCAGATCAACCTCAAAGTCGAAGGGGTCAAAACATCACACAGAAAAGCCTGATGTGAGTGAGGAAGGTGACAAGGATGAGGGAATGCACTCACCAGGTGGAGTCGGTATGACTACAGAGCATGCCCAGGTTGTAGCTGTCACAAGTATGGAAACAGAGCCGAGTACAGAGCATGCTCAAGTGGAACCTGTCACAGGTACGGAAACAGGGCCAAGTACAATGAATGCTAATCCAGATTCTAAAGAAGAGTCTGAAAGGAAAGCAGATAACCTCCAGAATGTGGCAGAAAGCGACAAACCTCCGACAGTGGAAGAAAAACTCTCTGAGGAAGGATCCAGTGCTGCCGCCAGCACAAGTAAACAGGAAGTAAAGTCAAAAGCCTACTTCCTGTCTGGGAAACAGAACCACCGGCCGCAGAGAAGAGGCAAACTGAACATGCCAGACATACAGCCCACTGGGTAAGGAATGGCGTGTAGCAACTTGTTTGTCTCAATATCATGATACTAAAAGGCACTTGAAATATTTAAAAATCAGTTATTGTTATTAAGTTGACCTGAAATATTTCCTAGAATGAAAAATATACTTACACGGCAGATAAGACATTTCTACACTTATTTATTACAAATGTATATTCCCTGAAAGGACAGATTTACTTAAGTAGAGAAAAGATAAGTACACTATCATCCTGTTTTATTTCCGGCTATTTCTCTGGTGAAGATATCTTTTCATTTTGTGTATATTTGATCATTTTTACCTTTTCCTTGTATATTTATTTCTAGCACTTATGAGCGTGTTCGTGTGATTCCACGGCCTTGGAAAACACCCGAGGGAACAGTAAACAGACCCGTGCTACGCATGATGACAGAAGGAGTGCTACTTCACATCATGTGTAACCCTGGCATAACCTTACAGAGTTTATACAACAAATACCACAACATATTGCAACCTATGCAAGTGAGAGAGTTGGTAGAGGTGGGTAGTTTGTATGCCTGTTGTAACCCAGGTATAACCTTACAGAGTTTATACAAGACATATAACTCTATAAAATACAACCAGTACAAGAAAAATGTGTATTTTAACATTAACATAAATAACTCTCAAAAGTTTTCTACAAAATGTTAGTCTTAGCCTTTCAAAAAATTTTTTTTTTAAAATTGATATGTCTGAGTACAGTTATACTTTGGCAAGAAACGTGTCTCAACAAACAGCTAATAAACAGATAATTCTTAGTGCCAGCTCTTTTAAAGACAGTTTTTGGAAATATTGGTACTTCGTCTCACTAACAGAAGATATATTCTCTTACTTCAATAAAAACTCCCAAGATACTAGAAAGACCCAGAGTTTCTCTCAAATCCCTCCTTTCTGTGGAGGGTCATACAAAAGAATGAAGTCAACACACATGGTAAGTTGACCAGTAGGTGAAGGGACCACTCTAGTTCATCGGCAGGGTCATGTTTGATGTACAACCTTCAAAGCACATCTCTTAGTTTTATGACTCCCAACAAATAGCAACCATTAAGAAATTAATTAAAACCTCTTTGTTATCAGACCATGTCATGAGAGTTAGAAATTTGGATAAAAAAATTATAGAAGGCTCCTTAAAGGGAAGAGGCATTTTAGTGTAATTTAGGTTTATTTGAGTGTCTTGTAAATTCTACTATTGCTATTTTTTTCTTTGTTTATTACACCATTTGAATATACTTTGTGAAGACATATTGTTCTTTGACATGTCTAGTTGTATGAAATAACTTCATATTATGGACAGCTTGTGTCTTTCTAAGCAAGATAGACATAAAATGCCATTGCTCTGAAACATGCAAGAAATACACATCTGGGAGATTGGAAATGTCTTCAGAAAGTTGAATATTTCTATGAGAAGGTCAGATTCTGCTGTTTTGCAGTTTGCATTGAAATGTCTTGGTTGAAAGTGTAAAACTGTCAATCTTCCAAAGACTAAATGTGTCAAGTTACACAATGTGCCTTGTCAGGTTTTCCAGTGTATCAAGTGTTCCTTGTTCATTCTGCCATGCTGTGTATTCACTCATTTTGAGCATTCCAGCGTTTCTTATTTTAATGACAATCTTTGCTGTGTGTTTGTACCTGTCCAGATACTGGAACAAGTGGGTTGTCTGACCTTGTCCTACTTAAAGGTCAATGAACAGAAGCCTCTGCTGTTTTCTGCAAGAAAGACTTTTGAGAAAGGTGAGTCTCCCTTTGATCAGTGTTACTGTATGTTTAATAACTTGCAGGTTTACATCATAACATGTTGCTAAAAATGCCTATGACTTTAAGCTTCAAGGCATTTTATATTTATATTTTACACAGAGGTCCAACACTTGCCAAATCTATTTTGTCAGACCAGCCCCAGACAGAGATTGATTTAGTGTGAAATGTGTATTTTGTTAACACTGTGGCAATTGAACGCTAAGCATTTATTGTGATTTAACTGTGCAGGGATACTGAACTGTACTTCAGTATCAGTTGAGCTAATTATACCCTAAGGCTTATGCTTTCTAGAATAATATCTCTGAGCTCAAGTAAATACATAGCAGGGCAAAAGCTTCAGTATAACTGTAGAGTTCAGTCAAAGTAGGAAGTTTTGACACAGAGAGAGAACATTTTGTTTGCCATTTATAAGTAGACTCATGAATGGAATATCCAGTCATTACAGAACTGGATCTACTTAACCCAGTATTTCAGATAAGAGGGAAGCTATCCATGGAAAATGTCCTCTAGGTGCTGATAGTTCTTCTTAGAAGCAAATTCCACTTACCAATAAGCTGAAACTCTGTAGTGCTGTAGTGCACTCCCAGTAGACGTCCAGTTTAAATAAACACCCTTCTGGTTAATTTGAGAAAATTATAAATGTCTAGGGCATGTTTTCATAACCTTATGGTTTTGCTCACCTGTGAAAAAATGTGAAAAAAACTACTAAAATGAGATTTCATTAAGTTTATGGGAGTCTCCAATATCACTGCTCTGAAAGAGAAAATGTCAGATGTAATGTTACCTTCAAGTAGTCTTAATAGTTAAAAATGTCAATTAAAAACTATTAGTTAGTGTTGAGTTTGGAGTCAAAAAGAATGTCATTGTTTGAACTCTGTGGTCAAGCTGTATTGTAACCTGTGTAGTTATAACATTAAGGCTTTATATTTGAGCTGAATCTTTCACTTAACTTTGCCCCAAATACTGGTACTTGTGGCTTGCATATAAGAATTGCCAAATTAGAACTTTTTGTTGTAAATTTAAAGCTTTCCAAATACTTATTTATAGTAGTTAATTGAATGCCCGACAATAGTACAGCGACAGAGTCTCAATTGTTAAACTGATTCGCTGTGAAAGTATCTTTTATGTTGTTATTTCAGTTGGCAGGAATATATTTCACAGTATTGATGAAAACTGAATGAGGTTGCACAAAATTGCAGCTATTTTCTTCTGCTAATATTAGTTTTCCATACCTTTAATCTACTATACTTAGAATAATATAATCATAAAATAGTATAGTCATGTAACTTCTACTCAACGGAGATCAGTTTGTCATATCTATTTTCTTCACAGTTTGTAGAAACACCTTATAGTTGACAACTAAACCCAAAATTGATTTAAATAAAAAGTAACTACTGTTGTGAAATCAATAAGCAACTACATCCTTGGTTTTTGCTTGTATTTTTGACAAAATCTGTCACTACAAATTGTGAAAAAATGGTTTGTATAAATTTCACACATGTGAAATAGCACTACAGACAGACATTTTGACTAGTGAGAATGTCCTTTTCAGCCCTAGTGTTGGCATGAACTTGTCGTTCACATATTTGTGGCTTTTGTATGTGTGTTTTAAATGTTTTCCTCTATTTCCCTCCTCAGGAGACATGACAGAGAGTTGTGACGAGGGGACGGTTGTCATGCCTACGATAGACTGCATCCTTAAGATGGGACAGTTTCAGAATCAGGTGAACCGCTCACACTGAGTGGTGGCTTGAGACCATCTCACTGATATGTGGACATTATGTGAAGATATCAGTGCATTGTGAGAAGTATTAACAGTGACCACATGCAAAAAATTTTGTGAATAATGAGACTGATATGGGGGACATGGCCGCAGTATGCGGACGCACTAGCACAGGTTTTGGAATGCCGGCCGCAGACAATGATTTGTGAGGAAGCTCACTCTCTCTGATGTGGACACAATGTGTCTGTATGAGTGCATTGTTACAAGGTGTACAGTATCACATTGATATCGATCAGTAAGCCTGACAAGGTTTGGGTAGTTAGTGGACTATATGGTTACATTGTGTGTTCATGGTAACACCAAATACTCACATCTACCTGTCAAAGTATTAGTCACAGGTGGATCTGGTCACCTCCGTGTCATGTGACAATACAATGACTGTGACATGAGAGTAAAACTAGTAATAATTGGAGAATTCAGAGTCAGCTGACTGTGTGCCCATTGTGGTTTCTGTATCATTTAACAGAGATTGAAGGTGAAGGTGTGTCAGTTAATCATTATCAGTGTGACAGGATTTTAAAAGAGGCTTGTGCATTTTTTGGAGATTGCATTTAAGATATGCGTGTGCTTTACAAAAAGTCTTCAGTAACTCCTTCTTTAAGTTTGGTAACTGTTTTTACCAAGAAAAAATTTATGGGGGAAATATGAGCTTGAAAGATTGGGGATGCATTCAGAAAATTAACATTTGGAAAATAAGTTTTTATTGCGTTAATACATCCTATCCAATGGACAATAGCTTATCCGGTCGGCGCAGACCGGCCCGCCAAACGCCAGAAAAAGACGTCCTGTGTTACCACCGGCAGGTCGGTCCGTAGTACTTGTGCACTCGCCAGATGGCGTGTCGTACTTCCTTCCTGTCTAGACAGAGTGACGTCATAGCATCTTTTTCGTTTGGCGCGTGCTTGTGCACAAGGAAAAATTTTATCAGCAGTTTTTTGGTGAATTTATTAAGTTCTTGAAGGACTTTCTTTTCTTTGAGTATTTTATTTTACTGCTACATACTCATAGCACACTATGTCGTCCCCTGGACAAAAAAGGGGCAGTTGTGGTCACGCCATGGCGGGATTTGATGGACATGCCTTTTGCGCCCGCTGTAGGGAGAAGGGAAAGGGTGAGGAACCCTGTATTTCTAACAAAGACACTACGGAATGTAAGTTCTGCAATCTCTTTTCTCCAGAGCAACGGGCTCAGCTTGCAACTCCCTCTTACAAACTAAAAAAGGAGAAACGGGAGGCCAAGCGCGTGGATAACCCCACACCCACTGAGGACATTGCCCTAGTAGATCCTGCTAGCGTCTCTGTTATAGGGGCTGTGGGTGGAGCCGCTTCTTCTCATTCACCATCAGTTCCGCCTGAAAAGAAACCCAAGAAGGACAAACCTAAGACTAAGAAAGCTGCCTCTTCTAGTACGGATGACAGGTTTTCAGCACTGGATGCTAAGTGGTCTGAACGTTTCAACAGGCTGGAGGCCTTGTTGCTGGCTCGATCTGTGGAACCTTCCTTCTCTGCGGATGTCAGGGTTACCCCTGTACACTCACCACCAGCCACTGTCTCTAAGGACTCAGAGCCTTTCTTTCAGCCTTCTCACCGACCTGTGGACCCTATTGCTAAGCGCACTGGCCCAGACTCTGATGCTGCTTTGCAGCTGTCGGCCGGCAAGCTTCCTCCAGGTTCTTCTTCTTCTACGCGCACTAGCCCAGACATTACTGCCACCAAGCAGCAGTCGGCCGGCAAGCCTAAGTCAGATCTCCCTTCCAAGACTTCATCAGGGCGCACTGGTCCAGACGTCGCTTCTAGTAAGCATAAGTCGACCGGCAAGCCACACACCGACCCTCACCGACAGGCTGCATCGTCGGGACAGAAATCTGTCAGATCAACTTCCGACCGACCTCACACCGACCGACCCTCATCTGCAGGTCTCACTGGTTCGGAGTCACCTACCCTCCTTAAGTCGTCTGGCAAGGACAGCATATCCAGTGGAGAGTCGGATGCGGAGAGCAGTTTTTCAGACACGCCCCCCCTGGAACTTTTTGTAGAAGAGGGCGAGCTCTCTGATGAGCATGAATTAACCGAACAGGATTTACCAACGTCGGAAGAACAGACATATAGAGAGACTATGCGAGGGATACGTTCCTTTATGGGGTGGTCACATGTACCAGACGTAGATAGTTCCAACCCGTCTGATGACAACCCTTTTGCTGGCCCCAAGGCACCGGCTCCTAGTAAGATCTCAGTCCATATGCCGACGGAAGACTGGCTCTGCAAGAAACTTAGCAAACTGAATCTTACCTTGGTTGAGGGATACCCCTCCCGTACTGCAGAGGCCGGTAGTCTACCCATGGATCAATTCTTGAGGCCACCACGCCCTCAGTCGAAGTGGTACGGGCTTTATTCAGAACAACCGACTGATCCGACCAAAGTCACTTCTTGGAGTACGGGACATTCTAAACTTAACAGTAGTTTTGGTCGGATAGCTAGAAAGGCGGCTTTGGCATCGACACCACCAGCCTCACGCAGAATCTCCCAGGATACACTCCGGAGGTGGGAAAGGACTACTAGGGAAGCTTCTGTAGTGTGCAATCAGGCCGCTAGCTTTAACCGCTGCCTTTTCAAGGTGCAGGCCGACATGCAGTCACAGCTTAGGACAGTCCGTAGTGAAAGCAAGGGAAAAGGGTCAGCCAAAGTTTCAGAAGCCACAGAGGAGTTGCAGTTTCTGATGGAGTTTAACTCCAGTATCACCCAGGCTGCCGCTAAGGCGATGGAACACTTGTCAGAATTTGTATTTTTTACCATGGGTAATCTTACTCTGGCTAGGAGAGACTCTTATCTCAACCATTTGAAGAATGGTATCAAGCCGGACACGTTTGCTGCTCTCAGGACTGGCCCTCTGCACATCGGTACTCTTTTCCCAGAGTCAGCTATCAAACGGGCCGAAGAGGAGATCTCACATTATGATAACAAAAGCCAGCCGACAGCTACATCCTCACGCGGGAAGGCACGCTTTCACCCGTATGAGAGACAGGATAAGAAATAGGAGGGTCGGTCGGACAACAAGCAGGATAGACCCGCATGGAAAAACATCAACCGAAGGCAGTTTAGACGACCTAAAGGCAAGGGTGCTAACTTCTCTTCACGTTCTGCCAAGGGCCAGCAGCCGTATAAATGACAATCACTGTTACAACAGGACACGGCTGCTGGCCGGGAGCACCTCCACAGAACTGACTTTGAACTCAAATCTAAATGTAAACTTGCATGTTGTATCATTTGTTCCTTCTGCACCCGGGCCTCCGCAAAAGAAAGGTCTAAGTCCCGGCGTGTCAGACTGTCAGTTGAAAAAAGATCTATTAAATTCTGTGAAAGGTGTTTCTTGTGTCACTCAATTGTCTTGTGTGAATCCTGTAACAAATGTCCCAAATGCTGCACAAAATCGGCCTGTAGGGGCCAGACTTCAAAACTTTTGGCAAACTTGGCTGGATCTAGGGGCCGGTCCGAAAATAGTTCAAATCCTGAGAGAGGGTTACACCCTCCCCTTTCGGATCCGGCCACATCTTACAAGGTCTCCGACAGTCATAAGCCGTTATGTAGATCCCCACAGGAACAGCTACCTGTTGGAGGCATTGCATCAGCTTATAGACAAGAATGCAATAGAATTGGTCCACAATCAAACATCTCTAGGGTTTTTCAACCGACTTTTTCTGGTGCCCAAGCCCAACAACAAGTGGAGGCCTATACTGGACCTAAGCAAACTCAATCTTTTCCTCAAGGTGGAAAAATTCAAAATGGAGACACCGGAAACCATCAGAACATCCCTCCAGCAAGGGGAGTGGGTAACCTCAGTAGACTTCAAGGATGCCTACTTCCACATACCAATACAGGCTCAATCCAGGAAATATCTCAGATTTCATGTCCAGGGCCGGACATACCAGTTCAAGGCGTTACCCTTTGGCCTGTCCACAGCGCCCATGGAGTTCACTGTATTAGTAAAGGAGGTGAAATTGATGGCCATACGCACGGGTATAAGAATCCACCAGTACCTAGACGACTGGTTGGTGAGAGCCAGATCCCAAGAAACTTGTCTCCGACATACCCAAATCCTCGTCAAAATGTGCCAGGATCTAGGTTGGCTGGTAAATTTAGAGAAATCAGAGCTGGAACCCAAACAGGTCTTCGACTTCGTAGGTTACCAGTTCGATCTCAGATCCGGCCGGGTCAGACCGACCCCGGACCGGTGGCAAAGCCTTCAGAACAAGATACAAGCACTCCTTGTATTACCGGCCTGTCCGGTCCGACAGTTCATGTCCCTCATAGGCCTGCTGACAGCCACGGAAAAACAGGTTCACCTCGGCCGGCTGCACATGAGACCCATACAGTGGCATCTCAAAAACAGTTGGCGGGTACCAGAATCTCTAGAGAAGATTATCCCTCTTCCAAGATCCCTGCACCCTCACTTACGATGGTGGCTAGAGGAAGACAATGTGCTTCAAGGCCAACCATTACACCCAGTAAGACATGCTCTGCAAATATTTACAGACGCATCAAAAGAAGGGTGGGGCGCTCAGTTAGACGAGTTCACTGCAAGAGGGTCCTGGTCGGTGCCGGAAACCAAGCTGCACATAAATTATCTGGAACTCAAAGCGGTGTTCCTAGCTCTCAAAGAGTTCCAAGACCTCTGTGCAGGCAAGATAGTGTTAGTGGCAACCGACAACACTACAGTAGTCGCTTACATAAACAAGGAAGGAGGCATGAGGTCGGGCCCACTGTGTGCCCTACTGTGGAGGATCTTGACCTGGTGTTCCCAGCGACAAGTGACTCTAAAAGCCCGACACATTCCAGGCCACTTAAATGTGATAGCAGACAAGCTATCCAGACTGGGTCAGACCATTCAAACAGAGTGGTCCCTCCTCCCAGAAGTTTTTCAACAAATATGCAAGCGATGGCACCTCCCTCGAATAGACCTGTTTGCCACGAGGTTCAACCACAAGTTACCTCAGTTTGTGTCTCCAGTACCGGACTCCCTGGCTGTAGCAGTGGATGCACTCACTCTGCCATGGGAGGACCTGGATGCATACGCCTTCCCACCGACCGCCATATTGGGCAAAGTGGTGGAGAAACTACTGGGCTCCCCGTGCAAGAGACTCATTCTGATTGCCCCGGGGTGGCCCAACATGCCTTGGTTTTGGGACTTGGTGAACATGTCCAGCCAGGTCCCCCTCAGCCTACCCAACCTGCCCAATCTGCTAACACAGCCCTTCAATCAGATCCCTCACAGAAATCTGACAAATCTAAATCTCCATGCCTGGCTCCTAGAGCCACAAAGATCAAAGAACAGGGCTTCTCTGAGGCAGTGGCAGCAAGGATTGAGGCTCCTCAAAGAAGATCAACCAGATCAGTCTATGAGGCAAAGTGGACCATTTTTACAAAGTGGTGCGTCACTAATCAGGTGGACTTCAGGTCTCCACCTGTAAAGTCGGTGGCTGATTTCCTAATGTACCTTTTTGAGGACAAGAAGTTACAGCCCAGCACCATTGACGGATACAGGTCTGCCATTGCTGATAAACTAGGTGATACCTCGGTTAATATCAGCAAAGAGGGTAATCTCACTCGTCTCTTGGACAGTTTCCATAGAGACAGACCCAGAGGGCGGAGGGGAATACCCTCCTGGAACCTTTCCCTGGTCCTACACCAGCTGACAAAGGCTCCCTTTGAACCTCTTAGAGAGGCATCTCTGAAGCTTTTGACCTTCAAAACTGTCTTCCTTTTGGCCCTAGGCTCGGGCAAAAGAAGGAGTGAGATTCATGCATGGCAGCATAAGAACATCAGACACCAGTCGGACTGGTCTAAGGTGTCTCTGTTTCCGTCTCCCAGCTTTCTCTCCAAGAACCAGCTGGCCAAAGAGGGTCCAGAGAGTGTAGCCCCAGTGGTCATACCAGCCCTGGCCCCTACCCTGGATAGATCCCTCAAGTCTGATAGATCTCTTTGTCCAGTCAGAGCTTTGCGCTACTATTTGGACAGGACTTCAGACAGTAGGCAGGACAAAGAATTAGTTTTTGTCTCCTTTAAGAAAGGCTTCGACAAGGACATCTCGCATGCCACTATCTCCTCATGGATCAAGCAAACTGTGATCCTATGCTATGAGCTCTCTGATCACCAGGCCCACACCCTACATCAAGTCAAAGCTCATGATGTAAGGGCCTTTGCTGCTTCTAAGGCCTTCCAGTCTGGAGTCTCCTTGGAGCAGATCTTATCAGCCTGCCACTGGAAATCTCATAATACCTTCACACAATTCTATCTGAAGGATGTGGCTTGGGCGGACTCAGAGCTCTACCATCTTGGACCGGTTGTGGCTGCTCAGCAGATCCACCAACAGACTGGTACCTAGAGGAGATTTGTACATATGTAAATAGTTGTACATATTTGTATAGATGTTGCACATATAGTTAAGGAATATAAATAAAAAAAAAAAAAAAAAATTCTCTGGACGTGCTTCCTCCGGGAGGTTGAATTCTAAGGGACTGAACTCATCCCTCTCTTCCCCTACCTCAGAGCAGGTCTGAAACAAAAGGGGGGGGGGGGGCAAGGTCGACTGACGGTTCCATTCCGGATAACCGGATGATGATATTCGACCATAGCCTTAAGGGTTATTGACTTCAAGGTCTAACCAGGCTTTTAAAAAGGGAATTATCATTATTTCTAACGTGAGTTCACAATTTTAGTCCCTAGTAACTTACCCGCCATCCAAGCGGTAGTTATTCAGCTATTGTCCATTGGATAGGATGTATTAACGCAATAAAATTGCAAATTTAATAAGTAAATTAAATTTTTATAAGTTAATACCCTATCCAATGGACGCGCAAGACCCTCCCACCTACCCCGCTTTCAGCTTACTAGGGGTCTAATAGGTCTAGACAACGAAAAAGATGCTATGACGTCACTCTGTCTAGACAGGAAGGAAGTACGACACGCCATCTGGCGAGTGCACAAGTACTACGGACCGACCTGCCGGTGGTAACACAGGACGTCTTTTTCTGGCGTTTGGCGGGCCGGTCTGCGCCGACCGGATAAGCTATTGTCCATTGGATAGGGTATTAACTTATAAAAATTTAATTTACTTATTAAATTTGCAAGTTTCTATACCATAGTGTTTTGTCTAATTTGCAGAAAATTTCAGTAAAGTGATAAAAAAGAAAGATTAAAAGAATACAAGCAGGGCGTCAAGTTTCCTATTTTTGACTAATTCCTATTTATTCCTATTTTCTAGCATAATTCCTATTTTTTCCTATTTGTTGTGATGTTGCTGTATTTTAGCACACAATTTTTGTTGATGACATGCAAAATGACTTAATTTTCTCACCACACAGTATATATTTTACAAGATCTGATGGTCATAATAATGTAATTTTGACTAGTACATGGTTCAAAGAGTTTAATCAAATAAATGTGAGTAACAGCTTCTGGAAAATATGATCTAAGCTATTGTGTATGCTTTTTTCATAAATTAGAAGCTCAGAGGAAAATGATGCCCTACCAAAAACTGTAATTTCATTAATCTGTAATTTACATGTAGTACCTGTCTAAGAGTGCCTGTTTAGCTATTATTTTCAAAATGTATGATTCATATATGTTGTTACAAAGCTTGGCCAGTGCTTCATACATGATTTCTGAAGAAATGGCCCCATATTTCAAATAAGGTATTGTGGAATGGTCAAGTCTGATGTCCAGTTAACTTTAGATGTCAAGATGCTCTCATTCCAACAGCACACTGAGTGTCACTGACTGACTTTTATGCCGACAATACTCAGCTGTTTTATCATATGTCTCACAAAAATGTAGACTTGGCTTTTGAAAAATTGAATTCTTGTCTTGAGGATCTTCAAGAATGGATGTTGTCAAGTATGCTTGAATCAAACCCTGATAAAACGGAGTTCATTATTTTTGGGTCTCATGTTCAGCTCAAGAAATTAGATTCCAACATCCTGATCACTATATTTGGTAACTTCATACATCTGGCAGTCATTGTAAAGAACCTTAGTGTTTGGTTTGATGCTATTTTTTTCTTTGCTGATCATATACACAACATTTGTAACACTTTCTTCATTCAATTGCGTGATCTCAGGTGGGTTGGAGAGTATCTTACAGATGAGGCTGCTATCCTGGATAGTGCTGTAACGAGTTGACCGAAACTCGAGTCGTAACTCGGTGGGCGATATTTGGGACTACATCGATTTATGTAATTTAAACTCGAGTTTTTAAGAAATAAATTATGATATACTAGTCTTGTTATAAAACCAGCACTTTTACAGTTTATTTAACCATAAAGACAAAAGATTTAATGAGCAATGGTCGTTTTTTTATTTCCTTATTTACGTGGATGTTCCATAATGTGCTCATACATACCTGTCGGCAACAGAATATATTTCCTTGCAATAAAATGGTACTAAATACGTTAATGGCGGATCCCTTGATGATAATATTTGGACATTATTATTTTATTTATATGTGTGTCATTTACTCGAGTTCAACTCGAGTTCAACTCGCATCTAACAAGCGAGCGTCGATCTACAGAAATCACTGATGATTACAGCTCTAATCCTGGAGGCTAATGCCTTGATGAATGGTTGTCTTGACTATTGATATTCTCTCTTCAGAAGGCATTAGAGTTTCAATATGTGCAGACTGCAGTGTATCCAGAACTTTCTAGGATTGTCACAAACTATAATAGGTACATGCATGCAAATCCTATTCTAAAAAGACTCCATTGGCTGCCAATGAATTTCACTGCATCTTCAAAACGGCCACTTCTTACTTTTTTTTACTGTTTACAAGTTTCCTCACAGTGGTCATCCCGCTCTTTGGTTCTAACTTGTGTATTCAATTTGAAAGATATGGCACAAGATATTACTGTCCAGATAAGAAGTAAGTGGAGGTTCCACAATACTACCCATCTGTACATTAAAAAAATCTTGGGCCATAGCTTTGCTTTTGGTGCTGCCACAGTTTGCAATGATTTACCTGATGATGTTAGTTCTGCCCCAGCCTTTGCCTATTTCAGAAAAAAATTATAAAATTGTATCTCTTCAAAAAGGCTTTCCCACCATAGCATGTAAACTATCTGGTGTCTCCGTGGCATCGACCTGGCTATGTCTATAGAATAATTATTACTGAATTAGTTTCTGGTGTTGTGCCTTAAAGTCTGCCTTGCCAGAGATTAAGTGCAAACAGGTCGGAATTGAATAGAACCTTCTGAAGGTCCTGCAGAGGTTCGTGAAAGCAAGTTTGCTTGAAGCCAAATATGACAGTGAACTTACCGACATACTATGCAGTGATGTCAAGCTTCAACTTTCTGATAGTGAACTCAACATTTATGATGACATCTGACGGCACTTAGAAAATTAAACGCAGAAAAATTAAAGGTAGTCTCAGCACTTCCTGATATTTACGTCAAAAGCATCTAAAATACAAACAAGTTTTTTTTTTGATAACAATGTTGAGAGATCTAGGTTGCTTTCAACCCTCCTAGAGCCAAACAATCAGCATTGCTGTGCATTCAAAATTTCACAAGCTTCAACCTCAGGAAGATGCATCAAGTCAGGAAGAGTGGAAACTCTACCAAGCAGATGCTGATATGGACTGAACAAAGACATTGAAGAATATTGTGATACTGGTTTCTTCAGCAGCTATATAGGGGAAAACTGCTTCCATTTAATTCATCTGATAGTCAAAGCAGGTCTTGTCTTGATACAAACAAATGCTGATTCTGAAAGAAGTCTTTCAATCAATGAACTAATATCATTACCAAGGAAGGGGATCCCTGAGGGGAACAAGTATTGTGGGTCTGCATCCAGTTACAGAGGTAGTACAAATTCACCATCCAGTGAATTTTGTACCAGATAACATACCAGTGACAAAAGAGTTGATACTGTCAGTCAGATTATCCCATGCAGTCTATCAAGTGAGAATAGAGGAAGACAGACTGAGGATTCAGTGTTATACTTCACGCCTAATATCTTATCGGTTATATTGTGACAGGTAGTTGGAATGGCAGAGGAAACCAGTACATAAAGTTGGTTCAGGTTCTATACTATAAGCTGCTGACCAACAGCAGGCAAGTACAAGCATTCCCACTTGAGGTCAGGCTGGGAGCAGGAAGCAAAGAAGATACTGGCAAAGAGTTAGGCAGAACTTGATGCTACAGATGAACTGGATTGGGATGGCTGTAGGGGTGTTGGGAAGCCATCTTGATAAAAAAAATACCCATTTTCACTGTATTTGTATCCACCGGAGGCATTTGGTGGATACTTTGATTTAGCATTCGCTACGCCGCCACTGCCACACAGAGAGATTTTTGACGTTAACGCTTTCAGAGGAAAACTACACCAGCTAGTTTCACCAAATTTGCAGGATATCTTCATTGGGAGGTAAGCTTCTCTGGGACTGAAATTAGCCTCATTCGGAAAAACAAGATGGCCACCTCGAGCATTTCTTTGAAAATTATCTACCTTTTTCTACTGGCTGGTTCTCACAGGTAAAAGGCTAAATCTCTTCATAGGCGATATGTATAACAGATATACATGTTCTCTACAACCTTGCAGACATTTGACCTTGAAGCTCTTAATTCAAGGTCATCCATGGACTGCCAAAGTACCCTATATAGCAGACTTTTAAAGTGCCTATATCTCCCTTATTATTGGTTCTAGAGGTTTACAATGTGAAACCAACCTATAGGAAATCATGGGCTGGGAATCTTCTGATGTGGTCACGTTTAACCTTGGCCCCCTCCTTCAAGGTCAAACGAGGATACCCAACTTAAACGTGCTTATAACTCGCATATTATTGGTCCTAGAGGTTTACAATGTGAAACCAACTTATAGGAAGTCATGGGCTGGAAATCTTTTGATGTGGTCAGGTTTAACCTTGGATCCCTCCTTCAAGGTCAAACGAGGATACCCAACTTAAAAGTGGTTATAACTCGCTTATTATTGGTCTTAGAGGTTTACAATGTGAAACCATCTTATAGGAAATCATGTGCTGGGAATCTTCTGATGTGTTCAGATTTGACCTTGGGCCCCTCCTTCAAGGTCAAATGAGGATAGCCAAACTTAAAAGTGCTTATAACTCACTTATTATTGATCCTAGAGGTTTGCAATGTGAAATTAACTTCTAGGAAATCATGGGTTGGGAATCTTTTGATGTGGAAAGATTTGGCCTTGGGCCCCTCCTTCAAGGTCAAACGAGGACAGTCAAACTTAAAAGTGCTTATTATTGGTCCTAGAGGTTTGCAATGTAAAACCATCCTATAAGAAATCACGGGCTGGGAATCTTCTGATGTGGTCAGATTTGACCCTTGGTCCCCTCCTTCAAGGTCAAACGATGGTCCACTGGCTTTGGTGAGTTGTCTTTCCAGTGGATACAATTTTGCATCGGCTCTCAGATGCATAGGTCTAGTTTTTCGATATTCTTCCTATTTTATTCCTATTTTTTTGCTCCTGCAATTCCTATTTTCTCAGACTCACTTTTAACTTGACACCCTGTACAGGTCATTATGATTGAACCAATCAAGCTGTGAAGCCAAGAATAATTTCACTAACATTTTAGGTTTGTGTAAAAGATTTTCAAGTTTCAAAACATAGTCTATGAAAGACTATTTCCTGACTTGTCAGTAAAAGGGAAAATAGCAACAAGAACATGTTGTGTCTTTAGTTTTCATATTAAAGGGTCTGATTAAGCTACCCAGGAAGCAAAATTTATTTTTAAAAAACACACTTTTCCTTACATATTTTTTGCAGTTTATTTTAAGAATCAAACACAGATTCTACTTGGTAATTTTTTTAATTTTTTTTTGTTTGTAATTTATTGGAATTAAGCACACAAGAATATAAGTGATTATACAGAAATACTGCTGTTTCACAGCACGATTTAATGTCCTCTGTTACAAATAAAACCAGCTTGGTCTGATTCTATAGAGTTTGGATCTCCGTTAAATGTCTTCACTTTTTTGCATAAGACAAGTATCTGGGGTGGATCTGTTGTTTTTAATGGTTTGTTTATATTTGTCTAGCATACCATTTCTAACCAGGTAATTAATCCTGGGGTTTGTTCAATCCAGCCAAAAACATGCCTCAACATTCTGCCCACCAAGTGTGTTCTCTGTAATACTCCCCAGTGGTTAAGGATATTAATAGTGACATTTGAGACAACTGGAGGAAATCACCAGGCCTTGTGTGGCATGGGGAGGACGGGCTAGCTAGAATCAGCCTCTGTTAACTGGGGATGGGAAATTTAAGTCTCTGTAAGACACAGCAGGGCTACCCAAAACTTGGGAACAGTACAAAGGGATCAAAAAACACTTGGCCAAGTGTAATTAAGTTTTTTAATGGTAACGTTTACTCTCCATCAATCACAAAAGGATATCCGATTTTTGTTTATGTTTTTCAGAGGAAATTGAAACTTTTAAGATTGTTTATTTTTTTTTGGTATGCATTTATAGTGTTACGATTCTGAGCATTATTTTTGATGAAATAAAATGTATAGATAGAATGGTTTACAAGTTTTATTCATGACGGAATTCACTACAATTCAGTTGAAAATTCAGTTGCGAGGCTGTACGTAATGTATGTTTTCATACATTGTATGCTTTATAAATTCTCCTTTGATTATCTCAAACTGCAGATTATGTATGTACGTGTGTGCCTGAGTTTGTTACGTTTTTGATTTGGTAAAAAGCTACGTTATATATTGCATTTATATTTTGGTTTACCAGAGCAAGTGCAATAACATTTATCTGACCTTCCATCATTAAGCGGCCCGTGAGGGACGCTTATTTGTTTTTACCGAAGTTCGACTGATCACCGCCGCCGCCGGATTATGGTCTCCCTTGAATAACTTCTTAGACTTTCAAATTTTTCTTCCCTTCTTATCTTTCTTTAAAACTATAGGGGCGGGAAAAATTTTTCAGATACTTTGCGCAGACCTTAAGCTTTATTTAAGGTAACCTTAAGTATACCTCCAAAACACCTCGTCATCGCGTTTCAGAAAAAACCACACACACCTGTGCTATAAAATTTATGAGGTACATTCTAGACCAAATTTCCAAGGTCGGAAAGGATTTTCTCATCAATCGGACCATAGATGCCTGAATTGGAGGCGTTTTATTTTCGTAAATTTTTTAAAAATGGGTACTTGGTCTGTATCTCAAAAACGGTCAGGATTTCGGCGTTTTGTTGGAATAACTTATTCAGCTACTTTTTGATAATCTTTCACATGCCGAAGTTTTAGCCCTGTATCTGCAATTTTAAGGTCACCTTAATGTCAAAAAACGGGGTTTTAGCCCTCCAGTTCACTTAGTTTTTCACTTTTTTCAACCAAACTTGGCACATATATTAAGATTTGCCAAAGGAATATCCTGACTTTATGGTGACCTTAAACTCAAAATGTTAATGGACATTTGGCCTGCTTAAAGTCATCAAATTGGAATAAAATGCTCTGGCTCCTTTCTTTTTCCATTTTTTTATATCGAAATTATCACTGGTATTAAACTAGATAAAAATAATACTTATGGTTACCTTAAACTCTCAGTATGAATGGAGTTGTAGCCACCTTAAAGTGAAATAAGGGGGTTTTCAGCCTCCAAGTATCTTATTGTTCGACTGACCTCAGTTAAACTTTGCACACTTATAAAGGATGGAAAACCAAAGGGTTATCCTGACTTTAAGGTGACCTTAAACTGTTAATATAATTTTGGCCCCCCCTAAAGTCATAACATTTGAATAAAGCCATCAGCTAAACTTTGTACACTTATAAAGGATGACAAAAGGGACATTCTCATTTTATGGTCACCCTAAAGTCGCAATATGGATGAAGTTATGGTCACCTTGCAGTGAAATTATGGAGTTTTTAATCTCCAGCTATCGTATTGTTCAGCAGAGCTCGGTTAAATTTGTACAGTTTTAAAGATGACATTAGGGACATTCTTATTTTCTTTCCACCTTGGAGTTCCAAGTACAGTCATGGCCATCTTGACGTGAAAATGAGGATTTTCAGCCCCTAACTGATTTACTGTTTAGTAACATCAGTTTAACTTGACATTGATTATACTAAAGTAAGATTTTGTATAACATTTCACTTAAAATTCCTGTACTTAAGAGGCTTTGGCCATCTTAACATGAGTCCTGTAGTATATGGAGATATTGCGCTGAGTATAAATACATAATAATAATAATAATAATAATAATAAACATCTTAACATGATAAATATATACTTCTTGCTCCCTCCTCATTTATTTTAACACTTTTTAAAACCACACCTGGCATATGTATGCTTAAAAATATTTATGCTGTCTGGCAAACCTAATCTCTTAGTGTTTATGAAGTTATGACATCTTCAAAGAAAAAAATGAGCTAGTTATGATGCACTGATGTGGTTATTAACATATTGCAACTGATCAGTCTTCACATAATATTAATTCCCAATTTTAGGCAGATTAAAAAAACCACATTCTTCTGATTCCATTCATTTGGAAATGTGGGGATATAACTTTTCCTTTTTGGAAAAAAAAGCTTCAATTGATTCAACTTTTCTTTTGTAGAAGGAGTTGATGATCTAACTACTTGTTCACATAGACTATATAAATTGGTCAAATGTATACACCTGACTTCTTTCACAATATAAGATGCTTGAAAAAAAAACACTTTCTCATAAACAGTTTTTCTTGTACAGCATTTTATGTATCTCCAGCTGAGCGGAAATGAATGACTTGTCCTTTTCTTCTTCCTCCCCAACTCTGTTGTGTGATATCCATCAAAAGGCACATTCATGGAAAGTCTTTCTATGCAGAAAGAACCCCCCAACTCCCCTTTAGTGCACACAAAAAGCAATTGGAAAAAAGAATGGCCTCAGTGGGGGAAGTGGGGGGTTCATGGAGGGAGATGATAGATAGAGATATATATGTTACAGTCAATCTGTGAAACCAGTCATTACGCGTAATGACTGAAAGTTTCAGTCATTTCGCGTAATGACTGAAATGGCCAGTCATTACACGTAATGACTAAAATTTTTAGTCATTTCGCGTAATGACTGAAAATAAGGTCCAGTCATTACGCGTAATGGCTGAATTGAGATAAATAGCTTTAAATTAGCTTTGATTACCAAGATTATTGATTGGGAAGTGAGGAAGGAGTTGTCTAAGGATGATTTTTTGAGGATTGGAGTAACATGTGCCTGTTTGAAAAACTTAGGACACTTACTTTGTTCAAGTGAGGCATTGATTATTGAAGTAATGGGTTGATTTTTTTTGAGGATTGGAATAACATGGGCCTGCTTGAAAAACACAGGACACTTACCTTGTTCAAGTGAGGCATTGATTATTGAAGTGATGAAGATGATGAGGATGGCCAGATATTCAAGGATGAGAAATGTGGGCCAAGGGAACATGATTTACTTGGAGAGGTCGTGAGTCCTCTGGAACAGTGGAGAGACGTGGAAAGCGTGGGGGAGCAGAGTCAGGGGAGATGTGTTGCGCATTGAAGGAAGCAGGGAAAGTTGAGTGGATATTCTCAATTTTTTTCTGTAAAAAACTCAATAAATCTATCAGCCAAAAGCTGAGGAGGATTTATGAATGGCAACTTGTCTGGTAGTCAATGCAACACATCACCTAGGACTTGCAATAAATCATGTATCTTGAGGGTTATTTAATAATATGAAAATACAGTTACAATGGTACTCGGGTGTGAGTTAGACCTTAGAAATTACCCCACACAGGCTTTATTAACTATTACAAGAATGGATTAAGTTGTTACTTTAAAACATTAAGGTCACTCCTCCTTTGATACCCAGGCTGTTTATGTAGAGAGGTCAAGCAATAGTAACATGGCTCCAAAGAACAAAATAACATGAAAAGACCTGCATTGCAATTAGGACAAGTAACAGTGGACAAGAGTCACTTCAAAGACTTCATGGTTTTCTGCTTCCTAACAACCTGCCATAATAGAATTGAGTCTTTAATTAATAACATAAAAGGCAAAATTGTATTATAAATTATGATGGATAAATGAGGATTAGTCTTCAAACAAGACATAAAGTTCATTTTTATTCATTGATCACAAAGAGTTATTTTACATTCTATGACATAATGAGTTTAGTTTTAAAAACCACATAAAATTTAAAAAGTAATTAAATACATCGAACCATTCAATATTTAAATAATACTTTGGAAAATGACAATAGAGTCTATTACAAAATCTGGGTTTAGGTTTAAAAATTCTGAATATAAATTCAGAAAGTTTGTGAGAATTCCAAAGTTATTACTTTGATTAAAACAGTTCAATATTTAATACCTATAACAGTTCTCTACCACACAAATGTTCACAGTGCAGGGGAACAATGTACAAAGGTTTTGAATAATAAAAATGTTTCAATGAAAAACAACTCCTAAATTAATTACACAGATTGACTGAAATCTTTTCAGTCAATCTGTGTAAAAATGAACCATAGATTTCAGTCATTACATGAAATGACTGAAAATTTTAATCATTACGTGTAATGACTGGCCATTTCAGTCATTACGTGAAATGACTGAAACTTTCAGTCATTACGCGTAATGACTGGTTTCACAGATTGACTGTAACATATATATGTGTGTGTGAAGCAAAAGTGGAACAAAAAAAAGTGGAATATTTATGTTGTTCTTTCGAATGTATATTGTTTTCTTTTCTTTTACTTTCTTCCATTTCACTTAGACTTCTACATTTAATTAATTTTAGCTCAAGTGGGAAATGAATTTTTGAAACTTTAATGCATTCAAATTCCTGAAGTGATGCACTAAATCACTTCTAACTTGAAAAGTATTGCGTTCACAGCATTTTGTTAAAATATGTTATTAGGCTACTTTTTCCACAGCTACACCAAGTCCAGTAACTTGTTTGGTCTTAATTTTGTGCATTATTGAAGTGTGGAATGGATCATGATCTACTCTTATTCCTAAGCCTAGATTTTTAATTTCAATTGCTAAATCATTCATAAATATTGCAATATATAAACTCATACTTTTCTTTCCCAATAAATCCAGTAACATTTTTCTAGCACTATAGCTTGACTTGTTTGTAACTTGATTTTTCTTGTAAGCAATAACTCTGAAGCAAAATCAGTAACTTTTGAACAAAAAGTCTAACACACTTTGGTTCACTGGATTTTATTAGTGGTTTTGTTAAGTTTTTAGTTGAAGCACAACCAGTAATTTTAAACAATAGTTCTTAAGCATCTTAGTCCACTGCATTCAATTAGTGTTTTATACTTAAGTCTGATACTAATGACATTTTGAACAGAAATGTCTGTGGTCAGTGTACCCTTTCACTTGAGACCTCTTCTCTGAGAACATTACCAAAGAATGTAGGACATACAGAATCCGGGAAAAAAAATGCCTCCTGGACAAAATGCCTCACAGAAAAAAATGCCTCCTGGAAAAAATGCCTCCTAGAAAGAATGCCTCCTGGATATTTTGTGACTAGGAAAAAATGGCTCCTGAGAAAAAAAAGTTATTTCAACTTGTAAACATGTTACATATGAAACCTATAACGTATAATATCAAAAACATGTTAATTTCAGATATGTACAGTCAAAACCAGAACGTACAATATCGTGAAGTACAAATTACAAATATCTTCTTGAAAGGGTATCCCTTCAGCTGTACTCTGGAGCAGTTTAAAAGCAGGATTTATGGCTGTGAGGTTTCTTGATGAAAAAGTTGTGGCCTTTATGGCTTACAATATGCATTCTTATCAAATTACAACATAGGTTATCCCCTCTGTAAGGAGTTGATCGCAGTTAGATGCACTAGGAGGGGCAGAAATGTAATTACAAGAAAAACACGACACCTGTCATAATGGAAACCAGGGATGAGCAGCCAGCCAAAAGAGTGTGAAGCACCAGCAAAACCTTACAAGAGAAACTTACATACCTTTGTACAGCTAAGCAAAATGGGTAAAAGACTGTGAATTTTTGACAGGCATTGGCGACTATAAGACTCAAGTGGAAAAAATGAAGATGCCTCTGAAGTTGTAATGTGAACCTGTAGTGTCATAATACTTGAAAGAACTTTTTTTTCTTAGGAGGTACTTTTCCTGGTCACAAAATATTCAGGAGGCATTCATTCTAGGAGGTATATTTCCTAGGAGGCATATTTTCTAAGAGGCATTTTTTCAAGGAGCCACTTTTTCCGCGCATCGGACATACATTCTTTTGAGAAGTAAATTTCACACCTACAATTTCTCTTCTGCCAAGCTGTGGTCGTTCCTTCATTTGTTAAATATGGTAACATACACAATGCAATAAACTTTACATTTTCTATTCCTTGTGATGCATATCTTCACATCTTTTACGGCTTGCTTCACACTTTTTCATCAGGGCCGCTTCGTTTTTGTCAGCAAAAACATTTTTCTAGTTAAGATATTTAATTTATGCCCCCCTCTCCAGATTTATACATCCTCATTGCTTTATACCAAACCACCTTAGTGATTTATACATCCTCATTGCTTTATACCAAACCACTTTAGTGATTTATACATCCTCATTGCTTTATACCAAACCACCTTAGTGATTTATACATCCTCATTGCTTTATACCAAACCACCTTAGTGATTTATACATCCTCATTGCTTTATACCAAACCACTTTAGTGATTTATACATCCTCATTGCTTTATACCAAACCACCTTAGTGATTTATACATCCTCATTGCTTTATACCAAACCACCTTAGTGATTTATACATCCTCATTGCTTTATACCAAACCACTTTAGTGATTTATACATCCTCATTGCTTTATACCAAACCACAAACCACCTTAGTGATTTATACATCCTCATTGCTTTATACCAAACCACTTTAGTGATTTATACATCCTCATTGCTTTATACCAAACCACTTTAGTGATTTATACATCCTCATTGCTTTATACCAAACCACCTTAGTGATTTATACATCCTCATTGCTTTATACCAAACCACCTTAGTGATTTATACATCCTCATTGCTTTATACCAAACCACCTTAGTGATTTATACATCCTCATTGCTTTATACCAAACCACAAACCACCTTAGTGATTTATACATCCTCATTGCTTTATACCAAACCACTTTAGTGACTCAAACCAAAAATCCTGCTCTCCTAACAATGTTGCATCATCGAGATTATACTGTAGCCAATAGCCATCATGTGGTCCATTTTATGGTGTAAAACAATGTTTCCATTTTAATTGATACACAAAGCTAAATAAGAGTTTGATGCTGAAATTTACAGGTTTACTGTTGTAGTGACGGTTACATTATATACTCGCGCCAACTAAACTCTGGCAACATAATAGTGGATGTTGATGCTCCAAGAAACATGGAGTTTGTGGATTGACTTGTTTATGTTTCTTTTATCAGATCATCAAAAGTAATCTTTTAGTAGCACAGGCCTGAGTGGTCGAGTGGTTAACAAGCTTGGTATTTAGTCACTGGACTCTCAACACTATGGTCGTGGGTTTGAACCCAGTTCATGTCAACATGTGGGGTACACTGAAAGCCTTCCTGACAGAACCTTAGCTGCTGAAAAGGACAAAAATCCCCAAATCCTTAGTATCAGTGTCTTCATTTTACAAGCACATTCACAAGTGGATATTCAAGTTTACTGATGTTCAGGAGATTATAAAATGAGTTCATTTTTCCTTCAGTTTACTGCAGTGTCTCTCAAGTGAGATTTTTGTACACATAAACCTTCCAAGTTTTTCTTTCATATTCATGCATTTTAAGCTCTCATTTTACCTTCAGCCAATAGTGTGAGCAATTAGTTTGACAGTGAAATTTCTCAGTTTGGTTTTTGTGATAACTTCCTGTTGCAGTGTTTCTATGAGATTGTAATTAAATTTGCATTTTTTTTAGAAATGATTGTCTAATGTTTCTGAAGAAGAGCTGTTCTTTGGTCAAAACCCACACAGTTGATTTATTCCATTATCTGTGTTCATATTGAAAGTGGCCAAAACTAGTCTGTGAAACTAGTCTGTGACTTTCATTAAAGCACATTGTGTCCTGACAGCCTTTAAATGATGTTCAGCACTTCACTCAGTCATCAAAGTTTCTATAACAAAGAACAGACTTGGAGTTTTAAAAAATGAGCAGCCATTCCATCATGCGTTGTAGATGTTGCAATGATTTGCAGTGTCTGCAATCTTATGTGATGTGAAAAGAACTATGATATATGCCATGAAGGAAACACATCCTCCATTTCTCTTCTGCAATTAAGCTTATTTCAGTGACTGTTGCTTCCTCATGCTCAATTTCCAGTCATATTTTTGACAAGGGGTGATAAATTACAAATTTCTTGAACCATATGGTTACATGTAAGACTGACACAAGTGTTCAATTTTGCACTGAGAGTACTTCTATCATTACTTTTTACAGTAAAAAATAACAAACTTTTCAATGATTTTCCTTTAGAAAATGACTCGTTTTTGGTAAATTTTGTAAGAAAACTAAGTCTTGCAAAAGTTCTGGTTTTATTTTGCCAACTTTGTGGCTTACAGAAAAATGGGTCCTGCAGAAAATATCCAGTTAAAATCTGTGCATGTGACAGAAATGGATGTGGTGGCTTTGAGTCTGTCCATTCAAGTTTGGTCATGTATGTATAATGGCAAGAGACCTGTTGTGACCTTCAGTTTATGGTTTTTAGGTCAATTTGGCATTTCCTGAGAATGTAGCAAGCATTGTTTTATAAATTCTAGGTATGGTAGGGCACAGTAGAGATCTAACAGAACCTAAAAGGGAAATGACAATTGGCTATTGGAGACTGCCCTTACAGCTCCCCTCATATCGGGAGGTTGTGGGTTTGAAATGCTGGAAACCTTGTCCTGTAACATGTAGCATATGGAATTGGCTGGTTTGGTTCAATTAATAACAGTGGAGAGCCAGTGGTTCTGTTTACTGTGAACCAGTTGGAAGGAGAATCTGACAACCCAGTAAGTGATAGAATCACAACTACTGGCTTGGCTAGTGATTTCCCTTATAGCTCACCTGGAAAGTGTGGGCCTCAAAAGTGGAAGTTTGTGTCCCCTGAAGATCTTGTTCTATGTCATACCACTTGATTAAAAACAAGACCACTGCCGCGGTATGTATCTCCCACCGAGCATTACAGGGGAAGAAATACCTTTTGCGAGATATTCACAATTTTTTTATTTTCCACTGAAATCCAAGATGGCAGCCAAAAGTGGTGAAAAACTGAAATTTTTCCCCTAGGCACAGAATATTGTTGTACTACCCTGTGGGTCAAAAATTCGCTCGAAATCGCTCTATCTCTTACCATTTTGAAGATATTTTCAATGTTAATTTTCCGCAAAAATCCAAGATGGCCGGCAAAAGTGGCGAAAATTGAATTTTTTCCCCTTTGCATAGGATACTCTTGAAATTTTTCCCCTTTGCATAGGACACTCTTGTACTACCCTGTGGGTCAAAAATTCACGCGAAATCGCTCTATCTCTTACAGTTTTCGAGATATTCACACTTTTTCATTTCCTGCTAAAATCTAAGATGGCTGCCAAAAGTGGTGAAAATTGAAATTTTTCCCCTTTGCATGGGACACTCTTGTACTACCCTGCGGGTCTCTTACAGTTTTCAAGATATTCACACTTTTTCATTTTTCACAAAAATCCAAGATAGTCGCCAAAAGTGGCGAAAATTGAAATTTTTCCCCTTTGCATAAGACCCTCTTGTACTACCCTGTGGGTTAAAAATTCAGTCGAAATTGCTCTATCTCTTACGGTTTTCGAGATATTCACATTTTTTTTATTTTCTGCAAAAATCCAAGATGGCCGCCAAAAGTGGCGAAAATTTAAATTTTCCCTTTTGGATAGGACACTCTTATACTACCCTGTGGGTGAAAAATTCGCTCAAAATCGCTCTATCTCTTACGGTTTTCAAGATATTCACACTTTTTCATTTTCCACAAAAAGATGAGCGCCAAAAGTGGCGAAAACTGAAATTTTTCCCCTTTGCATAGGACACTCTTGTACTACCCTGTGGGTCAAAAATTCACTCGAAATCGCTGTCTCTTGTACGGTTTTCAAGATATTCACACTTTTTCATTTTCCGTTAAAATCCAAGATCGCCGCCAAAAGTGGCGAAAATTGAAATTTTTCCCCTTTGCATACAATACTGTTGTACCACCCTGTGGGTCAAAAATTCGCTCGAAATTGCTCTATCTCTTACGGTTTGCGAGATATTTGCGACTTTTCACATTTTCACTAAAAGTAGCAATAAACTAGACCAAGGACGCATCTGTGGCCAGATGCAAAATGTATCCACCGGCAAAGGCAAAAGTAGCTATTACTCAGCTATGCCACGAGCTAGAGGTCTGAAATTTTACTATGTTATAGCTGACCCAAAAGTAGGTGAATAACATATTTGCACAAAATTCTCTAAATGCAATAGTTTTCAAGTTACAAGTGATTTTACTCATGATGGAAGTTAGTGAAAAGTCCAAAAGTAGCTATTACTCACTTAGCTATTGAGATAGACACCCAAGTTACTCACCATGTTGTAGCTATGGAAAAAGTAGCTGAATCACATATTTTAACAAAATGCTCTAAATGCAATACTTTTCAAGTTATAAATGATTTAGTGTTGAGTAAGAACTTCAAAGTAGCTATTACTCAGCTATGCAATGAGCCACAGGTCTGGAGTTTTACTATGTTATAGCTGCCTCAAAATAGGTGAATAACATATTGAAACTAAATAATGTAAATGCAACAGTTTTCAAGTTATAAGTGATTTACTCAACAGTGATAACCTAAAAGTAACTATTACTCAGCTATGCCATGAGCTACAGGTCTGAAATTTTATTATGTTATAGCTGACCCAAAAGTAGATGAATAACATATTTGCACAAAATTCTCTAAATGCAATAGTTTTCAAGTTACAAGTGATTTTACTCTTGATGGAAGTTAGTGAAGAATCCAAAAGTAGCTATTACTCACTTAGCTATTTAGATAGACACCCAAGTTACTCACCATGTAGCTATGGAAAAAGTAGCTGAATAACATATTTTAACAAAGTGCTCTAAATGCAATACTTTTCAAGTTATAATTGATTTAGTGCATGATTTCATTAATTTTAATGCATTAAAAATTATTTTAAAAATTCATAAAAAAACTTTAGCACGTGAAAGCTCTCCAAAATGTAGGTGAATTAGTTATTTGAGAAATACTGGCTATCTGCAATACTTTTAGTGATAATAGGCATTTACTCATTTTGAGTAGGCGAGTAATTAGCTACGGATCTGAAAATTCACTAATTGAAAGCTCTCTAAAATGTAGGTGAATGAGTTATTTGAGAAATACTGGCTATCTGCAATACTTTTAGAGATAATTCGCATTTACTCATTTTGAGTCGGTGAATAATTAGCTACCGGTCCGAAATTTCACCAAGTGAAAGCTCTCCCAAAAGTAGGTGAATGAGTTATTTGAGAAAAATTGGCTATCTGCAATACTTTTGGAGATAATTCGCATTTACTCATTTTGAGTAGGTGAGTAATTACCTACGGGTCTGGAACTTCACCATGTGAAAGCTCTCCCAAAAGTAGATGAATGAGTTATTTGATAAAAATTGGGTATCCGCAATACTTTTACAGATAATTAGCATTTACTCATTTTGAGTAGGTGAATAATTAGCTACGGGTCTGAAAATTCACCAAGTGAAAGCTCTCCCAAAAGTAGGTGAATGAGTTATTTGAGAAAAATTGGCTATGTACAATACTTTTAGAGATAATTCGCATGAAAGCTCTTCCAAAAGTAGGTGAATGAGTTATTTGACAAAAATTGGCTATCTGCAATACTTTTAAGAGATAATTCGCATTTACTCATTTTGAGTAGGTGAGTAATTATCTACGGGTCTGAAACTTCACCATGTGAAAGCTCTCCCAAAAGTAGATGAATGAGTTATTTGAGAAAAATTGGCTATCTGCAATACTTTTAAGCGATAAGCCACCTGCCAAATATGAAAGAAATCTGGAAAGAAATGTGGACTGTAGGTCGCTAACAAGAAGAGCTATTACTCACTCAAAAGTAGGCCAAAGTTCACCAATCTCCTTAGCATAGGATACTGTTGTACCACTCTGTGGGTCAAAAATTCGCTCGAAATTGCTCTATCTCTTACGGTTTGCGAGATATTTGTGATTTTTCACATTTTCACTAAAAGTAGCAATAAAGTAGCCTTTACTCACTTGTACATTGAGCAATAGTTGTGAAACTTAAATATGTTACACTTCACAAAAAAGTAGATGAACAACATATTTGAGAGAAATTGTGTAGCTGAAATACTTTTGAAGATATAAGCCATTTACTCATTATGGTTATCACTAAAAATTGACAAAGTAGCTATTACTCACTTAGCTATGGAGATACACTTCCAAACTACTGACCATGTTGTAGCTGTGGAGAAAGTAGCTGAACAACATATTGGAACAAAATACTCTAAATGCAATAGTTTGAGAGTTATAAGCCATATAATTATATTAGGTAAAAGTGCCATTACTCACTCAAAAGTAGGCCAAAGGTCACCAATCCCCTTAGCATAGGATACTGTTGTACCACCCTGTGGGTCAAAAATTCGCTCGAAATTGCTCTATCTCTTACGGTTTGTGAGATATTTGTGATTTTTCACATTTTCACTAAAAGTAGCAATAAAGTAGCCATTACTCACTTGTACATTGAGCAATAGTTGTGAAACATAAATATGTTACACTTCACAAAAAAGTAGATGAACAACATATTTGAAAGAAATTGTGTAGCTACAATACTTTTGAAGATATAAGCCATTTACTCATTATGGTTATCATTAAAAATTGACATGTACCTATTACTCACTTAGCTATGGAGCTACACTTCCAAACTACTGACGATGTTGTAGCTGTGGAGAAAGTAGCTGAACAACATATTGGAACAAAATAGTCTAAATGCAATAGTTTGAGAGTTATAAGCCATATAATTATATTGGGTAAAAGCCATATAATTATATTAGGTAAAAGTCCTATTACTCACTCAAAAGTAGGCCAAGGTTCACCAATCCCTTTAGCATAGGACATTGTTATACCACCCTGTGGGTCAAAAATTCGCTCGAAATTGCTCTATCTCTTACGGTTTGCGAGATATTTGCGATTTTTCACATTTTCACTAAAAGTAGCAATAAAGTAGGCATTACTCACTTGTACATTGAGCAACAGTTGTGAAACTTCAATATGTTACACTTCACAAAAAAGTAGATGAACAACATATTTGAGAGAAATTGTGTAGCCGCAATACTTTTGAAGATTTAAGCCATTTACTCATTATGGTTATCATTAAAAATTGACAAAGTAGCTATTACTCACTTAGCTATGGAGATACACTTCCAAACTACTCACCATGTTGTAGCTGTGGAGAAAGTAGCTGAACAACATATTGGAACAAAATACTCTAAATGCAATAGTTTGAGAGTTATAAGCCATATAATTATATTAGGTAAAACTGCTATTACTCACTCAAAAGTAGGCCAAAGTTCACCAAACCCAAAAAATTTTGAAGAGCGTAAAAATTCATTAGGACAAGTAATTTACCAAAAATGTGTAACTGTAGTAGTTTCAGAGAAAACTGCGTGACCCACGCACGCACGCACGCATACACATGGTGCAAACTAGATTGGGCCAACTCGGCGCCAACATATCCCCAGACAGGTCATCACTCACGCCACAGGTTTTGATCGGGAATTTTTTAAAACATAATTACCCATTATTATATGAACTTCAGCACATCAATCTACTCTGTTTATATCTTCCAAGGAAGATGGTGTATCCCCAGACGCCGAATACATAACTCAAATTATATTTTCAATCTTCCTGCAATGATAACTCTAAACCTATTTTCAAAGTATTTAAATGATTGATGATTGAATGTCCATTCTAAAATAATAATCCCAAAAGAGCATATCTGTTTCTATATTTGTTGACAAATAAAATATTATTTTTAACTCAACTCATCATACTTTTCAATCTTCCTTCAAAGTATTTAAATGATTGATGATTCAATGTCCATTCTAAAATTCATAATCCCAAAAGCGCATATCTGTTTCTATATTTGTTCACAAATAAAATATTATTTAAAAAAAAATTATTTATATTATTATTTTATTATATTATTTTTAGAATTTGCAAATTGTTTTCAGTTATTCATTTCCTCTATACCTATATATGTGGTCCATATATATGCAACCTAAATATGTGACACAATCTCAGTTCTGACTCCCCTTTGTGTTATATGTAATGAAGCCCACCACCTCCCACCCCCACCCCTCTCCCCTTCTCCACACCTCTCTCACTATTACACAAGATCTGCAACCCCATTGAGTTCTTTCTTTCTCATCTGATATCATTAAATACCTTTGTTTATTTAGTGTCACTCAATATAGCTGGAGGTCCCAGAGGTGGGTGGGGGGAATCCGGGTGGGGGATGCATAAATGGTAAACAAACAATCTATATAAAAGGGGTACTCAAATACAAAAAGAATTGAGAATTTTAAGTATGTGATTATCAACTGAAATGAGTTCATAACTGTAGGAGCTGTGTCAAAATTAACTGAGGCAAGTTGAATAAAACTGGGCTAGTTGAGGGTTAAAAATCCCCTACTTTTACTACATAAGGATATAATTTCATTAATATTGGGACTTAAAGCTCACTTAAAGTGTCCATTTTGTCTACTTGAATATGTTTAACCAGTTTCATTTTAAAAAGTTAAAAACTCAGCAAGCAGAGGTATAACACACAAAAATAAGTTCTTAAAAGACTAAGATAGTCTTAACATTATTAATATTCAAAATTTAAATAGACAGGCATTTCCTTTTAAAAATTCAAAGATTTCAGCTCTATAACCCACATAGTTTGACAGTTACTGGGCTTTAAAGTGGCATAATGTCCATAAATTGGGTTTCTGTGGGCATTTTACAATTGTTAAAGAGACCTTAGCAATTAAACAACAGATCTGAAACTTTTTGGGGGACATACATAACAAACAAAAATTATATATAATACAGTTTAAGACTTGTCACACTAAGCATTTCCAAATAACAGGGCAAAATACGGAAAAAATGTCCAAAAAGGCACTTGGGCGAGTGTCTATGGCCCTCATACACAGGTTAAATGTCTACTAAAAACCTTGATTTTCGGCATATGTAAAAAGGACATAATAATGCATTCCCAGATGGGATTTCAGCTCCATCAATCACATAGTTTAACAGTCACAGGGCTTAAAGGTGGTTAAAAAGTCCAAATATTGGGTCTCTGGGCCTTTTAGAGATCTCGATGTGGCTTTCAAATTAAAGCTTCAGACTTAAAATTTGTTACATACTAAGATTACACATAGAATATGTATCTAATAAAGTTTGAAACTTCTCAGACTTACCATTTCCAAGTTACAGAGCAAAATATGTGAAAAATGTCTTAAAAGGGTCACTCAGGTGGGTGTTTAAGGTCCTCATACACAGGTTAAATGTCTACTTGAAGCCTTGATTTTTGGCACATGTAAAAAGAACATAATAATGTATTCCCAGATGAGATTTCAGCTCTATCAGTCACATAGTTTAACAGTCACAGGCCTTAAAATTGGCAAAAAGTCCAAATACTGGGTCTTTATGGGGCCTTCTAGAGACCTAAATGTGGCCTTCAAATTAAAGCCTCAGACTTAAAATTTGTCACATACTAAGATTACACATAGAATATGCATCTAATACAGTTTGAAACTTCTTAGACTTACCATTTCCAAGTTACAGGGCAAAATATGTGAAAAATGTCTAAAAATGGTCACTCGGGTGGGGATTTATGGTCCTCATACACAGGTTAAATGTCTTCTTAAAGCCTTAATTTTTGGCACATATATAAATAACATACTAATATCTTCCCAGATAGGATTTGAGCTCTATCAGTCACATAGTTTGACAGTCACAGGGCTTAAAAGTAGCAAAAAGTCCAAATATTGGGCCTTTGGGAGCCTTTTAGAGACCTCAATTTGACCTTCAAAATTAAAGCTTCAGACTTAAAATCTGTTACATACTAAGATTACACACAGAATATATATCTAATACAGTTTGAAACTTCTCAGACTTACCATTTCCAAGTTACAGGGAAAAAGATGTGAAAAATGTCTTATAAGGGTCACTCGGGTGGGTGTTTATGGTCCTGATACACAGGTTAACTGTCTATTAAAGGCCTAAATGTTGGGGCACATATAAGAAAACACATAGATATATTCCCAGATGATATTTAACTTAGATGAGAGACATAGTTTGAAAGCTACAGTGCTTGAAAGTGGCAAAAAGTGCATAAATTGGGTCTCTGTGGGCACTTTTGAGACCTTAAGTCGACCCCTTTGGGTAAACCTACAGCCCTAAAATTTTCTACAGACAAGGATTACATATCAAAGTTATACCTAGCGCAGTTTGAGACTCATCAGAATTACCACTTCCAAATTATAGGGCAAAATATGTGAAAAGTATAGCAAAAAATCCCCAAGTGGGGGTATTTATGGGCCTCAAACACAATTTTCTCCTCAACTTAAAGTCGTGATTTTCGGCACATGTACTAAGAACATATTAATGTGTTGTCAGGTAAAATTTCAGCCAGCTGAGCATCATAGTTTGTGACCTACAGGGCTCTAAGTGGCCAAAAGTCCAATTTCTGACCTTAAGGTGGCCATAAGTTCTTTTTTACTGGGAGTTTAAGGTCACCTTAAAATAGGGATCTTCCTTTGGGCACCCTTAACATGTGTACCAAGTTTGAAAAAAAAAAATTAATTTGTTTTTGAGTTATCGCGTCCACAAGGAAATTTCTACGGCGGCGGCGGCGCGACGGACCTGAATCCAATATATCCCCGACTTTCGTCTGGGGATATAATTATAATCTCCCGCCGGCGAGCCGGGTGGGAGATAAAAAAGCATCGGAGAAGCCCATTGCCCATAGCCCGGGGAACTAGTTTTCAACACCATGAGATATAGAAGTGAAACAGCACACAGATCAGGAGACTTGCACAGCAAACTATGTCAGTTATGTAAAGGTCCAAATAATGTTGGTGAAGAAAACATTTTAGACAGAAAATGTAACCTATGAAGCTGTAAAATTTATAAATTGAAATCTAGCTACCAATAGAAATTGCACAATTAAGTAAAAGAACATATAATAATAAGTTACAGCAATCAATATATCTTTGTCATAAGAGAAATATGTCTCAATTATGGCAGGTGAACACACTTTGGCAGAGCCAAGGTTAAAGATCACACCATGGCTTCGCATACCTACACTCTCCAACCAACGAACCATCCAAGAATTCATTTCTACACCAAACAGTTTCTGAAATATGGTCCAGACAGAATTTTGAAGGTCAAGGTCACTGCAACAAGGTTGTTTCCCACCTACACCTCAAATTTGCCAAAGAAATATCAACTTCCTATACCCTACGGTTTCTGAGATATTAATCAGACAAGATTTTAAAGGTCAAAGTCATGACATTACATACTCAACCAATGTCCCAAATTTCAACTTCCTACAACGTGTGATTTCTGAGACATAGCCCTGACAAGATTATAAAGGTCGAGCTCACTATGGCAAGTTCAAAAGTCAAATCAAGGTTACACCATGAACTTGCACATCTACACCCCCTAACAAGTGTCACAACCAAGTTTCAACTTCCTACACCTTACAGTTTCTGATATATATCCCAAACAAGATTTTAAAGGTCAAGGTCACTACAGCAAGGTCAAAGGTCGAATCAAAGTCACAACATGATGCTTTGCATCCACATCCCCCAACCAATGTTCCTACCATGTGTCAAATTCCTACCCTTTACGGTTTCTAAGATATAGCCTAGACAAGATTTTAAAGGTCAAGGTCACTACAGCAACGTCTAAGGTCAAATCAAGGTCAAACCATGATTTTGCACACCTACACCCCCTAACCAATGTCCCTACTGTCAAATTTCTACAGATTACAGTTTTATGAGATATAGCCCAAACTAGATTTTTAAGTTCAAGGCTCACTACAGCAAAGGTCAACGGTCACATCAAGGTCACACCATGACATTGCATACCCAACTCAACGACCCCCACCCAATGTCCCTACCAAATTTCAACTTCCTAAACTGTATGGTTTCTGAGACATAACCTTAAAATCTTAACAAGATTTTAAAGGTCAAGGCCACTACAGCAAGGTCAAATCAAGGTCATACCGTGACATTACACCCCTACACTCCCTAACCAGTGTCCCTACCAAGTTTCACCTACATCTTACAGTTTCTGATCTAAAGCCCAGAAAAACTTTTCAAACTCCAGGTAACTATGGCAAGGTCAAAGGTCAAATCAAGGTCACACCATGAGGCTGTACACCTAAACCCTCCAACCAACACCTCTACCAAGTTTCAACTTCCTACATCTCATGGTTTCTGAAATACAGCCTGGACAAACTTTTTCCTGCGGCCTTCCCGCCCATCCGGACACCATGGGTGAAAACAATACCCCCGACAGCCCTCTAGAGCTTTGGGGTCAAAACCAGATCGTGCTGACGCCAACACATCCCCAGAGACATTTACACAGGCCTTTATTGGGTATATTTTGTAGCACCCATTTTGTACGAGTCAAAGTTATAATCAATCATTTCATGTCAAAAGTCCATCAGGTGAGATCACTTGCAGAACTTATATCTACAGTTTGAGTCTGATTAGATTTGCTACATTTTAAGTCACAAGGCAAAATATATGAAAAATACAGAAAAAAGTCCTCAAAGTGGGCTGGTTATGGTCCTAATACACAGTTGTAGTTATATAGGGCTTAAATTGACAAAAAAAAGTCCATAAATTTGATCTCTTCGGGCATTTTAGAGAAAACTATGGACCTCAAATTTTCCTCAAAAGATTTTGTATAAAAGTTACATCTAGTACAGTTTGAGACTCTTTGTGGGCCTCAAAAACAATTTTAACCTCAACTTAAAGTCTTGATTTTTGCTATTTTTTTGGCAAATGTAAGAATATATTAATGAATTCTCGAGTAAAACTTTAGTCAGTTGAGCCACACAGTTTGTGACCTAGATTGCATAAAGTGGCCAAAGGTTCACTTCTGAACTTAGGGTGGCTATAACATCTTTATCAATGGGAGTTTAAGGTCACCTTAAATAAAGGTTTCTCTCCTGACCCAAATACATACGTTTGCTAAGTTTGAATGGAATCCATGAAAGTGTTTTTGAGTTATCGTGTAGAGTAAGAAATCTAAAATTCGCCACCTCTAAAACCTTAGTTAATTTTATGAAGAAAATGATGTTTTGCCTTAAAATTGGTCTTTTTCAGTTCAAAAAGCCTTACTTTACTGTATATTCAACAAATCTCACCTGAATTCATTTATTTTATTAGTATTTCCACATGTGGCGAATTTCAGATATGTGGCGAATTTTAGATTTCTTACTCTACATAAGTCAAAATGTACTGTTGCACATGGATGTGAAACCAGTATAACCCCAATTTTTACCTTGGGATATAATAATATGACCTTGAAGATAAAATCAGGTCAGGATGAGAGAGACACGGAATGATTTGCTTTAAGTATTTATTTGACATCATTGAAAACTTGTATTTACAAACTACACGTGCAGCTGGGGAGTTTTCATTATCTTGTTAGAATGGATTTGATACCAGTGGTACAAACTGCTGCAACTCACACCAACCAATTCACAGCTACATGATCAAACGGTCAGGAGATGAAAATGTTACCCTTTTGTCACAAAACCTGCCACAGTATGAGTTTTGTACCTGGTTGTTTGAGAACCTGCACTGACTAGAAAGTGTCATCTCTAACTTGTATTCAAAGAGACGGCAAACCACGGAAAAATTAAACAGGAGGGCATGTCTTTACAGACAGAAAATGCTTGTGTGGTACAAAAATAACATAAACTGTACATTTGCACTAATAATTCAGAATACTATATCATAAGATTTATACAATCAAAGAACAACTCTTTCTGGTAGTTACATAATCCAAAAGTTTTAATACTTCTGTGGTAAGCTAAAAAATATCCTCAACATATATTCTGGTGGTAAATATTACAATCCCTGTATATTTTTGAAGGAGCTTGTAAGCTCTCAACGCAGACGTCTCCCAGTCTATGTTGCCATGGTATCTTGCCCAAGCCTATTGTGCACCCCCTCTTTTCTTCTCTAAATTTGTTCTTATTGTTCATAAAGTCTTTTTTATGTCTGTGAGAGTTGTCCTTGACCTTTGTTGACATCACTAATACACACCCACTGACCTTCCAGAGTCTCTTTCCACAGGCTGACCTAGAAAGTACAGGAAAAAGGTTCTTTACAATAGCAGAGTGAAGAGATTGCTAACAAACTTTGATCTAGTTAAATCACCAAAACAACATTTTCAAAACCAGCAAAAATACACAAAGCTACCATAAAACCTTGTTAAAAAAATAAAACTTTGTTAAAAATATCAAAAAAAAAACAAAATTTCCCCATATTCTCATTAAAACTCACACTTTATAGATGGCTGAACATAGCTTCATTTGTGATGTTGGTGATTTAGAAATGTATTGCGGAATCTGAATTTCAGACATTTGAATTGAACCTGTCAAGGAGTGAACTATCAAACTTTTACAAATATCATACCAGTACTGTGCACTAGCAGTGTACTGCAGGCAACTGAAAGCACTGTACACTAGAGGTGTACTGCACACAACTGAAAGCAGTGTACATTAGCAGTGTACTGCAGGCAACTGAAAGCACTGTACATTAGCAGTGTACTGCACACAACTGAAAGCACTGTACATTAGCAGTGTACTGCAGGCAACTGAAAGCACTGTACATTAGCAGTGTACTGCACACAACTGAAAAGCACTGTACATTAGCAGTGTACTGCAGGCAACTGAAAGCACTGTACATTAGCAGTGTACTGCACACAACTGAAAGCACTGTACATTAGCAGTGTACTGCAGGCAACTGAAAGCACTGTACACTAGCAGTGTACTGCAGGCAACTGAAAGCACTGTACACTAGCAGTGTACTGCACACAACTGAAAGCACTGTACATTAGCAGTGTACTTCACACAACTGAAAGCACTGTACACTAGCAGTGTACTTCACACAACTGAAAGCACTGTACACTAGCAGTGTACTGCATACAACTGAAAGCACTGTAAACTAGCAGTGTACTACAGGCAACTGAAAGCACTGTACACTAGCAGTGTACTGCATACAAGTGAAAGCACTGTACACTAGCAGTGTACTTCACACAACTGAAAGCACAGTACACTAGCAGTGTACTGCATACAACTGAAAGCACTGTACACTAGCAGTGTACTACAGGCAACTGAAAGCACTGTACACTAGCAGTGTACTGCACACAACTGAAAGCACTGTACACTAGCAGTGTACTGCATACAACTGCAAGCACTGTACACTAGCAGTGTACTGCATACAACTGAAAGCACTGTACACTAGCAGTGTACTTCACACAACTGAAAGCACTGTACACTAGCAGTGTACTGCAGGCAACTGAAAGCACTGTACACTAGCAGTGTACTTCACACAACTGAAAGCACTGTACACTAGCAGTGTACTGCAGGCAACTGAAAGCACTGTACACTAGCGGTGTACTTCACACAACTGAAAGCACTGTACACTAGCAGTGTACTGCAGGCAACTGAAAGCACTGTACACTAGCAGTGTACTGCACACAACTGAAAGCACTGTACACTAGCAGTGTACTGCATACAACTGCAAGCACTGTACACTAGCAGTGTGCTGCATACAACTGAAAGCACTGTACATTAGCAGTGTACTTCACACAACTGAAAGCACTGTACACTAGCAGTGTACTGCAGGCAACTGAAAGCACTGTACACTAGCAGTGTACTTCACACAACTGAAAGCACAGTACACTAGCAGTGTACTGCATACAACTGAAAGCACTGTACACTAGCGGTGTACTGCAGGCAACTGAAAGCACTGTACACTAGCGGTGAACTTCACACAACTGAAAGCACTGTACACTAGCAGTGTACTGCAGGCAACTGAAAGCACTGTACACTAGCGGTGTACTGCAGGCTGATAAAGTTGTTCACAGTCACTTCCAACATTTAGTGCTGGTGAGGTGCACTGTATGTAAGTAACAAGTACCCGCCAGGTCTCCGTGTAATCACACTGTAATCACAGCCCTGAGTATCCTCTGCAGATCCTTACAACTGATTCATAAATCACATCATGTAGATATGTACTTGTGATGCCCGCCTGATACCACCAGTCTACTGCAAGTCACTGGCAAGCTGACATGCCACACCACATAGTCAGAGATACTTACCACATGCTTTACACTATTATCCTGTGATCTTATGACACTGTCAGTATGTTTCTGGTCAGCGGACCTGCCACACCACTTGTCATGGAGTATTGCCCTATTCTAGTACATTGGTACACTGCTATTCACTGACTTGTCACACGCACCAGCTTTAAAGTTTACCTTGTTGTCTCCAGCCCATATTGCCCGTATGTCACCAGTCACTGACTAGTCAAACACTCCACTTGATTCAGTTTACCGTGTTGTTTCCGAAAGATAATGCCAGTATGTCACCAGTCCCTGACTAATCGACATACCACTGGCTTAAGTTTTACGTTGTTGTCTTTCCAAGATACTGCCAGGATGTTACCAGTATGTTACCACAACTTGTTTAAGCTAACCTTGTCTCCACCACACAGTATTATACCAGTCACTGACCAGCCCACATCCACCACTTAACTAGAGATTGCGTCTCGACGCAGTGCATCCCTGGACGGGACATGGTTGAAGCGTGAATGTGTCTGGCTTGAGCCTTTTTCCTGGAGCACCAGGTCAGGAAGGGACCAGGTTCCCCTGCAGTGTGTTCCCCTAAGTGAGCACTCGCCCTTCTTGATGCATCTGTAAGGATTTGCAGAGCATATTTAATTAGGTGTAATAGCTGACCTTGAAGCACATTTGTCATCCTACAACCACCATTTTAGATGGTGTGGAGTGAACTGGGATCACCTTTTCTAGTGAGTCTGGTACCCTTCAGCTGTTCTTCAAGTGCCACTGTATCGGCCTCATGTGGAGGCGACCTAGGTGGACTTGCTTCTGTATGGGTGTCAGTAACCCATACAACCCCCTGTGGAAAACACTAATAGCCATTTATGAGAACTGTGACCTGAGTTTGGAAACTCAGGCCCCTGGTGTCACCTGACACTGCTCACAAGCTTGGTAAAAGGCAAGCTCGGTGGCCAGTCTAGGAGGGTCGATCACTGTATCTCACTGGAACCCGTAAGAAAAACTTGATGAACCTCCACAGTGACTGATACAGCAGATTTCTTGCTGGCAGTAGGCTGACCAGTCCGATTGAGTTTGGCATCTCACCGGGACGAGTAACTGGCTGGTGTGGGGTCTGATAAGATAAGGCTGACAGGTAGTTGGACAAATCTTGTTGGGAAAGTCTTCTTATCTATAGTCACTTTCGACCAGCTAGGAGGTCCTGACAGTAGGCTGGCTGATTGGTCTGGTAGGTTCAGACAAGTCATCTCCCCGACACCAAAGACTGGCATAAGAATTTCTCTGTAACCAATTTCCTCAGGCAGTAACTGGTTGGTCTGAGACAGCCACTTGGACCCCTTAAAGGGCTACTGTTGATCTGTTAGCCAGGCCGGTGGACCTGCCCAGTACCAGAGCCTAACCGGCTATAGGTGAAGCAATGCTCCACAGTTCTGCGAAAACTCATAGGAGCTAGCAGAACTGGGCAATTAGACTACATCTCAGCAGGGGTAGGCTTATATGAAACAACTACCTTCTTCCTGTCCATAACTGTGGAATCAGCAGATTTTAACCAGTAAGTCTGGATACCGCTACTCCATCATGTACTCAACCTCCAAAACAATTTTCAATAGTTTCCATGCAATATAGTCAGCAATAAGTGTGAAAATATCTCCAAAAAGGCCAAAAATGGCCTCGATCAGGTACTTTGGATGACCTGTGGATGACCTTCAATGAAGAGTTTCAAGGTCAAATTTCTGCATGCTTATAGAGGACATATGTATGTATCATATATACCAGCCATAGGATGATCTAACCTTCTGTATACGAGAAATGGGCCAAAATCTGACCTTTAAGAGGCCACCAGTGACCTTGAAATTGAAGGTCAAGGTCACAAAACAATAGCGTTTGTGGCATTGCCCATATATACCACATACCAAATTTGAAAGGTCTAACTAAAATATTTTTTAAGTTATCGCGTCCAAAAGGAAATCTCTGCGGCGGCGGAGACATGACCATACTGAATCCTAAGTATCCCCGACTTTCGTCCGGGGATACAATTAAGTTTTACCTTGTTGTCTCCACCTGACACTGCCAGTATGTTGCCAGTCACTGACCAGCTCACGTGCCACACCACGTCATTGAATGTGTGCAGTACTTTGGGCGTCCAGGAAGTGGAACTGCCATCATTCGTCCAGATCACCACGCGGCAGTCCTGTAACATACAGTGTTAGTGAGCAGAGAACTATGAAGGGGTTAGCTTTTCCAAAATCAGGATCATTTTACTGTTATAGAAATAGAATGAGCACTGTCAAATCTCTGGATACCATTTTGAGGCAGTAATCGGCATTATATATCTAATATTTTTCAAAAGTTGGCACATAAAAAGATGGTCTAAACTAAAATGTTATGTGATTATACCTTACACTATCCCCCCTTTGCACATCTTTTTTTCGCTGTTACAGGGATTTGGTTTTTCTGACATGCTATCTGCAGAATTTAAGTAAAGAACTAGAGGATCTAGTAAAAAACAATTTACCTGACTACAGCTGGCGATGATACTGCGGGGTAAGCCCACTGAGGGTGCCCAGGCCACATCCCGTACCCAGTCTGTGTGAAACTCGAGTTTCTCTTCTTCACGCCACTCTCCCCCCTCCTCTCTGTCAACACAGTCAGTAAAACACTCATACACAAACAAAACACGCAGCTCCACTAGTCTTTATCTCGCTCAGACTTGTGTAATCATCAGTCTAATGTACACCGTTTTACCCTATATGTTTGATCATGTCACAGTACGTCTATTACAAAGTCACACCCTCAAGATTTTGTTCATATTATACTCTATCTTATACACACTATTTACAGATCTAGATCGTACAGCTTCTACACACAGTGCAACCCTTACTGCAATATTTTGATTGTATTATTACACCTCTGATATACACTGTCTATCCCTTACCCTCAGCCTCAGATATTTAACATGTCTTAACACTCGTCCAGTATAACCCTTACTTCCACATACTGATCACATGTCTAACATGTTTAGCACTTGGCCCAGATTTTAACAGCATTATCATAAGTCTAATACACACTGTTACTTGCAGGTTTTGTTTCTATCCTAGTGTATCTAATACACATTGTCTAACTATTACCTGCAGACTTTCATTATGTTATCACAAGTTTGAGGCTGTCTACCTCTAACCTGCAGACTCTGACCATATAATCACACCTGTAAGACACACACTACCTCTTACCTCCAGATTTTGATGAGGTTATCACAGCCTCCAGACACAAACTTTTTCACTGGTTTCTTGTCGGTGGAGCTGTCCAGTAGGGAACCAGGAACCACAGAGGGACAGAAACTCACGGCATTACAGCCGATCTGTGGAAAATTAACCAAAACAATACATCAATGCAACATTTATTCTACAGGCCAAAAAATGCATATTACAGCTGATCTGTAAGAGGAATGATTTCATCAGAGATGGATAATGTGGCATATTAAATATGTTCTGACTTTAAAGCAGCCACACATATGTTAAGACAACACCAATATTGTGAGATATCTAGGAGACAACTTACAGAATGTGCGCTGGTGATTTTCTTGGTGTCCCAAGTACCATCCCCTGAAACAATACACGCCACATATCAACAAAAAAACACAGGAAATAATGATGTAAACTTCTTAAGTACAAAAAAAAGTCATTCGTCGCTAGTTTTCTTAGCAATTAATCCCTGTAGGGAGTGAATTTACTGTTCCAAAACATTGCCGATATAAAATCTTTTAGCAATTGGGAAAGCATGCTTGCAATGGAGCCTCAACAAAGTCTTTATTCATCTTCCTGTCCCAAGGTGATTCAATCCACCAACACCTAGTGGTCCAGGCTAGAGTTGTCTCACACCATTGTTATGGACTGACTCTTGTTTACAGTTGACCTTTGGTTGAATCTCCAGGTAACAAATAAAACTAGGTTCCCTACAATGTAGTGTTGCTATCAAATATCGATATATCAATATTGATATATTGCAAAGCTTTCTGAAGGTTATAATGATTTTACAACATTTGCTACAAAGTTACATTTTAGCTGGTAAATGGAAGATGACTTTAGTTCTAAACTGACATGTTTTATGGTAAGAAAAAATACACCAATATTGATTGATACGATAGTTAGACTGAAGTTTGATGTTGATATGCGCATTTCAAAGTTGTTTGGCTATCCTCCTTTGACCTTGAAGGAGGGGCCCAAGGTCAAATCTGACCACATCAGAAGATTCCTAGCCCATGATTTCCTATTGGGCCCCTAGTTCTACTGCTCTGAATGTAAGCATTTGTACAGGATTTCACGCAGATATATGTCACTCCTCAGTTTAGTTTATTGATTTCTTGTAATGAAGATGACGATAAATAACCACCCCAAAAGTGAAAACATCATGGCAATTTTGACTTGAAATGAAAACATTCCCACTTAAGGTCAAGGCAGATACTGAACCTAAGACCTCAGAGGTTGGCAGCCAGTATACCACCTTTACAGCAGAAAACCCTCATTTTCAAAGTCTGAACATCTGAAATAGCCAGTGAGTTGCAGGCAGGTATAATTAATGAGTAAAATAGTGAGGACTGACCAGAGCTGGAGATAATGGAGATGGCTCCATCTGAACTGCCACATGCCAACATCAACCCAAACTGGTGTGGTGCCCAGATCACAGAATTCACTGAAACACAGCACAATTACTTGAAAATACAACATATACAGGCCTGATCAGAGAAAAGTCACTTGTACAGGATTGGATAATTTGAACAGAAAAAAAAACATTTACTTTCCATGTCACCTATTAATGAAAAAATTCAGTAAATACAAAGAGATTATCAAAGCCCATGCAGATTAAACAATCAGGTTAACTAGGGTCAAAGAAAGTTTGCTTTCTTTGTAAATCTTACACAATTTATGTTTCATTCACCAGCTCTCAATGTCAATTTAGGCAATTTCTACATCATTTTATGTTTTTACCTGATTTCTAAGGAAACTCCATCATATTTCTCCACTAACCTGGGCAGTTTAAATAGTTTCCACTTAGTTTGAGGGATTTCTATGCAAACTGACCACTTTTTTCCCCCTGACTTGGGATGTCACCATATCCACCTACCTGAGGAGTCGTGGTTGCGATACTCGTACAGTTTGCCCCAGGTGCCATTGGTTTCCTTCCATATGATGACCTTTTTATCATAACCACAGCTAGCAAGCAGCCCCCCATACATGGGATGTGACCAGGCAAGTTGCCACACAGGACCCTCGTGTCTACAAGCGATAAAACAGAAAGTAAAAAACATCACATTTATGGTTTATACTACACGAGACATGACAGGGCAAGCACAGGCCCCTCATGTCAAGATGATAAACAAACAGCAAGTAAAAGGTATCACATTCATGGTTTACTCTATACATGGGACGTGGTCAGGCAAGCTGACACACTGTGTCTATCACACATACAGATACAATGACCTGAGATTACCTACAAATATAAATCATTACACCTCCAGTGTTGCTTCTGGACAGCAGGACATGTGATCATTTAAGTAATTAACCCCAATTCAGTAAAAGATGCGGTGCTGCATGTTTACAAATTACACTTGTGCCGATCCTTTCTTCAGAAAATTTTTAATCTCTGTTTAAAAAGGTTATATTTGGCCGTTTTGGGGTTTTTTTCTTTTCAAAATGCCATTTTATGTGGAAAGATTACAGAAATTACCAAGTGGATAATTTTAAAGCTTGACACTAACAACAGTAATGTAAAATAGCATCAGAGATACCCGTACCCCACAGCCTGGGTAAATAGTTTTCAAAACCATAAGATATAGAAGTAGTGAAACAGTACAACGGTTGGGATACTTTCAGAGCAGTGTCAGTGTCTAAATAATGTTTAAATACAGAAAATAACATCTAAGAGAAAGAAACATGCAGTAAAGATAAAGTATTAAAACAAGACAATTCAGTAAACTAAAAATTAAGAAGTTTTAAGACTTCTCCCATTTTGATATTCATTTGTATGGTCGAATTATATTTTGAAAGTTTTGAATATTACCCATACATACAGATGTGGCAATACATTCTTTTATGTGGAGTTGGGGCAAAACCTGTGGCTCACTTGATGCAATACCATCTGTTACAATGGGAAGTTGCAAAAGTAAAACGGTTAATGAATTCTAATATGACTTTAACAGTGCTTAATCTACATCAAAAGACATCCAAAGGTGTAACAACCAAGATTCAAGTAAAGAGATACAAGAGAGATAAAAATCAAATATCCCAGTAGAGAGATAAAATAGCATCAGATATGCAAGATCAAAGGTCAAATCCAGGTCACACCATGACATTGCACACCTATAACTCCCGACCAATGTCCCTACCAAATATCAACTTCCTACACCTTACAGTTTTCGAAATATAGCCCACACAAGGCATTCTAGGTCAAGGTCACTGCAGCAAGGTCAAAGCTCAAATCAAGGTCACACCATGACGTTTTACACCTACACCCCTAACCAATGTCCCAACCAAGTATCAACTACATACACCTTACGGTTTCCGAGATATAGCCCGGACAAGATTTTATAGGTCAAGGTCACTACGGCAAGGTCAAAGGTCAAATTAAGGTCACACCATGAGGCTGCACACCTACACCCCCTAACCAATGTCCCTACCAAGTATCAACTCCCTACACCTTACTTTTTCCGAGATATAGCCCAGACAAGATTTTATAGGTCAAGGTCACTACAGAAAGGTCAAATCAAGGTCACACCATGACGTTGCACACCTACACCCCCTAACCAATGTCCCTACCAAGTATCAACTTCCTACACCTTACGGTTTCCAAGATACAGGCCAGACAAACTTCTTCCCGCCGCCCGCCCACCCGCCCATCTGGACACCATGAGTGAAAACAATACCCCAACAGCCCTTAAGGGCTGTGAGGTAAAAACTACTGCCTTTTCTGGTAAATAAAAATTGAAATCTGTTTAATGGTATTCTACAAGTAAATACCTGCATCGTGATTCGTGACTGATGTTTTGAATTTAAATTAGATTATCAGCTTTAGATTATATCCTCCTTGAACCAATTATCCAATGACATGCACAACAATAAATAATTGAAATATGCTCTGTTAGATTTTTCTGAAAGTTGTTTCTACTGCATGTTTTACTGCAATAAATAACTCATCCTGCAGATACTGATCATGTTGCACTTTATCTAATACACAGTCTTGCCTACAGATTTAGATTATAACACATCCAATAAATACTCTTATTTCCACATTTTGATCACACCACATAATATGAGACTGTTTCCCCAGATTTTGATAATGTAATCACACATCTAATACACCCTCACTCTTTCCTCCGGATTCTGATCTTGTCGTATCTAATACACACCATTCATTTCTTAACTCCAGATTTTCATCATGTTATGACACATGCAAGATACACTAACTCTAACCTCCAGATTTTGATGAGGCTGTAGTGTGTCATAATTATATTCAATTAATTGGGTATGTTTTTTTCATGCAACTTTCTTTATTTTCAGACATTTGGCATGTTATTTTAGACATGTTTGTATTCACCAACTGCCATATTTATCCGTGAGTCAAATTCTGGTCAGCTCTTACCAAATCAATCCACGGACCCTTCTTCCCAAATCACAGCCTTATGTAAGGAAGTTTTTACATATACTTAAATAGTAATCACATCAATGATTCATACAAGTGTACAATTAAATGAGAACAGAAATGATCTTATTAGTGCATGACTCATATTGGAATTTAGTACATACCCTCTGAGGTCTGTTATTAATGTCTGTTGTCCATTTTTCACATCAAATATCTTTACAGATCGGTCCGATGAACATGTGGCCAGTTTGGTACCATAGTAGTCCATTTGTGCATCATGCTACAGACAATTAAAACAGTGTTACACTGGTCATGATATGAGTGGTTATAGTAATAAATATATAAATGGTCACTAATGGGTCAAACACTTTTACAAATATATTTACATGGTCAACATGTTGCAATGAATTTTGGTACTTTCAGAATCTACATTTAAAATTTTCTGTTTTCAGAATAAGGTCAAGGGAAGTTTGTTTAAAACAGGTTTGGTAGCTGTAATGCAGAAGCCATTTTGAGGTTTTTATTTCAAATTCAAAAATAATCAGCCTTGTATGTTAATAAAGGCAACTGAAAGTTTCAGTCTGAAACACTCATTTCTGAGCAAGGTACATAATAGCAAGGAGGGGGTGTCGTGGTAAGTTTTACACTGTTGGTAAGTACAAGTCAACCTTTCATGTCTACTTCATTTTTATGTACATATATTATTATGAAGACTCAGAGACCTTTTAAGGAGTTCCAAAATCATGAAAAAAGAATTAGTTTGTGGTATATGTTTCTACCTTAACATTGGCATTCACTTACCAACATGTCTTCATGGCCGGTGTCCACAGTGCTGATTACCGACACCTCAAAATATAAAACCACGTAAGCATTAGCAATCAATATTCAGCTACTAGCTGTTTTTCATTTGGATCATTGAAAAGTAAAAGATAGCATCAGAGATGCCCGTACCCCACAGCCGGGGGACATTGTTTTCAACACTATGAGATATAGAAGTAGTGAAACAGTACAAAGATCGGGATACTTTCAGAGCAGTGTCAGTTATATTAAGGTCTAAATGATGTTTAAGTAGACAAAATAACATCTAAGAAAAACAAAATGTATAAAAGATAAAGTATTAAAACAAGACAATTCAACAGCAAGATGACAGCATTAATCAGTAAACTAAAAACTATGATGCCCACCTACAACCCCTAAGCAATGTCCCTACCAAGGTCAAAGGTCACATCAAGGTCACATCATGATGTTGCACACCTACACCCCCTAACCAATGTGCCTACCATGTATCAACTTCCTACACCTTAAAGTTTCCGAGATATAGCCTGGACAAGATTTTATAGGTCAAGGTCACTACGGCAAGGTCAAATGTCAAATCAAGGTAACACCATGATGTTGCACATCTACACCCCCTAACCAATGTCCCTACCAAGTATCAACTTCCTACACCTTATGGTTTCCGAGATATAGCCCGAACAAGATTTTATAGGTCAAGGTCGCTACAGCAAGGTCAAATCAAGGTCACACCATAATGTTGCACACCTACACCCCCCCTAACCAATGTCCCTACCAAGTATCAACTTTCTACACCGTACCGTTTCCGAGATATAGCCCGGACAAGATTTTATAGGTCAAGGTCACTATGGCAAGGTCAAATCAAGGTCAGACCATGACGTTCAACACCTACACCCCCTAACCAATGTCCCTACCAAGTATCAACTTCCTACACCTTACACTTTCAGAGATATAGCCCAGACAAGATTTCATAGGTGAAGGTCACTACGGCAAGGTCAAATGTCAAATCAAGGTCACACCATGACGTTGCACACCTACATCCCCTAACCAATGTCCTTACCAAGTATCAACTACCTACACCTTACAGTTTCGGAGATATAGGCTGGACAAACTTTTCCCGCTGCGCAACCACCCGCCCGCACACCCGCCCACCCATACAGACACCATGGGTGAAAACAATACCCCGACAGGCCTTAAGGGCTGTGGGGTAAAAAGGTAAAACCACAAAGGGAGTTTCAGTAATTTGTTATCCTACAGTAACAAAAATTATGTGACATAAAATGATCAAGTACTTTTTTAACCAACAAGAAAATATGTGTAAGATCTATTTTCTGAAAAAAATAACATTTTGTCAGTTTATTTTTTCCTATACATGTCACATAATCTAGTTCTCTAATGCTATATGGTCAGAAAACACTGTTATGAAAGTGTCTCAAAGTAAGGTGCTTTTAAAACCAAAATTTTGGATATAGGTTATGCCAAAAATGTTAGTCAAGCATTAAAGCTTAATTCTCCTTTAATTTAAACTAAAAAACCTTAAAATATGTAACCTGGTGAAGATAAAACAATGTTTCAGACTTTTCCAATATATCTGAGACAACAATGTACCTGTCTTAAGACCAAATCTGGTCTCAGTGAGTTTTCTGAATACTGAGTAAAATTTCTACTGCAGACAAAATTTGGTCTCAGCAGATTTCCTCCACAACCAAACAAACTTCAGAATACTATTAGAAACACTACTGGTACTCTACCATTGAACACATGCCTACCAATGAAAACCCATCTTATATTTTTTTGTAAAATGTCAAGGACAAAGGCTTCTGTATGCATATCAAATGGTTTTTGTTCATAGATGCCATGCAAGTAAAGCAGATCACATCTGGGCATACACTAGAACTTCCATTAATATATTATCAAACATGTTAATTTTAAAAGAAATAATCTGAAACTTAAAGAAACTTATGCAAATAAATATCATTTGGTAGTTCGATTTAATAAAAGTATATTAAAATAATTTTCTTCTGACTTTATAAAATGCTGTATAATGGCTATATTATAACATATACGCCTCAAATAATAGAACTACAGTGTTTTTACACATTATTTGAAAGCTTTAAGTCAATTAAATTGACTCACCAAGCGCAAAAAAAAAATAAAATAAAGATGCAATTCAGAAACTACAATTGAGCAATGGTTTAATGCTTTCCTTATAGGTCTTGTGACTAGATTTGTATGGACTGTCTTGTCAATAGGAAAAAATGTATTTTAAAATGCTGAATAATCTTTCAATTTTAAAGATATTCTATCATTATTATACAAATACACTTGAAAAAAAAACGCATCCGATTATCGCTCATAATATAGTAAATGATAATATCGAAAGGAACAATAGGAACAACAAATTTTACTTTGATCTACACGTGGTGGATACAAAGATAAAGAGACATGAAGCTAAATGGTCTTCAGAATTTTTCAAGAATAACAGGTAACCCAGCAGGCACATGCCTTGAAATGTCATTGATTTAGAGTTGAAAACAGGTCCTGACGTTGAAAAAGTAGTGATATTTTGACCAGAAATCATGGTGATTTTTGGTTGAAAAAGTGACATTGACACAACTTCAACACTATTTCAAAGCTGGATTTATCAATGGAAAAAAGTAGTGATACTTCATTCAAAAATCAACACTAAATCAACTTAGGTTTTCCGACATGAACTCTTAGTAATGTTATTGAACAGAAAACAGGTTGAATATTGGGAAACGAAAGACTAGTGATGGTTGATTGAAAATTCTTTTTCTAGAGGGAGATATAGTGATTAAGTTTAACTATTTGAAAGAACTATTATTGGGCGGCTTAGATTGGGAGGTGTTTTTTTTTTTTAAATGGCCTATTTCCGATTCTTCTCCATTATTTTGGGAGCATTTCTGTTTTAAGAACACTTCTAAAGCTCTCCCAAGTTTCTGAGGGAAAGCTTTAGAAATCGTCAGTCACATGACTAAAAGCAAGACTTGTTGTCAAAAAGTGCTTCCCATGGTGTCTTTCACAAACAAAAACATACATTTGCTTGATAAAATAAAGTTTAATGTAAGGTTTCTGTAAAATCTCGATTTTGTAATGTAAAATAATATATGAATTTTCAAAGTAAAATAATTTGGTTGTCATTGGCAACAGTCATGAATTTCCGTAAAATATGCAAATTTGATCCCCTAAAGCATTCTGTAACAGAATTTTGTTGTGGACTGTCATTATACAGCAATATATATTTTAAATTTATACTTTATAATAGTTGGGTATGATGCCATTATAGATTATATGCAATTTCTTTTAAATATTTCTTTATTGATTTCCTCTAAAGATTTCTTTTCATTAGATTAAAAATGGTATCTTTTCGGAAATAGATCTTGTTTCCAGAAACAGATGGTCATAGTCTAATCCAGCCATTGCAATAGTTTTTAAATTTGTAGGTATTTGTAAAGCAAAGACTAATTTTGAGACTTAAGATTATAAAGATGATAATGATTATGTGTGCATGTACTGGTACATTTTTATCCATTCTCCTTATTAATTTATAGCAACAACAAAACTTATGAACCCAAACATAATTTTATAATTTATAATTATATTTTGATTGATGCAATTCCTGATAATCAAAAAGAAAGTTTTGAAGTCAAACTTATCTTCAATAAAAAATGATAAATTCAAACTTATTTGTCAAAACTTAGTAATTTCAATTTGTTTCCCAAATGCTCCGATGCTCAAACTAGACGTACGCATCGGAGAACCGATGCAAATTTGTATCCACCGGAAAGACAACTCACCAAAGCCAGTGAACCATCATTTGACCTTGAAGTAGGGGCCAAAGGTCAAATCAGAAGATTCCTAGCCCAAGATTTCTTATGAGTTGGTTTCACATTGTAAACCTCTAGCATCTTTTAAGTTCGGCTATCCTCGTTTGACCTTGAAAGAGGGGCCCAAGGTCAAATCCGACCACACCAAAAGATTCCCAGCTCATGATTTCCTATAGGTTGGTTTACCATCCCAAACCTTTTGGACCAATAATAAGCGAGTTTTAAGTACTTTTAACTTTGGCTATCCTCGTTTAACCTTGAACAAGGGGCCCAAGGTCAAATCCGACCACACCAAAAGATTTCCAACCCATGAGTTAATATATGTTGGATTACCATCCCAAACCTCTAGGACCAATAATAATAGAGTTATAAGCACTTTTAAGTTTGGCTATCCTTGTTTGACCTTGAAGAAGGGGCCCAAGGTCAAATCTGAACACACCAAAAGACTTCCTGCCCATGATTTCCTATAGGTTGGTTTACCATCCCAAACCTCTAGGACCAATAATATGCGAGTTATAAGCACTTGTAAGTTTGGCTATCCTCGTTTGACCTTGAAGGAGGGGCCCAAGGTCAAATCTGAACACACCAAAAGACTTCTTGCCCATGATTTCCTATAGGTTGGTTTACCATCCCAAACCTCTAGGACCAATAATAAGCGAGTTATAAGCACTTGTAAGTTTGGCTATCCTCGTTTGACCTTGAAGGAGGGGCCCAAGGTCAAATCCGTCCACACAAGAAGATTCCCAGCCCATGATTTCCTATACGTTGGTTTACCATCCCAAACCTCTAGGACCAATAATATGCGAGTTATAAGCACTTTTAACTTTGGCTATCCTTGTTTGACTTTGAAGGAGGGACCCAAGGTCAAATCCGACCACACCAAAAGATTCCCAGCCCATGATTTCCTATGGGTTGGCTTACCATCCCAAACCTCTAGGACCGATAATAAGCAAGTTATAAGCACTTTTAACTTTGGCTATCCTTGTTTGACCTTGAAGGAGGGGTCCAAGATCAAATCTGACAACATCAGAAGATTCCCAGCACATGATTTCCTATAGGCTGGTTTCACATTGCAAACCTCTAGAACCAATAATAAGGGAGATATAGGCACTTTTAAAGTTCGCTTTGTGGGTTTCTTTGGCACTCCATGGATGACCTTGAATTAAGAGCTTCAAGGTCAAATGTGTGCAAGTTTGTAGAGAACATGTATATCTGTTATACATATCACCCCATGTGAAAAGATTCAACCTTCTATCTATGAGAAACAGCCAGTAGAAAAATGCAGATTATTTTCAAAGAAATGCCCATGGCGGCCATGTTGTTTTTCAGAATGAGGCTATTTTCAGTCCCAGAAAAGCTTACCCCCCAATGAAGACATCCTGCAAATATGGTGAACCTAGCTGGTGTAGTTTTCCTCTTAGAGGGTTAACCCCGAAAACCTCTCTACACGTGGTAGTGGCGGCGTAGCGAACGCTAAACCAAAGTATTTCAATTGAAAAAAGGATTTCAATTGAAGACATTGAATAATACCGATCCTATTAATGACATAAAAATGGATATCTAGTTGGAAAATATGGATTTACATATCTTGAGCAGTTTTATTTGAAAGCTGATGCAAAATTATGGTCATTACAATGTCATCAGAAATAGAATATTGAATATATAATGATTCATGAAAACATGTCATCTTGGAAAGAATTAATTACACTGTATCCAGATTGTAAAATATGTACATGGATAGTTATTGTATAATATTATTAAGAAGCTATAATTATGACACTCAAGCTACAATGATTCAAATAAATAAGACAGTATGAACAACCTGATATCACCCATTGAATTCAACCAAAAACAGTTTGCAAAATCTAGACGCATTTCAACCAGATTTCACCCATTGAATTCAACCTGATTTTAATGTTGGTTTCAACATGATTTCACTGGTTGGATCTAACCAAAAACGGTTTCCAAATTCTACACGTATTTCAACCAGATTTCACCCATTGAATTCAACCTGATTTCAATGTTGGTTTCGACATGATTTTACCGGTTGGATCCAACTAAAAACGGTTTGCAAAATCTACAAGTAATTCAACCAGATTTCTACGTTGGATTCAACCAAATTTCAAATTTTCAAAAAGTTGCACAAGCTAACCAACAAAATGCATTGATGATTGTTTTACCGATTTCCAGTCTATTAAAAAGTGTGCAGTTTTTTATATCCGGAACACTTGAAATGTTTTATTGCACTTTTCATGTCCCACAAATTGTGTGTAGCAAACAACACTTCTATTTTAAGAATATATAGCTGTCTGTTAATATTAGCGAAGTGACTCCTGTCATGGTATCGTGGCTTGAAGTTTCTGTCTAAAGTCACGGCATCAATTCGCATGAATAAAATATGTTAGGAAACCCCACAGAGTATTGTGACATCAGGAATATTAATACGTAGTCTACAAATTTGATCTTTAAGTAAAGTAAATGCCATGGAATAGTCAAATACTTCCTACACATATACTGTATAAATATTTATGAACTATATACTCTATCTAGTATTTGATCTTAAAGCAGAAAATATTGTTAAGAAACCACAATGGGAATCCGTGACCTCATGAATATTAATATATTGTCCGTGAATATTGATCAAGTAAGGTATTTCTACATACAGTGTTGGGAAACCCCTAGTCCAAAGCTTATAGACGTATCACGGCCATGCGTGTACACATAGCGGGCATCAGCGAAAAGCGCAGTGATAAGTCTAAAAGATTTTGGACTAGGAAACCCCACGGAATTTATATTTACATTCTACACAATTGTCAAGGAAATGTAACACTAGTAAATTAACTGAGTTGTCGAAATTCAATGATTTTTTATGCGATGCCGTGACTTTAGACGGAAACTTCAAACCACGATGCCGTGACAGGAGTCACTTCATAATATTAATTTTTACACAAAAACATGCTTAAGTCTGACACTAAAAACATTTAGACCAAAATGTGGAATGGACCAGATTCTGGTTCATGAAGGATAACGGATCAAGAGAAGAGGGAGGCGTATTTACTCAAAATGCTGTTAAAGCATGGGTCGAGGGGGAAGTTGCCTACTGCTTCTAGGCATAAGTTGGCTGCGGTCATAAGTTGGCCGCCACTAATTTAATTGGGCCAAACACACAAATAAGTCTTTGTACAGTGTTTAAAACGAATAAAAAGCATAAATGTAATAATAATGGACCATTTACGATTGAAATCAGCTTTTAACTTTGTAGCAATTTCAAGATTTGGTGATGGCGGCCAACTTATGACCGCGGCCAACTTATGCCTAGAAGCAGTAGCGTGGTCCGATGTAACTTCAACGTAATAGCGATAAAACGATGCATATCACTGCAACTTTACATAAAATATGTACAGAAATCTTCAGAACATACCTGTGTTAGTGACTTAGTGTCTTCCGCCATTATATGCAAGGCAACTTCGAAGAAATGCAAAATTACAATAAATCTTGCACATTTCTGATCACATGTCCGTCAGCCATCTTGTAAACAGGAACTTTATAACTTCGACGTATTAGAAACCTTGTTTCAAAAGTTTAGTATTGGGTGCAAAAATCTACTCAAGGTAGTTCTAACATTAAGAGGGGAGCTGTTGGGAGGTGGAGAATTTATAATGAGCCAAATATATTTACAATTTACAAAATATTTACAATATATTTCACATATGTACTGAATGTACAGAAATTTAAAACTTGACATCAAGAGTTAAATATATTTGAAGTGCTTTTTATGCAACACAAAACTAAAATTAATGGTGGAATATTAGTTCAGCAGTGAAATGTGTGGAGGAACTATCATACATCAAAAGCAAATGTTTGATATTTTTGGCATGATAAATTTAATGAAGTGATTCTTCAGGATATTTTAGAACATTTTCCTTGATCCTGATATGATTTGAGCTGATTTTTCGCTCAGTTTGATTCATTTTAGTGAATTAAGGACCCTTGGGTAGCACCTTCAGTTAGCTCTTCAAGCATTCTTTGGCCTTTGAAAATTCAAAAGGGAGGGAAGGGATTGCCAATGGCCATTTTAGGTGGGGTATATGTTCAGAGGAAAAGTCACTTTTGTCAATGTTGTTTGTATATTAAACCTGGGGCAGAAAATACGTCCTATTTCTCCAAAATTTCACAAAGATTTTGGAAGTATGTTTCCACAGTTTCCTTATGTTTTTGATTGTTGTTTGAGGAACACCTGTCAACTTTGAGGCTTTGTAAACTCATATTCCCTTTTCTATAAGTGACATTCCCCATCTTAAATTATCTTTGGTATAGTTTCTATAGCCAATTTTGGCCTTGCATGAAATAACCTAAACAAAGGCATCGGTGAAACATTTCAAACTTTTAAACATACAAAATGGGAGAACATGTATTTACCACAACTCTGTGACATAACCTAAAACATATTTTCACCAATATGTCATGCCAATTTTACGTTTTTTAAATGAGCCAAATGTATTTACACCATTGGCCAACACCTACACTTCATCTGGGGTTTAGTAAGGCATTTTTGCACTCGGTACTGGTTTTTTGGATCCATCAACAGGAAGAAAATGTCCGTGGGGAGGGAGTTTGAAAAAGTTCTTAAAATATCTGGATTTTAAACTAATGATAAACAGCAAAATATGCAATTATTGTCCAAATATATCTGCAATTAATCTTTAAAACCTTTGGAAATGCTTCAAAAACGATGATATACGTATTACGTCGAAGTAATATATGCGTCGAAGTTACATAAGACAACGATATATTTTATATAAGTTTATCATATCTGTCACAAGGTTCGTGCAATTTTGTTTGTACCACAAAGATACGCAAATCTCTCAAGACTGTTTATCTTCGTGTCCAGTATATCTTTGTGTCCATCGGTGTATGTAACATTGTGGATTGCCGGAATATTACCACTATTTTTAAATTATCGCCCACCGGTTCTTGGATATCAATTTTTAAATAGGGTAATAAGGCCTCAATTAATCCGGATGACAATAAATAAGTTGTACATACCATATTTTGATTTGTTGGGTGATTAACTGATACAAATAATAGAATAATTTGAATGTACAGTACGTGGCATTCGCCAAATATTTACTTCCGCTATCACGTTAACATACAGCGCATGAAAGGGAAAATTATTTAGACCAATCAGCGTAGAGAATAACAATGAAATGGGTGCTGCAATGGATTTTACTAAATACTTAAAAGCCCAAAAGCGGTTTGTACATGAATCCAAATAAATTATATGCAACTGCATCTACCTAAAGTAACTAATTTACCATGCAGATACACAACTGTAATATCCAACTGTATGTGAGTTCAGTCTTGCATTCAACCTTTATTGTTCATAACATCAACTGCATGAGCTTTTTGGGGTAAGGTTGTAAGCATAGACTGATCCATCGGTGATTTGCAAATATTTTCAAAACCCCAGGTTATTGCTCGGTTTCCCAGTGCATTAAGCAAGAAATGGTACTGGATATGAAAACAAAATTCTGCATGTCTTGTCAGAATTAAGTTTGAGCTAAAAGGACATTATCAATAGTGAGAGCTCATGGAGACATTGTTGATATACCTTAATGGCAGATAGGAATGAATCTCATTTAAGCTTGAGCAGTATACAATCGGGTGTAAGTAGATATTTTTCCTTTTCAGGAAAGACTATCTGAGTTGTACAGTAGGCATGCTATACTGTATACTATACCGGCTGGTTGGCCTTCTCTTACACCTGAGGTTGTCCCTCTGCAGGTAAGAGATTTCTGGTCACTCAGCCAGCTTTTACAATATGTCTGTTTTTCTGTAAAGTGATAGCGATATTTGTTTCAAAATATGGGTTTGTACAACTGAAAAAGTTTCACACTGTCTTTGGGTGGCACTGATGGGAACTGATGGTAGGTAGTGTGTAAATTATTGAATAGCGAATCTAAATTGATAATCTCAAAATAGTTTTATTTGTTTTATGATGTTAATATGTAATTGGATAGCTATATCACTAAATATCACTAAAAACATCTGTGACTGGATCTTAACAGATCAACCTTATTTTTTAAATTTTAATTATTTCCTAACATGGAAGAACTCAGTTACTCATTACTTTTAGGTATACTTCATACATATTTAATTAAATATCTGACACAATATGTCTCTTCATCCCCTTTGACTTATTAGGTAACAAAGTTCCATGCCCCCTCCCCACCCAGTTCTTTTACTGACACTATATAGCAAATAATAATTCTGTTCAGTGGGTGTAGTGTATTGTGGTAATATGTCCTCTTATAAATCTTTGATAAAGTTACTAAAGTATAGGAGTGCTTATAGATTATGTATATCACATGTTGATCTCCAGATTTCCAGGACGTGCACTACACCTTGATGAATGAAACAGAGGAAAAGGCTTTTGCTGAAACCATTAAAACATTGGATGATTACTTCATTCCAAAAGCTAATGCCAGTTTTGAAAGGCATTTGTTCAGGCAGATGGAGCAAGGACCGTCAGAGATTGTAGATCAGTTTGTTTGTTCCTTATGACAAAAAGCAGCTTCCTGTGAGTTTGGTGATGTGGATGAGGCCATTTGTGATCAGTTAATAGATTGTTGTCGCAGTTCCAATCTGGAGAAGACAGGGACTGTAACATTGAAGTACTTACAAGATATTGCCAGAGCCACGGAAGCATTGGATATACAGGTGAAACAATGGATAAAACCTCAGAGGTTAATGCACTACATAGAGAAGCTCAAGATTGAAGAGGGAGAGGTCGAGGAAGAACAAGTAAGTGAAGCAAAAGTACCCTAATAGTCGACCAAGTCAGTGATGAAAAGAAATGTTTCCGATGTGATGGGACAGGCCATTTTGCTAGAGACAGAAATTGTCTAGCTCGCAATAGTACATGCAGAAAGTGTTCAAAAGTGGGACATTTTGCAAAATGCTGTAAAACAAAACGAAGCCTCAACCAGGCTACCCCAACAACAAAGAAAGCACACCAATTACAGGATATCATCTGTCAAAAAGAGGAGGAGAATGTCTACGCATTTACAGTGAATGAGGAGTGCAAACAAACCAGTGGTCTGTTAGATTTGAAAATTGGGGGAGTTCATGTGAAATCAGTGCTAATTGATTCAGGAGCTTCATGCAATGTTGTAGATCAGTCCACTTGGGAAATGCTAAAAGAAAAATGAGTCAAATATCAATCAGAAAAGTGTGACAAAAGAATTTTTGCATATGGACAGACTGAACCTATTGAAGTCCTTGGTGTGTTCAAAGCCAAAATATACTGCCCAGCCAGTCAGAAGATATGCACAGACAAATTTACAGTTTTCAAAAGAAGTGGAAAAACTCTCTTGGGCAAAAGCACAGCAGAGGAGCTCCAAGTGTTAAGAGTAGGTCCATCCCAAGGTGATCAGGCATACTCCATAACAGTGGAAGGAAATAGCAAGGATATATTGGCAAAGTATCCACAAGTGTTTAAAGGAGTGGGCAAACTCAAGGACTATCAAATGACATAACACATTGATAGAACTGTAAGGCCAGTGGCACAGCCGATGAGGAGACTTCCATTTGCTTTGAGAGAAAAGGTAGAAAACAAGCTGAACGAGTTGGTACAGCAGGGGATAATTGAGGAAGTTTCAGGAACTCCAACAGAATGGGTGTCACCTTTGGTGGTAGTACCAAAGGCAAGTAGTGACATACGTTTATGTGTAGATATGAGAAGTGCCAATCAGGCTATTATTCGTGAGAGACACTACGTCCCTACAGTAGAGGAAGTACTGACAGATCTTAGTGGATCCACAGTATTCAGCAAGTGTGACCTGCGGATGGGCTTTCACCAAATCAAACTGGATGAGAAGTTGAGGGATATCACAACATTTGTCTCTCACGTGGGTCTCTTCTGGTACAGAAGATTATTGTTTGGAACTACATCCTCTCCTGAGAAGTACGAAAAATTGTGCGAGATATCTTGCAGGGATGTTCAGGAGTCACAAATATCGCTGATGATCTGATTATTCATGGAAAAGGGATCTAGGAGCATGACAGGAACCTTTTCGCTGTTCTGGAGAGACTGGAGGTATGTGGATTAACCTTAAATGGGGATAAATGCCAATGTTTCTGAAGTTAGATCATTTCTAGGATTGGTGCAGTATTCTTCAAAATTCTTGCCAGATCTTGCAAAGGTAATTGAGCCACTGCCAGAGATTAACCAGAAAGAAACAACCTTTTGAATGGGGAGATGAACAGAACCAGTCATTTCAAGTGCTGAAATGGATAATCACTACCTACGGACAACTTTGGCCTACTTACAGAAGGGCTGTGAAACCCACATAATTGCAGACGGCTCGCCCAAGGGCTTGGGTGCAATTTTGGTTCAGAGGCAAGATGATTTGTGGAGAGTGATTTCATATGTCTCCCGAAATCTGACAAGTGTGAAACGGAGGTATTCACAGACGGAGAAGGAAGCACTAGCTCTTATCTGGGCTTGTAAAAGGTTCAAACTGTACATTTATGGACATCCTTTTGATTTGGAGACAGATCATAAAGCCTTGGAGCATATTTATGGGAGAAGATCCAAGCCATTAGCAAGAATTGAAAGTTGGGTACTCCGTCTTCAAGGATTTGACTATAAAGTCGTGTACCGCCCTGGCAAGGCTAGCATTGCAGATGCACTATCTAGATTGAATTCTATCATCCAACCAGATAAAAGTGGACAACAAGTAGATTTTGTTTGTGAAATAGCAAAACAGGCAACACCTGTAGCATTGTCTCCACTGAAGTAGACAGATCATCTGAAAGTCATCCTGAACTGTAAGTAGTACGACAATACATGCAACAAGGAAACTGGTCAGAGTGTAAAATTCCATCATACCTATGTGTCAAGGATGAACTGTGTTGTCTGGGAAACCTTATCATGTGAGGCTCAAGAAAAGTTGTTCCAAAAGCTGTCAGACAGGAAGTGTTAAACCTTGCCCATGAAGGGCATCAGGGCATTGTTAAAACAAAAATCGATTGAGAACCAAAGTATGGTGGCCCAGGATGGACAATGATGCTGAAAAGATGTGCAAATCATGTCATGGGGGCCAAGCACTGGGAGATTTCCAACCACCAGAACCAATGCAGAGGGTTTAGTCACCATCAGGTCCATGGCAATATCTGGCACTAGATTTCCTTGAACCATTTCCAACTGGAGAAAATCTTCTGGTGACAGTGGATTACTATGGCAGATTTTTCGAGGTTGCAGTGATGAAGTCTATCACAACAAGGGATATATTAGAGTATTCACTCCAGTCTTTGTGCATATTTTGGATATCCATTCTGTATTAAAACTGATAATGGCCCTCAATTTGTGTCAGAAGAGTTTAAATTATATCTGTCTAACAATGGCATTGAACATGTGACATCTCCACCTTTGTGGCCTCAAGCAAATGGTGAAGTGGAGGCGCAAAATAAAACCCTCTTGAAGGCCATCAGGGTAGCCCAAGATGAGGGGAAGGTGTGGCAGGAGGAACTTCACAAGTTTTGCTGGCTTATCGCAGAATACCTAAGAAAAGTACAGGTGCCACACCAGCCTTTATGATTTTTGGAAGAGAGCTGAAAACAAAGCTACCTCAGTTAAAGAGGGAAAAACCACTGGTGGACGAGGCAACAAGAGAGGTGGACTGGAGGAGGAAGGTTACAGGCAAGCTGATCAAAGTTGAGCAGCCAGTACCAATAACCTAATTCCAGGACAGCAAGTGTTACTCAGAAATAAGAAAACACAGGGAAAATTGGCCCCAAAGTATTAGAGTGAACCACATGCAGTGACTAGCAAGGAAGGACAAGAGGTCACTCTCAAATCTAAAGATGGAGTACAGTATAGACATCACTCTTCATTTGTCAAACCCTTCAGTGAACCTGTACAAAAGGAAAATAACAGAACAGGAACCATGGCAGGACAAGAAGTGGATCCCACTGAAAGTAGCAGTCCACAAAAGTTAAACACAGAGACAAAAGAAGTTCCTCAAACACCATTGAGAAGATCAACGAGAATGTTGCAGAGGCCAGCAAGGTTGAGTGATTTTGTGCTGGACATTAAATAGTGCTATTGGTGAATACACCCCTGGGGTGAGCCCAGCACCCTCAGGTAAAGGCTGTGAAAGCCTATTATCCATGGTGTTGTTGAGTATTATAGGCTTATAGCTAGAGATATGTGATCATTATTAGAAATATGTTTGTCAATGATAACTAATGTTGGAAGGAGAAGCAGAGATGATGATAATGCACAGCAGACAATGTATATATTGATGTATAATCTGAATAGAAAGACTAGAAAAACATATGTATATTTGATTTGGTGATGCAAAGGGAATTCTACAGTTGTTTGAATGAAAAAGTTTTAGTAAAAAAAAAAAAAAAAAAGAAAAAAAAAAAAATTCTTAGGCATAAGTAGATATTCTGACTGTGTGAACTGTCAAAAATAGCTATACATTGCCAAGTTGTGCTTAACTTTTCACTTTGTACATTGATAGAATAGGTGGTATCAGGGTATCAACTAGCTTACAGAGAAAAGAAAACATGGATGAGACATTATTAAATATAAATCCAGTGTACTTCTTTCATAAAGAAGCAATGCCTGAGATTGTCAGGAACGAAAATGGGCTAAGTAGCTTTGAGGTGTGCATGTCAATTGCAAACATTATTGATGAATCACTCATTGAAGGAGCTCAAAAAGTTGGGGGCCTCTGGAAAATTTATCTTTGTGATCTCGAAGCCAGAGCAGTGCTGCTATCTAATGGGCTTAGCATAAGACATCGTTCAATCAATCTGTATGATAAAAATCCATACAGCATGAAAAGACGGTATGAGGGCCAGACTGAGAAGGTTACTATCCAAGATCTTCCACTTTCAATAGACAATGAGGATGTTTATAACCTTATCAGCTCTTATCCAGGATGCAAAATTATTGGGGACGTGAAGTACAGTAGAGCAAAAAATCCAGCTGGCAGTTGGTCAAACTTCAAAAATGGAGACCGTTTTTGTTATTTGAAGGCTCCTATTGCCACCCCCCTCCCAAAGATTGGGCACATTGGACCTCTCAAGTGTAGGTTATATCATAGGACCCAGAAATCTCATGAAAAGAGATGCAAGGTGTGCAGATCTGAGGGACACAAAGAACAGACCTCTGAATGCCCTATGTTCGAGCCACACTATGCCGAAACAACAGTAGCCTTTCGCTCCCCATCGGTCCTCTCAAACTTTTATAGATGTGACCTTCAATATCAAGGTAAAAATTACCCTTCATTGGAACATGGGTATCAACACACCAAAGCAAAAACTTTAGGTTTCAATGACACGGCTGTAAAAATTCTCAATGCAAGTACAGCGCGAGATGCCAAGATCATCTCAAAAGATATTCCAGATGATGAAGCTTGGGATATAGTGAAAGTGGATGTGATGACAGACCTTCTCAAAATCAAGTTGGATTCTTGTCCTGAGTTCAAGGTAGCTATCATTCAAACAGGAGACAGTGTTCTGGCTGAGGCTACAGGGGACCTATTCTGGGCAAGTGGTCTATCACCTGATTTAACCATATGTACACGGCCAAGCAACTATCCTGGACGTAATGAACTGGGCAAACTCATGATGGAGTTGAGAAGTCTTGTATTCATGGCCGAAGATTTTGGAAATGCTAAGTCACCCGGGATTTTCGATGTCAGTGTGTTCACCAACATGGAACAGGAATCAACTGATTCTAACGAAGCAAGGGCAAAATCCCGTGAGCTTGCTCGGTCTCCAAGCTTAGCTGATGTAGATGGGAGCAAAGACTCGCCAGCTACAATAACTACAGAAGTCAGTTTTAGGAGAAATAATGAAAAAGTAAATTCCACCCAAGATTCTACATCAAACCATCCTGGGATAATACAGTCTCGAGAAATCATGGAATTGAGAAAAGTGGTGAAATCTGTGAGATCTTCAAGTGTACCTGGTAGAAAGCCGCAAAGAGATTCTGAAAGTCAGGAAACAAGGCAAGTTGACATTCAAAAATGGCTTGGGCTGAAACGACAGGCATCATCATCTCCTGAGAAAGAAGGCAACAACAAGCAGAAAAGTGCAAAGACACAATCGTAAATTACAGATAATTACTTATGGAAAATTGATTATAATGGCATGTGGTAAATATCCCAAATGGATAAATCTAGCCTACAAAAGTTATGTATAATTACACTTAACGTACGTGGTTTAAGAAATATTGCAAAAAGGCAGCTAGTGTTTACATGGCTTAAAAATCATAGATTTGATATTGTATGTTTACAAGAAACATATTGTACTAGAGAGCTTATAAGTGACTTTGATAAAAGATGGGGAAGTAAAACGTGGCACTCAGAAAGCATTTCAAATCATTCAAGAGGGGTATGTATTATGATTAATCCAAAGTTAAACTATCAGGTTATTATGAACCAATGTAATACTGAAGGTAGAAAAGTATTTTTAAAAATTAAGATAGGTAACGACATAATAAACATACTTAATATATATGCTCTGAATAACATTACAGAAAAGAAGCTTTTCTTTAACAATCTGTATCAATGGACAGAAAAATACATATCAGATAATTATTATACAGTTATAGCTGGTGATTTTAATTGTGCTTTAAAGCCTGAAGATAGAAGTTCAGGAAGAATCGATCAATGCTCAAAATCCCTAACAGATCTTCTGGAAAAATTTGACGTCATGGAAATTTGGAAGTTCAAAAATCCTAATGAAATTGGTTTCACTTGGAAAAACAGCAACAGTGAAATCTCCAGTAGCCGTATTGACTACATCTTTCTGTCAAAGAGTCTTTCTAGCTTAACAGAAAAATGTTGTATAAAACTTGCACCTGTTTCAGATCATAAATGTGTAATAGTAGACATAAAATATCTTGATGACAAAAGAGGGCCAAATTACTGGAAACTTAATGTATCACATCTAAAAGATGAACAGTTCTGCGACAATATCAAAGAAATATTTGTCAGTACTCGAGCTTCAGCAGAAGATAATAAGTTACCAAAAACAATTGCTTGGGACTTATTCAAAATTAAAGTTAAAGAATTCTCCATTAAATTTGGTCAAATTAAATCCAGTATTGCAAAAAATGAAATCTGTCAAATAGAAAAACAAATTCAAATATTAGATAAAGCTATTGACAAAAACAAAAGTTTAACACTTCAAAACAAAAAAGATGAATTAAAGAAACATTGGGTCAATCTAATTCGTAAGTCATCTGAAGGTGCCCAAGTGCGGGCAAGGGCAAAATATGTTGAACAAGGTGAAAAATCTACTGCCTATTTCTTAAACTTAGAAAAGCAACGCCAATCTTTTAATAAAATTACAAAACTCAAAACAACAGATAAAGTAGTAACAAATCCTTATACAATACTACAAGAATGTGTTTCCTTTTACAAAACCTTATATGCAAGTAATAATACTGATGAACAGGATCTTAAAGATTACTTGCAATCATGCAGTCTACCTAAGACCCTAAATGATAATCAAAAACTAGATTGTGATTGTCCTCTATCTCTACAAGAGTGCTCACATGTTGTTCTTAAATGTATGAAATCAAATAAATCTCCGGGTTTAGACGGAATACCAATTGAATTTTACAAAACATTTTGGCCTATTCTTGGACAATTTTTACTGGAGGTATACAATGAAAGTTTTCATAATGGCGAATTAACATGTTCACAGCGAAAAGCAGTAATTACTATGATTTTTAAGAATGGGGACAGAGAACTTCTTAAAAACTATCGACCAATCAGTTTGACAAATGTAGACTACAAAATCCTTGCCTTTGTGTTAGCTCAAAGACTTCAAAAAATTATGCCAAGTGTAATAAACACAGATCAGTCTGGATACATAAAAAAAGATTTATAGGTCATAATATTAGAGTAATTCAGGATTTACTCCATATAAGCAAGACATTAAATAAGCCCGGTGTCATGATGTTTTTGGACTTTAAAAAAGCTTTCGACAGTCTAGAATGGTCGTTCTTGCATAAAGTGATTGAAAAGTTTAATTTTGGACAAAATTTCCAACAATGGGTTAAACTTCTGTATACCAAACCACAAGCAATAATTCGAAACAATGGTTGGCTGTCTGAAAGCTTTAATTTATGTAGAGGTATCCGTCAAGGATGCCCTCTGTCTGCATTGTTATTTATCTTTGCTGTAGAAATATTAGGTGTAAAATTGCGAGACGACACTAAGGTCAAAGGCTACACAATATCCCACAATAATAAGGTAGCTACTTTTAAAATATCACAATATGCAGATGATTCTGTGATTATACTGAAGGACATAAGCCAAATAGATTACGCCATTAGTCTTGTTGAAGAATTTGGACAATTTGCTGGTTTGAAACTTAATTTTGAGAAGACAAAAATAATCTTACTTGGTTCTGCACAAGGGAGCCTGAATATGTATAAAAATATAGAGTGTGTTGAAAATGTGAAAAGTCTCTGAGTGTTTGTTGGATATGATACAGAACTCTGTATAACTAAAAATTGGACAGATAAGATTACTAGAATGAAAAAAATTCTTCAGCAATGGCGTAACAGATCCTTGACAATTATTGGAAAAATTGTGATAATCAAATCTTTAATTTTGCCACAAATCTCCTTTTCCATTCTCCACTGTGTAATGCCCAACTGGGTCATTAAAAGAGTAACCAAACTTTTTTTCGGGTTTTTGTGGGGAAAAACAGACAAAGTAAAACGGGACACTATGATTGGGGACATAAAACAGGGTGGTCTAAAAATGATTGATTTTAAATCTCATTGTCTTTCTTTAAAGGCATCTTGGATTAAACGCATAGGTGAGGCTGATATAAACAGCTCATGGATTAATATACCTAGTCTGTACTTGAGAGATACAGCAATATTGGAAATCATACCATATATTACCTCACATGAAATAAGTTGAAACCGTTTGAAAAATTACCTCCTTTTTATAAACAGGTTATTGAGGGATATGTTCAATGTAATGCACCATATACAAGCGGTTCTCATTCTAACGATAATACTGTTAATGTGTTGAATATGTGTATTTGGGGAAACAGAAATATAAGAAATAAAACTGGTGATATCCTCTACTTTCCGAATTGGATAAGAAGTGGTATGGTGCAGATAAAAGATCTAAATATAATAGAAGGTAAAATAAATGAAAACTATATATTCACAAAACTTTCACATAAACCTAATTACCTTAGTGAAATGTACCAAGTTAAACAAGGTTTACATGATTTCCTTTCTGACAACATAACCTGTTCTGTAGACACTTTTAGTACAAAAAACATGCAAAGACGACAAAGACATCTGGTCAACTGTACAATAGTATTGTCTCACAAAAGTTTTTTTTTGTACTACCAAAATCACATACCTACTTCAAAAATCTATTTAATTTAAATAATTTTGATTTTTCTAGCTGTTATAAAATTAAAGTACAACAAATACCAGATAAGAAAATTTGTGACTTCAATTTTCAACTGTTGAGTAACATTCTTGCATGTCGTAAAAAGTTATTCAAATGGCAAGTTATCCAAAGCGAAAGTTGTATGTTATGTAACTCTGTAGAAACAATTGAGCACTTATTGTTTACATGTCCTGTCAAATTAGAAATATGGAATCGTGTATGTACATGTCTAAATGTAAGGTTTGACGTCAAAACTTTAGTGTTGGGAGTTTTGAACTTCAACACTGACTGGGCAATTTCAGTGGTGACCCTCTGTATATACAAATACTGGAGCTGGTCAAATGATGCAATATCTGATGAGGTTAGCCTTGCGACATATATAAGGAATCTAAAATTAAATTTGAAAAACTACATTACAATCTATAAGGTGTGTAATTTTGATGATGTTTCCAAAAAGCTTGAAATAATATACAGTACCATCTTAACTCTGTAATATAAAATATATTATAATCATTGATGTAACAAAAAGAATAAACAAACAATGGAATCCCTGTGATGAAACCCTTATTCTGTTTTGTAGCAAAACAAAAATTAACATAACTTGCTATCCATTTTATCTGAAAGGAACAAAATCAAGCAAAATATAGCTTATTTTATATCTATTCTTTTTAACTGTCTTTTAACTATTATTCATTAATGAGTTTCTCTCTATATATGCTTTTTCATGCCCTCTCTCTCTCTCTCCCCACCTATGATGTGGTGCAAGTTTGTAAGTGTGATATTTATTGTTGAACATTTGATATTTTTTGTAGTGAAGCATTGAAAAAGCATATTAAACATATATATACATATAAAATCATAGCAAGTTAAAATGATAAAAGGGTCTGAGGGGGAAAAAAAAGTAATGTTTCTTTTGAATAAACTTTGTGATATTTAATTTTCAAATTATAAAGAGATATTGCATGTGCAACATTTGAGAGGTGCCTGAATTGGACATTAATAGACTTTGAGTAACATTGGTTAAAGGACATTGACATTGGTTAAGTACACATATGGTATAGTTGTTAAAATGCAAGTTTTCTACAGTCTTTTTAAAATATGTTTCAGGAGAAAGAAAGGGAATGTAGTGTATTAGGGTAATATGTCCTCTTATAAATCTTTGATAAAGTTACTAAAGTAGAGGAGTGCATTATAGATTATGTGTATCACATGTTGTCTTTCCAGACAAGCCAGGAAATGAGTCATGGAGAGGGGTCGCCCCCCAAGCATGGTGTATTAGTGTGTTGCTGGAAAATATAGAAATAAAGTTTAATCTAGTTAAATCTGTGTGTTTGTTCATCGATCAACACAAAATCTTACAGTGGGGGTACGATTGAGTTTCAATTCTATAAGTGTCTGTTCAGCATTAATCAGACCAATATACATCAGAGGGATAATGAAAAAAACTTGCAAATCACCAATGGATCTATGTATGCTTTTACAAACTTACGTACCCCAAAAAGCTCATTGCAGTTGATGTTATGAACAATAAAAACCCAAGCATATTAATAAGTAATCCAACAGGAAATCCAATATCTGCAGATTTATAAATTATTAATTACAGCTCCACAAGAATAGAAACCAGAAAAAAAGTCTTATAATTAAATAGGATTTATTATAAATGTGTGATTATCAACTGAAATTAGTTCATGGTTGCACGAGTTGTGTCAGTTCTTTGGTGGCCTAGTGGATAGCAAGTTTGGCATCTGATCATAGGCTGTCACCTCTGTGGGTTTGAGTAATGCTGAGGACCTGTCCCAATATGACCCTGGCTGTTGACTGGGACAAAAAAAAACAACTTTGATTTTGCGTGAGTCGCGTCAAAATTAAATACGGTAACTTGAAAAATACTAAGGTAGTTAAGGACTAAAAGCCCCCCTTGTTATTGTACTATATATATATTATTCCATTAATATTGGAACTTAAAGTTCACAAGAAAATAGAAATGTTCCTTTTGCCAATTTTATTATGTGTAACAGGTTTGATTTTAATAAGTTAAAAATTCGGTTTGCAAAGAGATTAAAACACAGTTTTTATAGCGTATGATAGCCATAACATCATTAATATTTAAATTTTGAGTAGACAGTACCTTCCTTTCAAAAAAATTAATGTCATTGACAAATTATGGGGTCAAACTGAACAAACATTTCTAGTTACAAGGCAAAAAAGTGTAAATTGTAAAATTTTTTTGCTTGGGTGGAACTTTTATGGACCCAATAAACAAGTTAGATGTCAACTTTAAGCCTGATGTTTGGCACCCGTAAAAGGATATATTAATATATTCTCAGATGAGATTCCAGGTAAACTAGTCACATATATTGGTATGACAGTTAGAAGGTTTAAAAAGGCAAAAAATTCTTAAATTGGGTCCCTATGGGCACGTTAAGGTCACCTTAAAATTAAAGTTACAGACCTCAAACTTTCAATAGACAAGGATTACATATAGAAGTTATGTCTAATACAGTTTCAGGTTGTTTGGAGTTACCATTTCAAAATTACACGGAAAAATATTCAGAAATGTATAAGAAGTCACCCAGGTGGGGTGTTTGCCTGATACACATGTTTAATGATTACTTAAAGCTTTGTTTTTTGTTTTATGTACAAAGAACATATTAATAAGTTCCCAGGTGAGATTATAGCTCTTGAATCACATCGTTTGACAGTTACAAAACATGAAAATGGCCATTTGTCTATAAATTGTGTCCCTGTGGACATCTTTGAGACTTTAAGGTGACCTTAAAATTAATACTACAGACTACAGCCTTTTCACTGACAAACATCACATTTAAAAGTTATATCTAATACAGTTTGAGACTGGTTGGATGTACTTTTTTCCAAATAACAGGCAAAATATTTGAGAAAATTGTACAAAAGATTCCCTAGGTGGGGTCTTTTTGTGCCTCAAACACAACTTTGTCCTATTAATATCTGGGCCTCAAAGTTTGTGACCTACAAGACTTTAAGTGAGCAAAGGTCCACCTTGACCTTAAGGTCATCATAAGTTCTTAATTATTAGAAGTTTAAGGTCATCTTTAAACAGGAATGTTTCTTTGACCATTCTTAAGTAATAGACTCATTCTCTATAATAGTTGAACACTTGAAACCTTTATGCATAGGGGAACTGCTTCAGGGCTTGTTTGATTTATGTTGACAGGATGTTTGTATAAGCTGAACCAGAGTGGTAGTCATAGTAACCCTCTCTAAAATTGTGTAGTTTTTACTTTTAGCAGCATTCTTTGTAGTTTCATATAAAGAGAGTCCCTTCCTTCTTTTTTTTAATGTGAAATTTTGAAATATTCTTTTAAACCTATAACCTAACTCCACTCCAAAAAAATGGTTTTCCCACTTTCTACATATCTATTATACAATATCAACCTACTTTTCTAGATAAAAAAAAAACAAATGAAATACAAAAATGATTATATGTGAAAAATACTCTGAATTTGTTCACAATTGATCAAAGCACTAACATATGCTCACAGTATTAGAAACTGATCAAAGCACCATGGAATTGCTTACAACATTAGAACATTTCTGACATTATACCTGACAGATTATTTAAATATTACTGATACAACTTAATAATGAATAATTGGTCATCACACTTGTTTTCATGCTCATAAAAGTTCATTGTTTTAATCTTTACATATTTTACTCTGATGTTAATTGTCCCACAACATAGTCTTTTAGCTTTACTGGTGGTTTTCTGTTTCTCTGTGGATGCTTGTAGAAATCATCCACATAATTATTAGCCTTTCTGGGGCTTTCAGTCAGTTCTTGGTTAGATTGGTCCAATGTGATGTGCTGTACTCCTTCACTGTTATCCACATGTTCACTTGTGTTCTACTGGTTTTTATTGACCAATTTCTTTAATGAATCTGGGAGTTGTTTCAAATGTGAAGAATTCTGTGTGATTTGTATTTTACTATCCTTTGCAGTTATCATTGAACTCTTTTTATCTACCACTTCTAAAGGTCTTGGATTGAATGGGGTTGAAAGTTTATTCTGCTTTGGATGCTTAACAAGTACTGTGTCACCAATTTTAATGGATGATTCTTTGCGATGTAATCTATCCCCATAGTGTTTCATTTTGTCTTTAGCTACCTTGTCATTTTATCTTATTTGAGTGTCCTTCGTAATTCTTTGTTGTGATGCCTGTGGAAGTTTTGTTCGAAGTGGTCTGTTGAACAGTAACTCAGTTGGAGCTGCTCCAGTACTGCAATGAGGCGTTGCTCGATAATTGCACAAGAAAACATGCATATTTTGTCTTCAGTTCACATTATCTGTGACTGCTGCTCTTATAATCTTGGACAATGTTTTCATGAAACATTCAGCTTCAACATTGGCTCTGGGCCAATGAGGTGTAATTTTGCGATGATGAAATCCCAAATAGCTGGCAAACTGCCTGAAATGATCACTTGAAAATGGAGGTCCATTATCAGTTTTTACGACTTCAGGGATTGAAAACATTGAAAAGATTTGATCCAACCATGGAATAACACACCTGTGAGAAACTGACTTAAGAATTTCAACAATGGGGTAGCATGTATCTTCATCCATCACTACCATCAAGTGTTCCCCTGTTGGAAAAGGTCAACAGAAATCGACACTGACTTCTGTCCAAGGTGATTTTAGCAATTCTGACATTTTGTAAGGCTCAATGTGATTCTGGGGAGTACTGGCTTGACATGAAATACATGATTTGATGGTATTCTCCACCAAAGCATCTATGCCTGGAAATCACACCTTTTCCCGAAAAAGTATCTTGGTCTTCACTATGCCTTGGTGTCTTTCATGTGCCAGTCGTACAACTCTGCTTTGTAGAGCCTGTGGAATAGCTATCTTGGAGTTTCTTAAAACCACTCCATATCCAAATGCCAGTTCTTCTTTTATCCCATAGTAACTTGGAAGTACTTTTGTAGTTTATCCAAATTGCCTGTCTCAATGGCATTAATCACTGCCTGTAGATCCCCATCTTGTTTTGTGTGTTCAAGTATTTCCTTCAGGGTAAGTGCCTTTGGGAGTGCATTGAAAATTATATAGTTTGTGTACTGTTCAGCTACCACTGATGAAATGGTCAAAATACTGTGTTTAACTGGGTGGCATGACATATAGTCAGCTGCATTATGCTTTCCTGGCCTGTATTTAACATTATAAGTGTAGCTCTGTAGTCTCATTAGCCATCTGTTTATTCTTGCAGGTGGCTTTGATTTTAGTTTATTGAAAATACTTTCCAATGGCTTGTGATCAGTTATGAGAGTAAAGGGTCTGCCAAACAAGTACAGGTGAAAACGTTCAACAGCCCACACCATTGCCAGAGTTTCTCGTTCGATCTGTGAGTATTGCTGTTTGACATCAGAAAGTGACCTTGAAGCATAAGCCACTACTTTGCTCACATCATTTGGTTTGTCCTTCTGTACTAGCATTGTACCACAGCCAAATGGGCTTCCATCTACTATAACCTTGGTGTATTTGTTGAAATCATAATAGTTCATCACCGTTGCACTGGCTAGACTCTGTTTGAGAGCATGAAATGCTATCTATTCCTGCGCACCCCAATGCCATGTTGTTTCTTTCTTGGTTAGCCTTCTCAAAGGCTCATTTACTGTGGTGTAATTTGGTATAAACCTTGAACAAAACCCAACCATCCCAATAAAACTTCTAACTTCCTCTACATTTTGCGGGGGACTGGCTTCTAAAACTGCCTGGGTTTTCTGAGGATCACATTCAACACCTTTGCTTGACAATATGTGTCTAAAGAAGTTGATTTTGTCTAAATGAAATTGACATTTAGCTTTGTTTAGTGTGAGATTTTTTTCTTGTAGCCTTTGAAAGACTGATTCCCATTTTTTTTCATGTTACTCTGCATTTTCACCTCAGACTAGAATGTCACTCATGTTTTTGACACCTTGTAATCCAGTTAAACTCTGCTCTATCGCATTTGGAAATAGTTCTGCTGCTGATGATATTTCAAAAATCAGCCGCTTGTATCTTTTTAGCCCCAAATGAGTGGAAAATGTGGTTATATAGCTAGAGGATTCATCCAGTTCACACTGATCATATCCTTTGTTCAAATCCAACTTTGAAAACATAGTAGCTCCATTGAGGTCACTGAGGAGTTCCTCCAGAGTTGGGGTGATGTGTCTTGTATGTATCACTGCTTTATTAGCACATCTCATGTCTACACAAATTCTGATTTGCTCAGGATTTCCAGGTTTGGGTGCAGGAACTATAGGTGATACCCATGGAGTCAGTCCATTGACATCTTCTATAATGTCTAATTCTTGAAGCCTTTGTAACTCTGCTTCCACTTTTTTTCTCATGTGAAAAGGAATTCACCTGTGTGGTTGTGCAACTGGCGTAACACTTTCACCAATGTGCAGTTTTACTTTTATTCCTTTGAGCTTTCCGATACCTTGAAACAACTTAGGGTGTCTGGAACATATTTTTTAAGGTTCACTAGAACTTCCCTATTATTGGAATTTCCTTCTTTGTGGCGTAAGGGAGCAATTTTTCCCTTTTGAAGATTTCAGTGTTGACACAGGTAGAATTGACTGATATGTCTTATAGCTCATAATAATCACTGTTGAGCCAGAATCAATCATCATATTGATGTGGCTGGTTCTGATTTTTACTTTAGCTGTTGGAGTCTTTTTCACAGACTTCCTCCCCACACTAAAGATATAATCCTTGCAACCTTCATCTGCACTTACTTCTCTAGATGAACTTTCATTCATGTTATATATGTTCTTTTTTACAATTTCCCTCACCTTTAATGATATATTCTTTGATCTGCAACATTTTGCAAAGTGACCAGTTTTATTACATTTGTTACATGTTTTATTTGTTGCTGGACACTTATTTTTGTGAGGATAACAGCCACCACACTGATAACACTTGCTGTTCTCTGGTCCTTTCTGTTGCTGTCTTAATGATTGAGAGCCTGTTCTTTGAAACTGATTTCTTGATCTTTGCCAAGATTTTGATGAGGTTTTGTTCCTTTTGGTCATTGTGTTAATGTTGTCCAATTTTTCTATTTCTGTTGCCTGGGATTCAGACAATTCAATCGATCAATCAATCAATCAATCAGTTGTCCAAGTGCTTAATCTCCGTATCTACTGATTTTAAGGCACACCATCCAGTTTGTAAGGCATAAATCATCAAGACATTAGACATTTTCCAAGTCGTACCAAGGGAGGCAATCCGGTGTCTTCGGTAGTTAGAAACTAAGGTGGAAATAATTTCTAAAATAAGTAGGTTTTTAGTCGACTTTTGAAACACGAGAGATTTGGAGCACTGCGAATATCATGTGGAAGATCATCCCATAACTTCAGGGCATCATATGAGAAACTGTTGTTGAAGTGGAATGATTTTATGGATGGAAGAACATTAATGAGCAACCTGGAGGAACAAATTTTTGGGGTTAGAGCATCTTGTATTCACAGCTGATTTGTACAAGGAGAGATATGGTGCAAAATACTTAGACTGGCCAGTAGTGAGGTACTTGTACACAAGAACTAAGGTTTTGAAGATAATACGTTGTCTGATGGGTAGCTAATGAAGTGTCTTCAAGCTGGATGTGGTGTGAGTGAACTTAGAAGCACCGGTGACAAACTGTGCAAGAGTATTTTGAACATATTGGAGCCTGGTAGCATTACGGGATGACAAACTACGAACTAGAGAATTGCAATAATCCAATTGACTGCTGACCAGAGCATTTGCAATCACCACTGATGTATCAACAGAAAGAAACCTCCTGATACGATGAAGGTCCCTGAGGCTAATAAAACAAGATTTGATGACAGAATTTACGTGATTGGGAAACAAAACTTTGCATCAAACAGAACATCCAAATTGCGAGCAACATCTGCGGGAGAGAGACAATTATCCAGGAAATGAGTCACTGAGCCATTTGTATCTGTCTTTGGCGCCAAAAACTATGAATTCTGTTTTATCAGGGTTTAGCTTGAGTTTGTTTTCAGACATCCAGACATGAATATCATTCAAACAGGATTTTAGATGGTCAAGAGACTTGAGACTATCATCAGGGGATAAGTGAATGAACAGCTGAGTGTCATCAGCATAAAAGTGGTATTTAACTCCAGTATATTTTCTCATGACTCGAGTAAGGGGTGTTGTGTAAAGGGAAAACAAAAGAGGACCTAAGACAGAGCCTTGGGGGACTCCAAACTTCAATTTGAACAAATTTGAAAGAGTAGAACCAATCTTGACTGACTAAAAATGATCCTGGAGGTAGGATCGAAACCATTTTAGTGCAGATCCAGCAAAGCCAACCTAGCTGACAAACAGGAAAGGAGTGTGTCATGATTGATAGTATCGAAAGCTGCGGACAAGTCGAGCAGCACCAGAGCTGTAGGCATGCCCTTGGACAGAGATAAGTGAATCTCATTTTTGATGCATAACAAGGCAGTTTCTGTTGAGTGCCCCACCTTATAGGCTGACTGGAAAGTGTTACCAAAATCATGAGAACCCATGTGGGATCTAATTTGGGCAGCCACTATATGCTCGACCAACTTTGATAAGAAACTGAGACCAGATACCGGTCGATAGCTCTTCAAATCCTCTTTTGAAAGGGTGGACTTTTTAAGGAGAGGTGTGACAATAGCCTCTTTAAAAGGATTTGGGAAAATGCCATTTTTTGAGGGACAAATTAACCAGTTTTGTCAATGAAGGAAGAAGGATATCTATACATTTTTTACAATATGTGTGGGACATGGATCTAGGAGCAAGTTTTTGTAGGGGCTTCCTTGATAAACTTGAGAACTTCACTCTCAGTGACAACTTGAAAGGAATTGAAAGTTGACGGCTCCTTGTCTGGATGAAGAGACTTAGATTGGGTGTGTTTGAAGGTGTCTCTGATCTTTTTAATTTTATCAATGAAAAATGAACCAAATCTGTTTGCTACTGATTTTTTATCAACAAAGGACGGGAGGACTATTGAGTGCCTGCCATAGATTTTTACCATCATCGCAATTTTCACTAACTAGATTATGGTAGAAACGCTCCTTGTTTTTATTAAGTATGTGGTTGCATCTATTTATTTGCCATCTAAGATGGGTACGATTTTCAGGAGATTTGTCTCTTCTCCAAGCATATTCATACTGCCTTCTCATACACTTGGCAGTTCTATATTCGTCAGTTATCCAGCTTGGCGCTGGTTTAATGAGCTGTTTAGTCTTCACTGGTGCATGAATATCTAGAAGGCCAGACAAACCAGACATGTATTGTTCATGCAATAAATCAATGTCATCAGATGGTGAATTTACAAATGGAATAGCCAGGAGGTCACTTCTGAACTTATCAATATCCAATTTATGATATTTATATATGACGGAAGGTAACAACTTTCTGCATTTGAGTATCCAAAGATGGAAAGTCAACCACACAAAAATAATTTTATGATCACTTATAAAGCCTGAACTTTTTATATCAGAAATTGCAGAAAACTTTGAAGGACCAATCAGCAAATCTAAGGTATGACTGTGAAGGTGAGTTGGAAAATCAATGTATTGGGTCAGACAGCAAGAATCAATTACTGATTTAAATTCAGAGACTGTTGGAGACATAGCGTCAAATGAAAATTAAAATCACCACAAATCACAAAGGAGGAGGATAGAGAAGTAAAAAAACCCACATATGACATCGGCTCTGGCATGATCCAGAAGCTGCTCAAGAGTCAAATTATCCCTGAGGGCTTTTTGTCTAAGTTTTGACGACACATAGCTTTGTATGATTTGTAATTTTATTTCTTTATCATTGTCTGTAAGACCACAGTTGCAAGCTAGTGAATGCAGACGAGTATAGAATGTGTCCATGGACTCACCAGAATGCTGTGTATAGCTTGTCGAAATTTGCACACTTCAAATTGACTATTCATTTTGGGTTGAAAGTACTTTGTGATTGCATCTTTACCTTTTATGTACTCTTTTGCCTCTCCGGTATCTGCAAGAGTTTTTAAGATATCATTCACTTCATCTCCAGCATAATGCAATATCACGGCCCTTTTTCTTGTGTCATCCTTGATATCCATTGGTACAAGCAAGTTTTCAAATTTGCTAATCCATTTCTTCTATCTTGCACCAATATTACGGTCACTGTTCACCTCAAATGACTCAAATGGTGATAATGCAGTAGCCATCTTCAACAAAGTTTTTTTTAAAAGCCACATGTATTATCCAAAAGAGTACTTACAATGTAATGAAACTATTTCAGTCTTAACCTCGTCGCCAATTATAATGTTTGTGTTTATTTAAACAAACTTTGTTTAACATATATTCTAATTTATTATTAAACACTTGGCTGTCATACACGACTTTGACTCTTTATTCTTGTGTGTTATACCTTTATAGCAAACTCTACATTACATATTTATGAGCCTCAGTTTGAAATACAGAGCTGATATATTTTAGACAAATTCAGATGAATGATAAATCTTAAATGAGAACATTGTGGATACCAAATTATTGTAATAATTGAGTGCATTTTAAATCAGAACATATCAAGTCTGTGCTATTTTAGTTATCTTCCAAAACGCTGTATCTATCTTTAAGACAATCCACATATTTAGAATTTCCTATCTTGTTTGTTATTTTGATGATTATAAATGTAAATACAATACTAGATGTAGTGTCCAAAAGAATATGCTTTTTGATACCACATCAATAATAATTCATAATCTTAGGCTCCTAGGCTTCGAAATTTCAAGCCCAAACATACTAGGTGTGCCTCCCTACATGCCGTATTTTGCTCTCACCTTGAGCTCAAAACTTATGCCTATTTCATTTAATTATTTCTTACCATAACATCTAATCAGGTAATCCTCCATTGCTCAGTAATGATCATTATCTGTTCCTGACATGTAATTTTGAATATTTCTTAACATGTGAGTTAGATTCGTCTTGTAGAGGATAAGCACATAAAAGCTTGAAGATTAGATTAAGATGTTGTTACTGTTTGGTAAGTTTTTGTCTTTATTTGTTCAAAATGTTTTGTGCTCTCTCACAATATTTGATATGAAAAATAAATTAAATTGATTTTAAAATGTCATCTTGTCAGTAACAAACTAACACACCACACCAAAATGTTAGATTTTAAGCCTGAATCTAAGTCAAGAATTGTGGCAGTAGTTTGCTTGTTTCTGATTTGCATCAGAATGCCAGAACTGGAAGTACAATGTTGTAAAATATTACAGTCATAATAAAATGAGCTACCACCCCAGTGTTATGTTTTGATACACCAACTGACCTACTGATCTGTAGGGCGGCCCTCAATACTCTAGTGGTTAGTAAGTTGTCATCTTTATTTTTAACTGCAAAATTTAACTATGTGCTGATTATTGGATAATGTACATTACGGATATCTAAAAGGAGAATTATTTCAGCAGAGCAACATTATCCATAAGTGAAAGATAAATTATTAACTATACACAGTTATTTGTTAACATGAATCATTTGCCTACGATTTCACATGTGGTCGGGGAAATGGAGTATTGAAAATCGAAACAACTATGCCGTTTAGAAACAACCTGATATTTCCTCTAAATTCTTCTATTTTCGCTCATGTAAGACGACCGACAACAAATGTCCTTCGTCTTGGTGTGAGCAGGACTAGAAACTACAACCACAGTATGATAGTATATCTTTTAATTTTGACATAACATAGTATAAATATATTGAGCAAACGTTTCAGACATTACAATAATACAGTAAGTGATCAGTCTCTCTCGTAGGATCAGGTGTACTGTAGTGGCTACCAGTAAAAGCCCACGCTGAAGTTAATATATTGAATTTAAATTATATTACAGCTTTATAATTTATTCTTCTACAACTATGTTGTCAAATAATATGCACTACAATTAATAACCGAGGTGCATGTTGTAATATTTGTTTCAAAGCTTTACTGGTCGGCCAGCGAAGTTCGTCACGTCGCACCCTGTATAATTGCTGTGAAGCAGTACTAGCAATAGTTTTCAATGTATATGACGCCGATTTATTGTGTTTTCATGTACATATTATTTATAAGACACGCTAGTGCAAAAAAGATTGTTCCAATACTAGATATTTGCTTAAAACCCCGAATATCACTCACTTAATTATTTTTTCAACCACAAGTGAATTTCGTCATATCCATATAAATGAAGATAACTATGGGCCCAAAGGAATGAATATATACGGTAGAAATAATTATGAATAAGTACTCACTGAATATAAGACAATAATGCAATCTTTATGCAACAATATACTTTAACCACGGTTCATATTGTAATAAGTAGGAGAATAATTTTCTTACATAAGAGTAGTCATAACCATAATTGTGTCATAATAAAAATGGAGAGAACAACTGAAGTAATCTGTATGTAAGGAATAATGAATTCAGTTACAGGAAGATGTAATTTAACTCCAGATTACAGTCATATTTATTCCATATCCTTTAAAATGTACTATTTCAAAATATTCCAAAGAAATTATGAATATTGCTTTGTTGACAGTAATCATGTTTCGGTTGAACAGGTTACCCGTACTTTTTCAATCATTTAAAGGTTAAAATGTTACTGTTAGTGCTAATGATGCCATGTGACTCCTATTTGGAAATATTCCTTGAACATTACCATGACTATGTATGTAATGTTTCTAAGATTGTCTTTCACTATGTGATATGGACACATACAATTGTTATAAGAATTTTTTTAATTTCAATCACATGAAGAAGTGAATCAATTCACAATAACATATTCCAAATTTATGTAAGAACTTCTTCAAAAGAGTGAAAAACCCCGTGCTTTAATCTTCATGTTCTTAATATTAATACCTGAAACCTATGTCAGTACTTGGAAATGCAACATGCAGTGTTTATATTAATTTAAGTTGAAGATATACTACACATTCAGGATGTTTTTTTTTTTATTTCTATTTTGTGTAACTTATCTCAACAGTACAAGACTGTCATCTGAAACATGTTTATGCTTATCAATTATATTCCTTGTTGAAATAATGGCCACACAATAATCTGGAGAAATACATATTTAATCATGCCGTCTATGAAGACATATGCTGCTAATACGAATGATGTATCCTGCTTCACTTTCTAATTACACTGAAATATCATAACCATCTACCCACAATTGAAAACATGGATTGAAAAACAATTTCTTTGAAAATGAAATTACTTCCACAAATTACGGATCAACTGCAATGTTATGCACAGACTCTTAATTATCCTGCTCACGTTGCTGATGACTTTTTTATGCCAATTAAAGAAGAGGAGGTCAAATCGAAGGCATATGCAGATTATGCAATGAATGAAAGCCATGGTGTGCATGCACTGAAACTAGATATGTACATTCTGGTTTCCCCACGGGTACCAGACATACAGTACACATCAAATGTATGAGGCATCACTAGGCACTTAAGAATGAAAAGAGTGAGTACATTTAATGATTGCTTGGTTCTGTGGTTATTGGAGCATCAATTGAAGGATTATGGCAAAGTTACATGTTTCTGAATGGATATGCCTGTCACATTTATATGTTTTAAAGTGGGTCTTAAATGAAGGAGTATTGCTTAGTATTACATCCATGGTCATGTTAGGAGTGGTCCTTGGATTGTCATTTGTCAAAGTCAAACCCACAAAACCAATTATTTGTACATACATGCCCAACTGGCTTTTACACTGTATCACTGTGATTATCGGTGTTGTGTCTATATGCTAGTTCCTTCAAGGTGTTTGGACTTATTTTAAATGTGAGATTAATAAGAAACAGATTTGTTGCCAAAAACTGGGTCTCCCAAATAGTATCCTGCTATCTGCATAATCTTTAGGAAATATTATACTGAGGATGTTCGAGGTCACACATAAGTGTGTCACATTACTTCAGTGTTTATTTGATTATTTTACATACAGCTGTTTCGTGCAAATGTTTTTTCAAAATTCTCAAAGTTCGATTGTAAGTTCTCCAACCAATTTATAACCTAGGGTCATATTGAAGCATGCAGCTCTTAGCTTTGAAACTTGTGATAATTGTACCTTTGGACACCTGCAGATGCTTATGTATTGTTGAATCTTCCTCAGGATTACAGTTTGCATTTCTTGAAAAATATTATGAGCATAATAAACATTTACTTTTGGACTTACACATAAAGACACAATTGGGTCAAAGCTAGGTAAAATCAAGTTTTACATAGAAAACCCATTAAATCTATCACTATGTATTCGTCGGTGGTACATTACAGATTAGTGGTAAGGTCGACTTACATCATTACAAATTAATAAAAACTTTGGTGTAATAAAGAATTAATTAGATCCCTGCAGTTCGTTTCAATGACTAATGCAAGACCATATCCTACAGGAATTAAGTATTTCTGATGATGTGAATACTATATGAAGCATCATGCATGCTTGGGCCATCATAATGATATCATTGACATGATAAGTTTCCTCTTGTTGCAGTATTCCTTACACCTGCATTGTTTTGCAATTATTTTATGGGTGTACATAAGTTGTGAGAGTATAAAAAATATAAATTAAACAAATTAGTGTGTTTCATTTTTTTTTTTTACTTTTTCATTGACCAAGAGCTTCACAATTGGGACAGGTGTACATCTCTTCCACAGTGCTCATATTTACATTAACACACACACAGTGATACCACTTGTGACAGTGGTCACATTGCACCCAGTCAATCTTTCCATTCAGCAGGTATACTGGTGGAATCGGTAATGCACAGGCACTGCATGTATCATCGACAGAGTCCAAACCAGAGGGATTTGAAGGACCTTAAAATATAGGAATGATCAGTGAACATACATAATACTAATTGCTTTTCAAATGGAATGGTATATTTCACCTGGGCTTTACATGAGTGAGGATAGATGCTAGAGTGCTGCAGAAGAAGTTACAATTAATACTAACACCATAACTCTGTAACAAGCACTCTGTAATTTTGAGGGACATGTGTTCCTGTGAGGATAAAGATTATTTACTTTTTTCCATAATTTCTTCCACAGGTACTGCCATTTTCCTCTTCCGAAGTCTTCTGCAATTGTCAGTGGAATTTTGGGTCTTCACTGCCTTTATCTTCTTCTCCTCCTTCTTCTGCTCTCTCAATTTCTTTCTCTCCAGCTTCATTTCCTCCTCCTTCCTTATGGTGTCTTCTCTTTGCTTCAAACTGGATATCATCTCTGATCCAGTATACTCTCTGGCAGTTTTAGGAACTGCTCTTTTGGTTTCTTAAATTTTAAGAAAGAATCTTTTAACAAAGGTTTATGCCTTTAGTAGGCGCTATTAAATTTATGTTTAATGCCTCAATGGTTTGTGCCTTCTGTGCAACACATTTTTCCGGTCATGCATAGGATGTATTTGTTGGTTTATTTTATCCAGTGCTGAAAAATCAATCCAAATGCTGTGACCTTAAGTGCTAGTGTTAAGTATTACTTGCCCGTAGTACAATTCTTAATCTTAAACATGAGGCAATTGAGATATGACCAAACCAACAAATTGGTAACTAATACAGACACCATTTCACAGTAGGAGTTCACTAAGCATTTGCAATAACTTATGTTGCTATGTGTGTATTAAAGAATTACCATAATGCAATGATCAATTACTATTGAAGAGGCATGATTATGAGAAGTATGAAATAATTACGTTTCTTGACTGGTGCATTGGGCAAAACAATGACATCTTGTTGAGCTGGCATAAGGTCACGTACACTACTGAGAGGATGTGGTTGATGTCCACATGTTGGACACGTCATGTTGGGTGTATATTCATATGATATCGTATCATCCAGATCAGTACATTTTCTACCAACAGGTGTTATACAGTCCATTGATGGAACCGGTGGTGTCGTGGTTACCCTTCAATATTGACAGTGACACAGTGACACATATTATCCCAATTTCAGGTATAAGATTGCAAGTAATATATCAAGAAAGTTAAATTAATTAATGTCAATATTTCTTCACTGCAAATGGATAGATAGATCATACTTTGGATCAAATCATTTCGTTGGAGGGTTATTGCTTTATAAACAAAGAAAAATCTGATCATTCATGTCTTACAAGTCACCAAAAATTGGATTGTAGACCGTCCCAAAAATAATTACTTCGTTATATTTACTGGCAAATTGCACACATTCTATGAAACATACATACTTTCTGTGGGATATCTTGCTGGTGTCAATGGCACACGGATCAAAGGGAAAGATTCCCGACCTTCTGAAGGCACTTTGAATCACCTTGCATGAGGCTCCCTGTTTTATTGCCTTCTGCCATAACTTTGGGAAACGGCTTTTGGTTACATTTGCATCAGATGATCTTAAACCCATGGAGATGGTCAAGGAGCTGTATTCTTTTTTTATGTGGTTAAACACACCCACATCCAGGGGTTGAAGTATGTGGGTGGTGTGGGGTGGGAAACCCAGGATATCTACCTGTGATGTACAAAGATTACATGCTGTTATGAATCCATGGCAGCATTTCAAAAGTAAGTACAGTCGATAATTCCATGTCTGACATATCAGTCCCAGTAGAAAATTCAGTCAGGTATGACTTCAAATTCAACCGCGAGACACAAATTGGAGTTACTCCAGGTAGAATTATAAATTGTACCACTTTGCAGTTTGCACTTTTCACCATGACACATATACCAAAAACATTCTACAATTTATTTTTCCTATATTGTGGGCCTTTAATAGGTTTAATACAAATGCAATAAATATTTCCCATGCACTACTGTAGTAAGTCATAATTCCTTATTGTAATAATCATGTACAAATAATGGGGTCAAGAATATTTGTGAAAAACATGCACATGTATGTTTATTGAAATGGCAAACTGACTCTTTCCTGAATTTAAGACTCTGAGGAAGTTTCACCTTTTTGGTACTAAGAGATGGGACCATGAGGCTGCAGTGGTAACACACTTGCTTCCAACCTTGGATGTTTGTAGATCAAACATGCAAGCCATGTGAGAGAGTTGATGGTTGCTTTTGGTGGATAGTGGCCAATTTTCATGACACATCCTTTATCAACTATATGTATTGGTTTCCTGTGTACATGAAACTACACTTCCTGATATAACCTGTACAGCATTGGATGCGACATAAACCAGAAACAGTGTAATTTAAACTGCACACAATACACAACAAAGATGTAATAAAGATAGTCATCACAGTGAAAACAGCTGTGGATATATACAAATATTACAATGTGGATATATGAACAAAAACAACTAGATATTCTACAATGGGTGTGTGACCTACTCTGTTTATGACTAATGAAGTCAAATGATATTCCTTCAAGTCATGCCCTTTATGCTGTTCATATTGAATAACTATTAGGTGTGCAATCAGTGGCCTTGTGGTAAGCAACTTTGGCATCTAATCAGCTGTTGCCAGCTCTTTGTGTAATCAACTCTAACTAGTGGCAATGCTGAGCATGAGGGCCTGTCCCAATATGACTCTAGATGTTGTACATGATATAAAACCCCAACAATGAATCATTCAAACTTTGCTAGAATATCAGGTGTACCTCTCCAAAAAATGTGCAAAAATAAGATCTCTCCTCACCCATGCATACAGGCGAGTCCTGCATTCATTTTAATTGTTAGAGGCATGCAATAAATAATTGTTTAACATAATTGTGCACATAATATGAGGTGTATTATGAAAAAATTATTAGGTGCCACGGTGGCAGAGTGGTAACACTCTCGCCTCCCACCTCTGAGGCCAGGGATCGATTCCCGGCACGGCCTCAAGTGGGAAACCTGATAGCTGCTTGCCCTTGCTCGGCAGTTTACAGTACACAACCCTAGCGAACTCTATGTACTGGTTTCCTATGCCCTTCCAACTACCCGTCGTGATATGACCTGAACATTGTTGAAAGCAACGTAAAACCCCAAATAAACAAATATGAAATATTATTGCCTGCGGAAACTAGCAGACCACAGGTCTATATCATGATTCATGCATTCCTGTGGATGCTTTTATTGTAGTCCTGAAATGTGTTAGTGAATAAATATTTCATATGTTATATATTTCAGTTAACTACTATGTAACCTGATTCTCTTTGGCCAATTGCATGATGTCATAAGACACATGACTGTCATGGTTATCCATGAGTAATATGACTGGTCTTTTATCACCACAGTATTGCATAAAGATTCTTGTAAACCAAGATTTAAACAAATCCCGGTCCATGTAACCTGGAAGTAATACCATTTCATCTGACCATATGTTTTACATGCATCTGCATTATAAGTTGCTATCTGAAATAGACTTAATGAGATATTGGTAAGTAATTTTGACATAATAATTAAAAATCCGTGGCCATCAAGCAGGTTAAGACGATTGGCCACTTGTCACAAATTCCCAGATTTGACTCACCAAAATGGAAATAATCATTTTCTCCAGATACATATCATTATGAATCCCGCTATGTTTCTGTGTAATACATTTTAAGAGAGTATTGTACAATAGTTCATTCAAATTTATAATTTGAATGCATATTTAATTTAGTTTTGTCATACAGGAACACCTTTCTGAACTGTCTAATTCATTGGGATCAGTTTTCACCCACGGTGTCCGAATGGGCGGGGACGCATCTGGGCGGGCGGCAGCAACAGATTTGACTAGGCTGTGTTTCAGAAACTGTATTGTTGATACTCGGTATGGATATTGTTGGTGGGTTGTAGGTGTGCAACATCATTCTGTGACCTTGGTTTGACCTTACTGTACTAAACATGACCTATAAAATCTTGTCTCGGCCATTCATTGGTGTAGATGGTGAACACTGGATAGGGACATAGGTTAGGGGGTGTATTTAAATGTATGTGTGCATCATGGTGTGACCTTTTGGGTATGCCGAAGTGTGTTCAGCTGCCCAAGTTGAGATATTTTTCACAAGGGTATATGGATTGCTGCAACTGATTATTACATGCACTTTTACATAATTATGCTACTCCCATTGACAACTATTGCGCAATTAATAAATTTTACAGCTTCATAGTTTTTAGTTTACTGATTAATCCTGTCATCTTACTATTGAATTACCTTGTTTCAGTGATTTATCTTTACATACATATTCTTTCCCCTAGATATATCTTTACATACATATTCTTTCCCATAGATCTTACTTTCTGTATTTGGACCTTCTCATAAATGACACTGTGTTTAAAGTACTAGTATTCCAGTCTTTGTACAGTTTCACTTCTTGTGTATGTCATGGTGTTGAAAACTATTTCCCCAGGCTGTGGGGTACAGGCATCTCTGATGCTATTTTGTGGGAATTTATTTGAAATTTATAAAATCTGGGTTAAGAATGAAGTGCTAAGGTATGTGATTTCATTAAAGCATTGTTGATTCTCCATAAAAGTGCAGTGCATGGGGTTAATTTGTAGCATAAAGTGTTACCATTTGGTGAGGAAGCATAAATCCACTCCTTTGGCCATGTGCAGTCACTCGATAATTTTGGTAGGGACCTCTCAAATATTAGAAAGTTTGGCATGACTTGTCCACTGGCAGATACGCAGGTCATCGAAGTGATGTGGTCATGGGAAACATTCTGCAACATTTTTCAACATATGATTTGTCTCAGACTAAGGTTGTTAAGACTGTATGATATGAACTGTATGTGTTCGGCAATTACCTATCACACGTATGTAAACAGTCTGACTCATGTGATCATTCTTATCTAATCTTACCTTCTTCTGGTATACAGATGTTCCTTTCTGCCCATATGCTTTAGTTCTTGTTGCAATCTTGCTGCCAATACCTGTCTCGTCACAGTTGAAGATCTGTGCAGGACTTGATATTAACTCACATCGTTTCAACAAACCCTCTAATTGTGAAATAAACATAACACACCTACTTACTTACAATTTTTGCGACATATTATAACACATATATTTGGTGCCACAAAGGTGAGTAAAAAGTAATTCGCATCAAATTCATTGTGTTTAGCTCTAATATTGTGAAGGGTTATGTGTAACATTTGCAACATACTACTTTCTTAATAAATAACATATATTTGTGGTGGCATGTATATAACAATTCAATTCAAGTTTTACCATACTTATTGAAGAAGTCATCCACAATGTAATCAGTGGCCTGAGTAATTCGTGTACTGTCTATGCTCTGGGGGATCTTCCAAGTTAATTCTGGGTGGCGCGCTTGAAACTTGGCGAACCACTCATCTGATGGACCACTCAGCAGGTTAAATTGGCATTTTTGAATCCGTTGAAACCCTGCTACTTTGACTAAATCCTAGAACCAAATTTACATAGAATGTGTCTACTTAGCTTTATATAGTTTTGAATGTGCAGTATTATTATGTAAGGTGCAGAAATGTTGCATTTGTTATATTTTCTTAATAGTTTCATATGACAATGTTGGTTGTATTTATTTAATTTTTGATTTGAAAATGATTTGTTAAATGTTAACACTTCAATTACCAAAATGACTCCTCTCAAGTCACATCTTCTCAGTGGCATACTTCGATCACTCATGTATAACAGATATTCAACGAGTGCAGCTTCTTCAGAGTCACTCAACATTTTGGGTGCTCCCAATTGCTTCACAGTTTCCAAGTTCTTCTTTGAATAATCAGAAATAGTTGTTCTAGGCACATCAAATTTCCTTGAAGCTGAGGCCACTGTGTCTTGTCCTTTTTTGATGCTCTCTACTGCATCGATTAAAGCCTGGACATTGTATTGCCTAACTTTTTTCCCTAAGTAATATAGGCATCTTAAGTATTTAAATATTTAATAGTGAATCATATCATTTGTTGAACAAAACATTTGCATAAATGTAATAATAAATTAATTATATGCTAAAGACATTTATCATGTCGAGCTATAACATGGGTTACTATGAAATGGGTGGATTCATGAAGTCAGTCAATTTTTCAAGAAATTACACCAAAATAAAAGTTGGCTGTATTCCTGTATCTAAACATTTTTGGAAAAGTTTTACAGCACATAGTTAAATAAAAAAATATCATATTTAAATGTTCTGATGTCTGTTAAATTTAATGTTTGCAATTATTAAAAATAAATTTCATTGCCCTTCGCATGGGAAAGGAAATCCTGACTGCAATTAATCATGGCACATTCGCAAACCAGATCTATTATTCATGTATTTATTGGTATTTTCTTTCTTATGAAAATTTGGGGGGGGGGGGGGGGGAAATTTTATGTATAACAAATCCAAGAAACACATTGATTTGATAATTGTGACTGAAAAATCTACCCAGTCCATGAATGTTTGGTGCAGATATTTTTCAATGATTTTGTACAATGTTACATTTGAGAGAAGCAATTCATGAACCAATTTTTCATTACTTTGCTGCTATCACTATCTTCTGCATGTCTGCCAAACAATGTTTCTAGCCAATCTACATTTTACATAGCAGTAAAATTACATGAAACATCGACCCACTTCATGCTAACCCATGTAATTGCTGTAGCATTCCTGACCAAGTATGACTTATTATTTCTAGTGCTACTCTTAATTTAGTTGTCTACTTACTTCTGTCAAATTTTATTGATTTTTTCACGATTCTGCAAATGTCACTTTAACATTAATTTGAGCTGCAAAATACATGTGTAAGGGACTCATTTGAAGTGGGAATTATATTTTGTGGTGTTATTGGTTTGATATATAACTTGATTTACCTTTTTCTTTACCCATTTGATGCTGCTTGCCACAACGTGGTATCGATTGGCTAAACGGATGTGACACAAACGGAAATCATTAAGATTTTCGATAACCCAAAAACTTTAGTCCGTTCCCAATATGACGAACTTCGCTGGGTGACGAACTTCGCTGGCCGACCAGTACATTTCCATAATGTGTCTGTATTATCGGCCGTTTTTACTCCAATCCGGAAATACCAGTGACCGCCCATTTTGTAGAGTTATAGAAGCATTTGTCCTTGACCTCTAACAAAGATATATAGGGCGGGCGTTCACTGGTAGGCGTGCGTTTACTGGTAGAAAGCCACTAATGATTTTAGTTATACGAGAGGCCCCAATCGAATAGAAAAGATCACTTTGGATCACTTAAATCACTAAAATCGTCAGTCGAATAAGCCTCATATGAACAGCAACAGAAAAGGAAGTTGAAGTTTGTTTACATCTTTAAAATGTGTTGAATTGTATAAGCCAAATCACGGGTTCGTCTGCGCATGCTCATGCAAACGTCCTTGAAGGGTCAAGTGGGTAAAAACAAACGTGGGAAACTAAACCAGGAAGTGATTTTTAAATGGTGAAAATGACAGTAATATATATTTCCCTGCACAGCACATATAAAAGTTAATTTCTATTAAAAATATACACATGGATTTACGAAATAGTGTTTTGCCACCAGAAAAAGATATTTTAAAATATTGTTTTAAGCCATCTAAGGTGGGCAAAAATAGGGGGTTCTAACAGCATTACAAATGCATCAACAAGTGCCAGTTATTTATTAAATCATGAATATGCATGAGTTTTGGTCTGGTATTAATATTACTAAAATATCTAATATGTTGAATGGCAGAAATAAATGCCATAATATAACATTTTGTTATTTAAGCATCTTTCATGTGCTGACAGTAATGTATTATTCCACCTGACTTTGACCTTGGGGGTTCTGGGTTTGAACTTGAGGAATTGTTAGAACTGATAGATCTATACCATTTTTTTTTTCACTATATACGTGACTTTGTAAGGATATGTAACAACTTAGGGATGGACTCTAAAGTGCTTTAAATTGATCTTTGTAAGACCTCCAGGTCTTGGGTTTGAATCTGAGATCATTGCTGGCCTAGTTTGTGATTCTCTATCAAAAAAAAAAAAAAAAATGGGGTTGGTTAACAAATAGCCTCAAATTGGCCTTTATATGGCCTCTGGGTCTGGGGTTTGAATTTGTTCTTTGCTGTCCTTGTTATTGTTGGGGCTTCATATTTAAAGGAATTTTAGAATTTATCAGATGTTGTTAAATGCAGTCTTGCTGGGCTGAGATTATAAATGGGCTTTAGTTGCCTGACCTTTGACATTGATGAAATAGATATTATTGTACAGATGGTTATTTCAAAGATTTTGGTAGATGGATGTGAGTCATGTGACATTGAGTAGTTTGACCTCTGACCTTTGAGAATGTGTTGATCAACTGAAGTAGACTGACCTAGTTCCCATACTGTTTGTTGTTTCAGAAACTTATACACAGTAATACACAAAAAGAACATCATTGTTAAACGCTGCACATAATAACCTTCCCAATGGTTTCACATTTTGAAGATGTAGTAAAAATACCTAGAGAACAATGCAACATTGGTCCCTTGTTGGCACCAGATAGGTCAAATCTAGAGATATACAGCTTGAATAGTGGTTAGAAAGGCAGCTACATTTGGCCCAATATGCTGCCCCAAAGTGGCGAATCGGGCGGGGGGCATGGTGGCAGAAAGGTAGCACTCTTGCCTCCCACCTCTGAGATCGGAGTTCGAATCCCAGCCCCACCTCAAGTGGGGAAGCTGGTAGTTGTTTGCTGTTGGTTGGCAGTTAACAGTACAGAACCTTGACCAACTGTATATACTAGTTTCCTCTGCCCATAAAACACCTCCAGTACTGCTTTTGAGTACAATGTTAAAAAATCCTTTGAAAATTTTTTTAAAATGTTAGTGGTACCATTATAATTAATTAAAGAGTACAGTTAAAAGCATGATCAAAAGCTAAAAATCTTTGTCCTAGGAATCTTACCCTTGTATAACTTACCCAGTTTAATTTCATCCAGCTTTCTGTCAATATGGCACTTTTTGACATTACCTAATTATACTGTTTACACGGAATGACCCCTATGTGGCTCTGTGGCTATTGTCATGAAATTACAATAAAGTAAGCCCATGGCCCTGCACTGATTGCAGTTAGAAGTCCAGGTGTGGATTGGAAGGAGATTGGAATTATCTGTTCTAATGTAGATTGGTGGAAGAATGTCTATTGTTAAAATTGTGTCCCTTTAATGTGTTGTTGGGAATTGGAATTAAGCAGACTTGAAAGTTCAAGCATCAGTATAAATATGATCCCTGATATAAGTGTGACATTATTGTCTCTCACAGTTAACCAAGATACACAACTATGGATATTATTGCTAGTAATAAAGGTGGGCAAAAACTCTGGATGGTTATTTGTACACAAAGAAGTCTTCTAAACCAAAAGTGATACAGTGGAGGTGCTCACAGAAGGATCTACATCTTTGTAAAGGTAGCCTTTACACCAATCTTGATGTAAGTGTGTTACTTTAATTTCAGTTGAGAATGTGGCTTCTTATAATTAAAAAGGAGAGTGGTCAAACACTAAACAGATCAAACTGTAAATTGGCTTTTTGAAGGAACACTTAGAATTAGAAATAACTAAAATACAGAAACATTTTAGAAACTTAATTTCAGTTTGATATGAAAACATAATATAACTTTTCATATTTTCATGAACGATTTCCTGTACTACCCTCACCTTAAGTATTATTAAGGAGTAATTAGTGTCCATATCCCACTAAATTATGCTTTCTACTGTAAACAATAAGTTTTTATTTTGTTCTTTCAGTGTGAAAACCCTCATCTGACAAAGCCCCACAGCCATGATCCTGACCAAGCTGTAGTTGATGTTGCAAAAGCAAAGGCTTCTATGAAGCAACAAGCATCAACATCACGAGAAAGGCCTAGTCAGATTGCCGCCACACACATAGCCACCCTCAGTGAGGAGTCTCGTACTGGTGTGGGGAAGATTGACTCAATGAAACGTAACATCAGGAATGCCAAGAGAAGAGCTTTACCCAAAGAACCAGCGTCCCTCTCTGACCTAACTATTGAAGGAGAATGGGCAGAAACTTCCAGTGGCCAGGAATTTCTTGTGCATGACAGTGGATGTGACTCTACCAGCAGAGTGATAGTTTTTGCCAGCCATGTGGGTCTTCAGCAGCTTGCCTTACAATCTGAATGGTACATGGATGACACATTCAGTGTCGCACCCAAGATGTTCAAGCAGCTCTACATAATCTGTGCCAAGCTTGGAGATTCTGCAGTGACCTGTGCATATACCTTAATGACAGGCAAAAGCCAAGAACTGTATGAGGAGATGTTTCCAGCCATCAGCAGGAAAACTGAAGACCTAGGATTATCATTGGATCCAGAAGTCATTCACTTGGATTTTGAGCAGTCTGTAATAAATGCAGTGAAGGCTACCTTTGGACCACATGTATAGACAAAGGGATGTTTCTACCATCTGACACAGTCCACCTGGCGGAAGATTCAGGAATTGGGAATGAGCAGTTACTACAGGGAGAACAAGGGCATCAAGCACTTTGTTGGAATGATGGATGGCCTGGCATTCCTGCCTATTGATGAAGTTGGAGAAGGGATGAAGTTTCTAAAGGAGAATGCCCCCACTGGCTGTGAAGAGCTACTGCAGTACTTTGATGCCACTTATGTATCTGGGAGCTTTAGGCAAATTAGGCATCCTCTTTGTGATGGTAATGCTTTGCTGCGACTGAGGAGAATGCCACCTCTCTTCCCACCAGCACTATGGAATGTGCATGACCTTACCCTCACTGATGGAGATCGCACAAACAACTTTTGTGAAGGCTGGAACAACTCATTTGCCAAGTTGGTTGGACACAGTCATCCCACAATCTGGAGGTTGATCACCCACCTTAAAGAAGACACCAGCATAATGCAGACAACTGTCATGATAGAAGCCAGGGGAGAGCAGCCAGCCAAAAGAGTCAGAAGGTCCAGCAAAACCTTGCAGGAGAAGCTCAAGTATCTGCACAGCTAAACAAAATGGACAAAAGACTGTCAGTGAATTTTTGAAAGGCATTGGCCACTGTATTAGACTCCATTGAAAAAAAACACCAGAAAACTGTAAAAAGTTGTGAATCTGAAGATGTCAATCTGACATGGTATAAAAGTTTGGGTAAAAAGTTTTAAATTTGCAAATTTAATAAGTAAATTAAATTTTTATAAGTTAATACCCTATCCAATGGACAATAGCTTATCCGGTCGGCGCGGACCGGCCCGCCAAACGTCAGAAAAAGACGTCCTGTGTCTCCACCGGCTAGGCCGGCCCAGTACTGTGCACTCGCCAGATGGCGTGTCGTACTTCCTTCCTGTCTAGACAGAGTGACGTCATAGCATCTTTTTTGTTGTCTAAACCTTATTAGACCCCTAGTGAACTGATAGCGGGGTCGGTGGGAGGGCCTTGTGTGTCCATTGGATAGGGTATTAACTTATAAAAATTTAATTTACTTATTAAATTTGCAATTTTATTGCGTTAATACATCCTATCCAATGGACAATAGCTGAATAACTACCGCTTGGTCGGCGGGTAAGTTACTAGGGATCAAATTGAACTCATACTCAGTAGTGAAGATAGGTACCTTGTAAGCCTGGGTAGACCTTGAGGTCGGTAACCCATAAGGGCTGTGGTCGAATATCATCATCCGGTAATAGGGTGTAACCGTCAGAAACGACCTTGATACCGTATACCCCCCCCCCTTTTTTTATTCTCAGACCTACTCTGAGGTAAAGGAGGAGAGGGATGAGTTCAGTCCCAAAGGCAAGTCTCCCGAAGGAAATACATCTGAGAAGATTTTTTTTTTTTTTTTTTTTTTGATGAATTATTCTTAACTATATTTACAAATGTACAAATCTCCTCTAGGTAGTGGTCTGTTGGTGGATCTGCTGGGCAGCCACCACAGGACCAAGATGAAAAAGCTCTGAATCAGCCCAAGCCAAGTCCTTCAGGTAAAACTGCGTGAAGGTATTGTGGGATTTCCAGTGGCAAGCTGATAAGATCTGATCTAAGGAAACTCCCGATTGGAAGGCCTTAGAAGCGGCGAAAGCCCGAACATCATGAGCTTTAACTTGATGTAGGGTATGGGCTTGATGATCTGAGAGCTCGTAGCAGAGGATCACAGTTTGTTTGATCCAAGAGGAGATGGTAGCAGGGGAGATATCCTTGTCGAAGCCTTTCTTGAAGGAGACAAAGACTAATTCTTTACCCTGTCTGATGTCTGATGTCCTGTCCAGATAGTAGCGCAAGGCTCTGATCGGACAAAGGGACCTGTCAGATTTGAGGGATTTATCCAGGGTAGGAGCCAGTGCTGGTATGACCACTGGGGCTACACTCTCTGGACCCTCTTTGGCCAGCTGATTCTTTGAAAGAAAGCTGGGAGATGGAACCAGGGACACCTTAGACCAATCGGACTGGTGTCTGATGTTTTTGTGTTGCCATGCATGGATCTCACTCCTTCTTTTACCCGACCCTAGGGCCAAAAGGAAAACAGTTTTGAAGGTTACATGCTTCAGGGATGCCTCCCTAAGAGGTTCGAAAGGGGCCTTTGTTAGCTGGTGCAGCACCAGGGAAAGGTTCCAGGAGGGTACACCCCTCCGCCCTTTAGGTCTGTCTCTGTGGAAACTGTCCAGGAGACGGGTGAGATTACCATCTTTGCTGATATTCACTGTTGTATCACCTAGTTTATCAGCAATGGCAGACCTGTAGCCATCAATGGTACTGGGCTGCAGCTTCTTAGTCTCAAAGAGATACATTAGGAAGTCAGCCACAGACTTTACAGGTGGTGACCTGAAGTCCACCTGATTAGTGACGCACCACTTTTTAAAAATGGTCCACTTTGCCTCATAGACTGATCTGGTTGATTGTCTTTGAGGAGCCTCAATTCTTGCTGCCACTGCCTCAGAGAAGCCCTGCTCTTTGATTTTTGTGGCTCTAGGAGCCAGGCATGGAGATTTAGATTTGTCAGATCTCTGTGAGGGGTCTGGTTGAAGGGCTGTGTCAACAGATTGGGCAGGTTGGGTAGGCTGAGAGGGACCTGGCTGGACATGGTCACCAAGTCCCAAAACCAAGGCATGTTGGGCCAACCCGGAGCAATCAGAAGGAATCTCTTGCAAGGGGAGTCTAGTAGTTTCTCCACCACTTTGCTCAATATGGCAGTCGGTGGGAAGGCGTATGCGTCCAGATCCTCCCATGGCAGAGTGAGTGCATCCACTGCTACAGCCAGGGTGTCCGGTACTGGAGAGACAAAGCGAGGTAACTTGTGGTTGAACCTCGTGGCAAAAAGGTCTATCTGAGGCCGGTGCCACTTGCTGCATAGTCTTTGGAAAATGTCCGGAAGGAGGGACCATTCTGTTTGAATGGTTTGATTTAGTCTGGATAGCTTGTCTGCTATCACATTTAGTCGGCCAGGGATATGCCGGGCTTTGAGGGTTACTTGTCGCTGGGAACACCAGGTCAAGATTCTCCACAGTAGGGCACAGAGAGGGCCCGACTTCATGCCTCCTTCTTTGTTTATGTAGGCCACTACAGTGGTATTGTCTGTGGCCACCAGGACAATTTGGTTTGTGCATAGGTCCTGAAACTCTTTCAAGGCTAAGAAAACTGCTTTTAGCTCCAGGTGATTTATGTGCAGCTTGCTTTCCGGGACTGACCAGGAACCCCTTGTAGTGAGCTCGTTTAAGTGAGCGCCCCATCCTTCTTTTGATGCGTCTGTAAAAATTTGCAGAGCATGCTTTATGGGGTGTAATGGTTGACCTTGAAGCACATTGCTTTCTTCTAGCCACCATTGTAAATGTGGGTGCAGGGATCTGGGTAGAGGGATGACCTTCTCTAGGGATTCCGGTACCCTCCAATTGTTTTTGAGATGCCACTGTATGGGTCTCGTGCAACCGGCCTAGGTGAACTTGTTTCTCTGTGGCAGTTAACAGACCTATCAAGGACATGAACTGTCGGACCGGACAGGCCGGAAGTAACAGCAGTGTTTGTATTTTCCCTTGAAGGTTTTGCCACCTGTCCGGTGTCGGTCTGACCCGGCCGGACCTGAGGTCGAACTGGTAGCCTACGAAGTTGAAAACTTGTTTGGGCTCCAGTTCCGATTTTTCTAAGTTCACCAGCCAGCCCAGATCCTGGCACATCTTGACCAGAATTTTGGTGTGTTGGATACAGGTTTGGGGGGATCTGGCTCTGACCAACCAGTCGTCTAGGTACTGGTGGATCCTTATACCCTTGTGTGTGGCCATCAGTTTCACCTCTTTTGCTACCACTGTGAACTCCATTGGAGCTGTGGACAGGCCGAAGGGCAGTGCCTTGAATTGGTAGTTCTGGCCCTGGATATGAAATCTGAGGTATTTCCTGGATTGTTCCTGTATTGGTATGTGGAAGTAGGCATCTTTGAAGTCTACTGAGGTGACCCACTCCCCTTGTTGGAGGGAAGTTCTGATGGTTTCCGGTGTTTCCATCTTGAACTTCTCCACTTTGAGGAAGAGGTTTAATTTGCTCAGATCCAAGATGGGCCTCCATTTGTTGTTGGGTTTGGGAACTAGGAAAAGTCTGTTGAAAAACCCCAGAGAGGTTGGGTTTTGGACCAGCTCTATTGCATTTTTGTCCATAAGTTGATGCAATGCCTCCAACAGGTAGCTGTTCCTGTGAGGATTGGCATAACAACTTATGACTGTCGGAGATCTTGTAAGTTTGGGTCGGATCCGGAAGGGGAGGGTATAACCTTCCCTCAAGTTTTGGATTGTTTTGGGTCCGGCCCCCAGTTCTAGCCAAGTTTCCCAGAAGTTTTGAAGTCTGGCCCCTACAGGCGGACTTTGGGCAACATTTGGTACATTTGAGACAGAAGTGGCAAGAGACAATGGAGTGACACACAAAGCACTTTTCACAGATTTTAATTTGTAATCTTTGGTAGTACAAACTGCTGGCCCGGGACTTAAATCTTTCTTTTGCGATTGCCCGGGCGCAGTAGTGACAGAATGAGCAACAGGAACTTTTACATTTAAAAAGTCTCTTGTCTGTTGATGGGCTTTTACATTTAAAAAGTCTCTTGTCTGTTGGTGATGTGGGCTCCCGGCCAGCAGTCGTATAGGGAGCTTGTTTAAAAGGTAACTGTCATTTGTACGACTGCTGGCCCTTGGCAGGTCTTGAGGAGTAAGAGGTAGACCGACCCTTGCCTTTTCTGAACTGCTTTTTCCCAATAGTTTTCCAGGCTGGCTTTTCTTGTCTTGAGTCCTTGTTGTTTCCGGACTTCTTTTCTGCCCGTTCATAGGGGTGATAACGACCCTTGCTGTGTCCGGAAGCAGAGTGGCTTTTAGCTTCAAATTGGGCTATCTCCTCTTCGGCCCGCTTAATTGTGGCATCAGGGAAGAGAGTGGAGATGTGGAGAGGTGCCGTACGCAGAGCTGTGAGGGTGTCCTGTTTTATGCCAGTTCTTAGATGGCTGAGGTACGCATCCCGGCGGACTAAAGTGAGATTCCCCATGGTGATGAACACGAATTCGGATAAATGTTCCATGGACTTTGCTGCCGCCTGAGAGATGCTGGCATTGAAGTCCAACAAATATTGTAATTCCTCAACAGCCGGTGACACTTTGGCTGAACCCTTTCCTTTCTGTTCGGATCTTAAAACCTTGATTTGATCTTTCATACTCTGCTGGACCTTAACCAGGCAGCGATTGAAGCTAGCACTCTGATTACATACAATGGATGCCTCTCTGGCAGACCTTTCCCACCTTCTTAAAGTTTCTTGTGAAATTCTGCGGGAAGCAGGAGGGGTAGAACCAAGTCCCGTATACCTTGCTATCCGGCTGTAACTACTGTTAAGCTTCACTGAGTCGGTATGCCATGAAGAAACTTTAGATGGTTCTGCTTTCTGATCGGTATGTAGACCATACCACTTAGCTTGGGAACGTGGTGGCCTGAGAAAAACGTCCTTGGCCAGACCTCCGGCTTCCGAACCTCTGGAAGGGTATCCTTCCGACAAACTTAAGTTGAGCTTGGAGAGTTTCTTGCACAGCCATTCTTCTGTGGGCATTTTAACAGAGACTTTACCAGGAGTAACAGTTTTGGGCCCAGCAAAGGGGTTGTCTTCAGCTGTAGTAGCAGAACTGTCTACCTCTGGGATATGGGTCCAGCCCATATAAGAGCGAATGCCCTGCATGGTGTCCCGGTAGGTTTGCTCTTCTGATACCGGCTGATCTTGATCCATAAGAGAAAGTTCCGGATCTTCAGAAAGTTCTCCTTCCTCAGTATACAAGTCAAGGAGGGGTCTGTCCGACAGATCACTACCGGCCTCTGATGAAAAACTTGAGACACTGTCCTGACGAGATCTGTGTAAGACTGGTGAAGCGGAATCAGCTGTGTCAGATGGAGTAGGTCGGCCGGATGGGTCGGAGACAGACTCCGGTGGTAAATTTGGTCGGTCAGTCTTGGTTTGACTGGAAGGCTGGTGCGTAAGTGCAGTGGAGCCTTTTGATGAAGCAGGTCGGCTGGTTTTAGTTTGACTGGCCGGCTGATGCTTAGAAGCAGAGGAGCCCGTACCAGGAAACTTTGTAGTCGTTGAAGACTGTTGACTGATCTTAGCTTTACTGGTCGGCTGATGCCTTTCGGCAGAGGAGCCAGTTCCAGGAAGCGTAGTTGAAGAGGAAGGTCGGATGAAGGGTTCAGAAGAGTGAGAAACAGAAGCTGGAGGTGAACGGGCCGGAGTCACTTTGACGTCAGCAGAGAAGTTAGGTTCCATGTTTCTGGCCAACAGAAGGGCCTCCAGCCGGTTGAAACGTTCAGCCCATTTAGAGTCTAACGTGGCTATCTTGTCGTCTGTAGAACCCTGAGAAGCTTTAGAAGTAGAAGCAGAGGGAGATTTTTCCCGTTTAGCAATCTTCTTTGTGTCCTTTTTGGTTTTCTTGTCTGGTGGGGGCTCAGTAGGTGAAATAACTTTCTTTTCTACAGGCCCAATAACGGACACATTCGAAGGATCTACAAGTTCTTCACTGTCTTTAGCTGGAGTTGCTTCCAGTTTCTTTGCTTCTCTCTTTTCTTTTTTAATACGATATGAGGGAGTGGCAAGCTGAAGGCGTTGTTCCTCAGAGAAGGCATTGCAAATTTTACAATCTGTGGACTGGGGATTTTTAACACAGTCATCAGACCCCTTACCCTTCTCACGACATCTTGCACAAAAAGCATGAGAGTCAAAATTCACCATTGCGTGGCCACAACTCCCTCTGCGTTGTCCTGGGGACAACATGATAGTTCTTGAAGATGATGATAACAAATAAAACTGTAGATGATGAGAATTTCTAACATAAACGCTGATAAATCTTTGCTGAATAAAATTCCAAGTGCACAGTCATGCGCCAAACGAAAAAGATGCTATGACGTCACTCTGTCTAGACAGGAAGGAAGTACGACACGCCATCTGGCGAGTGCACAGTACTGGGCCGGCCTAGCCGGTCTAGACACAGGACGTCTTTTTCTGACGTTTGGCGGGCCGGTCCGCGCCGACCGGATAAGCTATTGTCCATTGGATAGGATGTATTAACGCAATAAAAATAATATTTTGCAGCTGTGAATGTATATTTTGTGATATAACCTGTTCTAAATTGAATGTGATATTACCGCGATTTATGTATATATAGGAAGTCTCTAATACTATAACATGTAGAATTTTATTTGGTTATATATGACTTTTGACAGTGCTGTTTTATTAAAAACTTTTGTGTAACTTCAGTTGTAATAAAAATTTTTCTTGGGAGGCATTTTTTCCTAGTCGCCAAAAAATAGGGAGGCATTTTTTCCAGGAGGCATTTTTTCCGGGAGGCATTTTTTCCAGGAGGCATTTTTTCCCGGATTCGTTAACATACCCCACTTCTTTTAAGTAGAGGTTAAGTGCTTTAAAAAGTCTGACCAAGGTTGGGTTTTTTCCGGATAAAACCTATTTTTTCCGGGATGGTGGAAAAACTTGATAAAACCCCCTTTTTGCCGGTTTAAACCGGACAAAACTGGAAAAAATTGATTTAAATTAAATATAACTGTACCAAAATAATATTACATCACATATAAAGTACTTGATACTAATTACAACAATTACATGACAAAACTTAATTAAACAATTAAAAAATTCCAAATTTTAATTTTTTTTTAAATCAATCAGAGCCCAAAGGCAGACTGATACTTAAAGTGACAAACTTGTAAACTGGGACCTTGAAAGAGTAGGACATCTGCTGGACATGTGTGCCCATTTTCAGTAAAAAAAAAATTAAAAAGATGTTTCTGTGGGGGTTATGAGATTTAAATTAATTTGTTTCTAAACAGTAGTAGAAAAACTTTTTCTCACTATTTTATAGTTATTTTTACAGTTAAAACACACATTCACTTGCCCTCTGTATTTATGTAACCAAAATCACTAAAAGTCCAATGGAGCAGGGCAACATTTATGATTGTTAATTCTGTTTTTGTTAATTATATTTACAGGAGACTAGAAAATTAAAATATAATACTAAAAAATACATGAAACATTATCCATTAAAGTGTATGTAGGATTTTAATTTCATATTTCATTCATTTCAAGATTGGAGAAAATTATTGGTATAACTCAGGTGTGATATATGTCAGCCTAAATGGCAATACAAGTGATATTTCTTGTTTAATTCATGAGGCAAAGACATATTGTGATACCCTTTTGTGTTATTAAACCCATTCTTTCAGAAGCAGTTTAGTTGTGAGGGGTTTATCCAAGGGGTTTATCTACCCCAGAGTTATTTCTAGTAGCTGACACTTGAGGAGCTGAACCCCAGCTACTAAATCTCAATTGCAATTGTGTACAGTGTGCCTAGACAATAAAGTTAACCTTGTGGCTTTGTATCCGGTAACCGGTTACACAGACATTTGGTCTGGTAACAGTCACTGGTAACCAAATACAGCAGCTTGGTAACCGTCACAATATAAAATATGTAATCATTCTTTGTGTGGTATTTTAGGCTATAAAACTCACTGTATGGTATAATTTGTGAGACATCTTTCTTTTGACATTTTGCGTTGGTGATAACTGAAAGTTTTTTTTTACATTTTTACAGCCATTAATATGAAGATAATAGGAAATGAATAAACAACACCAAAGCGTTTTTACAACAGTTTATTGAGACAAGTTTAATTCTGAAATCAGCAAACACACATGGAGAAATGAACTATTCACAGAATTATAATGTGGTCCAGTTGTCACCATCCACTCTTTTTATTGTCGTCATTTTTGTTGTTAACTCTTTACAAGGTTTTTTTGGGGGAGGCCTATAACTGTTTTATTGGAACCTTTGGGTCGGCCACGTTTTCTTGTTTTGTTTGGTAGGGAGACATTCTCTAAGTTAATCTGGCTTTCTGGTAGGTCCTGTGAATCTTCTTGACTATCTGGTTGATCCTGATGATCATCATCCTGACTTAGTGGTTGGTCCTGTGCTTCTTCTTGGCTCTCTGGCACAGCTGGAGACCACCGTCTTTCCTGGCTTTGAAAATGTGGACACATGGTAATCTCATGCATCTGAAGAATCTACAGTCACAGTTTTCAGTGCTGACATCATGTTCTGATGATTCTTTATCCATGCTCTTCAATTGATTTGCCACAGTCATAGGCAAATTGTGTCAAAAAGGTCTTGTAATCTTTATCAGTATAACTAGGAGAAGTTAGGCCAAGCTTGATCCGGTTTAGTTTTTTAATCTGTCTGTAATGTCTTTCAGATCTCTGACTCTCAATGCAACTCATCAAGCCAGACAACATTTCTTTCAGGGAAGATCATGGATGGAAATATTTTTTTCAAGTTTGCAGAAAAAGATTCCACCCTATTTGTAGTATCGTTACACAGGTGGTATGACTTCAGACCCTTGACCCATTCATCTCGGATTGAATGCCAGTTGGCATTGAAGTACTCTACCACCTTTTCTGGCACCTCCTGTTGGAACTTCTCATAAATTTGTTGGTAATCTGCTTCATCAAAGGAATATGTAAGCTTCTCTAAGATCTTCAATGCTGTGGTGTGTTGGTGTGATGTTATGGCCATCTTATCCATAGTGATTTCTCTGCTGAAGGTCCTTAATGTGTGGTAGAGACAAATTTGGAGTTGAATCTGGGACATTTCAGCCTTGAAGACAGAGCGCTCTGTCATGTCCTTGTCAGTTATTATGCATTATATCATTCTTAATTTTCTCCTTAAATTTGGTCATCATATCAGTCAAGGAAGCCTTATCTTCTGTGGACAGGAGGAATGCAGCTATTACATGACTCTCACTGAGCCCATAAACAGCAATCAACACATAAAGGGCCATGTTGACATTGTTAGTCTTGTAGGTAGAGTCTGACAGTAGCACCTCGGGGAATATGTGGAAGGTAGATTTCATTTCAGGATCCTGTATATAGATTCCAGCCAAAACATCATCCTTCACTGAAAAGTCACAATCAATCCCTGGATACTGTTCCTTCATCCAGGAGAACAGATTCTGTACTTCAGGTGACTGGGTGGGAGGCTGTGATGCCGCCTTGAATCTTGTAGCAATGTTGTGGACATCTTTCAGGATCAGCCTCTTACCTGTCTTCTCTACATATGACTGATGGACTAATTTTCGGTTTGCATTGAACTTCAGGTGTTTGGCAATCTCTTCCTCTGTCTCCTTATCCACCTTTCTGACTTTTGGATGGAACCAGTGTTCCAGTTCAGACACCTGATGATTGTGTGTAGTGTCTGTCTTAACAACCTCAAGAAACTGTCCATCTTTGGTTGCCTTCAGCCTTATGTTAAATGGACAGCCTATCTTTCCTGTTGTCTGATTTGGCCTATCACCTTTAGATCTTGAGTTGAAATTTCTCCCTCCACGATGGCAGCTGTACTTCAGCTCAGCATACACAAGATCTTCCTTAAACACTCTCCCTGGATAGCATGAAGCAGCAGCTTAGATTTTTCTGCAATCAGTTTTTGAGAGCTTCACAAAATTATCACACTCATACTGACTAATGGCTTCCTCCAGAGTCTTCTAGTCAGAAAATATCTTCCAATTGAAAATGTAAAAGCCATATCAAAAACTATAAAAACACTCCTTTAAAAGCCAGATATGTACTCTTGCTGTCAATACTAATGAAGTCAGGGGGAATATGGGGGCTATTCATAGGGGAGGATCACTTTATAATGCAATTCATATGATTGCAATGTTTATAACTCGAGAGGTAGATCAACGGATTCAGATTCCTTGGATTACCCAAAAGTCTTTGTAAAATAATGGTGGCAACATGTGGCTGGAAATTTTAATGTTTGGGAAATTTTTATTATGCTGTAATATGATAATATTACATTATTGCATATTAATTTATATTAATATATGACATTTATGTTTGTTTATGTTATGTTTTCATTTTGGATTCAGATCTGCAGAAAATTGTATTTGACAAATCTAGCTAATCCAAAGAATCCAAATCTGAATCTAGATTCGACGGATTACGGTTGTGTAGAATATGCCACAGTTTACATCTTAATAAGTGGATAGAGATTAAATGTCAGATGAAATGACATATTACTTTGTTTGTTTCCGGCATGCGAAACTGTCACAATATTAAAAAAAATGATCGACGGTCACCCAGAAATATTTCTTTCCATCTGGTGTTGACGGTTTCCAAGCCACTCTGTAAAGTTAAGGCAATCAAACAAAAGTTTGTGGGATTTGATGTTTAGTATATACATGTACTTATAATCCCTTTCACCAATCCTTTTATGTTTTAACATTTAGAACTGGAATTAAACTTTTTAAAGTTAAAGTGCTTACACCACTTCACATTTTTCACTGTGATTATGTTAATGTACTTCATAAGATTATACACATACAATAGTATATTTCAATATGAATCCTAGAATCTACAATAAATAACCCAGTGTTTAAGTGAAAATGTTGCTGGAATGCATGTCTATGTAATGCATATCTTATGTACATATTGTGTATGTATTTCTGTAAATGTAAGTGCATGTGGATACTTAACATTATAACATAAAAAATATAATATAGAATATAATAAAGGTATAAATATGTATTAAATGTATAAGAGCTACTATTCTTGTAACATTCAAATATAAAAAATTTAAATAAATAATTTTGTATGATTCTGGGTTTTCAATTGTTGTTTTTAATTTATGAAGGGTTTTTTTCCGGTTTTGTTTTTGTAAAAACCAGAAAAAACCAGGCGGAAAAAAATGCTTTGGAAAAAACTGCCAACCTTGAGTCTGACTTAAATTTGGAAATCTGCCAATGTGGCCTAGCATGATGAGTACCAATCTCATCACTGAAGTTAAGCAGCACTGGGCTTGGTTAGTACTTGGATGGTTGACCGCCTGAGTTCTAATCCAGGTATAAATAATATAAAAACTTCAATTTACAGTTTTGTGGGACCCTTTGATAGGGTCTTGAATTACAATAAATAAAATAAATAAAACTGCAATTTCTTCCCAATTCGGGTTTTTAATGCAACAAAAAATGAGCAGAAGCCCTGTAAAAACACCTTTCCATTGATGTATGTAATACATTTGTAGGGTTCAGAAATATCAATGAAAAATCAGCACTTGTTTACAATGCTAACTTGACAACTGGAAGTGGGTGAAAATAGGAGATCTTGGCTGAAAACTGCTACAGCTAATTATGTCCACCCCACTGGGGGGTGGACATATTATTTTTGCTTTTTCCGGCGTCCGGCGTCCCACTTGGTTTCTAGACATTTTAGGCAACAGTTCTTATCCTATCTTTACCAAATTTGGCACGCAGGTTTATTGGGTTAATAGCTTGTATGGGATTGCTTTTGGTGATGATAGCTCTATAGCTAACTGAGTAATAGCTACTTTGCTACTTTTGAGTAGCTCTTTGGTTTCCAGACATTTTAAGGAATGCTATTAAGCCTAGCTTTCTGAAATTTGGTATGGAGGTTCATTGGGTTAATAGCTTGTATGGGATTGCTTTTGGGGGGAATTGCTTCATAGATGAGTGAGTAATTAATTAAATAAATGAGTAATTAGCTATTTTGAATACTGAAAAAGGCAAATGTGCTCATATCTCCTAAACCGTGTGAGATAGAGCGATTTCGTCGAAATTTCCGACCCACAGGGTATCTAAGGAATGTACTCTTTGCAATTTTCAAAAATTTTTCCCCTCCCCAAAAATGGCGGCCATTTTGAATTTTCGAATTTTTGCCCAAAATGGCAAAACACAAATTTGCTTCTATCTCCTTAACCGTGCGAGATAGAGCGATTTCGTCGAAATTTTCGACCCACAGGGTATGTAAGGAATGTACTCTTGCCAATTTTCAAAATATTTTCCTTTTCCCAAAAATGGCGGCCATTTTGAATTTTCGAATTTTTTTTCCAAAAATGGCAAAACACAAAATTGCTTCTATCTCCTTAACCGTGCGAGATAGAGCGATTTCGTCGAAATTTATGCCCACAGGGTATCTAAGGAATGTACTCTTTGCAATTTTCAAAAAATTTTCCCCTCCCCAAAAATGGCGGCCATTTTGAATTTTCGAATTTTTGCCAAAAATGGCAAAACACAAATTTGCTTCTATCTCCTTAACCGTGCGAGATAGAGCGATTTCGTCAAAATTTTCGCCCACAGGGTATCTGAGCATTGTAGTCTTGGCAATTTTCAAAAAATTTTCCCCTCCCCAAATATGGCGGCCATTTTGAATTTTCGAATTTTTGCCCAAAATGGCAAAACACAAATTTGCTTCTATCTCCTTAACCGTGCGAGATAGAGCGATTTTGTCGAAATTTTCGACCCATAGGGTATCTAAGGAATGTACTCTTTGCAATTGTCAAAAAATTTTCCCCTCCCCAAAAATGGCGGCTATTTTGATTTTTCGAATTTTTGCCAAAAATGGCAAAACACAAAATTGCTTCTATCTCCTTAACCGTGCGAGATAGAGCGATTTCGTCGAAATTTTCGCCCACAGGGTATCTAAGGAATGTAATCTTTGCAATTTTCAAAAAATTTTCCCCTCCCCCAAAAATGGCGGCCATTTTGAATTTTCGCCAAAAACGGCAAAACACAAATTTGCTTCGATCTCCTTAACCGTGCGAGATAGAGCGATTTCGTCAAAATTTTCGCCCACAGGGTATCTGAGTATTGTAGGCTTGGCAATTTTCAAAAAATTTTCCCCTCCCCAAAAATGGCGGCCATTTTGAATTTTCGCCAAAAACGGCAAAACACAAATTTGCTTCGATCTCCTTAACCGTGCGAGATAGAGCGATTTCGTCAAAATTTTCGCCCACAGGGTATCTGAGTATTGTAGGCTTGGCAATTTTCAAAAAAATTTCCCCTCCCCAAAAATGGCGGCCATTTTGAATTTTCGAATTTTTGCCAAAAATGGCAGAACAAAAATTTGCTTCTATCTCCTTCACTGTGCGAGATCGAGCGATTTCGTCGAAATTTTCGACCCACAGGGTATCTAAGGAATGTACTCTTTGCAATTGTCAAAAAATTTTCCCCTCCCCAAAAATGGCGGCCATTTTGAATTTTCGAATTTTTGCCAAAAATGGCAAAACACAAATTTGCTTCTATCTCCTTAACCGTGCGAGATAGAGCGATTAGAATAGAAAACATTTATATAGCGCAAAATTGATGCAACATCCTCTAATGCGCTTGAAATCAAAAAGGGAAAGTCGAGGGACGTTCGAGGTCATGATCCAAGGTTAGCGCCCGCCAGGGAGATGTACTATGGTGGAGGATATGCTAATCTAAACAAGTAGGTCTTTAGCTGGCTACGGAAACCTGTTATTGTTTGTTGTGATCGTACTGATTGTGGGAGTCTGTTCCATTCTATGGGGGAAGCCACTGCAAAACCTCTCCTACCGATGGCTTTTTTTGAGAGGCTGAGGAAAGAGAAAGACGATTTCCACGTGTTAGACAACTGGTTTTGATCAAGGATGATAGGTATATGGGTTGAGAGAAATTTATAGCCTTGAAAGTAATTAGATTTGTACTTAAACAAGATACGGTAAGTGATAGGAAGCCAGTGTAGTTTTTGAAGAAAAGGAGTGACATGGCTAGTTCTATCAAGTCTAAAAACAATTCTACAAAGGGCATTTTGTATCTTTTGGAGTTTAGCAACATTGTACTTACTGATGCCATAAAGTAGGGAATTGCAGTAGTCAAGTCGACTACTGATCATTGAGTTTGCAAGCAAGGCTGCAGTTTCCACGAAATTTTCGACCCACAGGGTATCTAAGGAATGTACACTGTGCAATTTTCAAAAAATTTTCCCCTCCCCAAAAATGGCGGCCATTTTGAATTTTCGAATTTTTGCCAAAAATGGCAAAACACAAATTTGCTTCTATCTCCTTAACCGTGCAAGATAGAGTGATTTCGTCAAAATTTTCGACCCAACCAATGCAAAAAGGCATGAAGCTGAAATAATTTACATCTACACTAATAAATATTTAAGCATCATTGATATATTTTACAAATGAAACAGGGTTTTATAAGACTACTGTACAATTTTGGCAAAATTTCATGGGGTGGACATTACACATGATAATGTGTGTTCTTCTATGCTATGCTGTTTCTATTCGCATCTACTATCAACAGGGCGTCCTATTTCTAGTTTACATAAATTTCATAATGTAAACAGAACTAATTTATATAATTTATTCCTCTATTTCCAGTTATAATTTTTACCCCACAGCCCGTAAGGGCTGTCGGGGTATTGTTTTCACCCATGGTGTCCGGATGGGCGGGCAGGCGGTTGGGCGGGCAGCGGGAAATAGTTTGTCCGGGCTGTATCTCAGAAACCGTAAGGTGTAGGAAGTTCATACTTGGCAGGGACATTGGTTGGGGGGTGCAGGTGTGCAACGTCATGGTCTGACCTTGATTTAACCTTTGACCTTGCCGTAGTGACCTTGAGTTTAAAAGTCTTGTCCGGGCTATATCTCGGCAACCATAAGGTGTAGGAAGTTGATACTTGGCAGGGACATTAGTTAGGGGTTGTAGGTGTGCAATGTCATGGTCTGACCTTGATTTGACCTTTGACCTTGCCGTAGTGACCCTGACCTATAAAATTTTTTCCGGGCTATATCTCTGAAACCGTGAGGTATAGGAAGCTGATACTTGGGGAGGGCATTGGTTGGGGGTAGTAGGTGTGCAACATCATGGTGTGACCCTGATTTGATCTTTGACCTTGCCGTAGTGAACTTGACCTATAAAACCTGGTCCGGCTTATATCTTGGAAACCGTAAGGTGTAGGAAGTTCATACTTGCTAGGGACATTGGTTAGGGGGTGTAGGTGTGCTACGTCATAGTGTGACCTTGATTTGACCTTTGACCTTGTTGTAGTGACCTTGACCTATAAAATCTTGTCCAGGCTATATCTCAGAGACTGTAAGGTGTAGGAAGTTTATACTTGGTAGGGACATTGGTTGAGGGTTTTAGGTGTGCCATGTCATGGTGTGACACTGATTGACCTTTGACCTTGCTGTATTGACCTTTAAAATCTTGTTGCACCTTTGGGTCTGTCTGTTGATGCAGATTAAGCACTGTTAAAGTCATATTAGAATTCATATTTCCTTTTGCAAGTTCCCATTGTAACAGATGGAATTTCATCAAGTGAGCCACAGGCTTTTCTCCAACACCACACACAAGCATTCATTGAATGTATTGCCACTACTGTATGCATGGGTAATATTCAAAACATCCAAACCATATTTTGGCCATTTTTGGTTTACTGATAAGTGCTGTCATTTTATTATTGAATTGTTTTGTTTCAATACTTCATCTTTACATACATTTCTTTTCCTTAGATATTATTTTCTCTACTTAAGCATTATTTGGACCTTAATATAACTGACACTGCTCTGAAAGTATCTTAAACTTTGTACTGTTTCACTACTTCTATATCTCATGGTGTTGAAAAACATTTCCCCAGGCTGTGGGGTACGGGCATCTCTGATGCTATTTTTATAATATATTTTTATTGCATAAAAACGTACTTACATAATCCCAACAAATGCTTACGTGACCTACCGTTCGGTCAAGGACACAGACAATGTGTCTCGCCTTTTTTTTCTACTGAAAGTACACACGTACACCCCAGCGGGCACCTGCTGGAGGTTATATATTCTCTGTAAGTTGCCATTCTTTTTTTGACCGCCGTCAAGTGCACACGCATTCTTTTTGGCGCTTCAAAGTATATTTACAATAGGCGCAGTTTATTCTTCTGTTATGCTACCTTGGAATATTAACCAAGCTTGCATTAAAGGCAGAAATGATGAACAAGGAAAGGATTAATGTTTTTCTGGTAAGAAATTTATTTACACCATGAGCAGTCAGTTGGCGTTTCTGACTTCCCAGTCTGAGGAGTTGAAGCCAAGTTCAAACCTCCCTTCTTTCTCAGAGATTCATCTTTTCACAGGAGCAGGGTATGTGTGCCCCTGTCTCTCAGACAAGATTTGATTTATCAGAAGCTGAACTTTTTGATGATTCAAACTTACTTTCCAGGAGACACTGTAGGTCTCCCTCTTTTCTCAGAGATTCATCTTTTCACAGGAGCAGGGTATGTGTGCCCCTGTCTCTCATCAGAAGGTGAACTTTTTGATGATTCAAGCTTACCTTCCAGGAAACACCATCGGTCTAGGTCTCCTCAGGGTGAGGCAGACTCATATCAACTAGAATTGCACCCCTCCCATGTGGAGATGTTGAATGCCATTAGAGGGCGGCTGCATCTAGAAGTTCCACAAGTTGAGTGTCTTGTGGCTCCTGTTGTTAGGAACCTTCTAAACAGGTTGCTAGGAAGCAGAATTTAACCTTAACTCCTGTTTAGCACATGGGTTCACAGATTTAGAAGGCTTCAGGAACTACATTGTAGGACAAATCTAGCTCAGATTCCTTGTTCTCATGGTCATTTTCTTGCTTTTGAGAGGCCAGATATGATCTTACACAACTTCTCCTCAAGAGACTCTTTTGAAGTCTCCTCTTCTATCTGAGTCTGTCTCATCAAACAGCACATTATACAGGAGTCAGTCTGTAGAGAGAATGTGCAGTTTTTAGGCCATGTTAGGTGGTTTAAGAGGTCCAGTGAGGAGTTGAATATCAGGATTCAGAAACTAGCCAATGAAATTAGGAGTTTTAGGAGATCTGAAAACTGTGCAGTAGTCTGCAGATCTCATTTCACAAGTACTTACAACTCCATACTTCTGTTGCTTCATCTCTGGAGATTGCTTTGTACACTGACTTAAAGTAAAACATGGCCCTTGCTGGCAACATGTTCCTAGCAAGGGTCAGCTTGTTGAAAGTTTATAGTTCGAACCTGAGACCTAAGGATCTGCCTATCTCCACATATGCCACGTTGATTAGCAACTTTTCATTTACACATTTTGTCTCAAGTTGAGGACAAAATGTTAAAAGACTGTCCATATTCAGATCTTACACCAAGTTATATAGAGATAATGCCAGGAATTATGATTCCGGGAGGTCATCTCACTCAAAACTTCTGCTCACGAAGGCATCAAGTCTTTTCGGGACAAACGAACACAGCCAAATACCTTCTGCGCGCGAACACCTGCTGCGTGCGCATCACAAAATGGCAGCGAAGAAAGAGGAAATGAATGGACAAGATTACGGGTTTTTTGCCAGGTATAGTCAAAATACCGACCTCAGTCCAAATTAGTAGGTTTACTACAACATGGTTATTGTCTGGATTTCATTATTCTCCCCAGTTCTCGAAAATTCCGCTCATTTTGAGGGAATTTCACAACAAAAACAAACACGGCGCCCTCCGCGAAGCAGTTCAGGCCATGCTTATAAAAAGGTGATAACTGGCATTTTACAGCAGACTATTTCTGATACCCAAACCCATGAAACGGTGGCGACCAGTAATAGATTGAAGTATGTTAAACAACCTTTTACATGTACCAACTTTCAAAGTGGAAACAGCCGAATCTATCAGGAAGTCGATTCAACAGGGGGAGTGGGTCACCTCGATAGACCACAGACTCTTATTTTCATGTTCCAATTCACCCACAATCTCAAAAATATCTGAGATTTCAAACAAAAAAGAGGGGTTTTTCCAATTTCAGGCTCTCCCTTTTGGTGTCGCAACAGCTCCCTAGAGTTTACTCGCATTGTGAAAGAGGTAAAACTCATAGCTCAAGCCAGGAACCTCAGAATCCATCAATATCTGGACGACTGGCTTCTTCGGTCACCAACAAAGGATCAATGTCTCAAAGTTTAGGAAAATTTGGTGAAATTGGTCCAAAAACTAGGCTGGCTCATCAATTTCCAAAAATCGGAATTGGTTCCCACACAAAATCTAGATTTTCTCGGCTATCACATCGATCTTCAGAGGGGTCTGGTCTTTCCAACCCAAAAGAAACTTGATCGGTTAAAAGTTCAGACTGTTTCCATCAGAAAGTCATTAGTCTTGACTCCAAGAAAGCTCATGTCACTCATAGGGACATTAGCTTCCTTAGAAAAAACGGTACCTCTGGGAAGGTTGCAAATGAGACCTTTTCAGTGGTACCTAAGGTCACACTGGAAGTTTCCCCAGTCACTGGATAAAAGGATCCCAGTAACAGGGAATTTTCTGAATCATCTCAAATGGTGGGAGGATCTACAGAATCTTACGGCAGGTGCTCCTATCCATCCTCGTGTTCACAACACATTGGTGTTTACAGATGCCTCCCAAAAAGGCTGGGGAGCTCACTTGAACGAAATAGTTCTCAGTGGTCTCTGGTCAAACAAGGAGGCTCAGCTTCATATCAACGTATTGGAGCTAAAAGCTGTTCTCCTGGCCCTAAAGGGGTTTCAGGAGCACTTGCAAGGTCAAAGCGTGCTCATCTGTTCAGACAACAGTACAGTAGTATCTTATCTGAACAAAGAAGGAGGCACCCATTCCATAGAAATGTGTGCTCTTATCTGGAGAATTCTGGCATTCACAAATTCCAGAAGGATCCAGATAAGAGCAAGACATGTACCTGGATCCCTAAAATGTGATAGCAGACTCCCTATCAAGAAGGGACAAGGTCATACAAACAGAGTGGTCCCTTCACCAACAGTTATTCAACCAAATTTGCAAAGTTTGGCACACACCATTGGTAGACCTGTTTGCAACTCATCTAAATTACAAACTTCCAATTTATGTATCTCCTGTCCCAGACAAAAAGGCTTGGAAAATAGATGCATTGAATATCTGTTGGGAAGGCCTAGACGGCTATGTCTTCTGTCCAGTAGCCATCCTGCCACGAGTAATTAAAAAAAAAAAAAAAAATAATAACATACCCATGCAGGATGATAGTACTGGCCCCAGGGTGGCCAGGGATGCCATGGTTTTGGGATCTGGTGGATCTCTCGACCAGGGTACCCCTACAGCTCCCTCACTGGAAGACACTTCTGAAGCAGCCACATTCCAACAGGTTCCACAACAACGTGGAGTACCTGAATCTACATGTGTGGCTTCTGGATTCCAGGAATCCAATTCTGGAAGATTCTCATCTCAGGTGGCAGAAAGAATTAAGACACCTCAGAGGGAATCCTCAAGAAAAGTCTATCAATCAAGGTGGGCCATTTATGGGCAATGGTGCTCACAGAATAAGGTGGACATCACCTCAACAACTGTTCCCCAGGTAGCAGAATTTTTAAACTACTTGTTCACAGTCAAAAACCTCAAACCAGCTACAATTACTGGTTATAGAACAGCAATAGGTGATGCTTTGGGTTCTCAGGGTGAACTCATCTCAAAAAGTCTAGAACTAAATAGACTTATTGCCAGCCTCGCCAGGGATAGACCTAAACCAAATAGGTCCATACCTACATGGGACCTCTCCTTGGTCCTCTTAGGTTTGACAAAACCTCCTTTTGAGCCTTTATCTGAGGCCCCTTTGAAGTGGCTAACTTACAAGACAGTTTTCCTGCTGGCTTTAGCCTCAGGTAAAAGAAGGAGTGAGATACATGCTTGGACTCACTCTTCTGTCTCTTCAAGGAGAAATTGGTCAGAGGTCACTGTTTCTCCTTCTCCAGCATTCCTGGCCAAAAACCAGTTGGCTTCGGATGGCCCTGATTCCATTAAACCAGTAGTTATACCAGCTCTTACTACCACGTTGGACAGTTCACTGGTGGAGGACAAGTCACTTTGTCCAGTTAGGGCCCTCAAAGTCTACTTAGACAAGACCAAATCCATGAGAAAGGGCAAGGCCCTTCTCTTTGTATCACTTAGGGAAGGTTATTCCAAGGATATCTCAAGAATAACCATTTCCCAGTGGATCAAACACACCATTCACACTTGCTATCAGTCTTCGGATATGACTGATCAACAGGTCACTCAGATCAGAGCTCATGATGTTAGAGCTATGGCTGCATCACTTGCGTTCAAAGGAGGTATCTTCTTAGAGCAGGTCTTGAGCTCATGTTATTAGAGATCCCACAATACCTTCAGAAATTTTTATTTGAAAGATATTTGCTGGGAAAAGGATGATATTTTTAAGTTAGGTCCCATTGTGTCTGCACAGCATATAGTGAACAATTGAGACTTAATAGTTTAATCAGTCTTTATTTTTTCAGGATGTATGGAATTGGACTGGAATGTAGTAGGACTTTGATTTTTGAACACGACTATGGATAAGAATTCCTGTTTATGGTTGCTTGGCTTGAGGGACAGCTGCACTTTGACTGTTGGAGTTCTATTCAACTGGGCACAGCTGACCTTTGACCCCTGCACATCTGCACAGATAGAGTGACAGGATTCATAGATATCATACTATGTATAGTACAGCATGCTGCTTTCATAAGTGGGTGAGTACTTTGCAGTTACTTTATTACAACTACTTTTTCACTTTATCAGTACTTGTAATAACAATAATATAATAATTACAGTTTAACTATATGTACTATATTACAGTTGTTTGTAGTATAACATATGGTGTCTATGCATTTTTTCTATCTGTATAACCTCAAGAACTCTCCTATAGCACTTGACAGTCCTCAGAAGTCTACCCACCATGGACCTCAGGGCTGCATTCAAGCATTTGTTGGGATTATGTAAGTACGTTTTTATGCAATAAAATTGGTTAATTTTATTGTAATTGGAATTTTTATAAATAAAAATACTTACATAATCCCAACAAGGAGAGTCCCACCCTCCTCCCCTCTACCATCTTCTGAGGGATAGGGTCAAAAATTGAAGAATGGCAACTTACAGAGAATATATAACCTCCAGCAGGTGCCCGCTGGGGTTTACGTGTGTACTTTCAGTAGAAAAAAATGGCGAGACACATCGTCTGTGTCCTTGACCGAACGGTAGGTCACGTAAGCATTTGTTGGGATTATGTAAGTATTTTTATTTATAAAAATTCCAATTACAATAAAATTAACCAAATTTATTAATATAGAGTGTCAACATAAATTGATTTTCGCTACTTCCTGGTTCGTCTATCACAGACGTGTTTGTTTTTACTCACTTGACCTTACAAGGCCGTTTGCGAAAACGAGGCATTTGAAACTGTGAATTCACATATTCTTATCTGTTAGATAATCATTAAATATTCGTGAACAGCACATGTATGTGTACAAATATTGCATTTAAGATTTACACAGACAACAAGTACTTTAAAAACTGGACCATAGACCATACGCAAGGGTGTGGGACAGAGTTCCCTAATGTAGTACATACTTGTCTGTGTAATTAAGTTCAACAAGATATTTGACATTTTACAAATCTCTCCTGCCAGTATACAGCATACCAACAGCAGGCATCCCAGGGGAACCTTTTAAAAAGGTTTTAGCCTTTTCTTTACTAAAAAAAACTTTTTTTCTCATTTTTTCAAGAAAAACCTTTTTAGGCTAAAAAATGGCGTGAAAACCTTTTTAACCCTTTTTTTCAAGCTAAAACCTTTTTTTCACCAGCAGTCAAATTTGTCGATGAAATTTAATTTTGGTTTAGCGTTCGCGCCGCCGCCGCCGCGCGTAGAAAGATTTTCGGCATTAATGCTCTAAGAGGAAAATGACAGCAGGTTCACCAAATTTGCAGGATATCTTCATTGGGGGTAAGCTTCTCTGGGAAGGGAAATTGCCTCATTCTGAAAAACAAGATGGCCGCCACGGGCATTTCTTTGAAAATAATCGACATTTTTCTACTGGTTGAATCCCTTCATAGGTGATATGTATAACGGATATACATGTCCTCTACAACCTTGCACACATTTGACCTTGAAGCTCTTAATTCAAGGTTATCCACGGAGTGCTGAAGTAACCCAAATAGCGGACTTTAAAAGTGCCTATATCTCCCTTATTATTGGTCCTAGAGGTTTGCAACGTGAAACCAACCTATAGGAAATCATGTGCTGCGAATCTTCTGATGTTGTCAGAATTGACCTTGGAACCCTCCTTCAAGGTCAAACAAGGATAGCCAAACTTAAAAGTGCTTATAACTCGCTTATTATTGATCCTAGAGGTTTGGGATAGTAAACCAATATATATGAAATCATGAGCTGGGAATCTTTCTGTGTGGTCGAATTTGACCTTGGGCCCCTCCTTCAAGGTCAAACGAGGACAGCCAAACTTAAAACTGCTTATAACTCTCTTATTATTTGTCCTACAGGTTTGGGATGGTAAACCAACATTTAGGAAATCATGGGCTGTGATTCTTTTGGTGTGGTCAGATTTGACCTTTGGACCCCTCCTTCTAGGTCAAATAAGGACAGCCAAACTTAAAAGTGCTTACAACTCGCTTATTATTGGTCCTAGAGGTTTGGGATGGGAAACCAACCTATAGGAAATCATGGGCTGGGAATGTTTTTGTGTGGTTGGATTTGACCTTGGACCCCTTCTTCAAGGTGGAACGAGGATATTGCATTTGCAGTATTTCTTTAAATATGTTTTAACCTACTTTTTACACTTAAATAGTTACCTTGTTACTTTCCTTCATAATACCATTTGCAGGGCACAACTTTTTTGTCCTTTTCTTCTGTCAGCTTCGGAATTTCTTTCGAACATGCTGTTCAGTTACCATTTACTGTACTTCTGTACAGCACTTTCCGTGATAATTATGCTTTCCTCTCATTATCACCTTCACAAATCAAAAACACTGAGTCAGCTGATAGAGTGCCCGTTCACGGGCCCGTTCACGGGCACTCTCCTCGTTTTCTTCTAAAATAGCCTTTTAAAAAACTTTTTTTTTTTCGTTAAAATTTACTGGGATGCCTGCAACAGACACCTGATTTGGCTGATTTTAATGTGACCTTAACATGATGATGTAACTTTTGAAACTAAAAACTGAACTTCCATGTTTCCATTAAGTTCCATAACATGTTCAGTCTGTGTAAGGTCCTCGATCAGTATGAGTTGATGTGCACAATATGATCCCAAAACGGTCAGTTTCTGCATGTTTTTTATGTCAGCTGATTTGTCAGTCAGCTGACATTATGTCATCACTCTGCGGCATGGGCGTCCGCGTCCGCGTGAACAACTTCTTGTCCAAAACTACAAGGCCTAGAGACATGCTGTTTTTTTTTAAAAGATACCTTATCTATCGAGGATGAAAAATTGTTCAAGGCATGCAAATCTATCTGTTCGTCTGTTTGCTAGAGACATTACAAGGGGGGTACCCCCACCAAAAGTGTGAAAATTTCAACTTTTTATCACAATTTTCTCAGTGACTATTGCAGGGATTTCTCTCATATCTTACATATATGTACTAGGCCAGAGGTAGATTCTCTTGTGTGAGTATGAGACCTTGATCTGTCTTACTTTTTTTTTAATAAATTTTTTTAATAATTTTTAATGCATTAAAATTCATGAAATCATGCACTAAATCACTTATAACTTCAAAAGTGTTGCATTTACAGCATTTTGTGAAAATATGTTGTTCAGCTACTTTTTTCATAGCTACAATATGGTGAGTAAGTTGGGTGTCTGTCTCAATAGCTAAGTGAGTAATAGCTACTTTTGGGCTTTTCAGTAACTTCCATTATGAGTAAATTCACTTGTAACTTAAAAACTATTGCATTTAGAGAATTTCGTATAAATATGTTATTCAGCTACTTTTGGGCCAGCTATAACATAGTGAAATTTCAGACCTGTAGCTCATGGCATAGCTGAGTAATAGCTACTTTTAGGTTATCACTGTTGAGTAAATCGCTTATAACTTGAAAACTATTGCATTTAGAGAATTTCGTATAAATATGTTATTCAGCTACTTTTGGGTCAGCTATAACATAGTAAAATTTCAGACCTGTAGCTCATGGCATAGCTGAGTAATAGCTACTTTTAGGTTATCACTGTTCAGTAAATCACTTATAACTTGAAAAGTGTTGCATTTAGAGCATTTTGTTAAAATATGTTATTCAGCTACTTTTTTCATAGCTACAATATGGTGAGTAACTTGGGTGTCTGTCTCAATAGCTAAGTGAGTAATAGCTACTTTTGGGCTTTTCAGTAACTTCCATCATGAGTAAAATCACTTGTAACTTAAAAACTATTGCATTTAGAGAATTTCGTATAAATATGTTATTCAGCTACTTTTGGGCCAGCTATAACATAGTAAAATTTCAGACCTGTAGCTCATGGCATAGCTGAGTAATAGCTACTTTTAGGTTATCACTGTTGAGTAAATCACTTATAACTTGAAAACTATTGCATTTAGAGTATTTTGTTTCATATGTTATTCACCTATTTTGGGGTCAGCTATAACATAGTGAAGTTTCAGACCTGTGGCTCATTTCATAGCTGAGTAATAGCCAGTTTGAAGTTCTCACTGTTGAGTAAATCAGTTATAATTGGAAAACTATTGCATTTACAGAAATTTGTGCAAATATGTTATTCAGCTACTTTTGGGTCAGCTATAACATAGTGAAATTATAGACCTATAGCTCATGGCACAACTGAGCAATAGCTATTCTCAGGTACTGACTGTTGAGTAAATCAGCTATAACTTGAAAAATATTGCATTTGGAGTATTTTGTTAAAATATATTGTTCACCTACTTTTGGGTCAGCTATAACATAGTGAAATTACAGACCTATAGCTCATGGCATAGCGGAGCAATAGCTATTTTCAGGTTCTCACTATTGAGTAAATCAGTTGTAGCTTGAAAACTATTGCATTTACAGTAGTTTGCTTAAATATGTTGTTCACCTACTTTTGGGTTAGCTATAACATAGTGAAATTACAGACCTATAGCTCATGGCATAGCGGAGCAATAGCTATTTTCAGGTTCTCACTATTGAGTAAATCAGTTGTAGCTTGAAAACTATTGCATTTACAGTAGTTTGCTTAAATATGTTGTTCACCTACTTTTGGGTTAGCTATAACATAGTAAAATTTCAGACATGTAGCTCATTGCATAGCTGAGTAATAGTTCCTTTGAGGTTCTCACTCTTGAGTAAATCAGTTGTAACTTGAAAACTATTACATTTAGAGTAATTTGTTAAATATGTTATTCACAGAATTTTTGGTCAGCTATAACATAGTGAAATTGCAAACCTCTATGTCATGGCATAGCTGAGCAATAGCTACTTTCAGGTTCTCACTGTTGAGTAAATCATTGTATCCACTGGATAGCCGCAGTGTGTAGAGAGAGATTTCACCATTACTGCTCTGATGAAAAAAAATATTATAGCTAGCTTTCGTAAGTGTGCAGTATATATTAATAACCATAAAATGTTGTCTGGGAATATTTTTGGCCTCATTTTGAGAAACAAGATGGCCGCCACAGGTGTTTTTTGTCAGTCATGAAAAGTGCTTATATCTCCCTTATTATTGATCCTAGAGGTTTGGGATGATAAACCAACCTGTAGGAAATCATGGGGTTGGAATCTTTTGGTGTGGTCAGATTTGACCTTCAATGACCCCTCCTTCAAGGTCAAACAAGGATAGCCAAACTTAAAAGTGCTTATAACTCGCTTATTATTGGTCCCAGAGGTTTGGGATGGTAAACAGACAGGAAATCATGGGCTGTGAATCTGTTGATATGGTCCGATTTGACCTTGGAACCCTCCTTCAAGGTCAAATGAGGATAGCGAAAATTGAAAGTGCCTACAACTCGCTTATTATTGGTGACAGAGATTTGGGATGGTAAACCATCCCATAGGAAATCATTGGCTCGGAATCTTTTGGTATGGTCAGATTTGACCTTTGGACCCCTCCTTCAAGGTCAAATGAGGACAGCCAAGCTTAAAAGTGCTTATAACTCATTTATAATTGGTCCTAGAGGTTTGGAATGGTAAACCATAGGAAATCATGGGCTGGGAATGTATTTGTGTGGTTAGATTTGACCTTGGACCCCTTCTTCAGGTTCGAAAGAGGATATTGCATTTGTAGTATTTCTTTAAATATGTTTTAACCTATTTTTTACACTTAAACAATTACCTTGTTATTTTCCTTCATAATACCATTTACAGGGCACAACTTTTTTATCCTTTTCTTCTGTCAGCTTCGGAATTTCTTTCGAACTTGCTGTTCAGTTACCATTTGCTGTATTTCTGTACAGCCCTTTTCCTGATAATTATTCTGTCCTCTAATCACCTTCACAAATCAAAAACACTCAGTCAGCTGACACAGTGCCCGTTCACGGGCACTCTCCTCTTGTTTACTATTGGATAATCGGCTCTCAATCAGTGATTATCCGATTGATCTAAAATTTGGCTGGCGCCTAGGTTTTGATGTGAATCAAGTGCTTGCCAAATTGTGTTGATCTATATTTTGTACTCTCTGAGAAAATCTGGTGAAAAGTGAAAAAAATTGTTTTTAACCATGTGACCTTGATAAAGGTCAAATTTGTAACTGTCAAAAATTTGCTCTAGATGGTAACTGCCAAAAACCCTTTCAATAGGTCGTATATTAAGGGATTTGACTTAAAAAAACTGCAGTGGCATAGGCTGTCTGAAACTGGGCAAAACCTATAGGCATCACCTTTTCAAGGGATGCGTAATTTCATTGCCGGTCAATCAAGTGAACTTGTAGGGGACATTTCTCTTAGATGAGAAATGTCCATTCCCATTATTCTTGAAAACCAGAATTCAGTGATACCCAAGGAATAGAAGTTACACTACATTTGTTTACCAGTTTGCAGTACGGTGGCAACATTGTATGGAAGTGAATGACAAAATGATAGAATTTTCTCTGAATTGTGACTGTCCTAGTTTTTGTTTAGAGTCAGACTTTGGACTAGCAATTGTTGATACACAGTACATACTGGTGACTTGAAACATACTGGTTTATAAAGCCGGCAAGTTTTTCTTGATGTTGTGAACACCAGTCCCAGTTATTGTTTGTTGTCATTTCAGATGCTTTGCTTCTTCCCTGGAAAAGTCCTATGCTTCATCTCTTTCACTAGGCATTCTGTTCAGCTGCAAATATGTTCTGGCACAAAAAGAAGTGTGACAAGGACCTATACGTCTGCATGTTGTCCATTTCAGAAAGGTCTAACAGAGGTTAAATATGGCTTTACAGGACTACCCATGGATAAAAGTCATATTATAACAACAAAAAACTTGATATTTCCAATCAGCAGACAAATTGTAACTCACAAGTCAAGTATTAGAAAATGTTTAGGATCCCAATGTTTATGTGTAATTCTACAAAGTAGTGACTCTAGTAGGACAAGCCGCTGTTCAGAACTTGCTTTCCCTTGTGCCAGAGGTCCAATTCCACTTTGTATCACAGATAATGGGCAAGAGTTTTTGAAGACTCCTTTACAAAGGTTCACCCGAGTCAGACATTACGTTAGTAGAGGATTAAAGACAACTGTTGTGAGTTTCTCTTCTGAGAGTAATTCGGGAGAGTTCAAACAATCAGCAAATGGGAAGGGTGGTGAGGAACAGTCGCTAGCTGTACGCAGTATCAAGACCGTGACTTCATTGGGAATGAAGACAGAACTCAGTCTGGAGCAGTTCTACCAGAGGGACAATGTGAACTCAGATGCTCTCTTAATTTACAAACATGAGGCCCTGGGGCGTTATGGTATGTTCTATGCCTTCACAACTCTTCTTTACACTTCCAACATGTTAGCTTTCTACATCTTAAAGCCCCCAGCAGGGATGTCACTCATACGCTACACCGTGGAAACGGTTGGGGAGCATGGGTTGTTTTATGAGCCATTCACCTGCTGCCTGGTGTTGCTGCCAATCAGCATGCACCTCTGGACTTTTGCCTTCCAGATGGTGAGAAGACAGTTCAGGAGCATCTACTTTCATCCCAACTTAAACGTGTACACCGGAATCAGCTATAGCTGGCGCTGGCAGACCCGCCGCATCACCTTCACCCAGGAAGATGTAGATCAGGACACAGGCTGGAAGCACAGGATTACAGTACAGGACCAACCTTACATATTGCACCCAGATTGCTTTACATCAGAGATTTATAAGGAGAGATTATTTGCAGAGAAAGATCAACTAGAGAAATAAAGTCATTTTCACTATACCCAGATGGCTTTACTTTAGAGGTTTATGAGAAGATTGTCTGCTGGGAGAGATCAACAAGAAAGATAATTGAACCCACCGGAGGCATCCGGTGGATACTTTGGTTTAATGTTCGCTACGCTGCCGCTGCGCGTAGAGAGATTTTCGGCGTTAACACTCTAAGAGGCAAACTACAACACATAGGTTCACCAATTTGCAGCTTCTTTGGGACTGAAATTAGCCTCATTCTGAAAAACAAGATGGGCGCCGCGGACATTTCTTTGAAAATTATCTACATTTTTCTAGTGGCTGTTTCTCATAGGTAGAAGGTGGAATCTTTTCATAGGTGATATGTATAACAGATGCACATGTCTTCTACAACCTTGCAGACATTTGACCTTGAAGCTCTTAATTCAAAGTCATCCACGGAGTGCCAAAGAAAGCCACATAACGGACTTTAAAAGTGTCTATATCTCCCTTATTATTGGTCCTAGAGGTTTGCAATGTGAAACCAACCTATAGGAAATCATGTGCTGTGAATCTCCTGATGTGGTCAGATTTGACCTTGGACCCCTCCTTCAAGGTCAAACTAGGATAGCCAAAGTTTAAAGTGCTTATAACTTGCTTATTATTGGTTCTAGAGGTTTGGGATGGTAAACCAACATACAGGAAATCATGGGCTGGAAATCTTTTGGTGTGGTCGGATTTGACCTTGGGCCCCTCCTCCTTCAAGGTCAGACGAGGATAGCCAAACTTAAAAGTGCTTATAACTCGTTTATTATTGGTCCTAGAGGTTTACAATGCGAAACTAACTCATACGAAATCTTGGGCTAGGAATCTTCTGATGTTAGATTTGACTTTTGGCCCCTCCTTCAAGGTCAAACGATGGTTTTGGCTTTGGCGAGTTGTCTTTTCAGTGGATACAAATTTGCATCGGTTCTCTGATGCGTAGGTCTAGTTTAGATTTTGTTTAGCATATACATGTGTTAGTTTACACCCCAGTGCTACTTGGCTGCAACATTTGTTTCAACACATTACACATTGACTCTCCAACAGGGAGTTTAGACTAAGCAATACGGGTCATTGCAAGACTTGCTTGCCATTAAGAATGTTTCAACTCCCATGTGTAGATTACTGTTCTCATGGCGATGTGCTTAATTGTACAGCCATACTTCAGCTTCCTGTCAGTGTAAAATTGTTCTTGTTGAACTTCAAGAATATCAAAACATTTGAGGCCAAGTACTGGCCAGTCAAATAGGCCCAGCATGTCTTGTCTATTAAAAGTGCAAACTCAGCATAACAGTGTTTTGTAAAGTTTGAACAAACTATATTGTTTTCAAACATCTTGATTTTGGGATTTCTTATTCACTGCCTCCAATGTTGTACAAGGGCTGAAAGTCATCTAAACTTTGGTATAAAAAGTTGATTTTCATTCCATGTAAATTTTGTAAAGCAACAATCCCCTCCCCCACCTTGTTCCCGATAAAACGATAGAAAATGTCCCAATCCAATTTAAAGTATGTCAAAAGCCTCTCAGTGCATTCTCTTTTGCACTGTCTGCAAAAGGCAGGGAGAAAATCAATACTGCTAGAGTAGACATAGGTTGTGGGATCATTATGTACTTATGTAGCATCGATTACATTTAATTTAATAATCTTTCTAATCGATTACATTAAAAATGATTTTTATGGTTACATAACTAACAAATAGCTTCAGATTCAATGATATTGACCAGATCATGCCCAAATTTGAATCCATTCTTCCTTGTAAGAGTTCTGTTGCTCCCTGAAAATTTCATAAAGATTTGTGAAGTAGTTTTGGAGTTATTCTGTAAACAAGCTTACAAACAAGTAAACAGAGATTTTTGCAAAGTAATAAAAGAAGTGCTGATATGTTTATCTGATAAGATAGTCACCTGGCTCTGGAATTGTTTGTGGTATGCACTTCTGAGGCAGGCACCAATCATTTTTTTTTGTGAAAATCTAATTAGGTTTTTATAGCGCTGTATCATTTTAACTCCGTCATGCAACAATCAGTGACATACTGTAAGGTGCAACTATACATAAACATATGGAGTAACAGTTGGCCATTAACATAACCAGGTCATACCAGAGACACAGGGAGGTGAGGTACCTGAAGTGATTGCGCTTTTATAAACGGTAGGTTTTAAGTTTTTTTTTCATGAAGGAAACAGTACAGGTTGCAATGAATATGTTGTCGGCAATTTTCTTTCTTCATGAAGACGGGGATGGTATTTTTGGATGGACTACCCTGGTACTGCTTGATCCCATTTAAGTTGAAGCTATGGATCTTACACATCTTGTAATATCTGCCTGAAATTCTGTTAATTGGAAATCTTAGTGCTTGCCTAAATGGATGTGCTCCCAGTGGAGTATTTAAGGTGCTGTTCTTTCACACAATGTAATGAAGTTCACAATTCTTACCCTGAAAGATTTGTCACGCTTTAGGTCCATTCCAAAGCACTGAATGAATTTGGATGAAATGACCAGGAGGTGGAATATAGGTCAGAGCAGATTCCTTCAAATGAATATCAGTATGACAGTAGTTTATCCTAATAGAGAAATACATGCTGGTTTGTTAGGATTGTACACTGTAAACCGTAGGAGACTGGTAAGTTGGTAGTTACTTGCAGGTGCCCAGTGGTAATCAATGAAGTATCATGACACTCTAGAATACACTACTGCCCTTCATCCTATCAACTACCAGCATCTGCACTAAAAACATCAGGTACAACCAACGACTTTCCCACTACTGGTATGGCTGATTTGAAACCACTACCTCAAAGGTGGGAAGCAAGTGTACTGTCAACTCCACCACTGCACTGCTTACTATAAAGGATGGGACGTAAGCATAAGACAAAAACAACACACACGGTATGTAATTATATTTATTACCTGTAAGACAAAGGCTCGAGACAATACGCTTAAAAGTAGAATTAGAAAATAAAGCCACAAGAAATGCTATAACAAGGAGATTACCACTCTACACATTGGAATTCTAGTGTGTGTACAATAACTGATGTCTGATACAAATGTACACTGCTGTTACAGCTACTGATATTTTAATCCATAAAGCAAAGAGTACCTTATAACAAAGAAGTGTTATCACAAAAACACAAAAAAATTGTACTTTCATAATAATGGTAAGATTATTAATGTTTCACAGAATGCCACATATTTGATGAGTTATGTTTTATCGTTAGATACATATAACATCTTTGGTGCAGCCATTACATATGTTTTAGGGATTAAATTTCACAGTGTAACTATTTACAATCTAAATGGGTCTCAACTCGTGAACAAAGGTCAGGAACTTGATTCACACAAGGTATCAAATCTGAACCTAAAGAATATTTTGGATGTTAAAATACCGACTCCATAAATTGTACTTTTCTGAGGAATAGTGGGCAAGTATCAATACGATATCGTGAATTCCAGTAAGTTCAGCTTTTTAAGTCTTGAAGTCACTTAACATGAAATAAGTCTTTTGCTACCTCACACAACAAAAAAAAGTCCATGATTTTGCAACCATGATGGGCCTGAACCCATATAAAGTGTGTAATCAGTGTACATTACAAGCCATTACCAGTCACTGTAAAGTTTCTCTAAGGATATACAGGCCCTGGCAACAACCCCCCCCCCCCCCCCCCCCCATCCCATCCCACCACATCAAAATGCTCTCCAGCATTGCAATAAATATAGCTAGAACACCTATTCCTATCCCCTTCATGGTGAGACTAATGTGTAGTTGTGTACCTCAGAACAGGGCTAGATGCATGTCCTGTTACTTGTCATATGATATTTTAATATATTGTTTATATATTGTACTGGTATTGTTCAATAATGGTTCTCTGTTGCCAGAACCAATCTAAGTGATATTAAGCATCTTTTCAATATCAACAAATTAGTCAGGATTTTCTCAACATTGTGCTAGGTAATTGGGGAGCATTTCAAAACAGTACAGGAGGACTGTATCTTGTGTGACTTATTGCCAGAACAGATCCAGCATCACGGCACCTCAGTTAAATCTGCTGGAGGACATCCGGCATGCGGACTGTGAAGGGGTTAAGTAAGAAACACAATTACTAATTAGTAACTAGAGGATCGCTAGCGAAGCAAAGCAATTGTTTTTGCATGGCAAAAATAAAGCGTCCCACCCAAAATTTGCAAAATACTTCTACCTTGCATCGTTAATGAAATAGGAGTAATTTTGTTTTGTCAACTTTTACAAAAGAACGTTAAACATGGTGCTTTTTTTGTCAAGAGGAGAAATTTCTAAAATCTGGACAGAGTATGCCAAGATGCCAATGTGGGGAAAATTGGGCAGAGTATCTTGATTAGATACCCCGCTGGTCGAGCATTTGTAATAATACTAAATGACTTTTATAATGTCTAATCTCTGCCAGAAGACAGACTCTAAGGCGCAACGACAAAAAACGTTCTTCAAAATCCATTCCCAGAGCCAGACCAAGATTAAAGCAAAATGAAAGTTGTTCACTTTTTTTCTGAAAACTTGAAAATGAAATGCTTTTTTGGATAAAGGAAGAATTGTAATAATTTACCAGTGTCTTGGTAAGATACTCTGCAAGCAAAACTTCAAAAATTTAAAATGGCCGCCAATGTTAGCAAGATGAAAATTTGCTGAAAATTGGAAACCCTGTAAGGCAAAAATATTCGACAAAATCACTTCATCATGCATGGTTTAGGACATAAAAGGAATTTAAAGTTATGCCATTTTTGGCCAAAATTTTAAAATTAAAAATGGCCGCCATATTTGGAAAGAAGAAACTTTTTTTGAAACTTGCTGAGATACTGTGTAGGTCAAAGATTTCGCCGAAATTGCTCTATCTTGCACAGGTCAGGAGATACAAGCAATTTTAATTTTTTTGCAAAAATTCAAATGGCGACCATTTTTGGAAAGAGGAAAATTTTTTTTGAAAATTGGGTAGAGTATCTTACTGTGGGTCAATAATTTCGCCGAAATCGCTCTATCTCGCACAGTTTAGGAGATAAAAGCAATTTTAGATTTTTGTCAAAAATTTGAAAATTCAAAATGGCTGCCATTTTTGGAAAGAGGAAAGATTTTTGAGAATTGAGCACAGTATCTAGCATATTTACCCTGTGGGTAAAATATTTCGTCAAAATCGCTCTATCTCGCACGGTTTAGGAGATACAAGCAATTTTAAGTTTTACCATTTTTGTCAAAATTCGAAAATTCAAAATGGCCGCCATTTTTTGGAAAGAGGAAAATTTTTTGAGAATTGAGCAGAGTATCTTGCATATATACCCTGTGGGCCAAAAATTTCGCTGAAATCGCTCTATCTCGCACGGCTTAAATTTTTGAAAATTGGGCAGGGTATCTCGCTTAGGTACCCTGTGGCTCAAAAATTTTGTTGAAATTGCTCTATCTCGCATGGTTTAGGAGATACAAGCATTTTTGTGATGTGCAATTTTATAATGCTTACCTGTAAGAAATATACAAGCACATTATGAATTAATTAATTCTGAGTTCTATGTGAATTATTTGTGATGAACACTACATGAGTGCTTTGTGTTCCCATTAATCAGAGAATTCTGAATTATTTGTGAACACTACATGAGTGCATTGTGTTCCCACAAATCAGAGTGCAGACCTTTTTGTCAAAAATTACAAAATTCAAAATGACCGCCATTTTTGGAGAGAGGAAATTAAATATATTTGCAAAGTTTGAAGAAATTCCATCCACTAGTAAAGACGCTATAGGTAGGCAAACTTGCGGATACGGCGGATCCGCGAGAATTCCTCCCATATGCAAACAAGTGTCCCTCGCCGGACGCTTAATTATCAATTCCCATTAGGAAGGTAACGGTTCCATATGTGATAAATGGCAAGCTAATATCGCTATATACTCTACTGCTCTACCCAATTCCACATCAACAATCAATCAGAAGACCTAGCTGACTGTAAGTGTTCCTGTTGAAAAAGACGGGAAACTTTGGTGATATGTCCTGAGTAATAGGAGGCTCATATGACTGCAAATTGACTTTACAACCAGCTCTCGACTGCCATAAAGATCACTCATAATAATGAGGCCTGATAAGTATTGGATAAAGATAAATTGGCAGACACATGAGATATTTCATTGGTCAACAAAACTGGTCTATTGTAGCAGGAAGATCGGTCATGTCTGGAATAAACTGGACAAAATAGACTGCAATACTGAAAAGATCAGTTCCAATACTTAAAAGATAAACCACAAAACCGCAATATCCAAAACACCTGAGTATTGGGCACTGAAACACTCCTTTGCAAATGTTATTAAACATATTACGTATTTCTGAGTTTCATTTATGATCATCGCAATTACACTCAAACTCGCGCCTGTGGAATTGGGCTGATATAAAGAGATGTTTTTACTTAGTTTTCATTGTTAAAATGGACAAAAAGGCACAGCTCAACAAATAATACACATAATTTAGTTATGTGAAAAGGAAAAGAAAATACTAACTGTATATTTTGATTTCACAAATTCCTCTTACTGTTATGTTTAAAAAAATGTCATATTCGATATGGTATACTTGTAAAAACATGAATCACCATACACATAAAAATAAGACATTGGTCAAAAACCATATACAGATGTCCCGTCTGCATGCCAGACTCCATACACATGAAAACCTTCCTAGAGTGAGTTGAATGTTACGCTCCAACTGAGGCTGTCTACCATGTGAAATACTTTCACCACATCAGAGTTTCATCTAGTCTATATTCTGAAGCTTGCTCAAAATGAAGCACTTGAAATAAAGGAATATACAATAAAACCCATAATACAGAATTCTGTTGAATAGAATCTCTCTTGAGTAGAAGTGACTTTATTATGCCTAACCATTTGACACCAGTGCTAGTGCTTTCCCTGTAGTGACACCAATGTTAAATGCAGCATTACATGTTATGTTAGCCATGATATCTGTGACATGAGCTTCTGGCTGATATTAAGTATTACAGTCCAAAACCAGTAATGTAGCAACTGACTGGGAGGAATGTTCTACAATGGACATTACACTACAACAAATTCTGAGCACTTTCACCTACTACAGACCAATAACAAAATGACTAAAATGTGACTCACAAAGTACACATTTAAATTTGTATATATTAGAAAAAAACTAAACTACATCAAAATGATCAAACTGAAGGCAAAAAGAAAACAAAATTAAATCCACTGGTTTATACAAGAAAAGTAAATTATTCCTCTACAGCCCTAGAGTTTGTGTGCCAAGAGAGGAGTATCACTGGGCTGAGGAAATGGCACGAGACAATGGCAACACAGACATATGGCAAAGGTTCATACATGTAGGCACTCTAGAGTTTTGATAATAGCACAACATTAGTTCTCAGTGGCAGTGGATGGTGGCGCCACCTGTCACAAGCCTGGAGATCCAGGCCTCACCTCTTCTGCGGACTTGTCTTGTCCTTCTTTACTGTCCTGGAACACAGGGAAAATGTCATTAAGAAATCTCCATACAAGAGTGGTGAAACCAGTGGATCATATGTTACTGGTACACATTAACTGCTGACACTGACTTGTTAAACACTGAAGCATCCTATCTAAACACCGGATCTATTGGGATTAACTTTACAAACATCAACAGCACTGAACAGTGTCAACAAATTCACAAACAAGACATAGAACTGTAAAACAGTTACAAAGCATTTTGGTGTAAACTGCTTACACTATATTTTAACAGCCAAAGTGGCATCATTGCTTAGTAATCCACACACGTGGTTATATGCTTGATTCAAACCTATGAAAACAGAGGTAGATTCAGGTAGTCAAGAGGTAGACAAGTATTTGCAAAAAATTTATACCCATTAGGCTTCTGGGCCGGTATTCACATAAGGGATCAATCTCAAGTGAAGCCAAAAATCAGCTCAAATTTACAGTGGTTTATACTAAACTTGAGCTGATTTTTGGCTCATCTTGAGCTTGATCCCTTTTGTGAATATGGCCCCTGAGGCCCTATATTAATTTATATTAATTTTACAGCTATAGTACAGGTACAAGGTTACAATAAAAATGCTCTAAAGCTTTACTAAATATCTGCTTCACCTGTAGCCAAAATATAATTGCTAGATCCTGGTATAGACTATAAATATCAATAGTTATTTTACAGATGCCTTTGCAGATGTCCCATGAAGAAACAATTTGAACATATCTGGGCCCGTATTCACAAAAGGTCTTAGCCAGGGCTTAGGCTTAAAGTTGAGACTTTTGTCTCAAGTTTCTGCCCAAAACCTGCTAGGACTTTTGTCTTAGGCTTAGTGGTATTCACAAAGAATTTAAGACTGGTCTTAGGCTTAGCCAAGGGCTCAACTTTAAGACTGGTTAGTAGTGGGCTTAAATTTTGTAAAGAGGACTTAAATATGGCCGCCATAAACTTTTCTCCACTTCAAAATTTGAAATGGCTGTAAATAAAGTATAATTATACAGAACACCTCACTAAAGCAGTCTTTGGGAAGTTTATATGTGGTAACAAGGTTTTCCATTTCAAAACGGCACTTTTCCTTAGATAAAATACATTAAATGAAGGATATATGTCACCAATAGTGTAGTTTGAATAGAAAAGAAAGGTCACATGACACAGAAAACCACTGTGGTTATTTGAAAATTTTGGACTTAGCTAAGTCACCCTTTGTGAATACGGTTTTAAGACAAAACTTAGCCGAGACAAAAGTCTTAACTTTAAGACTGGATTTAAGCCTAAGACCTGGCTAAGTCTAAGACCTTTCGTGAATACGGGCCCTGGTGTAGCATTGTCATGCAACAAAGGAATGTAAAATGCAATATTGTCAAGTGTAATGGGTGTTCAATATTGTTGTATTAGGCAAGTATGATGTGACATTCCACCAAACCGAGACTGCCAAAAAAAAAGGAATTTAGTTGAATCTACACTGTGGGAACAGAACACAAACAAGAATCAAACTTTAGTGATGCCTTTACAACATGCAGCCAGTGAGTGGGGGTGTTTTTAATGTGCATATTTTTAGACAGGTCAATCCACAGCATACATACATACACACACAGTTACACATTTAGTTCAGTAGAGCTTACACAAATAACAAATGTTCTCTTCACTGCAGAAAGTGAAATCTGTCACTGTCTAGACTTGTGGGAGTAGTTTGACTAAAGCAGGTTCAAGTTTATGTGTGACTTTTTTCAATCTTGGTGAAGGTGGCATGTAAATCATAACATGTAGGAGTGACTGTGGTGGGGTAGTGTACAGGTTAGCTCCAACTGAAGAAATACACTTTACAGGAAATTGAAACAATTGTAAAAATAGTTACTACCAAAGGATCACACTACTGCTGACCACCTGAAAACTAATACTGGCATTAATGGCTATGCACTTTGGTCGAAATTGCTCTAATGGTTTTCATGATAAATGACATTTTTGATTTCCACCAAAATTCAAGACAATGGCCAAAATTCAGAAAATTAAATATTTTTCAGTGACATTATATTCAATGTCTTTAGTGCCCAAAAAGTCCAGTTTTTGAGATTATCAACATTTTCAATTCATGCCAAAAGGCTGCTATTAGTCTTGCAGTGGAAGATCAAGGCCACAAAGCATAAGCTTCGAGGCCTTACTCATATATACCCACATACTAAGCTGTAACAGTCTAAGTAAAAAGGTCAAATTTAACACTTGCTAATGATTCATAGGCCATGATTTTCACCTTTCCAAGTTCTAGAACCAATAATAAGGGAGATATTATAAGGCTTCTTTAGTATAATAGGACCTGACCTTGAAGCAGGGGTCAAAGGTCAAATTCAACACTTGCAAAAAGATTCACAGGACAAAATTTCCTACAGGTTGTTTTTCACATTTTAAAGCTCTAGTGTGTATATGTGTAACTGCAGTAGTTTTAGAGAAATCTGTGTGACACACTAACTGATGCGTGCTCACACACAGGGTACATTTCATAATCTCCCTCCAAGGCTAAAGCCCGGTGGGAGATAAAAATCAGGACACGAGCTGATTTTTCAGCTTACGTTTACAGGTAAAACCAGAACACTGAAGCTGATTCTTTGCTGATCTTTTGCTGATCTGTTTATGAATCCAATACCAGGTTAATCATACTTGTATTTCACTGTACTAGAGGAATCTACCAGTGAATATAAGGGCTGTTGATTTGTATTGGCAGATGTGGTACTACATAGAACTGGAGGAATTTATCAGTGAATGTAAAAGCTGTTGATTAGTACTGCCAGACATGGTACTCTATAATGAATTATTTCAGCTATAGTTGACATACATGGTTATGAAAGGTGAAAAAGTGGCCCTATTAGGCAGTTTGCTGTGGCAAAGGGTCCCATTTCTCACCTAACAACTACATTTCTGCCCTATGAATAACAATTCAAATTCATCACGTTAAAACAACAAACAGCAGATGTTGATAAAGATAGCATACAATTATAAGGTATTTATTATTTGCAAAATACAACCCTGCACCTTTGCGAAGGACAATGCGTCCGATTACTCCATAAACTAGATTGGGCCAACTCGGCGCCAACATATCCCCAGACAGGTCATCACTCACGCCACAGGTTTTGATCGGAAATTTTTTAAAACATAATTACCCATTATTATATGAACTTCAGCACATCAATCTACTCTGTTTATATCTCCCCAAGGAAGATGGTGTATCCCCAGACGCCGAATACATAACTCAAATTATATTTTCAATCTTCCTGCAATGATAACTCTAAACCTATTTTCAAAGTATTTAAATGATTGATGATTGAATGTCCATTCTAAAATAATAATCCCAAAAGAGCATATCTGTTTCTATATTTGTTGACAAATAAAATATTATTTTTAACTCAACTCATCATATTTTTCAATCTTCCTTCAAAGTATTTAAATGATTGATGATTCAATGTCCATTCTAAAATTCATAATCCCAAAAGCGCATATCTGTTTCTATATTTGTTCACAAATAAAATATTATTTAAAAAAAAATTGTTTATATTATTATTTTATTATATTATTTTTAGAATTTGCAAATTGTTTTCAGTTATTCATTTCCTCTATACCTATATATGTGGTCCATATATATGCAACCTAAATATGTGACACAATCTCAGTTCTGACTCCCCTTTGTGTTATATGTAATGAAGCCCACCACCTCCCACCCCCACCCCTCTCCCCTTCTCCACACCTCTCTCACTATTACACAAGATCTGCAACCCCATTGAGTTCTTTGTTTCTCATCTGATATCATTAAATACCATTGTTTATTTAGTGTCACTCAATATAGCTGGAGGTCCCAGAGGTGGGTGGGGGGAATCCGGGTGGGGGATGTGGGTTGAGCATAAATGGTAAACAAACAATCTATATAAAAGGGGTACTCAAATACAAAAAGAATTGAGAATTTTAAGTATGTGATTATCAACTGAAATGAGTTCATAACTGTAGGAGCTGTGCCAAAATTAACTGAGGCAAGTTGAATAAAACTGGGCTAGTTGAGGGTTAAAAATCCCCTAGTTTTACTACATAAGGATATAATTTCATTAATATAGGGACTTAAAGCTCACTTAAAGTGTCCATTTTGTCTACTTGAATATGTTTAACCAGTTTCATTTTAAAAAGTGAAAAACTCAGCAAGCAGAGGTATAACACACAAAAATAAGTTCTTAAAAGACTAAGATAGCCATAACATTATTAATATTCAAAATTTAAATAGACAGGCATTTCCTTTTAAAAATTCAAAGATTTTAGCTCTATACCCCACATCGTTTGACAGTTACTGGGCTTTAAAGTGGCATAATATCCATAAATTGGGTTTCTGTGGGCATTTTACAATTGTTAAAGAGACCTTAGCAATTAAACTACAGATCTGAAACTTTTTGGGGGACATACATAACAAACAAAAATTATATATAATACAGTTTAAGACTTGTCACACTAAGCATTTCCAAATAACAGGGCAAAATACGGAAAAAATGTCAAAAAAGGCACTTGGGCGAGTGTCTATGGCCCTCATACACAGGTTAAATGTCTACTAAAAACCTTGATTTTCGGCATATGTAAAAAGGACATAATAATGCATTCCCAGATGGGATTTCAGCTCCATCAATCACATAGTTTAACAGTTACAGGGCTTAAAGGTGGTAAAAAGTCCAAATATTGGGTCATTGTGGGCCTTTTAGAGATCTCGATGTGGCTTTCAAATTAAAGCTTCAGACTTAAAATTTGTTACATACTAAGATTACACATAGAATATGTATCTAATAAAGTTTGAAACTTCTCAGACTTACCATTTCCAAGTTACAGAGCAAAATATGTGAAAAATGTCTTAAAAGGGTCACTCAGGTGGGTGTTTAAGGTCCTCATACACAGGTTAAATGTCTACTTGAAGCCTTGATTTTTGGCACATGTAAAAAGAACATAATAATGTATTCCCAGATGAGATTTCAGCTCTATCAGTCACATAGTTTAACAGTCACAGGCCTTAAAATTGGCAAAAAGTCCAAATATTGGGTCTTTATGGGGCCTTCTAGAGACCTAAATGTAGCCTTCAAATTAAAGCTTCAGACTTAAAATTTGTCACATACTAAGATTACACATAGAATATGCATCTAATACAGTTTGAAACTTCTTAGACTTACCATTTCCAAGTTACAGGGAAAAATATGTGAAAAATGTCTAAAAATGGTCACTCGGGTGGGGATTTATGGTCCTCATACACAGGTTAAATGTTTTCTTAAAGCCTTAATTTTTGGCACATATAAAAATAACATACTAATATCTTCTCAGATAGGATTTGAGCTCTATCAGTCACATAGTTTGACAGTCACAGGGCTTAAAAGTAGCAAAAAGTCCAAATATTGGGTCTTTGGGAGGCTTTTAGAGACCTCAATTTGACCTTCAAAATTAAAGCTTCAGACTTAAAATCTGTTACATACTAAGATTACACACAGAATATATATCTAATACAGTTTGAAACTTCTCAGACTTACCATTTCCAAGTTACAGGGAAAAAGATGTGAAAAATGTCTTATAAGGGTCACTCGGGTGGGTGTTTATGGTCCTGATACACAGGTTAACTGTCTATTAAAGGCCTAAATGTTGGGGCACATATAAGAAAACACATAGATATATTCCCAGATGATATTTAACTTAGATGAGAGACATAGTTTGAAAGCTACAGTGCTTGAAAGTGGCAAAAAGTGCATAAATTGGGTCTCTGTGGGCACTTTTGAGACCTTAAGTCGACCCCTTTGGGTAAACCTACAGCCCTAAAATTTTCTACAGACAAGGATTACATATCAAAGTTATACCTAGCGCAGTTTGAGACTCATCAGAATTATCACTTCCAAATTATAGGGCAAAATATGTGTAAAGTATAGCAAAAAATCCCTAAGTGGGGGTATTTATGGGCCTCAAACACAATTTTCTCCTCAACTTAAAGTCATGATTTTCGGCACATGTACTAAGAACATATTAATGTGTTGTCAGGTAAAATTTCAGCCAGCTGAGCATCATAGTTTGTGACCTACAGGGCTCTAAGTGGCCAAAAGTGCAATTTCTGACCTTAAGGTGGCCATAAGTTCTTTTTTACTGGGAGTTTAAGGTCACCTTAAAATAGGGATCTTCCTTTGGGCACCCTTAACATGTGTACCAAGTTTGAAAAAAAAATATTAATTTGTTTTTGAGTTATCGCGTCCACAAGGAAATTTCTACGGCGGCGGCGGCGGCGGCGGCGGCGGCGCGACGGACCTGAATCCAATATATCCCCGACTTTCGTCTGGGGATATAATTACACTGTGTTTTGTGGCACTACCTCACCACATCTCTCAATGGATACACATCATAACTTACAGCAATAGTTTTAATGGTCTTGACAATTTTTATATATTTCTGTAAATACATGCATCACATGTTATGACACTGTCAATCAGGTGCTGCTCATGCAACTGAAAAAAACTCCAGTCAGCCAAGACCAACAAACATAAGTTACAAGAAATCAACTTCAGGACCAACATCATCCCTTAAACCTTGGCAGTAAAAAACAAGAGTCTGCGACAGATTATTCAAGTGACCTAAAAATGTCACAAAAATTTCGAAATTTTTCAAGTATGTCTCATTACAATTTGGTACACTTTAGTAAAATTTACATGTTTAACTTTATCAAATAAATTACTTTTGATAAGTGAGTAAGAATTGTGACAATCAGCAGTCAGTGTTATAGACTGTATATTCAATCATGCCAAGAGCCAGTCAGTGTATAGTTAAGGTACATATATTGGTGGGAAATGTGTGTTTGTGAAGTTATATTTTTTACACAAATTCTGATTATATTGAGTTGCATCTTGTACATGCATGAATACAAAGGTACACACACAAATTCTGAGGTGGTGCATGCATAAATGAGAAGGTTTAACTTTCAAGTCAAATTCTGATGATCTGAGTTAGAAGCTATACATGCATGTATGTAGATGTATATTTTTCCACACAAAGTCAGACTAGTGCTCACGTCTACTGGAGCCGTTCCCATTGCGAGCAAACATCATAGTCTGGTTGGGAATCCTGCCCGCTCTGAAAGATCTGGAACAAGGAATAATGGTGAACTAGATATTGTGACTTAACACAGCATATCCCCGGACAGGACAAATTTAGCACTATACACAGAGTTCCCTCAAGGGAGGTTTACGGGCCTCAAGGTATGTTGATGTAATTCGACCTTGAAGACAATGTCACACATAAAGTCTGATTGTCCAGACGATTTGGAGCCAATGATTTCTTGTAAGATGTTTACACATGCAGAAAACCCTTGTATCAATAGCATAGATGACACAAGGTCTTTTCTGAAAGTCAATTTTGTGTGAACTTGACAGGTGTCAAATATTTAATCTGACCCCATCAAAAATTGCAAATTTAATAATTAAATTAAATTGTTATAAGTTAATACCCTATCCAATGGACAATAGCTTATCCGGTCGGCACAGACCGGCCCGCCAAACATCAGAAAAAGACGTCCTGTGTCTCCACCGGCAGGTCGGTCAGTAGTACCAGTGCACTCGCCAGATGGCGTGTCGTACTTCCTTCCTGTCTAGACAGAGTGACGTCATAGCATCTTTTTTGTTGTTTAAACCTATTAGACCCCTAGTAAGCTGATAGCGGGGTCGGTGGGAGGGTCTTGTGTGTCCATTGGATAGGGTATTAACTTATAATTTTATATTTACTTATTAAATTTGCAATTTTATTGCGTTAATACATCCTATCCAATGGACAATAGCTGAATAACTACCGCTTGGTTGGCGGGTAAGTTACTAGGGACTTGTGTGAACTCATGTTAGAGATAATGAAAATTCCTTCTGAAAGCCTGGGTAGACCTTGAAGTCAAAACCCCTTAAGGCTATGGTCGAATATCATCATCCGGTTTGCTCTGAGGTAGGGGAAGAGAGGGATGAGCTCAATCCCACAAAATTAAGTCTCCCGGAGGAAGTACGTGAGATTTTTTTTTTTGTTCCTTAACTATATGTGCATATAATCAAATATGTACACTATTTACATAGGCACAGATCTCCTCTAGGTACCAGTCTGTTGGTGGATCTGTTGAGCAGCCACAACCGGACCAAGATGGTAGAGCTCTGAGTCAGCCCAGGCCACATCCTTCAGATAGAATTGAGTGAAGGTATTATGAGACTTCCAGTGGCAGGCTGATAAGATCTGCTCCAAGGAGACTCCCGACTGGAAGGCCTTAGAGGCAGCGAAGGCCCTGACATCATGAGCTTTAACTTGATGCAGGGTGTGGGCTTGATGATCGGAGAGCTCATAGCATAGGATCACAGTCTGCTTGATCCATGAGGAGATCGTGGCAGGGGAGATGTCTTTGCCGAAGCCTTTCTTGAAGGAGACAAAGACTAGCTCCTTGTGCTGCCTGAGGTCTGAAGTCCTGTCCAAATAGTAGCGTAAGGCTCTAACTGGACAAAGGGATCTGTCAGATTTGAGGGATTTATCCAGAGTAGGTGCCAGGGCTGGTATGACCACTGGGGCTACACTCTCTGGACCCTCTTTGGCCAACTGGTTCTTGGAAAGAAAGCTGGGAGATGGAAAGAGAGACTCCTTAGACCAGTTGGATTGGTGTCTGATGTTCCTGTGTTGCTATGCATGGATCTCACTCCTGCGTTTGCTGGAGCCCAGGGCCAAAAGGTGCCTCCCTAAGAGGTTCGAAAGGAGCCTTTGTCAGCCGGTGTAGTACCAGGGAGAGGTTCCAGGAGGGTATTCCCCTACGACCTTTGGGTCTATCTCTGTGGAAACTTTCTAAGAGACGAGTGAGATTATCATCTTTGCTGATATTGACTGTTGTATTACCTAGTTTATCAGCGATGGCCGACCTGTATCCATCAATGGTGCTGGGTTGTAACTTCTTGTCCTCAAAGAGGTGCAGTAGGAAGTCAGCCACCGACTTTACAGGTGGAGACCTGAAGTCCACCTGATTAGTGATGCACCATTTTGTAAAAATGGTCCACTTTGCCTCATAGACTGATGTGGTTGAGCTCCTTTGAGGAGCCTCAGTTCTTGCTGCCACTGCCTTAGAGAAGCCCTGTTGTTTGATTGCTGTGGCTCTAGGAGCCAGGCATGGAGATTTAGGTTGGTCAGATTTCTGTGAGGAATCTGGTTGAAAGGCTGTGTCAACAGATCGGGCCGGTTGGGCAAGCTGAGAGGGACTTGACTGGACATGGTCACCAGGTCCCAAAACCAAGGCATGTTGGGCCAACCCGGGGCAATTAGGATTATTCTCTTGCAGGGGCTGTCCAGTAGTTTTTCCACCACTCTGCCCAATATGGCGGTCGGTGGGAAGGCATATGCATCCAGCTCCTCCCATGGCAGAGTAAGTGCGTCCACTGCTACAGCCAGGGAATCCGGTACTGGGGAGACAAACTGAGGCAACTTGTGGTTGAACCTCGTGGCACATAGGTCTATCTGAGGCCGGTGCCATCGGTTGCATATCTGATGAAAAACTTCTGGAAGTAGGGACCACTCTGTCTGGATGGTTTGACCCAGTCTGGATAGCTTGTCTGCTATCACATTTAAGTGGCCTGGGATGTGTCGGGCTTTTAGTGTCACTTGTCGCTGGGAACACCAGGTCAAGATTCTCCACAGTAGGGCACATAGAGGGCCTGACCTCATGCCCCCTTCTTTGTTTATGTAAGCGACCACTGTGGTATTGTCGGTTGCTACTAGAACTATTTTGTCTACACAGAGACTTTGGAACTCTTTGAGGGCCAAAAACACCGCTTTGAGTTCTAGATAGTTCATGTGCAGTTTGCTTTCTGGCACCGACCAGGATCCTCTTGCAGTGAACTCGTTTAAGTGAGCGCCCCACCCTTCTTTTGATGCGTCTGTAAATATTTGCAGAGCATGCTTTATGGGGTGTAATGGTTGGCCTTGGAGCACATTGCTTTCTTCTAGCCACCATTGTAAATGTGGGTGCATTGACCTGGGTAGAGGGATGACCTTCTCTAGAGATTCCGGTACCCTCCAATTGTTTTTGAGATGCCACTGAATGGGTCTCATGTGTAACCGGCCTAAGTGAACTTGTTTTTCTGTGGCTGTTAGCAGGCCTATCAGGGACATGAACTGTCGGACCGGACAGGCCGGTAGTGACAAAAGTGCTTGTATCTTTTCTTGAAGACTTTGCCACCGGTCCGGTGTCGGTCGGACCCGGCCGTACCTGAGGTCGAACTGGTAGCCTACAAAGTTGAAGATTTGTTTGGGTTCCAGTTCTGATTTTTCCAATTCACCAACCAGCCCAGATCCTGGCATATTCTGACCAGCATCTGGGTATGTCGGAGACAGGTTTGGGGGGATTTGGTTCTTACCAACCAGTCGTCTAGGTACTGGTGGATTCTTATACCCTTGTGTATGGCCATTAGTTTGACCTCCTTTGTTACTACAGTGAACTCCATGGGTGCTGTGGACAGGCCAAAAGGTAGAGCTCTGAACTGGTAGGTCCGGTCCTGGACCTGAAATCTGAGGTATTTTCTGGACTGTTCCTGTATCGGTATATGGAAATAAGCATCCTTGAAGTCCACCGATGTAACCCACTCCCCCTGTAGGAGGGAGGTTCTGATGGTTTCCGGTGTTTCCATCTTGAATTTCTCTACTTTGAGAAATTGGTTCAGATTGCTGAGGTCTAATATCGGTCTCCATTTGTTGTTGGGTTTGGGGACTAAAAAGAGTCGGTTGTAAAACCCCAATGAGGTCTGATTGGACACCGGTTCTACAGCATTTTTGTCGATAAGCTGATGCAATGCCTCTAACAGGTAGCTGTTCCTGAGAGGATTGGCATAGCAGCTTATGACTGTAGGAATTCTTGTAAGTTTTGGTCGGATCCGGAAGGGGAGGGTGTAGCCCTCTTGCAAGATTTGAACCAATTTCGGACCGGCACCCAGGTCCAGCCAGGTTTGCCAAAATTTTTGCAGTCTGGCCCCTACAGGCAGAGTGAGGGCAACATTTGGTACATTTGAAACAGAATTGACACAAGACAATTGAGTGACACAAGAAGCACTTTTCACAGATTTTAATTGACACTTTTTTAATTGACATTCTGGCACTCCGGGACTTATCCCTTTCCTTTGTGGAAGCCCGGGCGCAGAAGGAACAAATTTGACAACAAGAGGCTTTACATCTAAATTTAACAGATTGTTCATTGTCTTGTTTGTGTGAAAAGTCCGGGTCAGCAGCTGACTTGTATCCCTGTGTACACAATAATTGTCATTTATAATGTTGTTGACCGCGGGAAGGTTGGAAAGAGAAGTTGGAGGCTTTCCCCCTGCCTCACTTGAAAGGACGCCTGTTGATATTCTTCCAGGCGGGTCTGTCCTGTTTTCCCTCCGACCGACTCTTCTGCTTTTTATCCGACCGTTCATACGGGTGAAAACGGTGTCTAGCATGTGAAGTGGTAGCCGTAGGATGACTCTTGTTGTCGTACAGAGCAATCTCTTCCTCAGCCTTCTTAACAACTGCTTCTGAAAACAAGGTGGCTATATGAAGTGGGCCGGTTCTGAGGGCAGCAAAGGTGTCCGGTTTCACTCCGTTCTTTAAGTGGCTGAGGTATGAGTCTCGACGGGCCAAGGCAAGGTTTCCCATGGTAATGAAAACAAAGTCTGTTAAGTGTTCCATTGCCTTGGCTGTCGCTTGTGTGATGCTGGAGTTAAATTCCATAAGGAATTGCAATTCTTCAGCGGCTTCGGACAGTTTCTTGGAGACTTTACCCTTGTTTTCCAACCGGATAACTTTCAGCTGTGCCTGCATGGCCCCTTGCACTTTGAACAAGCAGCGGTTGAAACTGGCCGTCTGATTACACACTACTGAGGCCTCTCTGGCCATCCTCTCCCAATGCCTAAGCGTATCTTGTGAGATTCTACGGGAAGCTGGAGGTGTAGCTGCCAAGGTGGCTTTCCTGGATATTCTTCCAAAGCTGTTGTTTAGCTTGGCCGGACCTGTATGCCAACTGGTGACTGTGGCCGGATCTAATTGCTGGTCAGAATAAAGACCATACCATTTTGTCTGTGGTTTTGGAGGCCTGAGAAAATGGTCCATAGGAAGGCTACCGGCTTCAGTGACTCTGGAGGGGTATCTCTCAATCATATTAAGGTTAAGCTTAGATAACTTTTGGCAGAGCCAGTCCTCCGTAGGCATTTGTACTGAAATCTTGCTGGGTGCCGGAGCCTTGGGGCCCGCGAAAGGATTGTCGTCAGAGGGATTTGAACTGTCCATATCGGGAATATGCGACCACCCCATAAAGGATCGTATGCCTCTCATGGTTTCCCGGTAGGTTTGCTCTTCTGACGTCGGGAGTTCCTGGTCAAATTCCTGGTCGTCGGACAAATCTCCCTCCTCTACAAACAGTTCCACCGGGGGAGTGTCGGAGAGCTGACTCTGGGTATCCGAGTCCAAACTAGAGATACTGTCTTTCCTGCCCTTCTGAGGGGTCGGTGAAAAGGAGCTGGTTGAACTATAAGGTCGGTCGGAGGGAGAGTGGTCGGATGCTTCAGCAGAAAGAGTTGAAGGTCGGTGAGAGTCGATACTAGGCTTACCGGTCGACTTATGCTTCTGAGAAGCGGTGTCTGGACCAGTGCGCCCCTGTGTAGAAATGTTGACTTTGGGTTTTAGCTTACCAGCCGACTTTTGCTGTGAAGCAATAGTGTCTGGGCCAGTGCGCTTAACAGTTGAAGAAGAACCTTGTAAGGCAGGGTCTGTGGTTAGCTTACCGGCCGACAGCTGCAAGGCAGCACTAGAGTCTGGGCCAGTGCGCTGAGACGTATCCAGAGGTTTATCAATTGGTTGAAAGAAGGGTTCAGAGTCTCGTGTAACATTTCCTGGAGGGGGATGATCTGGAGCGACCCTGACATCTGAAGAAAAGGTAGGTTCTATGGATCTGGCTAAAAGTAAGGCTTCTAGCCTGTTGAAACGATCCGCCCATTTGTCCTCTAGGGCTGAAAACTTGTCTTCCGTGGCAGAAGAGAGAGTTGAAGATGATGATTTCTTTGATTTAGTAGGGGGCTTGTCCTTTTTTGGTTTCTTTTCAGGAGGGGCAGGAGATTTATCCGCACTAGGCCCACTCACAACCCCAATAATGGAGACACTGGAAGGGTCTACGAGTTCATCAGTGGGTTGTGTATCCACACGTTTTGCCTCCCTTTTCTCCTTCTTGATTTTGTATGATGGAGTAGAGATCTGGGCACGTTGCTCAGGGGTGAATGAATTACACAAAGAACAGTCTGCAGTGTCTTTATTAGCAATACACGGTTCCTCACCTTTCCCCTTTTCCCTACAACGTGCACAGAATGCATGTCCGTCGAAAATGGCCATTGCATGGCCACAACTCCCTCTCTTCTGGCCAGGTGAAGACATAGTTCATGAAATAAAGTTGTAACGTCAATTTAATACGATTCAGAAAGATTCCAAGCAAATAACTATCAAAAAACACAATTTCTGGCAGAGATAAAATTTTCCACTGTGCACTGGTTTGCGCCAAACAAAAAAGATGCTATGACGTCACTCTGTCTAGACAGGAAGGAAGTGCGACACGCCATCTGGCGAGTTCACTGGTACTACGGACCGACCTGCCAGTGGAGACACAGGACGTCTTTTTCTGACGTTTGGCGGGCCGGTCTGCGCTGACCGGATAAGCTATTGTCCATTGGATAGGATGTATTAACGCAATAAAATTTACAGTCCATGATTTTTATGAGTTGTTTTTCACATTGGAAACCCCTTGGGCAACAATAGAGGACATATGAGAAATGGTTATCAACACCTCTTGGTTTTCATAAATTAACTGCAAATAGACTAGCTTCTGTTGTGTATTTCCATACTAACAAGCTAAGATTTGTGAAAACAAAATAGGCAAAATTCACTGGAGGAGTTTGTTAAAAAGTCAATTTGTTGCAGGTTTATATGGAGATAGAGATCCATTATATATAGTAACCAAAACATTATCAAATCTATGGCATATGAGAATAGGGTCAAAGTATGAAAATAGAGTCAAACCTGTACATGTGACCACTTGCTAGTTGAGACCGCTTTTACTCCCCCGAAGGAAATTTAAATAGAAAACACACCCCGAATAGAGACCACTCCTTGGTTGTGACCAAAGACCAATAATAACATTTTCAAGGACACAAAAAACCTCTGTAAAAGACCACACATTTGAGAATGGATGCTAACACAGGCACTGATAATCAATGGATGAGCCATTGTTAATGAATTGTCCCCATTGTCCATTTTCACATACTAATCACTTGAATGCTTCCACCTAACAATAAACAAAGATTTAAAATACATACCTATTTTCTTTGATCATTAAGGGATTTCTATAATCATTTTACAGAAAGTGTGACATGAATAGCTGGGAAGGAAAGGGGGGTATGTAGATCAGTACACTGTGACTGAATCGAAAATTCAACTGGCTAAACTTTTCAAGGACAATTTAAGACATTTACAAATGGAAAATTTAATAGTAAATTAAATTTTTAAACGTTAATACCTTACCTAGTGGACAGATGCATTTGTCCGGCGCCCTGCCAGTCTCGCCAAACATTAGAAAAAAGAGCTGGGCTCTGGCCGGGACCGGTAGTGTCCTGTTCACTCGCCAGGTGAACAAGGAGGCGGTATGTACGCGGATGTGGACGCAGACGCTGCAGTGATGCCATAATGTCAGCTGACTGACAAGTCAGCTGACATAAAAATGGCCCACTTTGATTTGTAAACGGCTCTGGTTGACAGTCTTTGAGGAGCCTCAATTCTTTCTGTCACTTCGTCAGAGAACCCTTGTTCCTGAATGGCAGAGGCTCTAGGAGCCAAGCATGCAGATTCAGATTGTTGAGGTTCCTGTGATGGAGCCTGTTGAAAGGCTGTGTGACCAGATCCCTTTGCAGTGGGAGCCTGAAGGGAATCTGACCTGATAGACTGACCAGGTCCCAAAACCAAGGCATGTTGGGCCACCCTGGAGCAATCAAAATCATTCTGCGACAGCCCTGATCCATCACTTTGGAGATTACTTGGCTGAGCAGGAAGACTGGGGGGGAAGGCGTAAGCATCCAGGTTATCCCATGGCAGACTAAGAATGTCCACTGCACAGGCTGTTTGATCCGGTACCGGTGAAACAAACTTGGGGAGTTTGTGATTGAACCAGCTTGCAAACAGGTCTACATGTGGCTGGGCCCATCTGGAACATATGAGATTGAACACCTGCTAAGATAGGGACCACTTGGTCTGTATCACCTGGTTGTGTCTGGACAGCTGGTCTGCTATTACATTCAAGCGACCTAGAATGTGTCGAGCCCTCAGAACTATGCCTCTGGGGTGACACCAGGACAGGAGTCTCCAGATGAGGGCACACAAAGAGTCTGATCTCATACCGCCCTCCTTGTTGATGTAAGAGACCACAGTTGTGTTGTCCATTGCTATCAGAACAATCTGGTCCCTGCAAAGATGCTCGAAACTCTTGAGGGCCACAAAAACTGCTTTTAACTCGAGAAAGTTGATGTGGAGGCGACTTCCTGTGTCTGACCAAACGCCTCTTGCAGTGCAGTCCCCTAAGTGTGCGCCCCAACCTTTGTTTGACGCGTCTGTAAACGTTTGTACAGCGTGTTGAAGGGGATGCAATGGTTGGCCCCACAGAACATTTCTCTCGTTTAACCACCAATCTATGTGTGGACAGAGAGAGCGGGACAACAGTATGATCTTTTCCAAGCTCTTGGGCATATGCCAATGTCGTTTCAGGTGCCACTGTATGGGTCTCATGTGAAGGCGACCTAACCATACCTGTTTCTCTGTTGTTGTAAGGAGTCCTATCAAAGACACGAATTGTCTGACTGTGCAACAGTTCCGGTCCTTGATGAAGTCTAGTTTTTGTTGTAGGGTGACCCACCTTTCCTGAGTGGGCAAGACCCGACCGGTCAACAGGTCGAACCGGTAACCGACGAAATTGAAAACCTGTTGAGGAGTCAGTTCCGATTTCTTCATGTTTACCACCCAACCCAACTCGTGGCAAAGGTCCAAGAGGATCTGGGTATGTTGTAGGCAAGTTTCCGGGCACGGGGGCTCTGAGTAACCAGTCGTCTATGTACTGGTGGATTCTGATAAACCTTGCATATGCCATGAGCTTTACTTCCTTGACAACCTTGGTAAACTCCAACGGAGCTGTGGCCAAGCCGAAAGGAAGGGCAGTGAACTGATAAGTGTCCTTTCCCAGGAAGAACCTGAGGTATTTCTGAGATTGCTGATTGATGGGGATGTGGAAATATGCATCACTGAAATCCAGCGACGTTACCCATTCCCCCCTTCGAAGGGATAACCGAATTGTTTCCAGTGTTTCCATCTTGAAAGTTCCTGGTTGCAAAAAGAGGTTCAATTTGCTGAGGTCCAAGATAGGTCTCCATCTGTTGTTGGGCTTTGGGAGCAGAAACAACCGGTTGTAAAAGGCCAGGGATGACTGGACAACTGCTCTTTCAACTACCAACTTGTTTATGAGATCTAGTAAAGCCTCCTTGAGGAACCTGCTTTTTTACCGGGTGGGCATAACCACTCTTGATCAGAGGTGACCGGGTCAGAGGGGGTCTGATTTTGAAGGGTAGCGTGTATCCCTCTTTAAAAATCGAGACCACCCTTGGATTTGCACCTAGACCTTTTATAACCTGCCCCCTACAGCCAGATTTGGGGCAGCATTGAGGACATTTTGAGCATGATGGGCAGAAAGACATTGACTTACACAAGAAACACTGTTGACACCTTTTACTTTGTTCTTTGATACAACTGGACTTAACCCTTTCTTTTGTGAGTGACCGAGACAATTTACAGAATGTACATGATTTTCAGGATACATCCTGAGGATTTATGTTTGTTGAGTTTCTTGTGTGCAGTTTTTGGTTTTTGACAATCTTTGGAACTTAACTGTCTAACATACTTGGATTTACAGTCTGAAGTGTTTTCTGACACAAATTTTTGTCCCACCTGTGAGATACATTGTTTACTGGCGTTGAACATACAAGGTAATTGTCATCTATATTGCTTGTAGCCAAGTGACCTAGAAAAACAGGGGTTTGAGCCACGACCTCTGTTATGGCCCCTTCCCCTGGGGCGACCAAACTGCCTCCATGGTTGCTGTTCCTGCTCCCCTGAACCGGCTGATCTGCATTCTTTCTTATCATATGGCTGGTACCTATGAGACGACCTCCAACTGGACTGCTGCGAGGCACCCGGACTGGGTCTCGGAGCATGACCAGTGGCTTCAAAATTAGCAATATCTTGTTCTGCAGTACGTATGACTACATTTGGAAAAAGCCCGTAGCCAAAAAGGGGAGCATTTCTAAGCTGATTCCGGCTTGATCCCATTCTTGACAAGCTCCAGGTAAGAGTCTCTATGGAGCAACACCAAATTGGCCATGTTCACGAATACTACCTGCAAGGTGTTGCAGGGCAGTGTCCATTGCAACGGACACGTTCTGATGGAAAGCCATTAGATCTTTTAAATCAGCAAGGGCAGTTGAGACCGCCTTAGGTGCCTTTCCTTTATTTATATGGGAACAAAAATGGAGATGTGACCATTCATACGCTCTTGCAGTTCACTGGTACATCTATTGAATCCCATAGCGTCATTCACTGTGTAAGAGTTTTCCTTTGCACATTTTTCCCATCTGCGTAAATACTCCTGGGACATGGGGCGTGATGGTGGGCCCATAGATGGATAGGCAGAAGCTTTAATAATGCGGGGAAATTGTGAGTTCACTTTGGCCTCTGTATTTTGCCAACTGAAGAGTGACTTTCCCGGACGGTGTGTTCCATCTGTCCAACCTTCTGCAACTACTGTATTGAACTTCTCAAGTTTTTGGCAAAGCCAATCATCAGGAGGCATGGCGACAGAGATACACGCAAGGCGTTTTGGTGTCTTCCCCTTCCATGGATTGTTACTTTTATCCGGTTCACTGAGGTCGCTCTCAAACGGAGGAATGTGGTTCCAACCTATAAATGACCGAATGGACCTAACTGTCTCCCGGTAATTCATGTCTTCAGTTAGTTCTGGCTTCTCGAGAGTATCTGAAGAAATTTCACCCTCATCAAATTCTGGCTGGTCATCAGAGTACTCAGTGTAAGAATGGGGTGGATCAAAATCTAGAGTGTCTGGTTCTGGTGGGCACCTATAAGCACCCCACCACGGACAAGTCACTGAAGCCTGAAGTGGAAGGCTGAGTTTGAGATAAATCTTGACCGGTAGAACCGGGTTGAAATGTTTCCTGACCGGTAGAACTTGGATGAAAAACTTCCTGCTGAGCGGAATATGTAGAAGCAGGTGCTTGAACTGGCATAGATTTTGGCTTATCCTGAACACTCTCCGGACCTGAGGTGGCTTGAACAGGAGCCAGTGGCTTAGAATGTACCGGTGGTTTGTTATAATCTTGCTTATCACGTGATTTATCAGAAGAGGGCGAATAAGCTCTTTTCTTTGTGTCTTTGTCCTCTTTACGTGATTTTTTTTTTGTCTTTTGTTCTTGAATACTGTGTGTTATCAGCCTCGCCTTCTGCCGGGAACTCCACCAGACTGGTGAGCTGGGCAGAAGGCGATAAATAGGGTATCTGAGACCACAGTTTGTAAAGGAATTGGTTTTACTGCTGTTTTTGGGGAAGAAAAGACATTCCCCCTTGAAAGCAAGGCTTCAAACCTGGCGAACTGCTCACTCCATTGGTCAGATATCTCGAGTTGAGCAGAAGTAACAAATGAAGAGGTACTTGCCTCCGGCTGCGCATGTGCAGAAGCTGGCATAGAGGTAGGAGGGGTGGAATAAAAAATGGGCTCTTTGTCCTCCACCGACGCTATCACTGTTACATCCTGGGGGGAGACTAACACACCCATTTTCTTTTCTTTGCGCAGTTTGTAAGTTGGCGTAGCCAGCTTTTCCTTTTGAATTTCAGTAAAGCCATTGCAAATAGTACAGGACCTACTTCAACACAATCATCGTCCCCAATACCTTTTTTGCGGCACCTAGCACAACGCTTGTGTAAATGAAAAGAGGTCATAATATATCCACACAAGCCTCGTCTTTGCCCTTTTTTGTCGCTAGGAGAAGCCATGATATATGTACACAATAACTGACTACAAAACTGACAATATATCCACTTGCAACATAAAATAAAATGAAATAAAGTTTCTCTTAAATTCCAAACGTTTTAACTTCCACACGCCAAACAAAAAGAGGAAGAGCGCACGCATGCGCAGTACACCGGCAGGGAGGCTACACAGCCACCTGGCGAGTGAACAGGACACTACCGGTCCCGGCCAGAGCCCAGCTCAGGAAGTTTTTTTCTAACATTTGGCGAGACCGGCAGGGTGCTGGACAAATGCATCTGTCCACTAGGTAAGATGTATTAATGCAATAAAAATGGTATTACAAATTAAGGAGACATTTAACAACAAGAAACAAGGGGTCTTATGAGTGTGAAGTAAGACCAAAATGCATTCAGATAAATTTGCTAAGTGCCAATTGTGCGGGTTGCCCCAATATTGAACATCAACCACTGTACGAATTACTGATGTGATCTAGTTTGAGAGTTATTATTTTAGGGAACCTACATCAGTAGGGATCTGCGTATCCTTAATAGAGCAACCTTTAACCAATAAATATTTGGTTACAAAGGTGAGCCTATAATCCATTGTTTATTTGTAAAGGGTCTATGTTCATAGAATTGTGCTCTGAACTCTGTTTAGTGTACAATAAGTGAATTTACACAATTGCTGCACTGATTGTGTTAAGGGATTTTCTCTTTAAGGCAAAGGATTATATGCCGATCCCAACTCCAAACCATCAAATTGTAGATCAAGTCAGGAGGTGGCTATAAACAGAGTAAGGTGACTAGCACTTTCAGGTCACACTCAATGTTAAAAACAGAAAAATAAACTGAAGTGAACAATAAGTCACCAAGTGATGTTCACAATGGTTAATATGATGATATGCCTTACACAATGCTTATGTGGTTATAGATTGTGTTTCGAAAGTAACTGGGTGAACATTCTCATCAGAGGCTGGTTATTACTTTGGCAACTCCTCCCTAAGGTACTAAAAACAGGTGCAAAAGCACTGGTGAATTTGCACCGGTGCACAGGAGACATTTAAGCAGAATTAGTAATGGGCAATTTTTTAATCCAAAATGTCTGTCACCTGTTACATGTATGGTGTACATTTTATATTTTATTACATAATCATTTTAAACCATTCAACATGATTCCCCAAAGACAGCAAGTTTTACCACAATTCTCTTATTTGCTTCGTTGTGATTTACCTCTAATGCCCCATTCATACTAAAGGCAGTGCGTCCCACGGTACATGTATGCAATCATTTGACACAGTGGCAAAAGTCCATTTACTACCACTTGCCTTGTGTCACTGTATTATACCAAAAGACGAGTCACAACCTTACATACACTGTGGATTACACTTTCGGTTACTGCAGCAAATAATTCATCTGCACATGCACACGGTACCAAATTCATACACAGAAATTTTAAACATTTTAAAATTTTCGAAGGACACACAAGGTAATGGCAGGTTCACCACCGTGTCACAAGGTTTTATACTTCAAAGGACAGGGACGTTTTACAAAATGCGGACTATTGACTGTAGTGTGCATAGGTATAACATGCTTATGTTAAACAGATTGTGGATTGCAGTGCTTAATGAACGGAGCAACAAATGCACTGAAAGGAAAGGAATTCATACAATGGTTTCACATATAAAGACCGACCCCTCGGAAAGACCGTTGTTAGAATTTCCATTTGGTGATCTGTATACTCAAGTTTGACTGTAATGGAAAATTGACCTTAACCCTTTCGCTACTGAAGGATCATTATTCTGGGGGACTGTAGCCATATGACGTCATATCACGTCAGAAATGCCAATCAAGTAAAACATTAACTCCCTACCTTATACACTTCATTTGCGGTATTTTTCGGCATATTTCATTAGGAATTGATGAAAGTCAAATGGGGAAATTCGTGGGAATTCCCCAAATAAATATAACCACAAGTAAACAATATGCAGTTATATGCGGTAAATACGGCAATATTTACAGAAACCAGTTAAAATAGCTAAAAATGGCAATTTTTGTTTAAAATATGGCATAACAAACATATATTTTACTTAAGCAATCGTTTTAATACTGATAAACCAAAGAAAACGTATTGCAGTATACTGAAGGGAAAGAAGAAATCAATATTATTGCCGTCGACCCTGTGTCAACAGACATGGTACCTGGTAATACACATAAGCGTCGACTGCTAGACGTCAGAGATGGTAGCGAAAGGGTTAAAATCTCCAATAAACTTGAAATTTAAGGTCAAGGTCAGAAGAAAATTCAGTCCTCATGTCTTTGCTCAACTATATACCCACATGACATAAAACTTAACTTTTTTTGAGTTTATAGGGAAATCTCTGTGATGGCAAAAGTGGCCTGACAGACTTAAACCAATATAAACTGAAATGCTAGAGAGTGGGTAGATCAGCTGAAATTGAAAACAGCATACAAATAATTTTAAAACTATAAACTAAATACATAAGCCGGAACTTGAAAGGAGAATAAATAAGCTTATACCTAAAACAAGAACCGATACGTTGGTCTTCTGAAAGCTGAATAGATACAATGAAACAATCTAAGAAAAATACATAAGCAAGCACCCTAAATGGAAAATGTGTAAGCTGTGACACTAGAGCCAGAATGGACAGGCTGGAACTCCATCTCTAAATGTAATTAGATAAGCTGGAATTCTAAATACATAATAACTAATCTGGACCAAGAAAGGCAGAAAAGATAAGCTGAAACATAACGAGAATACATTAAGACGGGCGCTATGTAAGCTGGCACACTAACTGGTGCATAAACAGACTGCAGGCCATCAGTCTTGTGTGTAACAGAACCAGGCTGTCAACACCTTGTCAAGAGTGTATGATAATAACAAGAAATGCTTGACAGGAAGGCAGATGTCAAGCATGCACATCATTTCCATACCGTGGATCTATAATTTATACAAAAGTTACATTTATTTTAATGATTTTTTTATCATCTACATATTTACTTTAACAAAAAAACGATAGATACTCATGTGTTGTGTGTTACGTCAAGATCACTTTCAAAACAACAATTTATGTTGACAAGTGGAAATAAATAAGCATATTTACATGAGCTGAAAGATTTATGGCTTCAGTGTGCAAGATGTTAACATTATTTACTGCTAGACCCACAGTAATAGGAAAAATAGCATCAGAGATGCCCGTACCCCACAGCCTGGGAAGATAGTTTTCAACACCATGACATATAGAAGTAGTGAAACAGTACACAGATTGGGATACTTTCAGAGCAGTGTCAGTGTCCAAATAATGCTTAAGTAGAGAAAATAACATCTAAGAGAAAGAAATTGCATGTAAAGATTAAGTATTAAAACAAGACAATTCAGTAAGCTAAAAATTATGAAGCTTTAAGACTTCTCCCATTTTGATTTTCATTTGTATGGTCGAATTATGGTTTGGATGTTTTGAATATTACCCATACATACAGATGTAGCAATACATGCTTTTATGTGGAATTGGGGCAAAACCTGTGGCTCACTTGATGCAATACCATCTGTTACAATGGGAAATTGCAAAAGTAAAACAGTTAATGACTTCTAATATGACTTTAACAGTGCTTAATCTACACCAAAAGGCACCCAAAGGTGCAACAACCAAGATTAAAATAAAAAGATATGAGAGATATAAGAGGGATAAATAGTATCAGATATCCTCGTAGAGACATAAAATAGCATCAGATATGCAAGATCAAAGGTCAAATCCAGGTCACACCATGACATTGCACACATAAAACTCTTGACCAATGTCCCTACCAAATATCAACTTCCTACATATTATGGTTTCCAAAATATAGCCCAGACAAGTCATTATAGGTCAAGGTCACTACGGCAAGGTCAAATCAAGGTCACACCTTGATGTTTTACATCTACACACCCTAGCCAATGTCACTACTCGGTATCAACTTCCTACACCTTACGGTTTCCAAGATATACCCCGGACAAGATTTTATAGGTCAAGGTCACTACGGAAAGGTCAAAGGTCAAATCAAGGTCACACCATGACGCTGCACACCTACACCCCCAACCAATGTCCCTACCAAATATCAACTTCCTACACCTTATGGTTTCTGAGATATAGCCCGGACACGATTTTATAGGTCAAGGTCACTACAGCAAGGTCAAAAATAAAATCAAGGTAACGCCATGACGTTGCACACCTACACCCCCTAACCAATGTCCCTACCAATTATCAACTTCCTACACATTACAGTTTCCGAGATATAGCACGGACAAGCTTTTATAGGTCAAGGTCACTATGGAAAGGTCAAAGGTCAAATCAAGGTCAGACCATGACATTGCACACCTACACCCCCTAACCAATATCCCTACCAAGTATCAACTTCCTACACCTTACGGTTTCCGAGATATAGCCCGGACAAGATTTTCAAACTCAAGGTCACTACGGCACGGTCAAATCAAGGTCAGACCATGACGTTGCACACCTACACCTCCTAATCAATGTCCCTACCAAGTATCAACTTCCTACACCTTAGGGTTTCTGAGATACAGCCCGGACAAACTTTTTCCTGCCGACTGACCACCCACCCGCCCGCCCATCCGGAGACCATGGGTGAAAACAATACCCTGACAGCCCTTAAGGGCTCTGGGGTAAAAAGCATCTAAATGACACATAATATCAAGATTCTGAAATTTGTAGCTTTGATAAAACGTCTTATAGAGTAAAAATGGAAAACTTTTTAAAAATTGCATATTGTCAATGTAATGGCACTATGTTACTGTAATGTCACAGAATTTCCCTGAGGTAAGATGGTATGTTGTGAATTTATAGTATTATAAGTCTGCAGCATTACAAGGGCTGAAACATTCAGAATGTATCACTGATACTGACAGAGCTGCTGTGGTGTTTAAGACAAAAACGAAATGTTGTAACAAAGTTGCGCATGACTAGAGCTGACCAGGCGGTCATTGCTGCATTCTATAGCTGACTAGATAGGCAGTGATGAGTCTATAGCTGCATATGTGTTTGCCAATTAATGCTGTGAGTTGCAGGCTTAAGAGAGTTTTGCTGTAAAAATGGCAGTACAAGTGAGGATCTATAAACTACATGTAAGAGCTCCTCGACCAGTGACCTGCAGATCAGTAGTTGGTGGCGAGGAAATCATGTTGCCGTTTTCCTACTTGTGTCATCGTCGGTCTTGGACAGAGCTCGAAACTAAAATATAGTTTTCCCTGAAACAAAAAATGTATTTTGTAAACCACATGATCAGACTGTAGGGGCTTTGGATGAACATGTAAAATCCTGGCTATCAATAAGCACGGTCATGTGTGTATTACTTTTGGATAGGGCCAATAATTTCATATATATGTCATGACAGAATTCCAAATTGACAGAACTTCCACTTTAGTGGCAATATCGCCCCTTATTATTACAGTAATTCATTGGCCTCCAGGCATTCACCACAGGGATTACAGTAATTCATAGGCCTCTAGGTATTCACTATAGGGATTACAGTAATTCATTGGCCTCCAGGCATTCACCACAGGGATTACAGTAATTCATTGGCCTCCAGGCATTCACTACAGGGATTACAGTAATTCATTGGCCTCCAAGCACTCACCACAGGGATTACAGTAATTCATAGGCCTCCAGGTATTCACCACAGGGATTACAGTAATTCATTGGCCTCCAGGCATTCACCACAGGGATTACAGTAATTCATTGGCCTCCAGGCATTCACCACAGGGATTACAGTAATTCATAGGCCTCTAGGTATTCAGTACAGAGATTACAGTAATTCATTGGCCTCCAGGCATTCACTACAGGGATTACAGTAATTCACTGGCCTCTAGGTATTCACCACAGGGATTACAGTAATTCAGATATTACAGAAATTTACAGGCTCAAAGGCATCTACCACAGAGATTACAGTTAATATATTCTGTAGTTCATTGGCCCCCAGGATTTACTACAGGGATTAGAGTAATTCATAGGCCGCCATGTATTCACCACAGAGATTACAGCAATTCATTGGCCTCCAGGAATTCGCTACAGGGATTATAGTTATTCATAGGCCTCAGATATTTACTACAGAGACAATATTAAATCAATCACATCAAAGTTCACAGAAATCTCTACGCGGAGCAATGCTTACACTACAATATTGGGACAGTTACCCACTCCATTCTATGGTCAAACATGAACAAACCAATGGAAAACCTGTGCTCTTTCTTTAATGTTTTCATCATTCATTGATGGTTTCTATTAACATCTGAAATATTTTATCCTAGAGGTGCTTAACATGTTAACCAGTGTATATAAATTGCAAAATAACATGTCTTCCATAGCTAAAATGGCTAAACAAAGGTGGTATAAGTGTTAAAGTATGTTCCCACCACCACAAACATGAAACATAAGACACCAGATATGAACATCTACACCGGAAACTGACAGATTACAGAAAGATTCCAGAGATGACAACGCAATACCGTCACCGCTGGAGGTGTGAAATTAATGAATTTAACCCTGCTTTGATGTTCAGTGTAAATTGGGGGCATAAGCCAAGCCCAAAAATTCTGCAAGGTATGCGCGAAACTGGCTAGAATTAGGGTAGTCGTGTACAACATCAACCGACTACAAGTAGCAGTGCCACAGACATGGTGGCTGATGTAAAGATAATTATCCAATATAAAACATCAACTAGAGGATCGCCTGCAAAACAAAACGATTGTTTTTTGCATGGCAAAAGCAAAGCATCCCGAAAAGGAGAAATAATGGCAGCTTAATCATGTAAGAAAGTTCTGCTTACAGCTCAACAAAGCCAGAATATAGGAAAAGTGGTTCTTGGGCAGGGTAGTTAGCTTGGATACAGTGTGTTTCAAAAATGTTGATGAAATTGCTCTATCTTGCACGGTTAAGGAGACAGAGGCAATTTGGTGTTTTGCACTTTTTGTCACAAATCTGAAAATTGACAATGACCCCCATTTTTGGGAAGGGTAAATTTTTTTGGAAAATTGGGTACAGTATTTTGCTTACATACCCAAAGAAATGGCCATCATTTTTGGCGAGTGAAATATTCGTTAAAACTTGGAAAGGCTAGTCATCATAGTTACCCTATGGGTCAAAAATTTCATCGAGATCCTTCTATCTAGCATGGTTTTCGAGCTACAATGATTTTTGTGATTTGTGATTTTTGCGAAAAATTCAAAATGGCATTTCCACATTTTTTGTCAAGTGAAATATTCGTTGAACCTTGGAAAGGCTAGTCTTCACAGATACCCTATGGGTCAAAAAGTTCATCAAAATCATTCTATCTAGCACAGTTTTCGAGATACAAGCATTTTTGTGTTTTGCATTTTTGAAAAAAAATTCGAAAATTCAAAATGGCCGCCATGTTTTGGCAAGTGAAATATTAGTTGAAACTTGGAAAGGCTAGTCTTCACAGATACCCTGTAGGTCAAAAATTTTGCCGAAATCCCACTAGTAAATTTTTATTTTGTGAAGAAAATGGTTTCAAAAAGTACTCGTATATCAGTATTGTTCTATATGTGTACCTTATGAGCCTATGTTTCCAATTTTGTGTTTTGCATTTTCTGTCAAAAATTCGAAAATTGAACATAACACCCATTTTTTGGGGGAGGAGAAATTTTTCCATATTTTTGGAAAATTGGAGAGAGTAACTTTCTTCAATACCCTAAGGGTCGAAAAATTTTGACGAAATCGCTCTATCTCACACGATTAAGGAGATACAAGCAGTTTTGTGTTTTACTCATTAAGAAAATTGTTAATGTTTAATTAATCATCAATAACTCAGTTATTTCTTAACCTATCCATGCCAAAATTTAATGTCGCCCAGATCTTTATATGAGAAAGGTATTTTTGTTAAATTTCACGTGGATAGATAAAATGCTTTGTAAGATATCATCCGGACAAGGACGCCCTTCCAAAAAACGCATTTTTGGTCAAGTGACCTCTCTGATTGGTGAAAATGTTATTGCAGCATATTCAGAAAAATTTCCCAGGACTACTGCATACACCTGCCAAATATGAAAAGAATCCACCTTATGGCTGTGAAAGTATTGTGAAAAGAAAATGCGGATACGGCAGAGTCGCTTCTCGCATATACAAACAAGCGTCCCTCGCGGGACGCTTAACTATCAGTGAACATAAGGGAAGCTACGTTAAAAGTCTATATTAAGTAGAAAAATTTAACTGGTAACTGGGATTGAGCCATGTTATCCATGATAAGTAACGCTTTCTTCATAATTTTGTTAGTATCCACTTTAACAGTATGCACTCACCTTCCTATCACAGTTGAATCGTTTTTTTTCTGTTTTTTTTTTTTTTTTTTTTTGAGTTTTTGTACACTGTCTCACAGCGCTAATGTAAATAGTTTCATTAACATCAACAATAATCTGTCCACTGGGAACTTTTTCTCCTGAACATTGGTAGTATACTATTCCTGCTACCTGCAGTAGTACATATACAGGGGTGGACAGTCTTACGGACAGGACAATTAGTTTTACTATCTGTTGTACTGTCCTGTCTGACCACCCCTGTACACACACATACACTCTGCTGCTTTGACTGCAAGTCTAATCTCTTGGAAATCATATCATAGTGGACATTTTAATACTGTTATGGAAAATATAAACCATCACCAATTGATATCAAAATACCGACATATAATACCAACGCTATCAATCTCATATCTCTCTGTATCACTATGACTACCTACACACTGACCACAACTGACCTTGCTCTGATCCTCTCCTCAGACTTTTCCAGCAGGTTACTCTGTGTGGCGTTGAGCTCAGCACGTAACCTCTCTACACCGAGCTTGTCTCTGTGCATCTCGGCACTCTCTAACTGCCTCATCAGGTCCTCTGTATGGTCGCGTAGGGTCTGTATAGAGCTGTAGATCTCACAGTCCTCCTCCTTGGGATTTCGCATCTCCACATGCACGAGTAGGGAGGCCAGCTCTAACTCCTGCGAGTACCCGTTCTTCAGGGGCACGGCACGGTAACCTGAAAGGCAGACATGCTGAAAGGATTGGAATGTTCTGCCGTAAAACTAGAACTACTCAGTAACCAGTCAGTGGTGTCGAGCTGTAGTGAGAGGAACACTGTCAATTACTCACTCACCGGCAGGCTTGGGCCTAAGGGCCTGGGTTCCATTCCCAGTCCAGCAGCACACAGTCATTGTTTACCAGTGTCCAATGGTTTTCAGTGAATAATCTCTGACAGCGAAGGCAATCCCCCAAAGACAATCAGCCAGGTTATATCGCCTAAGGAATAGTTTGGTGATATGGAATCTTAGGACCAGTTATACTGAGAGGTAACATGTACTGAAATTACAGTTAGAGCTAGGTAACAATACCAACCCAGTGGGAATCCAGTGAAACTACAAGTCACACCAGAGAACGATGACTCAAATTATTTATGAATCACTGAATGTTTCAAAGCAGCAAAATATGAAGCCAATTAAGTTGCTGACTATAACTCACTTAGGCACTTGGTGGGGCACACAACTGTACACTTACACTTATTTATGATTCACATGAAAAGGCAGACAAGTTACAGTCTCATGACATCATTGCAAATAATCCTACTGCCTATGAGTAGGGTAAGCTACCTGTCCTCAGTGCCACACATGAATTATAAGCTGACTCTGACAGTGTTTTATTTACCCACCAGAATGGATTTACAGTTAAGTCAACTCTCCAAAGAAGTAATATCACAAATCTCATGACAACGGACACCCGACTACATATGACTATGTCTCACCTGTTCGCATGCATTTCACTGGAAACGTGGCCTGCCCCAAGAAATTGGGGTCACCAAACATGTCCTCGTCCTGGACCACAAAGCGTACGAGTGCCAGGTCGGGGTTGAGGATGTCGAATTCACACTGTTCACACCACACCGGGTTGAAGCCATTGTCAGACTTGGTGCCAGTCTTATACTTGTTGTGTGAGTCGTACTCCGCACCAAGCACCTCCACCTCCACGAATGGACTGGCGATACCCCGGCCAATCTTTGGCAAGTGACGGGCTCCGATAATCTGAAGAACATGAAACAAAAGAAATTGCAAGCTATTCCTCCCTCTTTATCTTCTAACATTTATATTCTTTATACCTTTAAGGAAATTCGATTTCATCTGAGTAGGTCTTGCTGGTTTTGTTAAAAGTTTATTTGATGTGATTTGGCTTAACGGTGAAAATTAAAAGCTGCCAATAAACAGCTACTGACAGAACCAGTAAAATCTGTACTACCATGCTGAACTTATTAAATAGAAGAGTATTTCAGTATGAACGAATGTAGATATGTTACAGGAAAACTGTGAAATCAGGCATTTCGCAAGTGCCAAAAGATTAAAGGCATTTCGCGAAATACCTGATTCACTTAGGCATTTCATGAAATGCCTAAATTTGCCAGACATTTCATTAGATACCTAAAATGTAACCATTTTACATTTTATTACCTTATTGTGATAATAAATACTCACACAATGAGACATTGTGATGCTTTTCATGCTTTTTGATATTTTTATCCTGTCACAAGAGGATCCATACTCACACTAAGAGACAGCGTCATGGGTTCCACTTTGTTGAGACAGTGTTTGTTGAAGGGGTCATAATTGGAGTCATCAAAGAGATCAGGCTGTAAAATGTAGCCACATTTCCCATTTGCCTGAAATTTCCCCATATTCAGCTGCATGGAACGATCTGAAAACAAATATACAATGTACTCTCATAAGTTTTCATAGTGTACAATAAGTTCAAGGCTTACTTAATTTTAATTTATCACATCGCTTTACCAATTGTTGACACTCTTCATGAAAGAAAATTTATTCACAATGTGGGTGCTTCAGTATCTCTAGATAATAAATCCCTTAAATCAATGTATTACAAATCTTTCACCATTATATGCTCACTCATGTATTTGTTATTACAATATCAGCAGATTATACATATCTCACCATTACACACTGACTCACCGGGTGTCTGGTATGTCCATATAAGTGTATTACAAATACTTTATCATTATATGCTCACTCATGTATTTGTTATTAGAATATCAGCAGATTATACATATCTCACCATTACACACCGACTCACCGGGTGTCTGGTATGTCCATATCAGTGTATTACAAATGTTTCACTATTATATGCTCACTCATGTATTTGTTATTACAATATCAGCAGATTATACATATCTCACCATTACACACTGACTCACCGGGTGTCTGGTAGTTGAGTGCCAGCAGGTGACATCCACAGCTCCACATTGTGCTCGTGTCATAGTTACTGGAATCAATACGCTGACCTCGAGGGTAAACTCGACTCAACTGGGTCCTGGGAATAAAACATTCACAGTTATTCTAGTACATGTACAAATATGAGGCCATTGTAAAAAGAAATCTGTATGCAACACACACTAATTAAGTAACTTCTTAATTTCATTGATTAATTCTAGATTACTTTTGCTCGATCAGTATTTATTTACATATCCTGCAATTACAGCTGTTGATACCACCTGTAACAAGAAAAAGGCTTTTGAAAACAAAAACAGAGTGTCCCAATAAGCTTAAAAAATCAAAAGTGTTAAGCTTAATGGAAAGAAAAAAGGAAATAGTATGTTGCTGAAAATTTCCTCATACAGAATTAATCATCACAGAAGCACATTGGAAAAGTTATTGTTAAATATTAAACAGTGTGGAAGAGTTACTGCAAAATAATGTGTTTTTGTTGTAATATTCCCCGAGGTATGTATCATGAGATAGAATAACACCCTTGCTGAAGGTTCAGGTTCCTTTGTAAGGGAAATATACATAAAAAAGTTTTTTCCTAACATGTACGAGTGCTCTATGAATAGAGAATACATGTGTACATGTTTGAAAAAGATATGGTTTTATATTACCTCCAAAGACATTCAAAACCTGTAAAAGCAACAATAGAGGAGATAAAAGCCAAAAACACAGAATTTGTGATTTGTGACACCAGTTTGACCCATGGGGGAGGGGGCGAGGGGGTAAATCTGACCAGCTTTCTAGGCTCCATGCATATTGGTTTCCTATTACCTCCTAATACATTCCAAACCTCTAAATTGGAGCATTTTTTAGACTCTGCATATGGTTTTCTAATACCTCCCAATATATTTTATGGCTCAAAATGCAACAGATAAGGTGATAATAGGGGGTTCTGATGAGTTTAAACTTTCTGATTACTACCTGGTATAACTATGTTCATAAATCGCTAAATTATGGTCCAGTTGCTCCCAAAATCTAATTAGCTAATCAGATTTTGATAGACTGAGTACTGATATATATTTAAAATAACACCCTCCTATGGTAAGTAGGTTTGGCTGAGCAATAATGCGACAGTGGGCAAACTCAAGCGAAAACAAAAAAGCACCCATTTCAAACAGACGCTTAATTACATCACACCTGTTGCTATAACCTGTGATTACATTACATCTGTTGCCACAACCTGTGATTACATTACACCTGTTTCCACAACCTGTGACTACATTACACCTGTTTCCACAATCTGTGACTACATTACACCTGTTTCCACAACCTGTGATTACATTATACCTGTTTCCACAACCTGTGACTACATTACACCTGTTTCCACAATCTGTGATTACATTACACCTGTTTCCACAACCGGTGATTACATTACACCTGTTTCCACAACCTGTGATTACATTACACCTGTTTCCACAACCTGTGACTACATCACACTTGTTGATACAACCTGTGATTACATTACACCTGTTTCCACAACCTGTGATTACACTACACCTGTTTCCACAACCTGTGATTACATCACACTTGTTGCTACAACATGTGACTACATTACACCTGCTGCTACAACATGTGATTACATTACACCTGCTGCTACAACCTGTGATTACATTACACCTGCTGCTACAACCTGTGATTACATTACACCTGCTGCTACAACCTGTGATTACATTACACCTGCTGCTACAACATGTGACTACATCACACCTGCTGCTACAACCTGTGATTACATTACACCTGTGTACCTGTTGAAGTGTAGCATCTGTTTTCCGTTCCTCCTGTTTGTGTATTTCTCCATTCTTGTCTCAGGAAACGAGCACATCTCATAGTAGTTGCCGGTACCAGCTATAATGCAAACAGATTACACGTAAAATGTGGAAAGGTCATTCAAATTGTAACTCTATGACTTAAGGGTCCAACATACATAAATAGATGTGTGGAGGACACCAAGACAATGGTTTATGAAAGGTTTCCTAAATATTATGTCAGTTTGATAGTGGCATGAAATGAGTGAATGAATACAACAGATTAATTTTTCAAGAGATGCTTAATATTAAACAACAACAACAACACCAAAACAGGAGTTGTCACTGCAACACTCCTGAGGCTGCTAAAACAATCTTTCCTAATAACAGCTAATATGCATAATTGTTCTTCAATATGTTTGTAAACAATTCAACATTACACACATATTGATACAGGCAATGTATATTTTCCCAGCATTTAAGTAACCACCAGAAAGTTGTCACTTACCACCAATAACCTCTATTTTCAACCATTTTATATGTTGTATGGTAGTTCCAGTTCACATTCACTCCTTGTTTGTATTACCACTTTCCAATGTTGATAATTGAGATTATATTGGTGTACAGTCTTACAGATAGAATGGGATTTTCTCTTTATTCTGACTGTTCTCCCTGTTAGAGTTCCAATTGATTTTAATTTTAGGAAACCAGGAGATAGCCAGTTATTAACTTGGTTTGGAAATGTAAGAAAAACCTCTTGAAAAAACTAGAAATTAAGCATACAGTTTGACATTAATATGGTAAATCTATGTTATAATTTTTGCTCATAAAAGCTCAGAAGATTAAAATAATATGATATTCCATCAGATATTGAGCCCTTTATAATCTGCAATAATAATATATTGACAGTTTAAAAGAAAAAATTACGCACGCAAAAAAAATCATTTTTAAAGTTATCAAAACTGGTTTTGAAAGCTGTAACTTGGTGTTGGTTTTAATGAAAAACCAACCAACAACGAAATCAACCCATTTTCCAAATACAGCCTTACTGACCTTTAGACTGTCCACCCCTGTATAAGATGACCATATACTGGTTCTAATACACTAGGCTAAGAGTTGAAATAGTATGATCAGATTTCACTCCAAAAAAAAAACTCTTCAGCTGCATTTTATGTATCCCTTGTGACAGATGTGGCCACACTGCAGTTTTAGCAATCAAACAGAAATAGAAGGACTTAGAAAAACTCCATCACTGTACAAGATAGCATCAGAAATGGCCATACCCCACAGCCCGGGGAATTAATTTTCAACACCATGAGAAATAGAAGAAGGTACAGAGTACATAGATCGGGAGACTATCACAGCAAACACTGACATGATACTGTACAACTACACCCCCTAACCAATGTCCCTACCATGTATCAACTTCTTAAACTTTATGGTTTCCGAGATAAAGCCCGACACTGACATGATACTGTACGACTACAGCCCCTAACCAATGTCCCTACCATGTATCAACTTCTTAAACTTTATGGTTTCCGAGATAAAGCCCGACACTGACATGATACTGTACAACTACTCCCCCTAACCAATGTCCCTACCACGTATCAACTTCTTAAACTTTATGGTTTCCGAGATAAAGCCCGACACTGACATGATACTGTACGACTACACCCCCTAACCAATGTCCCTACCATGTATCAACTTCTTAAACTTTATGGTTTCCGAGATAAAGCCCGACACTGACATGATACTGTACGACTACACCCCCTAACCAATGTCCCTACCATGTATCAACTTCTTAAACTTTATGGTTTCCGAGATAAAGCCTGACACTGACATGATACTGTACAACTACACCCCCTAACCAATGTCCCTACCATGTATCAACTTCTTAAACTTTATGGTTTCCGAGATAAAGCCCGACACTGACATGATACGGTACAACTACACCCCCTAACCAATGTCCCTACCATGTATCAACTTCTTAAACTTTATGGTTTCCGAGATAAAGCCCGACACTGACATGATACTGTACAACTACACCCCCTAACCAATGTCCCTACCATGTATCAACTTCTTAAACTTAATGGTTTCCGAGATAAAGCCCGACACTGACATGATACTGTACAACTACTCCCCCTAACCAATGTCCCTACCATGTATCAACTTCTTAAACTTTATGGTTTCCGAGATAAAGCCCGACACTGACATGATACTGTACAACTACACCCCCTAACCAATGTCCCTACCATGTATCAACTTCTTAAACTTTATGGTTTCCGAGATAAAGCCCGACACTGACATGATACTGTACAACTACACCCCCTAACCAATGTCCCTACCATGTATCAACTTCTTAAACTTTATGGTTTCCGAGATAAAGCCCGACACTGACATGATACTGTACGACTACACCCCCTAACCAATGTCCCTACCATGTATCAACTTCTTAAACTTTATGGTTTCCGAGATAAAGCCCGACACTGACATGATACTGTACGACTACACCCCCTAACCAATGTCCCTACCATGTATCAACTTCTTAAACTTTATGGTTTCCGAGATAAAGCCCGACACTGACATGATACTGTACGACTACACCCCCTAACCAATGTCCCTACCATGTATCAACTTCTTAAACTTTATGGTTTCCGAGATAAAGCCCCACACTGACATGATACTGTACGACTACACCCCTAACCAATGTCCCTACCATGTATCAACTTCTTAAACTTTATGGTTTCCGAGATAAAGCCCGACACTGACATGATACTGTACAACTACACCCCCTAACCAATGTCCCTACCATGTATCAACTTCTTAAACTTTATGGTTTCCGAGATAAAGCCCGACAATGATATGATACTGTACAACTACACCCCCTAACCAATGTCCCTACCATGTATCAACTTCTTAAACTTTATGGTTTCCAAGATAAAGCCCGACACTGACATGATACTGTACAACTACACCCCCTAACCAATGTCCCTACCACGTATCAACTTCTTAAACTTTATGGTTTCCAAGATAAAGCCCGACACTGACATGATACTGTACAACTACACCCCCTAACCAATGTCCCTACCATGTATCAGCTTCTTAAACTTTATGGTTTCCGAGATAAAGCCCGACACTGACATGATACTGTACAACTACACCCCCTAACCAATGTCCCTACCATGTATCAACTTCTTAAACTTTATGGTTTCCGAGATAAAGCCCGGACAAGATTTTTCTGCCACCCACCCATCCAGACATCATGGGTGAAAACAATACCTGTACAGCCCTGAAAGACTGGAGAGGTAAAAATGTCCAACGCAAGACCCAGATAACGATTCCTCACTAAGTCTTTAAATATCTGAAAATAACTGCTTCAGACATAAACAATGGAGTCAATGAACATGTAATTTTGTACTTCTTAAAACAAAACATGGAACATTCATGATACTCAGCAGCCTTCATCATTACCCGTGTGACCATCAGTGTGTCACACATACTGTCATGGGAAGGGTTTGAACCTAGAACCACAGATGTAAGGAGCCAAGTGACGACTTGTCTGTTTTAACTCTTGCACCACTGAGGGGCTGGGGCCCTCTGGTTCTATGGTGCAGGGTCTGCAATACACTATTCAGTGATGAGTTATCAAGCTGTTTTAAATCATAAGACCACTGAGACCCTAGGATCCTGTTTATTACCTTGGTCTATAGTGAAAGGCACTGGTCTGCAGTACACTATCAAGTCAGACAATTCTTTGGCAATTCGCATTGTCCTCTCAAATTTGTGATTTTCTCGCCTCTGAAAAGAAAATTACTAAAATGCACACATCAGCCAAGTCTACAGAACACACACGTTTTAACTGCAGATACTATAAGTAAAGTAACTGAAACTGAAGAAAAACAAAACTCAAAGTTATCAAAGTGGCTTATGGATTCACAAACTGGCTAAAGGATTCACAAAATGGCTTATGAATTCGCAAATACACCTGCCTGGGGTTTCTTTGATTAAACTGACAGACTCAAGTACATTCAGTATGTGACAAGGTTATTTCCTTGATATTGGGGAATCCTTACAAATACACACACCCACATATCTCAAAATACAAACTCACTCTAGTGGGCTGACAAAGGTGTTGACATTAAAATGTATGCTTATATGACCTATTTCCAAATGAGAGACGCAGTGTTGTAAGTCATCTACTTATAATCATCAGACCACAATCCACACCAAAGTAGGCACTAAGCAATTCTTATTCTAGCACATTCTCTTTTATTGAGAATTTTCTAAGTAATCAACACTTTTCAAAGAATACTTCTGTGTACAGGTATATTCACACTGACCCGGTCCTCTGCTGCCCGCGCTCCATTCCGGATCTCCTGGATCCACTCATTCACATCCTCATCCTTGTCTGCAGCGATCTCCAAAGGATTCTTGTCGGGTGCGATGATACGAAAGATGAACATGCTACTGTCGCGGTGTGGCAGCAGACGGTCTGAACAATATAAAGACTGGAACTGAAAGATTTGTCAGCAGGTATTATAAGGAAAGAAGCACACGATACTGCAGAGTATTTCTTAGTATTAAGTGACATTTGACTAGGTGAGGGTTGGTAGCGGATTTTCCATTTCAGTATCTTGCCAGTGTGAAACCGTACCCATTCTGGGATACCAGAAAATTTTTTGTTCGAGTGTATCTAATCTAATCTAATCTAATGTGGACTTTTATAGCGCTTAATCTCCATCACTGATGGACTCTAAGGCGCATCTAACCATAAGCAAAGGCAATTAGCGTTAATCAAGGGACAATAGCCAGGTCGTACCAAAGAGACACAGATGTATCCCACTGACAGGAAGTAAAATTCGTGAAGACAAAACATTGATAGTTCTTCCGAAAGAAGTTGCCATGGAAGAACTAAAATAGACAAAAATATGAGAGAAAAACCTATAATTTCTTCAGAATTGGGGATTGTTTCTAATATTTTACATTTTCTTACAATATTATGTACTGGAATTTGAAACGCTGGTTGTTAAGTGTCATCACAGTATTCAACTGAATTGGTCTCGATACCAGAATACCGGTGTTACCGACCTCGCCCTAAATTTGACCCCATCCAGAACCATAAAGAAGGTTGATGTTTGTGCTCTGATTTTTCATTTACCCAAATGGTCACCAATTTTGGTCAGTACATTCCCCGACTGGTCAATCACTAATCACCCATTGGTCAGAATACTCCCCCAATGGTCAGTACACTCACCCACTGGTCAATTACTAATCACCACCAGTCAATACACTCACCCAATGGATAATCACTAATCACCCACTGGTCAGTACACTCCCCCACTGGTCAATCACTGATCACCCACTGGTCAGTACACTCCCCCACTGGTCAATCACTGATCACCCACTAGTGAGTGGACGATTAGACCAATGTTCGATTAATCGTCTGTGTTATGGTACAATCGCGTTCGGTCACTGACAACTTCTAGAAATCGATTAAATCTTACCCTTCCTTATGTGTCTTAATATCCACGTATTTTTTTATATTTTAACCAGTTTCCTAAACTTTCCTTTGATAAATCAAGAGATTTGTCACGAATTTTGGGTTTGTTTATGTCTACCGCCATATTTACCGGAAGTGAGTGCTTTTGGTAGGTTCTAAATGTCGGAACACCGTTATTCTTACCGGATTGACAAATACTTCATCCCGGAAAGTGTTTCATGATATATTGCCTTACAGCTGAGTAGAAAAGTCTATTATGGGTCGATCATCGGTCGGAAAAATGGACAAATAATCGACCACGAAAATTGAGGCGATTCCACTCACTATCAACCACTGGTTAATAACTTCCCCCACTGGTCAATCACTGATCACCCACTGGTCAGTACACTCCCCCAATGGTCAATCAGTGATCTCCCACTGGTCAGTACATTCCCTCATTGGTCAGTACCCCTTCATTAGTCAGTACTCCAATGTTACATACTCAGCCACTGGTTAATACTCACCCACAGACACCCCAGTGAGGTCGATGCTGCCTCTCTGCATGGTTCCAAGTGGCATCTGGTCTGTTGTGTCCTCCTCAATCTCCTCCACATAGTTTGCAGGAAACCACTTCTGTTTGCCCTGGCCGTAATCCCCCCGCCACCTGTATACAGACAATCAGGGTAAACATAACCACTTACAGGAAACCACTTCTGTTTGCCCTGGGCCTTAATCCCCCCGCTACCTGTATAAAGAAAATGAGTGTAAACACAACCACTTACAGGAAACCACTTCTGCTTGCCCTGGCCGTAATCCCCCCGCCACCTATATAAAGAAAATCAGGGTAAACGTAACAACTTGCAGGAAACCACTTGCCTCAACTGACATTGAGATCTACATCTACATATACTCCTACTTTTTAAATATTTATTTGGCAACTTAAATACATTTTGGACGTCCCAACCATTGCCCCAATAGGCATCAGACAATATGTATATGTCAACATATCCCTATATCCCCTTTTTACATTTTTGTTTTACTGATGATTGACTATTTGATTGACTGGTTGATTGATTTGTTAGTGGACCCACTAACTGGCTGGCTGATTTATTGATTCACTGAAGAACCAACTGACTGATTGACTCACCATCCTCCATCCTGTTTCTGTACATTGATGATGACACTTCCCTTGCAGAATGAGAGTTCATCGTCTCTCTGAGCTCGGTAGTTGTACAGGGCCTTCACCCTCAACTACAAGGTCAAGTCAGCAGGAAGTCAGCAACACGTAAACAATTTACACAAATTCCACAGAAAAGCTCGGAAATATAGTTATTAAAGTTTAATCAAAATGAGCTTCTAATAACTTATCTTTTTAAAGTGAAGTTACTAAGTTTATATATAAAAGTAGAATTACGATACAATTTTGCCGTTAAGATTTAAACTATTAATTTACTCAAATGTTTAAAATATGAGAAATTAGTGAATAGGAGGACATAAAATGTGTGCAGAATTATAAAAATACTACAGAAGAGACAAGTTATACAGAAAGAGTGAAAATATACTAATATACACACTACATACACATACTAGTCAATCATGAATATTCAACATACAATATGATCACATGAAATTTTATCTGCAAACTTTAATAAATTACACAAGAATAATTAGAATAATTACAATCTGCACAGTAAGAGGTACACATACCTGATATTTTCAAAAAACTAACCGCTAAGTATGTGGTCGTCTACTGACTGTATGACAAGACTTCAGTCAGAGGGTTTCAACACATGAGGACTGATGAGAAGATTGCATGGGGTGACTTAAAAACTTCAGGCCAAATGATAACATTGTGATTCAAAAAGATTTTCCTTAAGGTTCATATTTTGAAAAAGCTACTGAATATCTTTCTATTGTATATCTTTTGATGATAGTTTATGTCCTCAAGAGAACCACTGGATTGAAAGGGCCAATGATTTTAAACACATACATTAGGGAGGGACAGCGTGTTTTAGTTGGTTTTATTTCCCACCAATAGACCGACATTGAGAGTAGGCCTGAGATTTGCAATGGCTTACAATAAAAACATGGTATCTAACAAGTATTAATACTATGTTACCATGGAAACAGGGTTAAGCTGAAGATTTATTATAGACAGAGATGGTTGGTTGAAAGGTTAATGACACTAAGGTGCTTTACAAATACTACATCACTATGGAGATGTGGTTACCTTGGAGAGGAGGTGGTAATGCTGCTATAAGGGTGAGATTACAAACTATGTGATCACAAAAATGTGGTTACCTTGGAGAGGAGAATGTTACAAAGAGTCTGATGGATACTACATCACAATGATGTGATGTCAGATGTGGTTACTTGTAATGGGTAGCTTTGGAGCAAGTACACACTGTTTATGGATGAATATACTGCCACTGAGACACAGTTCCATTTGAGTAGGTAACATAGCTCTGTATAGGGGCAGGCTGGAGAGTTAGGGTGGTCAGAAGATTTACAAGAACATGGTGACCAATTCATATGAATTATACATTTATATTGAAATGCAATCAGCTAAGTGTTGTTTGGATCCATACATCCTGAGATGTTGTTGGGACTTGTACAAGGACATGGTGTTTGATGTGTAAAGAGTAACCATGAGGCGTTGGTTTTGGCATTTGTAGGCTTACAAAAATACATGGTATATATTGCACACTTTGGTACACCGGAGAATTGGCTGTGGGGTCAATACAGGAGGTAGGGTAGGGTTTGTGAGGGAACATTTTGGCAGATTTACAATACTATGTTATCTATCAAGGATCGATACTATGCTACTGTGCAGATGTGATTACCTTGGAAAGCAGGTCGTTGGGGTCAGTATAGAGTGTGCTGTTGTAGATAGCTGTCTCGTCCGGCTCCTAACACACAAAGAAGGGGTCAGACAGTGCAAAACTCACACACAGTGCTGACTAGTGGACTAACAGGGATTAGCACACAATCACTACTCGGAAAGACTGGGATACGTTATCACAAGTGCAGAGGACACACAGTGTACTGCTAAACCAGAAACTTAGGGCAGCTTTCCAAAAGTGTAACAAGTAGCAAAATGACCAGCGAAAAAGCTAATGTGACCGAGAACTTCAAACTCTGGTGCAATGTGTCATGATTCAATACACCTTCTGGTGCTATGTGTAGTGATTCAATACACCTTCTGGTGCTATGTGTCATGATTCAGTACACCTTCTGGTGCGATGTGTAGTGATTCAATACACCTTCTGGTGCGATGTGTCATGATTCAATACACCTTCTGGTGCTATGTGTCGTGATTCAGTACACCTTCTGGTGTGATGTGTAGTGATTCAATACACCTTCTGGTGCGATGTGTAGTGATTCAGTACACCTTCTGGTGCGATGTGTCGTGATTCAGTACACCTTCTGGTGTGATGTGTAGTGATTCAATACACCTTCTGGTGCGATGTGTCGTGATTCAATACACCTTCTGGTGCTATGTGTAGTGATTCAATACACCTTCTGGTGCGATGTGTAGTGATTCAGTACACCTTCTGGTGCGATGTGTAGTGATTCAATACACCTTCTGGTGCGATGTGTAGTGATTCAGTACACCTTCTGGTACAATGTGTCATGATTCAATACACCTTCTGGTGTAGTGATTCAATACACCTCTCCCATAAATACTTCTTTGGAGCTTGTAGTGTGTCATTTAAAGTGAACTGTGCTCAATAAATTATGTAGTTTTGCACTGTTATAAGCAGTTTGAACTTTTATCCACATTTTCAATTCAAAAAGAACTGTGGTCTTATAGTTTGATATCACAGAAAATATACCCATCATTCATCATAGGTAAACAGAATCTGATTTTAAGTCAGCCCAAAACAATTAGGTTTCAGTTATCAGGGCAGAATTCTTCATCAGCAGTGTTAACTGGTTAAGTTTTACATTATTCTGAGTTTTTATTTATTTTCTATTATTTCCATATAGTGCTAATTTAAGGCAGACACTGAATTACACAGAGATGCACCAACAGTCTTTATACAAGAAGAGTATATCATTTCAGGGTTTTGTCACAGTAATTTAAAAATTGATAAAAAAAAAATATTAAAATTTGTTCTTTGCAAGGGAAATGCCATATTTGGCATCACTAGTCTTAAGCTGTAAGCCACAGATAGGAAAGCTTCCCTAAACAGGAAAAATTACAAAACTGTCACAGGAAACAACTTGATTAGACAGACATTATTTTCACAGCAGAAGACACATACTGAAATGGTTTAATGATGAGAAAATTCCCAACAGGCTTGGGGCCAGTGATAAAATGTATACAGTATAGATTAAAAATAGCTCTACATACAGTACTGTCACAACAATCACCAATATCACAAGAATTTAATTACATTAAGGCATGAATTTCATACACCATGGCTAATTTTCACATTTGTTTCTGTCATGTTAAAGGCAACTGTTCTACAGTCTTACTAGAAAAGCAGGAAATCACACATCAGGAATGAAAACACAATTAGAATGAATAGTTTTTTTTTCTCCCAGCAGGAGAGAAAAAAAAACATTTACAGCTAAAACAAGGACAATATTCAGAATAAAGCAGTACCAACATGTAATCAGTGCTACTGCCTCATAAAAACAACCATTCCTATACATCACACAGCCCTGATTAGATGCACCGCTCTAACAACAGGTAGAATCCTGTCATAAACCAAGTTACATCGTTCTATAAAGTGTAGGATCAGATTATTTCCGGATATACAAGGAAAATCCCACCCAGATGTTTTAATAATGTTAAAAAATATTGTAGCACTAATTTGTGGTTTCCTGTTCAGCTGGGTTATATTTCTGTAACTCTCTGAGTGCAAGAAATAAGATAATCAGCTTGTCTTGAATGGTAAAATTAGAAAAAAACATGGATAAATTCATCCATGAAAGTGAGTTTTTTTGGCCGATTTTTCCCCTGTAATCAGGTCCACCCCGTAAACCATGTGATGATAACACTGGAGGCATTAACTCAGAGAAGTGTGAATCCAACATTAGAAAAAATGATCTACTGGCAGCAAACATTTAAGAAAACAGCTCTACCAACTAACAGCTGAAACAAAGAGAACTCAGTGAGTGACTCAAATCCTGAGATCAGTTTTGCAAGAGGACTTAGCGCGGACTTAGACTTAAAGTTAAAGCTTTTATCTTAAAATGAGGCTAAGTCTGTGGAATTAGACGGTTTCACAAAGCTGTGTCTACCCAGCAGTGGACTTACCTTTTGTAACCAAGGACTTTAAGATGGCCACCATATATTTTTCTCACTTCAAAATTTAAAATTCTGGTTACAAGGCTTTCCATTGAAAAACAGCATTCAAAGATAAAATGAGTTAATCAAACATATATGTCACAAGTAAAATATTATGACTAGAAATAAGGGTTCACATGACATAGAAAACCACTGTGAATACATGATAAGCCTGGACTTAGTGAGGTCACCCTTTGTGAAATCCATTTAAGTCCAAGACTTAGCAAACCCAAAAGGCCCAGATTTAAGTCCCTGACTAAGATTAAGTCTAGGTTAAGTCTGAGACCCTTTGTGAAACAGCTCCCTGGACTAGAAGCAGAGATCTAAGCTCATCACACCTACGATTACAAGAATTAGAAGTTTTACTGTTTATACAAAATAGGCTCACTTAACCTTTTTACCGCCAATGCTATTGCACTCAATATAAAGTTGTGTGTAGGTACACAATGTGCCACACTTCAGGAATTTTGCAGTGTCAAAGAGAACCACTGACCAGTGCAACATACATGGCACAGTATCATGTAAAATGCATTCAACTGTGGCCAACAGGCAGGGCAGTGAAAGGGCTAAGAACACGGGTTAGCTTCAGAGAGAATTGACCTTGATCATTTTGGTCAAACTATTTGCCTTGATCAATTTTTTTTTTATAAATTGATATTTACTAATGTATCGTTATAAGCATATGATAACAGTATATGTACTATATAATGTTATACATGACAGTGCATATATAAACACTACAATCTCAAGCAGAGTATATTTCCACTATGACTAAATATATAGTAGGCCATAAGGGTGCCATTATAAAGACACAGATGACATTTACAATTGTTTTGATTACAGAAATTACACCTTTATATACTGCATGTTTGATCTTTCAGATTTAAGTTTCTATTTGTCATTTATAAGTTTTGAAACAGCAAGAATTTCTTCGACATGACTGTTAAAATTTAAATTAAAAACTGACAGACAAAATATTTAGTTATCAATGACAATGTTTTTTTTTTGCAAGGTGGTCACAATCATCAATTTGAAAGAAATACATCAAGCGTGTAAAACTGAATCTGATTGGTAGATGACCTTGTTTTCAGGTATTTGATTGGTTGAGAGTCTACAACTAGTGAAGATGATTCTGTAGATGGCTTCAAATATCCCAGACTGAAAGACTATTTTTCTGCCTATAATACATTATTTAACAGGATATTTAAATCAGTGCAATTCATTTGTAAGTGGCCTGTAATGGAACACTGTTCCTGGTTGGTAATTTGGGAAGAGAAAAGACAGGAATAATCTGGAGTTTAATGTGCTATTTGTAACCGGTGTTAACAGGAAGTTCTAAACATGTGAGATATTTTCACGAGTATCAGACATTATTATCAACACAACACTGGCTGCCCAACCTATATTGGCCATGAGACAAGTTGATTTTCTGACCCATATTTTTTTTTAATTTTTCCACAGAAAGTGCCATATTTTGTCTGTTTTTTCTCACTGTGGAGACTACAATTTCTCCCTGTAACTTGGCACACTCCTCAAATTGGCAGAGAATATACAAAGCTAAGGGACAATAAGTGGTCGTCCATGGCAACAATCACATATTTCCTTGAATATATCATACTGTAAAAGGTGGAGACTATTACAGCTGGATTGACAAATGAAAGAAATATTTTCAGTAATTTCCAAGAGCTGATTCTGAGTTTTGTGCCAATTTAGGACACTGATGTAATGTAGAAGATATATCATGGCTTATTAAAATGCACTGTAAAAGACTCGTTATTCAGTAATTTATAGTCTATTTATCACTTCTGCTTGTGTCAACGTATATTTCAATCAACAGAAGTCCCCATAAACAAGCACAAATAAGGCTTCTCTAGTCAAGTTGTACCTAGTTCTGGGGGCGATTTCACAAAGGGACTTAAGTCCAGATTTAGACTTAAATCTAAGACTTTGGTCTTAAATTTTGTCAAAAGAATGTTAAGTCTGTGGTCTTAGACTTAGCGGATTTTACAAAGCAGCTAAGTCCATGAAATTGCCAAGTCAGTGGACTTAACTTTAGGTCTGGAAGGTAGTGGGCTTAAATTTTGTAAAGAGGGCTTAAATATGGCCGCCAAAAACTTTTCTCCACTTCAAAATTTGAAATGGCTGTAAATAAATTATAACTAGAAATAGGACACCCTGTTGATAGTAGGTGCGAATAAAATAGCATCAGAGATGCCCGTACCCCACAGCCTAGGGAAATATTTTCAACACCATGAGATACAGAAGTACTGTATCAGTATAAACTTTAGGATACTTTCAGAGCACTGTCAGTTATATAAAGGTCCAAATAATGTTTAAAAGAAAGATCATGCACATAAAGATGAAGTATTAAAACAAGATAATTCAATAACAAGATGACAGCATTAATCAGCAAACTAAAATTCAACCCTTTTTATCTATATCTGCATGGCCAAATTATGGTTTAGATGGTTTGAATATTACCATGCATATAGAAGTGGTAATACATTTAATGAATGCTTATGTGTGGTGTTGGAGCAAAATCTGTGGCTCACTTGATGAAATTCTATCTCTTACAATGGGAAATTATGAAAGTAAAATTCTTAATAAATTCTAATATGACTTTAACAGTGCTTAATCTGCATCAAAAGAGAGACCCAAAGGTGCAACAAGATTTTATAGGTCAAGGTCACTAGGACAAGGTCAAAGGTCAAATTAAGGTGACACCATGATAATACACACCTACAGCCCCTAACCAATGTCCCTACAAAGTACCAACTTCCTCAACCCTACGGTTTCCAAGATATAGCCCGGACAAGATTTTATAGGTCAAGGTCACTACGCCAAGGTCAAAGGTCAAATCAAGGTCAGACCATGACGTTGCACAACTATATCCCCTAACCAATGTCCCTACCAAGTATCAACTTCCTACACCTTACGGTTTCCGAGATATAGCCCAGACAAGATTTTTAAACTCAAGGTCACTATGGCAAGGTCAAAGGTCAAATCCTGGTCAGACCATGACATTGCACACCTACACACCCTAACCAATGTCCCTACCAAGTACCAACTTCCTACACCTTACGGTTTCCGAGATATAGCCCGGACAAGATTTTATAGGTCAAGGCCACTACGGCAAGGTCAAAGGTCAAATCAAGGTCAGACCATGATACTGCACACCTACACCCCCTAGCAAATGTCCCTACCAAATATCAACTTCCTACACCTTACGGTTTCCGAGATATAGCCTGAACAAGATTTTATAGGTCAAGGCCACTATGGCAAGGTCAAAGGTCAAATCAAGGTCAGACCATAACGTTGCACACCTACACCCCCTAACCAATATCCCTACCAAGTATCAACTTCCTACACCTTACGGTTTCTATAGCTTGGACAAGATTTTATAGGTCAAGGTCACTACGGCAAGGTCAAAGGTCAAATCAAGGTCACACCATGACGTTGCACAACTACACCCCCTAACCAATGTCCCTACCAAGTATCAACTTCCTACACCTTACGGTTTAAGAGATATAGCCCGGACAAGATTTTATAGGTCAAGGTCACTACGGCAAGGTCAAAGGTCAAATCAAGGTCAGACCATGACGTTGCACAACTACACCCCCTAACCAATGTCCCTACCAAGTATCAACTTCCTACACCTTACGGTTTCCGAGATACAGCCCGGACAAGATTTTCACACTCAAGGTCACTACGGCAAGGTCAAATCAAGGTCAGACCATGACGTTGCACAACTACACCCCCTAACCAATGTCCCTACCAAGTATCAACTTCCTACACCTTACGGTTTCCAAGATACAGCCCGGACAAGATTTTCAAACTCAAGGTCACTACGGCAAGGTCAAAGGTCAAATCAAGGTCAGACCATGACGTTGCACAACTACACCCCCTAACCAATGTCCCTACCAAGTATCAACTTCCTACACCTTACGGTTTCTGAGATACAGCCCGGACAAACTATTTCCCGCAGCCCGGCCACCCGCCCGCCCGCCCGGACGCCCGCCCGCCCATCCGGACACCATGGGTGAAAACAATACCCCGACAGCCCTTAAGGGCTGTGGGGTAAAAAACAGGATAGCATAGAAGAACACACATTATCATGTGTAATGTCCACCCCATGAACCTTTTGCCAAAATTGTACAGTAGTCTTACAAGACCCTGTTTTATTTGTAAAATATATCAATGATGCTTAAATATGTATTAGTGTAGATGTAAATTATTTCAGCTTCATGCCTTTTTGAATTGGTTGGGTCGAAAATTTTGACGAAATCACTCTATCTTGCACGGTTAAGAAGATAGAAGCAAATTCCTGTTTTTCTATTTTTGGCAAAAATTTGAAAATTCAAAATGGCCGCCATTTTTGGGAAAAGGAAAGTTTTTTGAAAATTGCCAAGAGTACATTGTTCAGATACCCTATGGGTCGAAAATTTCAACGAAATAACTCTATTTTGCACGGTTAAGGACAATTTGTGTTTTTCCATTTTTGGCAAAAATTCGAAAATTCAAAATGGCCGCCATATGTGGGGAGGGGAAAATTTTTTGAAAATTGCAGAGTACTTTTCTGAGATACCCCATGGGTCGAAAATTTCGACGAAATCGCTCTATCTCGCATGGTTATGGAGATAGAAGCAATTTCGTGTTTTGCCATTTTTGGCAAAAATTTGAAAAATCAAAATGGCCGCCATTTTTGGGGAGCGGAAAATTTTTTGAAAATTGCAAAGAGTACATTCCTTAGATACCCTGTGGGTTGAAAAAAATTTCGACGAAATCGCTCTATCTCGCACGGTTAAGGAGATAGAAGCAAATTTGCAAATTTAATAAGTAAATTAAATTTTTACAAGTTAATACCCTATCCAATGGACAATTGCTAAACCGGTCGGCGCCGGTCCGTAGTACTGTGCACTCCCCAGATGGCGCCTCGTACTTCCTTCCTGTCTAGACAACCTGACGTCATAGCATCTTTTTTGTTGTCTAAACCTCTTAGACCCCTAGTAAGCTGATAGCGGGGTCGGTGGGAGGGTCTTGTGTGTCCACTGGATAGGGTATTAACTTATAAAAATAGCATCAGAGATGCCCGTACCCCACAGCCTTGGGAAATATTTTCAACACCATGAGATATAGAAGTACTGTACCAGTACAAACTTCAGGATATTTTCAGAGCACTGTCAGTTATATACAGGTCCAAACAATGTTTAAATGGAGAAATAATGTTTAAAAGAAAGATAATGCGTATAAAGATGAAGTTTTAAAACAAGATAATTCAATCACAAGATGACAGTATTAATCAGTAATCTAAAATTCAACACTCTTTATATACATCTGCATTTCCGAATTATGGTTTAGATGGTTTGAATATTACCATGCATACAGAAGTGGTAATACATTTAATGAATGCTTATGTGTGGTGTTGGAGTAAAATCTGCAGCTCACTTGATGAAATTCTATCTGTTACAATGGGAAGTTATGAAAGTAAAATTCTTAATAAATTCTAATATGACTTTTGCTTAATCTGCATCAAAAGACAGACCCATAGGTGCAACAAGATTTTAAAGGTCAAGGTCACTACGGCAAGGTAAAAGCTCAAATTAAGGTCACACCATGATAATACACACCTATAGCCAATAACCAATGTCCCTACCAAGTATCAACTTCCTACACCTTACGGTTTCCGAGATACAGCCCTGACGATTTTATAGGTCAAGGTCACTATGGCAAGGTCAAAGGTCAAATCAAGGTCACACCATGATGCTGCACACCTACACCCCCTAGCCAATGTCTCTACCAAATATCAACTTCCTGCACCTAACAGTTTCCGAGATGAAGCCTGGACAATATTTTATAGGTCAAGGTCACTACGGCAAGGTTAAAGGTCAAATCAAGGTCAGATCATGACGTTGCACACCTACACCCCCTAACCAATATCCCTACCAAGTATCAACTTCCTACACCTTACAGTTTCTGAGATATAGCCTGGACAATATTTTATAGGTCAAGGTCACTACGGCAAGGTTAAAGGTCAAATCAAGGTCAGATCATGACGTTGCACACCTACACCCCCTAACCAATATCCCTACCAAGTATCAACTTCCTACACCTTACAGTTTCTGAGATATAGCCTGGACAAGATTTTATAGGTCAAGGCCACTACGGAAAGGTCAAATCAAGGTCACACCATGACGTTGCACACCTACACCCCCTAACCAATATCTGTACCACGTATCAACTTCCTACACCTTACAGTTTCTGAGATATAACCCGGACAACATTTTATAGGTCAAGGTCACTACGGCAAGGTCAAAGGTCAAATCAAGGTCACACCATGACGTTGCACACCTACACCCCATAACCAATGTCCCTACCAAATATCAACTTCCCAAGCCTTACAGTTTCCGAGATATAGCCTGGACAAGATTTTATAGGTCAAGGTCACTACGGCAAGGTCAAAGGTCAAATCAAGGTCAGACCATGACATTGCACACCTACACCCCCTAACCAATATCCCTACCAAGTATCAACTTCCTACACCTTACGGTTTCCGAGATATAGCCCGGACAAGATTTTATAGGTCAAGGTCACTACGGCAAGGTCAAAGGTCAAATCAAGGTCAGACTATGACGTTGCACAACTACACCCCCTAACCAATGTCCCTACCAAGTATCAACTTCCTACACCTTACAGTTTCCGAGATATAGCCCGGACAAGATTTTCAAACTCAAGGTCACTACGGCAAGGTCAAAGGTCAAATCAAGGTCAGACCATGACGTTGCACAGCTACACCCCCTAACCAATGTCCCTACCAAGTATCAACTTCCTACACCTTACGGTTTCTGAGATACAGCCCGGACAAATTATTTCCCGCCGCCTGCCCGATCAAATGGAGTCTTAGCTGGTGCACGGCTAGTGAGAAGTTCCAGGAGGGTATGCCACTCCTGCCTTTGGGTCTGTCTCCGAGGAAACTATCCAGGAGACGAGCGAGATTTTCGTCCTTGCTGATGTTGAAGGGTGAATTTCCCAGTTTATCAACAATGGGTGACCTATAACCATCAATGGTGCTGGGTTGTTTGCCAAGCATGTATCTCACTTCTACGCTTGCCCGAACCCAGGGCCAAGTGGAAAACTGCCTTGAAGGTCAAATGCTTCAAGGAGGCCTTTAATTGGTTCAAAATGAACCTTGTCAGCTGGCGCAAAAACCAGGAAGAAGTTCCAGGAGGGGATTCCCCTCTGGCCTTTGGGTCTGTCTCAGTGGAAGCTATCCAGGAGACGAGTGAGATTTTCATCCTTACTGACAAATTTTCCAGACTATCAGCAATGGCTGACCTGTAACCATTAATGGTACTGGGCTGCAACTTCCTGTCCTGAAACAGGTACCTAAGGAAGTCAGCAACTGACTTTACAGGGGGTGCCCGAAGTCCACCTGATGAATGATACATCACTTGGTAAAAATGACCCATTTGCCCCATAGACTGATCTGATTGACCCCCGCCTTTGAGGAGCCTCAATTCTTGCTGCCACTGCCTCAGACAAGTCCTGCTCCTCGATTGCTGAGGCTCTAGGAGCCCTGCATGGAGATTAAGATTTGTCAGATTTCTGTGAGGGATCTGATCGAATGGCTGTGAACAGGCTGGGCAGATTGGGCAGGCTCAGCGGGATTTGGCTGGACATGGCCACTAGATCCCAAAACCAAGGCATGTTGGGCCACCCCGGAGCAATCAGAATGATTCTCTTACATGGGGAGTCTTGCAACTTCTCCACCACTTTGCCTAATATGGCTGATGGTGGGAAGGTGTATGCTTTCAGATCCTACCACGGCCGACTGAGCGCATCCACTGCTGTGGCCAAGCGATCCGGTACCGGTGACACAAAACAGAGGCAACTTGTTGTTGAACCTCGCGGCAAATAAGTCTAGTTGGGCCGGTGCCACCTACTGCATAGAGTGGAAGACCTCTGGAAGGAGAAACCACTGTTTGGATGGTCTGGCCTAGCCTGGATACCTTGCTACCACATTAGGCCGGCCTGGAATGTGTCGTGCTTTAGAGTCACTTGTTTCCTGGTACACCAGGTCAAGATTCTCCATAGTAGGGCACAAAGTGGGCCCGACCTCATGCCTCCTTCCTTTATGTATGACACTACTGTGGTGTTGTCGGTTGCTACAAGTACTATCTTGTTTGAGCAAAGATCTTGGAACTCTTTAAAGTCAGAAAAACTGCTTAAAGTTCTAGATAGTTTATATGCAACTTGCTTCCCAGAGGGGACCAGGTTGCTCTTGCAAAGTGCTCATCTACGTGAGTGCCCCACCCTTCCATTGATGCGTCTGTAAATATTTGCAGAGCATGTTTTATTGGGTGTAATGGTTGGACTGTAAGGACATTGTCTTCCTTCAGCCCTCATTGTAAATGGGGGTGCAAGGACCTGGGGATTGGGATCATCTTTTCCAGTGATTCTGGGACCCTCCAGTTGTGTTTGTGATGCCACTGAATGAATCTCATATGAAGTTGGCCTAGATGAACTTGCTTTTCTGTAGCTGTTAGCAAACCTATCAAGGACATGAATTTCCGGACCGGGCAAGCCGGTAGGGATAGCAGTTTCAGCATTTTCTCTTGAAGGTTCTGCCACCGATCTGGAGTCAGCCGGACCCGGTCGGATCTGAGGTTCACCAGCCAACCAAGTTCACCAGCCAACCAAGTAGCTGACACATTATTTACAAGTTCCTGTGTATGTTGGAGACAAGCCTGGTGGGAGCTGGCTCTCACCAACCAGTTGTCTAGGTACTGGTGGCTTCTTAAAACCTTGTGTATGGCCATCAATTTCAACTCCTTTGGTATCACGGTGAACTCAAAAGGTGCTGTGGACAACCCGAATGGCAGGGCCTTGAACTGGTATGCCCAACCTTGGATGTGAAATCTCAGGCATTTCCTGGATTGTTCTTGTATAGGTATATGGACGTAGGTATCCCTCCTTCAACAGTTGTACTACCTAGGGTCCAGCCCCCAAGGCTTCCTAAGTTCCCAAAAAGGGCTTAGTCTGGACCCTATAGGCAGATTGTGTGCCACATTTGGGACATTTGGTATTCTGACAAACATTTTCTGTCCCTCCGGACACTGGTCCGGTCTGGTGACAATGATCCAGGTTAACAGTCTCTCTGTTCTTATTGTGGTCTTATTTTCACATTAATAAACTCGTCACGCTGGGCCAGCAGCCTGCAAGGTGCAACATTTACAGAGCAATTTCATTTGTGAGATGTCTGACCCCTGGCCGGACAGGATGACAAAATTTATTATCTCTGCAGTCAAGTCCAGCACCGATAACAGGTTGTTGAGAGGTGTGATAAGGGAAGGTTGCATGGCAGTAGCTTGGGACACTGTCATATCACTGTCATATCACCAAGACCACTGACCAGTCTAAGAATTCTCTGTAACCAAATTAACCTGAGGCAACTCTGTCCGGTACCCAGACTCCATACCCGGTACTTTACTGTAACCAGTAATTCTCTGTAACCAGCAAAAAACTGGCAAGCTGGGGTCACCAATGAATTTTGACAGCTACTGGTCTATATTTAGCCATTTTTTTTTTTTTTTTATGTAACCAGTTGGGGTGAAGTACTTTTCAGTAAGGACTGTGTAGCCAGCACCCTGTTAGTAGACTTTGTAACCCGTAGGTTGAAGCAAGTGTACAAGGCTGTGTAGCCAGTACCAGTCGGTACACTCGGTAATCAGTTGTTGAAATAAGTGTACAAGGCTGTGTAGCCAGTACCAGCCGGTACACTCTGTAACCAGTTTTAGCCAGTACTAAAAAACAGTTGCTAAATCAATTTTACAACTATCTTGTGTGTTGAATTCAGCTTGCTGTAGGTTTCCTTCATTAATTAACGTATTTTTTTAATCGCACGTCTTATTTGTAGATTTGACAGTTGCTGGGAAAGCCCTTGTGAGATATATTTAGAAACACTTGGTGTTCGGTGTGTCACGTGACCAGCTTGCTGGTCGGAAAGACACGCGATTGACTGATTGGAGCTCGTCAGTTGTGGCGTTCTTTTGTAATACTTAAACATGCAAATGCGCAGTATTCTGCTCATCCACAAACCCCACTACCAACAACGAAGCCGGGTCTGCAAGGCAGGGACTGGAATCACAGTAGACGTGAGTTCTGAAGAACGCACTTCCGACCTTCCTGGTCGGTGAAAACACGTGACCTGTTTCGTGATTGGTCGGAAGGACATGCGATTGGCTGACTGGAGATGACGTCAGTATTCGCGTTCTTTGTGTGAAGCTTTACCGGCAACTTTACAGTCCACAAAACCCCACTACCGACAACCAGGCCGGGTCTGCAAAGCAGGGACTGTAGTCACAGTAGATGTGAGTTTTGAAGAACGCACGTCTGACCTTCCTGGTCGGTGAAAACACATGACCTGCTTCGTGATTGGTCGGAAGGACACGCGATTGGCTGACTGGATATGACGTCAGAGGTCGCGTTCTTTGAACTGGCCGGTCGGCTAATGCTTTAAAAGCAGAGAAGCCTGGACCAGTGCGTTCTGTAGATGTGTAGATGAAAATCTTTCTTCTTTTGTGATAAAACCAGCAAACTGGCCATCCACAACCCCCACTACCGACAACAAAACTGGGTCTCCAAGGGAGGGACTGATATCACCTTCTATTGTGAAGTCGGTTGAACTGGAGCTTGCCGGTCGACTAATGCTATGTCAGTTCTTCTCAGCCGGTTGTGCACTCAAACCAGTGTCCTGGCCATCCACTGCCCTTACTACCGACACACGTGCCGGGTCCACAAGGGTGGGACTGAGAGTGAAATTCCTTCTATGTCGTAGATATGAAGTTCTGATGAAAACACTAAATACTTGCTTGGGGAATTCCTTCTTTACAGTGTTCAAAACTACGTAGACTGAAGTTTCCCGTGATTTCTATTTGTAGTACTAGAAAAGACGTTTCTATGGTGATTGTAGCTGGAAGGTTACAGCAGGTACATTCAAACAAAAAACACGGATAGAAATACCTTGTAAGTAGTATATTCCATTATATTTCTAAATATTGTCGATCTGCCCCTAACAACACAATTGTTGAATGGGAGGAAACTAGAAAAATGGCTGCCTTCATATTTCTCGTAGATTACTGCCCTATCATCAACACTAAATTGAGTCAACTAGGGAGCGTTTCCAGCAGATTTCTTGATGTATATCCGTGCTTGACATGTAGGTAACACTTTTACAATAAATTATTTCCAATTAAGGTGTAAAATCCGTCATAATGCACACTTTTCCTTAAAATATCTGGAGATTGTTGAAAACACGTTCGCACAGTACACGCGCCAAACGAAAAAGATGCTATGACGTCAGGTTGTCTAGACAGGAAGGAAGTACGAGGCGCCATCTGGGGAGTGCACAGTACTACGGACCGGCCAGCCAGTGGTAACACAGGACGTCTTTTTCTGGCATTTGGCGGGCCGGTCTGCGCCGACCGGTTTAGCAATTGTCCATTGGATAGGATGTATTAACGCAATAAAATTGTTTTGCCATTTTCGGCAAAAATTCGAAAAATCAAAATGGCCGCCATTTTTGGGGAGGGGAAATTTTTTTTGAAAATTGCAGAGTACATTCCTTAGATACCCTATGGGTCGAAAATTTTGACGAAATCGCTCTATCTCGCACGGTTAAGGAGATAGAGGCAAATTTGTGTTTTGCCATTTTTGGCAAAAATTCGAAAATCAAAATGGCCGCCATTTTTGGGGAAGGGGAAAATTTTTTTGAAAATTGCAAAGAGTACATTCCTTAGATACCCTGTGGGTTGAAAATGTTGACGAAATCGCTCTATCTCGCACGGTTAAGGAGATAGAAACAAATTCGTGTTTTGCCATTTTTGGCAAAAATTAGAAAATTCAAAATGGCCGCCATTTTAGGGGAGGGGAAATTTTTTTAAAAATTGCCAAGAGTACAATGCTCAGATACCCTGTGAGTCGAAAATTTCAACGAAATCGCTCTATCTCGCACGGTTAAGGAGAAATGACCACATTTGCCTTTTCAGTATTCAAAATAGCCAATTACTCATTTATTTAATTAATTACTCACTCATCTATGAAGCAATTCCCCCCAAAAGCAATCCCATACAAGCTATTTACCCAATGAACCTCCATGCCAAATTTCAGAAACCAAAGAGCTACTCAAAAGTAGCAAAGTAGCTATTACTCAGTTAGCTATAGAGCAATCAAAAGCAATCCCATACAAGCTATTAACCCAATAAACCTGCATGCCAGATAAGAACTGTTGCCTAAAATGTCTGGATACCAAGTGGGACGCCGGACGCCGGACGCTGGACGGCGGAAAAAGCAAAAATAATATGTCCACCCCCCAGTGGGGTGGACATAATTATACAGAACACCTCACTAAAGTAGTGTTTGGGAAGTTTCTATGTGGTAACAAGGTTTTCTATTTCAAAACAGCACTTATCCTAAGATAAAATACATCAAATGAAGAATATGTGGCACCAATATTATATTTTGAATAGATACTAAAGGTCACATGACACAGAAAACCACTTTGGTTATTTGATAAGCTTGGACTTAGCTAAGTCACCTTTGTGTAATCCATTTTAAGTCCCAAACCTAGCTAAGACCAAAGTCTTAGATTTAAATCCAAGACTGAGCCAATAAAGGGACTTAGCTTAAGTTCTTTATTGAAATCAGCACCTGGTGGGGGACAGTAGCACTTTTTTTACTTGTCTGGTTTTTGCTAATCCTACTTATGCCAGAAAACTCCACATTTGTGTGTATAAAAGTGACTGGTCAAAACCAGTGTTGTGAAGACAAGACGTGGTTAACAACAGGAGCCCCAAAACATTCCCATGCCACCCTATACATTCATAAAATCAGACCACTTACTTCTGTATTTCAAAAATAATAAAACAGCATGTATATCCAGTTTATGTAGTGAAGGTGGCTGTCAGAATTCCCAAACTACTCGCTTGTTTTGGTGAATTTCAACCCATCTTACGCTGTAGGGAATATTTAGGCTAACACAATACTGCCACAGAACACACACACTGGTGAACACTAAACCTGAAACTACTGCTGTCTAGCTGGTCAAAGCTTCTCTGTGTTTCAATTTACTGAGTTCACACTGCAAGGTGAAAATTAAATTTTGCAGGCGACGTGTTCACACAAGGGATCAGTGAGCCAATAAGATCATTGGTGTGCTGACCATGTCACAATGGGTGTTCTTAGGCTTCAAATCCTGGATATTTTAGTAAAATTCATCATGTAATTTTGGAATATTAGTCATTAGAGAGGTAATCTTAGATTAAGTAATAGTAGATTTAGTAATATTACTATATAGAAACCTTCCTGGGGCCTCACAGATTCCAATGCCAAAATCCACCATGGAGTTTTGGACTAAATCACAAAATGTGACGCACCCATTCACACAGAGACGGCATTGTATAATCAGTTCAATAACTGTAACACAAAACGCTTATAACCTGAGCGATGTTAGAATTTGGCTGATCCATTTAGCAAACACAATCCCTGAAGTCCACAAGGACTATGAAGAAATATGCACTATTTTGTGACTTTTAACGAGAGCTTTAGGAGTATGAACACAGAGACACTTTGCCAGTACTGTGCACACACAGGAAGGAGTTGTTACACAAGGAGAGATAACGGCTAGTGAGACAGGCCGACTGGATACCTTAGACACGTAGTCATTGGGCGTCATGTACAAATCTGCCGGCCCATAGATGGCGCCACAATCAGGATTCTAAGTAAAAATGAAACAATATTAGCACATCCAAATGCACTGTAGTTTTGTCATGAGACATAAAAACAAATTCAAACAGATGAAAATGTGTGAAATGTTAAATGTCATGTATAACATAAAAACAGGTTACCTTCTATACATTTATGGAAATATTCTTTTAAGGAAATATACCTCAAAAACATTTTAATTAACAATAACTAAAAATTACCTTTTTCTCAATTTTAAAGTTGTAAAAAGTTAATAAAATAATCATTTCAATTTTAAACATTACTGTACACATATGAATTTGAGAATTCTTTTTTTAATAAATATAAGGTGTGAGGTTTTAGCCATAGAGCTGATGCACAGTCAGAAATAGTCCCCTTGTGACCCAGGAACGTCAAAAAGTTTACAGTCCCTCATATGACATCACACATACCATTATGTACTTGCACTGTTTGTTTCAGTTCCACACAGAAGGGGACGTGGTGGATTTTCATATTGTCTTTACTTCCTATGGCTTTCTTTAATATCAGTTACAGAAGGTAATGGTGTGTTTTTTTATGTTATCTTTCTCGTTTCCAATGACTTTCTTTAATATCAGTCATATGTGACACTAACTAGTCATATGTGACCCTCACTAGTCATACATGACCTCTACGCACACTTCAATGTGGTGTGCTTATACAACTGAAACATGACTGTAATCACTACTTTACTTGAAACCTTATTTTCAATCAATGACTACACACACTTATTACACTAGGAGTACAACATAATAACTCTTTATAAAGGGGCCTTTCCAAAGTGCTAGCTTAAGCTTCTCTTACATCCCATCATACGTGTATACACACGCAAGTGTGCTGCATATATTGTTGAAAAATATGAACGTAGCCTGGTAGTGGGGTAGCAGAGACTTGCACATGCAAACAAGGTATATTTTTGTGATAAGAGTGTCACTACTTGAACATCAAAGAATAGACTGCAACTAGTTACAGGCTTCACAGTGGTTTAATATGGATGCAAGGTACACATGAGTTTGTTCTAAGGGACTTGCAAACCCTGCAAGTAAATGGGGAGATCTTGCAACACTTGTAAGGGAAATGCACGTGCGCAAGTCTCTCGTAAGTTACCCTTGAGAAATGGAAGCGTTTATGTCAATTCTGCGTGGACGCAGGGAAAATGTGCATGTCAATTTTCTTTGCAGGGCCTGTGCGACCTTTAAATTATGTTATAAAATTGCACGTGTACCTTAAGTGTGCCTTGTAAATCCGCCGATTTTTCTCTGTAACCAGGACATGCCTGCACAATGGGATGTAAGAGAGGTTTTAGTGTTCATACAATGACCCTTTTAGCACTAATTACTTAGTGTTTCCATAATGACCTTCATACATACCACGCCTTTCTTTTCAATGAGAGCCTGGTTCACTGGGTATTTGAGTTTCATCTTTCTGTACAGTGGATTCCTCTCGTAGTAGCTCACCAGTTCCACAAGGCTCTCAAACGATGCTGTACCAATAGTAAACAGGCGCCCTTCTTGCCTGATACGGCAGTGCTTGATTTTCCCTTCAGCCCTGGAGAGGAATGCCAATAATTTGTGACTTTTATGTCACTTTGATGTTGCAACCAAAATATTGTTAAATACATCAAATATTATATTTAGTGCTATTAACATAACATTGATATGCCGCATTTTTTTTCACTTGAGGCTAAAATAGCTTACAATCTGACAGTACAGACATTAAGCACCAGGAAAGTGTGATTTGATGAGACAATAGGATTATATCATGGCAGGTCTTTTCTGGACTGAAGAGTACAAACTAGCTGGTCAGGGAAACTGCACTGCAAACAAGCAATTACAAGGTACCTCATTCAATGTCAAGCTTCAGATTCAAACCCGGCACCCCAGTGGTGGAGTGAGTGGCCTTGGTCACAAAAACTAATAATATGTCATTCAGTTACAGTGGTTCAGTACAGAATGCAGTGAGGGATAACTACACACATCTCCATATCCCTGACAGGAGCATCCCATTGAACAATAGAATCATTTTAAAAGGTTTAAAAGTTTACAAAACCTTGTAAAACCCTATCTTTGGAGTTACTTAATGTTTCCAAGGGTATTATTTTCATTGTTATGTTTAAAATAAATATTAAATAAACATTCTCTACACTGATGTTTTTACTGAAAACACTTATTAAAGGTTTACAAAATGGCTCAAGAAATAATGGTTCTGCTCAAAATGTTCCTCAAACATTCTTCATTAAATGTGTGTTAAACAACATACACAAAACATTTAAACAACATTTGCTGACAATGATTTGTAAATGTTTTCTCTGAAAATGTTTTACTAACATTCCACAGCAACTAGTTCTCATTCCCATCATTTTAAAACGGTTTTGAAATGTTTTCTATCAAACGTTTCAACAACCTCACCAGTTTCAACCAATATTAATACTATTTCAAACATGTTAAAATTCAAAGCCATGATCTGGCCTACAATAATTTCTGTGAAATAACAAAAGGATTGAGATCTGGATACAAGTAAAGGAACTCAAGATGAAGAAATATGCAGTGTGATAAAGGACTGTAGAATAATGAGGAATGAAAGCTCAGGCATATATACTTGTAGGCAATCAGATTATAAAAATAAAAACTCTATACTGAATGATACTTTTGTAAATAATGAATTACTGAACTACGACATTAAAGTTCAGAACCTATAGTATTTTTTTATTCTTCTTTTATGTTCTAAATTTTCTACTTTTTGTATGTACAAGACATTTTGTACAATAAAGATATACATTTATTATACATAATAAAGGTATATCTTTATTATTATTTGTACAATAAAGATATATACTGATATACATTTCCACATTAAACTTATATTTACCTGAATGAGGTGGCAAACTGTGAGCTTTCATCTGCTGTTTGCCCGTTGCTATGGTCGGTGTTTCTCCGCCGCACGAGAAAAGCACCATCATAAGGAATGCGACATAGCATGTCCTCCGCCTCATCACGTGACATGTTGTCATGGAACCACCTGGCAATGCATAAAAACATTGATAAGATCACTCATTAGATATTTATCCATATATTACCGGTACATTCATAGATATTATACTGGATTGAGTCAGCCATGCAAGTAACATTACTGTACAAGGTACAATATTATACAGGTAGAGATAGCGTGCCTTGGTACCTGAAAAAATTCAGTTAGTAAAATGCTTGGATACTGGGTTCACTCTGTTATTTGATGGTTTTTTGTCACTGATACAATTCATTCACAAATTCTTACATACTGTGTGTCACATGACCTGGATGTGATTAAGTATACAATACCATAACAATGGCACTTGGTTCACAGCTGATATGTGTGGACAGCTGATGTGACATAAACATATATAAAATATATACGGTCTAAGGCGTTCAAATGTCATTTACGTCAACAATTTTATCAACTGGAGTACAAACTTGACTGTGTAAACTGCTATCAGTATTTCTTTTGATTGTATGTCTAACCTCCCAATACTTTTAACAGTTTTAAAAGCAATAATAAAAGATATAAAAACCAAAAACATAAAATTCATAACTGTACAGTCCCACTTTGCCCCATAAGGAAATGTGGGGTTGTTTTGACCAGGGGCTAGTTTCATGAAGCCTCCTTAAGATAAAGGTCGCCTTAAATTCTAGGATTTCCTTGATTTTCTCCCTCCTTTAAAAAATCTCAGTTTCACAAAGCCTCCTTCCTTAAAGGAGGCCTTGAAAATTCCCTTGAATTTCAAGGAAGCTAAGGACCTACCTTAGATTTAAGGAAGTGTCCTTCAAGGAATGTTTATTAACTTTAATGAATATTTTAAGGTGAATCCATCTAAATATATAGAACTTGAAACGTTATTGTCTACATCCACAAACGTTGTTTTGCTGTTTATTTCATACAATTTGGTTGTTTAACTAGAAATAGGACGCCCTGTTGATAGTAGATGCGAATAGAAACAGGATAGCATAGAAGAACACACATTATCATGTGTAATGTCCACCCCATGAACCTTGCCCAAATTGTACAGTAGTCTTACAAGACCCTGTTTCATTTGTAAAATATATCAATGATACTTAAATATTTATTAGTGTAGATGTAAATTATTTCAGCTTCATGCCTTTTTGCATTGGTTGGGTTGAAAATTTTGACGAAATCACTCTATCTTGCATGGTTAAGAAGATAGAAGCAAATTTCCTTTGGCAAAAATTTGAAAATTCAAAATGGCCGCCATTTTTGGGAAAAGGAGAATTTTTTGAAAATTGCCAAGAGTACATTTCTTAGATACCCTATGGGTTGAAAATTTCAACGAAATAACTCTATTTTGCACGGTTAAGGCCAGTTTGTGTTTTTCCATTTTGGGCAAATATTCGAAAATTCAAAATGGCCGCCATATGTGGGGAGGGGAAAATTTTTTTGAAAATTGCAAAGAGTACATTTCTTAGATAACCCTTGGGTCGAAAATTTCGACGAAATCGCTTTATCTCACACAGTTAAGGAGATAGAAGGAAATTTGTGTTTTGCCATTTTTGGCAAAAATTCGAAAATTCAAAATGGCCGCCATTTTTGGGGAGGGGGAAAACTTTTTAAAAATTGGCAAGAGTAGAATTCTCAGATACCCTGTGGGTCGAAAATTTTGCCGAAATCGCTCTATCTCGCACGGTTAAGGAGATAGAAGCAAATTTGTGTTTTGCCATTTTTGGCAAAAATTCTAAAATTCAAAATGGCCGCCATTTTTGGGGAGGGGAAAATTTTTTAAAAATTACCAAGAGTACAATGCTCAGATACCCTGTGGGTTGAAAATTTTGACGAAATCGCTCTATCTCGCACGGTTAAGGAGATAGAAGCAAATTTGTTTTGCCATTTTTGGCAAAAATTCTAAAATTCAAAATGGCCGCCATTTTTGGGGAGGGGGGAAACTTTTTAAAAATTGGCAAGAGTAGAATTCTCAGATACCCTGTGGGTCGAAAATTTTGCCGAAATCGCTCTATCTCGCACGGTTAAGGAGATAGAAGCAAATTTGTGTTTTGCCATTTTTGGCAAAAATTAGAAAATTCAAAATGGCCGCCATTTTTGGGGAGGGGAAAATTTTTTAAAAATTACCAAGAGTACAATGCTCAGATACCCTGTGGGTTGAAAATTTTGACGAAATCGCTCTATCTCGCACGGTTAAGGAGATAGAAGCAAATTTGTTTTGCCATTTTTGGCAAAAATTCTAAAATTCAAAATGGCCGCCATTTTTGGGGAGGGGGGAAACTTTTTAAAAATTGGCAAGAGTAGAATTCTCAGATACCCTGTGGGTCGAAAATTTTGCCGAAATCGCTCTATCTCGCACGGTTAAGGAGATAGAAGCAAATTTGTGTTTTGCCATTTTTGGCAAAAATTCTAAAATTCAAAATGGCCGCCATTTTTGGAGAGGGGAAAATTTTTTAAAAATTACCAAGAGGACAATGCTCAGATACCCTGTGGGTTGAAAATTTTGACGAAATCGCTCTATCTCGCACGGTTAAGGAGATAGAAGCAAATTTGTTTTGCCATTTTTGGCAAAAATTCTAAAATTCAAAATGGCCGCCATTTTTGGGGAGGGGGGAAACTTTTTAAAAATTGGCAAGAGTAGAATTTTCAGATACCCTGTGGGTTGAAAATTTTGCCGAAATCGCTCTATCTCGCACGGTTAAGGAGATAGAAGCAAATTAGTGTTTTGCCATTTTTGGCAAAAATTCGAAAATTCAAAATGGCCGCCATTTTTGGGGAGGGGAAAATTTTTTAAAAATTACCAAGAGTACAATGCTCAGATACCCTGTGGGTTGAAAATTTTGACGAAATCGCTCTATCTCGCACGGTTAAGGAGATAGAAGCAAATTTGTGTTTTGCCATTTTTGGCAAAAATTCTAAAATTCAAAATGGCCGCCATTTTTGGGGAGGGGGGAAACTTTTTAAAAATTGGCAAGAGTAGAATTCTCAGATACCCTGTGGGTCGAAAATTTTGCCGAAATCGCTCTATCTCGCACGGTTAAGGAGATAGAAGCAAATTAGTGTTTTGCCATTTTTGGCAAAAATTCGAAAATTCAAAATGGCCGCCATTTTTGGGGAGGGGAAAATTTTTTAAAAATTACCAAGAGTACAATGCTCAGATACCCTGTGGGTTGAAAATTTTGACGAAATCGCTCTATCTCGCACGGTTAAGGAGATAGAAGCAAATTTGTGTTTTGCCATTTTTGGGGAGGGGAAAATTTTTGGAAAATTTGCAAAGATTGCATTCCTTAGATACCCTGTGGGTCGAAAATTTCGACGAAATCGCTCTATCTCGCACGGTTAAGGAGATAGAAGCAAATTTGTGTTTTGCCATTTTTGGCAAAAATTCGAAAATTCAAAATGGCCGCCATGTTTGGGGAGGGGAAAATTTTTGGAAAATTGCAAAGAGTACATTCCTTAGATACCCTGTGGGTCAAAAATTTTGACGAAATCGCTCTATCTCGCACGGTTTAGGAGATATGAGCACATTTGCCTTTTTCAGTATTCAAAATAGCCAATTACTCATTTATTTAATTAATTACTCACTCATCTATGAAGCAATTCCCCCCAAAAGCAATCCCATACAAGCTATTAACCCATGGCCCAATGAACCTCCATACCAAATTTCAGAAAGCTAGGCTTAATAGCATTCCTTAAAATGTCTAGAAACCAAAGAGCTACTCAAAAGTAGCAAAGTAGCTATTACTCAGGTAGCTATAGAGCTATTATCACCAAAAGCAATCCCATACAAGCTATTAACCCAATAAACCTGCATGCCAAATTTTTTCGTTTTTCGCAAAAATTCAAGATGGCCGCCAAAAGTGTATTTTCAATTTTGTACAGAATACTCTTCTACTACCCTGTGAGTCAAAAATTGTGTCGAAATCGCTCTATCTCTTACGGTTTCCGAGATATAAAGATTCTTTCATTTTTCGCAAAAAAATTAAGATGGCCGCCAAAAGTGGCGAAAATTGAAATTTTTTAAAATTTTGTATAGAATACTTTTCTACTACCCTGTGGGTCAAAAATTCTGTCGAAATCGCTCTATCTCTTACGGTTTCTGAGATATTAGCAAATTACTCAAAAGTAGTACTGAAAATACACAATGAAGTACCTAAATGGCTATTACTCATGTACTGACAAAGCTATCAGTCACAAATGCAGTACCAAGCGAGCTATGGACATAACAATCTTGTATTCAAAATTGTAGTAAAATATCTTTAATTAGTTTGGCTTAAATGCACGGAAACCAATGGGTACTGAAAATAGCTGTACTTAAGTATTACTCAGTAAGCAAAAGAGGTACAACAGCCAAAAGCAATCCCAAGCAAGCTACTGACCCAATAAGCCTGCATACCAAATTTGGTGACAATAGCTCTAATACTTTTCGTTTAAATGAGCGGAAACCATATCCACCCCCCAGGGGGGTGGACATAATTCTTGAAAAATTGATGTTCAAAGTTTTGAAGTGAGAAACATATTCATGGAGTTTCCTTGAACATAAAGGGACCCTCCCTTACTTTGGGTAAAACATTGTCATGTGACCTACTGTATTAATTTGCAAAATATAATCACAACCAATCTGCATTTTACAAAATTTATTAAAATAGAGTAAAATATAGATTTACTGACTGCACTGATCTTTAACAGTGTTACAATAAGGACATTCCCCCCATAAGGTAATTTAGGTACAAAATTAGTGCACAAGTACACATGTACTTACAGTGAAAGAAAAACATTGGTGTGGTTATAGGTTTTGGAAACAACTCCCAAAAGAAATAAAAATGCAAATAATGTAACTATCTGAAACTTAAAATGTACGTAATGTACCAAGATTAAAATAGTTAAAATGCTAAAATCCAATTTACTCTCTTAATATTTAAACTAAATTGTGTGAAGGTTATATAAGTAATGGAGGGGAAATTCCAAGCAGTGTGGTTATACAGTGAATCGCCCTTCCTTTGTGTTAAGGAAAATCTTTGGTAAGGTGGAATAAAGGAGGCTTTGTGAAACAGGATTTAAGGGAAGCCTTGCCAATGGTTACAAATCACCCTTCCTTTACTTCAAGGAAGGAAAAAACAAAGGAGGCTTCGTGAAACCAGCCTCTGCTTTCTAGACTCTCTTGCATATGGTTTCCTATTACCTCCCACGACAATTTTAGGCTCTAAATGCAACAAATTGATAATAAGGAAGTTCTGATGAAATTAAGCTGCTCAATTTTGGTACAATTACTCCCCAAATCAAACTTGAAATTTTGATACATTTTTACATGAACGTTAAATTATAATCTACAACAGTAAATAGTTTTTGTTGAGCGGCTGTGAAGAGTGACTGTACCCCAGGGGCCGGTTTCATGAAAAGTCTCAAACTGAGCCAGACTCAAGGCTGAGTCAGGGTCTCAAATCTGAGACTTTTGTCTCGGCTGAGTTTTTGGCTCAAATGGATTTCACAAAGGGTGGATCAGCTGAGACCAGTCTCAAGTTATGGTCTCAACTTTTTAATCTCATTTCATATATTTAGTGGGCTTATTTTTAGTTTAAAAAGTTATATTTCATGATTATTATCATTTTAAATATCTTGAATACTCATAATACAAAGAAATTATATGATAATATATTATTCTAAGTGATCCATAAGATTGAGACTCAACTGAGGTTGAGTCTGGCTTTGAGTCCACCCTTGAGGCCTGTCACTTGATAATAGCCTATAAAGCATGTCAATTCTATTGACTTTTGTTATTAGAAAATATTGAATATGTGGCTGTAATTACAAAATAAAATGAAAAATTGAAAATAGAAGATTTCAAGATTTATCTATTTCATTTTGGAACAAATTGTATCGCTTTATGTATGTGTTTTTTGGCATCAAAGCTTGGACTCCAATTTGAGACACCTCCTTCATGGGCTCAAATTTGAGCCTGTGACTGAGCCAGGTCTCAAGTTGAGCTTGTTTGTGAAATGCATTGAGTCTGAGTTCACAGACTCAGCAAAATATTTCCAAAATTTCAGACAAAGTCTCAACTTTTGAGTCTGACTCAAGGCTTAAGTCTGTTCATGAAACCGGCCCCAGAAACTTCTTTTTGATCTTATAACCATGACAAGGTCAATACCTAAGTATATAACTGCCAAAACAATTAGAAAGTTCCAACTAATCAGGGTGATATTGAAGGGACACCACAATGTGGCAGCGTGGAAAGTTGGATACTTAATAATAAATGTTACTTGAGAATGCAATCATGTAAAAAGTGTAAATTATTAATAGCATTACAACTGACAAAACAAAGTATACTTGTGGGATCTGCCAAAAAGGCCTTTACCTGTAACACAAGCATCAAAAGACATAGGTTACATATGTATATGAACACCATGGATAATTGCTTGACCTGTAATACAGATCTGGTGAAGCATTCAATGACATGTATGAAAAATAAGCTAGAAGCAGAGGATACTACTGACTTTACAATCACACCATGGCAAGCAATAGACCATTTGCTCAACTGAACAGGCTTGATAGGTTGATGCAAATACATTTAGTATTCTTAATGGAGATCTCCAATTAAACGACTCAGACAACACTGAGTCTGAAAATACAGAGATCCTCAGAGAAGCCAAACATTTAGAGCTAGTTGTGAGAGAGAAGAGAGAAATAGACTCAGAGACTCAGTGAGAGTTCACACTGAGGTCAAGGCAACAAACACTGAACCCACGATAATCTGATCACCTGATAACAAAACTCTCAGATGGGCCAACCACTGCCAACCTTTGACGACATATTGCCATAGTTGCAGAAATGTTCACCATTGAGATAGTCATGTCCCGACAAAGACAGTCTGGCCCATCAGAATCCACGTCTGAGTTTTCAGGCCACCAGTACTAAATGGACTTAAACAAAATTCCCTAACAGCGCAAAAGAAACCAGGAACTTATCCATATATGCAGCAGAAAACCTTCAAGACCGACTCTCTTTGTGGCACGCAAATGAGGGCAAAACTGATCATCCCAGACATGCCTAAACCAAGCTGTTCAAAGAACTACAACTAAAAATCAAACTATTGTGGGCATTTTTAACATAGTAATGTTTTGTAATATTCTTAATGTAGTGAAAAAATCACATAATTGATCCTTTCAACAACTTAATCTATATTATCATACCACATGTTTAAAGTAGTGATATGACATATATTTATTGTAAAAATATGCATTTCTAACACTAATATTTTATAGAATACAACAATATACTACAACAATTTAATAGTATTGATAATTCTACAAAGTAGCCTATCCATATCCTAAACAGATTTCACAAAAGATTTGGAACTGTTTAGAAAATTTTACAGCAGTGAAATTATAACTGTATGGACAAGCTGAACTTTTGTCTCTAGTCTATGACAAACCCAGTACAGAGTGTAAATAACACTGTGGACATACACTTACCAAGATGAACTAAAATACACAGAGAACATTTAATAAATCAATGTAATGCCAAGTAAGCACATGTAAATTCCATGATACCTACAAGACTTAAAAATAGCATCAGAGATGCACATATCCCACAGCCTGGAGAAATAGTTCTCAACATCATTAGATATATAAGAAATGAAATACCTATAACAAAGATCAAAAGACTTTCACAGCAAAAGATGTCAGTTATATGAAAGCCCAAATAATGTTAGTAAACAATAAAAGAGAAAATAATGTTTAAGAGAGAAATGTCTGTAAATTATGAAGCTGTAAAATTTATTAATTGACATATAGCTACAAACAGAAATAGTAGAGTACATATAACTAGAAAACAGTTTTTGAAACAAAAATAGAGCGTCCCAATAAGCTTAAACAAGCAATCAGTGCCCGTTAACAGGCTCTGTGACAGCAGACTTTGTGTTATGAAATTCAGAGTACAAGTGGAAGTAGAAAAGCACACGTCTCAAAATAGCTATTACTCAGCTATGCAACAGGGTACTTGTCTGCACTTTTACTATGCTATAGCTGATCCAAAAGTAGGTGAAAAACATATTTCAACAAAATACTCTAAATGCAATAGTTTTAAGTTACAACTGATTTACTCAACATTGAGAACCTGTGAGTAGCTGTAGCTCATCTATGCAATAGGCTACAGGTCTACAATTTTACCATTTTATAGCTGACCCGAAAGTAGGCGAATAACAAATTTAAATGAAATTTTCTAAGTGCAATAGTTTTCCAGTTACAAATAATTTACTCAAAAGTGAGAACCTGAAAGTAGCTATTGCTCAGGTTATCAATGTGTTACAGGTCGACAATTTCATTATGTTGTAGCTGACACTTAAGTAGGTGAATAATATATTAAAAAATTCTCTAAATGTTATAGTTTTCGAGTTACAACTTATTTACTCAAAAGGGAAACCTGAAAGTAGCTATTGCTCAGCTATGGAATGATCTGTAGGTCTGCAATTTTACTAAGTTATGGCTTACCAAAAAGTAGGTGAATAACATATTGAAAGAAAATACTCTAAACGCAATTGTTTTCAAGATACAACTGACTTACTCAACAGTATTAACCTGAAAGTAGCTATTGCTCCACTATGAAATGAGTTACAGGTTTGCAATTTCACTATGTTATAGAGGACTGAAACGTAGATGAATAACATACTTCCAAGAAATTACTGTAAATGGAATAGCTTTCAAATTAAAACTGACTTACTCAACAGTCAACGGTGAGAACATCAAAGTAGCTATTGCTCAGCTATGCAATGAGCTACATGTGTGCAATTTTGCAATTTTTTAAGTAGATGAATATTTGAACAAAATTCTCTAAATGCAATAGTTTTCAAGTTATGAGCAATTTACTAAACAGTGAGAATTTCGAAGTAGCTATTACTCAGCTATACAATGAGCTACAGGTCTGCAATTTCACTATGTTACACCTAAACCAAAGTAGGTGAATAACATATTGAAAGAAAACACTGTAAATGCAATAGTTTTTAAGTTATAACTGATTTACTCAACACTGATAACCTCAGGTCTGCAATTTCACTATGTTATAGCTGATCTAAAAGTAGGTGAATATTGTATTTTAAAGAAAATACTCTAAATGCAATAATTTTAAAGTTACAACTCATATACTCCACAGTGAGAACCTCAAAGTAGCTATTGTGCAGCTATGTTATGAGACACAGGTCTGCAATTTTGCTATATTATAGTTGACCCAAAAATAGGTGAATAACATATCTATACAAAATTCTCTAAATGCAACATTTTTCAAGTTACAAATAATTTTATTCATTATGGAAGGTACTGAAAAGTCAGAAAGTAGCTATTAGTCACTTAGCTATTGGGAAAGCTGCTAAGTTACTCACTATGTTATTGTTATGGAAAACGTTGCTGAATAATATATTTCAACAATACGCTCTAAATACAATACTTGTCAGGTTATAAGCAATTTAGTGCATGATTTCATGAATTTTACTACATTAAAATTAATTCAAAAATTCATAAAAAATGTAAGTAAGAAACCAGGCCTGATACTCACAGGGAATCTACAGTGACCTGGTATATACATGCAAGAAAATAGCATCAGAGATGCCTGTACCCCACAGCCTGGGGAAATAGTTTTCAACTAGAAATAGGATGCCCTGTTGATAGTAGCTGCGACATATGAATAGAAACAGGATAGCATAGAAGAACACACATTATCATGTGTAATGTCCACCCCATGAACCTTTTGCAAAAATTGTACAGTAGTCTTACAAGACCCTGTTTCATTTGTAAAATATATCAATGATGCTTAAATATTTATTAGTATACATGTAAATTATTACAGCTTCATGCCTTTTTGAATTGGTTGTGTCGAAAATTTTGACGAAATCGCTCTATCTCGCACGGTTAAGGAGATAGAAGCATTTGTGTTTTTCCATTTTTTGGCAAAAATTTGAAAATTCAAAATGGCCGCCATTTTTGGTGAAGGAAAATTTTTTTGAAAATTGCAAAGAGTACATTGCTCAGACACCCTGTGAGTCGAAAATTTTGACGAAATCGCTCTATCATGCACGGTTAAGGAGATAGAAGCAAATTTGTGTTTTGCCATTTTTGGCAAAAATTTGAAAATTAAAAATGGCCGCCATTTTTGGGGAGGGGAAAATTTTTTGAAAAATTACCAAGAGTACATTTCTCAGATACCCTGTGGGTCGAAAATTTCGATGAAATGGCTATATCTAGCACGGTTAAGGAGATAGAAGCAAATTTGTGTTTTTCCATTTTTGGCAAAGTAGCTAAGTAGCTATGACTCAGTCAGTTATATAGCTATTATCACTAAAAGCAATCCCAAGCAAGCTATCGATCTAAGTAATGCTCATACTAGATTTGGTAAAGATATGTCAAATATTTTTCCTTAAAATGCCCGGAAACAAAAGAAGTACACAAAAGTAGCTAAGTAGCTATTACTCAGTTAGCTATAGACCTATCTTCACCAAAAGCAATCCCATGTAAGCTATTAACCCAATAAACCCCCATACCAAATTTGGTAAAGATACGATAAATACTTTTCCTTCAAATGAGCGGAAACCAAGCGTCCGGACGGCGGATGGCGGACGACGGAAAAAGCAAAAATAATATGTCGACCCCCCAGTGGGGTGGACATAATACCATGAGATATAAAAGTAGTGAAACAGTACAAAGATCTGGATACCTTCAGAGCAGTGTCAGTTATATAAAGCTCCAAATATTGTTTAAGTAAAGAAAATAACATCTAAGAGAAAGAAAATGTATGTAAAGATAAAGTATTAAACCAAGACAATTCAATACCAAGATGACAGCATTAATCAGTAAACTAAAATTATGAAGCTGTAAAATTTATTAATTGGAGAATAGCTGTCAATGGAAAAAGCACAAATATGTAAAAGTACATATAATAATCAGCTGCAGCAATCCATATATCTTTGTCATGAGAGAAAGATGTCTCACATATGGCAGTTGACATAAAAATTGTAATTCAGTGTGTACTAGCAGTGATCACACAGTGTGGTAACAGTGTGTACTGTTAATAATCTAGTCCAGAGTACTGACCTAAAAGTCTAAGTACAAATTTCTTTTAAAATATACTCAGGATGATATCCGGATTTGAAGTCTTTAGATGTGTAAGTGCTGTAATTAAGACTGACATTACTAGTACACACTGAATTACAAAGGATGTATTTTTTTAAAATTATTATACTGTGTTATTTACTTTTTAAAGGTGGTGACCCTCAATTTTTGAAATAGTAATTTATTTTCCTCAGGAGGCATTTTTCCAAGTCACAAAATATGCAGGAGGCATTCTGTCCAGGAGACATTTTTTTTTGCGCAGGAAATTTTCTTTGAAACTGTAGACTGTTCTATGCACTCACTCACTTTATACCAGATAGTTTCACTGCCCTTATGTTAAGTTTCTATGGCTTTAATCACTCTATACCTAACAGCTACACTGTCTTTAGGTGATGTGTCAATGTATTCAATTTCTCTATACCCTGTAGTTACACTGTCTTTATGTGAGTTTCTGAAGTTTCTATGACTTTAATAACTCTATAAACTATAGTTACATTGTCCTTATGTGATGTCTCTATGAATTCAATCACTCTATACCTGAGGGTTACACTGTGTTTATATGCAGCGTCTGTAGGTGACTCTACCTTTATACGACGTTCCTACGTATTTACTTACTCTCTCCCTTCGTGGCGCTGTGGCTGAGGTACTGGCGTGGTTAACACTTGCTGAAATCCCGGGCTGCGCAGGGGGTGGGTCCTGTAGTAGGTGATCAGTTGGTACAGACTGTCAAAGGAGAGGTTGTCAATTAGGTAGTACTTGGTCTGGCCCCGCTCCTGTCGTGACTTGATTCGACAGTGCTGGGGAGCGTTCTGCTTCCTGTAGAAGAGAAAATACAAATGGTGGGTGGTAGTTGTGAGAAACTCACATCCTGCGGCCACATCCAGCAAATATCTTAGCAAAGTCTAAGGCATAACTTGTGTATACAAATATAGCCAACTTAAACCTAAGCCTTGGATATGACCTTCGGTGAATACGTCCCCAGACATGGTGTGCAATACATGGAAAGTACTTGAGTGCAGATATTTTAACTCAATGTTTGTAGACTTTTGTACAGAAATGGCTGTATAATAAAAACAGAGTAAGTCTGTTTACAACATATTTTGACACACAGCTGATTCTTTTTCTTTAATAAGAATCAGTGCTACAACTCACCATGAATCCACGAATCTACCTCAAGAGGTGAATTCGGTAGATTGTATTACCCACAATTCATTGCAAAAATGGTGGTAGATAAAAAGCTGTGTTTCAAAAGGGTACAGGGGGGTGTGTATGTGTGTGTGTCAGTCAGTCTATTTGTACTTTATATGAAACATTGTGTTTTATATTGTGTATTGTATTTACCTTGTGTATCACCTTTGCGACTGCAATTAGTATATAATGGTTTTGGAAAATAAATTGAATTTAATTGAGAAAACAAAGAGAAATGGGTGAATTTCTTTATAAACTTTGAATTTGAAATTCGTGTCATTTATTTCCAATTCACTCTGGAATAGAAAATCCGAAAAGTACCATTCTGCAAATGCAGGCAATCCAGCCATAGTCCAGCTTCCGCAGACGGTAGAGAGTATGTCTGTGGAGCAGGCCTGTCAGGCGCCAGCCAAAGGTTCATCCTTAAGGATGTGTATTTACAAAGGCATTTGGAAGAACATATCCACTGAGCAATGGCCTTTGTTTTGTCATGTGATTTTAGTGCTCAACAACTGGCTTATCTCAAGTAGAATGTCTGTACATTTTGTGTCTTGCTGGTCACTTGTAATGCTTTAGTGAGTACCCCATTTCCCACTGTACAACTCCCATATCATTGTCCTTGCTTGAGACATAATGTACATATCAAAGCAGTCACACTGCTGAGAAATACAAGAGTTTATACAGTATTTCAACATCACACAGATGATATGTAATACCTCAGTACCCACCTCTGGTGTTTATACATGTAGATAACAGTTGTAAATATAGCAAAAGTGAAATTCAGTAAAATTTTTGTCCCGGAACCAACATTTTCTCATTTTAGGTCATTATCTTCCCTGTTGTGTAGTTTTATTTGATTTAGCATCTCGTTGATTACTTGTAAGGCTTGGCAGTAGTGACAAATGTTTCCACTTCCTGTTTCGGTGACACACCCAAGTCATGCAAAACTCCATAGAGACTACTGTGGGTTTACAAAGTGCTCAGTCTCTTGTCCCTGGATTCAGTAACTGTAATTCATACTTTTATGTTGTGATTAACAGTCTACTTTTTGTTGTTTTTTCAGTGTATATCTTGCACTATATAAGCGGATTACAATTAGAATAAATTCAGGATTGGCAGTCTACACCATCAATAAATCTTGAACAAGAATATGAAATTAGTGAATGCATTATTGACAAAAGACTCAACATTTGAATAAACTGAATATAATTCTGTAGAACTATTAAAGGTCACAAAGGACCTCATTAGCGAAGTGGTCAACAAGCCAGGCATCTAATCCCTCTGGTCATGGGTTCAATCCAGTGAGACAAATTGTGGGGCTGTCCTAATATGACTTCAGCTGCTGAAGCGACTGAAAAATACCAACTTAAAGCTTTTGTATTGGCAAATATGTCTGCTGTAAAAGTACATCAAATTGGATCTGACCAGGCTTACAGAAAGGCTTGATTTTGCTGGCTTTGGTGAATGCTAGTATTTCCATTGTACAAACATTGTCACATGTACCTAGACAAACCTAAATCACAGTGACAGTTGGCTTTTGTTGGAACACTTTGAGATTTGTACCCGGTGTTAAGTGTTTCCAGAAGAACACTCGCTCAAAGCGCCACCTACCAGAAGCTGAGTGAGAAGTCTCCCACAAACGTGTCACTGTCTCTGACTAGAAACGTGCCTTCTCCGAGTTCTGCATATGTGGTTAGCAGCTGTTCTGCCATTTTGCGGCCGCCATCCAGTTTCCCGTGAAACCATGTCTCGCTGTAGTGAAGCTCCTCACTGGCTAATGAGGCTTGCTGAAAAGTTACAGTGTAAACATGTCTAGATGTCACAAAGGCTTACACTGGGCTAATGAGGCTTGCTGAAATGTAATCCAATGGAGATTGTCAATAGCTAATGACACTTGCTGAAAAGTGAGTGAAAACAAGTGAAAAGCAATCAAATAACCCCTCCCCTCACCTCCCCGTCAAAAAATATACACGTTTCTGTAGTGAAGCCACAACACACGTTACACACCAGTTTCCAACTGGCTGCACTGCTGTACTGGTTGCACATTCTTATCAGTATACAGGTGCTTCTGTACTTAGCTTCAGACATCAGTTACTCACGTCTCCACTAGGCGGCGTTGTTGTACAATCTTCCTCCTCCTCCTCATCCTGTGGGGCGGAGGTTTCCTCTGTATACAGGAGCTTTGTCTGCGTCAACACAAAGAAGTGAGGTAACCACTCGTGATCCACCGGGTCCTCCATGTACAGAATGCCATTCTTCACAGAGTTACTCAAGTCCGCCTCCGACATGCTCGCTACAAAGGACAAACTGAGGCGTACAGGAAGTAAAATGCATGTACAGGAAGTAAAATACATATATGGGATATATAACATATTTACCGAATGCCGTTTTTCACAGTTACACTAGTCTGCCTCTGACATGTTTGCTACAAAGGGCAAAGCGCAGTGAGGCATACAGGAAGTAAAACACACGTGTCCACCCAGGACAGTAAAATACAAGAGTCACGTGGCTGGCCTTCACCCAACCACAGAGTCGAATCTTAGGACAGGACTGGGTGTTGAAATCTGTAAACTCTGTGTTATCGCCCGCACTTGGAAACCGCTTTCACGGAAGTTTTCAGTTTTGTGTCGCGAGATCGGTATTTGTTTACAAATATAAAGGGTCTGTAGATGCGCAGTTTTACAAAGCTGGTTTAAGATGAAAACCACCAGCATATTTCATGTCCACGGACTTGCATCATTAATATTAATGAGCAAACATGCGCAGTCACGGCAGTTCTTCGTGGGCTTTACAAAGATGGTTTAAGGTGAAAACTACCAGCATATTTCCTGTTCATGGACTTGCCTCATTAATATTAATGAGCAAATATGCGCAGTCACGGCAGTTCTTTGTGGGGTTTACAAAGATGGTTTAAATATAGTGTATATGGATATTTTACAGAAGCAAATTGTAAGTATTTAAATAAAATATTCGTGTGTTGTTTCTACAATGGGCGAAAATAGGGAGTCACAGATTATGCTGTGTTTTACACGTGATAACTTCTAGGACATGCAAAAGCGCCTTCGAGTGGTTGAATGTAGAACTACGACGTTTGAATATTTTCATTGTTGATTCTGATTGGCTGAACGGCAAAGGTGTAGTACTACCGTGACATCACTTCATTCATTAATTTCTTTGCGGTTTATTTGTTTGACAAATGGGTAGATGCGCAGACAACAATGTTACATTAACAGTGACTGCGTGATAAACTAGCAGACAAATAAATTAATTGGGGTTTCACGTCTAGAAACCAGCAGACGAAACGGTTAAAAAAGACTCCTTCGAGTAGACCACTACAATGGGTAACACAATAGTTTCTAGGACATACGGGTTCTTTGAGAAAGCCAGACGTAGTGCCAGACATGCTTTTTACTTTATAAAATATAACTGAATAAAAGCATTAAAAATCTTCAAAATGGCAGAGTGTATACTATACACCTTAATGTACAGATATGTGAAGAAAATATTCTGCAGAATTGATATTTAAGGGCTTAAACGGCCAATTTAAAATCGTGACCGCAACTCAGTACATAACTCGAATCAAAGATTCGACTAATAACCACAAGGCAGAAAATCTGGTAAAATGCAAAGACAAGAAGTAAACTACATATACAGGATGTATGGTACTTACAGTCATCGAATGCTGAGGTCTCCAGTTTGAGTTCATTTCCTCCGCCTTCAGGCAGCTTCTTGTGCTGAAAAACAACTGTATATGTGACTGAAAGAGCATAAAAACATGACAATAAAGCCTTGTAAACATGAATGTCAACACACCATGGTACATACATGTAAACATTATGTAAACACATGTAAACATTATGTAAACACCCTTAAACATGTCTTGTATGTATGATTAAGACAGTAAATTTACTAAATTAAAAGGTACAAAGATGCATCTCAGACTTTTTGTTTTCACCAACCAGAAAATTTTGCTGTTGAACTCTTTTTTTTAGTATATCTCTATTATATTGGTTGCCATACTGGTTGCCATACACAAATTTCCCTGTGTATTTATTTCTGTGGCTTTGGCTGTCTTATTACATCAAATCGTTTGCCATGATTTTCGCCTTATCAGGCTGGCAAGGGCAGCTGCTTTTTGACTTTGAATATTTTGCTATTTACTTCCACCGTGCAGGTTATGTAATTAGTGGCGTGCGTCTGTTTGCAAATTAACATGAAAGTTATGGACAGATTTTATCAAATTTTCAGGAAAGGTCAACAATGGCAAAAGGAAGAGTTGATTAAATGTGATCTGGATCCCCATTTACAGAAAGGAATTTTTCACAGGATTTTTTATGAGTGCACTAATGAGCAATATTGGAGAAGTTGGGCCTTGGCAGAGGTGTGCACTCTCTCAGTGCTCTTGTTCTGTTATTTCTTCACCTTTATGATGATTCTTCTTTTCAGCTTGGCTAGTAACGGTCAGTGTTATGCTAACTTCAATAGTTAGCTTTTATTTCCTCACCTTTAAGAAGACATTCCCTTTGAGTTGCTTGTGTAGAATAGCTGTTTTGTTACTTTGACTAGCTAACCATCTGTTATTTTCTCACCTTTAAGATGATTTTCCCTTTTAGTTGGTTAGGTGAGGGTAGCTGTCTTGCCCCGGGATCAATGGGTTCAACTAGGAGACTGTTTCCAAACACGTCCTTCATGGTCTGTGCCATGTTTCGCTGCTGCGGCAAAGTGCAGTGGTTTTCTATGGAGAGGATTAGTGGGTACCTGACGAATTGAAAGAACTTGACTTAAAGGTGTATACTGAAACATACTGCAATCAGCAGATATAATTTCATTTAATCTTTTTATTTATTTATTTATCTGGGTTTTAACAATGCTTTCAACACATTGTATAGGTTACATCACGACGGGTAGTTTTATGGCATACACTTGGCCAAGCTTCTGTACTCTAAACTGTCGACAACGGCAAGCAACTACCAGCTTTCCCACACGAGCTCGGGCCGGGATTCGAACTCCGATCTCAGAGGTTTAATCTTTTTAAATTATTTTTTAATTTAAAAAAATATCACCACAAGTCTATGGCAGAATGGTAACCAAAGGGTCTATATACTGATAACTATAGTGGACTGTGTACATATGTTAAACACATGCAGGTCAAGCACTCACACAAAAAGTTTTGTAGTTGACTGAGTGGCCACAAGAACTTGCTGTAACTGTCAACTTGTGGTACAACCTTACAACAACTTGGCCAAAAACTTCACCTCCTCAAACTGGAGATGTGGGGAGTGAACAAAACTTAAGCAACAACATAATGATCACTCTGACACAAACGTGTCAATCTATTTCATCATACATACAAAACTCCTGAACAGGGGCCACAATGATAAAGAATCCTTTTTAATTGTTACATTTAAATAAAAACTTTTATAAACCTGGTCATATGTGACAAATATATGGTAATCATAACAGAACCCAAAGTGGTCCACATAATGCAGCATCCGACTCAGCATGCTTAAGTCTTACACATAAGTTAATACACTATTTGCTATATTATGTTAAATCTACTTGTATAATAGCGACTACCCAGTGAACTCTGGAACATATAACAGTAAAACTTCCCAAATCACATATACACACTTGTATTCAATGTGTCATCTTCATTTGTGGTATCTATATTTTTTCATATACGTCTAATGAGGGATGTTTTGTTGCTATGATCCAAGACTTCGCTTAAAATAACTCCATATTTAGCAAAATAATGCAAAGAAAATAGATTTTAAACTCAGTCTGGTGAATATAAAAAGTTTTTAACTTGAAATTGCCACTAGTGGAAATGCTGAGGGTCTGGCCCAATACGACCCTGGATGTTACGGGACGTAAAACCTTCAACTTTAATCTTCAAACTTTTATCACCACTTATCTATCTGAAGCTACTCATACAGAACTTTGTAAGAAGAATTGTCTGTATTTATCTTTCTGCATAAAGTTGTTTTAACTGTTATTTGCTAAGCATTATCTACACACTACACGGCTATCGCTTTCTGTACTGAATTTGCATTCACCCTGCTGTTAAATTATACCAGAGATATGACCAGACATGTTGCTACTCACGGGGAACCTTGGAAGGCATACTCCTTGATGATATGGATGACGTCCTTGAAGCGTATTTTGGAGGTGAGTGTGTGACCGTGGTAAATAAAGGGGAAGCCGTCGGGTCCGTCCCAGCAGTCCACTGGAATACACAGACATGCAACAACACACACATAGCATGCAGCACACTCAACAGTGACAGCAGGAAAAATAACACTGTAAAGCACAGGTAAGAAATAACAATGACAGAAGTGCAAGTGATATACACAGGACTGTAATACCACGTAAGCTGTGTCAGTCAATCTGATTGGCTGAGAGAAATGGTAAAATTCCTTGTATAGACATCAGTTTTGCCCCTGGTTTGCCTTCATGGTTTATAACCTCGAAAGATGACTGCACATACAAAGCTTTGTCGGGTGTTAATGTGAACATGTAGAGGCTTAAGTTGAATAGTGTAGAGCACATTGGACATACAAAAAGAAACTCACTGGCGTGATGTGCATTTTTTAGTTTTATCATGAGATGACACACATATATACATACTACCAGGAGACAAATGTTATATATTTTGTATTCTTGGGTACTGGTTCATACATTTGTAATGTTAACTATCTATAGCTGGTGACTCCAGGGGAAAAAACCTTATAATCCAGACTTTGTTTCTCGGAATTTAGGTCAAATACAGTGCATCATGGAAACTAGAGCTAGTGCATCAGAGAGTCGATGCAAACTGTATCCACCAGAAAGACAACTCACCAAGGCCAATCAACCATCGCTTAACCTTCAAGGAGGAGCCCAAAGTCAAATCTGACAACATCAAAAGATTATTAGCCCATGATTTCCTATAGGTTGGTGTCACATCGCAAACCTCGCAAGAATAAGTGAGTTATAAGCACTTTTAACTTTGGATATCCTTGTTTGACCTTGAAGGAGGGGCCCAAGGTCAAATCTGACAACATAAGAAGATTCCCAGCCCATGATTTCCTAAAGCTTGGTTTCACATCCCAAACCTCTAGGACCAATAATAAGCGAGTTATAAGCACTTTTAAGTTTGGCTATTCTCGTTTGACCTTGAAGGAGGGGCCCAAGTTCAAATCTGACCACATCAAAAGATTCCCAGCCTATGATTTGCTATAAGTTTGTTTTATACTGCAAACCTCTAGGACCAACAACAAGTGAGTTATAAGCACTTTTAAGTTTGGGTATCCTTGGTCCAAGGTCAAATCTGACTTCATCAGAAGATTCCCAGCCCATGATTTCCTAAAGCTTGGTTTCACATTGTAAACCTCTAGGACCAATAATAAGCGAGTTATAAGCACTTTTAAGTTTGGATATCCTCGTTTGACCTTGAAGGAGGGGTCCAAGGTCAAATCTGACCACATCAAAAGATTCCCAGACCATGATTTTCTACAAGTTGGTTTTACATTACAAACCTCTAGGACCAATAATAAGCAAGTTATAAGCACTTTTAAGTTTGGGCATCTTCGTTTGACCTTGAAGGAGGGGCCCAAGGTCATATCTGACCACATCAAAAGAATCCCAGCCCATGATTTCCTATAAGTTGGTTTCACGTTTCAAACATCTAGGACCATTAATAAGCGAGTTATAAGCACTTTTAAGTTTTGCTATCCTCGTTTAACCTTGAAGGAAGGGGTCCAAGGTCAAATCTGGCCACATCAAAAGATTCCCAGCCCATAATTTACTATAAGTTGGTCTCACATTGCAAGCCTCTAGGACCAATAATAAGCGAGTTATAAGAACATTTAAGTTTTGCTATCCTCATTTGACCTTGAAGGAGGGATCCAAGGTCAAATCTTCACATACCAAGCCTCTAGGACCAATAATAAGGGAGATGTAACCACTTTTCATAATTGCCAAAGAAATGCCCATGGCGGCCATCTTGTTTTTCAAAATGAGGACAAAACTATTCCCAGTCAAGAATTTGTACTGATGAACATATCCGGTGAATTTGAGATCTGTACCTATAATACCCTTTGCTCTAGAGGGCCAAGAAACCCCCTGGTTAAAAGTTAAAAAAACGCCCATGGCGGCCATCTTGTTTCCATGAGGCCAAAAATATTCCCAGGCAAGATTTTATGGTTACGAATATATCCTGCAAATTTGAGAGGGGTAGCTATAATATTTTTCTTGTTAGAGCGGTAATAGTGAAATCTCTCTACACACTTCGTTGGCGGCATAACAAAGTGAAATCCATAGTTCCACCGGATGCTATCCGTTGGATACAAATAAGACAAAACAGGATTGGAAGAGTTGAGGAAAGCCACTACAAAGGCCACAATTCATGTATCACATAGACATACACTAGATACAGGGAATGAAGACTGAAATACAGGATAAATATGTGGAATGCTATTAAGCACATTTACCACATAGGGAGAACACTGAGAGAGTGCAAAGAGTCAGTACAGGATGAGATGCAAGGATGACATAGCCTAGGTATGGTTTAAGCAGAACACAGATATACAGGACTAAATGTCAACTAGATTGGGCCAACTCGGCGCCAACATATCCCCAGACAGGTCATCACTCACGCCACAGGTTTTGATCGGGAATTTTTAAAAACATAATTACCCATTATTATATGAACTTCAGCACATCAATCTACTCTGTTTATATCTTCCAAGGAAGATGGTGTATCCCCAGACACCGAATACATAACTCAAATTATATTTTCAATCTTCCTGCAATGATAACTCTAAACCTATTTTCAAAGTATTTAAATGATTGATGATTGAATGTCCATTCTAAAATAATAATCCCAAAAGAGCATATCTGTTTCTATATTTGTTGACAAATAAAATATTATTTTTAACTCAACTCATCATACTTTTCAATCTTCCTTCAAAGTATTTAAATGATTGATGATTCAATGTCCATTCTAAAATTCATAATCCCAAAAGCGCATATCTGTTTCTATATTTGTTCACAAATAAAATATTATTTAAAAAAAAATTATTTATATTATTATTTTATTATATTATTTTTAGAATTTGCAAATTGTTTTCAGTTATTCATTTCCTCTATACCTATATATGTGGTCCATATATATGCAACCTAAATATGTGACACAATCTCAGTTCTGACTCCCCTTTGTGTTATATGTAATGAAGCCCACCACCTCCCACCCCCACCCCTCTCTCCTTCTTTGTTTCTCATCTGATATCATTAAATACCTTTGTTTATTTAGTGTCACTCAATATAGCTGGAGGTCCCAGAGGTGGGTGGGGGGAATCCGGGTGGGGGATGTGGGTTGAGCATAAATGGTAAACAAACAATCTATATAAAAGGGGTACTCAAATACAAAAAGAATTGAGAATTTTAAGTATGTGATTATCAACTGAAATGAGTTCATAACTGTAGGAGCTGTGCCAAAATTAACTGAGGCAAGTTGAATAAAACTGGGCTAGTTGAGGGTTAAAAATCCCCTAGTTTTACTACATAAGGATATAATTTCATTAATATTGGGACTTAAAGCTCACTTAAAGTGTCCATTTTGTCTACTTCAATATGTTTCACCAGTTTCATTTTAAAAAGTGAAAAACTCAGCAAGCAGAGGTGGGTGGGGGGAATCCGGGTGGGGGATGTGGGTTGGGACTTAGTTTAGTTTATTAGTTTATTATAGTGACATGTATTATGTTGACAAGGATTATACAAAAACTATTGAAGTAATACCCAGCCCTATATGGGCTTATAAGTCACTTTAAATAGAGAGTTAATAACAAACAGAGCAAACATATTTTGAGGTAAGATACAGTAAATAAAGACAGCAATTCAATACATAAAAATTAACAATATAATTTACTTTTTCTTTCTTGCCACAAATCAAAAATAAAATTAATAACCATATTGACATTCATATGAGTTAATACCCTTGATAATTGATCTATTAATAATTCAGATTTATCTATATTTAAAATTTTGAAATATTTCATACGAATCAGCTCTAAAGCTGGACAAACACAAACAAAATGTATCTCATCTTCTACATCTTTTTTACACAGTTTACATGTTCTCTCAAAGAGATGGAGTGCTACAGCAAAAATGGTAAACAAACAATCTATATAAAAGGGGTACTCAAATACAAAAAGAATTGAGAATTTTAAGTATGTGATTATCAACTGAAATGAGTTCATAACTGTAGGAGCTGTGTCAAAATTAACTGAGGCAAGTTGAATAAAACTGGGCTAGTTGAGGGTTAAAAATCCCCTAGTTTTACTACATACGGATATAATTTCATTAATATTGGGACTTAAAGCTCACTTAAAGTGTCCATTTTGTCTACTTGAATATGTTTAACCGGCGTTTAACCAGTTTCATTTTAAAAAGTTAAAAACTCAGCAAGCAGAGGTATAACACACAAAAATAAGTTCTTAAAAGACTAAGATAGCCATAACATTATTAATATTCAAAATTTAAATAGACAGGCATTTCCTTTTAAAAATTCAAAGATTTCAGCTCTATAACCCACATAGTTTGACAGTTACTGGGCTTTAAAGTGGCATAATGTCCATAAATTGGGTTTCTGTGGGCATTTTACAATTGTTAAAGAGACCTTAGCAATTAAACTACAGATCTGAAACTTTTTGGGGGACATACATAACAAACAAAAATTATATATAATACAGTTTAAGACTTGTCACACTAAGCATTTCCAAATAACAGGGCAAAATACGGAAAAAATGTCCAAAAAGGCACTTGGGCGAGTGTCTATGGCCCTCATACACAGGTTAAATGTCTACTAAAAACCTTGATTTTCGCCATATGTAAAAAGGACATAATAATGCATTCCCAGATGGGATTTCAGCTCCATCAATCACATAGTTTAACAGTCACAGGGCTTAAAGGTGGCAAAAAGTCCAAATATTGGGTCTCTGTGGGCCTTTTAGAGATCTCGATGTGGCTTTCAAATTAAAGCTTCAGACTTAAAATTTGTTACATACTAAGATTACACATAGAATATGTATCTAATAAAGTTTGAAACTTCTCAGACTTACCATTTCCAAGTTACAGAGCAAAATATGTGAAAAATGTCTTAAAAGGGTCACTCAGGTGGGTGTTTAAGGTCCTCATACACAGGTTAAATGTCTACTTGAAGCCTTGATTTTTGGCACATGTAAAAAGAACATAATAATGTATTCCCAGATGAGATTTCAGCTCTATCAGTCACATAGTTTAACAGTCAAAGGCCTTAAAATTGGCAAAAAGTCCAAATACTGGGTCTTTATGGGGCCTTCTAGAGACCTAAATGTGGCCTTCAAATTAAAGCTTCAGACTTAAAATTTGTCACATACTAAGATTACACATAGAATATGCATCTAATACAGTTTGAAACTTCTTAGACTTACCATTTCCAAGTTACAGGGCAAAATATGTGAAAAATGTCTAAAAATGGTCACTCGGGTGGGGATTTATGGTCCTCATACACAGGTTAAATGTCTTCTTAAAGCCTTAATTTTTGGCACATATATAAATAACATACTAATATCTTCCCAGATAGGATTTGAGCTCTATCAGTCACATAGTTTGACAGTCACAGGGCTTAAAAGCAGCAAAAAGTCCAAATATTGGGTCTTTGGGAGCCTTTTAGAGACCTCAATTTGACCTTCAAAATTAAAGCTTCAGACTTAAAATCTGTTACATACTAAGATTACACACAGAATATATATCTAATACAGTTTGAAACTTCTCAGACTTACCATTTCCAAGTTACAGGGAAAAAGATGTGAAAAATGTCTTATAAGGGTCACGCGGGTGGGTGTTTATGGTCCTGATACACAGGTTAACTGTCTATTAAAGGCCTAAATGTTGGGGCACATATAAGAAAACACATAGATATATTCCCAGATGATATTTAACTTAGATGAGAGACATAGTTTGAAAGCTACAGTGCTTGAAAGTGGCAAAAAGTGCATAAATTGGGTCTCTGTGGGCACTTTTGAGACCTTAAGTCGACCCCTTTGGGTAAACCTACAGCCCTAAAATTTTCTACAGACAAGGATTACATATCAAAGTTATACCTAGCACAGTTTGAGACTCATCAGAATTACCACTTCCAAATTATAGGGCAAAATATGTGAAAAGTATAGCAAAAAATCCCTAAGTGGGGGTATTTATGGGCCTCAAAGACAATTTTCTCCTCAACTTAAAGTCATGATTTTCGGCACATGTACTAAGAACATATTAATGTGTTGTCAGGTAAAATTTCAGCCAGCTGAGCATCATAGTTTGTGACCTACAGGGCTCTAAGTGGCCAAAAGTCCAATTTCTGACCTTAAGGTGGCCATAAATTCTTTTTTACTGGGAGTTTAAGGTCACCTTAAAATAGGGATCTTCCTTTGGGCACCCTTAACATGTGTACCAAGTTTGAAAAAAAAATATTAATTTGTTTTTGAGTTATCGCGTCCACAAGGAAATTTCTACGGCGGCGGCGGCGGCGCGACGGACCTGAATCCAATATATCCCCGACTTTCGTCTGGGGATATAATAATTGCACCCATTCAGGAAATACGTAGTTGAGCACACTGAAGAGTTGACAAAATCCAATGCAAAACACATGATACATGCACTTGACAGAGAGGGACTGGGCATCACGAAACAGTGAAACACAGGATTTAACATGGACAGCTGGGTCATGTAGTACTCTATGGAGGATACTGACCCCATAAAAAGAAACAAGGAGTGTTGAGAGTAGAAGACTTAGTAAGAAACATGCACAGAATGAAGAGTTAATGAATCATGTGGAAGAGAGACTGGATATCATGAAATAGACAGTGACTGTGAAAGATAGCATTAACATGAACAGTCGGGGGCAGTCATAGAGACCACAGTGCTGAATATGGAAGGAATATTTAAAGAATCTTTTATAAAAGTCTAGCTTGCAGGCAAATGATATGGAAGAAACAGAATGATAAGCAACATCAAAACAGAAATATCAAACAGACCACAAATCAAACTGACTGTGTTATACTAAACATATTGTGTCATGTCTGAGACAAATCAGGAAAACTAACATAATCATTGGTCTTGAAAGTCAGGGTAACGTGGTTTATGACACACGTGTGAAATAATCAAGCCACGAGAGAGTCTTGTGCTTCACCAAGCCGTGCAGTGTATATGTACAAAGGTGATTTAAACGACATCAGAATCAACACTACACCAACAGATGAACACAGACTGTACATACAAGACTCACAATATCTAACATCACACAATAAAGTGACATGAACTACATCAGAATGAACACTACATTGAATTGCAAATTTAATAAGTAAATTAAATTTTTATAAGTTAATACCCTATCCAATGGACAATTGCTTATCCGGTCGGCGCAGACCGGCCCGCCAAACGCCAGAAAAAGACGTCCTGTGTTGCCACTGGCTGGCCGGTCCGTAGTACTGTGCACTCCCCAGATGGCGCCTCGTACTTCCTTCCTGTCTAGACAACCTGACATCATAGCATCTTTTTCGTTGTCTAAACCTCTTAGACCCCTAGTAAGCTGATAGCGGGGTCGGTGGGAGGGTCTTGTGTTTCCATTGGATAGGGTATTAACTTATAAAAATTTAATTTACTTTTTAAATTTGCAATTTTATTGCGTTAATACATCCTATCCAATGGACAATTGCTGAATAACTACCGCTTGGTCGGCGGGTAAGTTACTAGGGACTTATGTGAACTCACAAGTAATAGCAAATTAAACCTAAGGTCTAGGCTGACTTCGTCAGGAGACCTATAGGCCCAGGCCTGGGATGACCTTAAGGTCAGGAAACCCTGTAAGGCCATGGTCGGTTGCCAGCAGCCGGTTAACCGGGGCTATACCGCCGTTGCCCCCCCGTTTTTTACAGACCTGCTCTGAGGTAGGGGAAGAGAGGGATGAGTTCAGTCCCAGAATGCAAATAAACCTCCCGAAGGAAGCAGGCCACTCTTAATTCTTATGTACATGAAGAAACTGTTTATACATATATACAAATCTCCTCAATCTAAGGGCCACTTGTGGATCTGCTGAGCCACTACCGAGCCCAATTGGTAAAACTCTGAATCAGCCCAAGCCCCGCCCTTCAAATAGAACTATGAAAAGGTATTATGTGACTTCAGAGGCAGGCTGACAAGACTGTATCCAAGGAAACTCCCAACTGGAAGACCTTAGAAGCATCAAAGGCCCTGACATCATGGGCTTTAACCTGATGTAAAGTGTGGGCCTCCTGGTCAGAGAGCTCATAACATAGGATCACAGTCTGCTTGGTCCAAGAGGAGATAGTGGCAGGTGAGATGTCTTTGTCAAAACCTTTCTTAAAGGAGACAAAAACCCACCTCCTTATTCTGCCCGAGGTCCTGTCCAAATAGTAGCGCAATGCCCTGACTGGACAGAGGGACCTGTCAGACTTGAGGGATCTATCCAGAGTTGGGGCCAGGGCTGTTATACCCCTGGGGCCACACTGTCTGGACCCTCTTTGGCCAGCTGATTCTTGGAGAGAAAGCTGGGTGATGGGTACAGGGACACCTTGACCAGTCGGACTGGTGTCTAATATTTCTGTTTTGCCAAACATATATCTCACCTCTACTCTTGCCCGACCCCAGGGCCAAGAGGAAAAACTGTCTTGAAGGTCAAATGCTTCAAGGAGGCCTCTTAATTGGTTCAAAATGACCCTTGTCAGCTGGTGCAAAAAACCAGGGAGAGGTTCCAGGAGGGAATTCCCTTCCGGCCTTTGGGTCTGTCTCAGTGGAAACTATCCAGGAGACGAGTGAGATTTTCATCCTTACTGATATTGATGGGCGAATTTCCCAGTCTATCAGCAATGTCTGACCTGTAACCATCAATGGTGCTGGACTGCAACTTCCTGTCCTGAAATAGGTACATAAGGAAGTCAGCAACTAACTTTACAGGGGGTGCCCTTAAGTCCACCTGATGAATGGTACATCACTTGTAAGAAAGGGCCACTTGCCTCATAGACTGATCTGATTGATCCCCTTTGAGGAGCCTCAACTCTTGCTGCCACTGCCTCAGACAAGCCCTGCTCCTCGATTGCTGAGGCTCTAGGAACCCTACATGGATATTAAGGTTTGTCAGATTTCTGTGAGGGATCTGACTGAATGGCTGTCAACAGGTTGGGCATATTGGGCAGGCTCAGTGGGATTTGGCCGGAGGTGGCCACTAGATCCCAAAACCAAGGCATGTTGGGCCACCCCGGAGCAATCAGAATTATTCTCTTGCATGGGGAGTCTTACAACTTCTCCACCACTTTGCCCAATATGGCTGATGGTGGGAAGGTGTATGCTTTCAGATCCTACCATGGCCGACTGAGCGCATCCACTGCTGTGGCCAGTTGATCTGGTACCGGTGACACAAACAGAGGCAACTTGTTGTTGAACCTCGTGGCAAATAAGTCTATTTTGGGCCGGTGCCACCTGCTGCATAGAGTGGAAGACCTCTGGAAGGAGAAACCACTGTTTGGATGGTCTAGCCTAGCCTGGATAGCTTGTCTGCTACCACATTAGGCCGGCCTGGAATGTGTCGTGCTTTAAAGTCACTTGTTTCCTGGTACACCAGGTCAAGATTCTCCATAGTAGGGCACAAAGTGGGCCCGACGTCATGCCTCCTTCCTTTATGTATGACACTACTGTGGTGTTGTCAGTTGCTACAAGTACTATCTTGTTTGAGCAAATGTCTTAGAACTCTTAAAGTCAGAAAAACTGCTTAAAGTTCTAGATAGTTTATATACAACTTGCTTCCCGGAGGGGACCAGGTTGCTCTTGCAAAGTGCTCATCTAAGTGAGCGCCCCACCCTTCTATTGATGCGTCTGTAACTATTTGCAGAGCATGTTTTATTGGGTGTAATGGTTGGCCTGTAAGGACATTGTCTTCCTTCAGCCATTGTAAATGGGGGTGCAAGGACCTGGGGATTGGGATCACCTTTTCCAGTGATTCTGGTACCCTCCAGTTGTTTTTGTGATGCCACTGAATGAGTCTCATATGAAGTTGGCCTAGATGAACTTGCTTTTCTGTAGCTGTTAGCAAACCTATCAAGGACATGAATTCCCGAACCGGGCAAGCCGGTAGGGATAGCAGTTTCAGCATTTTCTCTTGAAGGTTCTGCCACCGATCTGGAGTCGGCCGGACCCGATCTGATCTGAGGTCTAACTGGTAGCCTATAAAATTGAAGTCTTGTTTGGGCTCCAGCTCTGATTTCTCTAAGTTCACCAGCCATCCTAGTTGCTGACACATTATTTACTAGCTCCTGTGTATGTTGGAGACAAGCCTGGTGGGAGCTGGCTCTCACCAACCAGTCGTCTAGGTACTGGTGGCTTCTTAAAACCTTGTGTATGGCCATCAATTTCACCTCCTTTGGTATCACGGTGAACCCAAAAGGTGCTGTGGACAAACCGAATGGCAGGGCCTTGAACTGGTATGCCCGACCTTGGATGTGAAATCTCAGGCATTTCCTGGATTGTTCTTGTATAGGTATATGGACGTGAGTGTCCCTCCTTCAACATTTGTACTACCTAGGGTCCAGTCCCCAAGGCTTCCTAAGTTCCCAAAAAGGGCTTAGTCTGGACCCTATAGGCAGATTGTGTGCCACATTTGGGACATTTGGTATTCTGACAGACATTTTCTGTCCCTCCGGACACTGGTCCGGTCTGGTGACAATGATCCAGATTAACAGTCTTTCTGTTCTTATTGTGGTCTGGTGGGGCTGACACAACTTTTCACATTAATAGACTCTTCGCCCCGGGCGGGCAGCCTGCAAGGTGCAGCATTTACAGAGCAATTGTCATTTGTGAGATGTCTGACCCCTGGCCGGACATGATGACAAAATTTATTATCTCTCCAGTCAAGTCCAGCACCGATAACAGGTTTTTGAGAGGTGTGATAAGGGAAGGTTGCCTGGCAGTAGCTTGGGACACTGTCATATCACCAAGCCCACTGACTGGTCTAAGAATTCTCTGTAACCAAATTTACCTTAGGCAACTCTGTCCGGTACCAGGACTCCATATCCGGTACTTTACTGTAACCAGTAATTCTCTGTAACCGGCAAAAAAACTGGCAGGCTGGGGTCACCAATGCATTTTGACATCTACTGGTCTATATTTCGCCAGGTTTTTTTTTTTTTTTTGTGTAACCAGTTGGGGTGAAGCACTGTACAGTAAGGACTGTGTAGCCAGCACCCTGTTAGTATACTTTGTAACCGGCAGGTTGAAGCAAGTGCACAAAGCTGTGTAGCCAGTACCAGCCGGCACACTCTGTAACCAGTTGTTGAAGCAAGTGTACAAAGCTGTGTAGCCAGTACCAGTCGGTACACTCTGTAAGTAGTTGTTGAAGAAGGCTGTGTAGCCAGTACCAGCCGGTACACTCTGTAACCAGTGGTTGAAGCAAGTGTACAGGGCTGTGTAGCCAGTACCAGTCGGTACACTCTGTAAGCAGTTGTTGAAGAAGGCTGTGTAGCCAGTACCGGCCGGGACACTCTGTAACCAGTTGTTGAAGCAAGTGTACAGGGCTGTGTACCCAGTACCAGCGGGTACACTCTGTACCTAGTTGTTGAAGTAAGTGTACAAGGCTGTGTAGCCAGTCAGTACACTCTGTAAACAGTTACTAAAGCAATTTAATAACTATCTTCTGTGTTGAATTCAGCTTGCTGTAGGTTTCCTCCATTAATTGAAGTATTTCTTAAATCGCACGTCTTGTTTGAAGACTTCACAGTTGCTGGGAAAGCCCTTGTAATCTATTTTTAGAAACACTTGGTGTTCGGTGTGTCACGTGACCAGCCTGCTGGTCGGAAAGATACGCGATTGGCTGATTGGAGTTCGTCAGTTGCCGCGTTCTTTTGTGATAATTAAACATGCAAATGCGCAGTATACTGCTCATCCACAAACCCCACTACCAACAACGAAGGTCGGTTCATGAGAGAAGGACTGGTATCGCAGTAGATGTAAGTTGTGAAGAACACAGTTCCGACCTTCCTGGTCGGTGAAAACACGTGACCAGCTTCGTGATTTGGTCGGAAGGACACGCGATTGGCTAACTGGAGATGATGTCAGTATTCGCGTTCTTTGTGCGATGCTTTACTGGCAACTTTACAGTCCACAAAACCCCACTACCGACAACAAGGTCGGGTCTGTAAAGCAGGGACTGTAGTCACAGTAGACGTGAGTTTTGAAGAACGCACTTCCGACCTTCCTGGTCGGTGAAAACACGTGACCTGCTTCATGATTGGTCGGAAAGACACGCGATTGGCTGACTGGATATGACGTCAGAGGTCGCGTTCTTTTGAGCTGGCCGGCCGGCTGATGCTTTTAAAGCAGAGAAGCCTGGACCAGTGCGCTCTGTAGATGTGTAGATGAAATTCCTTCTCTCTTTCGTGATAAAACCAGTGAACTGGCTATCCAGTACCCCCACTACCGACTACAAAGCCGGGTCTGCAAGGGAGGGACTGATATCACCTTCTATTGTGAGGTTGGATGAACTGGAGCTTGCCGGTCGACTAATGCTTTACAAGCAAAGATGTCTGGGGCCGGTTTCATGAACAGACTTAAGCCTTGAGTCAGACTCAAAAGTTGAGACTTTGTCTCAAATTTTGGAAATATTTTGCCGAGTCTGTGAACTCAGACTCAATGCATTTCACAAACAAGCTCAACTTGAGACCTGGCTCAGTCACAGGCTCAACTTTGAGCCCATGAAGGAGGTGTCTCAAATTTGAGTCCAAGCTTTGATGCCAAAAAACACATACATAAAGCGATACAATTTGTTCCAAAATGAAATTGATAAATCTTCTATTTTCATTTTATTTTGTAATTACAGCCACATATTTAATATTTACTAATAACAAAAGTCAATATAATTGACATGCTTTATAGGCTATTATCAAGTGACAGGCCTCAAGGGTGGACTCAAAGCCAGACTCAACCTCAGTTGAGTCTCAATCTTATGGATCACTTAGAATAATATATTATCATATAATTTCTTTGTATTATGAGTATTAAAGATATTTAAAATGATAATAATCATGAAATATAACTTTTTAAACTAAAAATAAGCCCACTAAATATATGAAATGAGATTAAAAAGTTGAGACCATAACTTGAGACTGGTCTCAGCTGATCCACCCTTTGTGAAATCCATTTGAGCCAAAAACTCAGCCGAGACAAAAGTCTCAGATTTGAGACCCTGACTCAGCCTTGAGTCTGGCTCAGTTTGAGACTTTTCATGAAACCGGCCCCTGGACCAGTGCGCTCTGAAGAAATCTGAAGAATTCATCTCTTGCTGCTGATGTACATATATAAGCTTACCGGTCGACTAATGCTTTAAAGCAAAGATGTCTGGACCAGTGCGCTCTGAAGAAATCTTAAGAATTCATCTCTTGCTTCTGATGAAAAAACACCAATACTCGAGCTAGGCTGGTGTGACTGATGCTATACAGCAGAGAAGTCTTTACCAGTGCGCTCTGAAGAATGCACCTTTCATATGCGGAATTCCTTCTATTTACCGTGTTAAATACTACATAGAACGAAGTTTTCCGTGATTTCCATTTGTAGTACTAGAGAAGACGTTTCTATGGTGATTGTAGCTGAAAGTACATTCAAACTAAAAGACAGGATAAAAATACCTTGTAAGTAGAATATCCATTATTTTCTTTAAAAATTGTCGATCTGCCCCTAACAACACAATGGTTAAAGGGAGGAAACTAGCAAAATGGCTGCCTTCATATTTCTCGTCGATCACTGCCCTATCCTCAACACTAAATTGAGTCAACTAGGGAGTGTTTCCAGCAGATTTCTAAATGTATATCCATGCTTGATCAGTAGGTAACACTTCTACACTGAACATATCCATATATAGGGTTGAAAATCCGTCATAATGCACACTTTTCCTTAAAATATCTGGAGATTGTTGAAAACACGTTCGCACAGTACACGCGCCGAACGAAAAAGATGCTATGACGTCAGGTTGTCTAGACAGGAAAGAAGTACGAGGCGCCATCTGGGGAGTGCACAGTACTACGGACCGGCCAGCCAGTGGCAACACAGGACGTCTTTTTCTGGCGTTTGGCGGGCCGGTCTGCGCCGACCGGATAAGCAATTGTCCATTGGATAGGATGTATTAACGCAATAAAAACAATATTTACAAATATGAACATTAGAGATTTAATTCTTGCAAACTAGATGATTCATGCTCTGTGACACAATGAGTGAGCGAGCCTGCTGACAGAAAGAAGTGCTCAGAGCTGGTATGGACGCTCAGTACATCAATACATGAAGAAAACAGAAAAGCAAGCAGTTAAATAGACACAACATCTGAAAGCAAGTACCTCAAGATACAGGTGTTGATGTGAAAATGCCTGGATTAAATACACCAGTGCTTGCTGCAACCAGTGGGATGGGGACACAGAGTACATCACTCTGTATATCCAAAACATGTCATGTGAAGGTCTGACTGATCAATACTGTCAAGCTCATTCACACACAAACTCCTCCCTCCATAAAAACATGCGATGACATCATGTACAGACATGCCTCAATAAAAACATGGCAGAACAGCATATGGAGGCCTGCCTCAATAAAAATAACAACGACACATTAAAACTTATCTGCATAAAAACATGCAACAACAACACACAAAAACATGCAACAACAACGACACATGGAGACTCAGCTGCATAAAAACATATAACTTCAACAACATGGAGACTTAACTAACACACCAACACACAAAAACACATGGAGAGTTTTCTGCATAAAAACGCGTCACTTCAACAACATGGAGAGTTATCTGCATACAAACATGCCATTATGACACGACATGGAGACACCCCTAAACAAAACAGGTCACAATGCTAGCACATGGAAACTTATCTACATAAAAAATTAAAAGACATGCCACTACCCCAACACATGGAGGTTGGCCTGAGTACAAGCATGCCACTACAACAACAGCACACAGACTTAATTGTACAACAAAATGCAACTACAAACACGACTGCATGTTCCTTGACGACTATGTTAAAGAGAGCTGTTTAATTAGCTCTAACCATGGATAACTCACTCGGTGGTGGCAAATGCGTGCTCCTTGATGGTGAGTAGCACGTCGATGAGGCGAATCTTGGAAGTTACAGTGTGTCCATGAGTGACCAGAGGGCAGAGGTCTGGCCCGTCCCACGTGTCCACTGAGCGGGGAGGGAATAGAATCAACAATACTTTACTGAGTATCAATGCTGATTATATGAATGAACAGTATGAATGAATGGGCTTTACTGCATTGTGAAATCTGGCTCAGTTGTAAAACTGGTGTGAAATTAGGCTCAGCAGGAATGGCATGTACTATTCTACTGGATTAATAACTTGTTTAAAACAAGTGTATCAAGGTCCACAGAGTGAAAATAGTGTGAAATTGTGCTCTGTGGTAAAACTAATTTGACATCTGACTCACAGGGTGAAAACAGTGTGAAACTAGGCTCTGTGGTAAAACTAATGTGATATCTGAAAGATTGAGTAAAAATAGCATCAGAGTTGCCCGTACTCCACAGCCTGGGGAAATAGTTTTCAACACCGTGAAACATAGAAGTAGTGAAACAGTACAAAGATCTGGATACTTTTACAGCAGTGCCAGTTATATAAAGCTCCAAATGATATTTAAGTAGACAAAATAATATCTAAGAGAAAGAAAATGTATGTAAAGATAAAATATTAAAATAACAATTCAAAAGCAAGATACATTAATCAGTAAACTAAAAATTATGGAGCTGTAAAATTTATTAACTGGAGAATAGCCGTCAATGGAAAAAGCACAATTATGTAAAAGTGCATTTAATTATCAGTTGCTGCAATCCATAAACCTTTGTCATAAGAGAAACATGTCTCAAATCTTGCAGGTGACACACTTTGGCTCTGCCAAAGTTAAAAGTCGCACCATGATGCACACCTGCACCCCCTAACTAATGTCCCTACCAAGTGTCAACCTTCTACACCTTATGGATTACAAGAAATAACCCAGACAATATTTTAAAACTAATGGTCACCACGACAAGGTCAAATGTCAAATCAAGGTCACACCATGACGTTGCACACCTACAAACCCCTACCAATGTCCTTACCAAGTATCAACTTCCTACACCTTACAGTTTCCTAGATATGGCCCGGACAAGATTTTATAGGTCAAGGTCACTACGACAAGGTCAAAGGTCAAATCAAGGTCACACTATGACACTGTACACCTACACCTCCTAACTAATGTCCCTACGAAGTATCAACTTCCTACACCTTACAGTTTCTGAGATATACCCCGGACAAGATTTTATAGGTCAAGGTCACTATGACAAGGTCAAAGGTCAAATCAAGGTCACACCATGACGTAGCACACCTACACCCCCTAACCAATGTCCCTACCAAGTATCAACTTCCTACAACTTAAGGTTTCTGAGATATAGCCCGGACAAACTTTTTTCCCGCCACCCGCTCGCCCAGATGCATGCCCGTCCATCCGGACACCATGAGTGAAAACAATCCCCCGATAGCTCTTAAGGGCTATCAGAGATGTCCGTACCCCACAGCCTGGGGAAATAGTTTTCAACACCATGAAATATAGATCAGAAAGTACAAAGATCTGGATACTTTCAGAGCAGTGTCAGTTATAGAAAAGCCCCAAATAATGTTTAAGTAGAGAAAATAACATTTAAAAGAAAGAAAATGTATGTAAAGATAAAGTATTAAATTAAGACCTTTCAATAGCTAGATGACAGCATTAATCAGTAAACTAAAAATTACAAAGCTGTAAATTTTATTAATTAGAGTATAGCTGTCGATGGAAATAGCACAATTATACAAAAGTATATGAACTAATCAGTTACAGCAATCAAAATATCTTTGCCAAAAGAGAAACACGTCTCAAATCTTGCAGGTGAACACACTTTGGCAGAGCCAAAGTTAAAGGTCACACCATGATGCACACCTACACCCCTTAACCAATGTCCCTACCAAGGGTCAACCTTCTACACCTTACAGAATCCAATAAATAGCCCAGACAAGATTTTCAAACTGAAACTCAAAGTAGCTTTTACTCAGCTATACAATGAGCTACATGTCTGAAATTTCACTATGTTATAGCTGACCCAAAAGTAGCTGAATAACATATTTATACAAAATTCTCTAACCGCAATAGTTTTCAAGTTACAAGTGATTTTACTCATTATGGAAGTTACTGAAAAGTCAGAAACTAGCTATTACTCACTTAGCTATAGAGATAGACTCCCAATTTACTCACCATGTTGTAGCTACAGGAAAAATAACTGAATAACATATTTTTACAAAATCTTCTAAATGCAATACTTTTCAAGCTATAAGTGATTTAGTGCATGATTTCATTAATTTTAATGCATTAAAAATTATTTTAAAAATTCATAAAAAAATAACTAGAGGATCGCTCGCAAAAAAAAAAGATAATGTTTTTGCATAGCAAAAACAAAGCGTCCCGAAAAGGATATAAAGGTGAGTGCTAAAGTATTAAGAAAATGCTTCGTTTCTAGCCTTATACTGTTGTGGCAACCAAAGTCAGCGCAGTCTGCTCTATCTAGCACGGTTTTCAAGATATAAGCATTTTTGTGTTTTGCAAAAAATAAAAAAATTTAAAATGTCCGCTATATTTGGCGAGACAAAAATATTTTGAAAATTGGCATGGCTACTCTGCAGAGATACCCAGCAGGTCCAAATTTTTGTTGAGTTCGCTCCATATAGCACGGTTTTCAAGATATAAGCATTTTTGTGTTTTGCAAAAAATAAAAAAATTTAAAATGTCCGCTATATTTGGCGAGACAAAAATATTTCGAAAATTGGCATGGCTACTCTGCAGAGATACCCAGCAGGTCCAAATTTTTGTTGAGTTCGCTCCATATAGCACGGTTTTCAAGATATAAGCATTTTTGTGTTTTGCAAAAACTTTGAAAATTCAAAATGGCCACCATTTTTGGGGAGACAAAAATTTTTGTCAAGACCACTGCCGCGGTGTGTATCTCCCGCCGAGCATTAAAGCAGAAGAAATAGCTTTTCCGAGATATTCACAATTTTTCATTTTCGTGTGTGAAAGGTCTTCCAAAAGTAGGTGAATGAGTTATTTGAGAAAAATTGGCTATCTGCAATACTTTTAGAGATAATTCGCATTTACTCATTTTGAGTAGGTGAGTAATTAGCTATGGGTCTGAAACTTCACCATGTGAAAGCTCTCCCACAAGTAGATGAATGAGTATTTGATAAAAATTGGGTATCCGCAATACTTTTACAGATAATTAGCATTTACTCATTTTGAGTAGGTGAATAAATAGCTATGGGTCTGAAACTTCACAGAGTGAAAGCTCTCCCAAAAGTAGGTGAATGAGTTATTTGAGAAAAATTGGCTATCTGCAATACTTTAAGAGATAATTCACATTTACTCATTTTGAGTAGGTGAATAATTAGCTATGGGTCTGAAACTTCACCAAGTGAAAGCTCTGCCAAAAGTAGGTGAATGAGTTATTTGAGAAAAATTGGCTATCTGCAATACTTTTAGAGACAATTCACATTTACTCATTTTGAGTAGGTGAGTAATTAGCTATGGGTCTGAAACTTCACCAAGTGAAAGCTCTCCCAAAAGTAGGTGAATGAGTTATTTGAGAAAAATTGGCTATCTGCAATACTTTTAGAGATAATTCGCATTTACTCATTTTGAGTAGGTGAGTAATTAGCTATGGGTCTGAAACTTCACCAAGTGAAAGCTCTCCCAAAAGTAGGTGAATGATTAATTTGAGAAAAATTGGCTATCTGCAATACTTTTAGAGATAATTCGCATTTACTCATTTTGAGTAGGTGAGTAATTAGCTATGGGTCTGAAACTTCACAGAGTGAAAGCTCTCCCAAAAGTAGGTGAATGAGTTATTTGAGAAAAATTGGCTATCTGCAATACTTTTCGAGATAATTCGCATTTACTCATTTTGAGTAGGTGAGTAATTAGCTATGGGTCTGAAACTTCACCAAGTGAAAGCTCTCCCAAAAGTAGGTGAATGATTAATTTGAGAAAAATTGGCTATCTGCAATACTTTAAGAGATAATTCACATTTACTCATTTTGAGTAGGTGAGTAATTAGCTATGGGTCTGAAACTTCACCAAGTGAAAGCTCTGCCAAAAGTAGGTGAATGAGTTATTTGAGAAAAATTGGCTATCTGCAATACTTTTAGAGATAATTCGCATTTACTCATTTTGAGTAGGTGAGTAATTAGCTATGGGTCTGAAACTTCACCAAGTGAAAGCTCTCCCAAAAGTAGGTGAATGATTAATTTGACAAAAATTGGCTATCTGCAATACTTTTAGAGATAATTCGCATTTACTCATTTTGAGTAGGTGAGTAATTAGCTATGGGTCTGAAACTTCACCAAGTGAAAGCTCTCCCAAAAGTAGGTGAATGATTAATTTGAGAAAAATTGGCTATCCGCAATACTTTTAGAGATAATTTGCATTTACTCATTTTGAGTAGGTGAGTAATTAGCTATGGGTCTGAAACTTTACCAAGTGAAAGCTCTCCCAAAAGTAGGTGAATGAGTTATTTGAGAAAAATTGGCTATCTGCAATACTTTTAGAGATAATTCGCATTTACTCATTTTGAGTAGGTGAGTAATTAGCTATGGGTCTGAAACTTCACCAAGTGAAAGCTCTCCCAAAAGTAGGTGAATGATTTATTTGAGAAAAATTGGCTATCTGCAATACTTTCAGAGATAATTCGCATTTACTCATTTTGAGTAGGTGAGTAATTAGCTATGGGTCTGAAAATTCGAAAATTCAAAATGGCCGCCATTTTTTGCGAGAAATTTTTTGTTTGAAAATTGGCATGGCTACTCTGAAGAGATACCCTGCAGGTCAAAAATTTCGTCGAAATCGCTCTATCTAGCAGGGTTTTCGAGATATAAGCATTTTTATGTTTTGCAATTTTTGCGAAAAATTCGAAAATTCAAAATGGCCGCTATTTTTGGCGAGACAAAAATTTTTTCAAAATTGGGATAACTACTCTGCAGAGATACCCTGCGGGTCAAAAATTTCGTCGAAATCACTCTATCTAGCACGGTTTTCGAGATACAAGCATTTTTGTGTTTTGCAATTTTTGCGAAAATTTCGAAAATTCAAAATGGCCGCCATTTTTGGCGAGACAAAAATTTTTTCAAAATTGGGATAACTACTCTGCAGAGATACCCTGCAGGTCAAAAATTTCGTCGAAATCGCTCTATCTAGCACGGTTTTCGAGATATAAGCATTTTTGTGTTTTGCAATTTTTGCGAAAATTTCGAAAATTCAAAATGGCCGCTATTTTTGGCGAGACAAAAATTTTTTCAAAATTGGGATAACTACTCTGCAGAGATACCCTGCGGGTCAAAAATTTCGTCGAAATCACTCTATCTAGCACGGTTTTCGAGATACAAGCATTTTTGGGATAACTACTCTGCAGAGATACCCTGCGGGTCAAAAATTTCGTCGAAATCGCTCTATCTAGCACGGTTTTCGAGATATAAGCATTTTTGTGTTTTGCAATTTTTGCGAAAATTTCGAAAATTCAAAATGGCCGCCATTTTGGGCGAGACAAAAATTTTTTGAAAATTGGGAAAACTACTCCGCAGAGATACCCTGCGGGTCAAAAATTTCGTCGAAATCGCTCTATCTAGCACGGTTTTCGAGATATAAGCATTTTTGTGTTTTCCTTATTTGGAAAATTCGTAATGATTAATTAATCATTAATTACTCGGCCATTTCTTGACCAATCAATGCCAAAATCTAATGATTTCCAGATTTTAATAGAATGAATGTATTTGCCAAGTGTCAGGTGAATTGATAAAATTCCTTTCAAGTTATCATCCGGACAAGCTTCCCCATCGAAAAAAGACATTTTTGGTCATGTGACCTCTCTGATTGGTTGAAATGTCACTGCAGTATATTCAAAAAAATTCCCCAAGGCTACTGCCTAAACCTGCCAAATTTGAAAAGAATCCGCCTAATGGTTACAGAGTTATAAGGAAAACAAAATGCGGAGCCGGCGGAGCCTGAAGCTCTCCCATACACAAACAAGCGTCCCTTGCGGGACGCTTAATTAAGAGAGATCCTGATCTGATACTCATACATGGGAATCTACTTGTGTCCTTGTACATATATGTAAGATAAGATAGAAATCCCTGCAATAGTCAATGAGAAAATAACTGATTTAGTGCATAATTTCATGAATTTTAATGCATTAAAAATTATTTTAAAAATTCATAAAAAAAAATTAGGAAAGATCCAGGCCTGGTACTCACACAAGGGAATGTACTTGTGGCCTAGCACATATATGCAAGATATGAGAGAAATCCCTGCAATAGTCACTGAGAAAATTGTAATAAAGTGTTGCAATTTTCACACTTTTGTCCGGGATACCTCACTTGGAATTGGCTCTAGCAGAGAGACAAACAGACAGATTTGCATGCCTCAAACAATTTTTCATCCTTGATAGTTAACGTATCTTTTAAAAAAGACAGCATGTCTCTGGGCCTTGTAGTTTTGGAGGAGAAGTTGTTCACGCAGATGTGGACTTGTACACCCATGCCGCAGAGTGACAACATAAAAACGAACGGACGGAATTATCTCCGTCAAGTTTGAATTCTATTGGACAAAGCGTTTTTGAGTTAAGAGTCAGGAAACGGAAATGTTGACGGACAGACAAATAGACAAAAAACAGACAAAGGAACGGACGGAATTACACCAATTTCAAAAGCAACTTAGCTATGATGGTGATCTATCTCCCTGTCAAGTTTTAATTCAACTGGAAAAAGTGTTTTCAAGTTAGAGTCCAGAAACAAAAATGTTGACGGACAGACAAACGGACAAAAACACACAAACAAATGGACGGAATTACACCAATTTCGAAAAGAACCTAGATATGATGATGATCTATCTCCCTGTTAAGTTTGAATTCGATTGGACAAAGCACTTTCGAGTTATAGTCTGGAAACGGAAATGTTGACGGACAGACAAACACACGGAATTACACCAATTTCAAAAGGAACCTAGCTATGATGATGATCTATCGCCCTGTCAAGTTTGAATTTGATTGGACAATGCATTTTCGAGTTAGAATCCGGAAATGGAAATGTTAACAGACAGAACAAGAGGAGAGTGCCCGTGAACGGGCACTGTGTCAGCTGACTGAATGTTTTTGATTTGTGATGGTGATAATGAGAGGAAAGCATAATTATCAGGGAAACGGCTGTACAGAAATACAGTAAATGGTAACTGAACAGCATGTTCGAAAGATATTCCGAAGCTGACAGAAGAAAAGGACAAAAAACTTGTGCCCTGCAAATGGTATTATGAAATAAAGTAACAAGGTAATTGTTTAAGTGTAAAAAGTAGGTTAAAAATATTTAGAGAAATACTATAAATGCAATATCCTCGTTCGACCATGAAGAAGGGGTCCAAAGGTCAAATCTGACCATACCAAAAGATTCCCAGCCAAAGAATTTAGGATGGTTTACCATCCCAAACCTCTCGGACCAATAATAAGTGAGTCATAGGCACTTTTTAAGTTTGGCTATCCTTGTTTGACCTTGACGGAGGGGTCCAAGGTCAAATCCGACCACACAAAAAAATTCCCAGCCCATGATTTCCTGTAGCTTGTTTACCATCCCAAACCTGTAGGACCAATAATAAGCGAGTTCTAAGCAATTGTAAGTTTGGCTATCCTCAATTGACCTTGAAGGAGGGGTCCCAGGTCAAATCTGACCACACCAAAAGAATCCCAGCCCATGATTTCCTATATGTTGGTTTACCATCCCAAACCTCCAAGACCAATAATACGCGAGTTATAAGCACTTTAAGCTTGGCTATCTTCGTTTGACTTGGAAGGAGGGGTCTAAGGTGAAATCTGACCACACCAAAAGATTCCCAGCCCATGATTTTCTATAGGTTGGTTTTCAATTCCAAACCTCTAGGACCAATAATAAGCGAGTTATAAGCACTTTTAAGTTTGGCTATCCTCATTTGACCTTGAAGGATGGGTCCAAGGTGAAATCCGACCACACCAAAAAATTCCCAGCTCATGATTTTCTATAGGTTGGTTTTCATTCCAAACCTCTAGGACCAATATTAAGCGAGTTATAAGCACTTTTATGTTTGGCTATCCTCATTTGACCTTGAAGGAGGGTTCCAAGGTCAAATCGGACCATATTAACAGATTCCCAGCCCATGATTTCCTACAGGTTGGATACAATGATTTACTCAACAGTGAGAACCTGATAGAAGCTATTGCTCAGCTATGCCATGACATAGAGGTCTGCAATTTCACTATGTTATAGCTGACCAAAACATCTGTGAATAACATATTTAACAAAATACTCTAAATGTAATAGTTTTCAAGTTACAACTGATTTACTCAAGAGTGAGAACCTCAAAGTAACTATTACTCAGCTATGCAATGAGCTACAAGTCTGAATTTTTGCTCTGTTATAGCTGACCTAAAAGTAGGTGAACAACATATTTAAGCAAAATACTGTAAATGCAATAGTTTTCAAGTTACAACTGATTTACTCAATAGTGAGAACCTGAAAATAGGTATTGCTCCGCTATGCCATGAGCTATAGGTCTGTAATTTCACTATGTTATAGCTAACCCAAAAGTAGGTGAACAATATATTTTAACAAAATACTCCAAATGCAATATTTTTCAAGTTATAGCCTATTTACTCAACAGTCAGTGCCTGAGAATAGCTATTGCTCAGTTGTGCCATGAGCTACAGGTCTGTAATTTCACTATGTTATAGCTGACCCAAAAGTAGCTGAATAACATATTTGCACAAATTTCTGTAAAGGCAATAGTTTTCCAATTACAACTGATTTACTCAACAGTGAGAACTTCAAAGTAGCTATTACTCAGCTATGCAATGAGCCACAGGTCTGGAACTTCACTATGTTATAGCTGACCCCAAAATAGGTGAATAACATATGAAACAAAATACTCTAAATGCAATAGTTTCCAAGTTATAAGTGATTTACTCAACAGTGATAACCTAAAAGTAGCTATTACTCAGCTATGCCATGAGCTACAGGTCTGAAATTTTACTATGTTATAGCTGACCCAAAAGTAGCTGAATAACATATTTGTACGAAATTCTCTAAATGCAATAGTTTTCAAATTATAAGTGATTTACTCAACATTGAGAACTTCAAAGTAGCTATTACTCAGCTATGCAATGAGTCACAGGTCTGGAACTTCACTATGTTATAGCTGACCCCAAAATAGGTGAATAACATATTGAAACAAAATACTCTAAATGCAATAATTTCCAAGTTATAAGCGATTTACTCAACAGTGATAACCTCAAAGTAGCTATTACTCAGCTATGCCATGAGCTACAGGTCTGAAATTTTACTATGTTATAGCTGACCCAAAAGTAGGTGAACAACATATTTAAGCAAAATACTGTACATGCAATAGTTTTCAAGTTCCAACTGATTTACTCAATAGTGATGACCTAAAAGTAGCTATTACTCAGCTATGCCATGAGCTACAGGTCTGAAATTTTACTATGTTATAGCTGACCCAAAAGTAGCTGAATAACATATTTATACTAAATTCTCTAAATGCAATAGTTTTGCAATTACAACTGATTTACTCAATAGTGAGAACCTCAAAGTAGTTATTACTCAGCTATGCAATGAGGTACAGGTCTGAAATTTTACTATGTTATAGCTGACCCAAAAGTAGGTGAACAACATATTTAAGCAAAATACTGTAAATGCAATAGTTTTGAAGTTACAACTGATTTACTCAATAGTGATGACCTAAAAGTAGCTATTACTCAGCTATGCCATGAGCTACAGGTCTGAAATTTTACTATGTTATAGCTGACCCAAAAGTAGCTGAATAACATATTTATACGAAATTCTCTAAATGCAATAGTTTTCCAATTACAACTGATTTACTCAATAGTGAGAACTTCACTGTAGCTATTACTCGGCCATGCCATGACCTACAGATCTGAAATTTCACTATGTTATAGCTGGCCCAAAAGTAGCTGAATAACATATTGATACGAAATTCTCTAAATGCAATAGTTTTGCAATTACAACTGATTTACTCAATAGTGACAACCTCAAAGTAGTTATTACTCAGCTATGCAATGCGCTACAGGTCTGAAATTTTACTATGTTATAGCTGACCCAAAAGTAGGTGAACAACATATTTAAGCAAAATACTGTAAATGCAATAGTTTTCAAGTTACAACTGATTTACTCAATAGTGATGACCTAAAAGTAGCTATTACTCAGCTATGCCATGAGCTACAGGTCTGAAATTTTACTATGTTATAGCTGACCCAAAAGTAGCTGAATAACATATTGAAACGAAATACTGTAAATGCAATAGTTTCCAAGTTATAAGCGATTTACTCAACAGTGATAACCTAAAAGTAGCTATTACTCAGCTATGCCATGAGCTACAGGTCTGAAATTTTACTATGTTATAGCTGACCCAAAAGTAGCTGAATAACATATTTATACGAAATTCTCTAAATGCAATAGGTTTTAAGTTACAAGTGATTTACTCAATAGTGAGAACTTCAAAGTAGCTATTACCCAGCTATGCAATGAGCCACAGATCTGAAACTTCACTATGTTATAGCTGATCCCAAAATAGGTGAATAACATATTGAAACAAAATACTGTAAATGCAATAGTTTCCAAGTTATAAGCGATTTACTCAACAGTGATAACCTAAAAGTAGCTATTACTCAGCTATGACATGAGCAACAGTGCTGAAATTTTACTATGTTATAGCTGACCCAAAAGTAGCTGAATAACATATTTATACGAAATTCTCTAAATGCAATAGTTTTCAAGTTATAAGCGATTTACTCAACAGTGATAACCTAAAAGTAGCTATTACTCAGCTATGCCATGAGCTACAGGTTTAAAATTTTACTATGTTATAGCTGACCCAAAAGTAGCTGAATAACATATTTATACGAAATTCTCTAAATGCAATAGTTTTTAAGTTACAAGTGATTTTACTCATGATGGAAGTTACTGAAAAGCCCAAAAGTAGCTATTACTCACTTAGCTATTGAGACAGGCACCCAACTTACTCACCATATTGTAGCTATGAAAAAAGTAGCTGAATAACATATTTTAACAAAATGCTCTAAATGCAACACTTTTCAAGTTATAAATGATTTTGTGCATGATTTCCTGAATTTTAATGCATTAAAAATTATTAAAAAAATTTATTAAAAAAAAAGTAAGACAGATCCAGGTCTCATACTCACACAAGAGAATCTACCTGTGGCCTAGTACATATATGCAAGATATGAGAGAAATCCCTGCAATAGTCACTGAAAAAATTGTGATTAAGTGTTGAAATTTTCACACTTTTGGTGGGGGTACCCCCCTTGTAATGTCTCTAGCAAACAGACGAACAGACAGATTTGCATGCCTTGAACAATTTTTCATCCTCGATAGATAAGGTATCTTTTAAAAAAAACAGCACGTCTCTAGGCCTTGTAGTTTTGGAGGAGAAGTTGTTCACGCGGACGCCGACACGGACGCCCACGCCGCAGAGTTACGACATAATGTCAGCTGACTGACAAGTCAGCTGACATAAAAATGGACAAAAATCGGACAAATGAACAGATGGAATTACACCAATTTTCAAAAGGAACCTAGCTATGATGGTGATCTATCTCCCTGTCAAATTTGAATTCGATTGGACAAAGCGTTTTTGAGTTAGAGTCCGGAAACGAAAACGTGGACAGACAGACAAACAGACAAAAAACGAACGGACGGAATTATACCAATTTCGAAAGAAACCTAGTTATGATAGTGATCTATCTCCCTGTCAAGTTTGAATTCGACTGGGCAAAGTGTTTTAGAGTTTGAGTCCAGAAACGAAAATGTGGACAGACAGACAGACATTGGACACATCAATCTAATAGGCGGTTTAGTTACACGCAACCCGCCTAAAAAAACATAATTACAAATTTATTCTCATTATTTTTTCCCATAGTTTAAAGAACACATCTATTGGTGTTTTGCCACTGGTAATTGTCCTATTTTGTGTAAACACACTCAATCTAGTCCAGATCACATGCGTTTTCTGTAATGTTTTGAACACACACATAGCCATATCCTAGAATCAGGCACAAGATATACACAGGTTGGCACAATACAGTGTTTGTCATAATATTGTGCCTTTTTGTTCAGAAACCTATCCAGTAAAATGATAGCCACCGACATGTAATATTTGAATGAATTTTGGCGTAAATAATCATTATTTATGCTTTAGTTGTTAATTTCTATAACTTGAATGGATATTTGTCACAATTAGTTTGTTGAATATTTATGGGCAGTATTTATAACATACACATAACTTGTGATCACCGGTGTACCTCACTCTTCAAATTGAGCTCTTGTTAAAACTTTGGTGCATGTTTCACAAGTCACAACCACATGAAGTCTTATCTGAGTACTCACATTCTATACAGCGACAGCCAGATCGCAGCACCCAGGCATAGGCTTCACAGGAAGACTCACTGGAGAACTGGTCCCCAGTTAGGTACCTGGAACAACAGGTACAAGTTAGGTACTGGACCTAACCAGTCAGGTCTCTAGAATATCAGGTATAAGTCAGGTACCAGCCCAAACAAGTCTGGCACATAGGCATATGACCATAAAGAAGTCTTAAGACTGAGCCAACAATTAGTCTCAGATTAGAGATTTGGTCTTAGCTGAGAACACTTCTCGACTCTGTATATGCAAACAGGTTCACAGGTGAGACAAGCTGAGACTAGTTTCAAGTCTCTGGACTTGAAATTTGATCACAATAGGTTTCATGAATATGGGACCTGGGACATATAGTGCAAGTCTTGATCAAAACATTCGAATTAAAAACTCTTCTAGTGGAGGTCCATGTTTGCACCGACGGCTGTAAGTCATACTTATATATTGTAGGAGGATTCAATATAATGTAACAACACATGATCTTACGTAGTGTGTGAGGAGGCAATCCAGTGATATGAAAGGGGGTGGTCCATGATTTGACTGACAGCTGTCAGTCATACTTACGTATTGTGGGAGGAGGCAATCCAGTAGTGTGACAGGGGGTGGTCCATGATTTGACTGACAGCTGTCAGTCATACTTACGTATTGTGGGAGGAGGCAATCCAGTAGTGTGACAGGGGGTGGTCCATGTTTTGATTCACTTGGTCATGACGACTGTCCCAAACACTATTATGCGGCGAAAACAGGTAGTCCAGAAACTACAAATAAACAAGTTACTTCAAGTGACTTAGTATCCACAGATAGAGGCTTGAACTCTTGCTGGACTGAGATATCCATACATTTGCTATGAATGACAGTCAAGTTGAAAAGTATCAGTTGCCATCATTTGGCAAACATGGAATCCAGACATTTGCTTTTTCTTTTATACATAATTTGCTTTTCCCTTGACAGAAATACTAAAGACCACAGACAAGAATAAATGCACTATTTAATTTCACTATTTAATACTTTTAAAAGCAAGCGAACTGATAATCTTCACTAACACTTTTTTTTTCAATTAATAATCCTTATATTCAGGTCCCATAAAGTGGAACAGGCTCACATTACTGTTAACATTGTGATAAAATTGGCTAGGTTTAATCTACAATACAGTGGTACAAGTGTTTGACCTTGGAGTTACATGTAACAATCTGATGTGACCTTTAGCTGGTATTGTACACACAGGCACTGACCTCTGTGGGTGTGAAGTATGGCTCCCTGGCTTCCCTCAGACGGTTGTCCAGAAATGAGGACATGTGTTTCTTCACTTCACTCGCATCCGTAGCGATGTCGTCCTGTAATGAGAGCAAAATGAGTACAGCAGACTAAAGTCTTACTCTCAAGACTTCATACAACAGTTTCTGACTTCACTTACTGGCGCTAAGCGACATTGTTGGTAATGGACTGATTCTTTGTTTTGTAATGAATAACAGTGTTTAGAAATCCTTAATCTTGTAAGCATATCATTGTGAATTTTTTCCACTATGCCATATTGTGAATAGGTTTTGTTGAACAGTATATGTTATTTCAGTTTGACGGGAGTGCGGGCCTATTTCCATGTGCTTGAGAAACAGTCAACATTTCATAAAACTACAGGCCACACTCACTACTAACTGTCTTTTCAATTCACCTTCACTACACAAAGCAGTTTTCAGTGATTGGTTAACTGTCTACATTTATTTTGAAACCAAAAGCAAAAATAATAACGTTCTGCAAAGTCTTACAGATTATAAAGATATTACAGATTCACCAACAACTTAGCTGTATGTAATACAAGTCTACAGTAAGCAATACTACTGAGATTACAACATGTAAACAGATTCACAAACCACGTGCTCACGTATTCTATAAATTTGCTGTGAACAATGCTACAGAGTTTGCTGGATGGACTACTGCACTCTACTAACCTTCTGCTCCAACAAGAACTGTTGGAAATCTTCAAGAAATAACTTCTCCCTGGAAAAAAAAAAGATCAGATCTATAACAGAGAAAGGAGAGTTCCCATTTGGTCATGACTAGAAAGAAGTCTGAAGAATCCGTTAACAAAGGCAAAGTTTTAGAGGTGTCAGTCAAATTTAAGCAAACTTACATTTCTACACCTTAAAACGAGATTCTAAAAATTACTACATTAAGTAACTGCTACAACTGAAAACTATCAAAACAGTGTGACTTGGCTTAATACAATTTGAACAAACAAGATGCAAAACTGGCAGGTATAACATTAAATTTATGACGGTCACTTACTTGTCTCTAAAAAAGTAGCCCAGGAAGTGGTCCGAGAACACCTGAAAGCAGACATTAGACATTACCTACTGATAAAACCAGCACTGCAATTCTCAACACAGAACTCTGAGATTCATGAAAATATTTCAATTTCACTTTTGAATTAGATGATCTCATACCCTGATGTGTCAGATAATTCTCTCTCCACAATCAACGGCTGCATGTGTATTTTTGATACTAACATTTTTCAAAAACTAAGATTACTTTGTTTAGGCAGCAGTAAGCAGTTTGAATCCTATTGATATCAGTCTATGCCATCCTCTTTATCTGTCAACAACCCAAAGACTCATCACAGAATCAAACAATTTTTTCCCCACAGATTCGTGCACTGACGCCAGTCCACTACTTAAATAAGTAAGTGGAGATTGTTGTTCAACTGGTAGTTACCTTTTCCTCCGTCTTTAATGTATTAACTATAAAGACAACAGTCGAAATTTTCCAAGTATTTGCTGTTACATAAAATTTGAAAAGATATGCTGGCGAATGGATAACAACTACTTGCATTTGTCTTTAAGCCTCACAATATACTGAACCAACTCACTGTGGACATGTGTACAAGTGTGTGGTAGATCATGGAGAATGCCTCAAAGTTCAAGTCTCGCAGGTGAGGATCAATCTCCTGAAAACATAAACAGATTGTAGTGGACCACTGTTAATAACAGGCAGGGTGACATGGTATTCAGATCTATTTATTCTCAGACAAAATCTGATCTTAAATAAATATCCTACTATACACATTGGAAATTTCACATGCTTAACATAGATTCTACATATTAATACAGTAATACTGATGAGAATTAGAGAATTTATACAGGTTTTCACTATTACATAGATGATATGCAAATACCTCTACATTTGGAGTGTTGATACTTGTTCATCACCCTTCTAAAATATTAATCAGTATTTTTGACACCAGATGAAAGACTTTGGAAAAAATGTAGTTTAATTATTAGGGTTCAACATTATTGTACAAATATTGTGACAACAGTTCCAATGATCACTGACATTCCACTTTTTAACATTTGTATTGTTTTCCATGGCAAACATAGCTTTCACAGTTTGCACGACAACATGCCACATATACTTGCTGACCATGTGGTAATGTATGCAGCAATATGGAAATGTAGTGATTCAAGTGTCAACATGTAACTGCAGAGTTAGCTTCAATTATTAATTAATATAACAGCCCTTTTCTTCTTGCTGTTGTGAACTTATCCCACTCCCAGTTTTTACTGATGGGAACATGGGAACTTGACCTGATGGGAACATGACCTGATGGGAACTTGAACTGATGGGAACATGACCTGATGGGAACTTGAACTGACGGGAACATGACCTGATGGGAACTTGAACTGATGGGAACTTGAACTGATGGGAACATGACCTGATGGGAACTTGAACTGATGGGAACTTGACCTGATGGGAACATGACCTGATGGGAACTTGAACTGATGGGAACTTGAACTGATGGGAACATGACCTGATGGGAACTTGAACTGATGGGAACATGACCTGCTGGGAACTTGAACCGATGGGAACTTGAACTGATGGGAACATGACCTGATGGAAACTTGTCCTGATGGGAACTTGACCTGATGGGAACTTGAACTGATGGGAACTTGAACTGATGGGAACTTGTCTGTACAGTGATTTTTTTAAAATACTGAGCCTTGAGCATCTGTGTTTCACACAGAAAAGAGAAACATTACAATACTTTATCAAATCCAACTTAAAAGCTAGCTTAGATATCCATATAATATGAAAACTTCACGAATGTCATACACAGAAAAAATATATCACGAACGAAGCTGACAATATCATACAAGTGCGAAGCATGAGTATTATATTCTATTTGTTACTCTTCATGAGTGATATATTTTTTCTGTATATTTCTGATGAGGGATGTTTTACTTTTATTATCCACCATTTTGTATGATTTATGGGTTAAATAACACGAATATTTAATGACAGAATTTGAAAACGCTGTCAAAAAACATTTGCAGCAGTGAATATAAGAACTTGCAGTTTTTAACTTGCAGCTTCTCAGTCATTTCTGCATGGATTCTTATGCAACAGTCATGAGCAGAAGCACTGTAAATGGAACTTTCCAACTAGATTGCGCCGATGCTAGATCGATTAGATCGATGCCAACATATCCCCAGATGGGCCATCTCTCACACTACAAGCGTTCACTGGGTATTTTTTGCAGCACCCATTTTGTGTGATTCACAATTATTACAAACTATTTTTCCTTTCTTTTTTTTTTTAAGTTTAGGGGGTTAATTTTAAAAAAAAGTCCTCTGAGTTGATCATTCATGGGTCTCACATACATGTTAAATGTCTACTTAAAGCCTTGGTTTTTGGCACATGGAAAAAGAACATATTAATATATTCCCAGATGAGATTTCAGCTGTGTCCGGAGCATATTATGACAGTTATAGGGCTTAAAAGTGGTAAAAAGTCAATAAATTGGGTGTCTGTAGACATTTTAGAGACCTTAAGGTGACCGTAAAATTACAGTTACATACTTAAAATTTTTAACAGAAAAACATTACATGTAAAAGTTATATCTACTACAGTTAGAGACTTGTCAGACTTACCATTTCCAGGTAACATTACCAAATATGTTGAAAATGTCTTAAATGGGTCACTCGGGAGGGTGTTTATGGTCCTTACCAACAGGTTAAACATCTATTTAAAGCCTTAGTTTTTATCAAATGTAAAAATAACATAATTATATATTCCCAGATGAGATTTCATCTGCATCAGTCACATCGTTTGACAGCTATAGGCCTTCAAAGTGGCAAAAAGTCTAAAAATTGGGTGTCTTTGGGCAATTTTAGAGACTTTAAGGTGACCTTAACATTAAAGTTACAGACTTAAAATTTTTTACAGACTTAGAGTACATATAGGACTTATATCTATTACAGTTACAGACTTGTCAGACTTACCACTTTTAAGTTATAGGGGAAAATATAGGAAAAACGTCGAAAAAACTGTCTAAGTATCATTTTTATGGGCCTCAAAAACAATTTTAACCTTAACATAAAGTCTTGATTCTTGGTATATATAAGGAGAATATAGTAATGTACCTCCAGGTAAAATTTGAGCCAGATAAGCCACACAATTTGTGACCTAGAGGGCATTAAGTGTCAAAAAGTCAAATTTTTTACCTTAAGGTGGCCATAAGTTCTTTATTATTGGAAGTTTAAGGTCACCTTAAAATAGGGTTCCTCTCCTGACCCAAATACATGTGTGTGCCAAGTTAGAATAAAATTCGCGAAAGAATTTTTGAGTTATCGTGCACACAAGTCAAAACGTACGGCGGCGGCGCGACGGACCTGAAACCAATATATCCCCGACTTTCTAATCTAATCTAATCTAATGTGGACTTTTATAGCGCTTAATCTCCATCACTGATGGACTCTAAGGCGCATCTAAACATAAAGCACTTTCGTCTGGGGATATAATGGTATATAATAAATATTTGTAAGTAATACAGTTTCCAAGATATTAGTAAAGAACCGGAAGCTATTGAAGCTTATTATCCATGGTACGGAGGCGCCGTTGTGTATAAAATAAATATATCCCGCTCCGTATATCCCCCTATACGGGTCAAATCCAGCGCACGGTGGATAATAAAAAAGTTTTAACTTGGGAAAACAGATTTGGACAGGTATTGTTTTCTGGTAAAAGATGTTTTCAGTTTATTAGGTTTTATTACTTTAAACAAGAATTATAAAATGTACTTGACAATAATAATTTGTACTTCTACTCGAGTGCTTGTCAAAGTACTCACAAACTCGTATTTGAGTACACTAGAGAAAAATGTACTTTACTCGGATATTTGGATGTACTTGTACTCATATCTTGTGGAAGTGCTCATAATTGAGTAGACTGACGTTACTCACTGTGAATTTCTCCCGTAACTTTGTACTGGACAACTTGAGGTTGATGCGAGGAAGCCAGGACCGTACCTCTCTCTGTGTCACACTGAAAAACACAAAACAGTCTGCAATGTGCACACTGATACACGTCAGAGGTGTTGAAATATACATTAAACTGGAAAACAGCACGATAACACCATAATTGGATCAATGATTGTTTTCTCTGCAGGGGGTATTATACAATGAAAAGAACAAACAAGAACTGAAGTAATTACAAGTACATATGTTAGCTGGATGCAAATTTCATTAATTCCCAATTCTTGAGACATCCACTAGAATTTATGTTCACTAATGGCTAGCTGGCACTAAAAACAAATACAGATTTATAATTTCGTCACGAATAACTTTTTCACAAAGCTTATCAACTAAATCAACTCACTTTAATGAACTGTCATTAGTGTGAAAATTTCCACTTATTCTACTGTATTATATATTGTCAAATATCTTGTGTAAGTCCAATCATAATTGATAATCACATGTGCATGCCATGGCAAATATTGCTGCAGATAACATTATTGGTGAGCCTTAATGGAATATTATGTAAAGTACTTCCATAAAGTAGAATTACCCTGTTGTGTACACAGTCCAGTTGACAAGGATTGAAGACTGAAGCAGACTGCAGCTAGAGTGTTCACACCACACGGATTAATTTGGTTTGGAATGCTTTCAATTTTTATACATTGAAAGTGACGTATTGTGTATAGCATTATTACCAAAAATCCAGCAGGACATGCTTGTGTTTCCAAAAAATAAGGATTTATTTTTTCACAAATACACAAACGTCCAGATCTTTCCCAAAGTTTATCCACTTCTTCTTTCGGTCCGGCCCTACTCACTGGACACATTTCAGAAAGATAAGTTCATTAGCTTTGGAGTTAGAGTTGCACAGACAGCCAGATGGTCAGGCAGAAAAACATACCCAACAACAAAACCTCCTTGTGGAGGTAATAAAGTCCAATATACTATAAGTGTATTGAAAAGAAATAACATATCTATTCATAGCAACAGTTGGGGCCATGGTGGTAACACACTTCTCTCTCACATCTGAGATCAGAGTTCAAATCCCAGCCTGACCTCATGTGGGAAAGCTGGTAGTTGCTTGCCATTGGTCAGCAGTTTACAGTACAGAACCTTGACCAACTGTATGTACTGGTTTCCTCTGCCTTTCCAACCGGATAACTGGGATTGAAAATATGCACACCTATTCCCCAATCTGGTTCAATCCAAGTCAACCCACGTACAATTACTTGTCTGAACACAAGAACAATCTCTAATACTATTTGAAAAAAGAACCTAATTTTTGTTTGTGTATATGGCATATTACTATAACAGCACATAGTACAGGCTTACTGTAAACAAGCAATCAGTGCCCGTGAATGGGCTCTGTGTCAGCTGACCGTGTGCTTTGAGTTTCAGAGTAGAAGTGACAGAAGAAAAGGACACAAAAGTTGTGCCCTGGAAATGGTGTTCAGAAGGAAAGTAAGAAGATAACTGTTAAGGTGTAAAAAGTAAGTTAAAAACATATTCAAAGAAAATATTGCAAATGCAATAGTTTTAATTTTACTATGTTATAGCTGACCCGAAAAGAGGTGAATAACATACTGAAACTAGACCTATCGCATCGGACAAACGATGCAAATTGTATCCACCAGAAAGAAAACTCACCAAAGCCACTCAAACATGCTTAACCTTGGAGAAGCCCAAGGTGAAATCTGACCATATCAAAAGATTCTTAGAACATGATTCCTATAGGTTGGTGTGACATTGCAAACTTCTAGGAACACAAATAAGCGAGATCAAGCACTGTTAATTTTGGCTATCCTCATTTGACCTTGAAAGAGGGGCCAAAGGTCAAATCTGATCACATAAAAAAATTCCTAGCCCATGATTTCCTATAGGTTGATTTGACATTGCAAACCTCTAGAACCAATAATAAGTGAGTTATAAACACTTTTAAGTTTGGCTATCCTCGTTTGACCTTGAAGGAAGGTTCCAAGGTGAAATTCGACAACACCAAAAGATTCCCAGCTCATGATTTCCTATAGGTTACTATCCCAAACCCCTAGGACCAATAATTAGCAAGTTATAAGCACTTTTACGTTTGGCTGTCCCCGTTTGACCTTGATGGAGGGGTCCAAGGTCAAATCTGGCCACACCAAAAGATTCCCATCCCATGATTTCTTATAGGTTGGTTTACCATCCCAAACCCCTAGGACCAATAATAAGCGAGTTATATGCACCTTTAAGTTTGGCTATCCTCGTTTGACCTTGATGGAGGGGTCCAAGGTCAAATCTGACCACACCAAAAGATACCCAGCTCATGATTTGCTATAGGTTGGTTTACCATCCAAACCTCTAGGACCAATAAGCGAGCTATAAGCACTTTTAAGTTTGGCTATCCTCATTTGAAATTGATGGAGGGGCCCAAGGTCAAATCTGACCACACGAAAAGATTCCCAGCCCATGATTTCCTATAGGTTGGTCTACCATTCCAAACCTCTATGCCCAATAATAAGGGAGATATAAGCACTTTTCATGACTGACAAAGAAACGCCTGTGGCGCCCATCTTTTCAAAATGAGGCCAAAAATATTTCCAGTCAAGATTTTATAATGAGGAACATATCCTGCTATCCGGTAGATAAAACTAAATAATCTAAATGCAATAGTTTTCAAGTTATAAGTGATTTACTCAACAGTGATAACCTAAAAGTAGCTATTACTCAGCTATGCCATGAGCTACAGGTCTGAAATTTTACTATATTATAGCTGACCCAAAAGTAGCTGAATAACATATTTACACAAAATTCTCTAAATGCAATAGTTTTCAAGTTACAAGTGATTTTATTCATGATGGAAGTTACTGAAAAGTCTAAAGTAGCTATTACTCACTTAGCTATTGAGATAAACAGCATAGTTACTCACCATGTTGTAGCTATGGAAAAAGTAACTGAATAACATATTTTAACAAAATGCTCTAAATGCAATACTTTTCAACTTATAAATGATTTAGTGTTGAGTAAGAACCTCAAAGTAGCTATTACTCAGCTATACAATGAGCCACAGGTCTGGAATTTTACTATGTTATAGCTCACCCCAAAATAGGTGAATAACATATGAAACTAAATACTCTAAATGTAATACTTTTCAAGTTATAAGTGATTTACTCAACAGTGATAACCTAAAAGTAGCTATTACTCAGCTATGCCATGAGCTACAGGTCTAAAATTTTACTATGTTATAGCTGACCCAAAAGTAGCTGAATAACATATTTATACAAAATTCTCTAAATGTAATACTTTTCAAGTTACAAGTGATTTTACTCATGATGGAAGTAAGTGAAAAATCCAAAAATAGCTATTACTCACTTAGCTATTGAGATAGACACCCAAGTTACTCACCATGTTGTAGCTATGGAAAAAGTAGCTGAATAACATATTTTAACAAAATGTTCTAAATGCAATACTTTCAAGTTATAATTGATTTAGTGCATGATTTCATTAATTTTAATGCATTAAAAATTATTTTAAAAATTCACAAAAAAATAATTAAGAAAGATCCAGGTCTGACACTCACACAAGGGAATCTACTTGTGGTCTAGTACATATATGCAAGATATGAGAGAAATCCCTGTAATAGTCACTGAGAAAATTGTGATAAAGTGTTGAAATTTTCACACTTTGGGTGGGGGTACCTCTCTTGTAATGGCTCTAGCAAACAAACGAATACACAGATTTGCATGCCTTGAACAATTTTTCATCCTCGATAGATAAGGTATCTTTTAAAAAAACAGCATGTCTCTAGGCCTTGTAGTTTTGAAGGAAAAGTTGTTCACGCGGACGTGTACGCATACGCCAACGCTGCAGAGTGACGACATAAAAAAAGAATTCATTTGGTCAATAAAATTTGGATATTTTTCACTCCAGAATTACTTTCTGCTGCTTGTACAACCTCAGTTCATTTCTGGACTGTTGGAGATAAATCAGTTGTTTGTGGTTTTGTTGTGTAGTTTGAGGTCTATATATTACTTCCTTTAAGATTGACATCATTCATGTATCAAATAACTTCCTTTTATTAAGAAAATATTTCATTTATTTTCAGACTGAAGGCATATCAACCTGCAAACATTTCCCTCTCTTTTCATGAGAACACAAGAATTCTCCTTTTAACATTCAAACCGTGTTACCAGCTCAGTGTTCACCAGTAATAGAAAGTGAAAATTCATTTCTGACTGTTTAAATATTTTCCTAAAAAAACAAATATCTGGTTTAACATATTTGATTTAATGTGGACTTGGTTTGGTTTGCCTGTATGTACATTTTCAATTGTTGTCTCAACAATAACTTAAGCAATGAAATGGAAAATATAACTGTCAGGGTTAAATAATTACCCATTTATTCCACAAAGACACACAAACCCAGTCCCATAATATGAGACTACAGTAACCCTGCCATGTGTTAAGTGTCTAATTAGGAAGACGGTGTGAATTATACAATCAGTACAACTCACAAGCCAGTTAATGAAAGATCAATCTTCACTCATCACAGTCATCTCTCCATTGTATTACACTCAGTGCAAATGTTTAATGTACTTTTTAAATCAATTGTGTATCTTATGCCACATTGTACCATAATACAACCTCCAGCAGTCAGTCTCTACAAATATGAGTAAATGGGGGGGTACCTGGGTGGGGGTGCATTAAGAGGACACTACAGCTCACACCAAAAGGTTGATGCCTGCTGGGTAGAGGGTGAGGAATGCCCAAATGTACAACAGTTCTTGGTCACTTCGACACTTTGTGCTATTTGGGTATGCATCTCTACAGTCACATAGTTAACTTAGGCATCCACCACATTGTACAACATGAACAAACTGATAGGTCTAAGGTTTGAGAGACTGCCTTTATGACACTGGATGATTACAAGTGATTCACCTCACCACACTTTACAGCATTTCATTTCTGTACTACATGGGTAAGCAAGAAGTGACTCCAATTTTCATGTTTTTTGGTACTTTTTACAAACTTATTAATAATTAAATGTGTAGAGAAACATGATACTCGTTAAAATATAAAAAAGTACTAGCGGGTTACATTATAGAAGTCATTTAGAAATAACAAGATGACTCACCTGCCTGATCCTCGGTCCATGCCATAGAATTCCTTCCGCAGCCATCTGAAAACACAACAGTGTCTGAGAAAGTGTAAACCCTCCCCCACCGGTAAGTACTGAAAAAAACACATAAACTCTCACAACAAGTGCATCTGTGGGCGAGTTGTGTGAAATCTAAAAGGAGACTATCACTGTGACCCTCATCTAGTCTTGTAATTTCTCCCCCTTTAATTGACTTACTCTTAATGACCCCAGTACATAATTTTCTTGTCCTTTTTCTATGGTCTTGCTCTAACTGTGCACTAAGTAAAAATATTTGTGAAAAAAAATAAGGGACAAAATTTCTGAAGACTCGAGCTGGGTCGGGATCAGAATCATCCTTGAAGAGGACTGAATCAAGGGTAGAGCCGAGCTCTTGTGATAATACGACCATGATCCAGTGTACAGATATTAAGTTATGAGTATGGACAGACACCATTACAATACACTCATCACTCCCATTCAGGGAAAGAGGGTGAACATCAGAGAGTGTGTTCAGACAGTCTATGGTCTTACAGGGAGAGGCTCTTAGTACACCTGTTCAGATGGGGTGACTGATGAGAAGCTTGATAACATGCACCAAGGAATTGACCTCATTACAATATCACTAGAATAGAAAGGATTTTACCATCATATATTATGCTGCACCAGTCTTGTTTATGTTTTCTGTGAACAAATTTTTGACAAGGTTAATGAGATTTATTTGTCAAACTCAAATCATGTTATTTCTTTCAAGCTTTTAGAAGAAATCTTGCATAAACCAAGAAATAAATATTTATTGATGTTTAAAATTAAAATATATCACATTTGGTCTATTTGGTTGAGGTGAAAATTTGTGACCTGATGTTGATCAAAAAGATCATACAACACTCTTCGATGAGTTTGCAAATGATCACTTCCAAATCACTTCCAATGTCATCTGATGACAAAGTTTCACACCATCAGAAATGGGTCAAGTAACTCACACACGTTGCTATGAGCTAAATTCAAACCCACAACTACCTAGGTGAAAACCAAATACTTAAACCCAAAACTTAGCATCACTGAGACCCCTATACAGTAGAACCTCAGTTATCCGGCCCTCTATAATCCGAAACTCCAGATTAACTGAACGGAAATCTTGCCTCCCTACTGGCAGTACATATAATGCACGGTACAGCGTGAGTGATTTAAGAGGATTTTACACATTCTCGGAAACTAATCATTCCAATAATTTCTAAAGCATACCATTCACAGAAACGCCTAACTTCTTTGATATTTAATGCCATTGCTTCAATTGGGGAGGGATCAATTTATTTACATGACTCCACTACACAACTTCTTTGATAATGCACCAATCACTGAATGCGTGTTTCATTGGGTTTTGCAGTTTATAATCTTCCAGAGTAGGTCGATTCAGAGGTTGATGTGTATTAAAAGAAAAAACATCCACAACGCATTACCATCCAAATATACCCAGTCACTGAAGGCGTGCTTGCTTGGGGTTTTACAATTTATAATCTCTCGGGGTTATCAATTGACAAAATGTATGACGACGTTTATCAACAATTAAACATCTTTAATGCATGTACCAAACTGAACACACCCAACTCAAGCCCACGTAATATATTGTTGTATAAAGTTATTTAAAGTGTAGTTAATGCTTTAAAATGACAGGGGAGCAATGGAAACACTGAAAAAAATGGTTAGTTATCAAATTATACTGTGATATAATGTCTTGTCCCCATTTTTCGGCTAAAATCTAAAATTCACCGATTATCGCCCACACTGCCCCAGTTTTCATCTGAACATTACTCCATTTCACCTATCCGAACCCCCGCTTATCCGACCCAATTGTATGTCTCCCAGTAGGTTCGGATAATTCTACTATACTTACTGCTCATCCCTAATGACACTATTTCACAGAAATGCCCTTCACTGAGTTTATGTTAGTCTAACAGAGCACTGCTTCGCAAGAGAAAAAAGCAAAAAAGCAACAAAGCATCCCACTGAGTATTAATGAGTTGGTAGATTTAAATGACCATCTTCCTGTGTTTAATATGTTTCTCCATTTATGAAAAAATCAAAGGATTCACATAAAAATCTGGTTTGTTTATTTTTTTCATTTATTAATTTATTTATGTAGCTTTTTTGTGTTTTATTCAAGATGGCCACCAAAAGTGGTGGGAAAAAGATTTTTGCGAAATGCTCGATCTCGCACCACTTCCGAGATAAACACGTTTTTGTGTTTTATGCAGAAATTCAAGATGGTCACCAAAAGTGGTGGAAAAACAATTTTTACAGTTGCCAGAAGACCCTGCAGATACTAGTGTTGTTAACAGTTTTCCGGTATGCGGAATATCGTTTCGTTTTAGTAGAAAAAAACAAAATCCGCAAAGAATATTTGGCAACCGGTTGTTGTAATAGTTATTATTTTAGGCTTTCTAATGGCTGATACTTTATAGAAATGACACAAAATATACATATCTTGTAAAATATGTCCCAATTTTACTTTATATTGCGCAAAAATCATTTTTACATACTTAATAATATCTCGCGAAAGCCACTTCCATTTGCAAGTTATCGCTCATGTACACCAACAAATAATTTTCAATGCCCAGAACAAGCATACAAAATACCGGATTTTGTTTCGTTTCAAAGCCCCAGCAACCGGTTTGGACTTCTGTAAACGATGACCACCACTAGCAGATACCCAGTGGTTAAAAAATTTGTCAAAATCGCTCTATCTCACCCCGTTTCCGAAATAAACTCGTCTTTGCGTTTAACTCGTTAAAAGTTGCCAGTAGACTCTGCAGATACCCTGCGGATCAAAAATTTCGTCGAAATTGCCTTATCTCGCTCTGTTTCCAAGATAAATGTGTTTTTGCATCTTCAGTGTTAAGAAAAATCGTGACATTTAGTTACTTGTTAATAAGTCGGCCATTTTGTATTGGATTGCTTCCAAAAGTTAATGATTTCCAGACATCTATATAACGAACCTACTTGCCAACTTTCATGTGAAGAGCTGAAACTCTCTTTAAGTTATCATCCGGACATGCACACCCTTTGGAAAAATGTTTCTGGTCATGTGACTTCTCTGATTGGTTGAAATGTCATGACACCATATTCAGAAATTTTTCCCAGGGCTCCTGCATACACCTACCAAATATGAAGAGAATCCGCGTTATGGCTGCAAAGCTATTGCGAAAAGAAAATGCGGATCCGGTGGAGTTGCTTCTCCTATATACAAACAAGCATCCCTTGCGGGACGTTTAATTAACACCAATTGTCTGGTGCTAAATCTCTACTGAAATGCCGACTCTAAGTCAGAACAAACAAGAAAAAAGGTCAGCAGCACAAAGATGCATTGTCAAAACACTATGCTTAAAGCGGCAACACTTAGGTTTCTTTCTGAAGGAAGCAACAGAGGAGAGATGACTCTCATCTAAGTCCACATACGAAAGAAGTTTTCAGCACTCAGCATCGTTTAATGGACAACCAATTCAATTTCTTGAGAATAGGAGTGATTTTCTTATATCGACTTGTATAAGGTACAATTCTGATGGTGAGGTGCTCAGTGTTGAATACATAACAGCCTGCATGTGTCAAACTCATCTAAAATCTATGTCCCATGAACATACACATTGCAGACATTGTACCTTATCTTATACCACTTACCAAAGCACTCACTACGATAATTACATATTAAGATAACCAACTAGAAATAGGACGCATTCATATGCATAATGTCCACCCTAAGGGAAGCATGAGATTTGCTCTAAAACTTTGACAAAATTGGCAAGAGTAGATTGCTCAGAAACCCTGTGGATCGAAAATTTTGACGAAATCGCACTATCTCGCAAGGTTAAGGAGATAGAAGTAAATTTGTGTCTTTGCATTTTTGGCAAAAATGCGAAAATTCAAAATGGCAGTCATTCTTAAGGGGATGAAAATTTTTGGAAAATTTCAGAGTAGTATGCTTAGATACCCTGTGGGTCGAAAATTTTGACAAAATGCTGACCTTTTTTTAAATGCTTAAAATAAAAAAGCTACTCAAAGTAGCTGAGTAATTATTACTCAGTCAGTTATATAGCTATTATCACTAAAAGCTATCCCAAGCAAGCGATTGACCTAACTATTACTCATACCAAATCTGGTAAAGATATGTCAAATATTTTTCCTTAAAATGCCTGGAAATGAAAGAAGTACACAAAGTAGCTAAGTAGCTATTCTCAGTTAGCTATAGCTACAAAGCTATCATCGACCAAATGCTATCCCGGCTAAAATATTGACCCAATTATCCTTAATATCAATTTTTGTGAAGATATAAAACAATGTTTCATTAAAATATCCAGAAAAAAGTCAACTCAAAATAGCATAATAGCTATATAGCACAGTAGCTATTACAGTAGAACCTCACTTATCCGGCCCTCTATGATCCGAATCTCCGGATTAACCGATCCCAAACCTTGTCTCCCTACATTCAGTTTACCATGACGATAATACAGCATTTTACACGTTCTCGGAAACCAGTAATTCTAGTGCTTTATAAAATGCATTGTCCACAGAAACGCCTAACTTCTTTGATCTTTAATAGCATAGTTTCAATAGGGGAGGGATTAATTCAATTACACGACCCCGCTACACAACTTCTTTGATAATGCGCCAATCAATGAAAGCGTGTTCGATTGGCTTTAGCAATTTATAATCTCCCGGAGTAGATCAATTCACAAACTGAAAACGTGTATAAAAGAAAAGACGTCAACAATGCATTACCAACCAAACACACATATCACTGAAGGCATGTTCGCTTGGGGTTTTTACAATAAATAATCTCCCAGAGTTTTTCAGTTGACAAAATGCGGGACGATGTTAATCTGAAACTAGAGGAATGCTTTTGCTAACAAAAGCGAAGCGTCCCTTAAAGTTTAAAATCCTTTGTGGTTCTAATAAGCATGCTGTAAAGCTAAGAATGCACAAAGCTGCACCGTATGCTTTCCCAATACCTCTTAATACATTCTGAAGCTATAAAAGCAACAATAAAGGAGATATAAGGCAAAAACTCCAAAGCAGCTATTTATGACCCCAGTGTGGCCCATAAGGGGGGGGGGGTCGGGGGGTAAAACTGACCGGCTATTTAGACTCTCCACATATTCTTTCTCAATACCTCTTAATACATTCCGAAGCTATAAAAGCAACAATAAAGGAGATATAAGGCAAAAGCTCAAAATCACCTATTTTATGACCCCAGTTTGACCCATGGGGGGGGGGGGGGGGGCGTGGGGTAAAACTGACCGGCTATTTAGACTCTCCACATATGCTTTCCCAATACCTCTTAATACATTTTGAAGGTATAAAAGCAACAATAAAGGAGATATAAAGCAAAACTCCAAAGCAACTATTTTATGACCCCAGTTTGACCCATAAGGGGGGGTTGGGGGATAAAACTGACCGGCTATTAAGATTCTCCACATATGCTTTCCCAATACCTCTTAATACATTCTGAAGCTATAAAAGCAACAATAAAGGAGATATAAGGCAAAAACTCCAAAGCAGCTATTTATGACCTCAGTTTGGCCCATAAGGGGGGAGGGTTGGGGGGTAAAACTGACCGGCTATTTAGACTCTCCATATATGCTTTCCCAATACCTCTTAATACATTCTGAAGCTATAAAAGCAACAATAAAGGAGATAAAGGCAAAAACTCAAAATCGGCTATTTTATGACCCCAGTTTGACCCATAAGGGGGGGTCGGAGGGTAAAACTGACCGGCTATTTAGACTCTCCATATATGCTTTCCCAATACCTCTTAATACATTCTGAAGCTATAAAAGCAACAATAAAGGAGATAAAGGCAAAAACTCAAAATCGGCTATTTTATGACCCCAGTTTGACCCATAAGGGGGGGTCGGAGGGTAAAACTGACCGGCTATTTAGACTCTCCATATATGCTTTCCCAATACCTCTTAATATATTCTGAAGCTATAAAAGCAACAATAAAGGAGATATAAGGCAAAAACTCAAAATCGGCTATTTTATGACCCCAGTTTGACCCATAAGGGGGGGTCGGGGGGTAAAACTGACCAGCTATTTAGACTCTCCATATATGCTTTCCCAATACCTCTTAATACATTCTGAAGCTATAAACGCAACAATAAAGGAGATATAAGGCAAAAACTCAAAATCAGCTATTTTATGACCCCAGTTTGACCCATAAGGGGGGGCCGTGGGGTAAAACTGACCGGCTATTTAGACTCTTCACATATGGTTTCCTATTACCTCCCAGTACATTTTATAGCTCTAAATGCAATACTTAAGAAGATAATAGGGGGGTTGGCCTAAATTTAAGGCTTTCAGATTGGAAGGTGTCAGAAAATCACTCATAAATGAGACATTTTTCAAGGGATTGCTCCCAAAATCTAATCAGCTCGCATTTTCGATGAACAGGTGTGTCAAATTATAAGGCTGTGTAGCAAGTAGTTTTTCCTGAACTGCGATGACGGGGGGGGTGTACTTCAAAAAATTGTTTTTGATCATGTGACCTTGATAAAGGCCAAAGGTCAAATTTAAGCATGCAGAAAAATTTCCCCACGCCTAAGGTATATAACTGCCAAATATGGTTTGAAACCTTCTAATAATAAGGGAGATATTCAAGGGAGACCATAATGCGGCGGCGGCGGCGGTGGTGGCGGCGGCGGTGAGGAAACTGAGGCGAAAACAAATAAGCCCCCTTTCAGGGACGCTTAATTAAAACATCAACAGTGCAAGTACCAACCGAACACAGCCAGCTCAAGTCCGTGTAATATTTTAAATAAAAAAAATAATAATATCCGTGGATATGGAGCAAATAAGCGACAATTAAAGGGTCACTTATATTATATGACATAAATATATTAAATTATTTTATCAATGACCACCAACGTCTTTGTTTATTGCATAAAAATGACAATTCTTCAATTATCGCCCACTCGGTAACTCATAGACGGTGAATTTCGGCTTCCATCATCTATCCGAACCCCTCGATTATCCGACCGGATTGTACGTCTCCCATGGGGTTCGGATAATTGAGGTTCTACTGTACTAAGTTAGCTATAAAGGTATTATCACCAAAAGCAATCCCAAGTAAGCTACTGATCCAATAATCCTCAATCCAAATTTTGTGAACATAGGTGAAATACTGTTCCTTTAAAATGCTTAAAATAAAAAGCTACTCGAAGTAGCTAAGTAGCTATTACTCAGTTATATAGCTATTACCACCAAAAGCAATCCCAAGCAAGCTATTTACCTAACTATTGCTCATACCAAATTTGATAAAGCAATGTCAAATATTTTTCCTTAAAATGCCCGGAAACAAAAGAAGTATACAAAACTAGAAGAATACTTTTTCTGACAAAAACGAAGCGGCCCTGATGAAAAAGAAGTCACCCATAAAAGATGTCAACATTAGTATAGGGATCGACTGCCATGTTGAGGATCGATATCGAATGAAAATTTAGGGTGATAGATCGATCAATATTTCAATATTGGGACCGTTAACGTAACCCGTGGGCGATAATACAGGTTCTATGAAAACGTGCACATATTAATACACAAAATTATCAAAACATACTATTTATTCACCAAAAATATATTTCTGCAATATAAAATAAAACTAGAAATAGGACGCCCTGTTGATAGTAGGTGCGAATAGAAACAGGATAGCATAGAAGAACACACATTATCATGTGTAATGTCCACCCCATGAACATTTTGCCAAAATTGTACAGTAGTCTTACAAGACCCTGTTTCATTTGTAAAATATATCAATGATGCTTAAATATTTATTAGTGTAGATGTAAATTATTTCAGCTTCATGCCTTTTTGCATTGGTTGGGTCGAAAATTTTGACGAAATCACTCTATCTTGCACGGTTAAGAAGATAGAAGCAAATTCCTGTTTTTCTATTTTTGGCAAAAATTTGAAAATTCAAAATGGCCGCCTTTTTTGGGAAAAGGAAATTTTTTTGAAAATTGCCAAGAGTACATTTCTTAGATACCCTACGGGTCGAAAATTTCAACGAAAGAACTCTATTTTGCATGGTTAAGGCAAATTTGTGTTTTTCCATTTTGGGCCAAAATTCGAAAATTCAAAATGGCCGCCATATGTGGGGAGGGGAAAATTTTATATGAGCACATTTGCCTTTTTCAGTATTCAAAATAGCCAATTACTCATTTATTTAATTAATTACTCATCTATGAAGCAATTCCCCCCCCCCCCCAAAAGCAATCCCATACAAGCTATTAACCCAATGAACCTCCATACCAAATTTCAGAAAGCTAGGCTTAATAGCATTCCTTAAAATGTCTGGAAACCAAAGAGCTACTCAAAAGTAGCAAAGTAGCTATTACTCAGTTAGCTATAGAGCTATCATCACCAAAAGCAATCCCATCCAAGCTATTCACCCAATAAACCTGCATGCCAAATTTGGTAAAGATAGGATAAAAACTGTTGCCTAAAATGTCTGGAAACCAAGTGGGACGCCGGACGGCGGAAAAAGCAAAAATAATATGTCCACCCCCCAGTGGGGTGGACATAATAAAATGAACAAATATCCAATCAAATAAGAGTTTTCATGCTTTCTTGTGTACTAGCTGTCAGATTTTGTTTCTTTCCGTGAAACCGGAAGTTGTCACTGACAATGTAAACAAAGATGGCGCCAGCCTTGATCCAGTTTATTTTGGTTGTAAATGTTTCTTTTAAGGCGTTTATAAAATGAATGTTTATTTAAGCAGTAAAATTACTCTTTTTATTTTATTTTTGTCTGTTTCTTATGTGTGGTTTCGATATTGAAATGCTGGTAGTATGTGTCGATATGGGGAGTTCCGTGGAATGATCGATCGAGATTGAAAGATCGAGCATCAATCCCTATACTAGTCAACATATGCATCATAAGCAATAGAAACTGGGAACTTTATTGCATTGTGTATGTTACTTGTCCCTATTTTCATCTTTAATAAATGTGCACAATTAAAGTGAGGTCAGCTGAACAATACGATAGCTGGAGAATAAAAAATTCCATAATTTCACTGCAACGTGGCCATAACTTCATTCATATTAGGATTTTAAGGTGACCACAAAATAAGAATATCCCTTTTCTCATCCTTTATAAGTGTATAAAGTTTAGCTCAGGTCAGTTGAACAATAAGATAGCTGGAGGCTGAAATTTCCTTTTTCACTGTAAGGTGACCATAACTTCATTCATATTGCAACTTTAAGGTGACCATAATATGAGAATGTCCCTTCAATATCAATATATGTTAGATATGGAAAAAGAAAGGAGCCAGATGGCTTTATTCAAATGTTATGACTTTGGGGGGGGGGGGGCAAAATTATATTCACAGTTAAAGGTCACCATAAAGTTAGGATAACCCTTTGGTTTGCCATCCTTTATAGGTGTGCAAAGTTTAACTGAGGTCAGTCGAACAATAAGATACTTGAAGGCTGAAAACCCCCTTATTTCACTTTAAGGTGGCTACAACTCCATTCATACTGAGAGTTTAAGGTGACCATAAGTATTATTTTTATCTAGTTTAATACCAGTGATAATTTAGATATGAAAGAACGGAAAAAGAAAGGAGCCAGAGGATTTTATTCCAATTTCATGACTTTAAGCAGGCCATATGTCCATTAACATTTTGAGTTTTAAGGTCACCATAAAGTCAGGATATTCCTTTGGCAAATCTTAATATATGTGCCAAGTTTGGTTGAAAAAAGTGAAAAACTAAATGAACTGGAGGGCTAAAACCCCCTTTTTTGACATTAAGGTGACCTTAAGATTGCAGATACAGGGCTAAAACTTCGGCATGTGAAAGATTATCAAAAGTAGCTGAATAAGTTATTCCAACAAAACGTCGAAATCCTGACCGTTTTTGAGATACAGACAAAGTACCCATTTTAAAAAATTTACGAAAATAAAATGCCTCCCATTCAGGCATCTATGGTCCGATTGATGAGAAAATCCTTTCCAACCTTGGAAATTTGGTCTAGAATGTACCTGATAAATTTTACAGCATAGGTATGTGTGGTTTTTTCCGAAACTCGATGACGGGGTGTTTTGGAGTTATGCTTAAGGTTACCTTAAGTAAAACTTAAGGTCTGCGCAAAGTATCCCAAAAATTTTTCCGCCCCTATAGTTTTAAAGAAATGTAAGAGGGAAAGAAAAATTTGAAAGGCTAAGAAGTTATTCAAGGCAGACCATAATCCTGCGGTGGCAGCGGCGGTGATCAGTCGAACTTCGATGAAAACAAACTAGAGGATCGCTCGCAAAAAAAAAAGAAGTGTCCCGAAAAGGATATAAAGGTGAGTGCTAAAGTATTAAGAAAATGCTTCGTTTCTAGCCTTATACCGTTGTGCCAACCAAAGTAAGCGCAGTCTGCTCTATCTAGCACGGTTTTCAAGATATAAGCATTTTTGTGTTTTGCAAAAAATAAAAAAATTAAAAATGTCCGCTATATTTGGCGAGACAAAAATATTTTGAAAATTGGCATGGCTACTCTGCAGAGATACCCAGCAGGTCCAAAATTTTGTTGAGTTCGCTCCATATAGCACGGTTTTCGAGATATAAGCATTTTTGTGTTTTGCAAAAACTTTGAAAATTCAAAATGGCCACCATTTTTGGGGAGACAAAAATTTTTGTCAAGACCACTGCCGTGGTGTGTATCTCCCGCCGAGCATTAAAGCAGAAGAAATAGCTTTTCCGTGATATTCACAATTTTTCATTTTCGTGTGTGAAAGGTCTTCCAAAAGTAGGTGAATGAGTTATTTGAGAAAAATTGGCTATCTGCAATACTATTAAGAGATAATTCACATTTACTCATTTTGAGTAGGTGAATAATTATCTATGGGTCTGAAACTTCACCAAGTGAAAGCTCTCCCACAAGTAGGTGAATGAGTTATTTGAGAAAAATTGGCTATCTGCAATACTTTTAGAGATAATTCGGATTTACTCATTTTGAGTAGGTGAGTAATTAGCTATGGGTCTGAAACTTCACCATGTGAAAGCTCTCCCACAAGTAGATGAATGAGTATTTGATAAAAATTGGGTATCCGCAATACTTTTACAGATAATTAGCATTTACTCATTTTGAGTAGGTGAATAAATAGCTATGGGTCTGAAACTTCACAGAGTGAAAGCTCTCCCAAAAGTAGGTGAATGAGTTATTTGAGAAAAATTGGCTATCTGCAATACTTTTAGAGATAATTCGCATTTACTCATTTTGAGTAGGTGAGTAATTAGCTATGGGTCTGAAACTTCACCAAGTGAAAGCTCTCCCAAAAGTAGGTGAATGATTAATTTGAGAAAAATTGGCTATCTGCAATACTTTTAGAGATAATTCGCATTTACTCATTTTGAGTAGGTGAGTAATTAGCTATGGGTCTGAAACTTCACAGAGTGAAAGCTCTCCCAAAAGTAGGTGAATGAGTTATTTGAGAAAAATTGGCTATCTGCAATACTTTTAGAGATAATTCACATTTACTCATTTTGAGTAGGTGAGTAATTAGCTATGGGTCTGAAACTTCACAGAGTGAAAGCTCTGCCAAAAGTAGGTGAATGAGTTATTTGAGAAAAATTGGCTATCTGCAATACTTTTACAGATAATTAGCATTTACTCATTTTGAGTAGGTGAATAAATAGCTATGGGTCTGAAACTTCACAGAGTGAAAGCTCTCCCAAAAGTAGGTGAATGAGTTATTTGAGAAAAATTGGCTATCTGCAATACTTTTAGAGATAATTCGCATTTACTCATTTTGAGGAGGTGAGTAATTAGCTATGGGTCTGAAACTTCACCAAGTGAAAGCTCTCCCAAAAGTAGGTGAATGATTAATTTGACAAAAATTGGCTATCTGCAATACTTTTAGAGATAATTCGCATTTACTCATTTTGAGTAGGTGAGTAATTAGCTATGGGTCTGAAACTTCACCAAGTGAAAGCTCTCCCAAAAGTAGGTGAATGAGTTATTTGAGAAAAATTGGCTATCTGCAATACTTTTAGAGATAATTCACATTTACTCATTTTGAGTAGGTGAGTAATTAGCTATGGGTCTGAAACTTCACCAAGTGAAAGCTCTCCCAAAAGTAGGTGAATGAGTTATTTGAGAAAAATTGGCTCTCTGCAATACTTTTAGAGATAATTCACATTTACTCATTTTGAGTAGGTGAGTAATTAGCTATGGGTCTGAAACTTCACAGAGTGAAAGCTCTGCCAAAAGTAGGTGAATGAGTTATTTGAGAAAAATTGGCTATCTGCAATACTTTTACAGATAATTCGCATTTACTCATTTTGAGTAGGTGAGTAATTAGCTATGGGTCTGAAACTTCACAGAGTGAAAGCTCTCCCAAAAGTAGGTGAATGAGTTATTTGAGAAAAATTGGCTATCTGCAATACTTTTAGAGATAATTCGCATTTACTCATTTTGAGTAGGTGAGTAATTAGCTATGGGTCTGAAACTTCACCAAGTGAAAGCTCTCCCAAAAGTAGGTGAATGATTAATTTGACAAAAATTGGCTATCTGCAATACTTTTAGAGATAATTCGCATTTACTCATTTTGAGTAGGTGAGTAATTAGCTATGGGTCTGAAACTTCACCAAGTGAAAGCTCTCCCAAAAGTAGGTGAATGAGTTATTTGAGAAAAATTGGCTATCTGCAATACTTTTAGAGATAATTCACATTTACTCATTTTGAGTAGGTGAGTAATTAGCTATGGGTCTGAAACTTCACCAAGTGAAAGCTCTCCCAAAAGTAGGTGAATGAGTTATTTGAGAAAAATTGGCTATCTGCAATACTTTTAGAGATAATTCGCATTTACTCATTTTGAGTAGGTGAGTAATTAGCTATGGGTCTGAAACTTCACCAAGTGAAAGCTCTCCCACAAGTAGGTGAATGAGTTATTTGAGAAAAATTGGCTATCTGCAATACTTTTAGAGATAATTCGGATTTACTCATTTTGAGTAGGTGAGTAATTAGCTATGGGTCTGAAACTTCACCATGTGAAAGCTCTCCCACAAGTAGATGAATGAGTTATTTGATAAAAATTGGGTATCCGCAATACTTTTACAGATAATTAGCATTTACTCATTTTGAGTAGGTAAATAATTAGCTATGGGTCTGAAACTTCACCATGTGAAAGCTCTCCCACAAGTAGGTGAATGAGTTATTTGAGAAAAATTGGCTATCTGCAATACTTTTAGAGATAATTCACATTTACTCATTTTGAGTAGGTGAGTAATTGGCTATGGGTCTGAAACTTCACCATGTGAAAGCTCTTCCAAAAGTAGGTGAATGAGTTATTTGAGAAAAATTGGCCATCTGCAATACTTTTAGAGGTAATTCGCATTTACTCTTTTTGAGTAGGTGAGCAATTAGCTATGGGTCTGAAACTTCACCAAGTGAAAGCTCTTTGGGATAGCTGCTCTGCAGAGATACCCTGAAGATAAAAAATTTCGTTGAAATCGCTCTATGTAGCACGGTTTTCGAAATATTAGTATTTTTGTGTTTTGCAATTTTTGCGCAAAAATTCGAAAATTCAAAATGGCCGCCATTTTTGGCAAGATAAAATTTTTTTGAAAATTGGCATGGTTACTCTGCATAGATACCCAGCGGGTCAAATATTTCGTCGAAATCGCTCTATCTAGCACGGTTTTCGAGATATAAGCATTTTTGTGTTTTGCAATTTTTGCGAAAATTTCGAAAATTCAAAATGGCCGCCATTTTGGGCGAGACAAAAATTTTTTCAAAATTGGGAAAACTACTCTGCAGAGATACCCTGTGGGTCAAAAATTTCGTCGAAATCGCTCTATCTAGCACGGTTTTCGAGATATAAGCATTTTTGTGTTTTGCAATTTTTGCGAAAATTTCGAAAATTCAAAATGGCCGCCATTTTGGGCGAGACAAAAATTTTTTGAAAATTGGGAAAACTACTCCGCAGAGATACCCTGCGGGTCAAAAATTTCGTCGAAATCGCTCTATCTAGCACGGTTTTCGAGATATAAGCATTTTTGTGTTTTCCTTATTTGGAAAATTCGTAATGATTAATTAATCATTAATTACTCGCCCATTTCTTGACCAATCAATGCCAAAATCTAATGATTTCCAGATTTTAATAGAATGAATGTATTTGCCAAGTTTCAGGTGAATTGATAAAATTCCTTTCAAGTTATCATCCGGACAAGCTTCCCCATCGAAAAAAGACATTTTTGGTCATGTGACCTCTCTGATTGGTTGAAATGTCACTGCAGCATATTCAAAAAAATTCCCCAAGGCTACTGCCTAAACCTGCCAAATTTGAAAAGAATCCGCCTAACGGTTACAGAGTTATAAGGAAAACAAAATGCGGAGCCGCCGGAGCCGGCGGAGCCAGAAGCTCTCCCATACACAAACAAGCGTCCCTTGCGGGACGCTTAATAAGTGTCCCTGACGGGCTGCTTAATTAGCTAAGTAGCTATTACTCAGTTAGCTATAGAGCTATCTTCACCAAAAGCAATCCCGTGCAAGTTATTAACCCAATAAACACCCATACCAAATTTGGTAAAGATAGGATAAATAGTCATCCTTGAAATGACCGGAAACCAAGTGTGACGACAAACGATGCACGCTGGAAAAAAGCAAAAATAATATGTCCACCCCCGAGTGGGGTGGACATAATGAACTTGTTCAGGATCTCTCCTAATTAACACATCTGAATAACTGTGCACTCACACTTCCACAGTAACGAGTGCATCTGTGTACTCATCTGTCTAGAGTAATGTGTTCATATATGTAATCACCACTTCATGGTAACCAGTACACTTGAGCACCAAGATCTCTGCAGTAACCAGTAAACCTGTTTACACACCTCTCCCTGTTAACCAATGGACACACCTCTCCAATATAACCAGCACACCGGAGCATTCAATTTTCCATGGTAATCTGGACACATTAGTGGTCACTATACTATAGTTACCAGTACTCATCTCTTGATAGTAACCCATAAATGAGAGTATTCACCTCACTATGCTAACCAATACACCTGACTCATCACCTGTCATAAATGAGAGTATTCACCTCACTATGCTAACCAATACACCTGACTCATCACCAAGTACACCTAAGTATTCACCTCTCCATGGTTAACAGTACAACTGAGCAATCATCTCTCCATGGTAACCAGTACACCCGAGGACTCATCTGTCTATGGTAACCAGTACACCTGATTACTCATCTCTCCATTGTTACCAGTATACCCGAGTACTCATCTGTCCATGATAACCAGGACACCTGAGTATTCACCTCTCCATGGTTACCATTACACCTGAGTACTCACCTCTCCATGGTAACCAGTACACCCGAGTACTCACCTCTCCACACTTAGAGTGTAGGAAGATTCATTTGTGTCGTTGACCAAATATTTCAGTCCCTGGTTCCACACATGGAACTCCTCTTCGTTCATAGCTACAAAACAACAAGTGTGGTTGGCAAAACAAAGTATTTTCCACCTGTGGAAGAAGGCCATGATCGGGAGATTATAAAACACCTTCCGTATTTGCGTGCGTATGTCCGTGCGTCCATCTGTCCGTTTGTCACGTTTTTAAATAAACCTTAATATCTCATGCATTTATAAAGATATCTTCACCAAATTTGCAGGGAATGTTTATGGCTATGAAAACCTGCAAAATTTTAGCCTCATTTTAAAAAAACAAAATGTCCACTATAGCTAATTGTTTGAAAATCATAAAGGTATTCTAAATCTTGAAATATTCCAGCTAGCTTCATCAAATTTGCACAAAAGCTATATGGCTAGAAAAGCTAGCCTGATAGTAATTTCGGCCTAGTTCAAAAAACAAAATGGCCGCTATATCACATGTTTAATGTCAAACAGGCTTATCCTATTATTAAAAAGGCCTTATATCTCCCCAAATATTGCTCCTGGAGGTTTGGAATGTGAAAACAACTTGTAGGAAGTCATGGCCTGGGAATCTTTTCCAGGTTTTGAATTTGACATTTGACCCCTGCTTCAAGGTTAAATGAGGTCATCACACTAAAACATCTTTATTTCTCCCTTATTATTTCAGCTTTATTATTTATTATTTCCCCTATTATTTTAGCTTCACAATATGAAGATAGACCATCAAAAGTCCTGGCCGTCAAATGTTTTGCCTGAGAAAAATTTTGGCCTTATTTTGAAAAACAAAATGGCCGCCATAGCCAATTATTTAAAAATCATTAAGATGCTCTAAAACTTGAAATATTGCAGCTGTGTTCATCAAATATGTGCAACATATATATGGCTAGGAAAATTAGCCTGATAGTAATTTAGCCTAGTTTCAAAAACAAAATGGCCGTCTTATCACATGTTAATTGGGATTATCATGTGTTATTATGGCCTTATATCCCTTATCATTGCTACTTGGGGTTCCAAATGTGAAAACGACTTATACGAAGTCAAGGCCTGAGACTATTTTCCAATTTCTGACTTTTACCTTTGACCCCTTCTACAATGTCAAGTGGGGTTATCTTACTACAAAGGCCTTATGTCTCCTTTAGTCCTCTATTATTACTGATTCTAACATGACACGGATGTGTCCATCATTCTGATTGATCGAGAGCGATTTCTAAGCTGTCTAAAATCCTGCATCAACATTACGGCTGTTATCAACATCCCCATGCATTATTATTGGATAAAAACAACAGTCTATAAGTTTGGTTTCATAATTATATTTAATACACTATGTGACAGTTAATAAAGTTGTGCATTTTTGAATTGTTTGTTTGTACCTTAATTCAGGAAAATAGCATCAGAGATGCCCGTACCCCACAGCCTAGGGAAATATTTTCAACACCATGAGGTATAGAAGTACTGTACCAGTACAAACTTCAGGATACTTTCAGAGCACTGTCAGTTATATAAAGGTCCAAACAATGTTTAAATGGAGAAATAATGTTTAAAAGAAAGATAATGCGTATAAAGATGAAGTATTAAAACAAGATAATTCAATAACAAGATGACAGCATTAATCAGTAAACTAAAATTCAACACTCTTTATCTACATCTGCATGGCCGAATTATGGTTTAGATGTTTTGAATATTACCATGCATACAGAAGTGGTAATACATTTAATGAATGCTTGTGTGTGGTGTTGGAGCAAAATCTGTGGCTCACTTGATGAAATTCTATCTCTTACAATGGGAAGTCATGAAAGTAAAATTCTTAATAAATTCTAATATGAATTAACAGTGCTTAATCTGTATCAAAAGACACACCCAAAGGTGCAACAGGATTTTAAAGGTCAAGGTCACTACGACAAGGTCAAAGGTCAAATTAAGGTCACACCATGATAATACACACCTATAGCCCCTAACCAATGTCCCTACCAAGTACCAACTTCCTACACCTTACAGTTTCCGAGATATAGCCCGGACAAGATTTTATACTTCAAGGTCACTACGGCAAGGTCAAAGGTCATATCAAAGTCAGATCATGACGTTGCACAACTACACCCCCTAACCAATGTCCCTACCAAGTATCAACTTCCTACACCTTACGGTTTCCGAGATATAGCCCGGATAAGATTTTATAGGTCAAGGTCACTACTGCAAGGTCAAAGGTCAAATCCTGGTCAGACCATGACGTTGCACACCTACACAGCCTAACCAATGTCCCTACCAAATATCAACTTCCTACACCTTACGGTTTCCGAGATACAGCCCGGACAAGATTTTATACGTCAAGGTCACTATGGCAAGGTCAAAGGTCAAATCAAGGTCAGACCATGATGTTGCACACCTACACCCCCTAACCAATATCCCTACCAAGTATGAACTTCCTACACCTTACGGTTTCTGAGATATAGCCCGGACAAGATTTTATAGGTCAAGGTCACTACGGCAAGGTCAAAGGTCAAATCAAGGTCAGACCATGACGCTGCACACCTACACCCCCTAACCAATGTCCCTACCAAGTATCAACTTCCTACACCTTACAGTTTCCGAGATATAGCCCGGATAAGATTTTATAGGTCAAAGTCACTACGGCAAGGTCAAAGGTCAAATCAAGGTCAGACCATGACGCTGCACACTTACACCCCCTAACCAATGTCCCTACCAAATATCAACTTCCTACACCTTACGGTTTCCGAGCTATAGCCCGGACAACATTTTATAGGTCAAGGTCACTACAGCAAGGTCAAAGGTCAAATCAAGGTCAGACCATGACGTTGCACACCTACACCCCCTAACCATTATCCCTACCAAGTATCAACTTCCTACACCTTACGGTTTCTGAGATATAGCCCGGACAAGATTTTATAGGTCAAGGCCACTACGGCAAGGTCAAATCAAGGTCAGACCATGACGATGCACACCTACACCCCCTAACAAATGTCCCTACCAAATATCAACTTCCTACACCTTACAGTTTCTGAGATATAGCCCGGACAAGATTTTATAGGTCAAGGTCACTACGGCAAGGTCAAATCAAGGTCAGACCATGACGTTGCACACCTACACCCCCTAACCAATGTCCCTACCAAGTATCAACTTCCTACACCTTACGGTTTCTGAGATACAGCCCGGACAAACTATTTCCCGCCGCCCGCCCAACCGCCCGTCCGCCCGCCCGTCCGCCCGCCCATCCGGACACCATGGGTGATAACTATACCCCGACAGCCCTTAAGGGCTGTGGGGTAAAAACTAACAGTGTATCTTTGGAGGAAAGAAATCATCCCTGTTCATTCAATGGAACAGCCAACATGGCGGTGCCCTATTGGGTTCACTTGGATGTATTTTCTAATCTTACCAGTATTAGAGGTCTTTTATTTTAAACAGTCATGTTAGAATTTCGCCTTCATGCTTATACCATGCCAACCCGTCTAAAATTCTGCATTTAAAGGGCTTTTTCATGCTATATTCCTATATTCTAAGGCGGGAGATAACTGCTGCAGCAGTGGCCTTGTTTACCAGGGAACCAACAGACTAAAACATCTGTATTTGACTTCATCAACATAATTCAACAATTCAATTGCCGTTTTACCAGAAAAACCATCTCTTCTCTGGGTTTAGGCAAACTGGGGTTTTGCCTGCCTGGAAAACCCTGCTATGTTTAACTGGGCAATACTCGGCAATATCGGGTAATACTTGACTTTTGGATTGATAATGAATAAAGCTATAGCTTTAGCAACTCTTTTTTTGATAAAACATAGGTGTTATTACAGGGTATTATTCTAAGTGTTAGAAATGAGCTTTTCCACACTATTTTATAATTTGCTTTATTACTTCCATTTTATAATTTGCAAATGACAGAGGACAGGACAAAAACAAAACTTGACAATACAGTTGAAGTAACTAGTGGATGTAGTACTTGTTGCTCTTAGGTGTATTAATCATGTACATTTCATACAGAATATTTCAAAGAAAAACGTTCAACATACACAGATATAATGTATATGGATGTACATGGATAATTGTACATTGCTTGGACCTAGGAGCTCAGTTTCAAACTTTTAACATATTTCTCGACTCTTCTAAAAGAATTTTCACACTTGAAACCTGTTCCACACAAAAGAATGAAAACCAGTAACGTGTCCTCACCAAACCAAACTAGCTTTTGTGTCACTAAAGAAGGGATTCCACAGACCAATTCACACTTAACAGCTACAATTTAACTATTTTTCTTAGGTTTAAAACTGAAGGTCGTTTTTGTTATGAATAGATGGGTTTAATTCTGGTCTATTAGTTATGATACATTGTGACACTTTATTGACATTTCAATGTGGCTTATACACTGAATATACATGTAGTATGTACAGCGTCCACTGACCTGCCAGTGAGAGAGTCTTGAGTTTGAACTCCTGCCCGTACACCAGTACAAAGCAAACACTAGGATTGTGTCCCCGTGACTCATCAGGCCAGCGGTCAAAGTCACGCGACCTCTTGCCCTGCCGGATTTCTTTAACGTCTCGCAAATCAACTGAAAATTACCACACACAGATATGCCCGTTTATCAGATGTTATCATGAGAATTAGTACAACACTTACTTATGCCTTTCTAACAATAACTTTAAAACATTAATACAACTAGAGGAACGCTTGCAAAAAAAAGATAATGTTTTTTGCACAGCAAAAATAAAGCGTCCCGAAAAGGATACAAAGGTGAGTACTAAAGTATTAAGAAAATGCTCTGCTTCTAGCCTTATACTGTTGTGGCAAGCAAAGTCTGCGTAGTCTGCTCTATCTAGCATGGTTTTCGAGATATAAGCATTTTTGTGTTTTGCAATTTTTGCGAAAAATTCGAAAATTCAAAATGGCTGCCATTTTTGGCGAGACAAAAATTTTTGAAAAATGGGATGGCTACTCTGCAGAAATACCCTGTGGATCAAAACTTTCATCGAAATCACTCTATCTAGCACAGTTTTCGAGATATAAGCATTTTTGTGTTTTGTTATTTTTGCAAAAAATTCAAAAACTCAAAATGGCCGCCATTTTTGGCGAGACAAATTTTTTTTAAAAATTGGGATGGCTACTGTGCAGACATACCCTGTGGGTCAAAAATTTCATTGAAATCGATCTATCTAGCAGTGTTTTTGATATATAAGTATTTTTGTGTTTTGCAATTTTTGCGAAAAATTAAATAAACACATGCCTCCCTGTGGTCAATTAGAGACATTAATGCTATAATTGTCCACTTCTTTCAGAAATTGAAGACAAGAATAAAATATTCACTTGCCTTTCTTGTACCCAGTTAAAATCATTAATGCAACACTTACTTATGCCTTCAGGTCGTGCTCCAATGTTTCTCATCCACAGAAGCTGTCTGGTTTCAAGCTTCACCTGAAACAAAAGCTTCATAAGTAGGCCACTGAAGACTGAAGAATACTTCATTACTAGGTCACTGGAGACTGAACAATACTCTATTACTAGGCCACTGGAGACTGACTAGTACCTCATTACTAGGCCACTGGAGACTGACTAGTACCTCATTACTAGGTGGCAGGCCTGGGGCGAGTACAAGTACTTGTACTTGGTACTTGTACTTAATTACTCTTTTTCAAGTACTTGTATTTGACAGTTGAAAATTAAAAGTACTTGTACTTGGATAAAATATCCAAGTACTTTTCAATTACTTTCAAGTACATTCCAAGTACATTGATTTTGTAGTTTTATAACTTTAATTAAGTGACTTATTAGGTGTAAATTTTTACTGTTTCTTTCAGCAGAGTGTAGATAGATTATAGTTTGTGTTGTTTTGTCAAAGTACAAATGGCTGTTTAGTTAGCCAGAACTTTGGTTTTCTTTAATTATAACAAGGCTGCATTTAATCAACACCTTTTTACATTTTAAACAAAATACCCACTCATTCAGAATATAGCTGTGTTTTAATCATAAAGGTGCTGCATTTAATCTATCCTTTTTCACTTTTACACAAAAGATCCACTCAGTCACAGCATAGCTTTGCTTTTGTCATATACCTACCCTTATTCATTTTCACACAAAAGACCCACTCAGCCTGAGTGTTGATGCCAAGCTTAGTGGACAGGAGGGCCAATTACTTGTTTATGTAAGACAAACAAGCTAATCCCTTACACAAATAAACTGTTGACTCATTCATTTCAATACACCCCTTTATAAAGAAATATCAATGTTTAGTATATCTGCTTTGGCTTTTTACACTATACAATTGCCCTTAAATATAAAGTTTTATTTCACTTGTTCATTCATTTATTTAATAAATGTATTCCAACCACCAACCATATGTAATATCAGTTTTACATAAAGGACTGGTACAAACCCTTTAAAAATGTTTTATGTGCCCCAAGTAAATAATTCATTATCTGTCAACACAAGCATACTGATGTCCAAGTGGATCTTTTGAAATCAGATTTTTTAGCATTGCAAGACAGGATTTCCATGCATTCAGGTGTTTACTCACACTGTGAGTCTCATAGACAAAATTTTTGAAACACCTGTATTTATTAAGTGTAACCAGAAAAGTAATGGAGCAGATTTTAGCTCATCAGTGTCTATTGAATGATTGCTTTAATTTGTATGTCTCAATAAATAATTAATTTTAAATAAATAGTGATTATCTAGTTATTATAGTTTTGGGGTCGTACGCTATAAAAGTACTTGTACTTGTACTTGCAATTTTTCAAAGTACTTGTACTTGACTCTTGAGATCAGTACTTGTACTTGTACTTGCAACTTGGCAAAGTAATTGTACTTGTACTTGTACTTGGCTCCATGTACTTGACCCCAGGCCTGCTAGGCGGCAGGAGACTGACCAGTACCTCATTACCAGTCATTCATCATTAGGAACGGATAGTAAGATAATGTAGTAAAACAAACGAGCTATCCACCAGCTGTAATAAACTATCACATAATTCAAGATATTGATAAGAACTCTACACACCCGAACACCATGACAACCTGTCAGTGGTGTAGGCTGACATCACACTCACCTGGAACATCTTCCTGTCGGGACCTTTCTTCTTGGTGGTGAAGCGGATCAACATGGTGCCTTTCTCCAGCACCCTCATCAGGGTGTGCATGTTGACCAGGTGGTGGTCAGGATCCAGCATGGTGAATGGTGAGTGGCCAGCAAACACAACAGCAGGATTCTTGTGGATGGGAGGAAATGGGTCTGGTTATCCTATTCTAGGAATCCATGAAGTGTCCTAGATGTACATTGACAAAAAAAAACTTTGGTAAATTATGCCTCAATTTGATAACATTTTATTTTTGGTTGTGGCAGATTTACAGAGGCAAGTTATCATGATGAACTAGGCTCCATGCTTTTCCAATTTATAACTTTATCTTTTGCAATGTATAGGAAATATATGTTTGTATTTAATGCTTTAAAACTACTCTACAGGTCACATCACAATGAACTGGTGAGAGGACGGAGGAGAGCAGTGCATACTAGCACCATCAGAGATTGGTATGAAAGCAATTATGCAGAAACGTGAACCAAAGACCTAAGAGGCACAAGGGGAATGCACAGACCACAATATCACTAAACCTGCTGTAGGTTTGTAATTCAAAACTTGTGACTTTTATTCTGATACACCGCCCCAAAGTTAAATCTGACCACAACAAAATATTTCCAGTCCTTGATTTCCCAGTTTGTTCCTGCACCTTTATGACCCAATAATAAACAAAATATAGGTATTTCTAAGTGCTTGACCTTGAACAAGGGATAAAGGTCAAAAGTGATCACACCCAAAGATCCCATCTCCTGTTACTTTGACACACCTGACCTCTCTAACTAGTAACGAGCAAGACATTGGCACTGTTAAGTTGGGCCTTCCCCATTTCACCCTGCACGAGGAGTCAAAGTTCAAAAGATTTTACCACATCACTGATCGGTAAATAAATCCCTAATGAGCTTAAGAGGTATAGTTTCAGTAAATAATACTAAATATGTGTGATTTTAAAATTCTCTTCAGCTTTTTATACCACTGGAAAAGAGAACATTTGGTAATATTTCTAAAAAACAATTTACAAGTTGTTTCTTACTGCCATTCGTATCTTAGGATTCTATATTATTTGAGAAGATACTGACACATATTAATACTTTGGTTTTAAAACAAAATATTCTTCACTTTAAATGTGTAATATTTTTGTTTATTCAATTATTGCTGTGACATAGTGTGCAAGAATATGAACCAAAAGTAAACAGATATGATACCATCATACCAAGTCCCTTTTTGGGCTTATTAGTCAGTTGACCACATAAAGTACTGTGTAACTAGAACATTAAGTGTAATATTATTGCATTACAGTTTACTCTGCAATATTTTGAAAGAAGGTTTCGTCAATGTTTTTGGGTTTTTAAATTTTTATATATTGGTTGAGGAAGTTGGATACTGAAATAAACTTAGCAAATTTCCCAGTGAAATACACTGTGAACTGGATATATTTGATGAAATCTTTTCCTTTGATACCAGTTAAATATAGCTCTGTATAGAAGTGTGTTACTCCAGGGTAACATTAAAGCCTCTCACTCTTAATAAGAAAATAACATATACCAGTTTGGCTGATTGAGAAAATATTCAAAAGAAGTTAAGAGATATAAACAATTTGTCAAATGACCACTTCAAAACATCCAGGAATAGGACAAAATATGATCCATAGATAAATTGCATGTCACAATGTACCATCCAGTCTGTGGTCAATTGAAAAGCTGTTACAATGTTGCTTTCATTCTAGTTTTGTTGTACCTTTTTCCCCATCTGAACTGAAGATTTGTGTCACATCTTCATACTGTGAAGATCTTCATACTAACATGCTCTTAATGTGTATAATCATCCAACAACATAAGAAATCGTGTAATGTTAAGTAATATGTTTTAAAGAAACTGACACTGAACAACATACAAATATAATTGTAGTCACACACATGATATTTTATTTGAATGTTGGGCAGGGTTGGGGTCAATTACACAAGTAATTGAGTAATTAATTACAAATACTGTGTAATTGTAATTGAGTTTTTCAATGACCGTGTAATTGTAATTGTATTTGAAAAATTTACACTGTAATTGTAATTGTAATTGAAAATTTTGGATTTCAACTACAATGGATATTTATTCAGCACTAAAAGTTTATGCTTCAGTTTTCAACATAAATCATCATATTTTAATTTGGGCTTCAAAGTGATGACTTTATGATGTATATAGTAATCCCATCAGTCAGATTTCCTATAGTATACCATGTTAAGGTTTTCACTCCAAATTTAAGTGGGAATACATGTACTTAAAGAAAGGGATATATATAGAGGTATAGTTTAGCTGCATATTTCCCATTGATATAACCTAGTGTGTATAGGATATTTTGAGGGGGCTTAATGACACCTATGCAATGGGCCATTGTAAAGAGATTAGTGTCACTTCAGAGTAATTCTTTACCCTTTATTATCTCCCGCCGGCCGATAGGCCCGGTACGGGAGATTATAAAATGCCCTCTGTCCGTGCGTGCGTCCGTTTGTCACGTTTTTACAAAAGCCTTTCTATCTCTAAAACTATTATAGCTAGAGCTTCCAAATTTGCAGGATACATTCATCATTGGAAAAACTTGCCAGGGAATCTTTTTCTCCTGATTCTGAAAAACAAGATGGCTGCCACGGGTGTTAACAAGATGGCTGCCGTGGATTTTTTTTCTACTTTGAGTAAAGGACTCATAACTCAAAAAGTATTGCAGTTACAGTTTTTTCATGAAATATGTTGTTCAGCTACTTTGTCCTTAGCTATAAGATGGTACATAGTTTGGGGTTCTATTGCATGCCATAAGTGAGTAATAGCTATTTTCTCATTTGTAGCTAAATAACAGAAGTAAATGTCAAATATCTTCAAAAGTATTAAAGTTAGGGAAATCTTTTCAAATATGTTGTACATCTACTTTTTGGTAAGCTATCACACAGTTAAGTTTCAGACCTGTTGCACCTTGGATAGCTGAGTAATAGCTACTTTGAAATTCTGACTGTTGAGTAAAGCCATTGTAACTCCAAAACTATTGCAGTTAGAGTATTTTCCTAAAATATGTTGTTCAGCTACTTTGTCCTTAGCTATAACATGGTACATAGTTTGGGGCTCTATTGCATGCCATAAGTGAGTAATAGCTATTTTCTCATTTGTAGCTAAATAACAGAAGAAGTAAATGTCAAATATCTTCAAAAGTATTAAAGTTAGGGAAATCTTTTCAAATATGCTATCCATCTACTTTTTGGTAAGCTATCACACAGTAAAGTTTCAGACCTGTTCCACCTCAGATAGCTGAGTAATAGCTACTTTGAAATTTTGACTGTTGAGTAAAGCCATTGTAACTCCAAAACTATTGCAGTTAGAGTATTTTCCTAAAATATGTTGTTCAGCTACTTTGTCCTTAGCTATGACATGGTACATAGTTTAGGGTTCTATTGCATGCCATAAGTGAGTAATAGCCATTTTGTTATTTGTAGCAAAATAATGAAAGGGGTAAAATGTGAAATATCTTCAAAAGTGTTAAAGTTAGGTCCCCTTTAATGCTCGGCGGGAGATACACACTGCGGCAGTGGTCTTGTTATTAATGTTATAGTTGATACAGAAGTATTTAGAACTTACAATACCCCATAGCCATGAATGGCTGAGTGGGGTGAAAATTAAAAACAACATTAAAGGCTAAGAATGTGAAAGATTAAATGACCACAACAAATACATGTACTGAATCCAAGACTAAAAACCTGCACTTGAACATTTTCAAATAGAGATCTCAATATACTTACATCTAAATTATAGATTGTTTGGTATTGAGTGTCAGTTCTTTCCTTGACATAAGATATGATAGATTTATCAGCATAAAAATGATATTCAATATACATGTACATACTTTAAAATTTTGGGAACATACAATGGGCTTTTTATTTAATACTCTTTCTAGTCAGTTCACTACTTAAAATGAGTTGTAGATTTTCAAACATTATGTTTGCAATATATGTATATACACTATTAATGTGTTATATTGATACTGTAAACTACAAACTTATAGAAAAAAAGACAAGAAGTTGTAACTGTTACAAAATAAAAATGACCCAGCCACTGTTCTCTTTCATAGCTACAGTAATTGCACTCCACAACTTTCTTAATCAACACCTTCCACAATCAAGCCATCTGAAGGCCACTAGAGCTAGCCATTGATGGGGGTAATTGCACTTTGAAAGTTTGTTTGAAACACACCATGAAAGTCATGAAACTACTTAGGATTATTAGATAAAATAAAGAAAGTAAATAGCTCAGGTATTTGATGTGTATTGTGATGTACCTGCTCAGGTGTTTAAACTAAAATTAAATAATAGCTTTAAAAGACTTGTAGCTACTCAGGATTATAAAGATGAAATAAAAATGTTTACCTACTCAGGTATTTGATGTGCATTGTGATGTACCTGCTCCAGACCTGCTCAGGTGTTTGAACTTAAATTAAATAATAGTTTCTTTTTGAATTAATTACCTACTGAAATTCTTTGATGTTTGAGCATAAATATCACCACTCTAACCTGGAATAATTATAAGTACTTTTGCAGTTGCATTGTAATATATAGTTTATGAAGTTAGAGTGATTTACTTTAGAGGGAAATTAAAAGGATCATGCCTTCTGCTATATTTGAGCACTTTGAAAAACCATTGAAGGTTTCAACTGGACAGATAAAACTAAAATGAAAACATTGTAGAGTAAGAAATCTAAAATTCGCCACATATCTGAAATTCCCCACATGTGGAAATACTAATAAAATAAATGAATTGAGGTGAGATTTGTTGAATGTACAGTAAAGTAAGGCTTTGTGAACTGAAAAATACCAATTTTAAGACAAAACATCATTTTCTTCATAAAATTAACTAAGGTTTTAGAGGTGGCGAATTTTAGATTCCTGGCGAATTTTAGATTCCTTACTCTAGCAGGCCAGTTTCAGGATCATATGCTGCCAGCTCTAATTTCCACACACACATGAAAAGAAATCATCCAGACATTTCTATCAATGTGTTGAAACTCTTGCTATGATATTTTGTTTGTAAATGTTTTATGTGTATGTTTATTTCTACTCAATAAAAATTCCAAATACATTTTTGTGTTTTTACTTGTGTTAATACCATCAACAATTTTGCTGTAATTGAACCGTAATTGAACTTTTTTCCTTACTGTAATTGTAATTGAAATTGAATGAAAGTAATTGTAATTGTAATTGATTTTTCCAAGTCTACGGTAATTGTAATTGTATTTGCCTATTCGTAATTGAAGAAGTAATTGTAATTGATCAAAGTAATTGACCCCAACCCTGATGTTGGGATAAACAAAATAGAATATAAAAATCTACTTTAAACTTATCCAGAGAATTTCATATTTTACTTTTTGTATATTTTGGAAATAGATTTTATTATATATTATACCAAAGTTTTCTTCTGTATAACATCATGCATGCAAAATAGTACATTTTACTTCAAGAAATGACATTCATAAATAGCTCATCAACACATTCAATTGAATTTTCATTTATTTCCTCATATAGCCCTCTCCTAGATCTTCCTAAAATGATTTTCCAGCTTAATTAACTTACTATAGCACAGAAAACACAGTCTTCCAACTGGGTTTTTTTCTGAATCTTCATGTCTCAATGGTAAGAGGTAATGTACTAGTTCCTTGTAATAAAATACCTTCATACCCATAAGTCACGGCTCAAAGTCAATTCTGATCAACTCTCAAACTCTACCAGTAACAAGTCCAATTTGAATTTTGTTAATAGTTTTGTAAAAGAATTTAGCCCTCCTTCAAAAAGAAGACGGAACTGAAGGAATCATATAAAATCAAAGAAATAGGCACCGAACAATAATTTTGTAATTATTCACAAAGAACATTATAAATTTCTTACACCAGGTAGTATTGTAACAGACCATATAAAATGCAGGCTTTTACATCATTTGTCCTCATAATACTTCCATAAGCACAATTCATCAGATCAAACACTATTAGCACTATAACTTGGCCACAGAATAGCTCCCAAGTAAAATATATCTATAATAGTGTATCAAATTCTTCTGACAGCATCTTTGTCTCAAGTGGTATTGGTTGAACATTTAATGTCGATCTTTCTGCAGCAATCTTAGCTCGTCACACATATGATAATAAGTTTGACAAGATTGTTTGTTTTTATCTTTATTTACATTTACTGACCAAAACATATACTCAATAATAATGTTTTGTAAAAATATGCATAACTGTTTTATAAAAAGCACTCCATCAACTGACAAACTCTGATTGTGAGTCCAAGTTACACAGCAGGGTCATACCAAAAACAATGCAGGGTGCCAACCAAGATATGTTGAACATTGTAAATTAGTTGAAAAAAAAATCTTTTTCAAATTTTACGGCTTAAACAGATATGATCTCTGCTCTAATTATCCTCTAAAATATAAATAATTTGGACAGAATACTACAAATTAATTTTCCTGAAGGTTTGGACCACTTGTGTAGCTCACTGATATAGTCTATGCAGAAAATAAGATATATATTTGTGTGACAGTAATTTACATGCAAGGACTTCTAAATTCAACTTGTAAAAAGTAATGAACGATTCAGCATGCATGCTGATTGAATATTTAGTTAGCATTATGATCTAGTAAACAAGTGCCTGTTTTTCTGATCTTTTATATAATGTACATTATCACAAGAAATGTACTTGTATGATGCTTTTGTTTGATTTGTATTAAACTTGATTCATAAATAAGGAAGAGATTACAGGGAAAGTGGTTTTTGACATTTTCTTCGTAAAATCTATAAGAACTAGAGATTGTATCTCAATGTAGTGTATCCACGGACGGGACATGGTGTAACCTTACAGAGAATTCTGCAATTCTAACATCTTGCATCTATTACAGGGGGCATGTATATTAGGGTGAGGTCTTAGTAAAGATAAAAGTATGAAGTACAAGTACTTTTAAAATCTTTTAGTACAAGTACCCCAGTACATTTTTTCAGAAATGTATTTATTACAAGTACTTTTGAAAAGTATTTAGTACAAGGGCTTTTTTACGGATAAAACATTTCTCAACAATATACTTTTATTTAAGATTCACTGTTAATCAATTTACACTAGATTTTAAAAACAAGCAAAGTAAACACAAAAACACATAAGACAACTTTAATGCATATACTTATAGAAATATCTAGGACATAGACTATTAGACACATCAAGTTCAGGTTTGCTATGTTCATTTTAGGGTCAAGGGGGACACCCAGTTTAAAGCTTGTGTCTGTTCTTATTCCACATTGGTTTCGACGATTGTCTCCAAATTTTGTACAGTCTGCGATATTACTTATTTGGGGAACCCTATTGATTTTGGACAAAATTGCTACAAAAACATGGCCGCCAAATTTAAAATGTGACTTCACCAATGTCACATGTTTTACCCCCATATAGAACTTTTCTTCCCTATTCAAAAAATGTGACGGTTGTAATGAATTTTGAAACTTTGCTGCTGAGCACTTGTCAACAGATCTGCATGAATTTTACGATTTATCATCCTTGATAGTTAGGGTATCTTTAAAAGAAACAGCATATCTCTGGGTCTTGTAGTTTTGGAGAAGAAGTTGTTCACACGGACGCCACAGAGTGATGCCATAATGTCAGCTGACTGACAAGTCAGCTGACATAAACATTGACAATGACAAGGAAACAAAAATAAATAGCACTTGATCACACAGAAAATTTTTTGCTGGTTATATGAGTGATACATAAAAACTTTTAAAAAAGAAACTGTAACTAATCTATCATTTAAAGAAGCAAATGTAATAGAAAATGAGCATGTAGAGCTATGACATGACCCCACATAAAACTGGAGATTTGCAAATTAGACTTTTCTGGTGAATTAAAATAGATAAATTTTATTTTATGCAGTTAAAACAATTAATTTTGATGTAATTAAGGGCATAAAGATTATGATATCCTATATATACGCCAATTCACACAACTTTCACAGTAAAAGAACATTTCCAGGTTGTGGACAAAATAGTTGTGGACATACTTGGGTGAACACACTTGTAAGTATTTGTAATTGAAGCAAATATCCAGTTTTATGTAGAGTTATACCATGGTTCTACACACAAGTAAAGTAGAGCTGAGGTAACCATGTCTAGTGTAACAGGAAATTTATAAAAAAGTATTATTAAAATCAAGTTAAAGTGTATTTTTGATGTAAATGATAATAATGCAGCAGTGCAGAAACTGAACCCCAGCTTAAATAGAGGTAATTAGTAAACCATGAAAACTCTGGTGACACGAAAACACCACAGACAACCACACATGTTTCAAGATGAGAGAATTAAATGTACCTGAGAATAGTTAGGTGTACAAATGACAATTCTGTTTTATACAAACACCCAGTTCTATGTTGAATTGTGCCATGGCTCTACACTCCAGTGAAGTACAACTGATGAAACCATGTCTACTAGTACTGCTCAACCAGTGAAGTCACCCTTAGCTAATGATATTTTCTGATGATATTGAAACGTCTTTACCAGTGGCATTCTACCATGGAACACCAGCCTGCCAGTAAATGCCTGCCCCTTAAAATTTTTTATTAGAGGCCCAGGACAAACGCTTCCATTTGCAAACAAAATGGGCGTTCACTGGTATTTCCAGTTTGCGGTAAAAACGGCTGATAATAGAGATATATTGTCAAAATATAACACTTTCAAAGAAATATTGAACAGCATAATCAAGGCATTAATTGTACAGTATGTCATTTGATAATTTTGTTTAAGAAGAATATAAGCTAAACCTACTAACATAAATTATAAATATTATCTAAAGCCTGAATCCCAACTTGTGACAAACAGTAGAATGGATATGGAGATAATTAACATAAACCAACCAATTGACGAAAAGGACATCATTGAAAAACAAGATCAAGAATAAACTAGAAAAATGTTTTTGCTAACAAAAACTAAGCGTCCCAAAAAGGTTCACTGCAATATAATATACAGTAGAAAAAGGTTTTTGAAAATAAAAACATGCTGTGCTGAGAGAAGAAGTGAAAGTTAAGCAGACAGTGTGGAAGTTCATGCATTAACATGAAAGAAAAATTTAAGCTTTATTTTGTTTTCTATGGTCATAAATTGCGAAAAGTTAATTGAATAAATGCTCTGGCTAAGAATGCATAAAGCATCAATACTTATAATAGGTCGAAAGTTACACCATAAAACTACTTAATTAAAGAGTAACAGTGCTTTATAAATGCCATATATCTATTTACATTTTAGAAAAAGGCATAGTAAAATGTTAGCCTTTAGAAAGGCAAGAAGTTTATGACACAATGCTTTGAACACATCTATCTGGTAAATCTGACCAGCTATCTAGACTCTTCACATAAGGTTTCCCAATACCTCTGAATACATTGTAAATCTCTAAAAGCAAGAATAAAATAGATATAAGGCAAAAACACAAAATCGGCTATTTGATGAATCCAGTTTGATCCATAAAAGGGGTGGGGGGTAAATCTGACTAGCTATCTAGACTCTTCACATAAGGTTTCCCAATACCTCTTAATACATTCTAAAGCTCTAAAAGCAAGAATAAAGGAGATAAAAGGCCAAAACACAAAATCAGCTATTTTATGACCCAAGTTTGACCCATAAGGGGGGGTCCGGGGGTAAATCTGACCAGCTATCTAAACTCTTCACATATGGTTTCCCAACACCTCTTAATACATTCTAAAGCTGTAAAAGCAAGAATAAAGGAGATAAAAGGCCAAAACACAAAATCGACTATTTTATGACCCCAGTTTGACCCATAAGGGGGGATGCGGGGGTAAATCTGACCAGCTATCTAGACTCATCAAATAAGGTTTCCCAATACCTCTTAATACATTCTAAACTGTGAGAGCAAGAATAAAGGAGATATAAGGCAAAAACACAAAATTGGCTATTTTATGACCCCAGTTTGACCCATAAGGGGGGGTCCGGGGGTAAATCTGACCAGCTATCTAGACTCTTCGCCTATGGTTTCCCAATACCTCTTAATACATTCTAAAGCTCTAAAAGCAAGAATAAAGGAGATAAAAGGCAAAAACACAAAATCGGCAATTTTATTACCCCAGTTTGACCCATAAGGGGGGGTCGGGGGGTAAATATGACCGGCTCTCTAGACTCTTCACATATGGTTTCCCAATACCTCTTAATACATTCTAAAGCTCTAAAAGCAAGAATAAAGGAGATAAAAGGCAAAAACACAAAATCGGCTATTTTATGACCCCAGTTTGACCCATAAGGGAGGGTCTGGGGTAAATATGACCGGCTATCTAGACTCTTCACATATGGTTTCCCAATACCTCTTAATACATTCTCAAGCTCCAGAAGCAACAATAAAGGAGATATAAGGGGAAAAGATGAAATTGGCTATTTTATGACCCCAGTTTGACCCCTACAGGGGGGTCGGGGGGGTCGGGGGGGGGGGGGGGGGGAATTTGACTTGCTTTCTAGACTCTCCACATATGGTTTCCTACTACCTCCCAATACATTTTATGGCTCTAAATGGAATACTTAAGAAGATAATGGGGGGGTTCACATGAATTTTAAGCTTTCTGATTGGTACTCATAAAAGCGGTCAATTTTCATCAGATTGCTCCCAAAATCTAATCAGCTTGCGTTTTTGATAGTATAAACATGTGTATGAAGTTACAAGCCTCTGCGGTGAATAGATTTTCCTGAACTGAGATGACGGGCGGGTGTACCTGATAAAACTATTTTTGATCATGTGACCTTGATAAAGATCAAAGGTCAAATTTAAGCACGTGGAAAAACTTTCCAACGCCTAAGGTATATAACTGCCAAATATGGTTAAAAGCTTGCAATAATAAGGGAGATATTCAAGGGAGACCATAATGCGGCGGCGAGGAAACTGACGCGAAACCAAATAAGCGCCCTTTCAGGGACGCTTAACTAAGACGCATGGTGCAATACCTCCAACAGCCCAGAAGAAACGGGGTGGAAACAAAAGAAAGCAATACTTCAGCCATTGGCCTTCCCAAGCAGAAGCGACAAAGAACTGGGGGAGTGCCCTTCTTTAAAAAGAATTTCCAGGCCAGACAGAGGCACGTGTTAGCTTGGTTTGTTGAAGTCCAAACTATTGATAATGCTCTGACTGGGACTTTGATAGAGCAGAGTGATGTGGAACAAATCCTTGTGAACATACCCTCAACTGGATTTGAACTTAATAAAGCCACTTTTCACAGAAAGTGCATGGATGGCATTGGAAGCTGTTGTCAAGGAAAGAAAGGGACTGCCTTGGTTATGCCACAAATGTGAAAGTGACATCAGAGAGAAACAATCAATTTGTTGTGACAGTTGTATGGAACAGGGTTGGGGCCAGACTACATTGTACGTGTGTATTCTTTTACTTGTGATGTACTTGTACTCGTTGTACCCATGATCAAATGTACTTGTACTCGAGTACATTCAAAAATAGGCTGTACTCATGAGTACATTCTGAGTACAATAGGAGTACTTTTTCTCAGATAATTCACTGTGATTAAGGACTAATCTGTTTTCTTCACAAGTTTACACACTTTGACTTTACTTGCATTTACATTGTTTATATCATAACAAACTAGATTGGGCCAACTCGGCGCCAACATATCCCCAGACAGGTCATCACTCATGCCACAGGTTTTGATCGGGAATTTTTTATGTAAGCCATTTGTTGTATGCCATAAATCTTGGGAAAAGTTATATGAACTTCAGCACATCAATCTACTAAGTTTATATCTTCCCAAGGAAGATGGTGTATCCCCAGACGCCGAATACATAACTCAACAGAGCATATTTTCAATCTTCCTGCAATGATAACTCTGAACCTATTTTCAAAGTATTTAAATGATTGATGATTGAATGTCCATTCCAAATTAATAATCCCAAAAGAGCATATCTGTTTCTATATTTGTTGACAAATAAAATATTATTTCTAACTCAACTCATCATACTTTTCAATCTGCCTGCAAAGGGTGACTCTGAACCTATTTTCAAAGTATTTAAATGATTCATACTCCCAAAAGCGCATATCTGTTTCTATATTTGTTCACAAATAAAATATTATTTAAAAATTATATATTATTTATATTATTATTTTGTTATATTATTTTTAGAATTTGCATTGTTTTTCAGTTATTCATTTCCTCAATTCCTATATATGTGGTCCATATATATGTAACCTAAATATGTGACACAATCTCAGTTCTGACTCCCCTTTGTCTTATTAGATAATGAAGCAAACCCCATCTCCCAACCCCACCCCACCCCTCTCCCCTTCTCCACACCTCTCTTACTGTTACAGAAGATCTGCAACCCCACTGAAAAGTCTGGTTCTTTGTTTCTCATTTGATATCATTCAATACCTTTGTTTATTTAGTGTCACTCAATAGCTGGAGGTCCCAGAGGTGGATGGGGGGTGGGACTACAAAGAGAGTGCTACAGCACAAATGGTAAACAAACAAAAGGGGTAATCAAATACAAAAAGCTCAGTTAATCTTATCACTAAAATAAAATCAAATATATAAATAAGGAATGTCCAACAGGAAAATTATATACCTCCAGAATTAAATATAAATTATCAAACCACAAGAACAGATTTATAATAATAATTCAGAATTGAGAATTTGAAGAATGTGATTATCAACTGAAATGAGTTAGTAACTGTAGGAAGTTAGGAACTGTGTCAAAATTAACTGAGGCAAACTGAATAAAACTGGGCTAGTTGAGGGTTAAAAATCCCCTATTTTTACTACATAAGGCTATAATTTCATTAATATTGGACTTATAGCTCACCAGAAAATAACAGTGTCCATTTTGCCTACTTGAATATGTTTAACCAGTTTCATTTTAAAAAGTTAAAAACTCAGCCAGCAGAGAGATAACACACAAAAATAAGTACTTAAAAGCCTAAGATAGCCATAACATTATTAATAAAAATTTAAATAGACAGGCACTTCCTTTGAAAAATTCAAAGATTTCAGCTCTATGACCCACATAGTTTGACAGTTACAGGGCTTTAAAGTGGTATAATATCCATAAACTGGGTCTCTGTGGGCATTTTACAATTGTTAAAGAGACCTTAGCAATTAAACTACAGAGCTGAAACTTTTTGGGGGACAAACATAACAAACAAAAATTATATATAATACAGTTTAAGACTTGTCACACTAAGCATTTCCAAATAACAGGGCAAAATACGGAAAAAAATGTCAAAAAAGGTCACTTGGGTGAGTGTTTATGGCCCTCATACACAGGTTAAATGTCTACTAAAAGCCTTGATTTTCAGCACATGTAGAAAGGACATAATAATGCATTCCCAGACGGGATTTCAGCTCCATCAATCACATAGTTTAACAGTCACAGGGCTTAAAGGTGGCAAAAAGTCCAAATATTGGGTCTCTGTGGGCCTTTTAGAGATCTCGATGTGGCCTTCAAATTAAAGCTTCAGATTTATAATCTGTCACATACTAAGATTATACATAGAATATATATCTAATAAAGTTTGAAACTTCTCAGACTTACCATTTCCAAGTTACAGAGCAAAATATGTGAAAAATGTCTTAAAAGGGTCACTCGGGTGGGTGTTTATGGTCCTCATACACAGTTTAAATGTCTACTTGAAGCCATGATTTTTGGCACATGTAAAAAGAACATAATAATGTATTCCCAGATGAGATTTCAGCCCTATCAGTCACATAGTTTAACAGTCACAGGGCTTAAAGGTGGCAAAAGTCCAAATACTGGGTCTTTGGGAGCCCGTCAGAGACCTCAATGTGGCCTTCAAATTAAAGCTTCAGACTTAAAATTTGTCACATACTAAGATTACACATAGAATATGTATCTAATACAGTTTGAAACTTCTCAGACTTACCATTTCCAAGTTACAGAGCAAAATATGTGAAAAATGTCTAAAAAGGGTCACTCGGGTGGGGATTTATGGTCCTCATGCATGGGTTAAATGTCTATTAAAGGCCTAAATTTTGGAGTACATACAAGAAAAACATATTGATATATTCTCAGATGATATTTCACTTAGATGAGAGACATTGTTTGAAAGGTACAGTGCTTGAAGGTGGCAAAAAGTCCATAAATTGGGTCTCTGTGGGCAATTTTGAGACCTCAAGTCGGCCTAACAGGTAAACCTACAGCCTTTAAATTTTTCACAGACAAGGATTACATAAGAGTTACACCCAGAGCAGTTTGAGACTCATCAGAATTACCACTTCCAAATTATAGGGCAAAATATGTTAAAAATCTAGGAAAAAAGTCCTAAGTGGGGTCTTTATGGGCCCCAAACACAATTTTCTCCTCAACTTAAAGTCTTGATTTTCGGCACATGTACTAAGAATATATTAATGTGTTCTCAGGTAAAATTTAAGCCAGATACGCCTCATAGTTTGTGACCTAGAGGGCTCTAAGTGGTCAAAAGTGCAATTTCTGACCTTAAGGTGGCCATAAGTTCTTTATTATTGGGAGTTTAAGGTCACCTTAAAATAGGGATCTTCCTTTGGGCATCCTTAACATGTGTACCAAGTTTGAAAAAAAAATATTAATCCGTTTTTGAGTTATCGTGTCTACAAGGAAATTTCTACGGCGGCGGCGGCGCAACGGACATGAATCCAATATATCCCCGACTTTCGTCTGGGGATATAATTAGCAATAATTGATGAAGTAATAATAATTATGAAATCACTGTACTGTCTTAATTAGAAATAACTTTACCTCATAATCTTCTTAATTTGTAACTACCAACATCAAGTTTTAAACTCTGGTAATTATTTATTAAATAAACAAAATAAAAAATAAATAAATAAAACTTCTTCAAATAAGCAATCTCAATTTCTTAACCTGTAAGCTTAAAAGGTGGCAAGGTTAGGTATTTTGTTGAAAAGTTTTACTTGAGAAATTAATTTGGTTAGCTATTTAATTTACAGTATAATATGTGTTTATATATTTTTTTCTTTAGTTTACAACCAGTAAACTATCTGGATTAAACATCAGCTAAGAACTCTATCAAAAGGGCCTATGTATTGCGGTGGTTTTAGCAAAGAGCCATCATGCAAATTGTAATCTGCATTATGTTTATTGTAAAGGCTATAGAAGTAAAGGCTTATGCTAGTATCAATTTTCACTATTGTTCATTGCTCAGGTATTTTTGGGGGATTATCTTCTTGGCATAAACACATGTCAGCTGTTGATCTTCTTCAGTATTATGTAAAATTATAATCAAGAAGTCAAATATTTGTGAATATGTAGGCTGCTTTATAACATATTGAAATCAATCTGAGTTCAAGGGTGATGCACACACTGCAGTTAATTTATTTCTGAAAGACTGCATCAGATTTTATAGGACACATATGGGTGAATAAAAGAAAGACTTATTGATTTTAGTTATCATATACTGTGACTACAGGTTTGTAATTAACTATTCAGTTGAAATGTGATGAGATCAGGACTTTTAAGATGAGTGACTAATAACATTTGACTTTATTATATAGACTTAGTTCACTATATCAATAGAGAGGTGTGGTGATCCAAGTGTATATGTAATTGAGCTTCTGGCTTTAATTAATTCTTAATATATTATATTGGTATTTAAATACAAAGGATCTTTTTTCTTGCTGGTCAGAACTTGTCCTGAAGAAGTTGTCTGTACAATAAATTTCAGCTACTGAGTCTTGACTATCTGATTTTCAAACAGAAGAGAGAAACCGATATATTTATTAGTGGTCAGACGGGTTCTAAAAATCAAAACGGTTTCCAGGGATTTAAAGCCTACCAAAATCCAGGATTTCGAATGCCTGCATTGATGTGATAAAAATCAAATACGAGTGTACATGGGCAATAACTGAAACAGGATATATGTATTCGCGATATATTTTGAAGTTGATAAACTTCATTTACATTGAATATCAAGTAAAAATGTAAGATATTTTCTCAAATCTATATGTTTCTTATTGTTTCGATGAATATTAACCACTAGAAAGTCTCAAAGAATGACATTTTCAATAACTAGTACTTAAATATTCTTTGCGGATTCCGTCATTTCTACCTAAACCAAATGCGGTATGACGGTTTACCATTCACACCACTAGTATTTATCCATACAAAAGTTTTAACTTTGAAGATACATTTGGATACGTATTCTTTTATGGAAAATAGGTTTTTTTTATGTTTCCTACTTTAAACAAAAGTTATACAATGTACTTGAGTACTTTCCAAAGTACTCGTACTTGAGTACATTGCCGGAAAATGTACCTGTACTCGAATACTCATACATTTTGGATGTACTCGTACTTAAGTACATTGACTTGTACTCGGCCCCAACCCTGGCATGGAATGGGTACATTTAGATTGCGCAAATTTGAAGAAGGTTCCAAAAACAAAGTTTTGGTATTGCTCTTCCAGTAAATAATATGTAATTCTGTTCTTTTTGTAAATAAATGATGTTTTTAGTGTCATATTGAATGTCATAGTGTCTTTTTGATAGTGGTGGTGGACCAGTTCACGCCTGCGTACCTATTCACGCCTACACCCTAATTTCTCCAAAACAGTCACAGTTACACAATAAATTACCAATGTACATGGTCAATTTGGTAATTATTTATGTTGTGGTAAACAGCTTTTCTATGAAAAATCATAAATCTTTAAGAAAACTGAGGCTGGGCGTGAATAGGTACACAGGCGTGAACAGGTCCACCACCACTACAATATGATTTTAGTCCTCATGCAAATGCAATAAGGATGTTTTTACACTATACTGCGAAGGCCATAACATCCTTTTAAAAGTTTGATTTGTCACATGCTGCTCTTTGAAATACTTATCTACCTTAATCAGCATCTATATTGCATCATTTGATTGGTCACAGGCTTCTGAAAATAATTTTCTGCGGTTCTGTTTTTTTTAATAATTCCCCCCTACCTACCTTAATCAGCACCTATATTGTATCATTTGATTGGTCACAGGCTTCCAACAATAAGCTTCTGCAGTTACGTTTTAAAAATAATTGGACATGGAATTCTAACGGAAAACCAGATCTGTAACCACTTTGTATACAAAAATGAATTTAAAGTTATATTTTGATGAGAAATATTTTTCAAAAAATCCAGAGCACCTGGAAACTGCTTCATTGGTATATGACATGAAAACTCCACAGTAACTGTTTTTGATTGCCCTTTGTTTTCAAAATCTTTTTGGTGAGTAAGTAAGAAGCATTTACAAAGCACCAAAATTGCTGATGTCCAAAAAGGAATAATCCTGATCCAAAAAGGAGGTCAGTATCCATATTAGCATCCAATAGGAGACCTACTGCTCAGCTACCCAAGTTCGTTACCTACCCATGTTTGTCACCTGCCTTAAAAACTGAAAAGCAAAAGCAATATTGATACTGAAACAAGTGCAACAGGTGCTTATAATGCTGATGTATTACTCTACAATGAAAGATAATTGTTAATATGTTTAAATATTGTCAAAAAAGCAGGCGACGAACTTGGGTAGCCGAGCAGTAGGCTATCGTGGAGGATAGGTGTTAAAAAGATATGTTTCAACGAATACCAGACGTTTCGCACCAAAACGAGTTCGCCCCATGCGATCATCAGTTCATTCGCACCATAATTTATTACTCAGATTATTATTTAGGTAGCATATTATCAAATATGAGGTCACGGATTTCCCTTGGAAGTTGAATATCAATACTTTAAACTCGAGAATTCACGGCTGAAACACAAAATTCATTAATATTCATGAGTAGATTTTATCATGTTTTGCAGCAATATTTTACAAAATTGAAGCCTCAAAGAAGATCTCTACTGTAGAAGCCTCTAGAACTTTGTCTCGAGTGAGGTTTCAATAACAAATGATTTCACTGATTAATTAAATTAATCACGTTTGCAGACGAAAAGTAGACTGGTTGCCTGGATCTTCTGTTTGTAAAATATGGCTAGAAACCCATCCTATTTTCTTATTTCTTCACATGTACAAGTACAACAATTTGATGTTTTATTTGTAAAACCAATACATTTTCAATTTCTAACATATACTGCTCAGCCAGTGAAGTTCGTCACCCCAGTGAAGTTCGTCACCTGTACTTTATGACAATATTAAAGCATTTTTACTGTCCAGTTACAGCATATATGTATACCTTGCCGTTAAAAGAAGCTATTCCATTTATTTAAATGTGAATAATGCCTGTCCTTGAGCATTTTTACGGCAGGTGACGAACTTCACTGGGGTGACGAAATTCACTGGCCGACCAGTAGAACCCCCCATCATGGCCTCATATTTCCTCTACTCCATACTTTAAACTCTACTGCTCAGCCAGTGAATTTCGTCACCCCAGTGAAGTTCGTCACCAGCCATAAAAATGCTCAAGGATAGGCAATATTCATATTTAAATAAATGGAATAGCTGCTTTCAGCAACAAGGTATATATGTATGCCGAAAGTTCATAATAAAAACTCTTTAATATTGTTATAAAATGCAGGTGACGAACTTCACTGGTGTGACGAACTTCACTGGCTGAGCAGTAGAAGTCATGGCTGTAACACCAAATTCATTAATATTCATGAGTAGATATTAAGTCACAAATTTCCGTGGAACGAATGAGCTCCTCTTACACTGGGGCGAACCCGTTTTGGTGCGAACGATCTGGATACCTTTTCAACTGTTTTCTGAAACCAGAGATACAGTATGCTTTCCACAGTTCTAATGGTTTGAGGGAGCTTGTTCCACTCTGTGGGAGTGGTTACTGCAAAATTTGGCTTTAAGAGATGAATTAAAATTTAAGAAGAAAAAAATTGCGTGTAGGGCACAATTATATACAAATTTCCATTCACTAAAAAATTCAAAGTGAAAGCTTATTTGTTGCAATGTTTACTGAGGTGGTCGAGACAAACTCGTGACAGTGAAACATCCATATGAAGTTGTTTAAATAACACCTGCCTGCAGTGTTACGCCAAAGAAACTGAAAGACAATTATCCAAAATTATAGGTATTACACACACATCACAACTGCTTTATTATATTATCCAAATTTACACTCCTAAAATGTTACTTCCTTGATTGAAAAGTTGGAAAACAAATGTCAGAAATACAGCCGTATAATACAGCCGTAGGTATTGGTGCCTTATAAAACCCGGACTACCGGAGGTGCTATCGGAGGGGTACGATGGGTGCGATGGGGTGCGACGAGGTGCGATGAACGGTCATAGACCTTACTTAATATTCTATGAATATTCATGAGGCAAAATCCAGAATGAGGCTGAGTATGGAACTGTGCTAGGTAAAGGTAAACAACATGGCTGACAGTACTGAAGAAAAATCAGAGCATTCTTTTATACTTTTCAGATGGTTACATCCAAGGAATATCTTGTAAGTTTAAGTATAACTTTTTTTGCTACTGTGTCTAATTGTTGATATATCTGTTAAACAACAAGATGTTCAAACTTAATTATCATTATTATTAATTTATTTAATATATATATTAAAGTTAAAAATGTTATAGCCTACAATTCAACACTGATTTTGCACAGCCAAATACTGTGGATTATGATTTGAAAACTTTTTTTCATGCATCAGTCTTAACTCTACTTGTTATTTTGCATTCTGTACAAGCATTATATATAAATCACTTTGTAAGTATCCTGGCTTTACAAACACACAGTCCACATTTCACTCCTATGTTCCAGGGAGATCACTCCATATAACAATTCATTTTTTTTTTCAAATTTTCAGTGCAACCAATAGAAAATGGTTGTCAAATAAAAGGAAAATGTTACAGATCAATGAAGAAAAGTAAAACACCTCACATCATAAGAGTTTCTTTGGTTTTTCAAAGTGAGCTTACTGTAGAAAATGCACCATGCACTTGTCAAAAAGGATTAAGTGGGGCTTGTGGTCATTTAATTGGTTTATTGTACCAAGTTGTACATTATAAAGGACAAGGACTCAAAGTGATCCCGGTGGATGTAGTAAAAACATCATTACCACAATTGTGGGACAAACCAGGAAGAAGTTCCAAAATTTCCGGTCAAGCTGTACAGGATATGGTCATTATTGGTGGACACACACAAAAAGTCAGTGGTGGAAGTGAGAGCTATTTCAGTGGAGAAAGGAAGGGCCTAAAGTCTACCTTGTACAACCCTTTAAGAAATGAAGTAGGTAGCTTAGCAGATCTCAGGAAGAGCCTTTCTAGTGTGGATGATAGAATGCTAATATTACCTACATTAGATCAGTATCTGTCTTCACAAATCCCACTTAGCCAAACAAAATTTGGGATGTTTCCAAAAGGATCACCAATAAGTGTACAGCAGAAGCTGCACAGTAATTACCTTATAAATGTCTATGATGGGAGCACTTTTCCGAAGTTGCCACTTACTAATGTCATGAAAAATGATTATGCAAAAGTTCTAAACTACAATGAATCAATATTTTTTCATTCTTTATGTATATCTAAAGAAGAGATTCACAAATCTGAAGAACTAACTCGTTTGCAGTCAGCAACCCCACTATGGAGCCAGCTCAGAGAGCACAGGATAACTGCCTCAAAAATGCATGACATTTTCATAAGGAGGAAAGACCCTGAACCTCTTGTGAAACGAATGAAAAACCCCAATACAAGACAAACTAAAGCAATGAAAGAAGGTATAGCAGACGAACCACTGGGGCCCTTAAATACTCGGAGGTTACAAGAACAGAATGTAATATTCTTCCCTGTGGCATAGTGATTAGTGTCACCTGTCCATGGCTTGCTGCAAGCCCTGATAGAAAAGTATACTGTCCAAACAGAGTACCTCCATTTGGACTTTTAGAAATAAAGTGTCCACGAGTAAGTTCTGTTTTGGAAAGGGATTACCTGATGAAAGATGGACAGAGTTTGAAACTGAAAAAACACCATAGCTACTATACTCAAGTGCAGGGTCAGTTAGCTGTTACAGGATTGCAATGGTGTGACTTTTTTGTGTGGTGTGAAAATGATTTTCATATGCAAACCATCCATTTTGATCCACAGTATTGGCAGCTCATTAAAGACAAAGTTGATAAATTTTTCTTTGATCATTACCTAACATATCAAAATGAATAATAAAATAACTACATACATGAATTATTAAATATAGTGTACAATGTACAGTTTGAGTATATGAGAAAAAATGATGAAGTAAATATACATGAACAAGCACTACTTGATCAGTGGACCCTTAAAGTTGGCCAACATGCATGCTACTGTCCACAGTTGATTGGCTGATCCAGTGAGACTAAGTGGAATTTCACAGTCAAATATATGGTTTTCTTTAACACGACGTATATATATCTCTCAACATGGATTCTTAGTGAGGCAATCTCTTCATTTTCAGCAATTTCATTTGCAGTAAATTGACCTCTTTTCAGTAGGAAGGCTGGAATATTCAATAATGCTCCCCTTTCTTGTAAAAGTTTTGCAACTATGAAGCCTTTATCTGCCATGACACTGTCCCCATTCTCAACGAGGTCTAACAAACCAGACAGCCTGGTTATTTCAACAACTGACATATTGCCCATATACAAGTTAGAATTGAATGTTACAGCTCCATGAGGGGCTATACCAATTAATGCCTTGAATGTTGTTCTGCTTTTATAACTTGAGTGTAGCTGAGAATTTACCAAGAGAGATGAAGCAGACTGTGTCCATATTTCTGTAGAGTCAATAATAACTCATGTTGAAGAATATTTCTGTCTAAAAAATGCTGGCATTAGCTGATCAATGTGTTTTCGTGGTATCCAAATTGGTAGCTGCCCAAGCACAAAATATAGGAAATTAACCCATGTGATAAGTTTCCTACTGACCGAGCTCTGGGAAATATTAAAACGAATAGCCAAATCTTGCTCTCCAAAATTTTGTCTAAGTCTACAAAGAAACATGAACAATTCATCCATCAGGGGCATGGCTCTAGGTCTGCCAGCATAACTGACATTTTCACTTGGTGTATAGTAGGCACTGGTCATAGTGGATGCAGAAGGGGCCAGGTAATCATAAAATGCTTTCAATGCTGTGTAATTAGTAAAGCCAGTGTATAAATTTATGAGGCTGTCATCAGTTCCAAATCGATCCACACCAAATTTAGATAAGGAAAGCTGTGCTTTTAAGGCAGCTATTGTCTGATGTTTAGCCCTCAGTAAATCATCTTTGACTTTCAGTTCTTCTTCTAAGCTTTTAATATTTTTGGAAGGGGAGTCCACCAACATGGTCAGTTCTGGGATACTATCAATACTTTCAGTCAGTTGTGCTTCCTCGGGCTCTTTATCATCACTTGACGATAAAGCTTGAGCATAGCATCTTTTGGTGGCTTTCCCTGTCCGTGGTTTTGGAGATTTCCTACAAATAAAATGTCATGTACTTGTACATAAATAATTGTGCCTTCAATTGTCAGACTGGCTTGCAGTTAGAAAATAATAATCAGGAAGAGACTGAGATATAGTGACCTCCCCAACTTTAATCAGTACAGTTGATTCAAGCTTTTTATGTGAAGCTGAAGTGAAAAAATGACAGCTAAACTTTAAGTAATGTACACTTTAATTTCTTTATTTATTTTTGAATGATTTGCTTCTCTATTCTTATAAATTTGCTAATAAAATATATAAATTTCCATGTACATTTGATTATATGTGTAACTATTGTCATCTATTGGTATTTATCTTCTGAAAAATACTTCACTTTAAGATCACATTATTGTCTCTTAGAAACACAAGATTATCTTCATGTTTTTGTTGAAGTACCTTGGATGGTATCCAGAACAAAAACTACACTACCATAACAAAATAGTTTCATTTCTCCTTGAATATTTTCCAATATTCAAAACAAAGTTTACATAGTAATGGTGACTTACGACTTATTAAATGTTACAGCAATGCAAAAGAATACCAGGACTTAACATTATAATTACATAGTAGCTAAGACATATATAATACCTCAGGTGTTTTCAAGAAAATAATTTCTGAAACTTACTTTCTTGGAAGTAGTGTAAGAATTACTGCTGTCTTTGTTAAATGACTAAAACAGACCAACATACCTTAAACATTTCACCCTTATCTCTTCTTATTTTTTGCAGCCATTCTTTTTTCCTTGCTAGTGTAATATTATGAAAATGAACTCCTTTATTTTTTTGTCCATCAGATGTACATCCATGAACACAACAATGTTGTCTGTTTTGTTTATTTTCTAATTGATTACTGGCCATTATTCCCACTTTTACTGTAATCTAGATAGAGCTTGTATAGAATGAAGCTGTCAGCTGATAAACATCCGGGACCTTATATCTTATGCATACTCAGCCTCATTTTGAAATGGGGATTTCCACTATGCATAAATATTGAATACAGTCTATAGCACCCAAGTCATTACGTAATATTCAAAAATATTGTTAGGAAACTACATTGGAGATCTGTGTCCTCATATCTTCTCATGAATATTAATGACTTCGGTCCTATGGCCATGACTTCTGTAGTTTAAAGTATTTTATCTTCGTCAAGACGTCCATTTTATAAATTATTGTTAGGAAACTACAGGGGAGATCTGTGTCCTCATATATATACCGATGTAGTGGTGCGATAAAGAGGTGCTATCTGGAAAAAAATCCGGTTCCGAATCCAGTTCCGACTTTTATAATTTACCGTAGGTATTGCATAGAAATGGAAACCAGTCAGAATGCCACCGAACCATAAAGCCACGACCATAACGCCACCACTAACCAACATTAATGTACAGAGTATGCAGATGCATAACTTGTGTTTATTAATTTATTTTTCTAAACACAGCAACAACTTGTTAAAGAAACAAACAAAAAATAAAATTCCTATTGGCAGAGTTAAAAGCACAATGCAATATATGACTTTGTTTTAAAACATTTTCTCTATGTATACATGTACAGCATTTCATGATCCTTGGTTGTAAATTTTCCGTTATATATGATGGAAAAATATTTTCTGTTAAGTTTAAACCTTGTTTATTTGTATTCTTATTTATCCCCTATTCCACAGTTACAATAAACTCCAGTATAGCAGAGCAAGGTTGGCTACAATATATCACAACATATGGTGGGGTTATGGAGAGGTGTTTTTGGGGGGGCGTCATGGTTTGGTGGCGTTTTGAGTGTATTTGATGAGATCGATCGGGATATATTCAGCTAGTAATAAAAGAGTTAAGCTTCATAACGTAAATAATTCTATTGGTTCAGAAAAAAGCCATTAAAAATGCCATATTCAAGTATCATATGCATATTCCTTTTAGGTTAACTTTAAAGGTCATATGCAACATTTTTCACAAAAGCTATGAACGCAAGTTCATTGCACATATAAACATCTTTCTAAATATAAAATGTGGTTTGTTTTATGAAATATATGGTATGAGAGAAACAGATCACATTTAAAAACAAGGCCGAAAGGAGTTTTGGTCTACTAGCAGGAGCTACATAGCCATCAGAGACATGAGTAGTGCACTGACGCATTCACCCATCCCAGTATTAATGTAGCCCATAGCTGCTTAACTTCAATTAACAGACACTCATCATACTAGGCCACAATTCATGAAAGTCCAGAGACAAAAAAACATAACCTCTAGAAGGGCGAGCCTTGCTAGAGCTCGCTCTTAATAACTTTCACAAAGTAAAAATGTAAGAACCAACATTGTTGTTTTTCTCACAATTGATGGGTGATGACATAACACGTTCATAGCCAACATTGTTGCTGTAAGAGTTGAAACTTATTAAATATTATATTAAAAATAGACATGGCAATTAAAAAGAAACTCTCAAGGAAAATCTCAATGTTTTTGCTGCCTTATTCTTCTTTTGAATGTAGTTTGAAAAAAATACAACCAAGCTAAATCTGTACAACTTCCCCACAATGCTGTGCCAGCTTATTTAGTTTTCAACTTTCACCACAAATTAGTGGACCTAGTTAGACAATCACACACCTGCATGCTATTGAGAAAGAGTAAACAAATTTCCTACTGTGTGGTCCTGTCAGTAATTAGCTTGAGTCACAGATCTTAGAGTGAGTAAAGCAAGGAGTATTGATAAGTATATAAACCCCATGACCCACTGAGCTTTTGTGTTCTCAGAGTGATAAAATGTAAGAAGTGATGAGCTTAGGTTCATGTTGCTTTTGACAAGTAATTTTCTGATTCTTTAAATTACAAAATACAAAAATAAATGAAAAGTCAAATCTGGAAATTGTTTTTTTTATTGCAAAATACAAAAAAAAAATGAAAAGTCAAATCTGGAAATTGTTTTTTTTTTATTGCAAAATACAAAAAATAGGGAAAAGTAATGTTTTTTTTTCAAAATTGCAACATACCAAAAATGTAACCAGTTTTTTTTTTGAAAATGCTCATGCAGACTATGTTTACATATTCATAGTATATGATACTATCTATTCTAAAGATTGGCTATCATGGAGGGGTCCACTTTAACTCACTATCGATGGGATCTGGCTCCCTTGGTGCTTGTAGTAACTGTATGGTCTGGTGTCATAGTTAGCAATAACAAAGCTCTTAATACACCACACAGCACTTTATGGTTTTCATTTTTGGATATGAAAAGGCATATATTTCAAATTAATATTTTTGAGCCACCAATTTGAACCACAAAAGGAACATTTTCTATTTCTTGCAAAGTTTAGAACTTGTGAGGCCTAGTGGTCAAAAGTGAATCCCTTTACCTTGTGAAAACAATCCCCATTAACCAATTTGTAGGTATAGTTCCTAGGTCCTGCTAATATAAGTTCAACTCTTTGGTGTCCTTATAACTGTAACTTATAATTATCTGTCAAGTCTCCCAAGAAATCTGCAGTCGAAATAATCCTCTTCATGAGGAGAGTTATGTCAAAATACAGAATAACCTCCCCAACTGGGGAACATCAAAGAGACATAGATAGCCATTTTGATAATATAACTTTTTTAACTTTTCACTTTGTAGATTTTACAATTTTGAAAATGACTGTTTGGACTTATGAACTTTTCACTTTTTTATGTTTTACAATTTTGAAAAAAATTTTCTTATTTTTGTGTTTATATTTTGCAATTTTGAATAAAAATAAAAACTTTATAGAGTTAAACTGTTGAACTGATTGTGTTGCAAAAAGTCTTCAATCATAGTAGTATCAGTGGACTGGGAAGTCTGTGTATTTTGCATACCAAATATTTCATAAAGGTCTGCCCACTAAATAAGTCAGTTTTTGCAAACTGCGTATACATTGAAGATTTGTTAATGAATGCCATTTGCAGAAATAACACATTTAACAAAAGGGCACAAAAAACTTCGTTAAAAAAGGTCTAAGTCTGCACAGCCAAACTTGAAATCAATTTTCAGCTGCTTCAAAGGGGCTAGAAATTCAATAAATTTGGACAAGTAAAATTTGGAGGGTGTTATTCCCATTCTAACATAACAAAATATTTTAATGTTATTAGTAATTGCAAAATTTTGCTGATAAAACAATTTTTATTAAGGCTGTTTCATCCATTGTTCTTTGCAGAGGGTTATTACCAGAACAAACAACATCTTTATAGCCTTTTACCATAGATCTCGACCAATCAGATGCAATGATGCAGCTGTGTCATGTTAGAATTGTTGATTGTAATAATAATAAACACAATAAGAAAATCAGTATGGTTGATAATAATAATAAATAAAGTAAACCAATATGAGGTAATCACAGTCTGTTATCCACCTTTGAACAGTTGAAACCAGTTTGTTCACTCTGTCCAGTAATATGATTATGGACATATGCTTTTTTTGTATTATAGTTAGAGTAGTTCTTTAGATGGAGTTTAAGTGCAATAAAAGTACTCTTAGAATTGATCAACTATAGGTACTGATTTCCTCTAGCCGTCCTTCCAACTATCCATCACAATGTAACTGATAAGGTACTAGACATGACGTAAAACACTAAATAATTTTTTTTGAAACTAGATATCCATTATTTTATGTTCATCTAGTAGGATAATCCAGTTTCTGTAGTCTAATGACTTTTTGGTAATATTTTTAAGTGACGTAAATATTTGTAAAAAGATCTAATATTGCATTTTCTATGCCTAATTATTTATCCAATCATGCTTGTTAAATATTATATTGAAATAGCCGTTGCAACGATGTAGAAAATCTTTAGAGAGAGTAAACTGTCGAGTAAAATTAGAATCTGTAGTTGTCTCTCTCTTTAAAAAAATCTAACGTTTTGAATATAGTTTGAAAAAAAACATAAAAACCAAGATAATGTGTACATGTCCACCAAATTGCTATACCATTTCAATTAACCCACACCACGCAATTTTGAAAGAGAATCAACTGCCCTTTGTGTGAACCTGTTAATTTTAGGCATAGACGTAGGTGTGCTGCAAGGGGTTCTGGTAATATGATTCTATGACCTTAATGACATCACTGAGTTATGTTCTTAGAGTGAGAAAATGTTATAAATGTTTTTATGAGCTTAGACTCATGTGGTTTTGGACAAGTAAATTTTTTATGTTAAAAAGGATTGTACCACATATTTTATGTATATGTATATTTCCATCCATACATATTTTTATTATTCTAGCAATCATCACTATCCACTAATACACGTTTTTATTATAGATAAATGCTATGAGTTGGATTCTCCAGCAAGGATTAATTTTTATGTTGAATTACAATAAAAATGGATATTTCAATTTGATTTTTATCTTTTGGTAGTAGAACTGCAATAACTGAGTATTTTTTGTATAAAAGGTTACATTTTTTATTATTTTAAAAATACAAATTTGTTTTGATGATTTAATGGCCAAATATATTGAAGATTTAGAATAGTTAAGTTACAGAATAAAATATATTTCTTCAATTTCCCTGAGGTAAAACACAAAAAACAATAAAAGTAATGTAAAGAGGATGAATCAAAATTGTCCAACTATATCTGCCAGTGTGGCCTAGCCGGTAATAAAGTTGCCTAGGAGCACTGAAGGCATGGGTCCTGTCCCATAAGAGACAAAAGAACCTCAAGGATGATGATAAATTGTCATATCTGAGACTCTGTCTTTCAGTTAGGGGAATGTCTGTAACTTAAGAGCTTGGCCTGTACTGCTGCATTTGGGTGGATTAAATTAAACTTTCAGCTCTGTAGTACATAGAAATATTGTGCAGAGTATAAATGTACCATACAATACAAAAACATAACACAGTTTGTGGAATTGTTTCCTTGGATGTGTTGGATAGACAAAGTGTTAAATTTTAAAAACAATCAAGCAGCAGAATTTTGGAGTGTCTCTAAATTATTTACATGTCAATACAATAAATTACAATAAATTATTTACATGTAAATACAAAATTATTTAATTTAGAGACACTCTTCCTCACTTGCCACACTTTCCAATCAATATTCTTGATAATCAGGTCTCACCAGCACAAAGTGTCAGGAACGTCAGAGTGGTATTCGATATATTCCAATTTCATTTTCTCAGACCATGTGTCACAGGTCATAAAGTCCACCAGAGTTCATGTGAGAGACCTCTACAGAATCCGTCCCCTTCTAGACCTTAAAACATCAGTTCTTCTAGCAAATGCTTTGGTGAGCAGCATATTGGACAATTGCAAATCCCTGTTCTTATCACTCACTGATTTTGTGTTAAGGAGATTGCATTTAGTCCAAAACTCACTCTGCAGGGTTGTCTTTATTTATTTGTTTATTTATTTGTTTTTTTGCGTCGCGTTCAACAGCCAGGGTCATATTGCGATGGGTAGTTTACAGGTGGAGGAAACCAGTGCATACTGCACTGTAAACCACCGGGCATCGGCAAGTAACTACCAACTTTCCAACATGAAGCGCCTGGCCCGAGATTCGAACTGGCGGCCTCAGAGGTCGGAGGCGAGAACTCTAACCGCTACGTACACCACCGAGCTGCAGGGTTGTCACCTGTTCCTCTAAATTCTCTCATATTACAGGGTACAATTTAAAATAGGCCTCATTACATACAAAATTCTCAACAACCAGGGTCAACCAGTTTATGTTAGAGAATTAATCTACCTCTACACCTCTTCCAGAAATACAAGGCGAAGCATCCCTAAACTCAAGTTCCTTCATATCCCCACTTTCGACCATAAACTTTACAAATCAATCAAACACCTTTCTAATTCCTTCAGTCACTATGCCCCAGTTCTTTGGAACTCCTTTCCCTTCCAAATAAGAAATAGTCCCTCTGTTGCATCTTTCAGGAAACACCTCAAAACAAATCTCTTCAATTCCAGTTTCCCAACTTAGTCTCCTTCCCTCTTGCTCACACCCACAACTTTGGATTACTGCCCTTGAACACCCATCTTCTCTCCTTACGATTAATGATTTTTGTTAAGCTAGCACACTGAGTTCCCTTTTGTGGGAAGATATTGCATCTGCAAAGCAGTAGATTAGATTAGATTAGAATTTTTGTTCTTTGATTCCATAGAGGAGGGTGTGACAGTAATAAAGTTAAAACAGTAATATGGCTTGTACGTATATTTTACATGCACTGCTACTTAGAAATTTCTGGATTTTCTTACTGTTCTTAGCTGAAAAGTGATGCTCTTTAAATTTGTTGAATAAAACTGTCCATATAGAGATGTTTATCCATTAAAATCTTGATTTCCCACTTTTGTGTTCTTGTTTTTTAATAAAATGTAGGTAATACTTTGGTATGTAGAAAACCATCCCTAACCTGGATTTAAGGTGACCTTAGCAAAGGATTGTTGAAGAATACAGCCCAGTTTACAATAACAATATCAAAAATCAACAAAAGCAGTAGCTTGTACCTCAGTCACTTTACAGATTGCAGGTTCTGTGGCTATAGACATTGGGCGAAATGCCCCATGTCGTACAACTACCATCCGATGTCCATATGCAAACTTGTGACAGCGAAGTGCCCAATACCTTGTGTCCTACAGAAGTTTTAAAATTTTCAATTTTTCTGCCTCTGAAAAAAATGAATTTTTTTGGTGTGGTAACTGAAGGTGTGGTCCTCAGTGTATATAAGGTTGTACCTTTGTGCTTCAGTGTAATACACCACTATGTTTCACCACTACAGTTCACATACGAACTTCAGATGGTAATTGAAGGACCAGGGCATTTCACCCTATGCCTATAACTGTGGGTTACTGTACCGCCTGCAGTGGTGTAAAATGTCTACTTTGCTAAGTATTACTTAGATTCTAACTCAGGAAAGCTCCCTATAGTTTGTACTGTAACTGTGCATTTGGAAACCAGCATATCTAACAGGTTTTATTGCACAATAATTCTTATGTAAGGTGTGCTTTGCTTTTACTGAATCATCTGCTTTGTTAAGAAATGATAAAAGCTCTCATTTTCTTGAGGGAAAATGCTGTTTTTCATAAACAATATTTTATTGAAGCAATCATACAAAATCAACAAAGATTATAATAAGCCTTCTTGCTTGCTGTTTTTTTAATATTGTTCAACAGGTGCGGTGACAGTAAAATATTGCTGGATTATATATTTGTAAAATATTGTTAGAAACCCCATCGTAGCCTCACGTTTGCATCACTCTGTGGGTGTACACGTACCAGCATTTTATATTTTTATTTGTTTTAAATATTGCGAGAGGACATTATTAGGTGTGGTGACAAAATATTGCGTAGGGCGGTGGCTAGGGCGGTGGTAAGGGCGAACCGGAAATTGGTCCGGTTCCAAGTCCGGTTCCAACTTTTATAAAGCACCATTTTTAATCTAAGTTACGCTGCATTCAGACGGAAATTCACGAGTGGTGCACACCACCTGTGAGTACAGTGGACAGTTTTGACCGTTCTGAACAATTCACCGCTTGTGTGTTTATGTGTGTATGTAAACAAACACAAATCACAAAAAGAAAGAAAAAAAAGAAATCACAATGTTTCGCTATCTGCCATGCAAATGATACATATTTCATTTGTTAAACCTTTTCCAATTCTAATTCTAATTCTAATAGCACTTTTATAGCGCTTAATCTCTGTCAAAAGACAGACTCTAAGGCGCATCACACAAAAACATTGTTCAGTATTCATAAACCAGAGACATTGCAGGGGTCAGCACCGCAGAGAAAACAGGAGGAGATTGGAAATTTAGGGTGGGTATGCTTTTCCAAAGAGGTATGACGTCAACTTTGACCTGAAAGAGGCAAGTGAGTTTGCTGAGTGGACCTCATCAGGAAGTTCATTCCACATTATAGTGCGTCATACGCAAAACTGAGTCCAAAATGCTTTCGAGACTTGAAAACTGAAGCAAAGTGGGAACCTCAAGAAATATGCCATCAGATTGACTTCGACGAGTGTTATATGCACTATGTCTGGGTATCAGGAAGGGTTCAAAGTATTTGGGGTTACCACTGTGTAAGAACTTATATACAAGCATGGCAGTCTTAAAGATAGAACGGTACTAGCTTGGCAACCAATGTAGTGCTTTTCTAACTGGAGTGATGTGTGAATACTTGGTGGTGTTAGCAACGATTCTGGCAAGACTGTTCTGAACACATTGAAGTCTGCGCAGATCCAGGGCTGAGAGACCTCTGAACAGAGAGTTACAGTAATCAAGATGACTTCTGACCAGAGCATTGGCAGCCATAAGAGCAGCTTCATATGTCAGATGTCCCCGGAGTCGCTCAAGATCCTGGACATGAGCAAAACAAGCCTTGCAGATCTTCATAACATAGCAAGAGAATGAGAAATCTGAATCAAACCAGAAACCAAGGTTCCTAACTGCAACTGTTGGTGATATAAGATTACCAAGTATGTTGACTGGGAACGAGTGATTAAGTTTTTCATGCTGAGACTTTGAGCCAAACACAATGAATTCGGTCTTATCAGGATTTAGCTTGAGCTTATTTGTAGAGAGCCATCTCTTAACGTCTTCAAGGCAGTGTGACAGCTTATCAAGGGCCGAGGCAACATTTTAAGTGTGAGATGCACATACAATTGTGTGTCATCAGCGTAGAACTGGAAACTAATACCAGGATGATTCTGTATGACTTTACTCAGTGGAGTAGTATAGAGTGAAAAAAGGATTGGTCCCAGGACAGAGCCTTGAGGCACACCATACAATAACTTTTTGGCATCAGATAAAATTAACGCAATCTTAATGCACTGAACATGGTCTGAGAGATAAGACTTGAACCAATGGAGGACAATCCCGCCAACACCAAACCAGGAGCTAAGAGAATCAAGCAGCGTATCATGATCAATAGTATCAAACGCTGCTGATTGATCCAAGAGAACAACAGCAGTAGCCTCACCTTTAGCAAAAGCCAGATGAACATCATTCTTAATTGAAAGCAATGCAGATTCAGTTGAGTGACCTAGTTTATAGGCAGATTGCCTGACATTCTCTAGTCCGTTCAAACTGACACGTTCAACAAGTTTGGATATGAAGCCCAACCCTGAAACAGGCCTGTAGTTTTTTAAGTCATTGGGTGGTAGTGATTACTTTTTAATCAATGGGGTTACAATAGCCTTCTTAAACTCATCAGGTACAACACCTTCTGACAATGAGCAGTTAACAAGCCTGGGAATTTTCAAAATCCAGAGTACCGAAACACTTTATTTAACATGTTTTTATAACGAAAGCACATGTATTCTGCATCTTTGTTGTCATTAGAGGTGAAGGTGAAAGTTTGGAAAGTCTCTGGAGGTACCCAACTCACGAGTGGTATATGCCATCCGTGATATCGTTCTTGACCAATTTACAGGCTGTGAGGTCGTGTTTACGGCCGGTAAGAACGCTGCATAAGTATCACTGCATTTTCTTTTTCTTACAAATTCGCCTAAAATTAATTTAGAGCTGTTTATACTAAACTTGAGCTGTGTTTTGGCTCACCTTGAGCTTGATCCCTTTTGTGAATACGGCCCGTATTTTTTACACAGCGTGGTTAAAACGGCTACTGTAATGACATGCAAAATAGAGCCAGCCAGGAAAACACCGGCTGAGTGTATCTGGCTGCTGCGCCACTATAATTTGTATATTTTGGGTGATAACTAACCTGAATGGTTTTCACATCAAGTATAAAGTTGTTGTGGTCAATCCCAGGTATTACTTTGCCTCTGTTATTGATGTGCCGTAGAATCTTCTTTTATCGCCCAAAGGTATATCGTCTTGTGTAACTTCGACGCATATAGTGGTGGTGGACCAATTCACGCCCGGGTACCAATTCACGCCCACCCCTAAATTTATCCAAAACAGTCACAGTTAAACAATAAATTACAAATGTAAATGATCCATTTGATGATTATCTATGATGTGGTAATTAAACATCTTCTCCATGAAAAATTATAAATCTTCAAGAAAATTGAGGGTGGGCCTGAATTGGTACCCGGGCGTGAATTGGTCCACCACCACTATAGCTTCGACGTAATACTTATATTGTTGTTTTTGGAAGGTTTCCAAGGGTTTTAAAAAATAATTGCATATATATTTGGACAATAATTGCATATTTTGCTTATTTATTATTAGTTTAAAATCCAGATATTTTAACAACTTTTTCAAACTCCCTCCCCACGGACATATTCTTCCTGTTGATGGATCCAAAAATTCAGTACCGAGTGCAAAAATGCCATACTAAACCCAGATTAAAATAGGTGGTGGCCAATGGTGTTAATTCATTTGGTTCATTTAAAAAACGTAAATTTGGCATGCCATATTAATGTAAATATGTTTTAGGTTATGTCATACACAGTGGCTATTCTGCCGATGATCGTCGGTAAAATAGAGCATGGCTTATTTTACTGACAGCACAGTAAGGTTCAGGCTATTTTACTAACTACATATATTATTTAAAATAGTGTTGATCAATTTTTCATTATCAAAATTATGTTTATCCTTTTTTTTACAGTGATATAATGTATTTTAGTAATAAGTTTTATTTTCTTCTTATTGGGTAATGGTTCCTTGATCGGTGTAAATCAAATGACAGGCTAGTCATATTGTCTTAACAATTAAGCTGTACAGGTGTGTTCTGGAATATGTTCTATGTACTGTTCACTCAATGCATGAGTTACAGTTACATATAGGCCTTACTCAGGCTTACTGTGCCTGTAAACATCAAATCCATTTACGGTCAGTAAATAGCCTGAACCTAATATTGTTGACTGTCGGTAAAATAAGCTGTACGCTATTTTACTGATGACTGTCGGCAGAATAGCCACTGTGTATGTCATAGTGTTGTGGTAAACATATGTTCTCCCATTTTGTATGTTTAAAAGTTTGAAATGTTTCACCAATGTCTTTGTTTAGGTTAATTCCTGCAAGGCCATAATTGGCTATAGAAACTATACCAAATATAATTTAGAAGAGGCAATGTCACTTATAGAAAAGGGAATATGAGTTTACAAAGCCTCAAAGTTGACAGGTGTTCCTCAAACAACAATAAAAAGCATAAGGAAACTGTGGAAACATACTTCCAAAATCTTAGTGAAATTTTGGAGAAATAGGACATATTTTCTGCCCCAGGTTTAATATACGAACAACAATATATAGGGCCTCTAAACTTACTGGATAGAAAGTCTGGCAAAATTGTACATTTCATCACCAAGGTCCACCAACTTTACAAAATTTTACCACTCTCTAAATTTTGAATTGGGCAAAATGCTGTACCAGATCTTGTGAACATTGGGTTCATTTGCAGTTTTCCCATAAAAAAAAATCACTGTTAGGAGGTATGAAAAGTTTTTTTTGTTCAACTGTTCGAACACCCAGAGTGAACAATAATTAAAAAAGAAATTCAGCCTTATTTTATGTACATAGTATTTCATAATTATATTGCCTTTTGGGCATGAAATACTTGCATAATAGTTACATTCTATTTTTCTTGGAGACTAACTGCATTTATTTTGTTTGCACATTTGTATCACTTCAAACTTCACTTGTCTGTCTAAAGACAGCTGACCATTTCTTTCATCTTTAATATATATGTGTAACATATTGTAAATATTTTGTAAATTGTAAATATATTTGGCTCATTATAAATTCTCCACCACTCAACAGTTCCCCTCTTAATGTTAGAACTACCTTGAGTTGATTTTTGCACCCAGTACAAAACTTTTGAAACAAGGCTTCTGATACGTTGAAGTTATAAAGTTCCTGTTTACAACATGGCTGGTGGACATGTGATCAGAAATGTGCAAGATTTATTGTAATTTTGCATTTCTTTGCTATCACCTTGCAAATAATGGTGGAAGACACTAACAGAGGTATTTACTGATGAATTTTATACAAATTTCATATAAACTTTCTGTGATATACGTCGTTGTATCGTTAATACGTCGAACTTACATCGGAACACACTACTTGCCTACCGCGGTCCTACCTACACGGGTGGTCACTAAGATAAATGGTCACAGAGATAAATGGTCTTCAAAGTTTTCAAATTTAAATAATGTAAATAACAAAATCGCACAAACTAAGTAGCAAAATAGGCTTAATGCTTTCCATGACATTTGGTTTGTGTCATACTGCCTGGCCACCAATTATGGTCACGTCTGTGTAGGAAAATTAATTCCTGTGCTTCAATAAATGAAAATAACACTACAGATATTAATTAGTGTGTGTTTATTTTACTAATCCAAAGTTTTGCCTTCGTTTCAGCACAATCAGTTTCCTCTGTACATGTACATTGCACCCAAAATGCCCTATTATCACCCAAACAACTGGAATTTCTTCATACCAATTATGGTCACCCCATTATTTTAGCCACTGATATAACAGAAAATAATGTTTGATCTGTGGTGCTCTGCAAATATAACTTAATGTTTAGCCTTTAAAAATATATTTTAATAATCTTTTATTATTTAGAATAGGATTACTCTAGCTGTTTACATTTACTTCATGTTTTCCTCACCATGGCATTTACTTTTATTTGACCAGCTGGGGGTGACCATAATTGGTACACTGACCATAATTGGTGGCAAGGCAGTATTGTTGTTTAAACCTTTTAATCGTTTTTATGTGAGAATTTCTGAAGACTGTTTATCTCTATGACCGTTTATCTCAGTGACCACCCATGTAGTACACGGGTGGAGCCCTAATTCCGCCCCCTTTTTTATCTATTCAGATATTTTCAAAGTAGCACCAACTCATTAATATTCATGAGAAGATATGAGGTCGCGCATTTCCCAGGGTTTTCCAACAATATTTTGTAAAATGGAAGCTTCAATGAAGATCAAATACCTTAAACTCGAGAATTCACGCGAATAGCACCAACTCATTAATATTCATGAGAAGATATGGGGTCGCGGATTTCCTGGGGTTTTGTAACAATAATAACCAGTTTTAAACCAAATTTGTCTTCTCATGCATATTAATCAGTTGGGGCTATAGGAGTGAGCTGTCCGTGACAATAAAATATCGGTCCGTGACACAAGCCTATTAATTTGCGTTCACAGATTCGTGACATAAGTTGCAATCTTTCTAAAGACATCTCGCCCCATGTGAAATTTTACCCCTTATTTTTGTACATATGCTTGGTACCATTGTTATCAGTAAATGTATCCTATTTTCATTTAAGGTATATGGAAAGCACAATTTACATCTATACACTTATTTACATTTATATTTTCCCTAAAGTCTAAACTATAGCAAAGTAGGTTAAAGGACTCCTTCTAAAGGATTGCACACAAGTTATATAGTTTGAGCTACTTCAAGTTAAGAAGCCATCTCTGTTGTCAAATCAGTTAACTGGTGGGGGGTTACTCAAGTCCATTTTAAGGGTGATTGCAATGAGTCATTTATAAAAGTTTTTTCTTGAGTTTTTCTTGGTTTGTGAGTTTGTTTGTGAACAAGATAACTCAAAAACTTATGGATGGATTTTGATAAAATTTTCAAGATATGTCTGAAAAGGTAAAAGGAAGAAATGATTCAATTTTGGGAGTGATCTTCTGGATCCATGAAATGTAATTTTTTTAAAGACCGATAACTCAAAAAGTTATGGACGGATTTTGATGAAATTTTCAGGATATGTCCTAAATGGGACAAGGAACAAGTGATTAGATTTTGGGAGTGATCTGGATCACTGTCTGGGTCCATGAAAATTATATTGGGAGTGATCCAGATTGAGCTCCCTTGGTGGAGGTCTGCGCTGTCCAAGTGCTCTTGTTTATAATGTGTACTTATTTAAATGAAATAAATGCACAAGTTAAACCAGTGTTGAAAATAATTATAATTTTTTTCCACTGGATATTTACAAAAATTTCATCTGGTGTTCCCAGGTTCAAATTCACCCTAGGACAGAGATTTTTTTTCTCTTTAATTTTTTATAGTTTTTTTTTTCATTTATGCTTTGAACAATATAAGAACTTATGTAAAGAAATAAATGTATATATAATAAGCTAAACCAATGTTAAATAACATTTATCCTTTTTTACAATGGATATTTACAATATTATCTGACGGCCCCAGGTTCAAATCCACACAAGGGCACAGATTTTTATGTGCTCTTAGTTTCTTTTTATCACATTCTCTATCTATGCTTTAAATATATAGAAGGACTTATTCACAGGAAAAATTGCATAACAACAAGCTAAACCAATGTTTAATAATAATTTTTTATACTAGCTGTTTACAAAGATATCATCTGAAGTTCCCAGGTTCAGTTTCACATGAGGACGGATTTATTTATTTATTTTTGGACTCATACTTTATTTTTGGACTCTTGCCTTTTTTATTTTTCTTTCAGTCTACGTTTTTACCCCACAGCCCTTAAGGGCTGTTGGGGTATTGTTTTCACCCATGGTGTCCGGATGGACGGGCGGTCGGCGGGAAATAGTTTGTCAAATAGTTTTGACCGGTGTGCAGCGTCATGGTCTGACCTTGATTTGACCTTTGACCTTGCCGTAGTGACCTTGACCTATAAAATGTTGTCTGGGCTATATCTCAGAAACCGTAAGGTGTAGGAAGTTGATACTTGGTAGGGATATTGATTAGGGGGTGTAGGTGTGCAACGTCATGGTCTGACCTTGATTTGACCTTTAACCTTGCCGTAGTGACCTTGACCTATAAAATATTGTCCGGGCTTTATCTCGGAAACTGTTAGGTGCAGGAAGTTGATATTTGGTAGAGACATTGGCTAGGGGGTGTAGGTATGCAGCATCATGGTGTGACCTTGATTTGACCTTTGACCTTGCCATAGTGACCTTGACCTATAAAATCGTCAGGGCTGTATCTCGGAAACCGTAAGGTGTAGGAAGTTGATACTTGGTAGGGACATTGGTTATTGGCTATAGATGTGTATTATCATGGTGTGACCTTAATTTGACCTTTTACCTTGCCATAGTGACCTTGACCTTTAAAATCTTGTTGCACCTTTGGGTCTGTCTTTTGATGCAGATTAAGCAAAAGTCATATTAGAATTTATTAAGAATTTTACTTTCATAACTTCCCATTGTAAGAGATAGAATTTCATCAAGTGAGCCGCAGATTTTACTCCAACACCACACATAAGCATTCATTAAATGTATTACCACTTCTGTATGCATGGTAATATTCAAACCATCTAAACCATAATTCGGAAATGCAGATGTATATAAAGAGTGTTGAATTTTAGTTTACTGATTAATGCTGTCATCTTGTCATTGAATTATCTTGTTTTAATACTTCATGTTTATACGCGTTATCTTTCTTTTAAACATTATTTCTCCATTTAAACATTGTTTGGACCTTTATATAACTGACAGTGCTCTGAAAGTATCCTGAACTTTGTACTGGTACAGTACTTCTATATCTCATGGTGTTGAAAATATTTCCCAAGGCTGTGGGGTACGGGCATCTCTGATGCTATTTTTATGTCAGCTGACTTGTCAGTCAGCTGACATTATGTTGTCACTCTGCGGCGTGGGCGTACGCGTACGCGTCCGCGTGAACAACTTCTCCTCCAAAACTACAAGGCCTAGAGACGTGCTGTTTTTTTTAAAAGATACCTTATCTATCGAGGATGAAAAATTGTTCAAGGCATACAAATCTGTCTGTTCGTCTGTTTGCTAGAGTCATTACAAGGGGGGTACCCCCACCAAAAGTGTGAAAATTTCAACACTTAATCACAATTTTCTCAGTGACTATTGCAGGGATTTCTCTCATATCTTGCATATATGTACTAGGCCACAGGTAGATTCTCTTCTGTGAGTATAAGACCTGGATCTGTCTTACTTTTTTTTAAATAAATTTTTTTAATAATTTTTAATGCATTAAAATTCATGAAATCATGCACAAAATCATTTATAACTTGAAAAGTGTTGCATTTAGAGCATTTTGTTAAAATATGTTATTCAGCTACTTTTTTCATAGCTACAATATGGTGAGTAAGTTGGGTGCCTGTCTCAATAGCTAAGTGAGTAATAGCTACTTTTGGGCTTTTCAGTAACTTCCATCATGAGTAAAATCACTTGTAACTTAAAAACTATTGCATTTAGAGAATTTCGTATAAATATGTTATTCAGCTACTTTTGGGTCAGCTATAACATAGTAAAATTTTAGACCTGTAGCTCATGGCATAGCTGAGTAATAGCTACTTTTAGGTTATCACTGTTGAGTAAATCGCTTATAACTTCAAAACTATTGCATTTAGAGAATTTAGTATAAATATGTTATTCAGCTACTTTTGGGTCAGCTATAACATAGTAAAATTTCAGACCTGTAGCTCATGGCATAGCTGAGTAATAGCTACTTTTAGGTTATCACTGTTGAGTAAATCGCTTATAACTTGGAAACTATTGCATTTACAGTATTTTGTTTCAATATGTTATTCACCTATTTTTGGATCAGCTATAACATAGTGAAGTTTCAGATCTGTGGCTCATTGCATAGCTGAGTAATAGCTACTTTGAAGTTCTCACTATTGAGTAAATCACTTGTAACTTAAAACCTATTGTATTTAGAGAATTTCATATAAATATGTTATTCAGCTACTTTTGGGCCAGCTATAACATAGTGAAATTTCAGATCTGTAGGTCATGGCATAGCTGAGTAATAGCTACTTTAAAGTTCTCACTATTAAGTAAATCAGTTGTAATTGCAAAACTATTGCATTTAGAGAATTTTGTATAAATATGTTATTCAGCTACTTTTGGGTCAGCTATAACATAGTAAAATTTCAGACCTGTAGCTCATGGCATAGCTGAGTAATAGCTACTTTTAGGTCATCACTATTGAGTAAATCAGTTGTAACTTCAAAACTATTGCATTTACAGTATTTTGCTTAAATATGTTGTTCACCTACTTTTGGGTCAGCTATAACATAGTGAAATTTCAGACCTGTAGCTCATTGCATAGCTGAGTAATAACTACTTTGAGGTTCTCACTATTGAGTAAATCAGTTGTAATTGCAAAACTATTGCATTTAGAGAATTTAGTATAAATATGTTATTCAGCTACTTTTGGGTCAGCTATAACATAGTAAAATTTCAGACCTGTAGCTCATGGCATAGCTGAGTAATAGCTACTTTGAGGTTATCACTGTTGAGTAAATCGCTTATAACTTGGAAATTATTGCATTTAGAGTATTTTGTTTCAATATGTTATTCACCTATTTTGGGGTCAGCTATAACATAGTGAAGTTCCAGACCTGTGACTCATTGCATAGCTGAGTAATAGCTACTTTGAAGTTCTCAATGTTGAGTAAATCACTTATAATTTGAAAACTATTGCATTTAGAGAATTTAGTATAAATATGTTATTCAGCTACTTTTGGGTCAGCTATAACATAGTAAAATTTCAGACCTGTAGCTCATGGCATAGCTGAGTAATAGCTACTTTTAGGTTATCACTGTTGAGTAAATCGCTTATAACTTGGAAACTATTGCATTTACAGTATTTTGTTTCAATATGTTATTCACCTATTTTTGGATCAGCTATAACATAGTGAAGTTTCAGATCTGTGGCTCATTGCATAGCTGAGTAATAGCTACTTTGAAGTTCTCACTATTGAGTAAATCACTTGTAACTTAAAACCTATTCATTTAGAGAATTTCATATAAATATGTTATTCAGCTACTTTTGGGCCAGCTATAACATAGTGAAATTTCAGATCTGTAGGTCATGGCATAGCTGAGTAATAGCTACTTTAAAGTTCTCACTATTGAGTAAATCAGTTGTAATTGCAAAACTATTGCATTTAGAGAATTTCATATAAATATGTTATTCAGCTACTTTTGGGTCAGCTATAACATAGTAAAATTTCAGACCTGTAGCTCATGGCATAGCTGAGTAATAGCTACTTTTAGGTCATCACTATTGAGTAAATCAGTTGTAACTTGAAAACTATTGCATGTACAGTATTTTGCTTAAATATGTTGTTCACTTACTTTTGGGTCAGCTATAACATAGTAAAATTTCAGACCTGTAGCTCATGGCATAGCTGAGTAATAGCTACTTTGAGGTTATCACTGTTGAGTAAATCGCTTATAACTTGGAAATTATTGCATTTAGAGTATTTTGTTTCATTATGTTATTCACCTATTTTGGGGTCAGCTATAACATAGTGAAGTTCCAGACCTGTGGCTCATTGCATAGCTGAGTAATAGCTACTTTGAAGTTCTCACTGTTGAGTAAATCAGTTGTAATTGGAAAATTATTGCATTTACAGAAATTTGTGCAAATATGTTATTCAGCTACTTTTGGGTCAGCTATAACATAGTAAAATTTCAGACCTGTAGCTCATGGCATAGCTGAGTAATAGCTACTTTTAGGTCATCACTATTGAGTAAATCAGTTGTAACTTCAAAACTATTGCATTTACAGTATTTTGCTTAAATATGTTGTTCACCTACTTTTGGGTCAGCTATAACATAGTGAAATTTCAGACCTGTAGCTCATTGCATAGCTGAGTAATAACTACTTTGAGGTTCTCACTATTGAGTAAATCAGTTGTAATTGCAAAACTATTGCATTTAGAGAATTTAGTATAAATATGTTATTCAGCTACTTTTGGGTCAGCTATAACATAGTAAAATTTCAGACCTGTAGCTCATGGCATAGCTGAGTAATAGCTACTTTGAGGTTATCACTGTTGAGTAAATCGCTTATAACTTGGAAATTATTGCATTTAGAGTATTTTGTTTCCATATGTTATTCACCTATTTTGGGGTCAGCTATAACATAGTGAAGTTCCAGACCTGTGACTCATTGCATAGCTGAGTAATAGCTACTTTGAAGTTCTCAATGTTGAGTAAATCACTTATAATTTGAAAACTATTGCATTTAGAGAATTTAGTATAAATATGTTATTCAGCTACTTTTGGGTCAGCTATAACATAGTAAAATTTCAGACCTGTAGCTCATGGCATAGCTGAGTAATAGCTACTTTTAGGTTATCACTGTTGAGTAAATCGCTTATAACTTGGAAACTATTGCATTTACAGTATTTTGTTTCAATATGTTATTCACCTATTTTTGGATCAGCTATAACATAGTGAAGTTTCAGATCTGTGGCTCATTGCATAGCTGAGTAATAGCTACTTTGAAGTTCTCACTATTGAGTAAATCACTTGTAACTTAAAACCTATTCATTTAGAGAATTTCGTATAAATATGTTATTCAGCTACTTTTGGGCCAGCTATAACATAGTGAAATTTCAGATCTGTAGGTCATGGCATAGCTGAGTAATAGCTACTTTAAAGTTCTCACTATTGAGTAAATCAGTTGTAATTGCAAAACTATTGCATTTAGAGAATTTCGTATAAATATGTTATTCAGCTACTTTTGGGTCAGCTATAACATAGTAAAATTTCAGACCTGTAGCTCATGGCATAGCTGAGTAATAGCTACTTTTAGGTCATCACTATTGAGTAAATCAGTTGTAACTTGAAAACTATTGCATGTACAGTATTTTGCTTAAATATGTTGTTCACTTACTTTTGGGTCAGCTATAACATAGTAAAATTTCAGACCTGTAGCTCATGGCATAGCTGAGTAATAGCTACTTTGAGGTTATCACTGTTGAGTAAATCGCTTATAACTTGGAAATTATTGCATTTAGAGTATTTTGTTTCAATATGTTATTCACCTATTTTGGGGTCAGCTATAACATAGTGAAGTTCCAGACCTGTGGCTCATTGCATAGCTGAGTAATAGCTACTTTGAAGTTCTCACTGTTGAGTAAATCAGTTGTAATTGGAAAATTATTGCATTTACAGAAATTTGTGCAAATATGTTATTCAGCTACTTTTGGGTCAGCTATAACATAGTAAAATTTCAGACCTGTAGCTCATGGCATAGCTGAGTAATAGCTACTTTTAGGTCATCACTATTGAGTAAATCAGTTGTAACTTCAAAACTATTGCATTTACAGTATTTTGCTTAAATATGTTGTTCACCTACTTTTGGGTCAGCTATAACATAGTGAAATTTCAGACCTGTAGCTCATTGCATAGCTGAGTAATAACTACTTTGAGGTTCTCACTATTGAGTAAATCAGTTGTAATTGCAAAACTATTGCATTTAGAGAATTTAGTATAAATATGTTATTCAGCTACTTTTGGGTCAGCTATAACATAGTAAAATTTCAGACCTGTAGCTCATGGCATAGCTGAGTAATAGCTACTTTGAGGTTATCACTGTTGAGTAAATCGCTTATAACTTGGAAATTATTGCATTTAGAGTATTTTGTTTCAATATGTTATTCACCTATTTTGGGTCAGCTATAACATAGTGAAGTTCCAGACCTGTGACTCATTGCATAGCTGAGTAATAGCTACTTTGAAGTTCTCAATGTTGAGTAAATCACTTATAATTTGAAAACTATTGCATTTAGAGAATTTAGTATAAATATGTTATTCAGCTACTTTTGGGTCAGCTATAACATAGTAAAATTTCAGACCTGTAGCTCATGGCATAGCTGAGTAATAGCTACTTTTAGGTTATCACTGTTGAGTAAATCGCTTATAACTTGGAAACTATTGCATTTACAGTATTTTGTTTCAATATGTTATTCACCTATTTTTGGATCAGCTATAACATAGTGAAGTTTCAGATCTGTGGCTCATTGCATAGCTGAGTAATAGCTACTTTGAAGTTCTCACTATTGAGTAAATCACTTGTAACTTAAAACCTATTCATTTAGAGAATTTCGTATAAATATGTTATTCAGCTACTTTTGGGCCAGCTATAACATAGTGAAATTTCAGATCTGTAGGTCATGGCATAGCTGAGTAATAGCTACTTTAAAGTTCTCACTATTGAGTAAATCAGTTGTAATTGCAAAACTATTGCATTTAGAGAATTTCGTATAAATATGTTATTCAGCTACTTTTGGGTCAGCTATAACATAGTAAAATTTCAGACCTGTAGCTCATGGCATAGCTGAGTAATAGCTACTTTTAGGTCATCACTATTGAGTAAATCAGTTGTAACTTGAAAACTATTGCATGTACAGTATTTTGCTTAAATATGTTGTTCACTTACTTTTGGGTCAGCTATAACATAGTAAAATTTCAGACCTGTAGCTCATGGCATAGCTGAGTAATAGCTACTTTGAGGTTATCACTGTTGAGTAAATCGCTTATAACTTGGAAATTATTGCATTTAGAGTATTTTGTTTCAATATGTTATTCACCTATTTTGGGGTCAGCTATAACATAGTGAAGTTCCAGACCTGTGGCTCATTGCATAGCTGAGTAATAGCTACTTTGAAGTTCTCACTGTTGAGTAAATCAGTTGTAATTGGAAAATTATTGCCTTTACAGAAATTTGTGCAAATATGTTATTCAGCTACTTTTGGGTCAGCTATAACATAGTGAAATTACAGACCTGTAGCTCATGGCACAACTGAACAATAGCTATTCTCAGGCACTGACTGTTGAGTAAATCGGCTATAACTTGAAAAATATTGCATTTGGAGTATTTTGTTAAAATATACTGTTCACCTACTTTTGGGTTAGCTATAACATAGTGAAATTACAGACCTATAGCTCATGGCATAGCGGAGCAATAGCTATTTTCAGGTTCTCACTATTGAGTAAATCAGTTGTAACTTGAAAACTATTGCATTTACAGTATTTTGCTTAAATATGTTGTTCACCTACTTTTAGGTCAGCTATAACAGAGCAAAAATTCAGACATGTAGCTCATTGCATAGCTGAGTAATAGTTCCTTTGAGGTTCTCACTCTTGAGTAAATCAGTTGTAACTTGAAAACTATTACATTTAGAGTATTTTGTTAAATATGTTATTCACAGACGTTTTGGTCAGCTGTAACATAGTGAAATTGCAGACCTCTATGTCATGGTATAGCTGAGCAACAGCTTCTTTCAGGTTCTCACTGTTGAGTAAATCATTGTATCCAACGTGTAGGAAATCATGGGCTGGGAATCTGTTAATATGGTCCGATTTGACCTTGGAACCCTCCTTCAAAGTCAAATGAAGATAGCCAAACATAAAAGTGCTTATAACTCGCTTATTATTGGTCCTAGAGGTTTGGAATGAAAACTAACCTATAGAAAATCATGAGCTGGGAATTTTTTGGTGTGGTCGGATTTCACCTTGGACCCCTCCTTCAAGGTCAAATGAGGATAGCCAAACTTAAAAGTGTTTATAACTCGCTTATTATTGGTCTTGGAGGTTTGGGATGGTAAACAGACATATAGGAAATCATGGGCTGGGATTCTTTTGGTGTGGTAAGATTTGACCTGGGACCCCTCCTTCAAGGTCAATTGAGGATAGCCAAACTTACAATTGCTTATAACTCGCTTATTATTGGTCCTACAGGTTTGGGATGGTAAACAAGCTACAGGAAATCATGGGCTGGGAATTTTTTTGTGTGGTCGGATTTGACCTTAGACCCCTCCGTCAAGGTCAAACAAGGATAGCCAAACTTAAAAAGTGCCTATGACTCACTTATTATTGCTCCGAGAGGTTTGGGATGGTAAACCATCCTAAATTCTTTGGCTGGGAATCTTTTGGTATGGTCAGATTTGACCTTTGGATCCCTTCTTCATGGTCGAACGAGGATATTGCATTTATAGTATTTCTTTAAATATTTTTAACCTACTTTTTACACTTAAACAATTACCTTGTTACTTTATTTCATAATACCATTTGCAGGGCACAACTTTTTTGTCCTTTTCTTGTGTCAGCTTCGGAATATCTTTCGAACATGCTGTTCAGTTACCATTTACTGTATTTCTGTACAGCCCTTTCCCTTATAATTATGCTTTCCTCTCATTATCACCATCACAAATCAAAAACATTCAGTCAGCTGACACAGTGCCCGTTCACGGGCACTCTCCTCTTGTTAAAATATACAGGCAATTGATTTTAAAACTGAAAGTGTAAAGCAGTCCAAACCAATGTTTAATGATATTTTCACTGGAACCAAGCAGACAGCACTTAATGAAATTAACAGAATTTGAATATTTCTTATATTGTTGCATGTGCAAGAACTGTATAAGTCATTATAAAGACCGGAAGTGCACAGACTACACAAAACAATGCAGTGCGCATTTTTTGCGTACAATTATCTGAGGCAATAACTGGACGATCGCCGATAATAGAGAGTCAAACGATTAGTGTTAGGAATCGGTCTAAAAAATCAGAATCGATTAATCAGTAACTCTGAGCAATCGATTATCGATTATAATCATTTTTCTGCTTGCTTTGTAAGAAAGACAGAATATTCTTTTTTACCAAATATAATAACAGTAGTCTTCCGATAGGTCAGTGGTGAAAAAAATCTAGGTTATTTGTTTACACTTTGGGGTAGGGAAGGGGGTATGTTAGGAAACCAGTAGGTTGAAGAGTCAACAAGTATGTGTATCAGCAATAATATAATAATCTATTAAGGTGGCCTTAACAGTTACAAAATAATATTTATTTTCATTCTCTCTTTTCATCAGCTAAATCATTTACAGTGTTTGAATGTAACATCAGCAGATTAGCAACCAATCATGCTTATAATAAACAATATTTCAACCCTAGACTTTCTTCAAGTCCTTTTTTCTAAGGTATTAAATGAGGACTGTATGACTTTATACTAGAATGTGGGGCTGACAAAAGTACTTTTTCAGCATAGAGAAGGATTTTTCCCTCCTTAAGTGGATGTATAATGTTTTCATCTATGTCAGATTTAGTGGGATGAGAAATACAAAGACTTGGTGCAAGTCTATTTCAACCCCTTTTGTTCAACATCACCATGTGGTACACCCGTGTTGTGAACTCAGGACACTTTGTATATATGCAACAAAGAAGAATAGAATATCTGCTTATCATTATCATATGTCAAGAACAGTGACTGCCAAGCAGCTTCTGAAAATTATCCTGAATAAAATGCTTCTTTGGGAACTAAACAATACATAGACATGTGTTTATGGAATTTTCCTTCCATTTTTAACTCTGGACACTTTTCAAAGACATGCTATTTTCATTAATCAAATGGAAGAGTGACTTTTATTGTTTCTGGTCAATATTGATGTTTTGTAATATATACTAGGTTATATGAAACAGTTTTGCACAAGTGAACATGTATTTCAGCATTGTCACTCAAGTTTATGTGTATTGGATGGGCTCTGGAAAATCTGACTCTTATCTCAGGAATAATATGATGAAAATTTCTCAAAACAGCATATATATGACATAAATAGTTGTGTATCATTGATAAGTGGATGGTGCAGTTATTTTATCAAGTGTATTTAGCACTTGTATGTGTTTCAGTGCATGGGTGTCCTGAGTTAAAACCTTCCCCAGTTAGCAACTGTGGCAAGGCTAAGTATCTCCCACCAGCTTCAACGAAGTCAGATCCCCCTCACTCTTTCTCTGCCTGTTTATGTTACTGTAAAGCATTTGTTTATTATTCTGTTAAATTTCTCTCATCCTGAAAACAATATTCCATGAATTTCCTTTTTTAAGCAGATCTTCATGACCTATTCATTTCATAATTATAATTTCTTAGATACTGTAAAATTCTAAGTATGGCAATGTAGTAAACATTTTAGTTTTCTTGTTCAACAAAATTTGTCAAAAATATTCATGGCAGACTGCTGAAGTATTACAGTAGTGTGATCTCTCTCCACTTGATTTATGGCCAAGGTTGTTATTCCCCATTTATAGGGAGTATACATGTTGTGTGTGAAGCAGTGAAAGTTAAATTTAATTTAGGTTGAACTTAGTTTATTGTATTAAACGATCTTCTAAATACCTACAGAAATTTTGAGTTTTAGTTGTAACCAACAGGAAGTAGATACCAGTGAAAGAAACATGGCAGATAATGTAAACAAATGTTACGAAAATAAAATGTTAAACATCTGTAGAAAAAGGGAAAATTAGGTGGTTTATAAGTCTTACTTTCGATTCACAATCGATTCTTAAAATGAGAATCGATTTTCTACATCGAAAGTTTTAAATAGACGATGAATCGATTTTCCGTCTAATCGTAGGACCACTACAAATGATACAGACAAAATATAGTGCGACAACTGGGTGTGTTTAGAAACATATTTACAATAATATTTATGGATTAATAAATGAAACTGGTCTTTATAATAGAAATAAAGTCCTCAGTTTTGTGATTTATAACCCCAGATAATTCACAAATTACGCGCTCGTCCGTTATTCGCCGGAAATTTGTGAATTATATGGGGTTATAAATCACAAAACCTCTACATTAAAATTAATATTTATCTGGCATCATAATGACATGATAATCACATTATAATGACATCATAATGATGTCATGCGTGATATCATAAAAATCAATATCTTTGGAATTCACTAGCAACACTGCTGCCTCAACAGTATTGATTTTTTCTCGTGGGCCTTAAAAGCAACCTGTTTTTCAGTGCCTTAACTAACAATTTATTTGCATGTTTATAGTGTACTTTGACAGAAGAAAGTGAGAATTTAATATTAAATGATAATCTTTGCTTTATTTATTATTAATTTGCCAAGCATGACATCAGCAAATTCCTGTTTACACTTTCTGGAGCCAAAAACTGTCAGTGAAAATTCATGTGCTTTATAAAAAATCACACACACAATCATATCTGTTCATATATACTTAAACTCCTTTATTGTATCCCCGGACGAAAGTCAGGTACTCAGGATTCTGTATGGTCACACTGCCGCCGCCACAGAGATTTCCTTTCGGACGCGATAACTTAAAAAATATTTTAGTTAGACCTTTCAAATTTGGTATGTGGGTATATATGGGCAATGCCACAAACGCTATTGTTTTGTGACCTTGACTTTCAATTTCAAGGTTACTGTTGGCCTCTTAAAGATTACATTTTGGCCATTTTTTCACATTTTGGCCCAGTTCTCATATACAGAAAAAGTTAGATCATCCTATGGCTGGTATATATAATAGATATATATGTCCTCTGGAAGCAGCCAGAAATTTGACCTTGAAGCTCTTCATTGAAGGTCATCCACAGACCGCCAAAGTACCTCACTGAGGCCATTTTTGGCCTTTTTGGAGATATTTTCACACTTAATGCTGACAGTATTATATGGAAACTATTGAAAATGGCTTTGGAGGTTGAGTACATGATGGAGTACCAGCATCCAGTTTGTTGACCTTAGTAATGGTTTTCAAGGTCACCTTAGGCCTGCTAAAATGACTCAAAATGGCACCTTAGACTGTGAGGCCATATAACTCCTTTATTATTGGCTGTTACCGCTCTAACAAAAAAAATATTATACCTAGCTTTCTGAAATTTGCAGGATGTATTCATAACCATAAAATCTTGCCTGGCAATATTTTTTGCCTCATTTTGAAAAACAAGATGGCCGCCAGGGACGTTTATTCTACTTAAAGCAAGGACTTTTGTTGGCCCTCTAGAGCAAAGCGTATTATAGGTAGAGATCTCAAATTCGCAGAATATGTTCCACATTACAAAATCTTGACTGGAAATATTTTTGGCCTCATTTTGAAAAACAAGATGGCCGCCACGAGCATTTTTTGTCAGTCATGAAAAGTGCTTATATCTCCCTTATTATTGGTCCTAGAGGTTTGGAATGGAAAATTAACCTATAGGAAATCATGGGCTGGGAATCTTTTGGTGTGGTCTGATTTGACTTTGGGCTCCTCCTTCAAGGTCAAACAGGATAGCCAAACTTAAAAGTGCTCATAACTCACTTATTATTGGTCCTAGAGGTTTGCAGTGTGAAACCAACTTATAGGAAATCATGGACAGGGAATGTTTTGATATTGTCAGATTTGACCTTGGACCCCTCCTTCAAGGTCAAACAACGAAAGCCAAACCTAAAAGTGCTTATAACTCACTTATTATTGGTCCTAGAGGTTTGGGATGGTAAACCAACTTGTAGGAAATCATGGGCTAAGAATCTTTTGATGTGGTCAGATTTAACCTTGGACTGCTCCTTCAAGGTCAAACGAGGATAGCCAAACTTAAAGTGCTCATAACTTGCTTATTATTGGTCGTACAGGTTTGGGATGGCAAACTAACTTCCAGGAAATCATGGGCCCGGGAATCTTTTTATGTGGTCAGATTTGACCTTGGATCGCTCCTTCAAGGTCAAACAAGGATACCCAAACTTAAAAGTGCTTACATCTCGCTTATTATTGGTCCTAGAGGTGCAATGTGAAACCAACCTATAGGAAATCATGGGCTGGGAATCTTTTGGTGTGGTCTGATTTGACTTTGGGCTCCTCCTTCAAGGTCAAACAGGATAGCCAAACTTAAAAGTGCTCATAACTCGCTTATTATTGGTCCTAGAGGTTTGCAGTGTGAAACCAACTTATAGGAAATCATGGACAGGGAATGTTTTGATATTGTCAGATTTGACCTTGGACCCCTCCTTCAAGGTGAAACAACGATAGCCAAACCTAAAAGTGCTTATAACTCACTTATTATTGGTCCTAGAGGTTTGGGTGGTAAACCAACCTGTAAGAAATCATGGGCTAAGAATCTTTTGATGTGGTCAGATTTAACCTTGGACCGCTCCTTCAAGGTCAAACGAGGATAGCCAAACTTAAAGTGCTCATAACTTGCTTATTATTGGTCGTATAGGTTTGGGATGGCAAATTAACTTCCAGGAAATCATGGGCCGGGAATCTTTTTATGTGGTCAGATTTGACCTTGGATCGCTCCTTCAAGGTCAAACAAGGATACCCAAACTTAAAAGTGCTTGTGTTACTTGCCATTTCAAAACCTTTGGCCGTTTCGAAACGGCCACAGCCGTTTTGATACCTTTGCAAGGTTTAGAAATGGCTTGGCCGTTTCGAAACGGCCAACTTTTCCTCTTGGCCGTTTTGATACCTCACCAGTTTGACATTGGTGGACAAGTTTGTTCTGTTGCTTTTAAGTATAACAGTATTACAATAAAAAACAGTATATTTAATTAAACTGCATTTGGTATATTATGAAACATATATCTAACAGAACATATAACAACATTTATTGGTGCATATAAACACTTTTTGTAAAGATTATAGTTCTTAATATATATCAATATTAAGAAGAAAAAAATGAAATAGGATTAAGCAATATTTTATCACTAATCCCTTTTATGCACCCCACCCATATGCAAATGAAACAAATCAACATCAAGAGATATCTTCTAAAGTAATAATAATACAAAGCATTATAATTATATGTCAGTATTAATATGTATGTCAGTAATATTAAGTAAAAAAAGGTGCCAAAAAGCGAATCTGTTCTAGCTCATCTACAATAATTCTTTGAAAAGTTAAACAATAAATCCCTCCTTGATTGATCTTCCTGTTTTGTGAATTTGTTAAACCTTTCATATTTACCTTTTAAACAGCCCACTAATATTTAAGTGAAACAAGTCAACATAAAAAGAGAGTTGCAACAATAGGAATAAATCCAATTAAGCACTTCTGACAATCAATGGCAAACAAATCAACATCACAGAGTTAATATTTATCATGGCTTCTTTATGGCTTATTAATTAAGCTGGCAAGTCAAACAAACAGGTTTAAAGATATAGTACCTTCATGCAGATAGATTGATGAGATAATTTTTATGATGCAGACTTTGTGTTATACAACAACAAAATACAATTTGTTTAAAGAAAACTTTTTAAGTAAAAGGACCTAATTGAAGATCACAGGTTAACTGCAGTTACCCCCCATACCTGAGTACCTACTCCACAAGTTATGATTGTAGAAAGTTGCTGAGTAGCCCATGCTCAGGAATTTTTTTTTAGAATCAAAGGACAGATTTGAAGTTCACACAAAAACACATGCTATAGAAAAATGTAGAAATCAGGTGAGGTTTCAAAACGGCCAGGTTATTGATTTGGCCATTTTGAAACCAGGTTTTGAACTGGCCAGGCCGTTTCAAAACCAAGGAAGGTTTCAAAACGGCCAAGTAAATAATTTGGCCGTTTCATTGGCCGTTTTGAAACGGCCAGGGTTTCGAAACGGCCGGGAACACTTACATCTCGCTTATTATTGGTCCTAGAGGTGCAATGTGAAACCAACCTATAGGAAATCATGGGCTAGGAATCTTTTGATGTGGTCATATTTGACCTTGAGCCCTACCTTCGAGGTCAAACGAGGATACCAAAATCTAAAGTGGTTATAAATCACTTTTTCTTGGTCCTAGAGGTTTGTAATGTGAAAGCATCCTATAGGAAATCATGCGTTAGGAATCTTTTGATGTGATCAGATTTGAGCTTTGGCCCCTCTTTCAAGGTCAAATGTGGATAGCCAAAATTAAAAGTGCTTATAACTCACTTATTCGTGTTCCTACGGGTTTGCATTGTCACACCAACCTATAGGAAATCATGGGTTAAGAAACTTTTGATGTGGTCAGATTTTACCTTGGGCTACCCTTCAAGGTTAAGTGATGGTTGATTGGCGAGTTTTCTTTCTGGTGGATACAATTTGCATCGGTTCTCTGATGCGCTATGTATAGTTAAGCGTCCCGCGAGGGACGCTTGTTTGCATATGGGAGGAATTCTCGCGGAAGGGTCCACCGGCTCCGCAAGTTTGCCTACCTATAGCGTGTTTACTAGTGGATGGAATTTCTTCAAACTTGGCACATATATTTAGTAGCCCTGGGAAAATTTTCTGAATTTGGTGCCATGACATTTCAACCAATCAGAGAAGTCACATGACCAAAAACAGGATTTTGCTTGTCCGGATGATAACTTAAGAAGCGTTCAAAATATTCACCTGAAATTTGATATATGGATGCAAGGTATAAGGATCTGCAAATGATTAGATTTTGGTAGACTTCCATTAAAGGTGTATGTTCAGAATTTTTGGTCAAATGTCAAAGTTCACTCAGAATGATAGTAATATGCATAAACAACATATTGACAATATTTTTACTTCCTTAAAACTAACTACATATTCAAATTAAGACTTTTAACTAAATAAGACCACACGTGTATTTGTTTTGTTGTAAAAGTATCCTCATATCACATGACATTTGCGACCTCCTACTTTCACACAAATCATACAAAAATTCGCCAAAAAAGGTGATGACATACAAAGCTTGTCAATGAACTACATCTGTCAATCAAAATGAAGTAATTACTTCTTGTGTATTGTGTTGACACAAAACAGACAACACCACAGATGCCATCTACATTTTTTGGCCCGAATTTTGAGAAGAATTAAAACAAAACATATGATTTTATATTTTTACAGGCTCTTTTGTCCCAACTGTTTGCTTATGTGGTTATTATACACAGTTGTCAATACAAGGAAAGTAAAAGTGGAGCACTTTTGAAATATGAATATACACCTTTAAAAATGGCTAATTAATTGAGCATTAAAATTTTTATTAACGAGGAAAATACAAATCCCTTAATAACTTCTAAACCGTGCGAGATAGAGCGATTTCGACAAGATTTTTGACCCACAGGGTATCTTATCTAAGTACTCTGCTCAATTCAAAAAAAATTTCCTCTCTCCAAAAATGGCGGCCATTTTGAATTTTGTAATTTTTGACAAAAATGGCAAAAATGTAAAGGTCTGCACTCTGATTTGTGGGAACACAATGCACTCATGTAGTGTTCATCACAAATAATTCACAAATAATTATTTGGCCCACAGGGTATCTAAGCAAAATTTTTCCTCTTTCCAAAAATGGCAGCCATTTTGAATTTTCGAATTTTGGACAAAAATGGTAAAACTTAAAATTGCTTGTATCTCCTAAACCGTGCGAGATAGAGCGATTTCGGCGAAATTTTTGGCCCACAGGGTATATATGGAAGATACTCTGCTCAGTTTTCACAAATTTTTCCTCTTTCCAAAAATGGCGGCCATTTTGAATTTTCGAATATTTGACAAAAATGGTAAAACTTAAAATTGCTTGTATCTCCTAAACCATGAGAGATGGAGCGATTTCGGCGAAATCTTTACCCACAGGGTATCTAAGAAAGATTCTCTTCACAGTTTTGAAAAAAATTTTCCTCTTTCCAAAAATGGCACGCATTTTAAATTTTCAAATTTTTGACAAAAATGGTAAAACTTAAAATTGCTTGTATCTCCTAAACCGTGCAAGATAGAGCAATTTTGGTGAAATTTTTGTTCCCCAGGGTATATATGCTAGATACTCTGCTCAATTCTCAAAAAAATTTTCCTCTTTCCATAAGTGGCGGCCATTTTGAATTTTCGAATTTTTGACAAAAATGATAAAACTTAAAATTGCTTGTATCTCCTAAACCATGCGAGATAGAGCAATTTTGGCGAAATTTTTGGCACACAGGGTATATATGCAAGATACTCTGCACAATTCTCAAAAATTTTTCCTCTTTCCAAGAATGGTGGTCATTTTGAATTTTTGACAAAAATAGTAAAACTTTAAATTGCTTGTATCTCCTAAACCATGCGAGATACAGCGATTTCGGTGAAATATTTTACCCACAGGGTATATGTGCAAGATACTCTGCCCATTTTTCAAAAAAAAATTCCTCTTTCCAAAAATGGCAGCCATTTTGAATTTTCGAATTTTTGACAAAAATGGTAAAACTTAAAATTGCTTGTATCTCCTAAACCATTTTAAATTTTCCAAAAATAAAATAAGTGAATGTGTAAGTGAAATGCAAACTCCTAGCCTTATAATCTCTCTGTATGATTGATTATTTCGAATCTCTTTGGTATAGTATTCTCATCAGAGGCACAATGGGGGTGGGCCAATTTTCCCCTATAAGGTGGGAAAAACGGCTCCGTCAAGCTCCTCCGGATAATGGGAGTTGCTCCTGTGCTCCTGCGGAGCAAAGGAATATTTTTTGAATTTTTGAGATTTTTTGTTTTAATAAAAATCTCTAGGTAAGAAAAGGTAGTTTGTGTAATAAACAGGGGTTAATTTATTTTTTAAAAAAGCCCCTTGGTCCTATTTTTTACTCGGGAAAATCCTAATGGGGATCTACACTGAGAGAGTTGGGGATCGTTAATACACAAATTTCCAGTGGAAAACAGCTAAATATGTGGTTATAATTTGATGAATAAGGGGATTTAGATTAAAATCCCATGTAGATTAATTATATTTAATCCTAATGACTCCAGTTGCAGAAATGTTTTATTTAAAAAGAAAACATAAGTGTGGTTCATAGTGTACTGAATTAGTGCATTATGGCGCATTTAGTCAATAAGTATGAATGCAAAAGTCCACAATATGGGTTTAAAGGTTTGAATAAAGTGTGATTACTGAATTCAACTGGAAATACACAAATGTGAGTGTTGCACGTCCAGGGGAGTCTTAGTTGTGGACTGGACACCCACAGTTGTCTCAAACTAGTGGATGGGTAAGTGTAGTCAAGGAGATTATACACAACTGACTGGCGAATTCCACATGTGTGTAGGAATTGCATGCCCCTGTTGTGTAAGACAGGAGTTGACTATACTGGAGTATTTAAAAAAGCTGTTGTGAAATCAAGTTAAGATTCCAGCAAAAATGTTTAGATACAAATAATAACAAAATAAAATAACATAATGAGTTATAATATAGTGTTTAATACCAAAATAAATGGCATAAAAAATGGTTAATGTTCATGCACAACTCAGTTTTAACTACAAATGAGCGAAATATTTACCCCATTGTTTATAGGGAAAAAAAAGGTTTTTTGTCTGGAGGCAAAATACCTGAGGGAAAATCAGAAAAAATGGGTGAAATAGGTAGGAAATTGTCCTGCCAATTTTAAAATTTTCTAAAATTGTATAGTTGATCACTTTATATGCTAGAACAACCGGATTTTCTAAAAGTATGTGTCTTTCAAAAAAAGTCAATTTCAACAGTGAATTGAATGTAAGATTTATATATCCGACAATACTTTTTTTAAAAAAGTTAGTAATCACAATGTCCAGACAGTATGAGTAGAAGACTAAGAATTGTAGACACAGTCACCATCAGTTCCAGAATTCTGCACTGGGGGATGGAAGTGGGTCTTCTGAGGACCATACAGTAAGAGTGTCTGGTGGTTCAGCACCTCCATTCTGCTCTATGTACGAGTGTCTGAATTCAGATGTGTAATAGCACTGAATTGGCGATAGTCCCTCAAACAAAACAGTCTTGCTCTCTCTTGGTGTCATGAGAGGAGTTCTTGGCGAGTGGGCCAGAGGAGACTCTTCCAAGGGGATAACATAGTAATCCTGCATCTTGATGTGAGGAGATGTGCCAGTGGAGACCATGATGGGTTTTTCCTGAACCGCTCTATCCTTAAATAGAATAGGTGAAGTGCTGCTGTGTTGGTGTTTAACAGACAGTTTCCTGGGTGGCTTGCTTCTGTCAGTCTGGCTACTGGCTGTTTTCTTTCTACAGATGTCAGTACAGTAAACACTTTGTAGTTCTGGTTGAACTTCCTGAGTGGATTCCACCATAGGGGGAAATGAGAAGTTATCCAGGTTGAAATCTGATGTCGGATCCCAGTGGCTGGTTGAAGGAGATAACAAATTCTTGTGCTCTGGTTGGGTCACATCAGTAACACAGGGGTGTGCTGACCTCATGTGTCTAGTTAAATATTCCTTCCTTTTAAATTCACTCTGACAAACATCACAAATGAATCTGACATTCAGATGGGCACTTTTAATGTGTCTCTTTAAATTAGCTCTTTTAGTAAAGGAGCTATGGCAGGTAGAACATAAAAACCACATTTTTACTATGAAATTTAGAATGGTGGCTCTAAACTCAGTACTGTTTTTCAAATTGAAAAATTCAAAAATGCCTCTTTGAAAAGTAGGAGTTGTATCCAGGAGACCAGGGTGGGTCAGTTGGATACCTGATGACATCATACTCAATGACCCCATATAGCGTCATTGAGTTGATATTACGTCATCGTGACGTAATTTTCGTCATAATTGACCAGGTGTGGTCTTGGGCCTCTTGTGTGAGTGGTCAAATAATAAAAAGTAAAATTGGTGGCACCTGGGTTAGGGGTGCAGTAAGGTGACACTACAGCTCACACAAATACATTAATGCCTGCTGGTTGGAGGGTGGGGAATGCCCAAATGTAAAATAATTCTTGGTCTCTGCGACCTACAGTGTCATTTGGGTCACTATCACTCCCCATCCAATGGAGCACTGAGAACTCCATATTCCTAGCAGAATGGCCATGGTTAGAGAAGTGTCTAGCCACTGGGGTAGAACTCTGAAGTTTAATGTTTTGAACACTCCTAGAGTGTTCATACATTCTCTGTCTCAGTGGTCTTTTGGTCTCCCCTATGTATTGGAGGCCACATTTTGAACAGTTGATAAGGTACACCAAATTACTGAGTTCACATGTGATTTGGTGTTTAGGTGGGAGATTCTTGCACTGAAAAGATCTTTTGGTGGAGAAGCTTGTGATAGAGTCCAATCTTTTAATTCTTGGGCAGTATGTGCATTTCCCCAGTCTGGTACAAACTGGTGTAAAGACTCTTTGTCTGATGGGTCTCTCTATGGGAGGGTAACTAATCCTCGCTGATGTAAGTTGGTCCCTTAGGTTTGGGAGCCTTCTGAACCCCATAATTGGTAATTCAGGGAAAATGGTGTGAAGTTCCTCTGTATTTTGGATAATGTTCCAATTGTCACGAATTAATGCAGTGACATTAGGATTTTTAGGGCTGAAGTTGGTAACCATTACAGGTCTTATTGAATCTGTTTTGGTTTTGACTTCTAGTAGTTGGTCTTGACTTAAGGAATGGGCTCTCTGAAAGTGGTTTTTCAGTGATTTGATTTGTTTTAAAACAAAAACAAAATCCTACATTAGGGACACTCAAGATTTTATCACAAAATTGAAATCCCTAGGTAGAATCCGTGAAGGTGCCATATTATGCACCTTGGATGTATCCTCTCTCTACACCAACATTCCTAATCAAGAAGGAATATTAGCTGTAGCTGAAAAGTTGAGATCTGACCCAAGTAAAACACCAATTACTAAATTCATTCTTGATCTACTTTCACTAGTCCTTCACAATATGAACTTTGAGTTCAATGGAGAACACTACCTCCAAACTGGAGGCACAGCCATGGGTACTTCTGTGGCCCCAAATTATGCCAATCTGTTTATGGACAGATTCGAAACAAAAGCCCTAGAGGGTTACCACCTAAAACCACTAACATGGTTACGGTTCATTGACGATATCTTCATGATATGGACACATGGAGAAGACTCTCTCAAAGAATTTATCACATACCTAAATTCCCTCCACCACTCTATTAAATTCACACATGAATTCAGTAGAACCTCCATTAACTTTCTGGACACTACAGTGAAATTCGGTGAAAATAGGGAATTAATAACCACCCTATTTAACAAACCCACCGATACTCATTTATACCTCCACTATACTAGTGCCCATCAGACTAGCATCCTCACCAAAGGACCGTTTAGTCAATACCTCAGACTGAGACGAATATGCACTTTGGATGAAGACTTTAAACATAATGCCAGAAATCTGACTGGATACTATATCAAAAGAGGATACCCCCTCAAATCACTGAAAAACCACTTTCAGAGAGCCCATTCCTTAAGTCAAGACCAACTACTAGAAGTCAAAACCAAAACAGATTCAATAAGACCTGTAATGGTTACCAACTTCAGCCCTAAAAATCCTAATGTCACTGCATTAATTCGTGACAATTGGAACATTATCCAAAATACAGAGGAACTTCACACCATTTTCCCTGAATTACCAATTATGGGGTTCAGAAGGCTCCCAAACCTAAGGGACCAACTTACATCAGCGAGGATTAGTTACCCTCCCATAGAGAGACCCATCAGACAAAGAGTCTTTACACCAGTTTGTACCAGACTGGGGAAATGCACATACTGCCCAAGAATTAAAAGATTGGACTCTATCACAAGCTTCTCCACCAAAAGATCTTTTCAGTGCAAGAATCTCCCACCTAAACACCAAATCACATGTGAACTCAGTAATTTGGTGTACCTTATCAACTGTTCAAAATGTGGCCTCCAATACATAGGGGAGACCAAAAGACCACTGAGACAGAGAATGTATGAACACTCTAGGAGTGTTCAAAACATTAAACTTCAGAGTTCTACCCCAGTGGCTAGACACTTCTCTAACCATGGCCATTCTGCTAGGAATATGGAGTTCTCAGTGCTCCATTGGATGGGGAGTGATAGTGACCCAAATGACACTGTAGGTCGCAGAGACCAAGAATTATTTTACATTTGGGCATTCCCCACCCTCCAACCAGCAGGCATTAATGTATTTGTGTGAGCTGTAGTGTCATCTTACTGCACCCCTAACCCAGGTGCCACCAATTTTACTCTATATTTTAAATTTTCCAATTTTTTTTTCGATATAATTTTAGATTGACACGGTATCTAGGCAAGATCTTCTTTCTATTATAAGCAGCCAACACCATCTTTCTTTTGGGACGCTTTGTTTTTGCCATGCAAACACAATCGCTTTGCTTCGCTAGCGATCCTCTAGTTGCATTTGTATCTTTCATTAAGCAAACATTTTGTTTACTGTTACATATATTGGACACTATATTAGTACATTGTATATTACATATATTAGGCACTATATTAGTGCATTGTTTAATTTAAGCTTTATGTTTATACATTGTCATAAAAGATAATTGTGTTATTGGTTCTTTTTGTGTGTTGACATTTAAAGTAAGGGAGTTATTGATTTTTGTGTTTTAGTGTTTATTGATCTGTTCACAGACTGGGGGAAATCCCCCCTCAGTGGTTATGTTAGATTTGGGGAAACCCAATTGCCAGTAGTTTCTAGAACTTCCTCTTTTGGCCTAGATGGCGTAATCTTCTTTTGAGTTGGTTCTGTACGATTCCAGAGGAATCTGTGAATGTATATAAGGAATGTACATCTGACCACAAGTGAACTTTGTATTCGCTTGCTATAAGGAGAGCTATTGTGTTTTGGAGTATAATATATGCTTATATCACTGTGAACTTTTACTGGAGTGAACTGGATACATCATCTGGACAGATTTATTGTACTTTGGATATTTTGGATATTGTACATTCATATAACAGAGAGTGAATTTACTGCATTTTGGACATTGTCCACATCTTGGAGCAGACAGTACAGTTGTGTTAACTCTCTAAATATCTCCAGACAGACATTCTGTGTGACTGGATATATAAAGAATAGCAGGACAAGAACCTTTTGTGTTGTTGAGTGTGAGACAGGTCACAAGATATAGATATCCGTGTGTGAGTGAACATTATACAGATCACAGGACAGACCATAGGACATTGGACAGACCACAGAATATACTACAGAACGGATTACGGAACAGATTGCTGGATACGGCGGATAAATTTAACTCATAATCTCTGTGGTCAGGTCAGCTAGATCTTATTATTGTATTAGTGTGTTTAGTTAAGAGCATACCAGTTGACTGTAATCATTATTGTTGACTATTAAATAAATTTGTTAAGTTCAACTTTTTGCTTTTTCTGTTACAACTTAAAGACAACCGGTAATTGCTACCGTGCTTGCCCGTGACCGTAACAGGAAAATTGGGGGCTTGTCCGGGATCCAACCATTTGATTACAACCATTTGATCAACTGCTCAATTAACATTTTGAAAATCCATTTGATTTAGTAATTGGTTACAGTCAACAGTGCTCAAAATGGCTAGCGCTAAAGAGTTTGTACAATCACCATCTATGGAAGTTCTAGAAACTTTTAAAAAAGATATGTTAATGCGGATAGCACAAGAGTTACAGTTAGAGGTGAAAAGGTCAACTCGTAAACATGAACTTAAAAGGCTTATTGTTGAACAGTTAGTTGATGAAGATGTTTTACCTGATAGTTGTTTAGAAGTGTATAAGCTTCTACCAATGGAACCTTCTGGGCAATATGAGATCAGGCGATTAGAAATTGAAAGAGAGTTAAGAGTTAAAGAGCTTGAAACTCAAGCTCAACAGCGAAAAGAAGAGCTTGAAGCTCGACAAAGAAAAGAAGAGCTTGAGGCTCGAAAAGAAGAGCTTGAAGCTCAAAAATATGAAAAAGAACTTGAGCTTAAACATGAAAGAGAAATGAAAGCTTTAGAATTAAATGCTCGTCGAATTGCCCATGAAGAGTCCATTGCTACCAAATTTGATTTGGGTAAAAATGTGCAACTGGTACCACCTTTTAATGAGTCCGAGGTTGATAAGTACTTTCAGCACTTTGAAAGAGTAGCTCAAAATTTGAAATGGCCTATAGACCAGTGGCCTTTATTGCTGCAAAGTGTTTTGAGGGGAAAGGCCCAGGAGGCATACACGGCTTTGCCAATTTCTGAATGTGTGGACTATAACTCTGTCAAAAATGCTATTTTGAAAGCATATGAGTTGGTACCAGAAGCATATCGTCAAAAATTCAGAAATTATCGTAAACAAGAAAGTCAAACTCATGTTGAATTTGCCCATGAGAAGGAAGTGTACTTTGACAGATGGTGTAATTCTAGGGAAGTAGGTACCGACTTTGAAAAACTTAGGCAAGTTATTTTGATTGAAGAGTTCAAAAGGTGTGTTCGTGATGACATTAAAACCTATCTAGATGAACAGAAAGTTGAAAATTTGGCAAAAGCAGCAGCTTATGCTGATGACTATGCGCTAACTCACAAGTCCACTTTCAACAAGAATAAGTCCTTTGGTCCTGCTAAAAAGTCTTATCCGGAAATAGGAAAGAAATCTGAAAATGTAGCTCCAGAAAAGAGTTCAGATAAGGGTCAAACTTCAAATCAGACTATGAGTAAGGATAGGAAGCCCAGATCCTTTGCTCCTGTGTGCCATTATTGTAAGAAACCTGGGCATGTTATGTCTGACTGTTGGCTCTTAAAGAAGAGAAGAGAAAAGGAGGCAACGCCCAACGCCTTTGTGTCTAGCAAGTCTAACTGGCGTTCAAATCCCAATAGAGCAGAGTCTAGTATTGGTTTAGACAAGTCTGAGATTATTAGGGAAGAGTTCAAACCTTTTGTGTCTGAGGGTTTTGTATCCTTGGAAAGTAGTTCCAGTCAGGTCCCCATTAAGATATTAAGAGACACTGGAGCTACTCAGTCCTTACTTTTAGAAGGTGTATTGCCATTGAGTGTAAGCACATCTACTGGTGAGAGTGTCATTGCTCAAGGTATTGAAGGAGGCTGTGTGAACGTTCCCTTGCATAAGGTCAACTTAGTATCAGACTTAGTTACTGGTTCTGTTGTTGTGGGTACCAGGCCCACTTTACCCATTAAAGGGGTATCTTTGTTATTGGGAAATGATCTGGCAGGTGGAAAGGTAGTTGCTGATCCTAAGGTTACTTCTAAGCCGATCACTTTGGTTAGCACTGAGAAATTAGAAGAGGTTATTCCTGGTATTTTTCCCTCCTGTGCTGTGACTCGAGCTATGGCCAAAAAGGCCCAAGAAGAACCAAAAGATTGTAAACAATCTACAGATGTCTTAGTTGATTTGTCAGATACATTCTTAAACAACTATGACCATGATGTGCAGAATTCTAGTGATACAAATCCCAAGGCCAGGGTAGATTCTGAAAAACAAGACTCAATTGACTGTCAAGATGTATCACTTTCAAAATCAAAATTGATTTCGGAGCAGGAAGATGATCCTGAATTAGCTCCTTTATTCAAGTTGGTCTTGCCACCAGTAGAGCTAGATAAGGTCCCTATAGGCTATTATGTCAGAAATGGTGTGCTTATGCGAAAGTGGAGGCCACCAAATATCCCTGCATCTGAAGAATGGTCAGTAGTACACCAGATTGTTGTGCCAAAAGTGTACCAAAGTGAGATATTAAAATTGGCCCATGAGTCTCCAATGGGTGGCCATTTAGGCATCAACAAAACTTACAACAAGATAACCAAACATTTCTATTGGCCTCAAATTCGGCACTGTGTGGCAGAATTTTGCAAGACTTGTCACATTTGTCAAATGGTAGGAAAGCCAAACCAAAAAATTCCTGTAGCTCCTCTCAAACCCATTCCAGCATTTGAGGAACCATTTAGCAAAGTGATAATTGACTGTGTAGGTCCCTTACCAAAAACTAAATCCAGAAACCAATATCTTTTGACCATTATGTGCGCCTCAACCAGATTTCCCGAAGCCATACCATTGACCAACATAACAGCTCCCAAAATCTCAAAAGCTCTGGTTAATTTCTTTACTCTAGTTGGCTTACCAAAAGAAATCCAGTCAGATCAAGGGTCAAATTTTATGTCAGGACTATTTCAACAGGTTGTATTTCAGTTAGGTGCCAAACAGATCAAATCTAGTGCTTATCATTCAGAATCCCAAGGTGCACTTGAAAGGTTTCGTTCCACTTTGAAGAATATGATTAGGACATATTGTTTAGACAATGAAAAAGATTGGGATGAAGGCATCAGCTTATTATTGTTTGCAGTTAGAGAGTCTGTTCAAGAGTCTTTAGGCTTTAGTCCCTTTGAGTTGGTCTTTGGCCATTCAGTCCGTGGTCCTCTCAAGCTGTTGAAGGAAAACTGGTTATCTGAGAACACCGAGAGCCTAAATCTGTTAGATTATGTCTCAAGGTTCAGAAATAAGTTAAAGAAGGCTTGTGAGCTGGCGCAACAAAATTTGAAAACTTCTCAGTCAAAAATGAAGATGCTTTATGATAAGAAATTACAAAATCGTATCTTCAATTCTGGAGGCAAGGCTTCAGTGTCATCACCTGGCCAAATGAATAAACTACAGGCCAGAGATCTAGGGTCATACCCAGTAGCAAGGAGAGTAGAAACTCTCCAAAAGACCATTAAAAACTGTGATAACAGGCATTCAAACCAAATGTGGGAAATAACTATGGTAAAGCCATACTTCGAAAGAGGTATAACATAGCTTATGATGGCTATTAATAGAAACACTGTTAAAGATAGGAATTCAGTGTATAAACAGGACTTTGAAAAAGTAACATATGGCGTTCGCATGGATACGCCCTGTCCAGAAGCTGTATTTAATGTGTGATTTATATACCTGTAATTAGTAAGTTTGTGAAAGTTATACATGGTATCAATTTTACTTTTGTATTTAGATAAATATGTTTTGTAAAAAGTTATTACCTGTGTATATATACCTGGTAAAAATTTCTTATAAAATTTTGTAACTCCTTGGCTTCCAAAATTTTTCTTTAAGGGGGGAGGTGTTACATATATTGGACACTATATTAGTACATTGTATATTACATATATTAGGCACTATATTAGTGCATTGTTTAATTTAAGCTTTATGTTTATACATTGTCATAAAAGATAATTGTGTTATTGGTTCTTTTTGTGTGTTGACATTTAAAGTAAGGGAGTTATTGATTTTTGTGTTTTAGTGTTTATTGATCTGTTCACAGACTGGGGGAAATCCCCCCCTCAGTGGCTATGTTAGATTTGGGGAAACCCAATTGCCAGTAGTTTCTAGAACTTCCTCATTTGGCCTAGATGGCTTAATCTTCTTTTGAGTTGGTTCTGTACGATTCCAGAGGAATCTGTGAATGTATATAAGGAATGTACATCTGACCACAAGTGAACTTTGTATTCGCTTGCTATAAGGAGAGCTATTGTGTTTTGGAATATAATATAACTTGTGTTGCTGTGAACTTTTACTGGAGTGAACTGGATACATCATCTGGACAGATTTATTGTGCTTTGGATATTTTGGATATTGTACATTCATATAACAGAGAGTGAATTTACTGCATTTTGGACATTGTCCACATCTTGGAGCAGACAGTACAGTTGTGTTAACTCTCTAAATATCTCCAGACAGACATTCTGTGTGACTGGATATATAAAGAATAGCAGGACAAGAACCTTTTGTGTTGTTGAGTGTGAGACAGGTCACAAGATATAGATATCCGTGTGTGAGTGAACATTGGACAGATCATAGGACAGACCATAGGACATTGGACAGACCACAGAATATACTACAGGACGGATTACGGAACAGATTGCTGGATACGGCGGATAAATTTAACTCATAATCTCTGTGGTCAGGTCAGCTAGATCTTATTATTGTATTAGTGTGTTTAGTTAAGAGCATACCAGTTGACTGTAATCATTATTGTTGACTATTAAATAAATTTGTTAAGTTCAACTTTTTGCTTTTTCTGTTACAACTTAAAGACAACCGGTAATTGCTACCGTGCTTGCCCGTGACCGTAACATTACTTAGTGTCAGTACAAGTTGCTCCCATAAACACTTAGGCCCCCTCCCACAGGGGTATATTTGTGTCAACCATAATACTCTGTATGTCATGCTTCAACCATGTCCTGTCCGGGGATACACTGTGTCGAGCCGCAGTCTCTAGTTTTTTGTGCAATTTGTTATAAATAGGTATGATATGAATTTTAATGAAAAACCTCCTATTTTAATGCACATACTCCCAAGTGGGCGGAATTGACGGTATGGCGGAATTAACTTCACCCGTGTACACCAGTTAGTGGTTTTAATCTGCGCATGTGCAATGGTAGTTGTTGTCTTTTGGTTTTATTCCCTGGTAGAGTAAGGAAATGTTTCAGGAAATAAACATTTGCATTATAAGTTGCCCAAGATAAATTTTGGCCTCATTTTGAAAAACAAAATGGTTGCCATGCTGTAGCCCATTGTATGAAAATTATTAAGATGCTCTAAAACTTAAAATATTGCAGCCAGCGTCATCAAATTTGCACAGAAAAGATACATGCCTGGGAAAGCTAGCCCAATACTAATTTGGACTAGTTTGGAAAACAAAATGGCCACCATGTGACATGTTTAATGTCAAATGGGGTAATCCAGTTAAAAAGGCCTTTTATCTCCCTTATCATTGCTCCCAGGGGTTAACACTGTGAAAGCATCTCATAGGAAGTCATGGCCTGTCAATCTTTTCCAAGTGTTGAATTTGACATTTGACCTCTGCTTCACAGTCAGATGGGGCCATCGTGCTAAAACACTCTTACATCTTCCTTATTATTGGTCCTAGGGCTTCAGAATGTGAAACCAGCCCATGTTTTGGCATGATGACCCCATCTGTTAAAACTGAAGTTTAGCAGTAGTTGGTTTGGTTTGTACTTGGATAGGTGACAGTCTCAGTTTCTGGGCCAGTATTTAACCTTCTATTTGTGGAAATGAAGTGTATTATTTTTTTATACTACACAACCATAATTCTGTGAAAAATAAAATGAGGGATACAATGTATTATAAGGAGAAATCATATTTTAGAAGGGGAAAAATGGGGGGAACCAGTGGGGAGGAATTCAGTTCGGAGAAGATCAACGTAAACCTGAAATGATATAGTGACTCCAGTGATCAGTTAAATGTACATTTTTGATTGGCTATTTCTCCTCCATATCTCCATAGATTTTAATGCAAGAAAAATGAGCAGAAGCACTTTAAAATACCTTTCTAGTGATATATATATGTTACAGTAAATATGTGAAATCAGTAAATATGCGTATTTACTGATTTGGTGAGTAAATACGTGTATTCCCTAAAATTTTCAGTAAATACGTGTATTCACTGATTTATGATCTGAGTTATTTCACAAGTTTACTGGTTTGACTTTCAGTAAATATGTGAAATGAAACTTTGATGTTCACTGGTAATAAATATGTTATATTGAACTGTCAACCAAAATATACATTATATTGGAACATTTTACTCTATATAATATTAATGGTAAACCAAACTGTAAATTATATTGGAACATTTTACTCAATTATGATGACTATTAGAACATACTAAGCATACTTCATATTAAAGTACAATAAATGCAAATATGTTGGAAAAATAGCCCTGGGCTTTTAAATATCTATTTTTAAAAACTTTAGATAATTATGTGCTTTCTTTAGATATTTCATTTAGGCTTATAGTATTTTCAATCCCACAACTACTAAGGACCTATGTCATCCCTACAAACTTTTCACTACTTTATGTGACTGATACATAAAAAGCATTTTTATTGTAAATAAATAAAAGTTTCAGAAATTAATTTAAATTTCTAAATTTTAACACATTTTAACTGTACTCTCATTCAGCAGAAATTTTACCTTATCATTTAAGACAACATGATTTACACCCAAACAAGTGTGCATGTATTCTTGAAGCATCTATTGTTGAACAGAGATTATTTGAAAGAATGAGTTGGAGTGTGGAGTGTGTGTGTGTGAAACAGGAGGAGGAAAATTCTTTTGTGGATATTTTATTAGTAAAAATGTGTGTGACATTGAATAATTTTGCAAGGAAATTTTACATAAAATGAAATAATAGTGACTATAGACTGTATGCAGTTCAACATATACTTGAAATGCAAAATAATAAACGCAATAGAGACAGTTTAAAATCAGGAACCCCTTCACCAGTGGAAAAGAAAAAACCTAATATGGCCACAGCTAATAATGTCAATATTAGTGAACTTATTGACATCACTGGACTTCACATGGGTGCACTTGGGGAGCAAGGTGTGTTATATGATGTCTTGATGAGGGTGTGTGATGGAATTAATTCAATTGACAGGAATACAAAGGCAATAAAGAAAAGTGTGGACAGACTCTACAACAAAGTGGATGATTATGATGATATAAATAAACGTTTGGAAGTACTAGAAAAGAACAAAGATGAAGTTGATAGGCAAGTTGATGAGCTAAAAAGTAAACAGGAAACTTTTGAGGGAGAAATGACCACAGTCAAGACTATGGTAGAGAGTTTGGCTGATCATGACAGTTCAAGGAAAGAGGCCTTTGACCCTGAATTTACTGTCATTGCAAGTAATATCCCAAGCACAGTGAATGAGGATACGGATATGGTAGTCAATCGGCTAATTGAAGGAGGAACTAGGACACCAAATGTACAAGTTGTGAGGACCAAAAGACTGGTAAGCAGAAACCATTTCCCTGGTTTGGTAAAGACAGAATTGGCTTCGATCACAGATAAAGTAACTGTTCTTAGGAAGAAAAGAAATTTAGCAGAAAATCATGAATTCAGACGTGTCTTTCTGAGATCTTCAAAACCACATAGTGATAGGATTGCAGAATTTAACTTTAGAAAATTGTTACAACAACTGCCAAATGGTAAAGAATACAGGATTGGGGGAAATGGCCGCATTATAAACAAGGTTCAACAACCTGCTACATACAGTTCACATCCGATGATGTATAATGAACCACTGGGGACACAAGGTCTGAGTCCTAATGTAACAAGATTAGCTACCCCAATTTCCATGTTCTCTGATGACCTTCATGAAGAAATATCAAACGATACCCAAAGGCAGGTGACCCCCCCCTACTTCTGGTGATATGGTATAGGCCACCCAGCCTAAGAAGGACTTACTCGGTGAACGGACATAAGCCCCCCCTGACATAAGCCCCCCCTGACACAAGCCCCCCTTTTTCAGAAGCATAGGGCAGAAACCCCCCCTCTTTTTTAAGAGGGGGTGACCAAAGCCCCCCTTTAGAAATATTTGTCAGTAATAAAGGAGTAACTGAGGTAATACTGTTAAACAGAAGCCCCACTATTTTTAAGGGGGGAGGGGGGGGGTGCCCAAAGAAATATTTGTCAGTAATAAATAGTTAAACAGAAGCCCCCACCCCTTACATCAAAACACATCATAAGGAATGGTGACATAGGACCCCCTTTAGAAAATAAAGGCAATACAGTTAAACTTTAACCTAAGTTTGAAAACACCATTTTAGGAATCTGTTTTCATACTGATTTTTCATACTGAAAATCACTTTTCATCCATTTTAGCCCTTTTATGTGTACTCAGTGGAACCTAATGTTAAAGATACCTTTTCATACATTTTAACCCCTTTATGTGTACTCTGGAACTTAAGATTAAAGATACCTTTTCATACATTTTAACCCTTTTATGTGTACTCTGGAACTTAAGATTAAAGATACCTTTTCATACTTTTTATACATATTTAGCCTTTTTATGTGCACTCTGGAGGCTCATTGCAATTACTGCATCAAAGACACCTTTCAGTGTGCCCTTGATTGGGGGGGGGTTATGTCCTAATGGAGGGGGGGCTTGTGTCAGGGGGGGCTTTAGTCACCCCCTGTTAGAGGAGGGGGGGCTTATGTCAGGGGGGGCTTATGTCCTGGAATCTACTCAGTATCGGAAGTCTTAATGTGAATGGATGGACAAGCAAAAACAATGATTTACGACAAAAAGTAGTTCAAGCATTAAATAAAGACATTCTATGTATTTGTGAGACGCATTTACCAAAGAGTGAATCTTTAAATGTTAGTAATTACAAATGGTTTGGGTTTAATCGTGTGAGTAAACATATTAGGTCTCCAATTACATTTGGTGGTGTAGGCATACTTGTTAAAAATTATTTGTTTTCAACATATTTGGTCACAATTGTTGACAAAACTGTTGATGGTATATTAGGTGTTAAATTTCAATGTAAGGAGACAGATTATAGTTTTGTTGTCTACTCATGCTATTTACCACCAGATAAATTACCCTGGGCAGAGCCTGAAATTTTCTTTGAACATTTAATATCACAGTTGTATGTACATAGTTCAGAAAATGCTGTATATATCTGTGGTGATTTTAACTCACGTATTGGTAATGAACTAGACTGTACACATTTTGATAAGTTACCTAAGAGAATACCAAAAGATACTTCTAAAAACAGTTATTGTGAAACATTCATAGAGTTTCTAAAATATAGCGAATGTTGTATTCTAAATGGTCGTTTTAAAAATGATAAAGATAACTATACCTCTACAAATAGAGGAAATGCTGTGGTTGATTACATTATTGTGCCACATGATTGCTTCAAAAACTGTAAAATTTTGAAGTTCAATTAATCACTGGTATTATATGTAAATATAATCTACAGTCACTTATCACTGTAAATAGTAAACCACCAGACGATTCAGTCGTGTGTGTCGATATTTTTTCTGGGCACAAACAATTTACTTCACACTCTGATAAAAGTCTCTCATTAAAAAGTAAAGTATATGACTTTTCACACATTCCAGATGGTTTTATGGCAAATGATACCTGGCAACAAAATATCAAAATTGTAATTAATAAACTTGAAAATATTCAAGGTGAACAGCTAGAGGTAAATGAGGTATATGATAAATTTTGTAAATGTACTCTAAATGAAATGGATAAATATCTTAACTATAAATCACAAAGTAGTATTTCACGAAAAAAGTTTAAATGTCATAAACCCTTCTGGAATCAGGAGTTGACCCAGTTATGGAAGAACATGTGTCAAAAAGAAAAGAAATTTAGAAGTTTTGTTGGTGCAAAGCAAACAAAAAATGAGATAAAAAATGAGTTTTTGGTATCTAGAAAGTTGTTTGAAAAGCGACTAAGGTATTTTGAACGTCAATTTGACAATAGATTTATTGAAAATTTAGAAACAATAAATACGACAAACCCAAGAGAATTTTGGAAAACAATAAAAAAAGTTGGGGCCAAGGAAACTAAAAATATCAATGACAGTTTATGATGAACATGGGAGGGAATGTAATGATAATGACTATGTACTGAACAAATGGAAAAATGAATTTGAAATGTTGTACACTAAAGTAAATAATATATCTGAAAACAACAGTGAATATACTGACATGCTTAACCACAAGCAAACTCTAGAATCAGAATCAGACACAAATGACTTTCTGAATAATGCAATAACCTTTGATGAGGTAGAATCTGTTGTTAAAATGGCTAAAAAGAATAAAGCATGTGGATATGATCAAATTTATAATGACATTTTGGACAACATGGATTGTAAATTAACTCTAATTACACTCTTTAATGCATGCTTTGCATACAGTAAAATACCAGAATGCTGGCTTAAAGCCATTATATCACCTATTCCTAAGAGTTCCTTGAAGGATCCATTTCTTCCACTTTCATATAGAGGTGTTTCATTACTTTCGCATGTAGGGAAACTGTACTCACAGATATTAAACAAACGTATTATAAGCTATTGTGAAAATGTAGAAATATTCTGTGAGGAACAAAATGGATTTCGACATGCAAGATCCTGTGAGGATCATATATTCACATTGACGTCTATAATTAGGAATCGTTTGCATGTCAATAAAAGCACCTTTGTAGCATTTATAGACATGCAGAAGGCTTTCGACTGGGTTAATAGAGATCTCTTGTGGTATAAGTTATTAATTCATAATATAACAGGGAAGATTTATTGGGCAGTACGATCCTTGTATAAATCAACCTTATCCTGTATTAGATTAAACAACTTATACACAGATTGGTTCAGAGTAGATTCTGGTGTTCGACAAGGTGATAACCTTTCTCCAATGCTTTTTGGAATTTTTATCAATGACTTGGCAATCGAAATTCAAAATTTAAGCTTAGGAATTACAGTAGGAGATAGGAAGGTGTCAATACTTCTCTAGCAATATTAGCTGAAAATGAGGAAAATTTACAAACTATGCTCAATAAACTAAATGAATGGTGTAAAAAATGGCAACTTATGATTAACAATGAAAAAAGTCAAGTAGTTCATTTTAGAAAAAAGAGAAAAGTCAGAACAACTTTTTCTTTTAGCATAGGGTCAATGAATATTAAAACAGTTGAAAGGTATAAATACCTAGGTGTAACCTTGAATGAAAATTTGGACTTTCGTGAATCTGCACAAGAATTAGCAGAGGCAGGAGGTCGGGCACTAGGGGGTCTTATTTCAAAATTTAAAGTACACAAAAATATTGGCTATTATACATTTACAAAACTGTTTGATCATGGTGTTAAGCCGATAACAGATTACTGTAGTAGCATCTGGGGTTTTGCAAATTATACATTTCCTGAAAAAGTGCAACTCAGAGCTGCAAGATATTTTATGGGTGTAAACTCAAAAACCACAATTCATGTCATAACGGGTGACATGGGGTGGTTAACTACGAAAGTAAGAATATTCCTAGAGATTATTAAATATTACAACCGGCTTATTAAAATGGACCATAGCAGATTAACATATAAGGTATTTGAGTATGACCTACAAAATATTTCTAAAGAGAACTGGTCTGGAGATCTGGAGACTATTCTGAATCAGATTGGTATGACAGAAACTATCCTCACAGGCACTGAAATTGACTTGGATTCAGCAAAAGAAAAGTTATCTGTTGTAAGTGACCTTGATTGGCAAGACTCCATAGCATATAAACCTAAACTACGAACATATACTAAATATAAAGATCACATTGGCACAGAAAAATATTTAGTAATAAACCTTACAAAACTGCAGAGATCCCTTTTGGCCAAATTATGATCTAGTACACTACAATTGGCCATAGAAAAAGGGAGATATACTACAGAAGAATTGTCAAAACGAGTGTGTATTTTTTGTGAAGAAAGGGAAATTGAAGATGAAATCCATTTTGTTGTGCGGTGTCCAAGATATCAGACTTATAGGGATAACATTTCACATATATTTGCAGAAATGTTTCAAAGAAATTTATGAATAATAATGCAGTTGATAAATTTATATTTCTAATGAAGTTAAATGGTAACATATTCGCAAGTTTGCAAATTATTTAGTGTCAATCTGGGAATATAGAAAGTCTATTTTATACACTAATAATTAGGGTAATTGATATATATATATATACTTCTTTTGTCCTATTCTCATGTACACACTTTGTATTAATTGTATGAATTAAACTGACTTGTAAGCCTTTATGGCTGGGTGTTAGAAAAATATATTATATAAATTGCATTTTGATATTGTATAACACAACGTCAGTATAATAAAAAATTTATCTATCTAGTATTTGAAAGTGGTTTCTTTATTTTTTTCAATCAAGGCTTATTGTTTTGCCATTTTCTGATAGATTTATGTCTTTAGTGTAGGTACTGGCTACTTGATCAAAGAATTGTTGTTAGAAACAATAAAAAGGCCAGCTAGCCCCTAATTGGATTTCATCATAGTCTTTCAGAGGGACTTAATCTCTTTTAAGGCATCTATGGTTATGTTGTGGTTTCCTCTATTGAAGGGACAACATTAAAGGGAAGTTTTATTCAACCCTAATTATAGATCTAAAAATTCAGCTCTTGAACAAGAAAAATATCTTAATCTTATTACCTTGCTTGTTGTTCCCTATACATAAAGTTTCATAATTTAATAAATATTTGGATATTTAAATTTATAAAGTAATAAACTTGTCCATTTACATTCCAATTTATTTAAATGAAAAAAAATACTACAAGTTTTTTATCACATATCACATACAAATGTTTTTGAAATTATAAATTGATGTTAAATAGTTATCCCAGTGCTGGATTGTAAACAAGTATCAAACTTTGAATATGACAAAGTCATTTAAGCTTTGAAATAAATGATAATAAGAAGACATAGCGGATAACACCTAACTATTTAAGATATAAAGTCTTCATTGTGGTTTTAGTAAATACGCGTATTTACTGGACCAAAAAACCAGTAAATACACGTATTTACTGAAATTTTCAGGGAATACGCATATTTACTGACCAAATCAGTAAATACACGTATTTACTGAAAATTTTCGCATATTTACTGTAACATATATATGTTGTATTGAATGTAGATAACTGTTGAATGTATACATTCAACGGGTCAAACCGTTGAATGTATAGATTCAATGGGCAAACTGTTGAATGTATACATTCAATGGCTCAGCTGTGGAATGTATAGATTCAATGGGTGAAACTGTTGAATGTGTACATTCAATGGCTCAGGGCATGGAATGTGGAAATAATTTATAGTTGATAAGTTGATTGGAAGTATGAAGACTTATGTACACTTTAACATACACTGAGTATTTTCTAAAATCAAATCACTATAGTAGTTGTAGGGATGATCAAAAGAAAAAGTCTTCTATTGAAGTGTTAGCAGGGGCTCAAAGAAGAAGAATCTTGAAGGATTAAAGACTTTATAAACATAAAGAGTTCCCTTTAATCTACACTAGTGGGTAAATTGTTTATCGATATTGCCGATATTTATTGTTTTGGAACTGGACTCCCGTTATCGAGATCTAAACATGTATTTCAATATCGCCATTTTAAGTAAAACTGTAAACTTACACTGTTAATACTCGAAGTAAAGCAAAAATCTGAAGACATTGTACACTTTTATCTCACATTTTTGAAGTTTTCAATGCGTTTTTGATGAAAACTGCATTGTTTTGTTTTGATTCATTTCGCTTCCTGTTAGCGGTTCGGGAAACACTAAAATAAAACGTTTTCAGTTTCCCGAATTCGGACTATTTGGTAGACAATATGAACCCCCCGATATCGCCCGATATTGAAATATTTTTACATTCAATATCGATACCCACAAAGCCAAACGATTTACCCCCTAATCTACACACATTAAAACAATTGCTGTGATAATCAAAGCAAAGAACAAAGAGAGACAGTTCAAGCCTGAGTAATCTTTTGATCACTGATTACAGAAAAAGTTGTCACCCGAGTACCTCTTTAATGCTCTCCAAATTTGTGTGTGATTGTTTACAGTTAATCCATGAAAGAGGATCACAGAGGTGCAATTGCAATTAGTCTTACCACACCAAGAAACACAAGAGCATTGGGGTTCATTGTGATTATATAATTGGAAAATAGATTAATATTTCTTGTTCTTTTTTATCCTGTACAAAATATTTAAACAATAATTAAGCCATGTTTTATAAATATTGAAAAAATATTTAAGGCTATAATACACTATACTAATAAACTCATAACTACATTTAACTTTTATATTAGTAAAAATGCATCATTAATTCATACAATATAATATTAAATTAAATAGGTTTTATAATAGTATTAACATTGCATCATTAATTTATACAATATAAATATTAAACTAAATAAGTTTTACATAAATATTAAACTGTTTAGGGACTACTTATAAAAATCATAATATTTAAAGAACTTATACACATTCAATGATCATAACTGTTGAATGTACACATTCCACAGCCAAACTGTGGAATGTACACATTCAATGGCTATTTGCTGTTGAATGTGTACATTCAACACCTAGGCCATTGAATGTATACATTCAACACTTGGGCCATTGAATCTATACATTCAACAGTTATCTACATTCAATACAACATATATATATAAGATATGTGAACACCACACATTTCAAGAAATATAAACAATAATGCTAATTTTTAAGAGCAGGAAGATTTTACAAACTAGCAGTGTGCAAAAATAAGAGATGTTATATCAAAACTGCTGCAAATAAGGTACATAACTACATGTTATGTATTGTATACAGAATTAATCTGTATCGTTTTTTACATTATTTCCACTTCTAATTATTTTGACAAACATGCCTTAAAATAGATACTTGAATTTTATTTTAATTAATCTGTTGCAATTTTGTATATATAATTATTTCAGAAGTTGTTGGGAGAATTGTGAGGTCATCAGTTAGATTTTCTGCCCTTCATACCACAGCAGTAATGAGCCAGAGTGATGATATAACAACACCTGATGAGGCTTTTGATGAAGCAATGCTGGAGTATCTGGTGTGTCCACTGGCTAAAACACCACTAAGGTATAATGTTTGGATATCACTGTGTGGTAAATGTTACTATATAAAATGGTTTTCCCTTGTTTACATATTATGTTCACATTCACAGATAAATCACTGGCCAATTTATTAAACAATAAATTTTAAAACATGATATTTGTAAAAACTACAGTTTTGAAGACCTTATCACTGTATTGCCTATGGCAGTCTGTTGTTATTTTTTTGGCCATTTGTTTGTCTGTTTGTTACTACTGGTTGGCACTTCATGTCAGAACTTCAGAACATTGGTCTTTGTCCAAGATAGATCCCATTAAACCTTGTATCACCATCTGGATGAAACAAGAAAAATGGATTTTCCCATGTACTCCTAAGAATGTGCCTTGGTGGAGGTATTGCTCTCCCTGAGTGCTCTTGTTACTGGCTATGCATGATGTGTAGCATTATCCACTAATGTGTGTTTTAGGTTTGATAAAGAGACAAACACTTTAGTGAATGATGCACTAGGAGTGAGTTACCCCATACAGAATGGGATTCCCAACTTGATTCCACAGGATGCAAAGAAAGACGAAAATTAGTGACATTAAACTTTGTATATCCCATGTATATCACAGGTGAAATGTAGTAAATTAGAAATACAGTGTACATGAAACTGTCTTACTGTGTATGTGTCAAATGTTATATGAAAGTAGGCAGAATGTTTTATAAATCTTGTTTGTGTTCATTTGTTGGGTGATTCTGTTGATAATCATGTTCTTGAAAGCAGGGCAAAAGTGAGACTACTTCATATTCTAACAAAATAATAATAATAATAATCATGTACACCCACCCCATGATAAAATTTTAGCAAGAAAAACAAGTTTTTGGAGTAGGTCACTTTTTTTATATCTTGGTTTTCTAATGATTGGATTGTGATTTTCGGTGCAAACTTCTGACTACTAGGAGTAGTGCCTGCTTTGTGCTATCTTATGGTGTCACCTCAACAGTTCTGAATGAATGAAACAGATTCTAGCAGATTTATTAATGTTTGAACACTTAATGTAAAAAAGTAGTTATGTGTATCCACCAGTTAGCCGGGAAGGTATGAGACACAATTTCTGTGTTGGAGTTTCGTTTGAATTTTTGTTTACATGTATCATGAGTTACAACAGTCAGTGGACAGAAAACTTAATCAAAAGTTACAGGTTATCCCTAACTCGTTCACAGTACTCTGTGCAAATGAGCTTTGTCACATCTAATTAAACAAAATAAGAATAAAGTGATGAAAATCTGAGCATGTTTATTTTTTTCATTGCCACAGAAATGGTTTTTCAAAAAAACTATATGAAAGTTTGTGTAGGTAAAAGAACTACAAGTGGGATATCTGTCTCCCACTTAACCACCATACGGAAGATTTTAAAATACAACTAAGTGTGTTTGCCACATTTTTTAATTCAGACAGTTACTGCTAGGCTGCATGGTGGATTTCATTTCTATTGACTCTTTGAGTATGTTGGTTACAGCCCCAGGAAGCCATCCACTCAGTGGTAACCTTCAGTCCAACAGATAAATTAATTATGGCAACTTTAAGGTTAATGCTCTAATTGCTAATAATTTCAAAACTACTTAATTAACGTCCTTTATATGTTCCATGTGGATCTATTAAGGCCACCATTGAATCCAAAATGTTGATTATCTCAACTGTTAGAGACAGAGCATTTTATTGCGTTAATACTTCCTATCCAATGGACAAATGCTTATCCGGTCGGCGCAGACCGGCCCGCCAAACGCCAGAAAAAGACGTCCTGTGTTTCCACCGGCTGGCCGGTCCCAGTACTGTGCATTCGCTAGGTGGCGCATGGTACTTCCTTCCTGTCTAGACAACATGACGTCATATCATCTTTTTCGTTTGGCGCGTGTACTGTGCAGACGTAGTTTCTACAATCTCCAGATTTTTTAAAGAAATGTGTGCATTATGGCGGATTTTCAACCTCATATGTGGATATTTTCAGTGTAGAAGTGTTATCTACTAATCAAGCACGGATTTACATCTAGAAATCTGCTGGAAACGCTCCCTAGTTGACTCAATTTATTGTTGATGATAGGGCAGTAATCGACGAGAAATATCAAGGCAGCCATTTTGCTAGTTTCCTTCCATTCAACCTTTGTGTTGTTAGGGGCAGATCGACAATATTGAGGAATTAAACATACTATTTACAGGTATTTTTATCCGTGTCTTTTGTTTTGAATGAATCTTCTGTAACCTTCCAGCTACAGTAACCATAGTAACGTCTTTCTAGTACTAAATAGAAATCACGGGAAACTTCAGTCTACGTAGTTTTGAACCCTGCAAGGATTTCCCCTATGAAGGGTGCATTCTTCATCAGAGTGCACTGGTACAGACTTCTCTGCTGTAAAGCATCAGTCACACCAGCCTAGCTCGAGTATTTTTTCATCAGAAGCAAGAGATGAATTCTTCAGATTTCTTCAGAGCACACTGGTCCAGACATCTTTGCTGTAAAGCATTAGTAGTCGGCCGGTAAGCTTATATATATATGTACACCTACATAGAAGGAATTTCATCAGAAGAGCATGAAGTTTGATCTCACGTCTACTGTGATATCAGTCCCTCCCTTGCAGACCCGGCTTTGTTGTCGGTAGTGGGGGTTGTGGATGGCCTGTTCACTGGTTTTATCACGAAAGAAAGAAGGAATTTCATCTACACATCTACAGAGCGCACTGGTCCAGGCTTCTCTGCTTTAAAAGCATCAGCCGGCCGGCCAGCTCAAAAGAACGCGACCTCTGACATCATATCCAGTCAGCCAATCGCGTGTCCTTCCGACTAATCACGAAGCAGGTCACGTGTTTTCACCGACCAGGAAGGTCGGAAGTGCGTTCTTTCAGAACTCACGTCTACTGTGATTCCAGTCCCTGCTTTGCAGACCCGACCTTGTTGTCGGTAGTGGGGTTTTGTGGACTGTAAAGTTGCCGGTAAGGCATCACACAAAGAACGCGAATACTGACGTCATCTCCAGTCAGCCAATCGCGTGTCTTTCCGACCAAATACCGAAGCTGGTCACGTGTTTTCACCGACCACGAAGGTCGGAAGTGCGTTCTTCAGAACTCACGTCTTCTGTGATTCCAGTCCCTGCCTTGCAGACCCGGCTTCATTGTCGGTAGTGGGGTTTGTGGATGAGCAGAATACTGCGCATTTGCATGTTTAAGTATCACAAAAGAACGTCACAACTGACGAGCTCCAATCAGCCAATCGCGTGTCTTTCCGACCAGCAAGCTGGTCACGTGACACACCGAACACCAAGTGTTTCTAAAAATAGTTCACAAGGGGTTTCCCAGTAACTGTCAAATCTACAAGTAAGACGTGTGATTTAAAAAAAAAAAAAAAAAAAAATCCTTAATTAATGGAGGAAACCTACAGCAAGCTGAATTCAACACAAAAGATAGTTGTAAAATTGCTTTAGCAATTGGTTACAGAGTGTACCCACCAGTATACCGGCTACACAGCCTTGTACACTTGCTTCAACAACTGGTTACAGAGTGTACCGGCTGGTACTGGTTACACAGCCTTGTACACTTGCTTCAACAGCTGGGTACAGAGTGTACCAGCTGGTTCTGGCTACACAGCCTTGTACACTTGCTTCAACAACTGGTTATAGAGTGTCCGGCTGGTACTGGGTACACAGCCTTGTACACTTACTTCAACAACTGGTTACAGAGTGTACCGACTGGTACTGGCTACACAGTCTTGTACACTTGCTTCAACCTACCGGTTACAAAGTCTACTAATAGGGTGCTGGCTACATAGTCCTTACTGTACAGGGCTTCACCCCAACTGGTTACAAAAAAAAAAAAAAAAAAAAAAAAAGCTGGCTAAATATAGACCAGTAGCTGTCTAATTCATTGGTGACCCCAGCCTCCCAGTTTTTTTTTTTTTTTTTGCCGGTTACAGAAAATTACTGGTTACAGTAAAGTACCGGGTATGGAGTCCTGGTACTGGACAGAGTTGCCTAAAGTAAATTTGGTTACAGAGAATTCTTAGACCAGTCAGTGGTCTTGGGGATATGACAGTGATATGACAGTGTCCCAAGCTACTGCTAGGCAACATCTCTCAACAACCTGTTATCGGTGCTGAACTTGACTGGAGAGATAATAAAGTTTGTCATCATGTCCAGCCAGGAGTCAGACATCTCACAAATGACAATTGCTCTGGTAAATGCTGCACCTTGCAGGCTGCTGGCCCGGGGCAAAGAGTCTATTGATGTGAAAAGTTGTGTCAGCCCCACCAGACCACAATAAGAACAGAGAGACTGTTAACTTGGATCATTGTCACCAGACCGGACCAGTGTCCGGAGGGACAGGAAATATTGTCAGGATACCAAATGTCCCAAATGTGGCACACAATCTGCCTGTAGGGTCCAGACTAAGCCCTTTTTGGGAACTTAGGAAGCCTTGGGGGCTGGACTCTAGGTAGTACAATTGTGGAAGGAGGGATACCTATGTCCATATACCTATACAAGAACAATCCAGGAAATGCCTGAGATTTCACATCCAAGGTCGGACATACCAGTTCAAGGCCCTGCCTTTCGGTTTGTCCACAGCACCTTTGGAGTTCATCATGATACCAAAGGAGGTGAATTGATGGCCATACACAAGGATTTAAGAAACCACCAGTACCTAGACGACTGGTTGGTGAGAGCCAGATCCCACCAGGCTTGTCTCCAACATACACAGGAGCTAGTAAATAATGTGTCAGCAACTAGGTTGGCTGGTGAACTTAGAGAAATCAGAGCTGGAGCCCAAACAAGACTTCAATTTTGTAGGCTACCAGTTTGACCTCAGGTCTGATCCGGTCCGACTGACTCCAGACCGGTGGCAGAACCTTCAAGAGAAAATGCTGAAATTGCAATCCCTACCGGCTTGCCCGGTCCGGGAATTCAGGTCCGTGATAGGCTTACTAACAGCTACAGAAAAGCAAGTTCATGTAGGCCAACTTCATATGAGACTCATTCAGTGGCATCACAAACACAACTGGAGGGTCCCAGAATCACTGGAAAAGGTGATCCCAACCCCCAGGTCCTTGCACCCCCCTTTACAATGATGGCTGAAGGAAGACAATGTACTTACAGTCCAACCATTAAACCCAATAAACATGCTCTGCAAATAATTACAGACGCATCAATAGAAGGGTGGGGCGCTCGCTTAAACGAGCACTTGCAAGAGCAACCTGGTCCCCTCCGGGAAGCAAGCTGCATATAAACTATCTAGAACTTAAAGCACTTCTTTCTGGCTTTAAAAGAGTTCCAAGACCTTTGCTCAACACGATAGTACCTGTAGCAACTGACAACACCACAGTAGTGTCATACATAAACAAGGAAGGAGGCATGAGGTCGTGCCCACTTTGTGCCCTACTATGGAGAATCTTGACCTGGTGTACCAGGAAACAAGTGACTCTAAAGCACGACACATTCCAGGCCGGCCGAATGTGGTAGCAGACAAGCTATCCAGGCTAGGCCAGACCATCCAAACAGTGGTTTCTCCTTCCAGAGGTCTTCCACTCTATGCAGCAGGTGGCACCGGCCCAAATAGACTTATTTGCCACGAGGTTCAACAACAGGTTGCCTCTGTTTGTGTCACCGGTACCAGATCCCCTGGCCACAGCAGTGGATGTGCTCAGTCGGCCATGGTAGGATCTGAAAGCATACACCTTCCCACCATCAGCCATATTGGGCAAAGTGGTGGAGAAGTTGCAAGACTCCCCATGCAAGAGAATCATTCTGATTGCTCCGGGGTGGCCCAACATGCCTTGGTTTTGGGATCTAGTGGCTACGTCCAGCCAAATCCCACTGAGCCTGCCCAATATGCCCAACCTGTTGACAGCCATTCAATCAGATCCCTCACAGAAATCTGACAAACCTTAATATCCATGCAGGGCTCCTAGAGCCTCAGCAATCGAGGAGCAGGGCTTGTCTGAGGCAGTGGCAGCAAGAGTTGAGGCTCCTCAAAGGGGATCAATCTGATCAGTCTATGAGGCAAGTGGGCCATTTTTACAAGTGGTGTATCATTCATCAGGTGGACTTCGGGGCACCCCCTGTAAAGTTAGTTGCTGACTTCCTTATGTACCTATTTCAGGACAGGAAGTTGCAGCCCAGCACCATTGATGGTTACAGGTCAGACATTGCTGATAAACTGGGAAATTCGCCCATCAATATCAGTAAGGATGAAAATCTCACTCGTCTCCTGGATAGTTTCCACTGAGACAGACCCAAAGGCCGGAAGGGAATCCCCTCCTGGAACCTCTCCCTGGTTTTTGCACCAGCTGACAAGGGTCATTTTGAACCAATTAAAGAGGCCTCCTTGAAGCATTTGACCTTCAAGATAGTTTTCCTCTTGGCCCTGGGGTCAGGCAAGAGTAGAAGTGAGATACATGCTTGGCAAAACAGAAATATTAGACACCAGTCCGACTGGTCAAGGTGTCCCTGTACCCATCACCCAGCTTTCTCCCCAAGAATCAGCTGGCCAAAGAGGTTCCAGACAGTGTGGCCCCAGGGATATAACAGCCCTGGCCCCCAACTCTGGATAGATCCCTCAAGTCTGACAGGTCCCTCTGTCCAGTCAGAGCATTGCGCTACTATTTGGGCAGGACCTCGGGCAGAATAAGGAGGTGGTTTTTGTCTCCTTTAAGAAAGGTTTTGACAAAGACATCTCTCCTGCCACTATCTCCTCTTGGATCAAGCAGACTGTGATCCTATGTTATGAGCTCTATGACCAGGAGACCCACACTTTACATCAGGTTAAAGCCCATGATGTCAGGGCCTTTGATGCTTCTAAGGTCTTCCAGTCGGGAGTTTTCCTTGGATACAGTCTTGTCAGCCTGCCACTGAAGTCACATAATACCTTCACATAGTTCTATCTGAAAGGCGGGGCTTGGGCTGATTCAGAGCTTTACCAATTGGGCTCGGTAGTGGCTGCTCAGCAGATCCACTAGTGGCCCTTAGATTGAGGAGATTTTTTATATATGTATAAACAGTTTCTTCATATACATAAGAATTAAGTGTGGCGTGCTTCCTTTGGGAGGTTTATTGCATTCTGGGACTGAACTCATCCCTCTCTTCCCCTACCTCAGAGCAGGTCTGCAAAAAGGGGGGGGGGGGCAACGGCGGTATAGCCCCGGGTAACCGGCTGCTGGCAACCGACCATGGCCTTACAGGGTTTCCTGACCTTAAGGTCAACCCAGGCCTGGGCCTATAGGTCTCCTGACGAAGTCAGCCTAGACCGTAGGTTAAAATTTGCTATTACTTGTGAGTTCACATAAGTCCCTAGTAACTTACCCGCCGGCCAAGCGGTAGTTATTCAGCATTTGTCCATTGGATAGGAAGTATTAACGCAATAAAATTGCAAATTTAATAAGTAAATTAAATTTTTATAAGTTAATACCCTATCCAATGGACACACAAGACCCTCCCACCGACCCCGCTATCAGCTTACTAGGGGTCTAATAGGTTTAGACAACGAAAAAGATGATATGACGTCATGTTGTCTAGACAGGAAGGAAGTACCATGCGCCACCTAGCGAATGCACAGTACTGGGACCGGCCAGCCGGTGGAAACACAGGACGTCTTTTTCTGGCGTTTGGTGGGCCGGTCTGCGCCGACCGGATAAGCATTTGTCCATTGGATAGGGTATTAACTTATAAAAATTTAATTTACTTATTAAATTTGCAATTTTGGGCATATTTTGGACTTGGAGGTTGAGAGGGCAAAGAGGAAAGTGTCTGTCATTAGGTGTGCTCTTGGATTTAAAGGAGAGAGAGCCAGCTATGTTGCACATCAGTACTCCCCTGGTTGAGGACCTGGGATGAACAAGCATACAGAAAACTGCTCAGCCTGACCCCAGACAGTTATAATGAAATGAAGAATGGAATTGAACCCCATATCAAGAGAGATCTTGTGTGGTTTAACCTTTGGATATTTTGCTCAAGCATGTGGCCAACTTGAGGCACCTGGCCACTGGCAAATGTTAAAGCTTTCTCTCCTGCTTGTACAGAGGTAGCAAGTCAAGCATCATCAATTTTATACCATCTGTGTTCAGGCCCATTCACAATAAGTTTCAAGAAGAATTTCTCTGCTGCCCCATCTTGTTGGACTGGCTGAGAATTGACTTCAGGACCACATGGAACATCCCACAGACTGTGAGGTCTGTGGATGGAAAGCATGTGGCCATAAAGAAACCATCCAGTGCAGCGAGTGAACACTTAATTACAAAGGATTCTATTTGGTGGCTTGCCTGAGAGAGACAATAATTTTTTTGTTTTTGTTTTTTTTAAGAAACATGTGCCCAGATAAGTTTATTTTTCACTGGATAAACATTTACTCCTTTGCTATAATTAAGCATTTTTTTGGTCAACAGTAGAATATTTACAATTTCACTTGCAAATATTTCCCTCCCTGTATATTTTTGTTCTCTACCTTAAACCAAGTGACAGAGGTTACAAAACTTTTGGATATGACTGTACACTACATGTGCACCTGAGACAATAAATTTACTTGGATCAGTGTTGGCTGCAGTGGGTTCTTCTATGAGGCACAATTACTAATCTCTATAAACTGAAGGAAAAACTCCAGGGCTACCCATACCTGAGCCAGTGATTGCAGGTGGAAGCGATATGCATTACCTCCTCGGGACATGCACCACTGTTTTAAACAACAATGCAGCAGTGTCCAGAGGTATCTCTGCTGTGGTTTTGCATGACTTACTGAAGCAAGTGTCTTTAGCCTTTAGAGCAGCAGAAGTCCTAGGACCACTGATCTGAACCATTAGCTAGTGGCTGGAGATGAGATAGGAATGGAGACTAGCCAATTAGCAGCAAGATTTGATCATGCAATGTTTTGTTAATGGGGACAGTGGAATGGCAGGACAACCAAATATGAAGGGAAACCTAGCATAAGTCTGAGCCTATAGCCAGTCCCTTTCTGGACTAATCAAAGGTCGTTTTCAGGGCTGGTGTGAATCCCAAACTCTACACAAAATTATCAGCCCATTTTTACTCACAAAAACAAAACAAACCCAAGAACCTTTCAAAATTAGCAAAATTTTTCTGTGCCACAGTAAAAGATTGAACTTGGACCCAAATACTCCACACTATCCAAAAGTAGATGCAAAGCCATTAATATAAATGTCCTAAACTGGACTGTTTTCCAGACACAGACTGAAGTAGAACCAACATACATCAAACTTGATAGAAAATCCCATGTTTTGTACATTTAAAATTGGGAGAAAGTATTGCTGCATTAGAAGCAAGGTACCCCCACCCAAAGTGTGAAAATGTCAATACATCATCACAATTTTTTCACTGAATGTTGAATTTAGTTGTCTCTTATCTTGTATATATGTGTTAGGCCACAATTACACTCCCTTGTGTGAGTATCTCTCCTGGATCTTATTTCTTACTGAATTTGTAAACTAATTTTGATACTTTAAAATTCAAGAGAATTCAAAGTATTGCATTTAGACTTTAGAGCATTTTGTTAAAATATGATATCGTTAGGGATGGGGTCAGTGTAATAGATGTGATAAAAAGAAATAGAAAAGTAATAAATTGAAATGTAATAGTAATAGATGTGAGGTGCGCAGAAAAAAGCCTGGTGGAAAAAATGACGGTGGAAAGAAAGCCAGGTGGAAGAAAAGCCTGGTGTGTTTTGAGAAACATGGAAGAAAAGCCTGGTGTTTCTTTTTTTCTATACATAGCAAGATTAATGATGAAGTAGAACTAAAACATTAATTTATTCCAAACATTTGATTGAAAACCTACTGTGGACTTCTGCACAAAGAATTCTAATTAGAACAAGTAGCTGTACATCATTGTACTTAGTAATTTATACATCCTGCAATAGGTGTTCTACTCTTAGCCTGGGAAACAAATTTAGCAGCAAATCCAGAAAGTCTTTATTGTAAGGTGATACAAGAACGCCAGAGCACACTTCAAATGGACCGTAATATCTACTCAGGATTGTCTCTTAAACATGGCAGTACCTACTTGCAATTAGTAACATACACATCTAGCATTTCCTGTGAATCCAACCATGATTGCATGTTTAGAAAAGTTTCATTTCCTTTAGTGATGTACTGACATAATTTTAAAACAACTATTAAAAAGCATAATAAATTTGACATAATTCTGTATTGACAAAAATAAATTGTAGTAGAAAAATAAATTACATGTAATATTATCATTAATCTTGATATGTATCAAACCTAAAAACAAGACACCTGACTTTTTCCCATCTTTTCCAAAACAGACCAGGCTTTCTTTCCGAATCCAGGAAAAAAACCCTCACAAAATTAGCTCTCAGGAGAAACCCCCTCAGGAGAAAACCCCTCAAGAGTCTCCTGTGGAGAAAACCCCTCACCCTATTTTGGGGCTTGTGGAGAGAACCCCTCACCCTTTTTTCAGGCTTGTGGAGAAAACGCCTCAACTTTATAAAAAGCCCTCATTTTGGAAATTTGGAATATTCAGAGCACTCCCACTGAATTTTAGTTTTTACCCCACAGCCCTTAAGGGCGTCCGGGCGGGCGGGTGGGTGGGCGGTAGTGCTGTGACATCGCTTCGAATACTTAGTTCGACGTTTGGTGTCTGTACAAGCTTGCGAACTTTGGTTTAGTTCGATCTTCAAAACAACGTTTACAAAACCAGTTAAAATGCAGAAATCTCACATAAAATCTTGTCACTTTGTTGAAAATATAGCAAAAGTATAAAATCCATGTACATTTTAAATAAATTCCGCCATATTTTCAATAAAAGAACAGTTTTTACAGATGGGCGAAAATGGAATCCGTTGTGATGTGGTGTGATATTGGGGATTTCTAAATGTTTTGCAAAGTCCGAATTTTCAGACGTTTGAACCGGACTCCGAAATCGGGGCAGTAAATGAGGGAACTATCGAACTTCTTCAAACATCGTCCCAGCACTAGTGGGCGGGCGGCGAGAAATAGTTTGTCCGGGCTGTATCTCAGAAAACCTAAGGTGTAGGAAGTTGATACTTGGTAGGGACATTGGTTAGGGGGTGTAGGTGTGCAACGTCATTGTCTGACCTTGATTTGACCTTGCTGTAGTGACCTTGAGTTTGAAAATCTTGTCCGGGCTATATCTCGGAAACCATAAGGTGTAGGAAGTTGATACTTGGTAGGGACATTGGTTAGGGGGTGTAGTTGTGCAATGTCATGGTCTGACCTTGATTTGACCTTGCCGTAGTGACCTTGACCTATAAAATCTTGTCTGGGCTATATCTAGGAAACCGTAAGGTGTAGGAAGTTGATACTTGGTAGGGAAATTGGTTAGGGGGTGTAGGTGTGCAACGTCATGGTCTGACCTTGATTTGACCTTTGACCTTGCCGTAGTGACCTTGACCTATAAAATCTTGTCCGGGCTATATCTCGGAAACCATAAGGTGTATGAAGTTGATATTTGGTAGGGACATTGGTTAGGCGGTGTAGGTGTGCAGCGTCATGGTGTGACCTTGATTTGACCTTTGACCTTGCCGTAGTGACCTTGAACTTTAAAATCTTGTCCGGGCTATATCCCAGAAACCGTAAGGTGTAGGAGGTTGATACTTGGTAGGGATATTGGTTAGGGGGTGTAGGTGTGCAGCGTCATGGTCTGACCTTGATTTGACCTTTGATCTTGCCGTAGTGGCCTTGACCTATAAAATCTTGTCCGGGCTGTATCTCGGAAACCGTAAGGTGTAGGAAGTTGATATTTGGTAGGGACATTTGCTAGGGGGTGTAGGTGTGCATTGTCGTGGTCTGACCTTGATTTGACCTTTTACCTTGTCGTAGTGGCCTTGACCTATAAAATCTTGTCCGGGCTATATCTCAGAAACCGTAAGGTGTCGGAAGTTGATACATGGTAGGGATATTGGTTAGGGGTGTAGGTGTGCAATGTCATGGTCTGACCTTGATTTGACCTTTGACCTTGCCGTAGTGACCTTGAGTTAAAAAATTTTGTCCGGGCTATATCTCGGAAACCGTAAGGTGTAGGAAGTTGATACTTGGTAGGGACATTGGTTAGGGGATGTAGTTGTGCAACGTCATGATCTGACCTTGATTTGACCTTTGACCTTGGCGTAGTGACCTTGACCTATAAAATCTTGTCCGGGCTATATCTTGGAAACCGTAAGGTTGAGGAAGTTGATACTTGGTAGGGACATTGGTTAGGGGCTATAGGTGTGTATTATCATGGTGTCACCTTAATTTGACCTTTGACCTTGTCGTAGTGACCTTGACCTATAAAATCTTGTTGCACCTTTGGGTCTCTCTTTTGATGCAGATTAAGCACTGTTAAAGTCATATTAGAATTTATTAAGAATTTTACTTTCATAACTTCCCATTGTAAGAGATAGAATTTCATCAAGTAAGCCACAGATTTTGCTCCAACACCACACATAAGCATTCATTAAATGTATTTCCACTTCTGTATGCATGGTAATATTCAAACCATCTAAACCATAATTCGGGCCTTGCAGATATGTAGATAAAGAGGGTTGAATTTTAGTTTGCTGATTAATGCTGTCATCTTGTTATTGAATTATCTTGTTTTAATACTTCATCTTTATATGCATGATCTTTCTTTTAAACATTATTTCTCCATTTAAACATTGTTTGGACCTTTATATAACTGACAGTGCTCTGAAAGTATCCTGAAGTTTGTACTGATACAGTACTTCTGTATCTCATGGTGTTGAAAATATTTCTCTAGGCTGTGGGGTACGGGCATCTCTGATGCTATTTTTCTTGTAGCTTTCTTGGTGTACATGTATCCCAAGTGACAGATCTTAACTCCACCTTTATTATTCTTAATAATTTCCATTTGGTTTACTACATGTATCATCAACTGTAGGATGCTAATGAGATATAAACAGAATTAGCCCATATTTATAATTACTGGAGACCTCATGTACTGCAAGTGATAATTCATTGATCTAATTTAAGTGTTTGAATTAATTAAGCGTCCCTTGAAAAGGGGACGCTTATTGGTTTCACCCCCGGTTTTCAGTCAGTCGCCGCCGCCGCATTATCGTCTCCCTTGAATATCTCCCTTGTTATTAGGCCTATCCAAATGATATGTGGCAGTGTTCTTCTATAGGCGTGGGGAAATTTTTTGACAGGCATAAATTTGACCTTTGACCTTTATCAAGGTCACATTATCAAAAATTAAAAAAAAATTTACTTCCTTTTCACTAGATTTCCTCAGAAAGTACTGGGTGTGGGTCAACCAAATTTGGTATGCACATTCCTGAGGGAAGAATCTAGGCGCCAGTCGATATTGGGATCAGTCGGGCCATAATTGACCGATTGACGGGCGATTGATTATAAGTTCATAAAAATTTTGCTAAGATTAAGCCTTGAACTCGCTTATTATTGGTCGTAGAGGTTTGGGATGGTATACCAACATATAGGAAATCATGTGCTGGGAATCTTCTGGTGTGGTCAGATTTGACCTTGGGCCCCTCGTTCAAGGTCAAGCGAGGATAGGCAAAGTTTAAAGTGCTTATAACTCGCTTATTATTGGTCCTAGAGGTTTGGGATGGTATACCAACATATAGGAAATCGTGGGCTGGGAATCTTCTGGTGTGGTAGGATTTGACCTTGGGCCTCTCCTTCAAGGTCAAACGAGGATAGCCAAACATAAAAATGCTTATAACTCGCTTATTATTGGTGCTAGAGCTTTGGGATGGTATACCAACATATAGGAAATCATGTGCTGGGAATCTTCTGGTGTGGTTGGATTTGACCTTGGGCCTCTTGTTCAAGGTCAAATGAGCATAGCCAAACTTAAAAGTGCCTATAACTCGCTTATTATTGGTCCTAGAGGTTTGGGATGGTATACCAACATGTAGGAAATCATGGGCTGGGAATCTTCTGGTGTGGTTGCATTTGACCTTGGGCCTCTCCTTCAAGGTCAAACGAGCATAGGCAAAGTTTAAAGTGCTTATAACTCGCTTATTATTGGTCCTAGAGGTTTGGGATGGCATACCAACATATAGGAAATCATGTGCTGGGAATCTTCTGGTGTGGTAAGATTTGACCTTGGGCCCATCCTTCAAGGTCAAACGAGCATAGCCAAACTTAAAATTGCTTATAACTCGCTTATTATTGGTCGTAGAGGTTTGGGATGGTATACAAACATCTAGGAAATCATGTGCTGGGAATCTTCTGGTGTGGTCGGATTTGACCTTGGGCCCCTCCTTCAAGGTCAAACGAGCATAGCCAAACTTAAAGGTGCTTATAACTCGCTTATTATTGGTCCTAGAGGTTTGGGATGGTATACCAACATATAGGAAATCATGTGCAGGGAATCTTCTGGTGTGGTCAGATTTGACCTTGGGCCCCTCCTTCAAGGTCAAACGAGGATAGGCAAAGTTTAAAGTGCTTATAACTCGCTTATTATTGGTCCTAGAGGTTTGGGATGGTATACCAACATATAGGAAACCATGGGCTGGGAATCTTTTGGTGTGGTCAGATTTGACCTTGGGCCTCTCCTTCAAGGTCAAACGAGGATAGCCAAACTGAAAAGTGCTTATAACTCGCTTATTATTAGTCCTAGAGGTTTGGGATGGTATACCAACATGTAGGAAATCATGTGCTGGTGTGGTCGCATTTGACCTTGGGCCCCCCTTTCAAGGTCAAATGAGCATAGCCAAACTGAAAAGTGCGTATAACTCAGTTATTATTGGTCCTAGAGGTTTGGGATGGTATACCAACATATAGGAAATCATGTGCTGGGTATCTTCTGGTGTGGTTGTATTTGACCTTGGGCCCCTCCTTCAAAGTCAAACGAGCATAGCCAAACTTAAAGGTGCTTATAACTGGCTTATTATTGGTCCTAGAGGTTTGGGATGGTATACCAACATATAGGAAATCATGGGCAGGGAATCTTCTGGTGTGGTCAGATTTGACCTTGGGCCCCTCCTTCAAGGTCAAACGAGGATAGGCAAAGTTTAAAGTGCTTATAACTCGCTTATTATTGGTCCTAGAGGTTTGGGATGGTATACCAACATATAGGAAACCATGGGCTGGGAATCTTTTGGTGTGGTCAGATTTGACCTTGGGCCTCTCCTTCAAGGTCAAACGAGGATAGCCAAACTGAAAAGTGCTTATAACTCGCTTATTATTAGTCCTAGAGGTTTGGGATGGTATACCAACATGTAGGAAATCATGTGCTGGTGTGGTCGCATTTGACCTTGGGCCCCCCCTTCAAGGTCAAACGAGGATAGCCAAACTGAAAAGTGCTTATAACTCGCTTATTATTAGTCCTAGAGGTTTGGGATGGTATACCTACATGTAGGAAATCATGTGCTGGTGTGGTCGCATTTGACCTTGGGCCCCCCCTTCAAGGTCAAATGAGCATAGCCAAACTGAAAAGTGCGTATAACTCGCTTATTATTGGTCCTAGAGCTTTGGGATGGTATACCAACATATAGGAAATCATGGGCTGGGAATCTTTTGGTGTGGTCGGATATGACCTTGGGCCCCTCCTTGAAGGTCCAATGAGGATAGCCAAACATAAAAATGCTCATAACTCTCTTATTATTGGTGCTAGAGCTTTGGGATGGTAAACCAACATGTAGGAAATCATTGGCTGGGAACCTTCTGGTGTGGTCGGATTTGAGCTTGGGCCCCACGTTCAAGGTCAAACGAGCATAGCCAAACTTAAAAGTTATTAGAACTCGCTTATTATTGGTCCTAGAGGTTTGGGATGGTATACCAGCATATAGGAAATCATGGGCTGGGAACCTTCTGGTGTGGTCGCATTTGACCTGGGGCCTCTCATTCAAGGTGAAATGAGCATAGCCAAGCTGAAAAGTGGTTATAACTCGCTTATTATTGGTCCTACATTTTTGGGATGGTATACCGACATATAGGAAATCATGTGCTGGGAATCTTCTGGTGTGGTCGGATTTGACCTTGGGCCTCTCGTTCAAGGTCAAACGAGGATAGCCAAACTTAAAAGTGCTAATAACTGGCTTATTATTGGTCCTAGAGCTTTGGGATGGTATACCAACATATAGGAAATCATGGGCTGGGAATCTTTTGGTGTGGTCGGATTTGACCTTGGGCCTCTCATTCAAGGTCAAACGAGCATAGCCAGACATAAAAATGCTTATAACTCGCTTATTATTGGTCCTAGAGCTTTGGGATGGTATACAAACTTCTAGGAAATCATGTGCTGGGAATCTTCTGGTCTGGTCGCATTTGACCTTGGGCCCCTCCTTCAAGGTCAAACGAGCATAGCCAAACTTAAAGGTGCTTATAACTGGCTTATTATTGGTCCTAGAGGTTTGGGATGGTATACCAACATATAGGAAATCATGTGCAGGGAATCTTCTGGTGTGGTCAGATTTGACCTTGGGCCCCTCCTTCAAGGTCAAACGAGGATAGGCAAAGTTTAAAGTGCTTATAACTCGATTATTATTGGTCCTAGAGCTTTGGGATGGTATACCAACATATAGGAAACCATGGGCTGGGAATCTTTTGGTGTGGTCAGATTTGACCTTGGGCCTCTCCTTCAAGGTCAAACGAGGATAGCCAAACTGAAAAGTGCTTATAACTCGCTTATTATTAGTCCTAGAGGTTTGGGATGGTATACCAACATGTAGGAAATCATGTGCTGGTGTGGTCGCATTTGACCTTGGGCCCCCCCCTTCAAGGTCAAACGAGGATAGCCAAACTGAAAAGTGCTTATAACTCGCTTATTATTAGTCCTAGAGGTTTGGGATGGTATACCTACATGTAGGAAATCATGTGCTGGTGTGGTCGCATTTGACCTTGGGCCCCCCCTTCAAGGTCAAATGAGCATAGCCAAACTGAAAAGTGCGTATAACTCGCTTATTATTGGTCCTAGAGCTTTGGGATGGTATACCAACATATAGGAAATCATGGGCTGGGAATCTTTTGGTGTGGTCGGATATGACCTTGGGCCCCTCCTTGAAGGTCCAATGAGGATAGCCAAACATAAAAATGCTCATAACTCTCTTATTATTGGTCCTAGAGCTTTGGGATGGTAAACCAACTTGTAGGAAATCATTGGCTGGGAACCTTCTGGTGTGGTCGGATTTGAGCTTGGGCCCCACGTTCAAGGTCAAACGAGCATAGCCAAACTTAAAAGTTATTAGAACTCGCTTATTATTGGTCCTAGAGGTTTGGGATGGTATACCAGCATATAGGAAATCATGGGCTGGGAACCTTCTGGTGTGGTCGCATTTGACCTGGGGCCTCTCATTCAAGGTGAAATGAGCATAGCCAAGCTGAAAAGTGGTTATAACTCGCTTATTATTGGTCCTACATTTTTGGGATGGTATACCGACATATAGGAAATCATGTGCTGGGAATCTTCTGGTGTGGTCGGATTTGACCTTGGGCCTCTCGTTCAAGGTCAAACGAGGATAGCCAAACTTAAAAGTGCTAATAACTGGCTTATTATTGGTCCTAGAGCTTTGGGATGGTATACCAACATATAGGAAATCATGGGCTGGGAATCTTTTGGTGTGGTCGGATTTGACCTTGGGCCTCTCATTCAAGGTCAAACGAGCATAGCCAGACATAAAAATGCTTATAACTCGCTTATTATTGGTCCTAGAGCTTTGGGATGGTATACAAACATCTAGGAAATCATGTGCTGGGAATCTTCTGGTCTGGTCGCATTTGACCTTGGGCCCCTCCTTCAAGGTCAAACGAGCATAGCCAAACTTAAAGGTGCTTATAACTGGCTTATTATTGGTCCTAGAGGTTTGGGATGGTATACCAACATATAGGAAATCATGTGCAGGGAATCTTCTGGTGTGGTCAGATTTGACCTTGGGCCCCTCCTTCAAGGTCAAACGAGGATAGGCAAAGTTTAAAGTGCTTATAACTCGATTATTATTGGTCCTAGAGCTTTGGGATGGTATACCAACATATAGGAAACCATGGGCTGGGAATCTTTTGGTGTGGTCAGATTTGACCTTGGGCCTCTCCTTCAAGGTCAAACGAGGATAGCCAAACTGAAAAGTGCTTATAACTCGCTTATTATTAGTCCTAGAGGTTTGGGATGGTATACCAACATGTAGGAAATCATGTGCTGGTGTGGTCGCATTTGACCTTGGGCCCCCCCTTCAAGGTCAAATGAGCATAGCCAAACTGAAAAGTGCGTATAACTCACTTATTATTGGTCCTAGAGGTTTGGGATGGTATACCAACATATAGGAAATCATGTGCTGGGAATCTTTTGGTGTGGTCAGATTTGACCTTGGGCCTCTCCTTCAAGGTCAAACGAGGATAGCCAAACTGAAAAGTGCTTATAACTCGCTTATTATTAGTCCTAGAGGTTTGGGATGGTATACCAACATGTAGGAAATCATGTGCTGGTGTGGTCGCATTTGACCTTGGGCCCCCCCTTCAAGGTCAAATGAGCATAGCCAAACTGAAAAGTGCGTATAACTCACTTATTATTGGTCCTAGAGGTTTGGGATGGTATACCAACATATAGGAAATCATGTGCTGGGAATCTTCTGGTGTGGTTGGATTTGATCTTGGGCCCATCCTTCAAGGTCAAACGAGGATAGCCAAACTTAAAGGTGCTTATAACTCACTTATTATTGGTCCTAGAGCTTTGGGATGGTAAACCAACATATAGGAAATCATGGGCTGGGAATCTTTTGGTGTGGTCGGATATGACCTTGGGCCCCTCCTTGCAGGTCCAATGAGGATAGCCAAACATAAAAATGCTCATAACTCGCTTATTATTTGTCCTAGAGCTTTGGGATGGTAAACCAACATGTAGGAAATCATTGGCTGGGAACCTTCTGGTGTGGTCGGATTTGAGCTTGGGCCCCACGTTCAAGGTCAAACGAGCATAGCCAAACTTAAAAGTTATTAGAACTCGCTTATTATTGGTCCTAGAGGTTTGGGATGGTATACCAGCATATAGGAAATCATGGGCTGGGAACCTTCTGGTGTGGTCGCATTTGACCTGGGGCCTCTCATTCAAGGTGAAATGAGCATAGCCAAGCTGAAAAGTGGTTATAACTCGCTTATTATTGGTCCTACATTTTTGTGATGGTATACCAGCAGTCCAGCATATAGGAAATCATGTGCTGGGAATCTTCTGGTGTGGTCGTATTTGACCTTGGGCCTCTTGTTTAAGGTCAAACAAGCATAGCCAAACTTAAAGGTCATAGGAAACATTTTTCACAAAAATTATGAAGTTAACTTCATTCAGTAGACAAACAACCTATAAGAATGAAAATGTGGTTTATTTTAAGAAATATATGGTACAAGAGCCATAAATAGCATTATAAAAATAAATATCACGAACGTGGAGTAAATTTATTTATTTGTTGCTTTACGTCACGTTCAACAGCCAGGGTCGTATTGCGACGGGTAGTTTACAGGTGGAGTAAACCAGTGCATAGTGCACTGTAAACCACCGGGCATCGGCAAGTAACTACCAACTTTCCAACATGAAGCGCCCGGCCCGAGATTCGAACCGGCGGCCACAGAGGTTGGAGGCGAGAACCGAACATGGAGTAAAAAGTGGACATATTGTTTTTCTGGTAGTAGATGATTGATGACGTCACAGGTTCATAATGAAGTTCTGTGTAGTTGGAGATATAGTGTATATATTTACAAACTGAAGGAAGATAACATTTTCCTTTGCCAAAAAAGCTCACTAGCCTCTATTTTTTCTAGATGCTGTTTTTTTCTCAAGTTTTACCTAACTTTTAACCACTGACAGTTCTAACAAACACAGATATACTGTAAGTAGGCTTGTCTTGGAATGCAGAAAGCGTAAACATATGTATGAGATTTTGCCTCCTTCCATCATTTTTTTCCAGGTTTTTAAACTGTGATGGGAAAGTAGCCTTTCAAATTAGATAAATTTACACAAAACTATGAATCTCTTGATAAATTCTAGCCTTGCTTATTAAGGCCCATATGTATATAATTTGTTCAGAATAGGTGCAGAAACATTTGGCAATCATAAAGTACGCATTCAGAATTTTAAAGGAAGCTCTCCAGAAGAAGGAGCCGTATGCTATGTATGTGTATGAGTACATTATAGAAAGTGAAACTCCATTATCTGAACTGGAAACATTCCCTAACTGCAAAGAAACTTGAGCCTTCAGCAAGGCTAGATAAATTCAAAAGTGGTCATTTGAACTTAATGGATACTGTTTTTTTGCCTTTAATCACCAGCATTTCTATCAAGAAAAGGCATGATGTAAAGTGAAATCAAACTACACAATTTGTTTTCATTTGCATCAATAATTTATAAAAGCATGCTGTTGTAGTCAAATTTATTGAATTTATTCTGAAAGAATCATGTTTGAAGTTCTAACTGTTACATTATCAGTTTATGAAATAATTCAGTATATGAGTTTTCCTTAAGATATTAGTTCAATATTTCTTGGCCTTAAGTTTGGATAATTTAAAGTTTTGGAAATTAGTTGGTGACATTTTATTCTCAATTTAAGCCTTTGTTGAGACCAAAAAAAAGGATATGTGTTTAGGGGAACTGTAATCAACACTGTAGATGGCTAGACGCATTATGTATACTATGAAAGCAGTATTGTTTACAGTTTTGGTGGGAAACTAATTTGGGGAACATATATGATTATCCTTGCTTGAGGCCCAGTTCTAAAGACATTTATGTTGTACATGTATTTATTTCATCTCCTGGCAATAGTGTTTTCACAATTGAAAAAAATAACTATCAAAATTCATCTCAGAGTTGAACCTGGTTGACTGCACTGTTTGGTGATTTTTATGCAACTTGCTTAATACCTCTCTAAATATTTTTTATCTGAGAACAAATATAAAAGATGTTCTGAAGGCTATTTCAAAAATTTACTGTGGCAGACTGATGTCTTATAAACAAATAAACTTCATAAAAACACATTATGCAATCTTTTAAATATATATGTATGTGTTAAAAGGCTTATGGAAATAATAGTTTGTTTACATTGTCATGAACCTGTGACGTCAAGGCTAGTATTTTCTATGGGAGTTGTCGAGTGAAAAATAATGGCGACAGTTGTGAAAATCTTGAAAAAACAGCCAGAAAGTGATTGAATATACCATGTAACCTTGTCCAGACGCATCTTATTTTCACAGAAATTGAACTTACATATGTATATGTAATCACTAATGAATGATTTGTAAATACTTCCTATGACCTTTAAAAGTGCTTATAACTGGCTTATTATTGGTCCTAGAGGTTTGGGATGGTATACCAACATATAGGAAATCATGGGCTGGGAATCTTCTGGTGTGGTCGGATTTGGCCTTGGGTCCCTCCTTCAAGGTCAAACGAGCATAACGAAACATAAAAGTGCTTAAAACTCGCTTATTATTGGTCCTCGAGGTTTGGGATGGTAAACCAACCTATAGGAAATCATGGGCTAGGAATCTTTTGGTGTGGTCAGATTTGACCTTGGGCCTCTTCTTCAAGGTCAAACAAGCATAGCCAAACTTAAAAGGGTTTATAACTCGCTTATTATTGGTCCTAGAGGTTTGGGATGGTATACCAACATGTAGGAAATCAAGGGCTGGGAATCTTCTGGTGTGGTCGGATTTGACCTTGGGCCCCTCCTTCAAGGTCAAACGAGAATAGCCAAACTTAAAAGTGCTTATAACTCGCTTATTATTGGTCCTAGAGGTTTGTGATGGTATACCAACATATAGGAAATCATGGGCTGGGAATCTTTTGGTGTGGTCGGATTTGACCTTGGGCCTCTTCTTCAAGGTCAAACGAGGATAGCCAAACTTAAAAGTGCTTATAACTCGCTTATTATTTGTCCTAGAGGTTTGGGATGGTATACCAACATATAGGAAATCATGGGCTGGGAATCTTCTGGTCTGGTCGCATTTGACCTTGGGCCTCTCATTCAAGGTCAAATGAGCATAGCCAAACTGAAAAGTGCTTATAACTCGCTTATTATTGGTCCTAGAGGTTTTGGATGGTATACCAACATATAGGAAATCATGGGCTGGCAATCTTTTGGTGTTGTCAGATTTGACCTTGGGCCTCTCCTTCAAGGTCAAACCAGCATAGCCAAACTTAAAAGTTCGATAACTCGCTTATTATTAGTCCTAGAGGTTTGGGATGTGAAACCATCATGTAGGAAATCATGTGCTGGGAATCTTCTGGTGTGGACGGATTTGACCTTGGGCCTCTCATTCAAGGTCAAACCAGCATAGCCAAACCTAAACATGCTTCTTCTACTTTGCAGCTTAAAAGACACAGTCAGCTGATACAGAACCTGTTCACAGGCACTGACTGCTTTTTTCGTTTTAAGATCACTCTTGTGACCCTAACATGGTCCTTTCAGGAGAATTTCTCTTCACCAATAACATTTACCTCTTCACATTGGTCCTTTAGCATTTCTTATAAAACTTAAAAGCTGTAGAGACGCTTTGTTTTTGTGTACAAAAACTTTTGTCTAGTTATACTTAAGGTCTTGATCACTAACCTGAGCAGTGCAATCCTGGGTATGTTTTAATGAACATGACTTCCCCAATAATCTTCTTAGAGCTTCTTTTAAGTTTTGAAACAATAGACCAAAACATAACATTCATCTTCAATTCAAAGTGATCAATCACCTGAGCAGTGCAATCCTGAGCACATTTCAAAGAAGAAAATTCTTTGTATATATTTTCAGATTTTACAATAAAGGATGACAATATTTGTTAATTAGAATCAAATTTGAATTCAATTTAAAATGTTAAAATTCCAATGTGAGGGCTTTTTATAAACTTGAGGGCTTCTATCCACAGGTCTGAGAATAGAATATAGGGTGGGAGGTTGGAATACAAATTAAATAAAAATGTCAAAATTCCAATATGAGGGCTTTTTATAAAGTGGAGGGGTGAGGGTTTGAATACAATTTAAATAAAAAATGTCAAAATTCCAAAATGAGGGTTTTTAGCTTACTGGCCAACGGCCGTAAGCTAATGGTATATTGGCCAGTAAGCTAGTGGCATGGCCTGGCGTCGTCTTCGTTGTTGTTGTTGTTGTCGTCAACAATTTTTTCCAGCCTCTTCTCCTCAGAAACTACTGCACCGATTTCTTTGAAATTTGGTATGGAGCTTTCTTGGGTAGAGGACTATCATTTTTCCTCATGGCATGTTTTTCAACCAATCAGAGAAGGTCACATGACCAAAAACATGTTTTTCAAAAGGGTGTGCTTGTCTGGATGATAGCTTAAAAAGCGCTTCACCTATTCACATGAAATTTTGCAAGTAGGTTCGTTATATACATGTCTGGAAATCAATAACTTTTCGAAGTGATCAAATACAAAATGGCCGACTTATTAATGATTTACTAAATGTCTCAATTTTTCTTAACGCTGAAAAACCAAAAACGCGTTTATCTCAGAAACGGTGCGAGATAGAGTGATTTCGTCGAAATTTTCGACCCCTGGGGTTTCTAAGGAGCATACTCTTTGGCATTTTCAAAAAATTTTCCCCTCCCCAAAAATGGCGACCATTTTCAATTTTCGATTTTTTGCCAAAAATGGAAAAACACAAAATTGCTTGTATCTCCTTAACCGTGCGATATAGAGCGATTTCGTCAAAATTTTCGACCCACAGGGTATTAAATCAGTGTACTCTTGGCAAGTTTCCAAAAATTTTCCCCTCCCCCAAAATGGCGGCCATTTTGAATTTTCGATTTTTTGCCAAAAATGGAAAAACACAAAATTGCTTGTATCTCCTTAACCGTGCGAGATAGAGCGATTTTGTCGAAATTTTCGACCGACAGGATATCTCAGGAATGTATTCTCGCCAATTTTCAAAAATTTCCCCCTCCCCAAAAATGGCGGCCATTTTGAATTTTCGATTTTTTGCCAAAAATGGAAAAACACAAAATTGCTTGTATCTCCTTAACCGTGCGAGATAGAGCGATTTCGTCCAAATTTTCGACGCACACGGTATTAAAGGAATGTACTCTTGGCAATTTTCAAAAATTTTCCCCTCCCCAAAAATGGCGGCCATTTTGAATTTTCGATTTTTTGCCAAAAATGGAAAAACGCAAAATTGCTTGTATCTCCTTAACCGTGCGAAATAGAGCGATTTCGTCGAAATTTTCGACCCACAGGGTATTAAGGCAATGTACTCTTGGCAATTTTCAACAAATTTTCTCCTCCCCAAAAATGGCGGTCATTTTGAATTTTCGATTTTTTGCCAAAAATGGAAAAACACAAAATTGCTTGTATCTCCTTAACCGTGCGAGATAGAGCGATTTCGTCCAAATTTTCGATCGACAGGGTATCTCAGGAATGTATTCTCGGCAATTTTAAAATGGAAAAACACAAAATTGTTTGTATCTCCTTAACCGTGCGAGATAGAGCAATTTCGTCGAAATTTTCGACCCATACGGTATTAAAGGAATGTACTCTTGGCAATTTTCAAAAATTTCCCCCTCCCCAAAAATGGCGGCCATTTTGAATTTTCGATTTTTTGCCAAAAATGGAAAAACGCAAAATTGCTTGTATCTCCTTAACCGTGCGAGATAGAGCGATTTCGTCGAAATTTTCGACCCACAGGGTATTAAGGCAATGTACTCTTGGCAATTTTCAACAAATTTTCTCCTCCCCAAAAATGGCGGCCATTTTGAATTTTCGATTTTTTGCCAAAAATGGAAAAACACAAAATTGCTTGTATCTCCTTAACCGTGCGAGATAGAGCGATTTCGTCGAAATTTTCGACCCAGAGGGTATCAAAGGGTTGTATTGTTGGCAATTTTCAAAAAATTTTTCCCTCCCCAAAAATGGTGGCCATTTTGAATATTCGATTTTTTGCCAAAAATGGAAAAACACAAAATTGCTTATATCTCCTTAACCATTTGAGATAGAGCGATTTCGTCGAAATTTTCGACCCATACGGTATTAAAGGAATGTACTCTTGTCAATTTTCAAAAATTTTCCCCTCCCCAAAAATGGCGGCCATTTTGAATTTTCGATTTTTTGCCAGAAATGGAAAAACGCAAAATTGCTTGTATCTCCTTAACCGTGCGAGATAGAGCGATTTCGTCGAAATTTTCAACACAGAGGGTATCAAAGGGTTGTCTTGTTGGCAATTTTCAAAAAATTTTCCCCTCCCCAAAAATGGCGGCCATTTTGAATTTTCAATTTTTTGCCAAAAATGGAAAAACACAAAATTGCTTGTATCTCCTTAACCGTGTGAGATAGAGCGATTTCGTCGAAATTTTCGACCCAGAGGGTATCAAAGGGTTGTATTGCTGGCAATTTTCAAAAAATTTTCCCCTGCCCAAAAATGGCGGCCATTTTGAATTTTCAAATTTTTGCCAAAAATGGAAAAACGCAAAATTGCTTGTATCTCCTTAACCGTGCGAGATAGAGCGATTTCGTCGAAATTTTCGACCCACAGGGTATTTAAGGAATGTACTCTTGGCAATTTTCAAAAAATTTTCTCCTCCCCAAAAATGGCGGCCATTTTGAATTTTCGATTTTTTGCCAAAAATGGAAAAACGCAAAATTGCTTGTATCTCCTTAACCGTGCGAGATACAGCGATTTTGTCGAAATTTTCGACCCACAGGGTATTAAAGGAATGTACTCTTGGCAATTTTCAAAAAATTTTCCCCTCCCCAAAAATGGCGGCCATTTTGAATTTTCAAATTTTTGCCAAAAATGGAAAAACGCAAAATTGCTTGTATCTCCTTAACCGTGCGAGATAGAGCGATTTCGTCGAAATTTTTCGACCCACAGGGTATTAAAGTAATGTACTCTTGGCAATTTTCAAAAATTTTCCCCTCCCCAAAAATGGCGGCCATTTTGAATTTTCGATTTTTTGCCAAAAATGGAAAAACACAAAATTGCTTGTATCTCCTTAACCGTGCCAGATAGAGCGATTTCGTCGAAATTTTCGAACCATAGGGTATCAAAGCAATGTACTCTTGGCAATTTTCAAAAAATTTTCCCCTCTCCAAAAATGGCGGCCATTTTGAATTTTCAAATTTTTGCCAAAAATGGAAAAACACAAAATTGCTTCTATCTCCTTAACCATGTGAGATAGAGCGATTTCGTCGAAATTTTCGACCCACAGGGTATCAAAGGAATGTACTTTTGGCGATTTTCCCAAAATTTTCCCCTCCCCAGAAATGGCGGCCATTTTAAATTTTTGTTTTTTGCCAAAAATGGAAAAACACAAAATTACTTGTATCTCCTTAACCGTGCGAGATAGAGCAATTTCGTCGAAATTTTCGACTCACAGGGTATCTAAGGAATGTACTCTTGGCAATTTCCAAAAAATTTTCCCCTCCCCAAAAATGGCGGCCATTTTGAATTTTCAGATATTTGCCAAAAATGGAAACATGCGGGTCGCCAGTAAGCAGCAGGCCTTGGCCTATTTTTTATAAAGTTGAGGGGTTTTCTCCACAAGCCCCAAAATAGGGTGAGGGGTTTTCTCCACAGGAGATTCTTTTGAGGGGTTTTATCCTGAGAGCGCATTTTGTGAGGGTTTTTTTCCGTCTCCCTTCTTTCCACCAGGCTTTTTTGCCACTGCCATTTTTCCCACCAGGCTTTTTTTCCGACAGGCTTTTTCCCAGATTATAGATGTGAATGTAATAGTAATGGATTAAAAAATAATAGATTCTATCTCTTACTTTACTGTTACTTTCTGTTACATCAAAATTTCATTTCAAATGTGATAAGTTTTGACTCAAAAAGAGCTTTCATTAAACTGAGCATTTTATTGCGTTAATACATCCTATCCAATGGACAATTGCTTTACCGGTCGGCGCGACCGGTCCCGCCAAACGACAGAAAAAGTCATTCTGTATAAAATACCGGCAGGACCGGTCACAGAGTGTACATTCGCCAGGTGTCGCCTCGTGCATACTTCCTGTCTAGTCAGAATGACGTCATCGCGTCTTTTTTCGTTTGGCGCGTGAGTGTACAGACGTGTTTTTCTACTGTGGTGAAACGTTTGAATTTTGTAAAGACTACCTTTTATATTGAACTTTATTTTAATTTCATCTATTCTACCTTACTTCTGGAGTATTATGGCGTCCCCTGGACAAAGAAGAGGGACTTGTGGCCACGCTATGGCATTATTTGACTCCCACACCAAGTGTGCGCGTTGCCGTGATAAGGGGCTGGGCCAAGACGCATGTATTGAGAAGAAGGACTGCTCCATTTGCAATAATTTCACAGCTGAGCAGAAGTTACAGTTGGCCACCCCCACCTATAGGGCCCGAAAGGATAAAGAACTCCAGAAGAAAACTGCCTCTCCCTCCCTTGTTGATCCGTCTTCAGTAACTGTTGTTGGGAAGGTTGAGAGTGGCAAGGGTGATTCTAGTGATAGAGGCGAAACCCCTTCTAAGAAGAAAAAGACCTCTCACAAATCCCCTAAGAAGACATCCAAGCCTCCGAAAGTGCCAGATTTTCAAGCTGACCTGAAATCCCTGGATGAGAAGTGGGCAGATCGCTTTACGCGTCTGGAGGCTCTCTTTTTGTCAAAGACTTTCCAGCTCCCGGTGGAACCGGTTCAGAGCTCCAATGTGGTGGTATCTGAGAAGCCCTTTATTCCACCAGCTCAGCAATCTACTAGCCAGAGTCCTGCTACCGGTTTGACCGGTAAGAAGAAGAAGACAGCCACCCAGCCTGTTGAGGCTCCCGGTGTGAAGAAGTCAGCCACCCAGCCTGTTGAGGCTCCCGGTGCTGAGACAGAGCTTCCACCAACCGACCAAACTACAGTTTCCTCTGCTGGTGCCCCTGTTAGTGGTCGACCCGAGGTCCAGCCCCCAGGTCCCACTACTGCTGATCAACCGGAAGATTTTGCTTCAGAAGATGATCAGTTCAGTGACCAGCCTGACCTCAGTTTAGATGAGGGTGAACTGTCTGAAGTGTTGTCAGTAGGTCCGGATCATGAAGAACCCATAGAAACGGACCAGGAGTTAAGTGCAGAACAGACCTACAGAGAGACTCTACGTGGTGTTAGGTCGTTTATGGGCTGGGAGCAAGTGCCAGAGTTTGACTCTTCTTCTTCTGCACAGGACGACAACCCCTTTGCTGGCACCAGACCTCAGTTGCCCGGTAAAGTTTCTGTGAAGGTTCCGGTGGATGACTGGCTATGCCGGAAATTTGAGAAACTTAATATTACTGTACAGGAAGGATACCCATCCCGGGCTTCAGAAACTGCTGGCTTAGTCAAAGATCAGTTTGTCAAACCACCAAGAACTCTTAAATGGTATGACATGCATACAGACAAGAAGGATTTCTCCAGATCCAAAGTGTCTTCCTGGACTAACCAACCGGCACGCCTCAACAGTAGCTTTCCTCGAATTGCTAACCGGTCACTTCCTTCTGCTCCAGCCTCAAGACCTGTGTCACAGGATACGTTAAGGAAGTGGGAGAGAGCAGCCAGAGACCAAACTTATATGTGTAACCAGGCTGCTGCGTTTTCCCGTTGCCTCACCAAAGTGCAGGACTCTATGGCTTCTCAGTTGAAAGTGTTACAGAACGACAAGGGCAAGGGAAAATCTACCGGTAAATCTCATCAGGCTGTTGAAGAACTGGACTTTCTAGTGACCTTTAACAAGAGCATCACACAGGCAATGGCCAGAACGATGCAAGATTTATCAGATGGTGTCTTTATTAATGTGGCCAACCTTACGCTAGCTAGAAGGGACAGCTACCTAGATTATTTGAAAGCCGGAATCAAACAGGACACTTTGAACGCTCTTAGGTCTGCCCCTCTGCATATGAGTGCCTTGTTTCCGGATCATCTCATCAGCAAAGCTGAGGAAGAAATAAGACACCATGAGGATAAACATTCTGCTGGTTCTTCACACAAGGGTCCCCAGCGTTTCCACCCTTACCACCAGTCCAGTAAACAACAGCAACTAGATCAGGACAGGATACCCGGTCTACCTGCCTGGAAACAACTGGGTAGAAGGCGTGGACAAAGATCTCACCGGGGTCGTACTGCTTCATTTTCTCAGCGACCTGCCAAGACACAGAAGCAGTATAAATGACAATCACTGTGTTCAGTTTGTGACAGGGCACTTGTCTCCTGTAAGTGTGACCGGTCAGAAGGACTTTTGTGTGACCGGAAAATTACAGACAGAAACTCAATTACCTGTATATTGTCATGTTGCTTCTCATGTACCTTTTGCAGGAGGGTCGCCGCAAAAGAAAGGCGTAATTCCCGAACATCTAATGTCAATAAAATCTGTGAAAGGTGTTTCCTGTGTAAATCAATTGAGTTCTGTACAAAATGTCACAAATGTCCCACTTGTTGTACCAAATCCTCCTGTAGGTTCAAGATTGCACGAGTTTTGGGAAAAATGGGCAGCCTTGGGTGTCAACCCCAAGGTCATATCAGTCCTCAGGGAGGGGTACATCCTACCCTTCCGGACCAGACCTTACTTGACCAGAAAACCCACAGTAACAAGCTGCTATGCAGATCCTCACAGGAACAGCTACCTGTTAGAGGCATTGCATCAGCTGTTAGACAAAAAGGCTGTAGAAGTGGTTCAAAATCCTCAATCCCTGGGCTTTTACAACCGGTTATTCCTGGTCCCCAAACCCAACAACCGGTGGCGACCCATCTTGGATCTGAGCAAACTAAACAATTATTTGAAAACACAGTCGTTCAAAATGGAGACACCAGAGACAATACGTACCTCCCTCCAGACAGGGGAGTGGGTGACTTCCATAGATTTCAAAGACGCATACTTCCACATACCTATAAACAGCCAGTCCAGGAAGTATATGCGTTTTCACCTTCAAGACAAGACTTACCAATTCAAAGCACTACCCTTTGGTCTGTCCACAGCCCCCATGGAATTCACTGTGGTAGCCAAAGAGGTGAAATGGCTTGCAATGAGACAGGGTATAAGGATCCACCAGTACCTAGACGACTGGTTGGTCAGAGCCACATCCCACCGGGTTTGTCTTCAACAGACGAAAGATCTGGTGTTACTCTGCAGGGAGTTGGGGTGGCTGGTAAACGAGGACAAATCAGAGCTGGAACCCAAACAAGTTTTCAACTTCGTAGGCTACCAGTTCGACTTGAAGGAAGGCAGGGTCAGACCCACCATAGAACGTTGGCAGACCCTACAAAGCATAATACTGGAGATCTTATCAAACCCAATCTGTCCGGTCCGGAAACTAATGTCCCTGATCGGTCTGTTAACTGCCACAGAGAAGCAGGTACATTTGGGCAGACTACACATGAGACCCATACAGTGGCATCTCAAGAACAATTGGAGGGTTCCAGAATCCCTGGAGAAGATAATTCCCATTCCAAAGTCACTCCACCCACATCTGAAATGGTGGCTGGAGGAAGACAATGTTGTTACAGGTCAACCTTTACACCCACTAGAGCATGCTCTGCAAATTTTTACAGACGCATCAAGAGAAGGGTGGGGTGCACACTTAAACGAGCATATAGCAAGGGGAAGCTGGTCACTCCCGGAAAGCAAGCTGCACATAAACTACCTAGAGTTAAAGGCAGTTCTTTTGGCACTACAAGAGTTCCAAGCTCTCTGCATGAACAAGGTAGTTCTCGTAGCTACCGACAATACCACTGTGGTAGCTTACATAAACAAAGAAGGGGGAATGAAGTCGGGCCCCCTGTGTGCCTTACTTTGGAGGATCCTCACTTGGTGCACAAGAAATCAAGTGACCCTCAAAGCTCGACATATTCCCGGCCGTCTCAATGTGATAGCAGACAAATTGTCCAGACTGGGTCAGACCATCCAAACAGAATGGTCCCTCAATCCAGAGATTTTTCAAGCAATATGCAACCGGTGGCACACCCCTCAAGTGGACCTGTTTGCCACAAGGTTCAACAACAAGCTCCCACAGTTTGTCTCACCGGTCCCAGACCCCCAGGCCTGGGCAGTGGATGCTCTCAGCCTGTCTTGGGAGGGACTGGATCCATACGCCTTCCCACCAGCAGCCATCTTGGGCAAAGTGGTGGAGAAGTTACAGGACTACCCCTGCAACAGAATAATTCTGATTGCTCCAGGGTGGCCCAACATGCCATGGTTTTGGGACCTGGTGGCAATGTCAAGCCAGATCCCACTGTGTCTGCCCAGCATACCCAACCTAGTGTCTCAACCATTCAACCAGGTCCTTCACAGGAACCTGTCGAATCTGAACCTGCATGCCTGGCTCCTAGAGCCTCAGCAATCAAAGAGCAAGGCTTCTCTGAGGCAGTGGCAGCACGAATTGAGGCTCCTCAAAGAAGATCAACCAGATCTGTCTATGAGGCAAAGTGGACCATTTTTACAAAGTGGTGCCTCAGTAATCAGGTGGACTTCAGGGCACCACCTCTGAAAGCCATTGCTGACTTCCTCCTACATTTGTTTCAGGATAGGAAGTTACAGCCAGGTACTATTGATGGCTACAGATCAGCCATTGCTGACAAACTGGGCAACTCCACCATTAATGTCAGCAAAGATGAGAATCTTACTCGTCTCCTGGATAGTTTCCATAGAGACAGACCCAAGGGCAGGAGGGGCATCCCCTCCTGGAACCTTTCGCTGGTACTACACCAGCTGACTAAGGCTCCCTTTGAACCCCTTAAAGAGGCCTCCTTGAAACACCTGACCTTCAAGACAGTTTTCTTATTGGCTTTAGGTTCTGGTAAACGCAGGAGTGAGATCCATGCTTGGCTTCATAAGAACATCAGACACCAATCAGACTGGTCCAAGGTGTCCTTATATCCCTCACCCAGCTTTCTGTCCAAGAACCAGCTGGCAAAGGAGGGTCCAGACAGTGTGGCCCCGGTGGTTATCCCAGCTCTGGCCCACACGCTAGATAGATCACTCAAGGGTGACAGGTCACTGTGTCCAGTTAGGGCACTACGTTATTATCTGGACAGGACCTCTGACCTCAGGCGGAACAAGGAGTTGGTCTTTGTCTCCTTCAAAAAAGGTTTTGACAAGGATATCTCCTCTGCCACTGTCTCCTCATGGATCAAACAGACAGTCATCCTATGTTATGAGCTCTCTGACCAGCAGGCCCTTAACTTACATCAGGTGAAAGCCCATGATGTGAGGGCCTTTGCTGCCTCTAAGGCCTTCCAAGCTGGAAGTTCCTTAGAACAAATCCTATCAGCCTGCCACTGGAAATCCCATAATACCTTCACACAATTCTATCTGAAGGATGTGGCTTGGGCTGATTCAGAGCTTTTCCATCTAGGGCCGGTCGTGGCTGCTCAGCAGATCCACCACCAAGCCCAATAGGGAGGAGACATTCCTGTAAATATGTACATAATGTATATACTTAT